>OX155904.1:47926558-49289292 GCA_944588485.1 Phosphuga atrata
AATGCCGCCAATCTACACTTAAAATTTTGATGATAAATCATAAAATAAAACATTTTATTTAAAATTAAAACATTTTTAAAACTCAAAATACTTTATTTTTTAACCCCGGTAAGATTAGGTTGCCCGCCGCAAAGTGGACAGATAAATCAAGACAACATACACACAGCAGCGCGAACTTTCAATCCAATATATAGCGGCGTTAGCGTTAATACCTAAGTACCCAAAGTTGAATTGGTTCTTTGAGAAAAGAGCCCAAGGGGTTCCAGAAAAGAGGCCAATAACGTAACAACTGGATTCAAAGATAAACTAAAGTGGGCATGGGCAGGACACATCACCAGAATAGACAAGACAGGATGGACCAGGAGAGTTTAAGAGTGGAGGCTCAGAGCTCGCACTCGAAGATGAGACCGACCACTAAACCGTTGGGTAGACGACGTCAGACAAAACAGAGGACGTAACTGGACGAGATGGGCACAGGAATGCTATTAATGGAGAAGGGAACAGGCCTATATCCAGAAATGGAGCACGAAGAGGTCGCCATGATGATAAAGAAATCTATACTTACATTGAAAACTAATTGGGCAACCAATATTTTCTTGCGGAAAGCTATCAATATAACATCTTGGTTCCACTCATATGGGGAAAACTGAACAGATAAAATCGTCCCATGTTCTGATAAATCTATGCAAACCGATGGCTCGTTCATAATTTTCCTTGAAACATCCATTTTAGCAGAATATTTCGAGAAAAGACTTTCAATATTTCAAACTTAACCTACAAAATCTTCCCAAACTGTCTGCAATTCAAATTTTGACGTTTCAAAGCACGACTAAACAACGCGTCGAAAATGTAACAGCGACATCTTCACACAACTAGCTACAAAAACACCACATCCGAAAATATGTGATGATTATAATGATTAAGGTGTGATATTTTCTTTTTGTGATGTTTTCGAGATGTTATTATGCTGCAGTTATATTTTCGACGTGTATTTTGTCTGTTTTGTTTGACCGTGTCATTTAAGGATGTGATGTTCTCAGAGCCTGTTGTCTTCGTAGTGCATTGTTATGTCGCTGTGGTATTATTCACGCGTTATTTACTCGCGCGTTGTTATGTCATTGAACAGAAGTTTCAGCAAATAAATATTACGGATTTGATGCAATAATAGCAGTAATTTTACTAAAAATGCATGGTGCGGATTAAATAAGTCAAAATTATTAGATAAATCTCGTCCTGCAATATAGAAAAACAAAACAAAATTTAAACCTTATATATTATTTTATCAATTAATAATTATCAATTAATATGCGTTGTCATGTCATAGAAGTGAAATTTTACCAAATAAATAGTGCGGATTTGATGCAATAATAACAGAAAAGTTACTAATATTCGAGGTTCGGCTTTGATAAAACGAAATTAAAAAGTAAATTACGTCCTGTAATATACAAAATCACGGCCTAATTTAAATTTTAAATATTCTATTACTATTATATTGTTATTATTTTAATTTATTGTCTTCATTAGAATATTTATTTTTAGCATAAGTAACTAAAATACCGTTTTGTTTGTTTTGTTGGTCATGTCATATTTTGACGTTTGTGTTTCGTGCGAAATTAAATAGTCGTCGTAATAAAAAGTTTCCAGTGCAAAGCAAAACGATTCGGCAAGTGGACTCTCTACAAAACATTATGCATCGACCGTTCTAAATCCAGTCCCAACGCAGACAGTGGGCACAGCACAACAAACAAAATCATGACAGACAATAGCCCTGAAGCCACACATTTTGAACCACACAACATCAATAACGAAGCGTTTCAAGATCTTTGTTCCAATAACGCGGAATATTTCGCTAATGATACCACCGAAAATGGACAAAGGCTCTTCTTGTCTTTCCTCTCCATGCGGGAGGACATTGAACGGATCGAGCCTATGTCCAAAACAATCGAATCTGTTGCTCATAATTATGATTTTGATGAAAACACACCGGGAAATGGTTATCGCAGCTTTTTGTATATCCTCAAAGCAGCCGTTATTTATGGAATACATATTAACAAGAAAGTTTGTCTGAAACGGGATAGTGTATTATTTAGGAAAATGTCCATCACAAAGTAAGTGTTACAAATAATCATTTTCATTCTTTGATAAATATGTATATATATATATATATATATTATGCAATGAGTACAATAAAACAAAAATATAATTTCTTACAAAGTACAAAATATAGGACTATGTTAACATTTTTACTATGATTTTATTGGTATAATATTGTCTGTTTAGTCTTATCTGTCTAGTCTTGTCTGCCTGTCCTCCTCGGTAATGTAGTTGACAACATACCCGCCTTTCAATGCGGGAGACCCAGGTTCGAATCCTGGTTGGGAAGGTGACAACTAGGGTGGTTTTCACTAACCACCTGAGCTGCCCAACCAGAATGAATGCAAAATAAGCGATACCGGGGTGGTCCATACTAAAAAGCCTAAGTGGAATAGGGGGTTTAGTGAGAGCTTCCCCTGAACCACTTAGTCTTGTCTGTCTAGTCTAGTCTGTCTAGACTAGTCTGTCTAGTCTTGTCTATCCGTCCTCCTCGGTGGTGTAGTTGACAACATACCCGCCTTTCAATGCGGGAGACCCGGGTTCGAATCCTGGTCGGGGAGGCGACAACTAGGGCGGTTTTCATTAACCGTCCGGGCTGCCCACCCTGAATGAATGCAATATATGCGATACCGGGGTGGCGCATACTAAAAGCCAAGGTGGAATAGGGGATTTGGTGAGAGCTTACCCTGAACCACTTTTAAACAAAAAAAGTCTTGTCTATCCAGTCTTGCTTGCCTAGTCTTATCGATCTAGTCTTGTCTGTCTAGTCTTGTCTGTCTAATCTTGTCTGTCTTGTCTTGTCTGTCTAGTCTTGTCTGTCTAGTCTTCTCTGTCTAGTCTTGTCTGTTTAGTCTTGTCTGTCTAGTCAAATCAAAATTAATTTATTTCCTTACTCAAGCACATAGCTAAAAGAAATATGTCAATCACGGTTTAATATAAATCTACATAATTTAGAATAAGCAACATAATTCATATATAAAGTCACACAATTTCATCTTTAAAATATAGATGCAATTTAAAAAGTGACAAAATAAATAAATACAATTAAAAAAAAACAATAAAAAATTAAAACTGACAATGTAAAACAATTACAAATAAAATAATGAATAGCGACATAATTCATATAATGAAACTATGAAAAAACTATATAGTATATTTGGGTTTGAGGTATTCTTCGTACATGTATGGTTCAATGTTTTTTATGTATTCGTAGACTTGCTTCTTATATGTATTTATTTGTGTAATTTCTTTTAATTTATGGGGCAGACTATTATATAGCCTAATACAATTGTAATATGGCCCCTTCTCGGTCATAGTTAGTTTGCACATAGGAGGGATGTAATGCGTTTTTTTTCTTCTTGTATTTCTATCGTGACGGTTTTCATTGTCTGCAAAGTAATTTTTGTGTTGAAACATAAAAATTAGGGATTTGTATACACTTAATCCAACGACTGTCAGTATATTGCCTGCTTTGAATATTCCTCTGCACGTTTGGCTGTATAACAGTCCAAATATAATCCTGACCGCCTGTTTTTTTACTCGGAATATATTCAGAATACTGTTGCCAGTTCCCCAAAAAATTATTCCAAATCTCAGATGGGATTCAAAATTTGCGATATAGACTATTTTTAGAACTTCAGGGTTTAGAGTCTTTTGCAGGATTCGTAATGCATACATTGTTTTGTTAAGTTTCGCCACTACAAGATTAATAAGCAGTATCCCAGTTCAAGCAGCAATTTATATGGATACCCAATAGCCGTACATTTTCTTGAATAATTAACTTGTTATTTCCAACTTGAAGAAGTTGCGGATAATTTATTGTAGATTTGTTGGTCTTAAATATCATTATGTTTGTTTTGTTGTCATTGATGGTTAGTTTGTTTGTATGGAACCAATCCCTCACAGTGCATATTGCACGGTTTACATGTAATGACACTTCTTCTATGTTTTTGGTTCCAAAGAGCAAAGTGGTGTCGTTTGCAAAGTTTACCATTTTATATGACGTTTGATTTACAGTTTCTGGTAGATCATTTAGATAAATGGTGAAAAGTAAAGGACCTAGTATACTCCCTTGTCTGTCCGTCTAGTCTTTTCTGTCTAGTCTAGTCTGTCTAGTCTTGTCTGTCTAGTCTTGTCTGTCTAGTCTTGTCTGTCTAGTCTTGTCTGTCTAGTCTTGTCTGTGTAGTCTTTTCTGTCTAGTCTTGTCTGTCTAGTCTTGTCTTTCTAGTCTTGTCTCTCTAGTCCTGTCTGTGTAATCTTGTCTGTATAGTCTTTTCTGTCTAGTCTATGTCTAACTTTATTATCAGTTTTAAAACTCAGAATCTATATAAGAGTTGGAAGAACAGGGAGCTGGTTTGGATTTGGATTCTTTGTGCTTAATTCTTTGGTCGCCTGACAACGGATCGCCCTCAATATTATTGTCTTTCTTGAACAGCTTCTCCAACTTGTACGGCTCGTCGATATTCATATTCTGAAAAATCTCCTTAATTTGTCCAGTCTCTGGATCTCTTTGAATCAGACTTCTGTTTGGGTTAGTTTTACTAACTTAACTTAGTTTTACTAAACTTTTTGGTGGCCAAGAGGTCGATGGTTTCTTTTACGGTGGGATCGACGGATCGACCGGCGGGAGATTTGGGTCGTGAGTTTCTACTCGAGGCCGACGTTTTACACACAGGTGAATCTTGTGAATCTATGCCATTGTCATTTTCTTATGATTCTGCAACTGTTTTCTCTTCCCCGACGTCATTTCCTCTTTGGGGCTCTCCGGTCTCAATTCTCTTTGCAGCTTTTCCTCACTCTACTTGATTTTGCCGGCGGCATATTCCTCTACCTTGGGCGGCACCTGGCTGTAGGAGGAGAAGGTGATGATGGAGTTGCCGTTGACCTTCCCCGAGTTCCCGAGCAAAAGCTTGAGCGACTCCTCCGAGGTTTTCTTGACGGGGATCCGTTTCATGACCAGCTTCCCCACGACATACGCATAGGGCTCGTTCTTGTCAGAGTAGATGCACAGCAGGGACTCCATCTTTGAGGCTCTCCGGTCTCAATTCCCTTTGCAGCTTTTCCTCACTCTACTTCGACGGCGATATATTCCTCCACCTTATTTGACACCTGGCTGTAGGAGGAGAAGGTGATGATGGAGTTGCCGTTGACCTTCCCCGAGTTCCCGAGCAAAAGCTTGAGCGACTCGTTCGTACTCCGAGATTTTCTTGACGGGGATTCGCTTGATGACCAGCTTTCCCACGACATACTCATAGGGCTCGTTCTTGCTCGTTCTTGTAGATGGACAGCAGGACCGCTGAAGGCCGAAGCAGCAACAGCAGAAGTTGCGTTTCTACAGCCTTGGGGATTTCTCTTCATCCATTCGGTTTTTTTGCGATTATAAAACTGGTAATTTGACATTCTGGTCTTGTCTGTCTAGTCTTCTCGGTCTAGTTTAGCCTTGTCTTGTCTATCTAGTCGTGTCTGTCTTGTCTTGTCTGTTTTGAAATTGAGTGGAGTACTGTGTGACTAGAAGATCAGTTCCAGGAGGAAAGGAAAGCTCTACATATATGTGGTGAGTCCTGCTATGCTCTATAGTGCGGAAACTTGGCCGATTACAAAAGCACATGAGAGATAGATGGAAGTGGCAGAAATGAGAATATTGAGGTGGATGGGCGGGGGTAACAAGAAAGGATAGAATAAGGAATGATTACATCAGAGGAACAATGAAAGTGGGACCCATAGGAAAAAAGGTTCAAAAAAGCAGGCTAAGTTGGTTTGGACGTGTGCAGAGAAGAGAGGAGGACTACGTTGGAAAAAGAGTTGAAAAGCTGGAAATGGGAGGGTCAAGGAAGAGAGGAAGACCAAAAATGAGATAGAAAGGTAGCAGGGGATTTGAGGGGAAAAGGTTGGAAGAGTGAGGACGCATTGGATAGACATTTATGTAGAAGAAGAATCCGACAAAGCAACGCCGTCCCTACGTGATATAGGAAAAGGCAGCGAAAAAGAAGAAGAAGAATAAAAGCAGGAGTAAAATGTATCTATCTATTGGGTTCTTCAACCAAAGTAAAGTCAGTACTACTAAGAGTCAGGTAGAAATTGTATGATTTCATTTTACCCAGGTACTAACAGGCCACGGTTTGAGAAACAGACAGCGTCAGTCACACCATCTTCCACTGTTGGAGATGACAAAAGGAAAGAAAAGAAGCTGAAAGGATCATGGAAGAATCTATTGGCCCCAGAACAATTCCATATAAGCTACAGGGAAAAGCAAACTGGAACACCATACAGCTGCTAATTCATACAATATTGATAGAAAAACAAAATGACGAGATGCAAGCCAAAAAAAAAGACTTACAGCCATGAGGTAGACTAATTCTATAAGTCATCCGTCACTCCAAGGTTATGCGACAAGCGGGTCCAGAGTGTACGGATGCGTTCCAGGAGGGCCACTTGCCTGGTTAGGTTATGTTACAGCTAGCTACGCCCCCCCTCCCAAAAAAGTCTAATCTTGTCTGTCTAGTCTTGTCTCTCTAGTCTTGTTTGTCTAGTATTGTCTGTCTAGTCCTCTCTGTCTAGTCTTGTCTATCTAGTCTTGTCTCTCTAGTCTTTTCTGCCTAGTTCTAAGGCAGTCGAGCCTTATCTTGTCAGTCTTATTTTGTATTTTTAGTCTTGTGTGTCTAGTCTAGTCTATCTAGTTTTGTCTGTCTAGTCTATCTAGTCTGGTCTGTCTAGTCTCTTTTCTGTCTAGTCTTGTCTGTCTTTTTTTTTCTTTGGCGTGGGGACGTAGCATGCACGAAAGACGTTAACTTGTCAAGTGGCCCCCCTGAATCACGAGCATCTTTGTACCGCTATTAACATTTCCTCAAGATGTCGCTGTATATGCTTTAAAGTACTTGTCCATTCTTACATCCCCCATTCACATCAGTGTTTAGGGGTTCAGAATTTATTTCTATCTACGTCTTCTTTCGTTCTTTCGTCCTTCTCTTTACCGCTGATTATGTTTTGTAACATCTCCTCGGAGTACGCCCAGTCGCTAGACGATGTAAGCATTATGTCAACTAATGTTGTCACTTTTAGTTCGGATCGTGTCTGGTTTCTCCATATATCTCTTTCTGGGGCCCATCGATCGCACTCAAAAATAGTATGCTGGACACTAACTGTGCAGCCACAGTATATGCACAGATTGTCTGCTGTGCTGCCGATGTGGCAGGTGTATTCTTTAAAAGAACCATGGACACTTAGTGTCTGGGTGTTATAATAGCTAACCTCCCCCTGGTTGTCTTGTAGCCCATGGTTTTATCTGTGGGATAAGAAGCCTGGTCCACGGCCCGAATTTAGCATTGCTCCACATTCGTTGCCATTTTTCAAACGTTTGCGTCCTAGCGTTTTTTCTTCTTTCCTTTTTGTTTGAAACTGTTAGGTCGTTTCTTGCTTTATGAAGCAGGAATCTTTCTTCGATGGTATACTCTATTGGCGGGATACCAGCTATCACAAGTACAGCTTCTCTTGATATCGTCCTATTCGCGCTGCAGACTCTTATTGCTATTTTGCGCTGGAGAGAAGTTAGCATTTTCCTTATGCTAGATTTTTCTGCGTTAGTCCATGCCGGAGCGCCATACAAGATGGTAGAGTGAACTACGGCAGCTAGCATTCTTCTTTTGCTGCTTTTTGGACCGCCTACTTTAGGCATTAATTTTTCTAAGGCCTTGGTTATTTTAGCAGCTTTAGTCGTCACCTGTTTAATGTGCTCTTAGAAGGATAGTTGCCTGTCAATAATTATCCCTAGATATTTTATAGATTCTTTTGGGATTATTGTCTCTCCTTTCACTTTAAATTTTATTTTATCTTCCTTTGGCCCGTAAGGAAAACAGCTTCTGTTTTCTCCGCTGTCAGCTTGAGCCTTTTGTCCTCCAGCCAGTTACCCACAATTTTGATGGCCCTGTTAGCCCTATCCATCAACTCGTCCTCTATCCTTCCGGTTGCCACAATGGCTAAGTCATCAGCGAAGCCAACAATTCTATGCCGTAATCTATTCCGTAGGGTAGTCTTAGCCTCAGTACGCCATCATATAAGATGTCCAAAGCGTAGGGCCCATAACGGAACCCTGCGGCAAACCACTGGTTACCTCGTATTCTGCGGATTATCCGCCTGTTTCTATTATTATTTTTCTGTTAGACAGGTAGCTGCCACTAAGGCGCAAAATGTATGGGGAAATTTTTCTTTCTTGAAGCTCTGTCATAATATCTCTCCAGGCTGCCAAATTGATGGCATTTTGAACATCTAATGTTATGAGCGCACTTATCTTCTTTGTTCTCTGTGTGCCAGTTGAAAGTTTTTTGTTGGCTTCTAAGACCCTCAAAACAGCATCCACGTCTTGTCTGTCTAGTATTGTCTGTATAGTCTTGTCTGTCTAGTCTTGTCTGTCTAGTATAGTCTGTCTAGTCTTGTCTGTCTAGTCTTGTCTGTCTAGTCTTGTCTGTCTAGTCTTGTCTGTCTAGTCTTGTCTGTCTAGTCTTGTCTGTCTAGTCTTGTCTGTCTAGTCTTGTCTGTCTAGTCTTGTCTGTCTAGTCTTGTCTGTCTAGTCTTGTCTGTCTAGTCTTGTCTGTCTAGTCTTGTCTGTCTAGTCTTGTCTGTCTAGTCTTGTCTGTCTAGTCTTGTCTGTCTAGTCTTGTCTGTCTAGTCTTGTCTGTCTAGTCTTGTCTGTCTAGTCTTGTCTGTCTAGTCTTGTCTGTCTAGTCTTGTCTGTCTAGTCTTGTCTGTCTAGTCTTGTCTGTCTAGTCTTGTCTGTCTAGTCTTGTCTGTCTAGTCTTGTCTGTCTAGTCTTGTCTGTCTAGTCTTGTCTGTCTAGTCTTGTCTGTCTAGTCTTGTCTGTCTAGTCTTGTCTGTCTAGTCTTGTCTGTCTAGTCTTGTCTGTCTAGTCTTGTCTGTCTAGTCTTGTCTGTCTAGTCTTGTCTGTCTAGTCTTGTCTGTCTAGTCTTGTCTGTCTAGTCTTGTCTGTCTAGTCTTGTCTGTCTAGTCTTGTCTGTCTAGTCTTGTCTGTCTAGTCTTGTCTGTCTAGTCTTGTCTGTCTAGTCTTGTCTGTCTAGTCTTGTCTGTCTAGTCTTGTCTGTCTAGTCTTGTCTGTCTAGTCTTGTCTGTCTAGTCTTGTCTGTCTAGTCTTGTCTGTCTAGTTTTGTCTGTCTAGTTTTGTCTGTCTAGTCTTGTCTGTCTAGTCTTGTCTGTCTAGTCTTGTCTGTCTAGTCTTGTCTGTCTAGTCTTGTCTGTCTAGTCTTGTCTGTCTAGTCTTGTCTGTCTAGTCTTGTCTGTCTAGTCTTGTCTGTCTAGTCTTGTCTGTCTAGTCTTGTCTGTCTAGTCTTGTCTGTCTAGTCTTGTCTGTCTAGTCTTGTCTGTCTAGTCTTGTCTGTCTAGTCTTGTCCGTCTAGTCTTGTCTGTCTAGTCTTGTCTGTCTAGTCTTGTCTGTCTAGTCTTGTCTGTCTAGTCTTGTCTGTCTAGTCTTGTCTGTCTAGTCTTGTCTGTCTAGTCTTGTCTGTCTAGTCTTGTCTGTCTAGTCTTGTCTGTCTAGTCTTGTCTGTCTAGTCTTGTCTGTCTAGTCTTGTCTGTCTAGTCTTGTCTGTCTAGTCTTGTCTGTCTAGTCTTGTCTGTCTAGTCTTGTCTGTCTAGTCTTGTCTGTCTAGTCTTGTCTGTCTAGTCTTGTCTGTCTAGTCTTGTCTGTCTAGTCTTGTCTGTCTAGTCTTGTCTGTCTAGTCTTGTCTGTCTAGTCTTGTCTGTCTAGTCTTGTCTGTCTAGTCTTGTCTGTCTAGTCTTGTCTGTCTAGTCTTGTCTGTCTAGTCTTGTCTGTCTAGTCTTGTCTGTCTAGTCTTGTCTGTCTAGTCTTGTCTGTCTAGTCTTGTCTGTCTAGTCTTGTCTGTCTAGTCTTGTCTGTCTAGTCTTGTCTGTCTAGTCTTGTCTGTCTAGTCTTGTCTGTCTAGTCTTGTCTGTCTAGTCTTGTCTGTCTAGTCTTGTCTGTCTAGTCTTGTCTGTCTAGTCTTGTCTGTCTAGTCTTGTCTGTCTAGTCTTGTCTGTCTAGTCTTGTCTGTCTAGTCTTGTCTGTCTAGTCTTGTCTGTCTAGTCTTGTCTGTCTAGTCTTGTCTGTCTAGTCTTGTCTGTCTAGTCTTGTCTGTCTAGTCTTGTCTGTCTAGTCTTGTCTGTCTAGTCTTGTCTGTCTAGTCTTGTCTGTCTAGTCTTGTCTGTCTAGTCTTGTCTGTCTAGTCTTGTCTGTCTAGTCTTGTCTGTCTAGTCTTGTCTGTCTAGTCTTGTCTGTCTAGTCTTGTCTGTCTAGTCTTGTCTGTCTAGTCTTGTCTGTCTAGTCTTGTCTGTCTAGTCTTGTCTGTCTAGTCTTGTCTGTCTAGTCTTGTCTGTCTAGTCTTGTCTGTCTAGTCTTGTCTGTCTAGTCTTGTCTGTCTAGTCTTGTCTGTCTAGTCTTGTCTGTCTAGTCTTGTCTGTCTAGTCTTGTCTGTCTAGTCTTGTCTGTCTAGTCTTGTCTGTCTAGTCTTGTCTGTCTAGTCTTGTCTGTCTAGTCTTGTCTGTCTAGTCTTGTCTGTCTAGTCTTGTCTGTCTAGTCTTGTCTGTCTAGTCTTGTCTGTCTAGTCTTGTCTGTCTAGTCTTGTCTGTCTAGTCTTGTCTGTCTAGTCTTGTCTGTCTAGTCTTGTCTGTCTAGTCTTGTCTGTCTAGTCTTGTCTGTCTAGTCTTGTCTGTCTAGTCTTGTCTGTCTAGTCTTGTCTGTCTAGTCTTGTCTGTCTAGTCTTGTCTGTCTAGTCTTGTCTGTCTAGTCTTGTCTGTCTAGTCTTGTCTGTCTAGTCTTGTCTGTCTAGTCTTGTCTGTCTAGTCTTGTCTGTCTAGTCTTGTCTGTCTAGTCTTGTCTGTCTAGTCTTGTCTGTCTAGTCTTGTCTGTCTAGTCTTGTCTGTCTAGTCTTGTCTGTCTAGTCTTGTCTGTCTAGTCTTGTCTGTCTAGTCTTGTCTGTCTAGTCTTGTCTGTCTAGTCTTGTCTGTCTAGTCTTGTCTGTCTAGTCTTGTCTGTCTAGTCTTGTCTGTCTAGTCTTGTCTGTCTAGTCTTGTCTGTCTAGTCTTGTCTGTCTAGTCTTGTCTGTCTAGTCTTGTCTGTCTAGTCTTGTCTGTCTAGTCTTGTCTGTCTAGTCTTGTCTGTCTAGTCTTGTCTGTCTAGTCTTGTCTGTCTAGTCTTGTCTGTCTAGTCTTGTCTGTCTAGTCTTGTCTGTCTAGTCTTGTCTGTCTAGTCTTGTCTGTCTAGTCTTGTCTGTCTAGTCTTGTCTGTCTAGTCTTGTCTGTCTAGTCTTGTCTGTCTAGTCTTGTCTGTCTAGTCTTGTCTGTCTAGTCTTGTCTGTCTAGTCTTGTCTGTCTAGTCTTGTCTGTCTAGTCTTGTCTGTCTAGTCTTGTCTGTCTAGTCTTGTCTGTCTAGTCTTGTCTGTCTAGTCTTGTCTGTCTAGTCTTGTCTGTCTAGTCTTGTCTGTCTAGTCTTGTCTGTCTAGTCTTGTCTGTCTAGTCTTGTCTGTCTAGTCTTGTCTGTCTAGTCTTGTCTGTCTAGTCTTGTCTGTCTAGTCTTGTCTGTCTAGTCTTGTCTGTCTAGTCTTGTCTGTCTAGTCTTGTCTGTCTAGTCTTGTCTGTCTAGTCTTGTCTGTCTAGTCTTGTCTGTCTAGTCTTGTCTGTCTAGTCTTGTCTGTCTAGTCTTGTCTGTCTAGTCTTGTCTGTCTAGTCTTGTCTGTCTAGTCTTGTCTGTCTAGTCTTGTCTGTCTAGTCTTGTCTGTCTAGTCTTGTCTGTCTAGTCTTGTCTGTCTAGTCTTGTCTGTCTAGTCTTGTCTGTCTAGTCTTGTCTGTCTAGTCTTGTCTGTCTAGTCTTGTCTGTCTAGTCTTGTCTGTCTAGTCTTGTCTGTCTAGTCTTGTCTGTCTAGTCTTGTCTGTCTAGTCTTGTCTGTCTAGTCTTGTCTGTCTAGTCTTGTCTGTCTAGTCTTGTCTGTCTAGTCTTGTCTGTCTAGTCTTGTCTGTCTAGTCTTGTCTGTCTAGTCTTGTCTGTCTAGTCTTGTCTGTCTAGTCTTGTCTGTCTAGTCTTGTCTGTCTAGTCTTGTCTGTCTAGTCTTGTCTGTCTAGTCTTGTCTGTCTAGTCTTGTCTGTCTAGTCTTGTCTGTCTAGTCTTGTCTGTCTAGTCTTGTCTGTCTAGTCTTGTCTGTCTAGTCTTGTCTGTCTAGTCTTGTCTGTCTAGTCTTGTCTGTCTAGTCTTGTCTGTCTAGTCTTGTCTGTCTAGTCTTGTCTGTCTAGTCTTGTCTGTCTAGTCTTGTCTGTCTAGTCTTGTCTGTCTAGTCTTGTCTGTCTAGTCTTGTCTGTCTAGTCTTGTCTGTCTAGTCTTGTCTGTCTAGTCTTGTCTGTCTAGTCTTGTCTGTCTAGTCTTGTCTGTCTAGTCTTGTCTGTCTAGTCTTGTCTGTCTAGTCTTGTCTGTCTAGTCTTGTCTGTCTAGTCTTGTCTGTCTAGTCTTGTCTGTCTAGTCTTGTCTGTCTAGTCTTGTCTGTCTAGTCTTGTCTGTCTAGTCTTGTCTGTCTAGTCTTGTCTGTCTAGTCTTGTCTGTCTAGTCTTGTCTGTCTAGTCTTGTCTGTCTAGTCTTGTCTGTCTAGTCTTGTCTGTCTAGTCTTGTCTGTCTAGTCTTGTCTGTCTAGTCTTGTCTGTCTAGTCTTGTCTGTCTAGTCTTGTCTGTCTAGTCTTGTCTGTCTAGTCTTGTCTGTCTAGTCTTGTCTGTCTAGTCTTGTCTGTCTAGTCTTGTCTGTCTAGTCTTGTCTGTCTAGTCTTGTCTGTCTAGTCTTGTCTGTCTAGTCTTGTCTGTCTAGTCTTGTCTGTCTAGTCTTGTCTGTCTAGTCTTGTCTGTCTAGTCTTGTCTGTCTAGTCTTGTCTGTCTAGTCTTGTCTGTCTAGTCTTGTCTGTCTAGTCTTGTCTGTCTAGTCTTGTCTGTCTAGTCTTGTCTGTCTAGTCTTGTCTGTCTAGTCTTGTCTGTCTAGTCTTGTCTGTCTAGTCTTGTCTGTCTAGTCTTGTCTGTCTTGTCTGTCTAGTCTTGTCTGTCGTAGTCTTGTCTGTCTAGTCTTGTCTGTCTAGTCTTGTCTGTCTAGTCTTGTCTGTCTAGTCTTGTCTGTCTAGTCTTGTCTGTCTAGTCTTGTCTGTCTAGTCTTGTCTGTCTAGTCTTGTCTGTCTAGTCTTGTCTGTCTAGTCTTGTCTGTCTAGTCTTGTCTGTCTAGTCTTGTCTGTCTAGTCTTGTCTGTCTAGTCTTGTCTGTCTAGTCTTGTCTGTCTAGTCTTGTCTGTCTAGTCTTGTCTGTCTAGTCTTGTCTGTCTAGTCTTGTCTGTCTAGTCTTGTCTGTCTAGTCTTGTCTGTCTAGTCTTGTCTGTCTAGTCTTGTCTGTCTAGTCTTGTCTGTCTAGTCTTGTCTGTCTAGTCTTGTCTGTCTAGTCTTGTCTGTCTAGTCTTGTCTGTCTAGTCTTGTCTGTCTAGTCTTGTCTGTCTAGTCTTGTCTGTCTAGTCTTGTCTGTCTAGTCTTGTCTGTCTAGTCTTGTCTGTCTAGTCTTGTCTGTCTAGTCTTGTCTGTCTAGTCTTGTCTGTCTAGTCTTGTCTGTCTAGT
This sequence comes from Phosphuga atrata, assembly GCA_944588485.1. Lineage (NCBI taxonomy): Eukaryota > Metazoa > Arthropoda > Insecta > Coleoptera > Silphidae > Phosphuga > Phosphuga atrata. The sequence goes on from OX155904.1 coordinate 47,940,281, forward strand.
CTTGTCTGTCTAGTCTTGTCTGTCTAGTCTTGTCTGTCTAGTCTTGTCTGTCTAGTCTTGTCTGTCTAGTCTTGTCTGTCTAGTCTTGTCTGTCTAGTCTTGTCTGTCTAGTCTTGTCTGTCTAGTCTTGCTGTCTGTCTTGTCTTGTCTGTCTAGTCTTGTCTGTCTAGTCTTGTCTGTCTAGTCTTGTCTGTCTAGTCTTGTCTGTCTAGTCTTGTCTGTCTAGTCTTGTCTGTCTAGTCTTGTCTGTCTAGTCTTGTCTGTCTAGTCTTGTCTGTCTAGTCTTGTCTGTCTAGTCTTGTCTGTCTAGTCTTGTCTGTCTTGTCTGTCTAGTCTTGTCTGTCTAGTCTTGTCTGTCTAGTCTTGTCTGTCTAGTCTTGTCTGTCTAGTCTTGTCTGTCTAGTCTTGTCTGTCTAGTCTTGTCTGTCTAGTCTTGTCTGTCTAGTCTTGTCTGTCTAGTCTTGTCTGTCTAGTCTTGTCTGTCTAGTCTTGTCTGTCTAGTCTTGTCTGTCTAGTCTTGTCTAGTCTTGTCTGTCTAGTCTTGTCTGTCTAGTCTTGTCTGTCTAGTCTTGTCTGTCTAGTCTTGGTCTGTCTGTCTAGTCTTGTCTGTCTAGTCTTGTCTGTCTAGTCTTGTCTGTCTAGTCTTGTCTGTCTAGTCTTGTCTGTCTAGTCTTGTCTGTCTAGTCTTGTCTAGTCTTGTCTGTCTAGTCTTGTCTGTCTAGTCTAGTCTTGTCTGTCTAGTCTTGTCTGTCTAGTCTTGTCTGTCTAGTCTTGTCTGTCTAGTCTTGTCTGTCTAGTCTTGTCTGTCTAGTCTTGTCTGTCTAGTCTTGTCTGTCTAGTCTTGTCTGTCTAGTCTTGTCTGTCTAGTCTTGTCTGTCTAGTCTTGTCTGTCTAGTCTGTCTGTCTAGTCTTGTCTGTCTAGTCTTGTCTGTCTAGTCTTGTCTGTCTAGTCTTGTCTGTCTAGTCTTGTCTGTCTAGTCTTGTCTGTCTAGTCTTGTCTGTCTAGTCTTGTCTGTCTAGTCTGTCTGTCTAGTCTTGTCTGTCTAGTCTTGTCTGTCTAGTCTTGTCTGTCTAGTCTTGTCTGTCTAGTCTTGTCTGTCTAGTCTTGTCTGTCTAGTCTTGTCTGTCTAGTCTTGTCTGTCTAGTCTTGTCTGTCTAGTCTTGTCTGTCTAGTCTTGTCTGTCTAGTCTTGTCTGTCTAGTCTTGTCTGTCTAGTCTTGTCTGTCTAGTCTTGTCTGTCTAGTCTTGTCTGTCTAGTCTTGTCTGTCTAGTCTTGTCTGTCTAGTCTTGTCTGTCTAGTCTTGTCTGTCTAGTCTTGTCTGTCTAGTCTTGTCTGTCTAGTCTTGTCTGTCTAGTCTTGTCTGTCTAGTCTTGTCTGTCTAGTCTTGTCTGTCTAGTCTTGTCTGTCTAGTCTTGTCTGTCTAGTCTTGTCTGTCTAGTCTTGTCTGTCTAGTCTTGTCTGTCTAGTCTTGTCTGTCTAGTCTTGTCTGTCTAGTCTTGTCTGTCTAGTCTTGTCTGTCTAGTCTTGTCTGTCTAGTCTTGGTCTGTCTAGTCTTGTCTGTCTAGTCTTGTCTGTCTAGTCTTGTCTGTCTAGTCTTGTCTGTCTAGTCTTGTCTGTCTAGTCTTGTCTGTCTAGTCTTGTCTGTCTAGTCTTGTCTGTCTAGTCTTGTCTGTCTAGTCTTGTCTGTCTAGTCTTGTCTGTCTAGTCTTGTCTGTCTATCTGTCTAGTCTTGTCTGTCTAGTCTTGTCTAGTCTTGTCTGTCTAGTCTTGTCTGTCTAGTCTTGTCTGTCTAGTCTTGTCTGTCTAGTCTTGTCTGTCTAGTCTTGTCTGTCTAGTCTTGTCTGTCTAGTCTTGTCTGTCTAGTCTTGTCTGTCTAGTCTTGTCTGTCTAGTCTTGTCTGTCTAGTCTTGTCTGTCTAGTCTTGTCTGTCTAGTCTTGTCTGTCTAGTCTTGTCTGTCTAGTCTTGTCTGTCTAGTCTTGTCTGTCTAGTCTTGTCTGTCTAGTCTTGTCTGTCTAGTCTTGTCTGTCTAGTCTTGTCTGTCTAGTCTTGTCTGTCTAGTCTTGTCTGTCTAGTCTTGTCTGTCTAGTCTTGTCTGTCTAGTCTTGTCTGTCTAGTCTTGTCTGTCTAGTCTTGTCTGTCTAGTCTTGTCTGTCTAGTCTTGTCTGTCTAGTCTTGTCTGTCTAGTCTTGTCTGTCTAGTCTTGTCTGTCTAGTCTTGTCTGTCTAGTCTTGTCTGTCTAGTCTTGTCTGTCTAGTCTTGTCTGTCTAGTCTTGTCTGTCTAGTCTTGTCTGTCTAGTCTTGTCTGTCTAGTCTGTCTAGTCTTGTCTGTCTAGTCTTGTCTGTCTAGTCTTGTCTGTCTAGTCTTGTCTGTCTAGTCTTGTCTGTCTAGTCTTGTCTGTCTAGTCTTGTCTAGTCTTGTCTGTCTAGTCTTGTCTGTCTAGTCTTGTCTGTCTAGTCTTGTCTGTCTAGTCTTGTCTGTCTAGTCTTGTCTGTCTAGTCTTGTCTGTCTAGTCTTGTCTGTCTAGTCTTGTCTGTCTAGTCTTGTCTGTCTAGTCTTGTCTGTCTAGTCTTGTCTGTCTAGTCTTGTCTGTCTAGTCTTGTCTGTCTAGTCTTGTCTGTCTAGTCTTGTCTGTCTAGTCTTGTCTGTCTAGTCTTGTCTGTCTAGTCTTGTCTGTCTAGTCTGTCTGTCTAGTCTTGTCTGTCTAGTCTTGTCTGTCTAGTCTTGTCTGTCTAGTCTTGTCTGTCTAGTCTTGTCTGTCTAGTCTTGTCTGTCTAGTCTTGTCTGTCTAGTCTTGTCTGTCTAGTCTTGTCTGTCTTGTCTTGTCTGTCTAGTCTTGTCTGTCTAGTCTTGTCTGTCTAGTCTTGTCTGTCTAGTCTTGTCTGTCTAGTCTTGTCTGTCTAGTCTTGTCTGTCTAGTCTTGTCTGTCTAGTCTTGTCTGTCTAGTCTTGTCTGTCTAGTCTTGTCTGTCTAGTCTTGTCTGTCTAGTCTTGTCTGTCTAGTCTTGTCTGTCTAGTCTTGTCTGTCTAGTCTTGTCTGTCTAGTCTTGTCTGTCTAGTCTGTCTAGTCTTGTCTGTCTAGTCTTGTCTGTCTAGTCTTGTCTGTCTAGTCTTGTCTGTCTAGTCTTGTCTGTCTAGTCTTGTCTGTCTAGTCTTGTCTGTCTAGTCTTGTCTGTCTAGTCTTGTCTGTCTAGTCTTGTCTGTCTAGTCTTGTCTGTCTAGTCTTGTCTGTCTAGTCTTGTCTGTCTAGTCTTGTCTGTCTAGTCTTGTCTGTCTAGTCTTGTCTGTCTAGTCTTGTCTGTCTAGTCTTGTCTGTCTAGTCTTGTCTGTCTGTCTAGTCTTGTCTGTCTAGTCTTGTCTGTCTAGTCTTGTCTGTCTAGTCTTGTCTGTCTAGTCTTGTCTGTCTAGTCTTGTCTGTCTAGTCTTGTCTGTCTAGTCTTGTCTGTCTAGTCTTGTCTAGTCTTGTCTGTCTAGTCTTGTCTGTCTAGTCTTGTCTGTCTAGTCTTGTCTGTCTAGTCTTGTCTGTCTAGTCTTGTCTGTCTAGTCTTGTCTGTCTAGTCTTGTCTGTCTAGTCTTGTCTGTCTAGTCTTGTCTGTCTAGTCTTGTCTGTCTAGTCTTGTCTGTCTAGTCTTGTCTGTCTAGTCTTGTCTGTCTAGTCTTGTCTGTCTAGTCTTGTCTGTCTAGTCTTGTCTGTCTAGTCTTGTCTGTCTAGTCTTGTCTGTCTAGTCTTGTCTGTCTAGTCTTGTCTGTCTAGTCTTGTCTGTCTAGTCTTGTCTGTCTAGTCTTGTCTGTCTAGTCTTGTCTGTCTAGTCTGGCTCTAGTCTTGTCTGTCTAGTCTTGTCTGTCTAGTCTTGTCTGTCTAGTCTTGTCTGTCTAGTCTTGTCTGTCTAGTCTTGTCTGTCTAGTCTTGTCTGTCTAGTCTTGTCTGTCTAGTCTTGTCTGTCTAGTCTTGTCTGTCTAGTCTTGTCTGTCTAGTCTTGTCTGTCTAGTCTTGTCTGTCTAGTCTTGTCTGTCTAGTCTTGTCTGTCTAGTCTTGTCTGTCTAGTCTTGTCTGTCTAGTCTTGTCTGTCTAGTCTTGTCTGTCTAGTCTTGTCTGTCTAGTCTTGTCTGTCTAGTCTTGTCTGTCTAGTCTTGTCTGTCTAGTCTTGTCTGTCTAGTCTTGTCTGTCTAGTCTTGTCTGTCTAGTCTTGTCTGTCTTGTCTGTCTAGTCTTGTCTGTCTAGTCTTGTCTGTCTAGTCTTGTCTGTCTAGTCTTGTCTGTCTAGTCTTGTCTGTCTAGTCTTGTCTGTCTAGTCTTGTCTGTCTAGTCTTGTCTGTCTAGTCTTGTCTGTCTAGTCTTGTCTGTCTAGTCTTGTCTGTCTAGTCTTGTCTGTCTAGTCTTGTCTGTCTAGTCTTGTCTGTCTAGTCTTGTCTGTCTAGTCTTGTCTGTCTAGTCTTGTCTGTCTAGTCTTGTCTGTCTAGTCTTGTCTGTCTAGTCTTGTCTGTCTAGTCTTGTCTGTCTAGTCTGTCTGTCTAGTCTTGTCTGTCTAGTCTTGTCTGTCTAGTCTTGTCTGTCTAGTCTTGTCTGTCTAGTCTTGTCTGTCTAGTCTTGTCTGTCTAGTCTTGTCTGTCTAGTCTTGTCTGTCTAGTCTTGTCTGTCTAGTCTTGTCTGTCTAGTCTTGTCTGTCTAGTCTTGTCTGTCTAGTCTTGTCTGTCTAGTCTTGTCTGTCTAGTCTTGTCTGTCTAGTCTTGTCTGTCTAGTCTTGTCTGTCTAGTCTTGTCTGTCTAGTCTTGTCTGTCTAGTCTTGTCTGTCTAGTCTTGTCTGTCTAGTCTTGTCTGTCTAGTCTTGTCTGTCTAGTCTTGTCTGTCTAGTCTTGTCTGTCTAGTCTTGTCTAGTCTTGTCTGTCTAGTCTTGTCTGTCTAGTCTTGTCTGTCTAGTCTTGTCTGTCTAGTCTTGTCTGTCTAGTCTTGTCTGTCTAGTCTTGTCTGTCTAGTCTTGTCTGTCTAGTCTTGTCTGTCTAGTCTTGTCTGTCTAGTCTTGTCTGTCTAGTCTTGTCTGTCTAGTCTTGTCTGTCTAGTCTTGTCTGTCTAGTCTTGTCTGTCTAGTCTTGTCTGTCTAGTCTTGTCTGTCTAGTCTTGTCTGTCTAGTCTTGTCTGTCTAGTCTTGTCTGTCTAGTCTTGTCTGTCTAGTCTTGTCTGTCTAGTCTTGTCTGTCTAGTCTTGTCTGTCTAGTCTTGTCTGTCTAGTCTTGTCTGTCTAGTCTTGTCTGTCTAGTCTTGTCTGTCTAGTCTTGTCTGTCTAGTCTTGTCTGTCTAGTCTTGTCTGTCTAGTCTTGTCTGTCTAGTCTTGTCTGTCTAGTCTTGTCTGTCTAGTCTTGTCTGTCTAGTCTTGTCTGTCTAGTCTTGTCTGTCTAGTCTTGTCTGTCTAGTCTTGTCTGTCTAGTCTTGTCTGTCTAGTCTTGTCTGTCTAGTCTTGTCTGTCTAGTCTTGTCTGTCTAGTCTTGTCTGTCTAGTCTTGTCTGTCTAGTCTTGTCTGTCTAGTCTTGTCTGTCTAGTCTTGTCTGTCTAGTCTTGTCTGTCTAGTCTTGTCTAGTCTTGTCTGTCTAGTCTTGTCTGTCTAGTCTTGTCTGTCTAGTCTTGTCTGTCTAGTCTTGTCTGTCTAGTCTTGTCTGTCTAGTCTTGTCTGTCTAGTCTTGTCTGTCTAGTCTTGTCTGTCTAGTCTTGTCTGTCTAGTCTTGTCTGTCTAGTCTTGTCTGTCTAGTCTTGTCTGTCTAGTCTTGTCTGTCTAGTCTTGTCTGTCTAGTCTTGTCTGTCTAGTCTTGTCTGTCTAGTCTTGTCTGTCTAGTCTTGTCTGTCTAGTCTTGTCTGTCTAGTCTTGTCTGTCTAGTCTTGTCTGTCTAGTCTTGTCTGTCTAGTCTTGTCTGTCTAGTCTTGTCTGTCTAGTCTTGTCTGTCTAGTCTTGTCTGTCTAGTCTTGTCTGTCTAGTCTTGTCTGTCTAGTCTTGTCTGTCTAGTCTTGTCTGTCTAGTCTTGTCTGTCTAGTCTTGTCTGTCTAGTCTTGTCTGTCTAGTCTTGTCTGTCTAGTCTTGTCTGTCTAGTCTTGTCTGTCTAGTCTTGTCTGTCTAGTCTTGTCTGTCTAGTCTTGTCTGTCTAGTCTTGTCTGTCTAGTCTTGTCTGTCTAGTCTTGTCTGTCTAGTCTTGTCTGTCTAGTCTTGTCTGTCTAGTCTTGTCTGTCTAGTCTTGTCTGTCTAGTCTTGTCTGTCTAGTCTTGTCTGTCTAGTCTTGTCTGTCTAGTCTTGTCTGTCTAGTCTTGTCTGTCTAGTCTTGTCTGTCTAGTCTTGTCTGTCTAGTCTTGTCTGTCTAGTCTTGTCTGTCTAGTCTTGTCTGTCTAGTCTTGTCTGTCTAGTCTTGTCTGTCTAGTCTTGTCTGTCTAGTCTTGTCTGTCTAGTCTTGTCTGTCTAGTCTTGTCTGTCTAGTCTTGTCTGTCTAGTCTTGTCTGTCTAGTCTTGTCTGTCTAGTCTTGTCTGTCTAGTCTTGTCTGTCTAGTCTTGTCTGTCTAGTCTTGTCTGTCTAGTCTTGTCTGTCTAGTCTTGTCTGTCTAGTCTTGTCTGTCTAGTCTTGTCTGTCTAGTCTTGTCTGTCTAGTCTTGTCTGTCTAGTCTTGTCTGTCTAGTCTTGTCTGTCTAGTCTTGTCTGTCTAGTCTTGTCTGTCTAGTCTTGTCTGTCTAGTCTTGTCTGTCTAGTCTTGTCTGTCTAGTCTTGTCTGTCTAGTCTTGTCTGTCTAGTCTTGTCTGTCTAGTCTTGTCTGTCTAGTCTTGTCTGTCTAGTCTTGTCTGTCTAGTCTTGTCTGTCTAGTCTTGTCTGTCTAGTCTTGTCTGTCTAGTCTTGTCTGTCTAGTCTTGTCTGTCTAGTCTTGTCTGTCTAGTCTTGTCTGTCTAGTCTTGTCTGTCTAGTCTTGTCTGTCTAGTCTTGTCTGTCTAGTCTTGTCTGTCTAGTCTTGTCTGTCTAGTCTTGTCTGTCTAGTCTTGTCTGTCTAGTCTTGTCTGTCTAGTCTTGTCTGTCTAGTCTTGTCTGTCTAGTCTTGTCTGTCTAGTCTTGTCTGTCTAGTCTTGTCTGTCTAGTCTTGTCTGTCTAGTCTTGTCTGTCTAGTCTTGTCTGTCTAGTCTTGTCTGTCTAGTCTTGTCTGTCTAGTCTTGTCTGTCTAGTCTTGTCTGTCTAGTCTTGTCTGTCTAGTCTTGTCTGTCTAGTCTTGTCTGTCTAGTCTTGTCTGTCTAGTCTTGTCTGTCTAGTCTTGTCTGTCTAGTCTTGTCTGTCTAGTCTTGTCTGTCTAGTCTTGTCTGTCTAGTCTTGTCTGTCTAGTCTTGTCTGTCTAGTCTTGTCTGTCTAGTCTTGTCTGTCTAGTCTTGTCTGTCTAGTCTTGTCTGTCTAGTCTTGTCTGTCTAGTCTTGTCTGTCTAGTCTTGTCTGTCTAGTCTTGTCTGTCTAGTCTTGTCTGTCTAGTCTTGTCTGTCTAGTCTTGTCTGTCTAGTCTTGTCTGTCTAGTCTTGTCTGTCTAGTCTTGTCTGTCTAGTCTTGTCTGTCTAGTCTTGTCTGTCTAGTCTTGTCTGTCTAGTCTTGTCTGTCTAGTCTTGTCTGTCTAGTCTTGTCTGTCTAGTCTTGTCTGTCTAGTCTTGTCTGTCTAGTCTTGTCTGTCTAGTCTTGTCTGTCTAGTCTTGTCTGTCTAGTCTTGTCTGTCTAGTCTTGTCTGTCTAGTCTTGTCTGTCTAGTCTTGTCTGTCTAGTCTTGTCTGTCTAGTCTTGTCTGTCTAGTCTTGTCTGTCTAGTCTTGTCTGTCTAGTCTTGTCTGTCTAGTCTTGTCTGTCTAGTCTTGTCTGTCTAGTCTTGTCTGTCTAGTCTTGTCTGTCTAGTCTTGTCTGTCTAGTCTTGTCTGTCTAGTCTTGTCTGTCTAGTCTTGTCTGTCTAGTCTTGTCTGTCTAGTCTTGTCTGTCTAGTCTTGTCTGTCTAGTCTTGTCTGTCTAGTCTTGTCTGTCTAGTCTTGTCTGTCTAGTCTTGTCTGTCTAGTCTTGTCTGTCTAGTCTTGTCTGTCTAGTCTTGTCTGTCTAGTCTTGTCTGTCTAGTCTTGTCTGTCTAGTCTTGTCTGTCTAGTCTTGTCTGTCTAGTCTTGTCTGTCTAGTCTTGTCTGTCTAGTCTTGTCTGTCTAGTCTTGTCTGTCTAGTCTTGTCTGTCTAGTCTTGTCTGTCTAGTCTTGTCTGTCTAGTCTTGTCTGTCTAGTCTTGTCTGTCTAGTCTTGTCTGTCTAGTCTTGTCTGTCTAGTCTTGTCTGTCTAGTCTTGTCTGTCTAGTCTTGTCTGTCTAGTCTTGTCTGTCTAGTCTTGTCTGTCTAGTCTTGTCTGTCTAGTCTTGTCTGTCTAGTCTTGTCTGTCTAGTCTTGTCTGTCTAGTCTTGTCTGTCTAGTCTTGTCTGTCTAGTCTTGTCTGTCTAGTCTTGTCTGTCTAGTCTTGTCTGTCTAGTCTTGTCTGTCTAGTCTTGTCTGTCTAGTCTTGTCTGTCTAGTCTTGTCTGTCTAGTCTTGTCTGTCTAGTCTTGTCTGTCTAGTCTTGTCTGTCTAGTCTTGTCTGTCTAGTCTTGTCTGTCTAGTCTTGTCTGTCTAGTCTTGTCTGTCTAGTCTTGTCTGTCTAGTCTTGTCTGTCTAGTCTTGTCTGTCTAGTCTTGTCTGTCTAGTCTTGTCTGTCTAGTCTTGTCTGTCTAGTCTTGTCTGTCTAGTCTTGTCTGTCTAGTCTTGTCTGTCTAGTCTTGTCTGTCTAGTCTTGTCTGTCTAGTCTTGTCTGTCTAGTCTTGTCTGTCTAGTCTTGTCTGTCTAGTCTTGTCTGTCTAGTCTTGTCTGTCTAGTCTTGTCTGTCTAGTCTTGTCTGTCTAGTCTTGTCTGTCTAGTCTTGTCTGTCTAGTCTTGTCTGTCTAGTCTTGTCTGTCTAGTCTTGTCTGTCTAGTCTTGTCTGTCTAGTCTTGTCTGTCTAGTCTTGTCTGTCTAGTCTTGTCTGTCTAGTCTTGTCTGTCTAGTCTTGTCTGTCTAGTCTTGTCTGTCTAGTCTTGTCTGTCTAGTCTTGTCTGTCTAGTCTTGTCTGTCTAGTCTTGTCTGTCTAGTCTTGTCTGTCTAGTCTTGTCTGTCTAGTCTTGTCTGTCTAGTCTTGTCTGTCTAGTCTTGTCTGTCTAGTCTTGTCTGTCTAGTCTTGTCTGTCTAGTCTTGTCTGTCTAGTCTTGTCTGTCTAGTCTTGTCTGTCTAGTCTTGTCTGTCTAGTCTTGTCTGTCTAGTCTTGTCTGTCTAGTCTTGTCTGTCTAGTCTTGTCTGTCTAGTCTTGTCTGTCTAGTCTTGTCTGTCTAGTCTTGTCTGTCTAGTCTTGTCTGTCTAGTCTTGTCTGTCTAGTCTTGTCTGTCTAGTCTTGTCTGTCTAGTCTTGTCTGTCTAGTCTTGTCTGTCTAGTCTTGTCTGTCTAGTCTTGTCTGTCTAGTCTTGTCTGTCTAGTCTTGTCTGTCTAGTCTTGTCTGTCTAGTCTTGTCTGTCTAGTCTTGTCTGTCTAGTCTTGTCTGTCTAGTCTTGTCTGTCTAGTCTTGTCTGTCTAGTCTTGTCTGTCTAGTCTTGTCTGTCTAGTCTTGTCTGTCTAGTCTTGTCTGTCTAGTCTTGTCTGTCTAGTCTTGTCTGTCTAGTCTTGTCTGTCTAGTCTTGTCTGTCTAGTCTTGTCTGTCTAGTCTTGTCTGTCTAGTCTTGTCTGTCTAGTCTTGTCTGTCTAGTCTTGTCTGTCTAGTCTTGTCTGTCTAGTCTTGTCTGTCTAGTCTTGTCTGTCTAGTCTTGTCTGTCTAGTCTTGTCTGTCTAGTCTTGTCTGTCTAGTCTTGTCTGTCTAGTCTTGTCTGTCTAGTCTTGTCTGTCTAGTCTTGTCTGTCTAGTCTTGTCTGTCTAGTCTTGTCTGTCTAGTCTTGTCTGTCTAGTCTTGTCTGTCTAGTCTTGTCTGTCTAGTCTTGTCTGTCTAGTCTTGTCTGTCTAGTCTTGTCTGTCTAGTCTTGTCTGTCTAGTCTTGTCTGTCTAGTCTTGTCTGTCTAGTCTTGTCTGTCTAGTCTTGTCTGTCTAGTCTTGTCTGTCTAGTCTTGTCTGTCTAGTCTTGTCTGTCTAGTCTTGTCTGTCTAGTCTTGTCTGTCTAGTCTTGTCTGTCTAGTCTTGTCTGTCTAGTCTTGTCTGTCTAGTCTTGTCTGTCTAGTCTTGTCTGTCTAGTCTTGTCTGTCTAGTCTTGTCTGTCTAGTCTTGTCTGTCTAGTCTTGTCTGTCTAGTCTTGTCTGTCTAGTCTTGTCTGTCTAGTCTTGTCTGTCTAGTCTTGTCTGTCTAGTCTTGTCTGTCTAGTCTTGTCTGTCTAGTCTTGTCTGTCTAGTCTTGTCTGTCTAGTCTTGTCTGTCTAGTCTTGTCTGTCTAGTCTTGTCTGTCTAGTCTTGTCTGTCTAGTCTTGTCTGTCTAGTCTTGTCTGTCTAGTCTTGTCTGTCTAGTCTTGTCTGTCTAGTCTTGTCTGTCTAGTCTTGTCTGTCTAGTCTTGTCTGTCTAGTCTTGTCTGTCTAGTCTTGTCTGTCTAGTCTTGTCTGTCTAGTCTTGTCTGTCTAGTCTTGTCTGTCTAGTCTTGTCTGTCTAGTCTTGTCTGTCTAGTCTTGTCTGTCTAGTCTTGTCTGTCTAGTCTTGTCTGTCTAGTCTTGTCTGTCTAGTCTTGTCTGTCTAGTCTTGTCTGTCTAGTCTTGTCTGTCTAGTCTTGTCTGTCTAGTCTTGTCTGTCTAGTCTTGTCTGTCTAGTCTTGTCTGTCTAGTCTTGTCTGTCTAGTCTTGTCTGTCTAGTCTTGTCTGTCTAGTCTTGTCTGTCTAGTCTTGTCTGTCTAGTCTTGTCTGTCTAGTCTTGTCTGTCTAGTCTTGTCTGTCTAGTCTTGTCTGTCTAGTCTTGTCTGTCTAGTCTTGTCTGTCTAGTCTTGTCTGTCTAGTCTTGTCTGTCTAGTCTTGTCTGTCTAGTCTTGTCTGTCTAGTCTTGTCTGTCTAGTCTTGTCTGTCTAGTCTTGTCTGTCTAGTCTTGTCTGTCTAGTCTTGTCTGTCTAGTCTTGTCTGTCTAGTCTTGTCTGTCTAGTCTTGTCTGTCTAGTCTTGTCTGTCTAGTCTTGTCTGTCTAGTCTTGTCTGTCTAGTCTTGTCTGTCTAGTCTTGTCTGTCTAGTCTTGTCTGTCTAGTCTTGTCTGTCTAGTCTTGTCTGTCTAGTCTTGTCTGTCTAGTCTTGTCTGTCTAGTCTTGTCTGTCTAGTCTTGTCTGTCTAGTCTTGTCTGTCTAGTCTTGTCTGTCTAGTCTTGTCTGTCTAGTCTTGTCTGTCTAGTCTTGTCTGTCTAGTCTTGTCTGTCTAGTCTTGTCTGTCTAGTCTTGTCTGTCTAGTCTTGTCTGTCTAGTCTTGTCTGTCTAGTCTTGTCTGTCTAGTCTTGTCTGTCTAGTCTTGTCTGTCTAGTCTTGTCTGTCTAGTCTTGTCTGTCTAGTCTTGTCTGTCTAGTCTTGTCTGTCTAGTCTTGTCTGTCTAGTCTTGTCTGTCTAGTCTTGTCTGTCTAGTCTTGTCTGTCTAGTCTTGTCTGTCTAGTCTTGTCTGTCTAGTCTTGTCTGTCTAGTCTTGTCTGTCTAGTCTTGTCTGTCTAGTCTTGTCTGTCTAGTCTTGTCTGTCTAGTCTTGTCTGTCTAGTCTTGTCTGTCTAGTCTTGTCTGTCTAGTCTTGTCTGTCTAGTCTTGTCTGTCTAGTCTTGTCTGTCTAGTCTTGTCTGTCTAGTCTTGTCTGTCTAGTCTTGTCTGTCTAGTCTTGTCTGTCTAGTCTTGTCTGTCTAGTCTTGTCTGTCTAGTCTTGTCTGTCTAGTCTTGTCTGCCTAGTCTTGTCTGTCTAGTCTTGTCTGTCTAGTCTTGTCTGTCTAGTCTTGTCTGTCTAGTCGTCTAGTCTTGTCTGTCTAGTCTTGTCTGTCTAGTCTTGTCTGTCTAGTCTTGTCTGTCTAGTCTTGTCTGTCTAGTCTTGTCTGTCTAGTCTTGTCTGTCTAGTCTTGTCTGTCTAGTCTTGTCTGTCTAGTCTTGTCTGTCTAGTCTTGTCTGTCTAGTCTTGTCTGTCTAGTCTTGTCTGTCTAGTCTTGTCTGTCTAGTCTTGTCTGTCTAGTCTTGTCTGTCTAGTCTTGTCTGTCTAGTCTTGTCTGTCTAGTCTTGTCTGTCTAGTCTTGTCTGTCTAGTCTTGTCTGTCTAGTCTTGTCTGTCTAGTCTTGTCTGTCTAGTCTTGTCTGTCTAGTCTTGTCTGTCTAGTCTTGTCTGTCTAGTCTTGTCTGTCTAGTCTTGTCTGTCTAGTCTTGTCTGTCTAGTCTTGTCTGTCTAGTCTTGTCTGTCTAGTCTTGTCTGTCTAGTCTTGTCTGTCTAGTCTTGTCTGTCTAGTCTTGTCTGTCTAGTCTTGTCTGTCTAGTCTTGTCTGTCTAGTCTTGTCTGTCTAGTCTTGTCTGTCTAGTCTTGTCTGTCTAGTCTTGTCTGTCTAGTCTTGTCTGTCTAGTCTTGTCTGTCTAGTCTTGTCTGTCTAGTCTTGTCTGTCTAGTCTTGTCTGTCTAGTCTTGTCTGTCTAGTCTTGTCTGTCTAGTCTTGTCTGTCTAGTCTTGTCTGTCTAGTCTTGTCTGTCTAGTCTTGTCTGTCTAGTCTTGTCTGTCTAGTCTTGTCTGTCTAGTCTTGTCTGTCTAGTCTTGTCTGTCTAGTCTTGTCTGTCTAGTCTTGTCTGTCTAGTCTTGTCTGTCTAGTCTTGTCTGTCTAGTCTTGTCTGTCTAGTCTTGTCTGTCTAGTCTTGTCTGTCTAGTCTTGTCTGTCTAGTCTTGTCTGTCTAGTCTTGTCTGTCTAGTCTTGTCTGTCTAGTCTTGTCTGTCTAGTCTTGTCTGTCTAGTCTTGTCTGTCTAGTCTTGTCTGTCTAGTCTTGTCTGTCTAGTCTTGTCTGTCTAGTCTTGTCTGTCTAGTCTTGTCTGTCTAGTCTTGTCTGTCTAGTCTTGTCTGTCTAGTCTTGTCTGTCTAGTCTTGTCTGTCTAGTCTTGTCTGTCTAGTCTTGTCTGTCTAGTCTTGTCTGTCTAGTCTTGTCTGTCTAGTCTTGTCTGTCTAGTCTTGTCTGTCTAGTCTTGTCTGTCTAGTCTTGTCTGTCTAGTCTTGTCTGTCTAGTCTTGTCTGTCTAGTCTTGTCTGTCTAGTCTTGTCTGTCTAGTCTTGTCTGTCTAGTCTTGTCTGTCTAGTCTTGTCTGTCTAGTCTTGTCTGTCTAGTCTTGTCTGTCTAGTCTTGTCTGTCTAGTCTTGTCTGTCTAGTCTTGTCTGTCTAGTCTTGTCTGTCTAGTCTTGTCTGTCTAGTCTTGTCTGTCTAGTCTTGTCTGTCTAGTCTTGTCTGTCTAGTCTTGTCTGTCTAGTCTTGTCTGTCTAGTCTTGTCTGTCTAGTCTTGTCTGTCTAGTCTTGTCTGTCTAGTCTTGTCTGTCTAGTCTTGTCTGTCTAGTCTTGTCTGTCTAGTCTTGTCTGTCTAGTCTTGTCTGTCTAGTCTTGTCTGTCTAGTCTTGTCTGTCTAGTCTTGTCTGTCTAGTCTTGTCTGTCTAGTCTTGTCTGTCTAGTCTTGTCTGTCTAGTCTTGTCTGTCTAGTCTTGTCTGTCTAGTCTTGTCTGTCTAGTCTTGTCTGTCTAGTCTTGTCTGTCTAGTCTTGTCTGTCTAGTCTTGTCTGTCTAGTCTTGTCTGTCTAGTCTTGTCTGTCTAGTCTTGTCTGTCTAGTCTTGTCTGTCTAGTCTTGTCTGTCTAGTCTTGTCTGTCTAGTCTTGTCTGTCTAGTCTTGTCTGTCTAGTCTTGTCTGTCTAGTCTTGTCTGTCTAGTCTTGTCTGTCTAGTCTTGTCTGTCTAGTCTTGTCTGTCTAGTCTTGTCTGTCTAGTCTTGTCTGTCTAGTCTTGTCTGTCTAGTCTTGTCTGTCTAGTCTTGTCTGTCTAGTCTTGTCTGTCTAGTCTTGTCTGTCTAGTCTTGTCTGTCTAGTCTTGTCTGTCTAGTCTTGTCTGTCTAGTCTTGTCTGTCTAGTCTTGTCTGTCTAGTCTTGTCTGTCTAGTCTTGTCTGTCTAGTCTTGTCTGTCTAGTCTTGTCTGTCTAGTCTTGTCTGTCTAGTCTTGTCTGTCTAGTCTTGTCTGTCTAGTCTTGTCTGTCTAGTCTTGTCTGTCTAGTCTTGTCTGTCTAGTCTTGTCTGTCTAGTCTTGTCTGTCTAGTCTTGTCTGTCTAGTCTTGTCTGTCTAGTCTTGTCTGTCTAGTCTTGTCTGTCTAGTCTTGTCTGTCTAGTCTTGTCTGTCTAGTCTTGTCTGTCTAGTCTTGTCTGTCTAGTCTTGTCTGTCTAGTCTTGTCTGTCTAGTCTTGTCTGTCTAGTCTTGTCTGTCTAGTCTTGTCTGTCTAGTCTTGTCTGTCTAGTCTTGTCTGTCTAGTCTTGTCTGTCTAGTCTTGTCTGTCTAGTCTTGTCTGTCTAGTCTTGTCTGTCTAGTCTTGTCTGTCTAGTCTTGTCTGTCTAGTCTTGTCTGTCTAGTCTTGTCTGTCTAGTCTTGTCTGTCTAGTCTTGTCTGTCTAGTCTTGTCTGTCTAGTCTTGTCTGTCTAGTCTTGTCTGTCTAGTCTTGTCTGTCTAGTCTTGTCTGTCTAGTCTTGTCTGTCTAGTCTTGTCTGTCTAGTCTTGTCTGTCTAGTCTTGTCTGTCTAGTCTTGTCTGTCTAGTCTTGTCTGTCTAGTCTTGTCTGTCTAGTCTTGTCTGTCTAGTCTTGTCTGTCTAGTCTTGTCTGTCTAGTCTTGTCTGTCTAGTCTTGTCTGTCTAGTCTTGTCTGTCTAGTCTTGTCTGTCTAGTCTTGTCTGTCTAGTCTTGTCTGTCTAGTCTTGTCTGTCTAGTCTTGTCTGTCTAGTCTTGTCTGTCTAGTCTTGTCTGTCTAGTCTTGTCTGTCTAGTCTTGTCTGTCTAGTCTTGTCTGTCTAGTCTTGTCTGTCTAGTCTTGTCTGTCTAGTCTTGTCTGTCTAGTCTTGTCTGTCTAGTCTTGTCTGTCTAGTCTTGTCTGTCTAGTCTTGTCTGTCTAGTCTTGTCTGTCTAGTCTTGTCTGTCTAGTCTTGTCTGTCTAGTCTTGTCTGTCTAGTCTTGTCTGTCTAGTCTTGTCTGTCTAGTCTTGTCTGTCTAGTCTTGTCTGTCTAGTCTTGTCTGTCTAGTCTTGTCTGTCTAGTCTTGTCTGTCTAGTCTTGTCTGTCTAGTCTTGTCTGTCTAGTCTTGTCTGTCTAGTCTTGTCTGTCTAGTCTTGTCTGTCTAGTCTTGTCTGTCTAGTCTTGTCTGTCTAGTCTTGTCTGTCTAGTCTTGTCTGTCTAGTCTTGTCTGTCTAGTCTTGTCTGTCTAGTCTTGTCTGTCTAGTCTTGTCTGTCTAGTCTTGTCTGTCTAGTCTTGTCTGTCTAGTCTTGTCTGTCTAGTCTTGTCTGTCTAGTCTTGTCTGTCTAGTCTTGTCTGTCTAGTCTTGTCTGTCTAGTCTTGTCTGTCTAGTCTTGTCTGTCTAGTCTTGTCTGTCTAGTCTTGTCTGTCTAGTCTTGTCTGTCTAGTCTTGTCTGTCTAGTCTTGTCTGTCTAGTCTTGTCTGTCTAGTCTTGTCTGTCTAGTCTTGTCTGTCTAGTCTTGTCTGTCTAGTCTTGTCTGTCTAGTCTTGTCTGTCTAGTCTTGTCTGTCTAGTCTTGTCTGTCTAGTCTTGTCTGTCTAGTCTTGTCTGTCTAGTCTTGTCTGTCTAGTCTTGTCTGTCTAGTCTTGTCTGTCTAGTCTTGTCTGTCTAGTCTTGTCTGTCTAGTCTTGTCTGTCTAGTCTTGTCTGTCTAGTCTTGTCTGTCTAGTCTTGTCTGTCTAGTCTTGTCTGTCTAGTCTTGTCTGTCTAGTCTTGTCTGTCTAGTCTTGTCTGTCTAGTCTTGTCTGTCTAGTCTTGTCTGTCTAGTCTTGTCTGTCTAGTCTTGTCTGTCTAGTCTTGTCTGTCTAGTCTTGTCTGTCTAGTCTTGTCTGTCTAGTCTTGTCTGTCTAGTCTTGTCTGTCTAGTCTTGTCTGTCTAGTCTTGTCTGTCTAGTCTTGTCTGTCTAGTCTTGTCTGTCTAGTCTTGTCTGTCTAGTCTTGTCTGTCTAGTCTTGTCTGTCTAGTCTTGTCTGTCTAGTCTTGTCTGTCTAGTCTTGTCTGTCTAGTCTTGTCTGTCTAGTCTTGTCTGTCTAGTCTTGTCTGTCTAGTCTTGTCTGTCTAGTCTTGTCTGTCTAGTCTTGTCTGTCTAGTCTTGTCTGTCTAGTCTTGTCTGTCTAGTCTTGTCTGTCTAGTCTTGTCTGTCTAGTCTTGTCTGTCTAGTCTTGTCTGTCTAGTCTTGTCTGTCTAGTCTTGTCTGTCTAGTCTTGTCTGTCTAGTCTTGTCTGTCTAGTCTTGTCTGTCTAGTCTTGTCTGTCTAGTCTTGTCTGTCTAGTCTTGTCTGTCTAGTCTTGTCTGTCTAGTCTTGTCTGTCTAGTCTTGTCTGTCTAGTCTTGTCTGTCTAGTCTTGTCTGTCTAGTCTTGTCTGTCTAGTCTTGTCTGTCTAGTCTTGTCTGTCTAGTCTTGTCTGTCTAGTCTTGTCTGTCTAGTCTTGTCTGTCTAGTCTTGTCTGTCTAGTCTTGTCTGTCTAGTCTTGTCTGTCTAGTCTTGTCTGTCTAGTCTTGTCTGTCTAGTCTTGTCTGTCTAGTCTTGTCTGTCTAGTCTTGTCTGTCTAGTCTTGTCTGTCTAGTCTTGTCTGTCTAGTCTTGTCTGTCTAGTCTTGTCTGTCTAGTCTTGTCTGTCTAGTCTTGTCTGTCTAGTCTTGTCTGTCTAGTCTTGTCTGTCTAGTCTTGTCTGTCTAGTCTTGTCTGTCTAGTCTTGTCTGTCTAGTCTTGTCTGTCTAGTCTTGTCTGTCTAGTCTTGTCTGTCTAGTCTTGTCTGTCTAGTCTTGTCTGTCTAGTCTTGTCTGTCTAGTCTTGTCTGTCTAGTCTTGTCTGTCTAGTCTTGTCTGTCTAGTCTTGTCTGTCTAGTCTTGTCTGTCTAGTCTTGTCTGTCTAGTCTTGTCTGTCTAGTCTTGTCTGTCTAGTCTTGTCTGTCTAGTCTTGTCTGTCTAGTCTTGTCTGTCTAGTCTTGTCTGTCTAGTCTTGTCTGTCTAGTCTTGTCTGTCTAGTCTTGTCTGTCTAGTCTTGTCTGTCTAGTCTTGTCTGTCTAGTCTTGTCTGTCTAGTCTTGTCTGTCTAGTCTTGTCTGTCTAGTCTTGTCTGTCTAGTCTTGTCTGTCTAGTCTTGTCTGTCTAGTCTTGTCTGTCTAGTCTTGTCTGTCTAGTCTTGTCTGTCTAGTCTTGTCTGTCTAGTCTTGTCTGTCTAGTCTTGTCTGTCTAGTCTTGTCTGTCTAGTCTTGTCTGTCTAGTCTTGTCTGTCTAGTCTTGTCTGTCTAGTCTTGTCTGTCTAGTCTTGTCTGTCTAGTCTTGTCTGTCTAGTCTTGTCTGTCTAGTCTTGTCTGTCTAGTCTTGTCTGTCTAGTCTTGTCTGTCTAGTCTTGTCTGTCTAGTCTTGTCTGTCTAGTCTTGTCTGTCTAGTCTTGTCTGTCTAGTCTTGTCTGTCTAGTCTTGTCTGTCTAGTCTTGTCTGTCTAGTCTTGTCTGTCTAGTCTTGTCTGTCTAGTCTTGTCTGTCTAGTCTTGTCTGTCTAGTCTTGTCTGTCTAGTCTTGTCTGTCTAGTCTTGTCTGTCTAGTCTTGTCTGTCTAGTCTTGTCTGTCTAGTCTTGTCTGTCTAGTCTTGTCTGTCTAGTCTTGTCTGTCTAGTCTTGTCTGTCTAGTCTTGTCTGTCTAGTCTTGTCTGTCTAGTCTTGTCTGTCTAGTCTTGTCTGTCTAGTCTTGTCTGTCTAGTCTTGTCTGTCTAGTCTTGTCTGTCTAGTCTTGTCTGTCTAGTCTTGTCTGTCTAGTCTTGTCTGTCTAGTCTTGTCTGTCTAGTCTTGTCTGTCTAGTCTTGTCTGTCTAGTCTTGTCTGTCTAGTCTTGTCTGTCTAGTCTTGTCTGTCTAGTCTTGTCTGTCTAGTCTTGTCTGTCTAGTCTTGTCTGTCTAGTCTTGTCTGTCTAGTCTTGTCTGTCTAGTCTTGTCTGTCTAGTCTTGTCTGTCTAGTCTTGTCTGTCTAGTCTTGTCTGTCTAGTCTTGTCTGTCTAGTCTTGTCTGTCTAGTCTTGTCTGTCTAGTCTTGTCTGTCTAGTCTTGTCTGTCTAGTCTTGTCTGTCTAGTCTTGTCTGTCTAGTCTTGTCTGTCTAGTCTTGTCTGTCTAGTCTTGTCTGTCTAGTCTTGTCTGTCTAGTCTTGTCTGTCTAGTCTTGTCTGTCTAGTCTTGTCTGTCTAGTCTTGTCTGTCTAGTCTTGTCTGTCTAGTCTTGTCTGTCTAGTCTTGTCTGTCTAGTCTTGTCTGTCTAGTCTTGTCTGTCTAGTCTTGTCTGTCTAGTCTTGTCTGTCTAGTCTTGTCTGTCTAGTCTTGTCTGTCTAGTCTTGTCTGTCTAGTCTTGTCTGTCTAGTCTTGTCTGTCTAGTCTTGTCTGTCTAGTCTTGTCTGTCTAGTCTTGTCTGTCTAGTCTTGTCTGTCTAGTCTTGTCTGTCTAGTCTTGTCTGTCTAGTCTTGTCTGTCTAGTCTTGTCTGTCTAGTCTTGTCTGTCTAGTCTTGTCTGTCTAGTCTTGTCTGTCTAGTCTTGTCTGTCTAGTCTTGTCTGTCTAGTCTTGTCTGTCTAGTCTTGTCTGTCTAGTCTTGTCTGTCTAGTCTTGTCTGTCTAGTCTTGTCTGTCTAGTCTTGTCTGTCTAGTCTTGTCTGTCTAGTCTTGTCTGTCTAGTCTTGTCTGTCTAGTCTTGTCTGTCTAGTCTTGTCTGTCTAGTCTTGTCTGTCTAGTCTTGTCTGTCTAGTCTTGTCTGTCTAGTCTTGTCTGTCTAGTCTTGTCTGTCTAGTCTTGTCTGTCTAGTCTTGTCTGTCTAGTCTTGTCTGTCTAGTCTTGTCTGTCTAGTCTTGTCTGTCTAGTCTTGTCTGTCTAGTCTTGTCTGTCTAGTCTTGTCTGTCTAGTCTTGTCTGTCTAGTCTTGTCTGTCTAGTCTTGTCTGTCTAGTCTTGTCTGTCTAGTCTTGTCTGTCTAGTCTTGTCTGTCTAGTCTTGTCTGTCTAGTCTTGTCTGTCTAGTCTTGTCTGTCTAGTCTTGTCTGTCTAGTCTTGTCTGTCTAGTCTTGTCTGTCTAGTCTTGTCTGTCTAGTCTTGTCTGTCTAGTCTTGTCTGTCTAGTCTTGTCTGTCTAGTCTTGTCTGTCTAGTCTTGTCTGTCTAGTCTTGTCTGTCTAGTCTTGTCTGTCTAGTCTTGTCTGTCTAGTCTTGTCTGTCTAGTCTTGTCTGTCTAGTCTTGTCTGTCTAGTCTTGTCTGTCTAGTCTTGTCTGTCTAGTCTTGTCTGTCTAGTCTTGTCTGTCTAGTCTTGTCTGTCTAGTCTTGTCTGTCTAGTCTTGTCTGTCTAGTCTTGTCTGTCTAGTCTTGTCTGTCTAGTCTTGTCTGTCTAGTCTTGTCTGTCTAGTCTTGTCTGTCTAGTCTTGTCTGTCTAGTCTTGTCTGTCTAGTCTTGTCTGTCTAGTCTTGTCTGTCTAGTCTTGTCTGTCTAGTCTTGTCTGTCTAGTCTTGTCTGTCTAGTCTTGTCTGTCTAGTCTTGTCTGTCTAGTCTTGTCTGTCTAGTCTTGTCTGTCTAGTCTTGTCTGTCTAGTCTTGTCTGTCTAGTCTTGTCTGTCTAGTCTTGTCTGTCTAGTCTTGTCTGTCTAGTCTTTTCTGTCTAGTCTTGTCTGTCTAGTCTTGTCTGTCTAGTCTTGTCTGTCTCGCGGCAGAAGGCAGACGTGTGCGAGCGCGCTCGTTAACATTTAAGTGATTAGCAGTGAAATCAATTAAAAACCAAGTTCGTGTTTTCATGTGTTGCGTGTATAAACTTTTGCTTTTTTCTAATAAAAAAGAAAAAATAGACTTTAGAGTCTGATACTAAGTGTTGTATCAGTTCTCGCCACGTGGCGATACGCCAAACAAACTGTGTAAAAAAAAAACCATAAAACTATAATTGTTAAAAACCATAACTGTGTTAGTACGCTAGCAAGTGAAAGGGCTAGGGAGTGAAAAACAATTAAATATAGACAATAATCTTAGTGATAGTTTTAGTTAAGTAAGACATTGACTTTAGTGATAGTTTTAGGGAAAAAAAGACTCAAGAGATTGATACCGAGCGTAGCAGTTCTCGTCCCGCGGCGATAAGCCAAATATGCGGACAAAAAATACATAGATAAATATATAAATATATATACACGGTGGTCCCTGCAAAACGGATAAGTATCTTTAATACATATTTGTTAAATTGTGTATTTCTTAATGCTTTACCGTATGGTTGCTATTGCTATATTTTTATTGCTGTCCCCGAGCATCAATACTAATCTTATTGCAAAAAAAATTTTTTTTTTAACTCCACAATGAATAGCAAAAAAAACCACGATAAAAGAACTGCAGGGGAAAACCCTTTCCAGAAGCGCGAAGCACTGAAGAGAACTCCACCAAAACCTAAAGATGTGCCCAGTGACCAACAGAAGACACCACTTCGGACCAGATCCGCTTCTTTCGCCGGTCTTACCGACATCGACGAAAGCAAAGGCAAACCAGGACAGGAAGGTACATCCCCAACCGAAAAAAACCCGAAATGGAAAAGGATGCAAGTAATTGAGAGCTCAGAAGAGTGTGACAAAGACATAGAAGGTGTTATCAGGAAGGCAGTATCAAGAGCCCAAGAACTAAAATGGCTCATCGTAGCCAACGCAGAAACCAACGACGAGATTAAAAAGTCAACAGAAGATCTATGCTCCCTCATATCCGCAATAGGAAAAACTTTTCCTGAATATGTCCACCAAGATCGACCAAGGGTAACTCAGGGATGCCAAACAAAAATAATCGATCCCGCGCTGGATCAAAGGAGAGAAGAAGAAAAAATATTTCTTAACAAGCTCCAGGAAGCCATGAGAAGGGGACCCAATTATACGGAGTTCCAAGACATATGCAACGACTATTGGCCACAGGTAGCATACCGAAGAGTTAGCGAAGGACATGGTAATCCAATGACAGCAGCGCTGGACTGGGACTTGGGCTGGTGCGTTGCCGATGACCTTAGCCCCGAGCAAGGAGTGCCGTTTGCACTTAGCCAAGCATACACTACGCCACAAGAACTGGAATCTCAGGAAAAAGAACCAGGCAAAGTGGTCTATCTAAGACACTCAATCGGAGTCCCAACAAAGGAGGGTGACATCAAAAACGTTGACCGGTACATCTACCATGTTGTTGCTCGGAAAAAACAGGACGAAACACTTAGTCCTGAAAAAAGTTTCAACTGCATAAAGGAGCTAAAAAAACTGATGACACAAAATGGTCGAACTAAACTGGCATTTGCCAAACCTTTTGTGACCGAATGGCCAATGATAAAAAAACAGCTAGAATTTATTTTTGCTGACACAGAAATTGAGATCCGGGTGTACTCGCCGAAGGGGCGAAACGAGAGCAGGCGCACCGAAGGAATGGACCCTTAACAAAGGACACGAAGGAAAAAAGAAAGAAAAAACAACTGGAGCAGTGTTCATTAAGGAAAGAGGCAAGAGCTACGCAGAACTACTCAAGAAAGTAAAAGAGGAAATAAACCCCGAGACCTCGGGTTCACAAATCGTCGGCATTAGGCAAACGAAAGCTGGAGACCTGCTTCTTGAGACCAAAGGGGGAAACACATCCGACCTGGTGGAACTTATAGCACAAACATTGCCAGAAGTCGACGTCCGCTCTAAAAACACCGACGCTATAATCCACATCAAGGACATTGACGCCGTCACAAGCGCAGAGGAAATAGAGCAATCTATAAATAGTTTCCTTAGGACAAAGGACAAACAAGTTAAAATAAAGAACCTTAGACCTGCTTATGGTGAAAGACAAGTGGCTACTGTCGTTTTACCAAAAAACCTAGCAAGTATTCTCCTAGAAAAGGGTACACTCAAAATAGGGTGGATATACTGCCGCATTAGAGAACGAATTGAGCTTAAGAGATGCTATAGATGTTGGCAAACGGGTCACCACGCCACTGACTGTAAAGGCCCAGACCGACAAAAACTTTGTTTCAGATGTGGCAAAGAAGGTCACAAAGCGAAAGGTTGTGAGGAAGAGCCATACTGCCTCATCTGTGACATAAAGGGACACCGAGCTGACACGGGATCATGTCCAGCTTTCAGGAAAGCACTGGCGGAGGCAAGGAGGACAAGAGCAAGAAATGCTTAAGATAATACAAATAAATACCGCGAGATGCCGTGCAGCACACGATTTGCTGATTTCCACGGCTCTAGAACTGAACGCGGATATAGCAATAATTTGTGAACCAAACAAAAAACTGGCCACTAGTGCTAAATGGTTCACAGACGAAGAAAAGGACTCAGCGATTTGGATCAAAAACCGAACAACATCAGTAGTAAACACTGGCTTCGGACAAGGTTTCGTGTGGGTAGAGTTAGCTCAACTCACAATATTCAGTTGCTACTTCTCACCCAACAAAACAACTGACCAACTGTCCAAATCATTAGAACTGCTAAGTCAGTGTATCAAGCTCCAAAGCAAAAGAAGGATAGTAGTAGCTGGTGACTTTAACGCAAAATCCCCCTACTGGGGATCCCCATGCTTGGACAAAAGGGGAAACATCGTGACAGACTGGGCAGTGGATCTTGATTTGGTCATCCAGAATAAAGGAGATAGCTACACTTTTGTGAGGGGAAACTCGGGCTCCACCATAGATCTTACCTTTTCTACCAACTCCATAAGCGACAGGTTCCTAGGGTAGAGGGTACTCGAAAAAGAATCTCTGAGTGACCATCGATACATCTTGTACACCATAAGGCAACATGTAAGACCACAAAAAATGTCAAAGTCACCAACAAGCGGCTGGAACTCACAACAACTACAGGAGGAGAAAATTCGAGAATGCTTGACAGAGCAGTTTCAAAATAAAATTAATGATAACGCTGAGACACTGACTCACGTGATGAGCAGAGCGTGTGACGTCACCTTGAGAAAGCTTGGAAATAAAAAAACCCAGAGGCCCGTATACTGGTGGACCGATGAAATTGCTGACACTAGATTTAAATGTATAGTCGCCAGAAGAAAATACCAGCGCCAAAGAACCAAAAAAACTAACGAAGAAAATACTAAATTGTTTAAACACGAATATATACGCTTAAAAAAGGAATTACGCCAGCTAATATACAACTCCAAACAAAGCCACTGGAAGAAACTGTGCATGATTCTGGACAAGGACACATGGGGAGACGCGTTCCAAATAATAAGAAGGAACTTAAGGATTCGTCCTCAAAATCTTCCAATGTCGTTGGAAAGAGCGTGTCAAGTCGCGGACGTATTATTCCCAGAGCATGCTCCCTTTGACTGGCTACAACCAGAAGTGGTAAATACGCCCCACTTCACGAAAGAGGAACTTTCTATTGCGAGCAAGCGCATTAGAAACGGCAGAACACCAGGTCCCGACGGTATACCACCTGAGGTAGTGAAGATAACAGCTGCACATCAATCCGACTTCGTCCTGAAAGTCATGAATAACTTACTAACCGCCGGAAACTTTCCAACTAGATGGAAGCGTGCGAAGCTCGCCCTCATCAGGAAGGGGGATAAACCAATCGATGATCCCACATCCTACAGGCCTATCTGCTTACTCGACGTATGTGGGAAACTGTTAGAACAACTTTTACTTACGAGATTGAAGGAAGAGCTCAAGACAGGAGTCGGATTGTCAAAGCACCAGTATGGGTTCAGGGAAGGACGATCTACCATCACGGCCCAAAAAGCTGTACTGGAAATCGCAGAACAGGCCAACAGTGGGTCCCAGAGAACCAAGCAAATGTGTGCTCTCCTAACATTCGATGTTAGAAATGCGTTTAACAGTGCATCGTGGAAGCATATTATGGACTGTTTAACAACTAGAGGCATATCCCCCTATCTATTACGGATGCTGCGAAGCTACCTCAGTGGGAGAAGCATCATACTGCAAGGAGATCGACGGACTGAAGAGAAAAAAATTAGTAGTGGTGTTCCACAGGGTTCGATATTGGTACCCACTTTGTGGAACATACTATACGACGGAATTCTGACAATGAGGCTTCCAGTGGGGGCTACTATAATCGGCTTTGCAGATGATATAGCACTGGTCGCCAGAGCCAGGACAGAACAAGAGCTGATGCAAAAAGCAAACCATGTAACATCCCTAATCAGTGCGTGGTTGAAAGAAAAAAACCTGAGTCTAGCACCAGAAAAAACTGAAGCTGTCCTCCTCACGGGACTGAGACAACTTAGCCCCATATTATTTAAAGTGGAAGAGGCAATAATAAGACCAAAAGAGACCATCAAGTACCTTGGAATAACCATCGACAAAAGGCTTTCGTTCGCTGCACATATAACCGAAGCAGCAGCAAGGGGTTTAAGAACACTGGCAGGGATACAACAACTCATGCCAAATCTGGGGGGGCCAAAGAGTAGTTCGCGCAGAATTCTCAGCTCTGTAGTGCAGGCTACCATGCTGTACGGTGCCCCTATATGGGCCTCTGAACTAAAAAAAGAAATTAACTTGCAGAAGCTCGCACAAGTTCACCGAAAAATGGCACTACGTGTAAGCAGAACTTACAGAACAGTTTCAGGAGTGGCCGCGCAGGTTATTTCAGGTATCCCCCCAATAGACCTGATCGCAAACGAGAGGAAAAGAGTGTATTACTCAGAGGGCGACAAACAAAATAAACGTTTTTCTAGACAAGAACTCCTCGAGAAGTGGCAAGAAAGGTGGCAGTTAAGCGAACGAGGAGAGTGGACGAGACTGTTAATCCCGGACATACTTCCCTGGATCACCAGAAAACACGGGGAAATTAGCTACCATCTAGCCCAGTTCCTCTCCGGCCACGGATGTTTCCAGGACTATCTGCATAACATCGGCAAGGCAGCTGACGACCTGTGTGTATACTGCGGGGAGAAGGACAGCGTGATCCACACGATATTCGATTGCTGGAGGTGGGAAACAGACAGAGAAAAAGTGGAAAAAAAAACTGGGAGAATCAATCCATTCGAGAACTATAATCGAAAGTATGTTGAAAGATGAGTCACGGTGGAGGAACATCCAAGGGCTGATTCATAAAATAATGAGCGAGAAGGAGGCCGATGAGCTCAAATCAAGGAACAACATAAAGTAGATTAAATTTAAGCCATCCGTCACTGTGAGGTTATGCGACAAGCGGGTCCAGAGTGTACGGATGCGTTCCAGGGGGGGGCACTTGCCTGGTTAGGTTAAGCTACCGCCAGCTATGCCCCCCCCCCCCCAAAAAAAAAAGTCTTGTCTGTCTAGTCTTGTCTGTCTAGTCTTGTCTGTCTAGTCTTGTCTGTCTAGTCTTGTCTGTCTAGTCTTGTCTGTCTAGTCTTGTCTGTCTAGTCTTGTCTGTCTAGTCTTGTCTGTCTAGTCTTGTCTGTCTAGTCTTGTCTGTCTAGTCTTGTCTGTCTAGTCTTGTCTGTCTAGTCTTGTCTGTCTAGTCTTGTCTGTCTAGTCTTGTCTGTCTAGTCTTGTCTGTCTAGTCTTGTCTGTCTAGTCTTGTCTGTCTAGTCTTGTCTGTCTAGTCTTGTCTGTCTAGTCTTGTCTGTCTAGTCTTGTCTGTCTAGTCTTGTCTGTCTAGTCTTGTCTGTCTAGTCTTGTCTGTCTAGTCTTGTCTGTCTAGTCTTGTCTGTCTAGTCTTGTCTGTCTAGTCTTGTCTGTCTAGTCTGTCTAGTCTTGTCTGTCTAGTCTTGTCTGTCTAGTCTTGTCTGTCTAGTCTTGTCTGTCTAGTCTTGTCTGTCTAGTCTTGTCTGTCTAGTCTTGTCTGTCTAGTCTTGTCTGTCTAGTATTGTCTGTCTAGTCTTGTCTGTCTAATCTAGTCTGTCTAGTCTTGTCTGTCTAGTCTTGTCTGTCTAGTCTTGTCTGTCTAGTCTTGTCTGTCTAGTCTTGTCTGTCTAGTCTTGTTTGTCTAGTCTTGTCTGTCTAGTCTTGTCTGTCTAGTCTTGTCTGTCTAGTCTTGTCTGTCTAGTCTTGTCTGTCCAGTCTTGTCTGTCCAGTCTTGTCTGTCTAGTCTTGTCTGTCTAGTCTTGTCTGTCTAGTCTTGTCTGTCTAGTCTTGTCTGTCTAGTCTTGTCTGTCTAGTCTTGTCTGTCTACTCTTGTCTGTATAGTCTTGTCTGTCTAGTCTTGTCTGTCTAGTCTTGTCTGTCTAGTCTTGTCTGTCTAGTCTTGTCTGTCTAGTCTTGTCTGTCTAGTCTTGTCTGTCTAGTCTTGTCTGTCTAGTCTTGTCTGTCTAGTCTTGTCTGTCTAGTCTTGTCTGTCTAGTCTTGTCTGTCTAGTCTTGTCTGTCTAGTCTTGTCTGTCTAGTCTTGTCTGTCTAGTTTTGTCTGTCTAGTCTTGTCTGTCTAGTCTTGTCTGTCTAGTCTTGTCTGTCTAGTCTTGTCTGTCTAGTCTTGTCTGTCTAGTCTTGTCTGTCTAGTCTTGTCTGTCTAGTCTTGTCTGTCTAGTCTTGTCTGTCTAGTCTTGTCTGTCTAGTCTTGTCTGTCTTGTCTTGTCTGTCTAGTCTTGTCTGTCTAGTCTTGTCTGTCTAGTCTTGTCTGTCTAGTCTTGTCTGTCTAGTCTTGTCTGTCTAGTCTTGTCTGTCTAGTCTTGTCTGTCTAGTCTTGTCTGTCTAGTCTTGTCTGTCTAGTCTTGTCCTGTCTAGTCTTGTCTGTCTAGTCTTGTCTGTCTAGTCTTGTCTGTCTAGTCTTGTCTGTCTAGTCTTGTCTGTCTAGTCTTGTCTGTCTAGTCTTGTCTGTCTAGTCTTGTCTGTCTAGTCTTGTCTGTCTAGTCTTGTCTGTCTAGTCTTGTCTGTCTAGTCTTGTCTGTCTAGTCTTGTCTGTCTAGTCTTGTCTGTCTAGTCTTGTCTGTCTAGTCTTGTCTGTCTAGTCTTGTCTGTCTAGTCTTGTCTGTCTAGTCTTGTCTGTCTAGTCTTGTCTGTCTAGTCTTGTCTGTCTAGTCTTGTCTGTCTAGTCTTGTCTGTCTAGTCTTGTCTGTCTAGTCTTGTCTGTCTAGTCTTGTCTGTCTAGTCTTGTCTGTCTAGTCTTGTCTGTCTAGTCTTGTCTGTCTAGTCTTGTCTGTCTAGTCTTTGTCTGTCTAGTCTTGTCTGTCTAGTCTTGTCTGTCTAGTCTTGTCTGTCTAGTCTTGTCTGTCTAGTCTTGTCTGTCTAGTCTTGTCTGTCTAGTCTTGTCTGTCTAGTCTTGTCTGTCTAGTCTTGTCTGTCTAGTCTTGTCTGTCTAGTCTTGTCTGTCTAGTCTTGTCTGTCTAGTCTTGTCTGTCTAGTCTTGTCTGTCTAGTCTTGTCTGTCTAGTCTTGTCCTGTCTAGTCTTGTCTGTCTAGTCTTGTCTGTCTAGTCTTGTCTGTCTAGTCTTGTCTGTCTAGTCTTGTCTGTCTAGTCTTGTCTGTCTAGTCTTGTCTGTCTAGTCTTGTCTGTCTAGTCTTGTCTGTCTAGTCTTGTCTGTCTAGTCTTGTCTGTCTAGTCTTGTCTGTCTAGTCTTGTCTGTCTAGTCTTGTCTGTCTAGTCTTGTCTGTCTAGTCTTGTCTGTCTAGTCTTGTCTGTCTAGTCTTGTCTGTCTAGTCTTGTCTGTCTAGTCTTGTCTGTCTAGTCTTGTCTGGTCTAGTCTTGTCTGTCTAGTCTTGTCTGTCTAGTCTTGTCTGTCTAGTCTTGTCTGTCTAGTCTTGTCTGTCTAGTCTTGTCTGTCTAGTCTTGTCTGTCTAGTCTTGTCTGTCTAGTCTTGTCTGTCTAGTCTTGTCTGTCTAGTCTTGTCTGTCTAGTCTTGTCTGTCTAGTCTTGTCTGTCTAGTCTTGTCTGTCTAGTCTTGTCTGTCTAGTCTTGTCTGTCTAGTCTTGTCTGTCTAGTCTTGTCTGTCTAGTCTTGTCTGTCTAGTCTTGTCTGTCTAGTCTTGTCTGTCTAGTCTTGTCTGTCTAGTCTTGTCTGTCTAGTCTTGTCTGTCTAGTCTTGTCTGTCTAGTCTTGTCTGTCTAGTCTTGTCTGTCTAGTCCTTGTCTGTCTAGTCTTGTCTGTCTAGTCTTGTCTGTCTAGTCTTGTCTGTCTAGTCTTGTCTGTCTAGTCTTGTCTGTCTAGTCTTGTCTGTCTAGTCTTGTCTGTCTAGTCTTGTCTGTCTAGTCTTGTCTGTCTAGTCTTGTCTGTCTAGTCTTGTCTGTCTAGTCTTGTCTGTCTAGTCTTGTCTGTCTAGTCTTGTCTGTCTAGTCTTGTCTGTCTAGTCTTGTCTGTCTAGTCTTGTCTGTCTAGTCTTGTCTGTCTAGTCTTGTCTGTCTAGTCTTGTCTGTCTAGTCTTGTCTGTCTAGTCTTGTCTGTCTAGTCTTGTCTGTCTAGTCTTGTCTGTCTAGTCTTGTCTGTCTAGTCTTGTCTGTCTAGTCTTGTCTGTCTAGTCTTGTCTGTCTAGTCTTGTCTGTCTAGTCTTGTCTGTCTAGTCTTGTCTGTCTAGTCTTGTCTGTCTAGTCTTGTCTGTCTAGTCTTGTCTGTCTAGTCTTGTCTGTCTAGTCTTGTCTGTCTAGTCTTGTCTGTCTAGTCTTGTCTGTCTAGTCTTGTCTGTCTAGTCTTGTCTGTCTAGTCTTGTCTGTCTAGTCTTGTCTGTCTAGTCTTGGTCTGTCTAGTCTTGTCTGTCTAGTCTTGTCTGTCT
Source organism: Phosphuga atrata (assembly GCA_944588485.1). Classification (NCBI taxonomy): domain Eukaryota; kingdom Metazoa; phylum Arthropoda; class Insecta; order Coleoptera; family Silphidae; genus Phosphuga; species Phosphuga atrata. The sequence goes on from OX155904.1 coordinate 47,969,074, forward strand.
AGTCTTGTCTGTCTAGTCTTGTCCTGTCTAGTCTTGTCTGTCTAGTCTTGTCTGTCTAGTCTTGTCTGTCTAGTCTTGTCTGTCTAGTCTTGTCTGTCTAGTCTTGTCTGTCTAGTCTTGTCTGTCTAGTCTTGTCTGTCTAGTCTTGTCTGTCTAGTCTTGTCTGTCTAGTCTTGTCTGTCTAGTCTTGTCTGTCTAGTCTTGTCTGTCTAGTCTTGTCTGTCTAGTCTTGTTGTCTAGTCTTGTCTGTCTAGTCTTGTCTGTCTAGTCTTGTCTGTCTAGTCTTGTCTGTCTAGTCTTGTCTGTCTAGTCTTGTCTGTCTAGTCTTGTCTGTCTAGTCTTGTCTGTCTAGTCTTGTCTGTCTAGTCTTGTCTGTCTAGTCTTGTCTGTCTAGTCTTGTCTGTCTAGTCTTGTCTGTCGTCTAGTCTTGTCTGTCTAGTCTTGTCTGTCTAGTCTTGTCTGTCTAGTCTTGTCTGTCTAGTCTTGTCTGTCTAGTCTTGTCTGTCTAGTCTTGCTCTGTCTCAGTCTTGTCTGTCTAGTCTTGTCTGTCTAGTCTTGTCTGTCTAGTCTTGTCTGTCTAGTCTTGTCTGTCTAGTCTTGTCTGTCTAGTCTTGTCTGTCTAGTCTTGTCTGTCTAGTCTTGTCTGTCTAGTCTTGTCTGTCTAGTCTTGTCTGTCTAGTCTTGTCTGTCTAGTCTTGTCTGTCTAGTCTTGTCTGTCTAGTCTTGTCTGTCTAGTCTTGTCTGTCTAGTCTTGTCTGTCTAGTCTTGTCTGTCTAGTCTTGTCTGTCTAGTCTTGTCTGTCTAGTCTTGTCTGTCTAGTCTTGTCTGTCTAGTCTTGTCTGTCTAGTCTTGTCTGTCTAGTCTTGTCTGTCTAGTCTTGTCTGTCTAGTCTTGTCTGTCTAGTCTTGTCTGTCTAGTCTTGTCTGTCTAGTCTTGTCTGTCTAGTCTTGTCTGTCTAGGCTTGTCTGTCTAGTCTTGTCTGTCTAGTCTTGTCTGTCTAGTCTTGTCTGTCTAGTCTTGTCTGTCTAGTCTTGTCTGTCTAGTCTTGTCTGTCTAGTCTTGTCTGTCTAGTCTTGTCTGTCTAGTCTTGTCTGTCTAGTCTTGTCTGTCTAGTCTTGTCTGTCTAGTCTTGTCTGTCTAGTCTTGTCTGTCTAGTCTTGTCTGTCTAGTCTTGTCTGTCTAGTCTTGTCTGTCTAGTCTTGTCTGTCTAGTCTTGTCTGTCTAGTCTTGTCTGTCTAGTCTTGTCTGTCTAGTCTTGTCTGTCTAGTCTTGTCTGTCTAGTCTTGTCTGTCTAGTCTTGTCTGTCTAGTCTTGTCTGTCTAGTCTTGTCTGTCTAGTCTTGTCTGTCTAGTCTTGTCTGTCTAGTCTTGTCTGTCTAGTCTTGTCTGTCTAGTCTTGTCTGTCTAGTCTTGTCTGTCTAGTCTTGTCTGTCTAGTCTTGTCTGTCTAGTCTTGTCTGTCTAGTCTTGTCTGTCTAGTCTTGTCTGTCTAGTCTTGTCTGTCTAGTCTTGTCTGTCTAGTCTTGTCTGTCTAGTCTTGTCTGTCTAGTCTTGTCTGTCTAGTCTTGTCTGTCTAGTCTTGTCTGTCTAGTCTTGTCTGTCTAGTCTTGTCTGTCTAGTCTTGTCTGTCTAGTCTTGTCTGTCTAGTCTTGTCTGTCTAGTCTTGTCTGTCTAGTCTTGTCTGTCTAGTCTTGTCTGTCTAGTCTTGTCTGTCTAGTCTTGTCTGTCTAGTCTTGTCTGTCTAGTCTTGTCTGTCTAGTCTTGTCTGTCTAGTCTTGTCTGTCTAGTCTTGTCTGTCTAGTCTTGTCTGTCTAGTCTTGTCTGTCTAGTCTTGTCTGTCTAGTCTTGTCTGTCTAGTCTTGTCTGTCTAGTCTTGTCTGTCTAGTCTTGTCTGTCTAGTCTTGTCTGTCTAGTCTTGTCTGTCTAGTCTTGTCTGTCTAGTCTTGTCTGTCTAGTCTTGTCTGTCTAGTCTTGTCTGTCTAGTCTTGTCTGTCTAGTCTTGTCTGTCTAGTCTTGTCTGTCTAGTCTTGTCTGTCTAGTCTTGTCTGTCTAGTCTTGTCTGTCTAGTCTTGTCTGTCTAGTCTTGTCTGTCTAGTCTTGTCTGTCTAGTCTTGTCTGTCTAGTCTTGTCTGTCTAGTCTTGTCTGTCTAGTCTTGTCTGTCTAGTCTTGTCTGTCTAGTCTTGTCTGTCTAGTCTTGTCTGTCTAGTCTTGTCTGTCTAGTCTTGTCTGTCTAGTCTTGTCTGTCTAGTCTTGTCTGTCTAGTCTTGTCTGTCTAGTCTTGTCTGTCTAGTCTTGTCTGTCTAGTCTTGTCTGTCTAGTCTTGTCTGTCTAGTCTTGTCTGTCTAGTCTTGTCTGTCTAGTCTTGTCTGTCTAGTCTTGTCTGTCTAGTCTTGTCTGTCTAGTCTTGTCTGTCTAGTCTTGTCTGTCTAGTCTTGTCTGTCTAGTCTTGTCTGTCTAGTCTTGTCTGTCTAGTCTTGTCTGTCTAGTCTTGTCTGTCTAGTCTTGTCTGTCTAGTCTTGTCTGTCTAGTCTTGTCTGTCTAGTCTTGTCTGTCTAGTCTTGTCTGTCTAGTCTTGTCTGTCTAGTCTTGTCTGTCTAGTCTTGTCTGTCTAGTCTTGTCTGTCTAGTCTTGTCTGTCTAGTCTTGTCTGTCTAGTCTTGTCTGTCTAGTCTTGTCTGTCTAGTCTTGTCTGTCTAGTCTTGTCTGTCTAGTCTTGTCTGTCTAGTCTTGTCTGTCTAGTCTTGTCTGTCTAGTCTTGTCTGTCTAGTCTTGTCTGTCTAGTCTTGTCTGTCTAGTCTTGTCTGTCTAGTCTTGTCTGTCTAGTCTTGTCTGTCTAGTCTTGTCTGTCTAGTCTTGTCTGTCTAGTCTTGTCTGTCTAGTCTTGTCTGTCTAGTCTTGTCTGTCTAGTCTTGTCTGTCTAGTCTTGTCTGTCTAGTCTTGTCTGTCTAGTCTTGTCTGTCTAGTCTTGTCTGTCTAGTCTTGTCTGTCTAGTCTTGTCTGTCTAGTCTTGTCTGTCTAGTCTTGTCTGTCTAGTCTTGTCTGTCTAGTCTTGTCTGTCTAGTCTTGTCTGTCTAGTCTTGTCTGTCTAGTCTTGTCTGTCTAGTCTTGTCTGTCTAGTCTTGTCTGTCTAGTCTTGTCTGTCTAGTCTTGTCTGTCTAGTCTTGTCTGTCTAGTCTTGTCTGTCTAGTCTTGTCTGTCTAGTCTTGTCTGTCTAGTCTTGTCTGTCTAGTCTTGTCTGTCTAGTCTTGTCTGTCTAGTCTTGTCTGTCTAGTCTTGTCTGTCTAGTCTTGTCTGTCTAGTCTTGTCTGTCTAGTCTTGTCTGTCTAGTCTTGTCTGTCTAGTCTTGTCTGTCTAGTCTTGTCTGTCTAGTCTTGTCTGTCTAGTCTTGTCTGTCTAGTCTTGTCTGTCTAGTCTTGTCTGTCTAGTCTTGTCTGTCTAGTCTTGTCTGTCTAGTCTTGTCTGTCTAGTCTTGTCTGTCTAGTCTTGTCTGTCTAGTCTTGTCTGTCTAGTCTTGTCTGTCTAGTCTTGTCTGTCTAGTCTTGTCTGTCTAGTCTTGTCTGTCTAGTCTTGTCTGTCTAGTCTTGTCTGTCTAGTCTTGTCTGTCTAGTCTTGTCTGTCTAGTCTTGTCTGTCTAGTCTTGTCTGTCTAGTCTTGTCTGTCTAGTCTTGTCTGTCTAGTCTTGTCTGTCTAGTCTTGTCTGTCTAGTCTTGTCTGTCTAGTCTTGTCTGTCTAGTCTTGTCTGTCTAGTCTTGTCTGTCTAGTCTTGTCTGTCTAGTCTTGTCTGTCTAGTCTTGTCTGTCTAGTCTTGTCTGTCTAGTCTTGTCTGTCTAGTCTTGTCTGTCTAGTCTTGTCTGTCTAGTCTTGTCTGTCTAGTCTTGTCTGTCTAGTCTTGTCTGTCTAGTCTTGTCTGTCTAGTCTTGTCTGTCTAGTCTTGTCTGTCTAGTCTTGTCTGTCTAGTCTTGTCTGTCTAGTCTTGTCTGTCTAGTCTTGTCTGTCTAGTCTTGTCTGTCTAGTCTTGTCTGTCTAGTCTTGTCTGTCTAGTCTTGTCTGTCTAGTCTTGTCTGTCTAGTCTTGTCTGTCTAGTCTTGTCTGTCTAGTCTTGTCTGTCTAGTCTTGCCTGTCTAGTCTTGTCTGTCTAGTCTTGTCTGTCTAGTCTTGTCTGTCTAGTCTTGTCTGTCTAGTCTTGTCTGTCTAGTCTTGTCTGTCTAGTCTTGTCTGTCTAGTCTTGTCTGTCTAGTCTTGTCTGTCTAGTCTTGTCTGTCTAGTCTTGTCTGTCTAGTCTTGTCTGTCTAGTCTTGTCTGTCTAGACTTGTCTGTCTAGTCTTGTCTGTCTAGTCTTGTATGTCTAGTCTTGTCTGTCTAGTCTTGTCTGTCTAGTCTTGTATGTCTAGTCTTGTCTGTCTAGTCTTGTCTGTCTAGTCTTGTATATCTAGTCTTGTCTGTCTAGTCTTGTCTGTCTAGTCTTGTCTGTCTAGTCTTTTCTCTCTACTCTTGTCCGTCTAGTCTTGTCTGTCTAGTCTTGTCTGTCTATTCTTGTCTGTCTAGTCTTGTCTGTCTAGTCTTGTCTGCCTAGTCTTGTCTGTCTAGTCTTATCTATCTAGTTTTGTCTTTCTAGTCTTGTCTGCCAAGTCCTATCTTTCTAATCTTGTCCATATTATTTTGCCTATTCGGATTACTCTGTTTTAATTTTTTTGTTAATTTTATTTTGTGTGTGTTTAGCCTGTTATTCGATATATGCTCTAAGTTTATCGATTGCTCGGCAGACTGCCATATCCATCAATTCCCTCTTTTTACAGTGTTTATTCTTCCCTAATCCACCCTCCCGTTCCAATCAATGTCAGCTGGAACGGCTAGTGACCCAAATATTTCCGAGAGCAAAAATATATAGAGAGAAAAGTAAATAACAATTCAAACGAACAATTAAAGACAACGCTAAACTAGACTAGATCATAATAGGTTAAGGTTCCACCAGACTAGATCATAATAGGTTAAGGAGCAAGGAAAAGGTATTCAGGCAAAATAAATGGATCAACTTTCTATCAAATTAACTAGACAAGACGTCAGCACAAGACATCTTGTGCCTAATGTTATGCTAATAGGTTTATCGAAAAAAAAATTATGTTTCATATAAATAGCCATGTTTTATTAAAGAATATGTAAAATAAGGTTTTGAGTTTGTTTCAAGGTTATTTATTAACAACCTGACAAACAGAAAATCACTATGTAAAAAAATCTCTTATAAGAAATTCAAGTCTTATTTGAAACATTTCAACAATTTCACACAATTTCGCTAAATTTCCGAATTATTTTCGCGTTTTTCAGAAAAAAGAGAAAGAAATAAAACGAAAACAGGGATTATTGATTATTATCAAACCAACCTACTTAATATCACTAGGTAACAATGTTTCTTATAAAAAATTTATTTCTCCGACAGTTTTATTTGAAACATTTTTAAAATGTTTCGCTTTCTTTCAGTTTTCGCTTTGTTTCAGTGTTGTTTCCGAATTGTTGTGAAGCAGAATGTCGAACCAGAATAATGTTTAAACATTACCGAGGTTAAGTTTTATCAACTTCACAGATAAAAAATCACTGGTTAGCCGATTTTCTTATACAAAATTTGATTCCCTTCAAATTTTATTTCAAAAATGTTTTTGAAATTTCGACCAGTTATTGGGTTTGGGTTTGGGTTAAAAATCAAAGTTGTTTGATAGCTTACAAATAGCAGGAATTATTTAATTCATCGAAGTATGTACCCATACTATCTACACACTTCTGCCATTTAAGCGGCAGGTTGATCAGGCCGGTGGTATAAAATCCTGGCGGACGAGAGTCAACGAATTCTTGGAAAGCCACTTTTGCAAGATTGTCGGAGTTAAATTGTTTTACAATTAAAAATTATCCAGATTGCGAAAGAAGTGGGGGCTAGGTCTGGTGAGTACGCAGGATGATGAAGAAGCTCCAATTATAATTGCTGCAATTTTGTCACAGTCATATGTGCAGTGTTATCATGCGTTATCATGCATTTGGTATGCAATTGGAATTGGAGCCTCTTCATCATCCTTCATACTCACCAGACCTAGCCCCCTCTGACTACCACTTCTTTCGCAATCTGGACATTTTTTTAATTGGAAAACAATTTAGCTCCAACAATGCTGTAAAACTGGCTTTCCAAGAATTCGTTGACAATCGTCCGCCAGGGTTTTATACCACCGGCCTGAACAATCTGCCGCTTAAATGGCAGAAGTGTGTAGATAGTTTGGGTGCATTCTTCGATGAATAAAATAATTCCTGCTATATGTACGCTATCAAACAACTTTGACATTTTTCGTACAAATTTCATACTTGAAGACCCAATATTTTCTAAATTTAAGTCAAAAAATTTAAATTAAATAAATAAGCAAAATCTGTGTTATTCTTATGAACTAAAGCTACTAAATCTAAAGCTAACCTACTAAATTAATTTTAAGGTCTATAAAGATATTTGCCCATTATTCTGCTGCATGATGAACAAATACAAAGTGATAGAGTTGATTAGAAAAAAGACTTGTAATATAAACAATTCTAAGAAGGATTATTTTATGACTAATCCATCATTTTTTATTGTTGCAGATTTTGGTGTTCTTGTTGGTGTTGGATACCAGGTGTTCGTGCGTTGGTGTAGTGTGTGAGTGTGCTCGGCTTTGGACAGGAGGCCTCTAGGTATGAAGCTGAGTGTCTCGGCCTACAGGGCGCACGCCTCTGCCCACAAGAAGATCCTGGACACGGCCTACCAACTCAACTATGGTTCCACCTCGGCTTCACATCATCCGACTACATCTACCAATGTCACACCCTTTCAGGTACATCATATCAACATCCTTAAATTTGTTTACATTTGTCTAGTTTGTCTAGTATAGCATGTTATTGACTAATTTTGACGAGTCGATTACTGACTAATCTAGTCTTGTCTAGTCTTGTCTAGTCTTGTCTAGTCTTGTCTAGTCTTGTCTAGTCTTGTCTAGTCTTGTCTAGTCTTGTCTAGTCTTGTCTAGTCTTGTCGAGTCTTGTCTAGTCTTGTCTAGTCTTGTCTAGTCTTGTCTAGTCTTGTCTAGTCTTGTCTAGTCTTATATAGTCTTATATAGACTTGTCTAGTCTTGTCTAGTCTTGTCTAGTCTTGTCTAGTCTTGTCTAGTCTTGTCTAGTCTTGTCTAGTCTTGTCTAGTCTTGTCTAGTCTTGTCTAGTCTTGTCTAGTCTTGTCTAGTCTTGTCTAGTCTTGTCTAGTCTTGTCTAGTCTTGTCTAGTCTTGTCTAGTCTTGTCTAGTCTTGTCTAGTCTTGTCTAGTCTTGTCTAGTCTTGTCTAGTCTTGTCTAGTCTTGTCTAGTCTTGTCTAGTCTTGTCTAGTCTTGTCTAGTCTTGTCTAGTCTTGTCTAGTCTTGTCTAGTCTTGTCTAGTCTTGTCTAGTCTTGTCTAGTCTTGTCTAGTCTTGTCTAGTCTTGTCTAGTCTTGTCTAGTCTTGTCTAGTCTTGTCTAGTCTTGTCTAGTCTTGTCTAGTCTTGTCTAGTCTTGTCTAGTCTTGTCTAGTCTTGTCTAGTCTTGTCTAGTCTTGTCTAGTCTTGTCTAGTCTTGTCTAGTCTTGTCTAGTCTTGTCTAGTCTTGTCTAGTCTTGTCTAGTCTTGTCTAGTCTTGTCTAGTCTTGTCTAGTCTTGTCTAGTCTTGTCTAGTCTTGTCTAGTCTTGTCTAGTCTTGTCTAGTCTTGTCTAGTCTTGTCTAGTCTTGTCTAGTCTTGTCTAGTCTTGTCTAGTCTTGTCTAGTCTTGTCTAGTCTTGTCTAGTCTTGTCTAGTCTTGTCTAGTCTTGTCTAGTCTTGTCTAGTCTTGTCTAGTCTTGTCTAGTCTTGTCTAGTCTTGTCTAGTCTTGTCTAGTCTTGTCTAGTCTTGTCTAGTCTTGTCTAGTCTTGTCTAGTCTTGTCTAGTCTTGTCTAGTCTTGTCTAGTCTTGTCTAGTCTTGTCTAGTCTTGTCTAGTCTTGTCTAGTCTTGTCTAGTCTTGTCTAGTCTTGTCTAGTCTTGTCTAGTCTTGTCTAGTCTTGTCTAGTCTTGTCTAGTCTTGTCTAGTCTTGTCTAGTCTTGTCTAGTCTTGTCTAGTCTTGTCTAGTCTTGTCTAGTCTTGTCTAGTCTTGTCTAGTCTTGTCTAGTCTTGTCTAGTCTTGTCTAGTCTTGTCTAGTCTTGTCTAGTCTTGTCTAGTCTTGTCTAGTCTTGTCTAGTCTTGTCTAGTCTTGTCTAGTCTTGTCTAGTCTTGTCTAGTCTTGTCTAGTCTTGTCTAGTCTTGTCTAGTCTTGTCTAGTCTTGTCTAGTCTTGTCTAGTCTTGTCTAGTCTTGTCTAGTCTTGTCTAGTCTTGTCTAGTCTTGTCTAGTCTTGTCTAGTCTTGTCTAGTCTTGTCTAGTCTTGTCTAGTCTTGTCTAGTCTTGTCTAGTCTTGTCTAGTCTTGTCTAGTCTTGTCTAGTCTTGTCTAGTCTTGTCTAGTCTTGTCTAGTCTTGTCTAGTCTTGTCTAGTCTTGTCTAGTCTTGTCTAGTCTTGTCTAGTCTTGTCTAGTCTTGTCTAGTCTTGTCTAGTCTTGTCTAGTCTTGTCTAGTCTTGTCTAGTCTTGTCTAGTCTTGTCTAGTCTTGTCTAGTCTTGTCTAGTCTTGTCTAGTCTTGTCTAGTCTTGTCTAGTCTTGTCTAGTCTTGTCTAGTCTTGTCTAGTCTTGTCTAGTCTTGTCTAGTCTTGTCTAGTCTTGTCTAGTCTTGTCTAGTCTTGTCTAGTCTTGTCTAGTCTTGTCTAGTCTTGTCTAGTCTTGTCTAGTCTTGTCTAGTCTTGTCTAGTCTTGTCTAGTCTTGTCTAGTCTTGTCTAGTCTTGTCTAGTCTTGTCTAGTCTTGTCTAGTCTTGTCTAGTCTTGTCTAGTCTTGTCTAGTCTTGTCTAGTCTTGTCTAGTCTTGTCTAGTCTTGTCTAGTCTTGTCTAGTCTTGTCTAGTCTTGTCTAGTCTTGTCTAGTCTTGTCTAGTCTTGTCTAGTCTTGTCTAGTCTTGTCTAGTCTTGTCTAGTCTTGTCTAGTCTTGTCTAGTCTTGTCTAGTCTTGTCTAGTCTTGTCTAGTCTTGTCTAGTCTTGTCTAGTCTTGTCTAGTCTTGTCTAGTCTTGTCTAGTCTTGTCTAGTCTTGTCTAGTCTTGTCTAGTCTTGTCTAGTCTTGTCTAGTCTTGTCTAGTCTTGTCTAGTCTTGTCTAGTCTTGTCTAGTCTTGTCTAGTCTTGTCTAGTCTTGTCTAGTCTTGTCTAGTCTTGTCTAGTCTTGTCTAGTCTTGTCTAGTCTTGTCTAGTCTTGTCTAGTCTTGTCTAGTCTTGTCTAGTCTTGTCTAGTCTTGTCTAGTCTTGTCTAGTCTTGTCTAGTCTTGTCTAGTCTTGTCTAGTCTTGTCTAGTCTTGTCTAGTCTTGTCTAGTCTTGTCTAGTCTTGTCTAGTCTTGTCTAGTCTTGTCTAGTCTTGTCTAGTCTTGTCTAGTCTTGTCTAGTCTTGTCTAGTCTTGTCTAGTCTTGTCTAGTCTTGTCTAGTCTTGTCTAGTCTTGTCTAGTCTTGTCTAGTCTTGTCTAGTCTTGTCTAGTCTTGTCTAGTCTTGTCTAGTCTTGTCTAGTCTTGTCTAGTCTTGTCTAGTCTTGTCTAGTCTTGTCTAGTCTTGTCTAGTCTTGTCTAGTCTTGTCTAGTCTTGTCTAGTCTTGTCTAGTCTTGTCTAGTCTTGTCTAGTCTTGTCTAGTCTTGTCTAGTCTTGTCTAGTCTTGTCTAGTCTTGTCTAGTCTTGTCTAGTCTTGTCTAGTCTTGTCTAGTCTTGTCTAGTCTTGTCTAGTCTTGTCTAGTCTTGTCTAGTCTTGTCTAGTCTTGTCTAGTCTTGTCTAGTCTTGTCTAGTCTTGTCTAGTCTTGTCTAGTCTTGTCTAGTCTTGTCTAGTCTTGTCTAGTCTTGTCTAGTCTTGTCTAGTCTTGTCTAGTCTTGTCTAGTCTTGTCTAGTCTTGTCTAGTCTTGTCTAGTCTTGTCTAGTCTTGTCTAGTCTTGTCTAGTCTTGTCTAGTCTTGTCTAGTCTTGTCTAGTCTTGTCTAGTCTTGTCTAGTCTTGTCTAGTCTTGTCTAGTCTTGTCTAGTCTTGTCTAGTCTTGTCTAGTCTTGTCTAGTCTTGTCTAGTCTTGTCTAGTCTTGTCTAGTCTTGTCTAGTCTTGTCTAGTCTTGTCTAGTCTTGTCTAGTCTTGTCTAGTCTTGTCTAGTCTTGTCTAGTCTTGTCTAGTCTTGTCTAGTCTTGTCTAGTCTTGTCTAGTCTTGTCTAGTCTTGTCTAGTCTTGTCTAGTCTTGTCTAGTCTTGTCTAGTCTTGTCTAGTCTTGTCTAGTCTTGTCTAGTCTTGTCTAGTCTTGTCTAGTCTTGTCTAGTCTTGTCTAGTCTTGTCTAGTCTTGTCTAGTCTTGTCTAGTCTTGTCTAGTCTTGTCTAGTCTTGTCTAGTCTTGTCTAGTCTTGTCTAGTCTTGTCTAGTCTTGTCTAGTCTTGTCTAGTCTTGTCTAGTCTTGTCTAGTCTTGTCTAGTCTTGTCTAGTCTTGTCTAGTCTTGTCTAGTCTTGTCTAGTCTTGTCTAGTCTTGTCTAGTCTTGTCTAGTCTTGTCTAGTCTTGTCTAGTCTTGTCTAGTCTTGTCTAGTCTTGTCTAGTCTTGTCTAGTCTTGTCTAGTCTTGTCTAGTCTTGTCTAGTCTTGTCTAGTCTTGTCTAGTCTTGTCTAGTCTTGTCTAGTCTTGTCTAGTCTTGTCTAGTCTTGTCTAGTCTTGTCTAGTCTTGTCTAGTCTTGTCTAGTCTTGTCTAGTCTTGTCTAGTCTTGTCTAGTCTTGTCTAGTCTTGTCTAGTCTTGTCTAGTCTTGTCTAGTCTTGTCTAGTCTTGTCTAGTCTTGTCTAGTCTTGTCTAGTCTTGTCTAGTCTTGTCTAGTCTTGTCTAGTCTTGTCTAGTCTTGTCTAGTCTTGTCTAGTCTTGTCTAGTCTTGTCTAGTCTTGTCTAGTCTTGTCTAGTCTTGTCTAGTCTTGTCTAGTCTTGTCTAGTCTTGTCTAGTCTTGTCTAGTCTTGTCTAGTCTTGTCTAGTCTTGTCTAGTCTTGTCTAGTCTTGTCTAGTCTTGTCTAGTCTTGTCTAGTCTTGTCTAGTCTTGTCTAGTCTTGTCTAGTCTTGTCTAGTCTTGTCTAGTCTTGTCTAGTCTTGTCTAGTCTTGTCTAGTCTTGTCTAGTCTTGTCTAGTCTTGTCTAGTCTTGTCTAGTCTTGTCTAGTCTTGTCTAGTCTTGTCTAGTCTTGTCTAGTCTTGTCTAGTCTTGTCTAGTCTTGTCTAGTCTTGTCTAGTCTTGTCTAGTCTTGTCTAGTCTTGTCTAGTCTTGTCTAGTCTTGTCTAGTCTTGTCTAGTCTTGTCTAGTCTTGTCTAGTCTTGTCTAGTCTTGTCTAGTCTTGTCTAGTCTTGTCTAGTCTTGTCTAGTCTTGTCTAGTCTTGTCTAGTCTTGTCTAGTCTTGTCTAGTCTTGTCTAGTCTTGTCTAGTCTTGTCTAGTCTTGTCTAGTCTTGTCTAGTCTTGTCTAGTCTTGTCTAGTCTTGTCTAGTCTTGTCTAGTCTTGTCTAGTCTTGTCTAGTCTTGTCTAGTCTTGTCTAGTCTTGTCTAGTCTTGTCTAGTCTTGTCTAGTCTTGTCTAGTCTTGTCTAGTCTTGTCTAGTCTTGTCTAGTCTTGTCTAGTCTTGTCTAGTCTTGTCTAGTCTTGTCTAGTCTTGTCTAGTCTTGTCTAGTCTTGTCTAGTCTTGTCTAGTCTTGTCTAGTCTTGTCTAGTCTTGTCTAGTCTTGTCTAGTCTTGTCTAGTCTTGTCTAGTCTTGTCTAGTCTTGTCTAGTCTTGTCTAGTCTTGTCTAGTCTTGTCTAGTCTTGTCTAGTCTTGTCTAGTCTTGTCTAGTCTTGTCTAGTCTTGTCTAGTCTTGTCTAGTCTTGTCTAGTCTTGTCTAGTCTTGTCTAGTCTTGTCTAGTCTTGTCTAGTCTTGTCTAGTCTTGTCTAGTCTTGTCTAGTCTTGTCTAGTCTTGTCTAGTCTTGTCTAGTCTTGTCTAGTCTTGTCTAGTCTTGTCTAGTCTTGTCTAGTCTTGTCTAGTCTTGTCTAGTCTTGTCTAGTCTTGTCTAGTCTTGTCTAGTCTTGTCTAGTCTTGTCTAGTCTTGTCTAGTCTTGTCTAGTCTTGTCTAGTCTTGTCTAGTCTTGTCTAGTCTTGTCTAGTCTTGTCTAGTCTTGTCTAGTCTTGTCTAGTCTTGTCTAGTCTTGTCTAGTCTTGTCTAGTCTTGTCTAGTCTTGTCTAGTCTTGTCTAGTCTTGTCTAGTCTTGTCTAGTCTTGTCTAGTCTTGTCTAGTCTTGTCTAGTCTTGTCTAGTCTTGTCTAGTCTTGTCTAGTCTTGTCTAGTCTTGTCTAGTCTTGTCTAGTCTTGTCTAGTCTTGTCTAGTCTTGTCTAGTCTTGTCTAGTCTTGTCTAGTCTTGTCTAGTCTTGTCTAGTCTTGTCTAGTCTTGTCTAGTCTTGTCTAGTCTTGTCTAGTCTTGTCTAGTCTTGTCTAGTCTTGTCTAGTCTTGTCTAGTCTTGTCTAGTCTTGTCTAGTCTTGTCTAGTCTTGTCTAGTCTTGTCTAGTCTTGTCTAGTCTTGTCTAGTCTTGTCTAGTCTTGTCTAGTCTTGTCTAGTCTTGTCTAGTCTTGTCTAGTCTTGTCTAGTCTTGTCTAGTCTTGTCTAGTCTTGTCTAGTCTTGTCTAGTCTTGTCTAGTCTTGTCTAGTCTTGTCTAGTCTTGTCTAGTCTTGTCTAGTCTTGTCTAGTCTTGTCTAGTCTTGTCTAGTCTTGTCTAGTCTTGTCTAGTCTTGTCTAGTCTTGTCTAGTCTTGTCTAGTCTTGTCTAGTCTTGTCTAGTCTTGTCTAGTCTTGTCTAGTCTTGTCTAGTCTTGTCTAGTCTTGTCTAGTCTTGTCTAGTCTTGTCTAGTCTTGTCTAGTCTTGTCTAGTCTTGTCTAGTCTTGTCTAGTCTTGTCTAGTCTTGTCTAGTCTTGTCTAGTCTTGTCTAGTCTTGTCTAGTCTTGTCTAGTCTTGTCTAGTCTTGTCTAGTCTTGTCTAGTCTTGTCTAGTCTTGTCTAGTCTTGTCTAGTCTTGTCTAGTCTTGTCTAGTCTTGTCTAGTCTTGTCTAGTCTTGTCTAGTCTTGTCTAGTCTTGTCTAGTCTTGTCTAGTCTTGTCTAGTCTTGTCTAGTCTTGTCTAGTCTTGTCTAGTCTTGTCTAGTCTTGTCTAGTCTTGTCTAGTCTTGTCTAGTCTTGTCTAGTCTTGTCTAGTCTTGTCTAGTCTTGTCTAGTCTTGTCTAGTCTTGTCTAGTCTTGTCTAGTCTTGTCTAGTCTTGTCTAGTCTTGTCTAGTCTTGTCTAGTCTTGTCTAGTCTTGTCTAGTCTTGTCTAGTCTTGTCTAGTCTTGTCTAGTCTTGTCTAGTCTTGTCTAGTCTTGTCTAGTCTTGTCTAGTCTTGTCTAGTCTTGTCTAGTCTTGTCTAGTCTTGTCTAGTCTTGTCTAGTCTTGTCTAGTCTTGTCTAGTCTTGTCTAGTCTTGTCTAGTCTTGTCTAGTCTTGTCTAGTCTTGTCTAGTCTTGTCTAGTCTTGTCTAGTCTTGTCTAGTCTTGTCTAGTCTTGTCTAGTCTTGTCTAGTCTTGTCTAGTCTTGTCTAGTCTTGTCTAGTCTTGTCTAGTCTTGTCTAGTCTTGTCTAGTCTTGTCTAGTCTTGTCTAGTCTTGTCTAGTCTTGTCTAGTCTTGTCTAGTCTTGTCTAGTCTTGTCTAGTCTTGTCTAGTCTTGTCTAGTCTTGTCTAGTCTTGTCTAGTCTTGTCTAGTCTTGTCTAGTCTTGTCTAGTCTTGTCTAGTCTTGTCTAGTCTTGTCTAGTCTTGTCTAGTCTTGTCTAGTCTTGTCTAGTCTTGTCTAGTCTTGTCTAGTCTTGTCTAGTCTTGTCTAGTCTTGTCTAGTCTTGTCTAGTCTTGTCTAGTCTTGTCTAGTCTTGTCTAGTCTTGTCTAGTCTTGTCTAGTCTTGTCTAGTCTTGTCTAGTCTTGTCTAGTCTTGTCTAGTCTTGTCTAGTCTTGTCTAGTCTTGTCTAGTCTTGTCTAGTCTTGTCTAGTCTTGTCTAGTCTTGTCTAGTCTTGTCTAGTCTTGTCTAGTCTTGTCTAGTCTTGTCTAGTCTTGTCTAGTCTTGTCTAGTCTTGTCTAGTCTTGTCTAGTCTTGTCTAGTCTTGTCTAGTCTTGTCTAGTCTTGTCTAGTCTTGTCTAGTCTTGTCTAGTCTTGTCTAGTCTTGTCTAGTCTTGTCTAGTCTTGTCTAGTCTTGTCTAGTCTTGTCTAGTCTTGTCTAGTCTTGTCTAGTCTTGTCTAGTCTTGTCTAGTCTTGTCTAGTCTTGTCTAGTCTTGTCTAGTCTTGTCTAGTCTTGTCTAGTCTTGTCTAGTCTTGTCTAGTCTTGTCTAGTCTTGTCTAGTCTTGTCTAGTCTTGTCTAGTCTTGTCTAGTCTTGTCTAGTCTTGTCTAGTCTTGTCTAGTCTTGTCTAGTCTTGTCTAGTCTTGTCTAGTCTTGTCTAGTCTTGTCTAGTCTTGTCTAGTCTTGTCTAGTCTTGTCTAGTCTTGTCTAGTCTTGTCTAGTCTTGTCTAGTCTTGTCTAGTCTTGTCTAGTCTTGTCTAGTCTTGTCTAGTCTTGTCTAGTCTTGTCTAGTCTTGTCTAGTCTTGTCTAGTCTTGTCTAGTCTTGTCTAGTCTTGTCTAGTCTTGTCTAGTCTTGTCTAGTCTTGTCTAGTCTTGTCTAGTCTTGTCTAGTCTTGTCTAGTCTTGTCTAGTCTTGTCTAGTCTTGTCTAGTCTTGTCTAGTCTTGTCTAGTCTTGTCTAGTCTTGTCTAGTCTTGTCTAGTCTTGTCTAGTCTTGTCTAGTCTTGTCTAGTCTTGTCTAGTCTTGTCTAGTCTTGTCTAGTCTTGTCTAGTCTTGTCTAGTCTTGTCTAGTCTTGTCTAGTCTTGTCTAGTCTTGTCTAGTCTTGTCTAGTCTTGTCTAGTCTTGTCTAGTCTTGTCTAGTCTTGTCTAGTCTTGTCTAGTCTTGTCTAGTCTTGTCTAGTCTTGTCTAGTCTTGTCTAGTCTTGTCTAGTCTTGTCTAGTCTTGTCTAGTCTTGTCTAGTCTTGTCTAGTCTTGTCTAGTCTTGTCTAGTCTTGTCTAGTCTTGTCTAGTCTTGTCTAGTCTTGTCTAGTCTTGTCTAGTCTTGTCTAGTCTTGTCTAGTCTTGTCTAGTCTTGTCTAGTCTTGTCTAGTCTTGTCTAGTCTTGTCTAGTCTTGTCTAGTCTTGTCTAGTCTTGTCTAGTCTTGTCTAGTCTTGTCTAGTCTTGTCTAGTCTTGTCTAGTCTTGTCTAGTCTCAGGTACATCATATCAACATCCTTAAATTTGTTTACATTTGTCTAGTTTGTCTAGTATAGCATGTTATTGACTAATTTTGACGAGTCGATTACTGGCTAATCTAGTGTCTTGTCTAGTCTTGTCTAGTCTTGTCTAGTCTTGTCTAGTCTTGTCTAGTCTTGTCTAGTCTTGTCTAGTCTTGTCTAGTCTTGTCTAGTCTTGTCTAGTCTTGTCTAGTCTTGTCTAGTCTTGTCTAGTCTTGTCTAGTCTTGTCTAGTCTTGTCTAGTCTTGTCTAGTCTTGTCTAGTCTTGTCTAGTCTTGTCTAGTCTTGTCTAGTCTTGTCTAGTCTTGTCTAGTCTTGTCTAGTCTTGTCTAGTCTTGTCTAGTCTTGTCTAGTCTTGTCTAGTCTTGTCTAGTCTTGTCTAGTCTTGTCTAGTCTTGTCTAGTCTTGTCTAGTCTTGTCTAGTCTTGTCTAGTCTTGTCTAGTCTTGTCTAGTCTTGTCTAGTCTTGTCTAGTCTTGTCTAGTCTTGTCTAGTCTTGTCTAGTCTTGTCTAGTCTTGTCTAGTCTTGTCTAGTCTTGTCTAGTCTTGTCTAGTCTTGTCTAGTCTTGTCTAGTCTTGTCTAGTCTTGTCTAGTCTTGTCTAGTCTTGTCTAGTCTTGTCTAGTCTTGTCTAGTCTTGTCTAGTCTTGTCTAGTCTTGTCTAGTCTTGTCTAGTCTTGTCTAGTCTTGTCTAGTCTTGTCTAGTCTTGTCTAGTCTTGTCTAGTCTTGTCTAGTCTTGTCTAGTCTTGTCTAGTCTTGTCTAGTCTTGTCTAGTCTTGTCTAGTCTTGTCTAGTCTTGTCTAGTCTTGTCTAGTCTTGTCTAGTCTTGTCTAGTCTTGTCTAGTCTTGTCTAGTCTTGTCTAGTCTTGTCTAGTCTTGTCTAGTCTTGTCTAGTCTTGTCTAGTCTTGTCTAGTCTTGTCTAGTCTTGTCTAGTCTTGTCTAGTCTTGTCTAGTCTTGTCTAGTCTTGTCTAGTCTTGTCTAGTCTTGTCTAGTCTTGTCTAGTCTTGTCTAGTCTTGTCTAGTCTTGTCTAGTCTTGTCTAGTCTTGTCTAGTCTTGTCTAGTCTTGTCTAGTCTTGTCTAGTCTTGTCTAGTCTTGTCTAGTCTTGTCTAGTCTTGTCTAGTCTTGTCTAGTCTTGTCTAGTCTTGTCTAGTCTTGTCTAGTCTTGTCTAGTCTTGTCTAGTCTTGTCTAGTCTTGTCTAGTCTTGTCTAGTCTTGTCTAGTCTTGTCTAGTCTTGTCTAGTCTTGTCTAGTCTTGTCTAGTCTTGTCTAGTCTTGTCTAGTCTTGTCTAGTCTTGTCTAGTCTTGTCTAGTCTTGTCTAGTCTTGTCTAGTCTTGTCTAGTCTTGTCTAGTCTTGTCTAGTCTTGTCTAGTCTTGTCTAGTCTTGTCTAGTCTTGTCTAGTCTTGTCTAGTCTTGTCTAGTCTTGTCTAGTCTTGTCTAGTCTTGTCTAGTCTTGTCTAGTCTTGTCTAGTCTTGTCTAGTCTTGTCTAGTCTTGTCTAGTCTTGTCTAGTCTTGTCTAGTCTTGTCTAGTCTTGTCTAGTCTTGTCTAGTCTTGTCTAGTCTTGTCTAGTCTTGTCTAGTCTTGTCTAGTCTTGTCTAGTCTTGTCTAGTCTTGTCTAGTCTTGTCTAGTCTTGTCTAGTCTTGTCTAGTCTTGTCTAGTCTTGTCTAGTCTTGTCTAGTCTTGTCTAGTCTTGTCTAGTCTTGTCTAGTCTTGTCTAGTCTTGTCTAGTCTTGTCTAGTCTTGTCTAGTCTTGTCTAGTCTTGTCTAGTCTTGTCTAGTCTTGTCTAGTCTTGTCTAGTCTTGTCTAGTCTTGTCTAGTCTTGTCTAGTCTTGTCTAGTCTTGTCTAGTCTTGTCTAGTCTTGTCTAGTCTTGTCTAGTCTTGTCTAGTCTTGTCTAGTCTTGTCTAGTCTTGTCTAGTCTTGTCTAGTCTTGTCTAGTCTTGTCTAGTCTTGTCTAGTCTTGTCTAGTCTTGTCTAGTCTTGTCTAGTCTTGTCTAGTCTTGTCTAGTCTTGTCTAGTCTTGTCTAGTCTTGTCTAGTCTTGTCTAGTCTTGTCTAGTCTTGTCTAGTCTTGTCTAGTCTTGTCTAGTCTTGTCTAGTCTTGTCTAGTCTTGTCTAGTCTTGTCTAGTCTTGTCTAGTCTTGTCTAGTCTTGTCTAGTCTTGTCTAGTCTTGTCTAGTCTTGTCTAGTCTTGTCTAGTCTTGTCTAGTCTTGTCTAGTCTTGTCTAGTCTTGTCTAGTCTTGTCTAGTCTTGTCTAGTCTTGTCTAGTCTTGTCTAGTCTTGTCTAGTCTTGTCTAGTCTTGTCTAGTCTTGTCTAGTCTTGTCTAGTCTTGTCTAGTCTTGTCTAGTCTTGTCTAGTCTTGTCTAGTCTTGTCTAGTCTTGTCTAGTCTTGTCTAGTCTTGTCTAGTCTTGTCTAGTCTTGTCTAGTCTTGTCTAGTCTTGTCTAGTCTTGTCTAGTCTTGTCTAGTCTTGTCTAGTCTTGTCTAGTCTTGTCTAGTCTTGTCTAGTCTTGTCTAGTCTTGTCTAGTCTTGTCTAGTCTTGTCTAGTCTTGTCTAGTCTTGTCTAGTCTTGTCTAGTCTTGTCTAGTCTTGTCTAGTCTTGTCTAGTCTTGTCTAGTCTTGTCTAGTCTTGTCTAGTCTTGTCTAGTCTTGTCTAGTCTTGTCTAGTCTTGTCTAGTCTTGTCTAGTCTTGTCTAGTCTTGTCTAGTCTTGTCTAGTCTTGTCTAGTCTTGTCTAGTCTTGTCTAGTCTTGTCTAGTCTTGTCTAGTCTTGTCTAGTCTTGTCTAGTCTTGTCTAGTCTTGTCTAGTCTTGTCTAGTCTTGTCTAGTCTTGTCTAGTCTTGTCTAGTCTTGTCTAGTCTTGTCTAGTCTTGTCTAGTCTTGTCTAGTCTTGTCTAGTCTTGTCTAGTCTTGTCTAGTCTTGTCTAGTCTTGTCTAGTCTTGTCTAGTCTTGTCTAGTCTTGTCTAGTCTTGTCTAGTCTTGTCTAGTCTTGTCTAGTCTTGTCTAGTCTTGTCTAGTCTTGTCTAGTCTTGTCTAGTCTTGTCTAGTCTTGTCTAGTCTTGTCTAGTCTTGTCTAGTCTTGTCTAGTCTTGTCTAGTCTTGTCTAGTCTTGTCTAGTCTTGTCTAGTCTTGTCTAGTCTTGTCTAGTCTTGTCTAGTCTTGTCTAGTCTTGTCTAGTCTTGTCTAGTCTTGTCTAGTCTTGTCTAGTCTTGTCTAGTCTTGTCTAGTCTTGTCTAGTCTTGTCTAGTCTTGTCTAGTCTTGTCTAGTCTTGTCTAGTCTTGTCTAGTCTTGTCTAGTCTTGTCTAGTCTTGTCTAGTCTTGTCTAGTCTTGTCTAGTCTTGTCTAGTCTTGTCTAGTCTTGTCTAGTCTTGTCTAGTCTTGTCTAGTCTTGTCTAGTCTTGTCTAGTCTTGTCTAGTCTTGTCTAGTCTTGTCTAGTCTTGTCTAGTCTTGTCTAGTCTTGTCTAGTCTTGTCTAGTCTTGTCTAGTCTTGTCTAGTCTTGTCTAGTCTTGTCTAGTCTTGTCTAGTCTTGTCTAGTCTTGTCTAGTCTTGTCTAGTCTTGTCTAGTCTTGTCTAGTCTTGTCTAGTCTTGTCTAGTCTTGTCTAGTCTTGTCTAGTCTTGTCTAGTCTTGTCTAGTCTTGTCTAGTCTTGTCTAGTCTTGTCTAGTCTTGTCTAGTCTTGTCTAGTCTTGTCTAGTCTTGTCTAGTCTTGTCTAGTCTTGTCTAGTCTTGTCTAGTCTTGTCTAGTCTTGTCTAGTCTTGTCTAGTCTTGTCTAGTCTTGTCTAGTCTTGTCTAGTCTTGTCTAGTCTTGTCTAGTCTTGTCTAGTCTTGTCTAGTCTTGTCTAGTCTTGTCTAGTCTTGTCTAGTCTTGTCTAGTCTTGTCTAGTCTTGTCTAGTCTTGTCTAGTCTTGTCTAGTCTTGTCTAGTCTTGTCTAGTCTTGTCTAGTCTTGTCTAGTCTTGTCTAGTCTTGTCTAGTCTTGTCTAGTCTTGTCTAGTCTTGTCTAGTCTTGTCTAGTCTTGTCTAGTCTTGTCTAGTCTTGTCTAGTCTTGTCTAGTCTTGTCTAGTCTTGTCTAGTCTTGTCTAGTCTTGTCTAGTCTTGTCTAGTCTTGTCTAGTCTTGTCTAGTCTTGTCTAGTCTTGTCTAGTCTTGTCTAGTCTTGTCTAGTCTTGTCTAGTCTTGTCTAGTCTTGTCTAGTCTTGTCTAGTCTTGTCTAGTCTTGTCTAGTCTTGTCTAGTCTTGTCTAGTCTTGTCTAGTCTTGTCTAGTCTTGTCTAGTCTTGTCTAGTCTTGTCTAGTCTTGTCTAGTCTTGTCTAGTCTTGTCTAGTCTTGTCTAGTCTTGTCTAGTCTTGTCTAGTCTTGTCTAGTCTTGTCTAGTCTTGTCTAGTCTTGTCTAGTCTTGTCTAGTCTTGTCTAGTCTTGTCTAGTCTTGTCTAGTCTTGTCTAGTCTTGTCTAGTCTTGTCTAGTCTTGTCTAGTCTTGTCTAGTCTTGTCTAGTCTTGTCTAGTCTTGTCTAGTCTTGTCTAGTCTTGTCTAGTCTTGTCTAGTCTTGTCTAGTCTTGTCTAGTCTTGTCTAGTCTTGTCTAGTCTTGTCTAGTCTTGTCTAGTCTTGTCTAGTCTTGTCTAGTCTTGTCTAGTCTTGTCTAGTCTTGTCTAGTCTTGTCTAGTCTTGTCTAGTCTTGTCTAGTCTTGTCTAGTCTTGTATAGTCTTGTCTAGTCTTGTCTAGTCTTGTCTAGTCTTTTCTAGTCTTTTCTAGTCTTGTCTAGTCTTGTCTAGTCTTGTCTAGTCTTGTCTAGCCTTTTCTAGCCTATTCTAGCCCTGTCTAGTCGTATAAAAAAATCTAAAGTAATTTAACCCTTGTACAAAGTAAATACTCCGTGATACAAATTAGTTTCTTATATTAGATAGATAATGTTATTTAGTAGTAATCCTGATTAATCTTGATATGTAGACTAGTTTAGTCGATTAAGTAGACTTTTTATTAATTTATACACCAATAAAACTTACATACAACACTTGTCGGTCTTACTATTTCAGTTTTATTGCCTAGAATGTTGTTTTATGGTCGTTGCGAACAGTTTTGGCTCAGGTCCATTTAGAGAAAATAGTGAAAAAGAAGAAGATTGTTGACAGTGATGTTTTTTCGGTCAATTTTGTCAAAGTTAAACAATTGGACAATTGTACGGATTTGAAACATTTTAAAGGAATTGCTGAAAGTATTTTATAATAATAAGGCGTGACAAATAAAGAGTGTCATTATTAAAAAGTGTTAAGAGTGCAAAGTATCAAATAACGAAATAAGTAGTTTAATAAGACACCAAATTTCTTTATGAACATTAGAGTAAAATAAAAAGCTTAATAACAAATTAAATGCTTAATCCTAAATTAACAATTAATACTTAAAAAATACTTAGATGTAATAATCGATTAGTTATCATATACATATAATAGTACATATATTAGTACAAATCGATTAGATGACCTCCGTTTGCTTCGATGTATGACTTAGGCAACAATAAACACAATGCACGCTGACGCATTTCTAGCTAAATCGCATCAATAGCTTGCCGGATGTTTCGTTTCAAGTCTTCCAGAGGTTTAAGTCAGTTCAGTGTTTTTTTCACGTTCTTGCACATTGTTCCGTCAATACACATATCGTGTCGTCCGTGACTGTTGTGGAGACATGAACTTTGATGACGAAGGTCTGGCAATAATAGCCGTTGTATTAGAAAATTAAGAAGCTGAATTTAAGAGGAACCGTTGAGTTCATCCCATGTTTTAACTTCGCGGATTGGAAAGAGAGTTTTCAACCCTATATAAGGAGCTAATCGACGACGAAACAAAATTTTACGAATATATTCGGTTTTTCCTGTTTCATTCCAAATCATGTTTTTATAAAATGTGTTTTTGGGGGTATCTATTCTCTTTTCTTTGAGTAATTCTATTAGAAGTTCGCCTATATTCTTAGGAACTGTCCTCGATCAATAGCATGGCACCGAATATACCGCCATAGCATCAAATGACACCGTCAGCTTGATATAAAACATGCGCGTTCACTGTACTTATATCCACCATTCGAAAAAATATTACCATAGGTCATCTTCGCGTTCGGCCACTGCAGGTATAGATAGCGCAATTTTTATCTGTGGGTCTTTATTATATGATTATCTTCTTTTTTCGAATAGGCCTACTTTGGAACACTTTTGCCCAGTATTGTCGCATCTTCTGCCGGTGTAACTCCTTTCTCTCTTCTGTCCAGGGGGTACCTTTCCTTCGGGTTATTTCCTGAAATACACGCATTTCCTTCAGGGTGCGTCTCACAGACTGTCTGTTTTGGAGATCTGTTATTCTCAGTTCTTTAATATCCTTCTCGGTTTCTCTCAACCAAGTGGTATGAACGGTTGGTTAGTCGGTTTGGAGGCAATCTTGCAACCTGGCCATAGAAAGCTACCCTTCTTTTCTTGCACAGTCAGAGAGCCTCTCAATATGTTCGTAGAGCTCAGAGTTATGTCGCCTTAGAAATTCCCCATCTTCCTATACCGGGCCTAGGATCTCCCTGAGGATTCTCCTCTCTCTGACTTCCAATTTCTCTATCAGACCTCTTCGGTTCCAGGAAAGACACTCCATGGCATACAGAGCTTCTGGTCCTAAGACTGATGTGTAGTGCTTAAGTTTCAGGTTGCGTGACAGGCATTTCTTGTTGTAGGTGTTCTTAGTTAGTAAATAGGCTAGTTCTAACTTGTTGACTCTCTTGGATATTTATGCTGTTTCTGATAAGTTGGGTTTAATCCATACGCTGAGATACTTACATTTTTTAGTCCTCTTGATGTTACCCTGCTCTAGTAACATCTCTCTGTTTGCTTCTTTGATTTTGGTGAGTAATACTGTTTTCTCCAGCGACACTTGAAGACGAACTTCTGCAGCCTTTTCTGAGGCAATTTACCTGAATTATTGGCATCTCAAGAGAATCAGCAATCAGTGCCATGTCATCTACAAAAGCCAGGCAATCTACAAAATTCGTTTTTACCTCCCAGGTAGATACCACTCTGAACACCCAAGTTGATGAGTTCGTTGCGCCGTTCTCTCATAACCTTTTCAAGGACACAGTTGAACAGAAGTGGGGAAGGATTAATAAGATTATCATCATCATCATCAATGGCGCTACAGCCCGAGTCGGGCCTTGGCCTCCTGAATGCTCCGTCTCCAGTTTTCTCGGTCCAATGACCGCGTCCTCCACGTTGCAAATTTCAGAAGCGATCTGCTGTCTTCGTCAATGGAATCCTCCCAGCGTTTTCTTGGTTTTCCGACTGGTCTTTTTCCTTCCGCTTTTCCTTTTTGTACTCGCTTGGGTATTCTTCCGTCTTCCATTCGCTGTACATGACCAGCCCACTGTAGCTTTCGGAGTTTGATGAGAGTGGAGACTTCTGGGTCCTCAAAAATAGCATACAATTCCTTATTGTACCGAATTCGCCATGCGCCTTGTTCTCTCACCGGTCCGAAGATTCGTCGCAATACCTTTCTTTCAAAAGCATTGACCATTTTTTCTGATGCCTGTATAAAGGTCCACGTTTCACTGCCATAGCAGAGTAGGTCTTATTATTGTTTTGTAGATTCGCAGCTTCGTTTTTCTGTGCACGTCTTTACATTTGATTATAGGAAGTACTGAATAATATGTCTTGTTTGCTATCATTATGCGTCTTTTTATTTCGTTGATTTCATTGCCGTCTTTGGAGAGATTGGCTCCCAGATATATGAAATTGTCCACATTTTCTATGTTATAGTTTGCTATCGTTAGATTTTGTCTGATTGGCGTGTTTCTTCGTGATTGTACCATAACTTTCGTTTTGTTTTCATTCATGCGTAACCCTACTTCTAGTGCTGCCGTGTCAAGATTAACGAATACTTCCTTGGCGTCTAGTTTTGAGCGCGCCATTATGTTTATGTCATCTGCGTAAGCTACTATTTGGGTTGATTTAAATAATAGCGTCCCTCTGGTGTCAACAGGGAGTTTTCGTACGACATATTCCAAAGCCAGATTAAACAGTGTGGGTGCAAGGCCATCTCCTTGCTTCAGCCCTGAGAGCGTTAGGAAGCTTGTTGTCAGCTCGTTCTGGATTCTTACTTGGCATGTTGAGTTGGTCATTGTAAGCCTTGTCAGTCGAACGAGTTTCGCTGGTATTCCCAGTTCCAGCATTATCGTGTACAGTACACTTCTGTCGATACTGTCATAAGCTTGTTTAAAATCTACGAATATTTGGTGCACATCGATGTTATATTCCCAGCATTTCTCTAGCACCTGCTTTACTGAGAAAATTTGACCCGTAGTTGATCGTCCGGCTCTGAATCCTCCTTGGTATTCTCCAATTATATTTTCGGCATAGGGTTTAATTCGAGACTCAATGATCTTCGTCAAGATTTTATAGCATGTGCACAGCAATGAAATCCCTCTATAGTTTTCGCAGCACAGTTTGTCACCCTTTTTGTATATCGGACATATAATGCTTTTTCGCCAATCGTCAGGTAGTGTTTCCTGTGTCCATATTTGTAGCAGCAAGGTGTGAGTTTTTGTAGCTACGCATTCACCACCGCTCTTCAGGAGTTCGGCTGGAATGTCGCCTATGCCCGGCGCCTTGTTGTTTTTTAATTTGCTGAGGGCATCTTTTACTTCTTCTACTGTGGGGAGGCTCACTATATTTTCGTCAGTAGCTGCCTCGGTCAAGTTGTCAGTTACGGTAGTGGACGGTGGTGAATTCGGGTTAAGCAACTGTTGGAAATATTGCCCCCATCTCGTCTTTATCTCCTCTGTGCTGCTGATAATGCCTCCTGCAGCGTCCTTACATAGGCTCGTACTTGGTTGAAACCCTCGTTTTTGGTTTTTAACTATTGCATATGCCGCTTTTGTGTTATTTGACTTAAAATGTTCGTCCATTTTGCATAGCTCGTCATTCAGGTACTTTCTTTTCTTCTTTCTACAAATTTTGTTTGCAGATCGTCTGAGTTCGTCAAATATGTCTCTCTTGGCTCTTGTCGGTCGTTCGGTGAATTGTTTGTAAGCTACATTCTTTTTGTCTATTGCATCTCGGCATTCATCATCGAACCAATCGTTTTTCTTTCGCCGGGACTGGTGGCCTATAACCTCCTCTGCGACAGACTTAATGCCATTTTTGATGGAGAGCCATAACTGCTCTATTGGCATTTCGTGATGGTTGGATATTTGGTCAAAATGTCTGTTTAAAGCTGATGCGTATGCGCCTGCGGTTGACTCGTCTTTCAGCTTCTCGATGTCGAATTTGAGTGTCGGTTGGAATTTTGCAGGTCTTCTGTTTGCGATTCGACACCGGAATGAGGCTTTGACCAAATAGTGGTCAGATTCGCAGTTAGCCCCTCTGTAGGTTCTTACATCTAAGAGGCTGGAGGCTGCCCTTTTATCAATAAGAACGTGGTCTATCTGGTTATACGTCCTTCCATCAGGTGACGCCCAGGTTCTTTTGTGAATGCTTCGATGCGGGAAGCACGTTGAGCTTACTATTACGTTTCTACTGCAGGCGAAATCAACTAGACGTTGGCCGTTGTCATTGTTAATGTCGTGGAGACTGTGCCCTCCGGTTGTTCCTCTTTGTGTCTCCTCCTTCCCAATCTTCGCGTTGAAGTCACCTAGTATGATCTTGATGTCATTTGAGGGCAATGAGTCATAAATTGATTCAAGATGACTATAGAACTCGTCCTTAGTGGCCTCGTCCTTATCCTCCGTTGGGGCGTGAACATTAATGAGCCAGATGTTGAAAAATGTTGTCTTTATGCGAAGTGCACACAATCTTTCGTTAATGGATTTGAAGTTGGTAATATGCTGTTTAAAAGCTTTGCTGACGACAAAAGCTACTCCAAACTCACGGCTTCCCGATAGTTTTCCACTTTTAAATATTGTGTGCGACCTCATGTCGGTTATCTCGCTGCCAAGCCATTTAGTTTCCTGGAGTGCAATAACATCAATGTTAAATTTATCAACTTGTTCTAGGAGTGATTTTAGAGCTCCAGGTTTGAACAAGGATCGTACATTCCAGGTTCCGAAAGAGTGATCAAATTTCCGTTTGCCAGGTCGTTTTCGTTGAATCTGTCCAATCCGAGGCGAAGCATCAGGTTCCTTAACAAGTTTTTTTTTTTCCGGGAATAGGTTGTTAGCCCATCGCCCAACCCCCAATCTGGAGGCTCAGGTCTGTGTACTCAACCGCACAGACACGGCTTGACAATTTTCAGCTGGATGGGATATGTTGGAGTTCTCACAGCTATGCCGCGAGTCCAACTCTATCCGTCCTTAGCCTACTTCCTGAGACGCACTGGTGTTTCTGGCCATTCAGGGTGTCTACCCTCCTCCTTTCGCAAACCGGGCTTGGGACCGTCTATG
Source organism: Phosphuga atrata (assembly GCA_944588485.1). Lineage (NCBI taxonomy): Eukaryota > Metazoa > Arthropoda > Insecta > Coleoptera > Silphidae > Phosphuga > Phosphuga atrata. Next base: position 47,994,929 of record OX155904.1, read on the forward strand.
GCGGAGTTTAATAAGATTATACTATTCAGTAAATAGCTAGTTATCCTATAGAAAAAAACCGATTATATACAATTTTTTTTCATGTTGACATTTCCATTTCTAGATTTATTCACATTTTTTCTTCCGATTTCCCATTTTGTCACGATAACGATCGGAAAATTAATAAACAACATCGCAAATACCGGCCGCAGTCAATCACCGGCAGATGCGAATTTGCGCTCCGGGAGAGTCCGAAGCCGCTAATTCACTCCGGACAGATTTATCGCAGATATAAATCAGAATGACGCCGGATTCTCGCAAACCTGAATCTCCTTCGCGTCCCGCACGTTTGATTTATAAGCGGAATTGGACAGCTTTCCACTTTAAAATATCAAATTTTAATAGAAACGATCAAAAGTTAGATAACAATATGCAGTGCATACAGATAAACCAGACTTGAAAAACAAGATTTGATATACACAATTAGATATAATAGATAAATAATCAAATGAAATCAAATCAATTTATTGGCTTTTGAGATGTACATAAATACATATAAGCAACGTTAAAGATCATCGATATTGTACAAACATTTATTGATTAAGTAATCTTTCAGATTATTACGGAATAACTTATATGATGATTCTTCTTTTAAATTAATTGGTAAGCTGTTGAAAATTTGAATTCCAATATGCGAGGGAGCTTTGGTACACAGTGTTAAGTGTTCGGTTTAGTGAAGTGTTAAGTGAAATGGTGTTTGTAGCATATTCTTGTTTCTAGTGTTATGTGAGTATCGATCACTATTTTTTAGAAAATCTGTCTTATTTTTTAAAATAAAACAAGCTAGTTCGCAGACGTAGATGGGCGGGACTGTCAGAAGGTGTAGCTCAGACTGTCAGAAAGTGTCGCCGACACGACGTTGATCTAGATATGCCCTTGATGGTCCGCACTACCCTCTTTTGTGCCTTGAATAGGACGTCTAAGTACGGAGATGCCCCCCATATTATGATCGCTTAAGCCAGTGTTCTTCAACCTTTGTCATCCCGCGGAACCCTTTTTTGAGAATATTTTTTTATGGAACCCTCTACTTAGTGGCACTTTGATTAAGGGGGAAATCGCATTATATGTCATGAACAAATAATGTTAAACAAATGATGTTGTTGCAATAATGGCCCTGCATTTGTTATAAAATTTGTATGAGTTTCATATAATAAATAAATTTGCATTTATTCAAACAAAATTATAAAATCCATATAAAATATAAAACATTTGTATTATACATATATAGAAATGAAATTATAATCAGAAGACCAAAATATTTAAAAAATTAATTACTTCGTTGTGCTTGTTTATGACATAATTTATCAATGTCTGGCTGGATCGGTGTTAATTGGAGACGCATATCATTTTCGGCATCAAGTCGATTTCTATACCTAGTTTTTGTAGCGACGTATCTTGAAAAGGATTTCTCACAAATATAGGTTGTTACGAAGGGCATCAATTCCTACAATCTAACCGCGCATTTGGAGTACATATATATGGCACAGTACATATATATATATGGCAAGGTTTGCACATCACAACACTCACTAAAAGGATTTTCGATCCAACTTAAATTATTGCAAATGGGGGGGAAATATTCAAAAAATGTATTATGCAATCCCGTTAAATGTACCAAAATATGATTTTTTAAATTCTGGTCGAATGCGACATTATTGGTTGCCAGAAAATCATTTAAATTAGCAAAACATTCTGAATTATTTTTGGGGATGTATCCCTCCCAAAGCTTGATTTTCGATTTGATCGAGTTTACTTTGCTATTGACCTTAAAAACTGTAGTATTTGGTACTTGAAGTAAAAGATCAACTTCGTTCATGTTCGAAAATATATCTGCAAGGTAGGCTAAATTTTGAAGCCAATTAGTGTCATTAAGTTTTCCAGAAAATTCACATTCAGACAAAATGATTCGAATTTCATAATGCAATTGCCAGTCTGGTCAAAACTTTTTTCCTGGATATCCATCTTACTTCAGTATGAAGAAGGAGATTTTTATGTTAGCTTCCCAGATCATCGCACAATAGAGCAAATGCCCTGGTATTTAGGGGTCTGGATTTGATAAAATTAACCATCTTAACGGCCTCATTGAGAACTTTGTGCAATGCTTTTCGTGTCCGTTTAACAACGAGAACATGTCGATGAAGACAGCAATGGCTTTGATGTCTGTACCTTTTCAACTTCAAATTGGGAATAAACAATTTCAAATTGGGAACAAACAATTTCGAATTGGGAACAATAATTTCAAATTGGGAACAAATAATTTTGTAATGCGAGTAAACAATTTAAATTAAATTTAAATCTTTTTTTTTTCAATATTACATTATGTTTCTAGTGTTATATTTTTTTATTAAATTATAAAGAAGGAACAGCATTTACTAAAATAACCTAATAATAATAATTAGAAATTAGCGTCCATCATATTTAAAGCATTTTATTTGCCGTATGTAGCCTGAGTCCAGTTCCGTAAATTATCAATTAAAATAGCATCTACCCGCTATAGACTCGGTTTGATACTAGGTTTGAGTAATACTTGCTCTGTCCTCTCTGGCCAGAATATTTTGCATTTGAACGGCCAAATATTTTTAACATCGTCTCGATTACATTATACATTGGACTGTATGGACCAAGCCTCAGTATTTGATTTGATTTGAAGGAGCATTATCAATTACCAATATAACTTTAGACTGATACATATTTTCAGCATTACGAAGACAATGTCGCACAAACTCGTTTGCTTCTGGTCTATTGATTGCTCCACTTCTAATCTCATGATGCATCAACCACATAATCCTCATACATCCTACTACATGAATGTTTGCTCCTCTACAGTTACAATTATATGAGCAACGAATTCCTTTCTTTGATCGAGCCTTTTTCTTGATATAAATAAATTAAAATTGAATTCATCTATGTAAATAATAGACATATTTTCGGCTTAATATTGTAAACGTTTCTGAGCATATTCACGTCATTTTATTTTATTTTCTGTGTGTGTCTTTTGTATAAACACCATTCCATATTCTCATTTTGAAATTGTTTATTCTCATTTCGAATTTATTCCCAATTTGAGATTGTTTGTTCCAAATTTCAAATTGTTTCTTCCCAATTTGATGTTGTTTGTTCCCAATTTGAAAATGTTTCTTCCCAATTTGTGGTTTGTTCCCAATTTGAAATTGTTTGTTCCCAATTTGAAGTTGTTTGTTCCCAATTAAAAGTTGAAAATGTATTGTTTCTCTATACGTGCTATTACGCCCTTTATAATACCAACCATAGCTTGGGTTCCATCATTGCATATATGACGACATAAATTCCAAGAAATAGAATGTTTTTCAGAATATGCATTAAGTAAATTAAATATTTCTTCACCTGTTGTTTGAGTTGGCAGAGTTTTGCAAAAAAGCATATCTTCCTGAAAATTGGATTCGTGTATGTATCTCACGAAAACTAACAAAATTGCTAATCCAGTTTGGAATCTGTAGATTCGTCCATTTGCAGAGTGAATCCATCTTTAGCATTTTTCAAACGACTAACTAATTCCACGTCGCAGTAATCGGACATATCTTTAATTCGTCGTGAAATCCTGGTATCAGACAATGGAACGAGGTCAATTTTGCTTGCAATATTTTTACCGATCATGCATTTGATTAAATCTTTTGTACAAGGTTTAATTAATGTTTCTGCAATGGTATGAGCTTCCCCTTCTTTAGCTATGAGCAAACTAACTAAATAACATTTTTATTATTACCACGAGCATACCTTACAAATGCATTATTTTTCTACTGTAATTCAAGACATTTTCTTTTGAAATATTCGCTTTTACCTTTTAAAGTTGGATGTTTATTTTCCAAATGACGCTTTAACTTTGCAGGATTTAAACTGCTGCTGTTGACTACTTGCTCAAATGCCACACAAAACCCATTTGGCTCATTTTTTATCACCAATCCATGTAAATCCAAAATTCAAATAATCTTCTTCATACTTTCGTATTTTTCGGCAAGTAGATCCTGATTTATTTTCTTCTTCAATATTATCCGTCAGCTCTAATGTTGATTTTGATTCCAATTTCACAGTTTTCAGCCAATTCTGCATTATATTTCTAAACGATTTTAGGATAAGTTAAAAAAAATACTGAATTTATTATAAAATAATGAACTTACTACCGTTTGCATTTGTAAGAATTTAACAATAAATCTACTATACAAGATGAAATGAAAGATGAAATGATTTATAAGGGCAATGTGCGTCATCCATAGTAATAATCCTTTATTGGCATAAATGTAAATACACGACCGTTCGTACATTAGTGTTGTGACAAGTATAGAACAAAAAATAAAAACAAAGAAAACAAAAAAAAAAGACACCAGAGTGAAACGGAAAATAAAAATATCCAAATTAATACAAAAATAAACAGTTCAAAAGTTCTTAGATCAAAAAAAAAACAAAAAAAAAAGGAAGCCTTTAACCCTGTCCTTTGCACTTCAATATTTTTTTCATGTACACAAAACCGGAGCCACTCTCATCCATAACCTTCTTCCAGTTTTTCGCCACTAACTTTTCCTCTTCGCTCCATTCACATTTCTTACAGCTTAACACCCAATGTTCCCAGAGCTCCTCCCCTTCTCCGCATACTCGACAAGTCCTATCTGTTGCAGCCATCCAATATCTTCTACCCCTTTCCTCACTACCGCACCTAAACCGGGCAATCGCTACCTGTGGGGCTTTAGGATTAACTAGATACTCTGGACATCTGCCAAAAACTTGGATTTTGCTGTAGTCTCTATTATAGGTACTCTCACCTTGTCTCTCTTGCAGCTCTATCTCCAGTAGTCTATCTGGTATTGCTGCTGGTTCTCCTTTAGTAACTTTACTTGATTGGTAAGTACTTGAATCTTCTCTAATAAGGGTTCCACCTCCCTTTTGACTATTGTCGACATTAACTTATTGAACTCGGCACTAAAAAAAATATGGGGGCACTTTGTTTCCTTACATTTCAGATGAACGTAATTCGGATGAAATTTCAAATTTTTCAAATATTTTTTTTTTCATTTCAGATGAACGGTGTTCGAACGTAATTCCCTGGCCATATTTAAATTGATTGTTTTTGTTTAAGAATATATTAAGAAATTCAGAAATGTTCAGTATGAAAACTTGATTTAGGTGTTAATCATTTTAATACGTTAGATTGCGTATTCGTACTTGAAACGTGAACCACTCGCTTCGACAACTCGCTCGCGACTAATATAGATTAGATAGGCAAGACTAAAGAAACGAGATTAGACAGATGAAACTCGACGGACAAGATTAGGTAGAAAAGATTAGTCTAAAAGATGGATAATATTAGAGATATAAGACTTGACAGACAAGCCTAGATAGACAAGACTAGATATACGAGACTGGATTAAAATTTTAGGCAGACAAATCTAAGACCCTTTAGGCAGACCCCCCCCCCATTCATGCCCTCCTGCCAAAAACCAGAGGAAATGTGAAGAAATCCAGTTTGCAAGTTGGTATAACTTCATCACCTACCTCCCACTTTCATTTCTAAAAACCATTTATCCCCATTCACTCACTGTGCCGGGCGCGCCGTTATTCGCCGTGCCCCCACACATCAAGATTTACAATAAATTTGTGCGCCCCCTTCACACTAAGAGGGGCCCGGCGTTGGCACGCACGGTTGGCGCGTAGCGAACGCTCATCTTTTCCCCCCGCCTCACGCTCATCCCTTTCATTCTTTTCCTTTCTCCTCATTATAAATATTGTCATCCCAGTCAGCACGCGCCATTCATACTCACTTCGGAGCATAATCCTCACCAAGCTCACCTTGCTTACATTCTCTCCCACCTTGAATTCTGCCTTGCTCCTCATTCGCACCCATCTCACACACTCAAAGATCGTATGCTCCGCCGTGTCTTCATTTGCACCGCAGTACTCATATTGCACCATCAGGTCCTCCTCTGCCAACCACTCTACCATCATTCGCCCTCTTTCATCTTCTCGGGGGGATCCCCACCAAACAGACTTGGCAATGAAATCCCTCCCGAGAACAATCTCTTTGGACCAGGTTTTCATACTGGTCCTCAGCTCATCTAAAAATGCTACAAACTGCTCCAGAGTAATGTTGGGCGAGATGTAGCACCCATAGAGGACCAAGTTCTCCCATTCATTCCATATCAAATCCCTTGCAGTTGCACTCCTATTTGAGTTTGTCTGCAGTATAATCAATTTCTGATAGACCTCCCTTTCATAGTTTCCACACATTTTCGGTATTCGGGGCAGCCCATAGAGTCTGACCTGTGCACGTTCACTTCACATACGTAGCACATGGCCTCCTTGGCGTTGCACTCTTGTGATTTGTGCCCACATTCCCCGCACCGCAGACATACCATTTTTCTCTCCTTTTCTTTGCATACTGCCGCCAAGTGCCCGAAGCCAAGGCACCGGTAGCATTTGGGCGGCTTGTTGTTCTCACTCACCCGACACATAACCCACCCTACCTTAATTCTCCCTTTCTCCAGCACGGTTCGCCACGCTCTTATTGGAAGTGCAACGACCCCTTCTTGCACTGGGCGGAGAGACTTTACCATGCACTCCTTTAATTTAGTGGCCCCCTGTAAGGCATCTTTCACTTTCTCTGGGGTGGTAGCCTCGTCCATGTCCCGGACCAGGATACTTCCAACTCCGTTCTGACCTCACTCACCTCTTTCACTTGTGCTATTCACTCAACCAGTCGCTTCTTTCCCCCTCGTCTTTCACTCTAAGCATGAGGTCCCCAGCTACGGTTTTCGTCATCCCTTTCATATGAATATCCTCTACATCCACTTTATTCTTTATGGCATTTACCATCTGTACATAAGAGACATCCTCTGCCCCCCCTTACCAGAATGGCTTGGGTAGTTCCGGTGTCTCCGGTCACTTTCTCTCGATGCTATTTACCTTCCACTTTCATCCAGCACAGGTTTATCATAGCTCCTGTGCCGAAAAATACGCATTCAATTATCTTTCGTACATGCCACCAAGGTTCCCAGCCACACCCATTACTAACCTCATTCTAAACTTCTTTTCACAAAGTTCTCTTATTTTTACTAAGGTTTCGAACGCCTTGTGTTCGGCATTTTCGGCCGATAAGACTAGACTGACAAGACTTGACTGACAATACTAGACTGACAAGTCTAGACTGACAAGACTAAACTGTCGAGTCTAGACTCACAACACTAGACTGACAAAACTAGACTGCCAAGACTGAACCTAACAAGACAAGAATGACAAGACTAGACTGAAGACGTGAGTGACAAAACTACAACTACAAGACACTAAACTGACAGTACTTTTTAGGATATAGCAAGGAACTTTCTGTTCACTTGACAAGTGGTCAAGCATTACCTCTAGATATCGCTGCCTTGCAAAAACCTTCTGCTCTGCAATGTCGTTTGTCATACATCCCCCTTTCACTTTGAGTATTTAGGTTTATGGAAGTTCTGGAAATCCGCTTTTCATTGATTTTTTATGTTTTGCGTCCTTTCGTCAATTTCTTATCGCGTTATACTGTACCTGATCATGTTGTCCGTGGATGGCCAGTGTTTTTCAGATGTAAGCATTGTATCTACTAACGTGTTTACTTCTTGCGGTAGGTTCGTCTCTTTCTAGTATCCATCTTCCGCATACAAATACGGTGTATTGCGCCGTGTCAGCGCTCCCACAGTAAATGCAAGGGTCGTCCGGGGTCCTGCCGATTCTATGCAGATACTCCCTGAAACATCCGTGGCCGCTGAGAGCTTGGGTTAGATGGTAATTGACATATCCGTGCTGGCGAGTTGCCCTTACTACTTACTGACCATAACACTTTCACGTTACGTATCAGTATTCTCGTCCAGGCTAATGATTCAGACGCGCTCCAGTTAATTTGTCATGTTTCAAACATGCTCCTTTGCTTCTCTGCGAAATCTGCCTTATTGCTCCGGCTTCGGGTTGTTTAGAGATCAACTCCTTCCTGTATTAGGCATTCGAGAGGGGCAATACCGGTGATAACTACCACAGCGTCCCTCGAAATCGTTCTGTATGCAACGCACACACCAATTGCTATTTTACTTTGTACAGAGGCAAGCATGTTTCTTAAATTTGCCTTGTCGATTACCCTTACCCAGACAGGGGCACCGTACAGGATGGTCGAATGGGCCACCTAGCAGAGGAGACTTCTTTTACCGCTCTCTTGCCCACAGGTGTTATTCATTAGCTTTTCCAGAGCTAATCCTGTAGTTTGTAGCGCCTTTGCAGTAATGTTCCTTGAAGGAAAGCTTTTTATCGATGGTGATTCCTAGATATGTAATTTATACTGTGGGTGTAATTTTCGACTCCTTAATTTTGAAATTTATAGGCCCTACGGTTCTGTTTCCTGTTAGGAGGGCGGCTTCTGTTTTATATAGGGCTAGTTTTAAACATTTACCCCCATTTAGCCATTCATTTACTTGCCTGATGACGGTGTTGGTGCATCTCATTGTGTCGTTTTCTGTCTTTCCCGTTGCGACAATGGCTAAGCCGTCGGCGAATCCTATGATTTCTGCATCCCCCGGTAAGTTTGGCCTGAGCACCCCGTCATACAGGTTGTTCCACAGTGTAGGACCCAGGACTGAGCCTTGTGGAACTACATACCTCGTATTCAGTGATTTCAGCGCCGGCTTCGAGTTTTTCTGTTTGAAAAATATCTGCGAAATAGATGCAACAGGTATGGGTGACATCTTTTGTTTGATACTTCCTCCATGATGTTTCCCCATGCTGCCGAATAGAACGCCTTTTGGACTTCCAGATTATTTAACGCATTAATCCTCAATCCGCACTTATCCTCAACATAAGATTGACTCAACTAGACTGACACCCCTGACTACCACCGAGCATAGGAGCATTCGCTTGCTGCTTTTGAGGCCCCCGACGTTGGGCATTAGTTTGTCTAATACTGCAGCGGTTTTGAGCACTTTATGTGCGATTGCGATGACGGGGTTTTTAAACGATAGACATTTGTCGATCGTTACACCCAGGTATTTAATTGATTCTTTCGCAACTATCTTTTCTCCCTTCAATATGAAAGTAATGGGACCGATTTTTCTGTTAGCAGCACTGCCTCTGTCTACTCGGGAGCCAATTCTAGTCTCTTTCCTTCCATCTAATTACCAACTTGATCTATAGCTGCATTTGCTCTAAGCATTATTCCCCTTTCAGTTTTCCCAGTCACTACCAGAGCTAGGTCGTCAGCAAAGCCCACGATCTCCACTGCCTCCGGAAGTTTGAGTCTGAGGACTCCATCATACAGGATGTTCCACAGCGTCGGGTCCAGAACCGAGCCCTGTGGAACACCTCTGCTGACATCACGCTCTTCTCTTGAGTTCTCTGCTTGCAGAATGATTTTTCTATTTCTCAAACAGCTCCTGATTAATCGCAGTAGTTAGGGTGGCATTCCCTTTCTTGCCAGTTCCTTCTAGATGTTTTGCCATGATGCAGAATTAAAGGCATTTCTAACATCAAGTGCACATAGCTTTTTCGTTTTTTGTGAGCCTTCTTGCGCTTTTCTCGCCACTTCGACGACTTTATCTATAGCATCTATTGTCGACTTTCCCTCCCTGAACCCATGTTGCTTCTCTGAGAGGTTCTCACCTGCCTCTAATGGCTGTCTTATTCTTTGTAGCAGTAGTTGCTCTAGAAGTTTCCCTGCTACATCTAGTATACACAGGGGTCTGTACGACGAAGGCTTCTCGATGGGCTTATCGCCTTTCCTAATTAAAACAAGTTTGGCTTTTTTCCATATATCTGGAAATATTCCCTCGGTGACTATATGGTTCATTATTTTCAGAACAAAGTTTGGAAACTTTACCACAATGTTTTTTATGAGCTCTGATGGAAGTCCATCTATACCTGGGGCTCTGCCATTTCGAAGACGCTGGCTGGCTCTACATAGTTCCTCCTCAGTGAAAGGCAAAATCTCTAGCACGTCTGGTTGCTCCGAGACCGGTTCTTCATGGGTTGGGAAAAATGCATCGGAAATCTGTAGTGTTGTTTCCATTGGGACCCTAATCTTTTGTTGCCTTAATTTCAGTCCTCTCATTATAATTTGGAATGCATCCCCCCATGTATCTACGTAGATCTCGTGGCATAGGTTTTGCCAGTGGTCTCGTTTTGATTTGCTGATTTCCATTCTGAGAGTCTTTTTCGTAGCTGTGTACTCCTGCTTGAATACTTCTGCTGTGTACCCTGTGTTGGGCTAGGTTTTTTTTTAGCTTTACGTTGGTATATGCGTCTGGCTTTATTACAGGCTGCCCTTGCTTGAGCGATAGTATTATTCCACCAGTAGACGTCTTTTTTGTCTGCGTTCCATTTTTGGTGGTAGTGTGGCATCACAGCTTTTGCATATACTTTTTATAAACGTATTTGCTGTATAATGTTCGGTCTTGTTCATTTCTGCTTCTAGGTTGCTGTAGAGTTTTTGTCTTTTGACATTGATCTGTTTGTCCAGGCGTTTCTGTTTTTGCATCGGGTTGAAATGCTTCCATTATTTTCATCTACTACGTAGCCGAGATACTTGTGGTCACTTAGTAACTCCCTGTCTAGTATTTTCTATTCTATTATTTTCTATTCTATTATTTGTCTATTCTATTATTGTCTAGTACTTGCCTGTTCTTTGTTCTTGCAGCGAGTTCGCTTGTTGCGAAAGTTAGGTCAAGTATTGAGAATGAGTCTCGACGTTCAAAAGTTGGTTTAGCACCTTCGTTTTTGATAAATAGGTCCATGCTCGCCACCCAATACATGACCATATTCCCACGTGAATCCGTTTTTCAGGAGCCCCAGTGTGGCGATTTTGCGTTGAAGTCGCCTGCTATAATTTTACCTTCTCTCCCCTGACCCCTTATGGTTTGACTAAGTCTCTAGGGATTCTGACAGCTGTTCAATGTTTGCGTTTGGGGAAAAGTAACAGCTGTATATAATGAGTTGGGGCAGTTCAACCCATACAAAACCCGGTCCACGTCCAGTCTTTAGAACAGTTACTTTGCTGTTAATTATGCACATCGCTGCATCCTTTTTGTCGTCCGTACACCATTTGGAGCTAGTTGCAATTTTTTTATTTGGTTCACTCACTAGTAGTATGTCTCCTTTCAGTTCTATTGCTGTTGCGGCTAGCAGATCATGCGCTGCACGGCACCTCATTAGGTTAATTTGGATGATGTTAGCCATTTTTGTTTCCTTACCTTCTCTTGATCTCCTCCGGCAGAGCTATTTTGTATACTGGGCAAGTTCCAGAAAACGCCTGATGCCCCTTTGTCTTGCAGATTGGGCAGTAGGTACATATCTCCTTGACAGTCTTTTGCCTGAAGTCCCTCTTTGGTGCATCGTAGGCACATCTTCTGCCTATCTGGCCCTTTACATGCATTAGCTAGATGGCCTGGTTCCCAGCATTTATAGCACCGTTGTAGGTCAATTCTCTCCCTCATTCTGCAATTGATCCATCCAACCTTGATGTAACCTTTGTCTATTAGTACTTTCGCTTGGTTTTTTGGTAGTGTCACGGTGGCTATCTGGCTATCTCCATAGGTAGGTCTGATGTTTTTTATTTTAATTGCTCCTTCAGTATTACCGAGCACAGATCTTAACGCGTCCTCTATCTCCTGTCGTGTTGTTACAGCATTCAAATCTTTAATGTTCACAATGGTGTCCAAGTTTCTCGTGCGGATTTCTATCTACGGCAGTTTGTTTGCTATTATTTTCTTTCATTTCAAGTAAGAGCTCTCCGCTTTTAGTCTGCCTTATTCCCGATAGCTTGACTGCTGATTATTCGGATCAACTTCTTTTTTGACTACACTGAGGAGCTCGGCAAATGTTTTCCCTTTGATTTTATAAATACCGCCTCGTTTGAGGCTTTCTCTCGCTTTTCTTTACGGTATTGCTTTTGACTGTGAGCTTCTGTCCATTTCGGTTCCACTTTCTCTTGTTTGTGTAATTTTGGATCTGGTGCTGCTGGGTATTTGGGTGTTTATACTCTTAAGTCGACTTCTTATTTTGCAAATGTATATTCTATCATTCTTTTTATGGTAGACCATTCTGCCACCGAGAATTTCACGAATGCCAATTGCTTCCTGTCATGTTTTTCCAGCAGTTGTTTCAATTGTTGTAGGCTACGGAAGGTCTGCTCTAACCTGATGATTTCTTCTGTTTTTTCATCATCCGATTTCCTCACTACAAGGCGATATATGAACCAATTTGTAGTTTCGATGTCACCATTTTCGTTTGGAACTCCTACAGAGTGTTTAAGGTAGACTACATTTCCAGGGTCCTTGTTTTGTAATTCTTGTTCGGTGGGCCTCGTGTACGTGCTACAAAGCAGGTGTGGTACTCCTTTATCAGGACTCATGTCATCAGCCACACACCAAGCCAAGTCCCAGTCCATTGGCGCTAGCAGCGGGTTCCCTGTTCCTTCCTTTACTCGTCTATGTGCTGATGGAGGCCAGTTCTTTTTAGAGAATTCTTGGAACTGTTGGTAGGAATTTCCTCTTTCTATTTCATTCCGTAGTTCTTCTAGTGTTCTCATTTCTTCTTCTATATTTTCTGTCTGTACAGGGCTGCTTAGTTCAGTTTGTCTGCTTCCTTCGCAAGTGTCTTTTGGAAGTGTTTCCCGTGTCGTTTTGTACATTTTACTCATTTTGTCGGATAGAGTCCTAGTTCGCCTGTCGCTCTTCTTATGTCCGCCTTGGAATCTGTGTTTCCTTTCACGAGCCATCTTAGGTCTTGAGCTCTTGCAGTTATTTTTCTTATTACTGCTCCTAGGTCTTTCTCGTTGTCTGTGGTTTGTTGCTGTCCGCATTTCTCGACTCGTTTCCTTTTCGCAGATTGTTCGTTTGGAGAATCGTTACCCGAAACATCGCCCGGTACTGTGGACAACTTCACGGTAGTCCCTGCAAAGGATGCTGAGCGTCTAATTGGTGAGCAGATAGGTTCAATTTTTTGTGCCCTTTCATTGCTGTGTGGCTCCTTTATTTTCGTCGGAGTTCTCTTCAGAGCTTCCCTTTTTTGAAACGGATTATCTCCCGCCAGTTCATTTCTCATCTCCTCTGTGTCTTCCATTGTTAACCTGGGACAAAAATTCGCGATTTATTTAGTAAAATCAACCAAAACCGAAAAATTGCATTTGTGCTGAGGCGGAATTGAATCAGGGCTACGAGATCCGAGTCGCAACCTTCATATTCGGCTCGCTGCGCTATTCGGCTCGCTGATAACAATAGCGTTCAGCGAATTTAAAATTTTAATAAATAGCCAGAGGTCGAAATATATGAGCTTATCACCTCCTGTTTGTGGAAATTTTTATGGATCGGTTAGGTTAGAAATAAACAGCATAGACTGACAAGACTAGACTGACAAGACTAGACTGATAAGACTAAACTGGCAAGACCAGACTGGCAGGACTAGACTGACAAGACTAGACTGGATAGACTAGACTGACAAGACTAGACTGACAAGATTAGACTGACAAGACTAGACTGATAAGACTGGACTGACAATACTAGACTGACATGTCTAGACTAACAAGACTGGACTGACAAAACTTGACTAACAGGACTTGACTGACGAAACTGGATTGACAAGACTAGATTGACAAGACTGGACTGACCATACTGGACTGACAAAACTAGACTGACAAGACTAGGCTGACAAGAGTAGACTAACGACACTAGACTGACAACACTAGACTTACAAGACTAGACTTGCTGGATTAGATTGACAATACTGAAAAGATTCGACTGACAAGACAAGACTGACAAAACTAGGCTGACAAGACTGACAGGACTAGACTGAGAAGAATAGACTGACAAGACTAGATAGACAAGACTAGACTGACAAGACTGGACTGAGAAGACTAGACTGACAATACTAGACTGACAATACTAGACTGACAAGACTAGACTTACAAGACTTTTTCTTTATTGTCGTTCGGGGGAACCTGTCACTCACCTCAACTCACCTCAAACACCGGTGTCACGTATTTCCCATTCCGTCAGGGTGGGCAGCCCGGACAGTTTATGCCGCCCTGGTTGAAAATGCCTCTGCCTCGGCGGAGAATCGAAGCCCGGTCTCCCACTTGTCAGGCGTATATTTAGTCCACTACATTACCGAGAAAGAGAAGACTACAGTGGCAATACTAGACTGATAAGGCGAAACTTAATTCACAAGGCTTGATTAGGAACGTTCAATAGTTTTCTTTTGGGCAATTTTCTCTCTGGAGGAGTTTTGTAGTGAATTAAGCTTTAATTAGCTTAACTCCTTGGTATCTTATCAGTCGATTTGAGAAGTATTCGGGCAATGGCTGCACTGTATCGACTGTAATTGCCTATTATGCCCGAAAGACCCTCCAGACCCAATAAACCGTAATCCCATTTCTCACAGATATTTCATTATGTAATGCCTTTCTCGTCTAGACAAGATTATCCTAATCCAATTTAAAAAGAGAGCATTACTGAATCTCACCCTGAACAATTCAAGTGCATTTTCCTTTGAACAAAAATTGTTTCTCTGGTTGTTACTGGTCTTGTGTCTGTCTTATCTGGTTTGTATTGCTTTGTCTTGTCTTGTTTGTTCTTGCTTGCCTTGTCTGGTCTTGTCCGATCTTCTCATTTCTTGTCTGGTCTTGCCTGCTTTAGTCTGTTCTTATCTACTCTGGTCTGGTACGGTCTGTTCTTGTATGGTCGGCACAAAAAAACCTTATCTGAGTTTTCTCCAGTCCTGTCTGGTCTTGTATGGTTTTGCCTGGTCTTGTTTGGTATTGTCTAGTCTTGTCTGGTCTTGTCTGGTCTTGTATGGTCTTGTCTGGTCTTCTCTGGTCTTGTCTGGTCTTGTCTGGTCTTGTCTGGTCTTGTCTGGTCTTGTCTGGTCTTGCCTGGACTTGTCTGATCTTGTATGGTCTTGTCTGGTCTTGTCTGGTCTTGTCTGGTCTTGTCTGGTCTTCTCTGGTCTTGTCTGGTCTTGTCTAGTCTTGTCTGGTCTTGTCTGGTCTTGTCTGGTCTTGTCTGGTCTTGTCTGGTCTTGTCTGGTCTTGTCTGGCCTTGTCTGGTCTTTTCTGGTCTTCTCTGGTCTTGTCTGGTATTGTCTGGTCTTGTCTGGTCTTGTCTGGTCTTGTCTCATCTTGTGTGGTCTTGTCTGGTCTTGTCTGGTCTTGTCTGGTCTTGTCTGGTCTTGTCTGGTTTTGTCTGGTCATGCCTGGTCTTGTATGGTCTTGTCTGGTCTTGTCCGGTTTTGTCTTGTCTTGTCTGGTCTTGTATGCTTTTGTCTGGTTTAGCCTGGTATTGTATCGTCGTATCTGGTCTTGCTTGGTCTTGTTTGGTCTTGTATGGTTTTCTCTAATCTTGTGGAAATGTGTGTAAGATGAAACTGATTGCTTGTGTCTTAAATTATTTTCGGTGAAACTATTACATTATCAAGATCTATAGCCTATGGCTTGATATATTAAGTTTAAACTTTGATGTTTTTCTATTGTGTCGGCGAGAGCGAACAGGAATCGGGGACGGTAGTTCTGGAAAAGTTTCTCATCAGTTCCGTCGAATCCGCCGAATAAAGAGATTCGATAAAGCTTTATTAAAGTTTTCGGGATTGTTGTTCGGGGGAGCCCTTAAATCTTGCCCCCGGTGCGCGCCAAGTTAAACGATTCCCTTCGAACACAAATAAAGAGACAAACGGGCGAAATGAAAGGTGAATGGGTAAAAATGGATGAAAGGGAATTTATAGGGTTTGTTGATCCAGGCTTATTTATACTAAGCGAGCTAAAAAATTGTTATTGATCGGGGCTTAGCTAACGCCGTATCAGCGTTACGGGGCCCGCGAGCTACAGGGCCACGACGTGTGTAAGCAAAAATTTGGGTTTCGTCGCAGTCGGTTAAAAAGCACCAGCCCCAACAAATGTTGATATAGGGCATTTAGGTCTAGTTACACCACTGGTTATTGATAAGTTTTTTTTAAACATTTTCCATGCGTTGAAATTTCAATTTCAAATTCAAATTCAAATTTAAATTCAAATTCAAATTCAAATTCAACTTCAACTTCAAATTCAAATTCAATTTCAATTTCGATTTCCATTTCAATTTCAATTTAAAATTCAATTTCAATTTTAATTTCAATTTCAATTTCAATTTCTATTTCAATTTCAATTTCAATTTCAATTTCAATTTCAATTTCAATTTCAATTTCAATTTCAATTTCAATTTCAATTTCAATTTCAATTTCAATTTCAATTTCAATTTCAATTTCAATTGCAATTTCAATTTCACATCCATGCGACCCGTGGTTTAATTATTGGCAACTGTTTGCCTTTACGGAAAGAGTTTGTTCAATGTCTCCAGCTTCTTAGGGTTGGTCTGTTTGATAATATTTCTGATGGATGTTTTATCTGCAACCGAAAAGTGTTTTGTTGACAGATGTTGTGGTAAAGAGAAAGGGATTTGTAGTAAAATATGACTTTGTTAGGCACACCGTTTTACAAACAGTTAGATTGTCAAACTCAGTGTTTTTTAAGCGGGGTGTCGTGGCATCTTCTTTGTACGATTGCGGTGTCGCAAAGTTTAGGCATTTCCTTCGTATATCAATTTGGAAATTAAATGGATTTATATTTTTGCAGCAAATTAGCATACTTGGTGGACTTGTTTGAATTATTTAATAAGGCAAATACAAGTATGTAAGGCAAAGAAAAATAGAATATTAAAGAGCGAGTTCAATAAGCGCGATGTTTCAGCACGCGTCCAAGTTTAGCGAGGCGGAGCGAGGAGTTTTATAATGGACAACTGCGAAAAGAGCCTTATGTACGAGGATTTTGTTATACAATTTTTTTATATTCTGCGCTCCTCTATGCCATTTCTGAAAAAAATTGCCCATACATATTTAGAAAATTGTATGGTGGTTGCTAACACTGATAATTGACATTTCACTGACAGTTTGAATTATAAAATACAGTAAAACCTGTTTTTGTGCGGGTAATAGGGACCGCATAAAAGAAATCGTACAAAAAAATATTTGAAAATTTTATAAATTGATACATATAATAAACAACTTTGTACGATATACAAACTATTTTTTTTTTATGCGGTGGAAAGGGACCGCATAAAAAAGTGGGACTTAAAAAGTGGAAGATACATCAATGATCTATGAAATAGATGAGAGAATGCTTTCAATTAAATTAAATAAATAAATTAGACCTTAAGAAATTGTAATAGTATATTACGTAATGAGAGTTGTAAGAAGCATATTACGTACGAGCGGAACAATTACGCGCGACCCGCGTAGCGGGGAGCGCGTAATTCCGCGAGTTCGTAATTGCCTTACAACTCGAATTATGTACTATACTTTATCTACGACCACACTATTTTTTTTCTATTTAATAAGAAAATTATGTTTGATGTAACTGATATAGTGATTCATCGATATAGGCAACACAATGTACGCAGTGTCAGTGTCAAATGAAATAATTCATATTTACTTAATAATTTATAATCTGTTTAATTTCATTAATACCTAATAATACCTACTGTATTGTAGCAGTATCGTTTTGATTTTTCATGGAGCAGTCTATATAGCCTTCTGCTACTGCAGACGCACGCCAGCCACCATGCCTTTTTAGTGACAATAAATCACCACCGGAATCCACAAGAATGGTGGCTGACGAACGTCTGTAACAATGTCCTGTATAAAGAAAGATTTTCTTCCGGCAAATGAAGATAATTGGCAATTTGTTTAGGAATAGAGCCAATTTTATTTATTTCATTGCTTAGTGCATTTCTCATTTTGATAATTTAGAAAAAAAAGACTGAGTTTTGTCCATATTTCGTGGGCGTAGGTTAATATATTTTTTACAGGTTTGGTAAAATTCTTTCGGTAGCACAAAAGATCTTTAAGTTTTTGTTTTGGAATCAGGAATTTTAATGATCAGAGATGTTCCGGTGTCTTCTATATGGCAGGGCTTGACATTTCGTAGTTCTTGTTATCTGCAAGCACCACTAATGCCAATGATAAGAATAATCTAAAATTATATAAAAAAATATGTCGTTATGCCCATTAGAGAGCATTATAAGATAAAAAAGTAATGAATACCTTCATCAATAAATATTTGTTATCCGGCGAATTATTGAGGAAACTTTTGAATTTCTTGAATGGTTAAAAATTTTGATTTGTTGCTTTTAAATCCATCAGATTTTCTCTTTAGTAAAGCTATTAACTTTGAATGTTTTGAAATGTCGATGTTGTGCTTTATATTAATTGATGTCCGAACCATTCAATAAATTGCCCAAAGTGAAGATCACTGTTTGAGATAACTCATCAAAGTATAATAAAACATTTTCTGAAAAGGATTTAACTTTATGCTTCATTCTCCGGTCCATAAATTTTCTATATGCATCCTCGTATCAATCCCGAGATTTAATCCGTAGCAAATTATGGACAGCTTGTTTCGCTTTTTCAACAATTTCGGGCGGAGTAGCATTTTCTATTTCGCTATCACTGGACATCACTGGACTTTAATTTTTATAATTGAAAAAAATATATAGTGTTTATGTATTAGTTTGACGTTTAATTTTTTTTGACAAATAACGGAATGTATTGGGTTGCCTATATTAATGATAGTAGCAGCTCTCAACCAATCAACGAATTGTAAACCAAACGCACTAGTGTGTTATTGAATCATTAAATAACATTAATCGCGGACTGTTACATACGTGTGTTGTAAGATGTATTTACATAATCCACGATCTGTACAATATTGGGCAATTATAATAGTGGTCGTAGATAAAACTATTTAATTCTTCATTGTACATATACATGCAGAAATTTTCAAATTATACATTAAATATGTAGTTTGCTGCTACTCGTCGTAATCCAAAACGCGCATCTTCATGTGATGAATTGGTTGAAGATAGGATTTCAATTGATTTGTTTTTTGGTACCATAAAGTCAGTGATCAGTTTTTGTAACGACGGTCGACTGGCCAATTGCTTGAAAACGTCACAATAGTGAGACATGCATGATCTCAGCTCTTTTTGGAACTTTAGGCGTCTTTCCGCATTGGTATCTATTTTAAGAAAATGCGTTTACAATTTTTTAGAAATCTTGAACCCTGCATATATTGATAATGCCAGTATCATCGACAGTTTGGTCCTCAATCATCCAGGTTATTATCGCCGAAAGAATCAAAGCCTTCTTCGCCGATGTTATAAAATAACGTTGACGCGTTTTCGGTAACGTTTCGCTTAATTACACATGCACGCCAGATCGCTTTCCAGGAAAAATTTAATCTGTGTTGTTTGATTTGTCCAATTGCTGCAATAATATGGTATATGCAGTCTAAAATTGATTTTTTATTCCAAATTTCAGTCAGGCTTAATTTATCGTTGTCTAGCTGTTTCAAAATGTAGCTGAAAGTTAATTTGATATAATGTTTCTTAAAATTTGCTATTATGTCCTGATACAGTGGTTATATAAGGCTAGTCGTATTTGGTGGTGAAAACACTATTTGTACATTAGGCTGTTCTATACAATTAGCAAGACTTGAAACGGAAGACCCATCTCTTCCATGTATTTTTCAACTTCTGGTAAGAATCGTTGAATAAAAAATCGTTGAAACAAGTTGCAAATACAGTTAATCCATGCTTTCTACAGTTGATTCCATCATTTCTGCAAAGAAGAAGTGTGATTCGATCCTTTGCCGCTTTAAAACCACTTGCACTTTTCTCCGATTTCGCAATGAATGTTCGGCTGAGCATCTTTTTCCAGAATAACCCAGTCTCATCTGCATTAAATACTTGATCTGGGCAATATTCACCATAATCAATGATTTCCGCTTATACTTTGCGATAATTCATAGCAGCTGGTTCATTGGCGGACGCTGCCTCGCCTTGTAACTTCACTTCGTGAAGTCAGCTCTTTCAGCTTTTTGAAGTTCACTGCTGGATGTAAGCCTCTCTCAATAGTTTCGCTATCCTCGGTCTTGTACTGTCTGCATCCAGTTGGTACTGATGCATTTTAAGTCGTCGGTCCATCTGGTGGGGGGACGCCCTCTACTTCTGAAGGCTTCCGATCTAGGCCTCCAATTAATGATTCGTCTTGTCCATCTGTCATCAGCAGATCTCGGAATGTGTCCCGCCCAGTTCCATTTTAATACAGTTATTCTCTCTACGGCGTCTGCAACTCCGAATCGACTGCGGATTTCAGTAGGTAATTGGTATGTGATCCCTGAGAGAGATTCCCAGCATTGATCGTTCCATCGCTAGTTGCGTAACTCGTATTTTCTTTATTGTCCGTTTCGTCAGCTGTTAGGGTTTCGACTCCGTAGGTAAGGACTGAAAGGACACACTGGTTGAAAACCTTTCTCTTTAGGCAGTTAGGCTATGCTTTGAACACATATTTGAGATTCCCATATGCAGCCCATGCGATCCCTATTCTTCGAAGAATTTCTAGGGTCTGATTATCTCTTCCAATGGAAATCTCGCGTCCGAGGTTATTTAAAGGATGTACTTTCTTCCACCATGATACCGTTAATGTATATGACGTCACCGAGCACAAGGTTTGTCATGATTTTGGTTTTGTGGAAATTTATTTTAAGTCCTGCTTTCTTTGACTCTTCATTAAGATTTCTTAACATTGAGATGGCGTCATCCAATCGTTTGGCTATGCGGACTATATCTTCGGCAAATCTTAGGTGATGGAGTTTATATTCACACCTAAGTTGTCTTAAGTTGTCCCAGTTTGTTTGTTTGAACATGTACTGGATAACAGTATTGAAAAGTTTTGTTGAGATGGTGTCACCCTGACGTACGCCTCTTTCAATATTGAATTTGTCAGTGTTGTCGTGGAGTCTGACACCTGCAGAGTAGCATTCTCGTACATATTTTTGATAACTGTCGAGTACCGATAATCTATTCTGCAGTCTGATAGATCCTTCCGCATTGCGTGTTGGTCTACTGAATTGAATGCTTTATCATAATATACGAAGATAAGTACTAGAGTTTTATTGTACTCCACATATTTCTAAGTAAGGTTTTTCAAAACCTGGAGGTGGTCACCCGTTCCGTAGCCTGCTCTAAAACCAGCTTGTTATCTTGTCTAATACAAATCTAATTTGTGACATAGTCTTTTAATTATTTTCGTAAACAGCTGGTATACGTGTGACAGGAGACTTATGGATCTATAGTTTTGAAAAATTTGTTATGTCGCCTTTTTTGTGTAATAATATTATAACTGCATTGTTCCATTCAGAGGGCGTAGTTCATTTTGAGAGGCCTGCATTATAATGAGGTTTTATAGCCTGCAGCAGCTTGTTCCCTCCCATTTTAATTGCTTCGATGACTAATCCATCCCCTCCTGGGTTCTTGTTGTTTTCATCTCGGAAAGGGCTCCATTTATTTCGCATACTGTGATCACTGGGATATCTTCCGACCCTTGGTTCAGAACTCTGATAATTTTGTCGCCAGGTGTTCTTTCTGTTGGTTTTTTTATATAATTCGGCATAAAATGTTTCTACTATATTAAGGATCTCTTCTCTGTTTGTTTTCATATTGCTTTGTATGTCCCTCAGCTTGCAGATATCCTTCTTGCCTTGTGAAAATTTTTTCTTGAGTACTTTTGGGTCATTGTTTTCCTGTATGATCTTATTTATATTCTCCGAATTAAATCTTCTTACGTCGTTTCTCACAGCTTTTGAAATGTCTTTATCGAGTTCTCGTAGTTGCACATAATGTGAAGTGCGTACCGTTGTAAAAATCTAGCAAACCAGCCATTGCTCGCAGAAAATGTCACGTTTCGTAAACAGGATGACGAACTTGGTTATAAATCCCCTTCAGTTGGTTGAAATACTGTCTAGCTGTTTCTTGAATTAATTCTTTGTGAATGGGGATTCGTTTTTTAGTTAAATCTTTCACCCACAACACGAGTGCCCTTTCCGTCTTCTCTATTACAATATTTCTCGAATACATATACATATAAATACATACACAAATATGTTTAATGTACAGATACAACATGTATATGTACATTGATAGGAAACACTGGTGCTAACGCCGCTAAGATTCATATACCGCATAATAATAAAATTCATATACCGCATAAATCGCACGAAAAAAATCGCACAAAAATAAAATCGCACAAAACCAATCGCATAAAAACAAAATCGCATAAAAAAGAACCTCAAAAACAGGTTTTACTGTATAAACTTGTTTGTATAGATAGGGCTTCACAAAAGTACGATATTTTAAAAGCGAGACGAGATCTTTTAAACTCTATTTATCATTAAACCTATCTCGTCTCGTGTGAGCCCTAGTGATAAATTACACAATATCAGTATGAGTTGTATACAAATATATATATTTATATATATATATATATATATATATATATATATTTATATATATATATATATATATATAAATATATATATATATATATAAATATATATATATATATATATATATATATATATAAATATTTATATATATATATTTATATATATATATATATATATATATATATATAATATAAAAAACTAATATAACTAGAAAGATTAGGAACACCACAGTAATATTCTTCAAGAAAGCCTACGACTTCATAGATAGAAAAACACTTTTCAACACATTGGAGGAAATGAAGGTGGACAAAAAGACCACAAATCAAATCCAAGAAACGCTAATAAATACCACATCAAAATTGAAGTTCATGGGAGAGGTCACGGAATCATTTGCAATCAAGACAGGAGTGAGACAGGGAGATGGCCTCTCACCCATTCTCTTTAATTTAGTTTTAGAGAAAATAATCGGGACATGGGAAAAAGGTGTCAGTGAGGTAAAGATGGGGAGACACAAGGATAGAATCGTCAACATAAAATGTTTGGCATTCGCTGATGATATAGCCATCATAACAAATAGTAGAAAAGAAGTCAAAGTAGCTCTAGAGACAATCCACGAAATCTCATCCAAAGCAGGGCTACAAGTCTCCTACGAAAAAACACAGTACATGGACACAAAATCTACAGACAGACCCTGCAATATAACTAAATATGGAAAGACAACATAATTAGACAGTTTCAAATACCTGGGAGAGATTATACAGAAAACAGGACTGAACACAAAATCCAATGAAGAAAGGATAAAAAAACTACAATCATACAGACTTACATGGAACCACTAGAACAAAAGGAGTATCTCTATCAATGCTAATTTAAGACACTACAATACAGTAGTTCTACCAGAGGCCTTGTATGCCTCAGAAATAACGGTAATCAAGGGACGAACGAAAATCAAGGATATAGAAAAACAAGAGAGGAAAATACTAAGAAAGATCTATGGGCCGGTTCAGAAAGAGGGGATCTGGATAAAGAGACCAACAAAAGAACTGTACGAACAGACAGAGACGGTTACAAACAACATCAGGAAAAGAAGGGCAAAATTCTATGGACACATGTATAGGATGAATGAAAACAGACTAACCAAGAAAATTTTTACAGTGACAACCAACTGGGTAAAGGAAACTTTGGAAGACCTCGAGAAACTCAACATCTCCGCAGAAGACATGACCGACAGGAAAAAATACAGAGAAAAAATAAGAAAACAGAAGTTTAAACAAACTCCCAAAGAGAAGAAAGCAGGAAAGAAGTGGACAGAAGAGATAAAGAAGAAACACAGCGAATATATGAGAGGTTTCTGGGCAGAAAGAAGAAGGCAGAAAAAATTACATGTTATTTGATTGTGTTTTAGCGCTCCCCGTAAAGGGGAAGTATCGATAATAATAAATGTATAACATCCATCTATAACCACAAGGATATGTTTGGATTTTGAGTGTATATGCAACTCAGACAGGGTGTTCAGAGGAAGAGAAGAACCAATTTTGGGAGATCTTAGATGGAGTCACAAAGGAAATACTAGACAACGAAAGGGTGATAATTGGTGGAGATTCAAATGGACACATAGGTGAGAGGAGAAATTCGGAGAGGAGAGTACATGGTGGATGGAGTTATGGTGAAAGAAATACAAAAGCGGATAAGATTGTAGAATATGCAGTAGCCTTCGACTTAACGATTGCCAATACCATCTTTAACCGGAGAAGTGAACAACTTATAACTTATAATAGCGGAGACCAAAAAGTCAGTAAGATTACTTATTGTACACAAGGAAATACCTACAAGAAATAACGAACACCAAAGTCGTATACAGTGAAAATGTAGCAGCTTAACACAAACTCGTGGTGGCTGATTATGTCCTGTGATGGCTGTGGGAAAAAGACGTAAATGTATCATACAAAGAGAACAAAGATTAAAGTGGTGGTAACTGAAAGAAGAAGGGCTACGAGAAGAATTCAAGGGAAAAGTGTTATGAGAGCTTAGATTATCGGAGGACATACAGTAGTGGTGGAGGATCAATAGCAGTGTTATAAAGAAAGCTGGTGAAAACGTGCTAGGTGTAACATCAGGAAAAAGACCGCCAGAAATTATGAAGGCATGGTGGTGGAATGAGGAGGTCCAAAAAGAGGTAAAAGTGGAAAAGAACGACTCCTCTAGGTACCTTGGGTCTCGTCTACAGAGTGATGGCAGCTTCAGTGTTGAAGTAAGAACCAGAGTAAATGCAACCTGGATGCGGTGGAAGGAGGTCACGGGTGTATTTTGCGATAAGAAAATACCACTTCACCTCAAATCCAAGATATATCGGACGGTGATACGACTCTATATGGAGTCGAATGTCGACCATTTGACAAGATTTCTGAACGTCATCTACAATTCGTGCCATGGAAATGAGAATGTATCGTTGGGGAATGGGCATCTCCTTTATTGACCTTGTCAGAAACAACACAATTCGAGAGCAAATGGGTGTCGCTTTAATTGTGGACAAAATGACAGAGAAACGACTGGCCATGCACTGCGAGCAGCTCCTGGTACTGTTGTCAACTCTGCCCTCCATTGTGAGATTGAAGGCCAACGTTTTAGAGGAAGACCGAAGCAGCGATGGCAGAACACGATAAATAGTAACCTAAATGACGCACAAAACCGTGCAAAATACCGGTCATTGAACAACATGGCGGACCCTGCACATGCGGGAGAACGCTAAGAAGAAGGAGAAGTGTATCAAGTACCCAAAATTGTTAACGATAACTTAGAACAGCTGTTTTTTCTACTAACGTACAAGTGGATTTAATTTGAATACGTGTCGTCCAATGATCATCACCTGTATTGGTCGCAGTTATTTACATTGAGTGACGTTTGTCTGTTTGACATATCTTTAATAGTTAGTGATGTCCTCTACCATGTAAACGAACGCCGAGATGACTGACATGCATTTCATGTATGGACTTGCTGATGGCAATTCATTACAAGCTAGGCGATTGTACATTGAACGATTTCCTGGTCTAAATATTCCCGACCGAAAAATCTTCGACAGCATTCATCGACATCTTCGTGAAACAGGCACATTGAAAGGAAATGGAGGACCAGGAAGATTAATGGCAGTAAGAACGGTACAACTAGAACAGAATGTGCTGGACATGATAGAGAAAGATCCAAGTTTTTCTACGCGACAAATTGCCAATACTTCAAATACTAAATACTACTTGTTCAAATACTAAACCGATTACGTAAACTGAAAATGGAATGTTCCTCGCACGTGTTCAGTGGCTCATCCAAATTTCTAAGAATCACACAAGTTCAAACAAGTTTAAGAAATTTAGCTTACACATAGGAAACTATTCAGACAAGTATCACAAGAAATATGCAGTCAAACAGGAAATATGCTGACTCATCCGTGGCATGGGAATTTCACGAAAATCTGTCAGCAGTTCACAATCAGGCAAGTTCATACAGAAAATATAAGAAGTGATCTTGTACGTGTTCAAATCTCACGCATGTGCAGATCTTAAAATTGTACTATTGAATCAACCATTAATATGTTTACTAATTAATATGTCTACAATGTATGTAATATATCTACAATCAATTATGCATTAATATGTCTACAATCAATTAATTCACTATACCCCGCGTTCGTTAATTACCGCGCCATCTACACATACACGCTCGGCCACGTACTGTACTACTGATAAGCCGGTCAGTTTTTCTCCTGCTTATGAGGAAATTGCAGGAGATCGGACACAGTCTACACTGAAGCATGTGTTTTATAGTCTGGTTTTCTCCACAGTCACACTGAATGCTGCCTTCTTTAATGTAGCCACACTTTGCAAGATTGGACTTACATCTGACCTACTCCTAATCTTAATCTATTCAAGGATTTCCATGTTAACCATCCTTGGTTATGACCAGGGGGTAATGTTGCGGCTATACTTTTCCAGCCCAGAGCAAGAGATTCCTTAGCTTTCCATAATTCTGGCGTTGCTTTTTCGCATGTAGTCTTCAATTCTTTGGATGTTCTTGGGAAACTTCCTAAACTTCAGCCTCTGAGTATGTAGTTCATGCCCATGTAGAGGATGGGTTGCTCCCTGCTCAGCTTTCTTCCTTTCCTTGTTTGCAGCTATTTCTAGTCGAATAGATGATGGTGCTTTTCCTGCGAGCTGGTAAAGGCAATCAGTTGTGGATCTTAAGCATCCAGTTATAGTTCTAGATGTTTCATTGAGAGCTACGTCCACCTGTTTAGCTTGAGTTGAGTTATACCAAACCGGACAGGCGTACTCTGCAGCGGAATAGCACAATGCCATTGCAGATGCTCGAATGATGTCAGGTTGACTATCTCAATTTGAACCAGCCAGTTTTCTCAGAAGATTATTCCTGGTGGAAACTTTTGACTTGGTGTTTCTTGTAGATAAGAGCTCTCTAAGAACCTAACCTAACTTAACCTAACCCAATGTCACTCCTAGAAAGTTTGGGGTGTAAGTTCTTCAAGAAAGGCTTCCCTGTTTATCAAGGGATTTGGTTTTAGTTGGTTTGCGAAATAAAGTTAGGTTTAGGTGAGGTTATTCTCCACTGATTCCAAATATTTACATTGTGCAGCAGGAGTGAGATCGTCAGCGTAGAAGAAACTCCTGGTGTTGGAAGCTATGGCCTGGTCATTTGTACACACATTGAACAGAAATGGAACGAGAACACTTCCTTGGGGTAGTACATTCTTCTGTAGTCTCCAATACCTCCGATTCTGCAGGAGAGTAGCAATGAACCTGGTTAGGTTGGAGTTCTTAGTCGACGTGTAGACCTGAGCAAGTAGGAGCAGTTACCTTAGCTGCTTCGAAACCATCTTCTATGAACTTCGTAAGGTTCAGCAAACTGTCCAGTACTGCTTTTGCCGGGACGAGATCCAGCTTGTGCGGGTATGAGCAGAGGATCAATTTCTGGTAGAAGGCGATTCGAATCATTTTTTCTAGTAGTTTGTAGAAGTGATGCAGGAGTGTACCTGAAGTTCTTCGGGTTGTTGTTTTCTTTGCCATATCTTTGGGATTTGATAATTCTTCATGCAGTTATTGAATAGCTGGGGTATCAATTTCTTTGTTTTTAAGCCGAAATGCTTAATTTGTTCTATCGGAATGTCATCAAAGCCGGCTGATATAATAATGTTTAGTCTGTTTGATAGCCTTCTCCAGTTCTACCATTCTGAGTGGTATTGTAAGATCGTTACTTTCCTCTTGATTTTCTCTTCGATGTCTGGGCACTTTGTGCTTGTGGATGGGCTTCCCGTTCGTCAAAAGCTGATGTGCTATTTGGTTGGCAGTGATGTTGTAATGTAGAGAAGTCTTTGTCGGATCATTGCTTAGACGTCTTAAAAGTCTCCATGCCTTATGGCTGTCTCTTCTCAGATACAGGTCTTCTATAGTTCTACCACATTGATCCCGTTTCGATTGTCTAATGACGGAGATGAGTCTGTTCCCAGCTTCTACTGTTGATTCACTGATAGGGTTTTCTTCAAATAACTTCCTATATTCTGTGAGTAGGGCAGCTTCATCTGATGTGAGTACAGGGATAAATGAAGTCCGACAGCCGCGAGGTATAGACCTTCTGGAGCACTTCTTTACAGTTGTAGCGAAGCTGTCATAGGACTGGTATGGGTTCTATTGAAGACACTTCGATGTCCAACATATCTGCAATTTTCGACCAGTCAGCTTTCTTGAAGTTGTACCTCCTGCGAAATGGTCCCTTCTGAGGTCTGACGGCAGCAAATATTTGGCACATTATTGGCCGGTGCTGGGTATTAGGTATTGGAGAACAGACAGATTTTACACGTAGTTCACTGATTCTGTTACTGCTGAAAATGAGGTCAGGGTTGTAACCTGTCAGGAGCAGATGATTGCATGGCAGTAGCTCATAAGGCGGTGGATCTAGAACATACCAACTTTCCTTTCTATCATCACCAGTATCGGTCAGAGTTGTTTACATTGAGTTTGGCTGTTTGACGTATCTTTAATAGTTAGTGAAGTCCTCTACCAGGTATATGATCGCAGAGATGACTGACATGCAGTTCATGTATGGACTTGCTGATGGCAATTCATTACAAGCTAGACGATTGTACAATGAACGGTTTCCTAGCCGTAATATTCCCGACCGAAAACTCTTCGACAGCATTCATCGATGTCTTCGTGAAGCAGGCACATTGAAACGAAATGGAGGAGCAGGCAGATTAATGACAGTAATGCCCGCCATACACGTTACGGTCTACCGTACAGGTTACATGCGCAGGTTTGCCTGCGCAGGTCAACCGTACACAAGAAACTGCACAACTCTTAAGGGCAACTTGTTGTATCCATACCGCATTCAACATGTTGAGACTGATTATCGTCGAAGTATTGCGTTACGTTAATGGCTTTTGCAAACATTTGTTCTAATCCTTGAATTCCTGACACAGATTCCTTTCACCGATGAAGCCACTTTCTCAAGAATTGCGATAAGTAATTTTCATAATAATCATGTGTGGGCAAATAAAAATCGGCTTGAGGTATGTGAAGATCGATTTCAACATCAGTTCTCCTTGAATTTTGTGGGTGACTATCTAATTGGACCGGTATTTCTACCACCAAGACTTGCTGGCGAGATGTATCGCAACTTTTTTTAAGAAACGCCTGAGTTTCTGCAGGATGTTCCATTGGCGACCAGAATTGCAATGTGGTTTATGCACGATGGTGCACCACATTTCAATTTGGTTGGTCGTGAGTTTTTAACAGCAACATACGGAGATCGCTGGATTGGTCGAGTGGCTCTGACTCATCAGTCGTTTGTATTTCCCAAATTATCGTATTTCTATGTAATATCCAAGAGAAATTGGGAATTCATAATAGCCTTGCTCTTTCGCATGTAGTCTACAATTCTTTGGATGTTCTTGGGAAACTTCCAAAACTTCAGCCTCTGAGTATGTAGTTCATGCCCATGTAGAGGATGGGTTGCTTCCTGCTCAGCTTTCTTCCTTTAATCGTTTGAAGTGTATTTTGGTGGCCCAAACCTTACGCACGCTACTATATTTACTAGCTACTTTTATGTTGATAGTATAATTTATATACTCACTACTAAATAACCTCTCAAACGATAAATTTTCAGCGAAATTTATTACCCAAACCAATATCGAATATGTTATGCGAAAATTACGCGCTGATACGCGCACACAATAAATTATTTTTTTTCGGTCGGTCAACAGGTATTAATTGGTGTGCGAATTCAGTGAAGGATGCGAAGGTTTGTAGCGCATACAATGCCGATAAATTTCCGACTTGGGACTGTATCGGCAATATTTCGTTCACCGCCCTTATTAAATGCCGCCCCGATGTTCGTAATCGCTTTTGGGAGTGCGGGAAACCATCTCGCCGCGCACATCAAATCAACGTAATTACGTTAAAATCCGGCAATTACGCAACTCGCTGAATCGTTTTGAAAGGCGTGAATTATAATTAACATAAATATTCATTATGTGTCGCAAATACGTAAGGCTTTGGTAATAATTCACATTTCTTGTCTTGCAGCTAATAGTTACTTTTGTTAAAATAGGCCCTATTGTCAGAGCATAGCCTGGCGTAGCCATGGGTGGGGGGTTTGGGGGTTCAACACCAGCCCCCCAAAATATGCAAAATATAACATAAATATTATATTGAAATCAGAGGGACGAGTAGAGACGACAATCTTCAAGAGAGTATTGTAGATGTGGAGTTTAGTAACCCTTGTGTGTCAATTTAAGGTAGTAAATTGGTGCATTTCTGCAAAACCCCCCAGATTATTTTGTAGTTTTAATAAGATTTAATATTATAGAGCTACGAACAGGTTTAATATATTTATATATTCAGGTTATATTTGGCCTTTAACCCTTTCACCGCCATTCCGGGGGATGTGACCCGGGAGCCTGAATTTATACAGCACCGTCCCGGGCGAAGTAACCCGGGGTTTCATTTCTTTACCAGCGCTTTTTTCTACTGATGAAATGCTGAAATTATAAATTAAGTTTAAGAAATTCCAAAAAAATAAAAACAAAGCCCCAACCTTTGTTTTTTAAAGGTTTTTTGAAAAAATCGCCCCTCGCAGACTACAGGACGCGGAATGGCGAAACTCGCACTTCAAATAGAAAAAAGACCAGGCTACACGGTGGAGGTGCCAGTTTTCTAGATAGACCATGTATTGGTGGTTTGCGGGCGTGTTGAAAAAAAGGCGAGAAATGTCCACGTCTTTGTTCGTACATAACTCGGCGCCACGACGCCCGGTTACACTGCCGCAAATCCAAAGGTTCAATCTAAAGAACTGCGTCGAAAATCTCGAGTCCGCCACAGCACGTTGAACGCAGACTAAGTTCTCATCCACGTTGACTCGCGGGCGCAGTGGCGGGCGCGGTCACGAAATATTAAACATATGGCGTAATATCGAAGTGTTCACGTACGAAACGCACGTGCGGTCTAAGTAGCGGGCAAGCTAACGACTGGCGCGCGCGGCGCGCTCGCGGCAATATTAAACGCTTGAGATGTTTGTGTGTGTTCACATCGAACTAGCAGCGGAACGCGCGATTCACTCGCGACGTCTGTAAGTTTAACCAGTACGAACTTATCGCTAGAAACGTGCATGTCTTTCAATACAGGAGAGTTCAGCTTAGTATACTAACCAAAACTTAAACTTAGATTAGTATACTAACCTAACCTAACCTGACAACAGGTCACACCCGCGCAAACGCTTGACGGCCAATTTGAACAGGAACTCGCCACGTCTTTTTTTTAGGAGGAAGGGGAAACCTTTTATAGGCACCCTCTAGCTGGGTACTTTGGGACTCCTTCTCTTCCAGAGATAGTATACCCACTAAAACCACCTTCCACCTTTTTCTCATCTTGTCCCTAGCGCTGCCGTGGTTTGCTCCCTCTCGGGGTATTATCACTCGGCAACTTTGGGTTCACGTTCTTTGGTTACTTTTTAATTTGTTGGCCTGCTTCCAGTCTCCTCTAATCTACTTCCTTGGCCTTCATTATGCTCCTTAGCATCTCCGCAGTTGCGTTCCAATTATCTTTACTTTCTAGCATGGTTTCGGTCATATTCTCCTTGTCCGGCCATACACCAGTTTTCCTTGCCATCCCTAATCTTAGCTTGTCCCATCTTTCGCAAAAGAACATCGTATGACGCGCCATCTCTTTCGCCGCAGTACCAGCACTGATCGCCTCGCCTTTTACCTATCCTATGTAGAAAAGCATTTAAGCACCCATGTCCCGTTAGCGCCTGGGTCACATGGTAATCGACGTTTCCGTGTTTACGTTCAGCCCAGATTTGAACATCCAGAATCAATTCTCGCGTCCATTCGCCGTTTTTTTGCCCTTTGCCAGGCATTTTGCCAGCTCGCCATGGTGCGCTGCCGCGCTTCTTTTTGGATAGGCCTTGGCATTTTCTGAGAGCCATAATTTCGTCTACAAGGAGTGTTATTGGTGGGGATCCAGCCACCACTTGTACAGCCTCTGCCGAGACTGTCCGGTATGCAGAGACTACCCTAGTCAAGGCCCTCCTATGTGCTCTTACCATAACTGCTCTGTTCATTCCCAGTTGCAGTCCAGTTCCCCAGATCTCCGTTCCGTATTGCATGATTGAAGTGACCACCGAGGACAACAAACGCCTGGTCAGGCTGAGAGACCACACCCCCCGCCCCCAAAACCAAACGTTCGGCATGAGTCTCCCCAGCATCGCGGCCGTACTTTCCGCTTTGGCTGACACATTACGGATGTGATGCGTGAAGCTCACCCGCTGGCACCCAACATAACTACCCCCAAGTATTTAATACCCTTCTCTGGTTTAATTATTAACCCACCCAGCTGAAACTGCACTGACTCCAGCCTCCTGCCACCTACCAGGAGCACAGATTCCGTCTTGTACATTGCTATGGTTAGTTTCATCTCAAACATCCATTGCATTATCTTAGCTAGAGACTGGTTAGTTAGACTTCGTTCTCCTTGTGACCCATTGTCAGAAGAGCCAAGTCGTCAGCAAAGGCCACTGTCCGGGCGCCGACAGGCAACTCCAGTTCCATGACCGCGTCGTAGAGTGCGTTCCATAAGGCGGGTCCCAAAACCGAGCCCCGCGGAACCCCACAGGTCACCTTGACTGCTTTATCGTCGTCAACTATTAACCACCTTTCGCTTAGATAGCTCATAGTTATGGCAAAAAATTCTGGTGAGATCTCTTTCTTCTTAAGGGCTTCCACTATTTTGCTCCACGAAGCCGTGTTAAAAGCATTCTCCGCGTCAATAGTCGTGAGAGCACACAGATCTCTGCTTCTCCATGAAAATTAATTACCTCCTCAATAGTACCAATGGTTGAGCGTCCCTGCCTGAAACCGTACTGCCTTTCTGAAAGTCCGCCTCTTTCCTCAATTTTCTCATATAGCCTTGCTCTGACAAGATGTTCGTATAACTTCCCCATAGTGCATAGCAGGCATATTGGCCTTACTTTTTGTGTTCCGTCTTCGTTCGTGCCTTGCTTCGGTATCAATACTAATCTGGCCACCTTCCATTTTTTCGGAAACATACTGACTGCAAAGTGGTCGTTCACCACCGTGAGCACCGTTTCAGGAACCAAAGCTACCACCAGACGGATCTCTTCGGTCGAAATACCATCTGGGCCAGCTGCCTTTCCCATCCGCAATTTTGATGCCAACTCGTCACGTCTACCGCGCTCGCGCGTTCCAACGTGAACAAACACTAAGGCAAACTTGAAGCACTTTTACAGTGCAGCCTTCTCATTTATGAAGATATTTTCGAATCAGGGGGCCCTACTGTTGTGCGGATGGCAAATTCTCGCTGATGACCGTCGAACTCGCAATTTGCAGGCCAAAGAGACGGTTGTGTATTTTTTTTCGGCATATCGGAGGCACCGAACGAAGGAAGCAAAGCAGGAAGCCGAGAGTGCTACTAAAATACGCGTAACGGCGGGCGGCAGCGCCCGGTGCCGCAAGTCGGATTCGGGGGCGCGGTGAGGGGGGTAAATGTAAAAAAACCGTCCAAATAAAGGGCGATGTTTTCCAACGTCGGCAGCTCGACAAGGACGGATCGGATCGCGAACCCTTAAATACAAAATCCGTTCCGATTCGAACGTGCGCAGTTTCGAGTCGCTGCGCCCAGAAACTGCAGCGGTTAGATCAGAGACAAGTATATAGACTGAGCTGGGTTAGACTGGCCGCACCTTCCGGCGAACGGGAGCCGATACGTTTCGAACTGTGGCGGGCGACTCCGTGGTCGCAGCGACGCGGCTCCGGTAACAAAATGCACGTCTCGGCGGGAGAACAAAAATATATGTATATCACACATGTGTGATATATTATACATATCTTTTATATTTTGAATAGCTCAGACACGATTACTTTCTGCGAACAGGAGTGTGAAGAGATCAAACCAATCCGTATGATTGCCACCGACACTCAAAGCTACCAGCTATCCCACATACAACTGTCTTATCAACCTTCTGTCCTTCCAGTTCACCCGTTTTTCCTTCAGAATAACCATTGATGTTTCCCAGCGTACACAATCAAATGCTTTTACCAGATCGACAAAGCACAAACTTAGGTCTTTTCCTTTTTCAATGTACCTTTCACCTATTGTTCTTACACATCCAATCGCATCTCTTGTTCCCATTCCTTTTCTAAATCCGAACTGTTCTTCCGCCACGTTTTCCTCCATTATTCTTTCGAACCTTCTATTTAATGCTCGCAATAATATTTTCGCTCCATGTCCTACTAGACTAATGGTTCTGTGTTCATCGCACTTCTTTGTGCCTATCTCTTTAGCCAGATATATCATCAGCATATACAGGAAGTCTTCTGGCCATACTCCTGATATATCATTACATGAAGATGTTAATTCACTCATTCCTCTTTCCTGAAGACACCTCAATATCTCTACTGGAATTCCATCCACTCCGGCAGCATTGCCTGGTTTCATGTATTTCATTGATCTTTCTACTTCTGCGATCATAATGCCGGATCCATTATCAACAGACCGAGTCTTCTCTCTCCAATTCCAGTACCCTTGGCTTTTCATCCATTTTATACAGGTCTTTCATGTATTCTTGCCATCCATTAAGAATTTCTTTCTCGTCTTTCAATACGTTTCCGTTCTTGTCCTCTACATCATTACTACAAACTGCTCTTGATGTTCTATCACAAGTAATCTCTTTTATTTTTATGTAAACAGTGTCATGCCTGCCCAATCTTTCCAGTTCTTCCATTTCTTTACAAAGGTTTTCCAGCTACTTTTTCCTAGCTTCATCAGTTTCTTTTCTTAACTCCGTGTTTAGCTTTCGATATGTTCTCCTTCTTTCATCTGTGCAGATGGTTTTGTATCTTCTACTCTTGTTAATCTTTGCTATCATTACCTGATTCATCCAAGGCTTTTTTGATCTTGTACATTTCTAATAACTAATCTTCTATTAAGCTGTTTTTATTACTAGCATTTTAATTCTGTTCCATTTTCCCTCAACATCTTCCTCTTCTTGTAGCGGCTTAAGATTCATTATCTCTTCATCCATCAACTTTCCCACCTCTTCTTGGTCCATACTTTTTAACTTATCTAAGTTCCATTTTCTTTCTTTCCGTGCTCGTTTCACCTTTCTAAGCCTTAGTCTGATTTCCGCCATAAACAGAACATGATCAATGTATATATCCGCCAATGGTAATCCACACGCTCGCTTCACTCCGTTTCTGTACCTTTCTTCTACCAGAATTAAATCAATTTGACTTTGACTGTAACGATCTCCAGGCGATTTCCAAGTGTACAGTCTTCTTTTATGGTTTTTAAACCAAGTGTTGGTAATTATCATTTTTGTCTCTTTGCAGAAATCTACCAGCCTATCGCGTCTCTCATTTCTCTTTTGAATTTCGTACATGCCAACTATTCCTCCTTCTCTTCTAGCTCCTACATCAGCATTACAATCCCCCATTACAATTTTACAACAGCCGCCTCCTTCCTCCTTCATTATATCCTCTATCTTTGATACACATCTTCTACCTTCTCGTCCTCATGGTCTATAGTTGGCATGTATACTTGAATCACTAGCATATCCTTTGGCACGACGTTTAGCTTTAAAGCTAGCATTCTATCTCAGCCATAAATCACTTTGGTTACACACCTGGAGAGTTCCTAACTCATAAGCAATCCTTCTCCGCTTTTCCCTCTTTTCTTACCGCTAAAGAAGAACTTCTTCAGCGGTAATCCGAACTGTCCTACTAAAGAAGAACTTCTTCAGCGGTAAGAAAAAACACAACGGAAGACGATAATATTGATAAATATGATTATTGGTAAATAATATTCTCAATTATATAATTCTTTTTGCGTGGATTAACACTGCCCCTTTCACGGAATAAATGAATAATTCGAGCGAAACATCGGCGGATAGATGATTTCTGTCAGGATAACGTTGTGCATAAAAGTTACTGCGCTCGCACAGAGTTCCTACCGGTCTCTCCATGAATCAGAATCATATCCACTTTCTCTGCTTGACTGTACAATACCATTTTTGATACGGTTATTTAATGTTATTTTCAATGGATACACTTGTCAAATCATTTCAAGGTCAGGATTTCATGGGTCACTGGTTTCGTCTGAATAGTAGCTACAATGTCTTTATGTAAATATAACATGTTCCCATTTGAAAACCCATTGATGACCTTGAGAAAGCATGTGCCCGCCTGTCAACTGTGACCTTGACAAAAAAAATAATTTTTAGCCACCGTGTCAGCTTCGAAACCATTTTTTAATTTTTTTTTGTATATCTTTTATTTTGATGTAAACATGTCATGCCTGTCTAATCTTTCCAGTTCTTCTGTTTCATTACAAAGGTTTTTCAGCCACATTTTCCTAGCTTCATCAGTTTCTTTTTTTAACTTCGTGCTAAGTTTCCGATATGTACTCCTTCCTTCATCTGTACAGATATTTTAGTACCTTCTTCTCTCGTCCATGGTTGCTATCATTACCTGATTTATCCTAGGATTTTTTGATCTTATTCCTTTCTTATAACCAATCTTCTGTTCAGCTGTTTTTATTATTCCCATTTAAATTCTGTTCCATTTTCCCTCAACACCTTCCTCATCTTGTAGCGGCTTAAGATTTATTATCTCTTTCGTGTACTGATTTTTAATTTGCAAGTGTACAGTCTTCTTTTATGATTTTTATACCATGTGTTGGTAATTATCATTTTTGTTTCTTTGCAGAAATCTATCAACCTATCACCTCTCTTATTTCTCTTTATAATTCCGTACATGCCAAATATCCCTCCTTCTTTTCCAAGTCCTACAACAGCATTCCAAACCCCCATTACGATTTTACAACAGGCGGTTGCTTCCTCCTTCTTCCCCTCAATCTTCTACCCCCTTGTCCTCATGGTCTTTAGTTGGCATGTATACTTGAGTGACTAATATATCCTTTTTCACCGCGTTCAGCTTTAAGGGTTAGGTAAAGAATACAGGATTGCAACTTAGTGTTGTGGACTTTTTACCTGGTGTAACTGTTGTTAATCGTCTTTGGCACTAAGATTCGAAAGCAAAAATTAAGCTTCTACGTTGGTTCAATAAATATTCGTGATAGTAGATACGAACGCAACTAACTTGACGTTGCCACGTTTATTTTTGTTTATATGCCCGTTTATATGAAAAACAATAATTTTGACCTCAGATATACAATCTTAAGCGTCGTATTGAAGTTGCATTCATATCAGAGACATTCATATTGCAACGAACAGCCACGCCACAAGCAGCTACAATGTCTCGAGTTAATTATTTGAGAGTCCTGGATATCCAGATTCTTCTTTTTTTTACTTTTTACTTTTTCTAAAAAAAAAATGTGTTTTCAACCAAATAACTAAGCCG
Source organism: Phosphuga atrata (assembly GCA_944588485.1). Classification (NCBI taxonomy): domain Eukaryota; kingdom Metazoa; phylum Arthropoda; class Insecta; order Coleoptera; family Silphidae; genus Phosphuga; species Phosphuga atrata. Next base: position 48,032,239 of record OX155904.1, read on the forward strand.
TATGACTGGTCACATAACTGAGAATGTAGATACAATTGGGTCAGCGTTGCCAAATTTAATTTTGACTACATATAAATTATTTAAATTTTTCTGCGTCATATTCCAGAAATGATTTGTCTATTATGAATATTCAGAATGTTTTAAGAGATCCCGACTAAACAATTCAAAAATTACTGGAACGTAAATTGATACTAGCCGAGTTGGTTAAACAAAAGGTCCTTGCTAAATTGTCCTGTATTAGATCGAGTTCAGGCCTCCGCGCAAAATGTTGATTTATGTAGTTTACCGGGATTAAACCAACGGTCCTTGCCACATTGTCCTATATTGGATCTAGTTTGAACTCTCGATAGAACAATGTAACAAGCACTATAAGCCCGGTTAGATTAGGTTGCGCGCCGTGGGCAGATAATCCGGGTTATCTTTGGTTTAACCCCGGTTAGATTTGTTAGATAACATACGCGCGGCAGCGCGAACTCTCGATCCAATAGACCAGTGGTTCTCAAACTAGGTACCGCAAATGCAAAAAAATGCAAAAAAAAGTAAAAAGAAAATTACATGAGGAGGCAAACAAATTTGAGTCCCTACTTTTAATGCAGAATTATGGACAATTGGTTATAATCTGGATCTTCAAAAAGGATAAGGTGGTGAAAACTCACTGAAGCTTCTGAAGCGACTGATTCAATTACAACCAGCATCGTCGGAGGAGACGAAATATCCCAGCAGACACATGCGAATCTAAATCATTCAAGTTTGTCTGCCTCAGTTCGCGAAAACGCAACTCACGATCAAAAGATAATCCGAGGAACAATAAGGAAACACGATCCTAGCTACTTCACATTGTTTGGCTGCGGATACCCGCCAGTATCTGCATATGCAAAGACACAGAGGTCACAATGGGCAGACCGTATCACAAGAATGGATGAGGAAGGACTGCGAAAACGGGCCCTCCAAGGCAAAATGGTAGGGACGAGACCGAGGGGCAGACCCCGGAAACGATGGGATGCGGTAGAAGAAGATACCAGAGTGTTGTTAAGGATCAGAGGCTGGAAGACGGTAGCAATGGATAGGAGCGCCTGGGGGAATAAATTGAGGGAGGCCAAGGCCCAACCTTGGGCTATAGAGCCATAGAATGAGGAAGATTTGAACTAAAAATGCACTAGTAGTTACATTTACAGAAGAGCCTTTTATCCAAAACTTCACTGATGTCGATTGGCTGCATAAGCTGGGATTTGGGACGAGCATTCTGTTGCATTCACAACATTCGCTTACATTAAAAACATTAAACTCTTACATTACATTCCTTCGCGCTTAAATTCGCGAACGGCATGTCAACGTCAATTCGAAAATTTGTAAATTTTGGAAAATTAAATTAAATTTCAATTAGTTTCCGGAATTTTTCGAATTTTAAGGCACATCGTCGAACACAAGCCTAAAACGCCCAGACAAATCGCCACACATTCACCTTCATCACCTAATCAGATCTTAGTGGTACGACCGAAAATCACAGCCTAGACATAAGCTATTGGAAGAGTTTAGGCAAATATTAGTGGAAGAGTCTAGGCAAAAACTAGTTAATTAAAAACTAGTGCAAATACTAGTGGAAGAGTCTATTTGCCTAGAGAGAAAGTAGTAGAACTGCCTAGACGAAAACTATTGAAACAGCCTAGACAAATACTAGTGGGCGAGTCTACGCAAGTATTTGTGGAAGAGTCTAGACAAAAACTAGTTGGTTGATCAAAAACTTGTGGAATATTCTAGGCAAATACTAGTGGAAGAGTCTATTTGCCTATTCGAACAGCTTCGACAGAAAGTATTGGAACAGCCTAGACGAAAACTAGTGGAAGAGTCAAGACAACTATTAGTGGAGCAGCCTAGACATAAACTAGTAGAACAGCCTACAAAAACTATTGGAACAGCATTGACAATTACTAGTGGAAGAATCTAGGCAAATACTTGCGGAACGACCTAAATTGCACATGAAAGGCCTAACTGAGGACTAAAAATTGGCTGGGCAATCGATTGAGGGGTAAGGCTGGGCAATCGATTGAGGGGTAAGGCTGGGCAACCTAGGATAATGTAAATGGGAGCGTTTAAATTATTCAAGGCGTTTGGAGATAAGCTTAAACTAACTAGGCAAACCCTCGTCGGTAAATTTGAAGGTTATAAGACTGTTTTTGGAGGATGAGCCTAAACCTAGGCAAACTCTAACGGATAACCTTGAAGAAATTATATTGATTTTAGAGAATGATGGTAAAGCTAGACAAACCCCAACGGATAAATTTGAGGGTATTAGGAGGTTTTTAGCCTAAAAGGATAAGAGGATCCTAAGAGGATAAGCCTAAAACTAGACGGAAATTTGAAGGGATTACATTGTCTTTGTGTGACAATCCTGAACCTAGGCAAACAGGAATTGATGAATTTGAAGAGAATTTGTGGTTTTTGGAAGATAAACTCAAACCTAGGCAAACTCTAACGGATAAAATTGAAGGGATTCGATTGTTTTTTTGAGGATAATCCTGAATCTAGGCAAACCCCAACGGATAAAATTGAAGTTATTTCGAGGTTTTTAGAGGATAAACTTAAAACTAAGCAGAAATTTCAAGGGATTAGATTGTCTTTGTGTGACAAACCTGAACCTAGGCAAACGGAAACGGATGAATTTGAAGAGAATTTCTGGTTTTTGTAAGAAAAACGGATAAATTTGAAGGGATTAGACTGATTGGAGGATAAGCCTAAACCTAGGCAGACCCTAACGGATTATTTTGATGAACATAAGTGTTTTTTCGCGGATAAAGCAAAAACTAAATCTGAAGGAATTAGATTGTTTTTGGGAAATAAGCCTAAACCTACGCAAACTCTAACGGACAAATTAGAAGTGAATACGTAGTCATTAGGACTTAAGCTAGGATCACCAAGACCGTCTTCCAACAGGCAGTCGTCGTTCGCAATGCAAACTAGGCAGTATTGCCACCACGTTTTCAGGCACATGTACTCGGAGGCGTGCGAGAACGCTGTGAACGTGCAGATCGTCGCGGAACTGAACGACGCCTACGCCTACCTGCGCATTCAGAGGTCGCGCTGCCCATCTGCAAGGGCTTCTTCTACGCCATGCAACAGGAGGAGCTGGGCCACGCGCACAAACTGATCCGCTCACCACCTCCGACTGCGAGAAGAGGAGCGTCGAGAGGGCCTTCAATGTCTGTTTCGAGATGGAGGAGTTTATCAAGGATGAATTAATAAAGCTGCACTCTGTGGCAGAGGAGAGTCAATATTTGCATTTGATGGACTTCAGACTTCATCGGGGAGCAGGAGAAGTCCATCTACGAGTTTGGAAGGTTGTTTTCTAGATACAGACGGATGATATTCGGGCAATGCAAGTGTGGGGAGTTTCTGTTCGACAGGGAAATCAGAGAGAATTTGGGCGAACTTGCCAACAAATAAAAAGGTATTGGAGCAAATTCTCTGTATCCAGTGATTTAAGGGTGAAATTAAACAAACTTTCGATAAACTTAAAGGAAATAATAAAAAAAAATCCGTTAAACTGAGATATGAGGCATGAACGGTTCAGCGCCACCCGTGTCACAATTGAAACTATCGGAAATTGACGTAAAACCTCCAGTGGCGCGTAAAAAGCGCCACCGTACCTACGGATTTGAACAAAATGGAAGGTTAGATTATGGTTAGATTAGGTTATATTAGGAGACGGTCAATCAAAACCACATCGCGCAGCAGCGCGACCTCTATCCGAAAGAAGAAAAAAATTTCAATACTATAAACAATTTTCATATACCCCCTTCAAATTTATTTTCCCTACGCCTTTGTGTTTTGCCTACAATGCGCATACGCATAATGCTTAAATTGGGTTGCCTATATATTTAATGCCAGATTTACCAAAAAATCTTACAAAAAATTTAAATCAAACTGTTTTTAGGGTAGCTGTGCCGCAAAATTTTTGTAACCCGAAAAAGGTGCCGCTAGATTTTTTTAGCTCAATAAGGGTGCTGCGGCCGAAAAAGTTTGAGAACCTCTGCAATAGACAATGTGGCAAGGACGGTTAAATCAATCAAAAATAATAAACGTGGCAACGCCGAGTTAGTTGCGTTCGCATCTACTATCTGTCATCTTGAAAATGTCGACAATTATTTTAAACAAGAACACGAATATTTATTGAATCAACGTAGAAGCTTAATTTTTGCTTTCGGATCTTAGTTAAAGAGTGCTAAAGGCGACTAACAACAGTTACACCAGGTAAAAAGTCCGCAACACTACATTTCAAAACAATCCCGTATTCTTTACTAAGTCCTCACTTCCGTAAATATTGTGGCAAATAAAAAATATTACATGGCATTTACAGCCATAAATCACTTTGGTTACACACCTGGAGAGTTCCTTACTCATAAGCAATCCTTCTCCGCTTTACTCTCTTTACCGGACAAGACCAATTTTTGTCAGGGGCTGAAGGCCAACAGATGTTATGAAAGAGTAAGGAAAATAAAGTTAGAATTTGTGTAATTACTACCTTAGAGTCCAAGATAAGAAAATCTCGTCGGCTCCTCATCCAACGGGAACTCTTATCTGATGGCAAACTGACAGACAGCGTAAATCAATAAACAAACAATAGATTCCGGTTTGGAATTCGTATCGCAAGGCCACCATGGATTGTGGTTAGCAAATTAATTTACAGAAGAAATAACAAACTTTAAAATGATCAAGTCATGGTTCAAACCAAATGTCATGGCTTGAACCAAATTATTAATAGAATTGAAAGTAGGAGATTATCATTACGATATCTTCAAATTTTATTTATTGCTTTGATGCAGCGATCGGCTCACACCTCGCATCTTGAGCGGGGTGTGCCAAAGAGACAGAAGATATCCGTGTAATTCCAGCTACTGACAGATTTGAAGATATCGTAATGATAATCTCCTACTTTCAATTCTATAATTATTAGTCGTCACAGAGCAGTTATTAAATATCATCAAAAAAACTTGAAAAAATGAAATGAATGACAGCCTCGATCCGAATGATGTGACGTTTTATGATTGTTTGAAAATCACGGAGCACTATATTTTATCTACGACTACTATTGTATATACCCATTATTGTGCAGTTAGCGTACTATGTGGATACATCATAACACACACCTATGTAACAGCCGCGATTAATGATAAGTTATGATTGATAACACACACGTGCGTTTGGTTTGAAATTTGTTGAAAGCTGCTCGTTGATACGATTGTTAAAGACTTTTTCTATTTTGCGTCTGTAATGGACTCATTGCGTCTGTAATGGACACGCGGTTGTGGCTCGACGAGTGCGATACAATTTTCTCAATATGTATCGGCGATTTTTTCATTTAGAAATGGCATAAAGGGTGCAAAATAGAAAAACTCGTTCATAAGGCGTTTTTCGCACTTTTCCATTCTAAACATAGAAGCGTGCTGCAGAACCTCGCTTATTGAACTCGTACTTTAATATACTACTACTACTAATTCTCAAGATTTTCCGAAATGGCGAGAGCGGGGTGAAATAAAATGGAATGTAATATTTAATATTTGCTACATTTATTGAAAAATACTGATATTTATTAAGTAATTTTCCCCCATTCAACGTGTTTTTCATCAAGACTTGATTATTATTCCTTTCTTGTAATTAAAAACATATTCTCGCCATTTCCTTCAAAATTATTCCGATCGCGTTCCTTGATGAATTGCATGAAAGGTTTTCTCATTCGCCTTTTTATGAAATTCTAGTCGCGATTTACGGACGATTTACGACCCGTTGTCTCCTTTTCGGGAAAGGGCGAGTGTTTGTTTACGTGACGTTCTATCATGAACGGTGATATGAAAAGGACGAAACTTTTCCTTAGATTGATCGCATTCGCTTCCCAGCATTGTACAAAGAGAAACCGATAAATTTCCTAATATTGAAAAATACTTTTTTGTCTATTATCATCCCAAAAAACACAAATAAATCATAAGAAGTGTTAACAATATAAAACAAATTAAAAGACGCAATAAACTTAACCCCTTGACATAAAATGCGCAAATAAAATGCGCGTTGACGTGTCCATATACATGTGATCTTATCAGATACACATGACGTCTTAGAGACGTCACTGTATGTGCAGGGGTTAAACCAAACAGGTACTTACGTACTAACGCCACAACAGCGACAGGTCGCGCTGCCGCGTGATATGTGATCTGGAGTTATCTGCTCCATTATAACCTAATCTAACCAAAACTGAAACTTTGGTGGCGTTAGTACGCAGGTGCCACAAAACTTAATAGATAAAACCAAACAAGGCAACTGAAGGGACAACCCTATACAAATGTATAAATAACAAACATATAAATATAGCAAACCTAGACAAATTAAGACAAATATAGACAAATCGTGCAAAAATCTATAACTAATTTCCATTCAACATTTTGTTTGAAGCTTTATCACGTTTCATGTGAAAGCGAAGCAAATGTAAGAAAAATATGATTTATTACAGTTTTTCAAGATATTTTTCTTTTCCTTTTTCTTTCATTTCCATCTCGTAATTAACATTCAGCAATGTGGAAAAGTCCAGTCACTGAAACCATGCGTTTGTGCCTTCTCTTTTGCAGTTACATCACAACACACACATTTTTCCTTGGGAGCGATAATAAAATGGTGAGGGTCAAATTACACACCTCCGCTTCTTACTAAACTCCAGTTAACTGTTTTTTTTATTTGTTACCTAGTTTCTATATTCTTGATTAAGCATGGATATTCTATGGCAGCATGCATTTAATTGGTTTTTGCACGGAATATATAAAAGACTCCACAGACAAGACTACACAGACAAGATTAGGCAGACAAGACTAGACAGACCAGACTAGACAGACAAGAATAGACAGACAAGACTCGACAGACAAGACTAGACAGACAAGACTAGACAGACAAGACTAGACAGACAAGACTAGACAGACAAGACTAGACAGACAAGACTAGACAGACAAGACTAGACAGACAAGACTAGACAGACAAGACTAGACACACAAGACTAGACAGACAAGACTAGACAGACAAGACTAGACAGACAAGACTAGACAGACAAGACTAGACAGACAAGACTAGACAGACAAGACTAGACAGACAAGACTAGACACACAAGACTAGACAGACAAGACTAGACAGACAAGACTAGACAGACAAGACTAGACAGACAAGACTAGACAGACAAGACTAGACAGACAAGACTAGACAGACAAGACTAGACAGACAAGACTAGACAGACAAGACTAGACACACAAGACTAGACAGACAAGACTAGACAGACAAGACTAGACAGACAAGACTAGACAGACAAGACTAGACAGACAAGACTAGACAGACAAGACTAGACAGACAAGACTAGACAGACAAGACTAGACAGACAAGACTAGACAGACAAGACTAGACAGATAAGACTAGACAGACAAGACTAGACAGACAAGACTAGACAGACAAGACTAGACAGACAAGACTAGACAGACAAGACTAGACAGACAAGACTAGACAGACAAGACTAGACAGACAAGACTAGACAGACAAGACTAGACAGACAAGACTAGACAGGCAAGACTAGACAGACAAGACTAGACAGACAAGACTAGACAGACAAGACTAGACAGACAAGACTAGACAGACAAGACTAGACAGACAAGACTAGACAGACAAGACTAGACAGACAAGACTAGACAGACAAGACTAGACAGACAAGACTAGACAGACAAGACTAGACAGACAAGACTAGACAGACAAGACTAGACAGACAAGACTAGACACACAAGACTAGACAGACAAGACTAGACAGACAAGACTAGACAGACAAGACTGGACAGACAAGACTAGACAGACAAGACTAGACAGACAAGACTAGACAGACAAGACTAGACAGACAAGACTAGACAGACAAGACTAGACAAACAAGACTAGACAGACAAGACTAGACAGACAAGACTAGACAGACAAGACTAGACAGACAAGACTAGACAGACAAGACTAGACAGACAAGACTAGACAGACAAGACTAGACAGACAAGACTAGACAGACAAGACTAGACAGACAAGACTAGACAGACAAGACTAGACAGACAAGACTAGACAGACAAGACTAGACAGGCAAGACTAGACAGACAAGACTAGACAGACAAGACTAGACACACAAGACTAGACAGACAAGACTAGACAGACAAGACTAGACAGACAAGACTAGACAGACAAGACTAGATAGACAAGACTAGACAGACAAGACTAGACAGGCAAGACTAGACAGACAAGACTAGACAGACAAGACTAGACACACAAGACTAGACAGACAAGACTAGACAGACAAGACTAGACAGACAAGACTAGACAGACAAGACTAGACAGACAAGACTAGACAGACAAGACTAGACAGACAAGACTAGACAGACAAGACTAGACAGACAAGACTAGACAGACAAGACTAGACAGACAAGACTAGACAGACAAGACTAGACAGACAAGACTAGACAGACAAGACTAGACAGACAAGACTAGACAGACAAGACTAGACAGACAAGACTAGACAGACAAGACTAGACAGACAAGACTAGACAGACAAGACTAGACAGACAAGACTAGACAGACAAGACTAGACAGACAAGACTAGACAGACAAGACTAGACAGACAAGACTAGACAGACAAGACTAGACAGACAAGACTAGACAGACAAGACTAGACAGACAAGACTAGACAGACAAGACTAGACAGACAAGACTAGACAGACAAGACTAGACAGACAAGACTAGACAGACAAGACTAGACAGACAAGACTAGACAGACAAGACTAGACAGACAAGACTAGACAGACAAGACTAGACAGACAAGACTAGACAGACAAGACTAGACAGACAAGACTAGACAGACAAGACTAGACAGACAAGACTAGACAGACAAGACTAGACAGACAAGACTAGACAGACAAGACTAGACAGACAAGACTAGACAGACAAGACTAGACAGACAAGACTAGACAGACAAGACTAGACAGACAAGACTAGACAGACAAGACTAGACAGACAAGACTAGACAGACAAGACTAGACAGACAAGACTAGACAGACAAGACTAGACAGACAAGACTAGACAGACAAGACTAGACAGACAAGACTAGACAGACAAGACTAGACAGACAAGACTAGACAGACAAGACTAGACAGACAAGACTAGACAGACAAGACTAGACAGACAAGACTAGACAGACAAGACTAGACAGACAAGACTAGACAGACAAGACTAGACAGACAAGACTAGACAGACAAGACTAGACAGACAAGACTAGACAGACAAGACTAGACAGACAAGACTAGACAGACAAGACTAGACAGACAAGACTAGACAGACAAGACTAGACAGACAAGACTAGACAGACAAGACTAGACAGACAAGACTAGACAGACAAGACTAGACAGACAAGACTAGACAGACAAGACTAGACAGACAAGACTAGACAGACAAGACTAGACAGACAAGACTAGACAGACAAGACTAGACAGACAAGACTAGACAGACAAGACTAGACAGACAAGACTAGACAGACAAGACTAGACAGACAAGACTAGACAGACAAGACTAGACAGACAAGACTAGACAGACAAGACTAGACAGACAAGACTAGACAGACAAGACTAGACAGACAAGACTAGACAGACAAGACTAGACAGACAAGACTAGACAGACAAGACTAGACAGACAAGACTAGACAGACAAGACTAGACAGACAAGACTAGACAGACAAGACTAGACAGACAAGACTAGACAGACAAGACTAGACAGACAAGACTAGACAGACAAGACTAGACAGACAAGACTAGACAGACAAGACTAGACAGACAAGACTAGACAGACAAGACTAGACAGACAAGACTAGACAGACAAGACTAGACAGACAAGACTAGACAGACAAGACTAGACAGACAAGACTAGACAGACAAGACTAGACAGACAAGACTAGACAGACAAGACTAGACAGACAAGACTAGACAGACAAGACTAGACAGACAAGACTAGACAGACAAGACTAGACAGACAAGACTAGACAGACAAGACTAGACAGACAAGACTAGACAGACAAGACTAGACAGACAAGACTAGACAGACAAGACTAGACAGACAAGACTAGACAGACAAGACTAGACAGACAAGACTAGACAGACAAGACTAGACAGACAAGACTAGACAGACAAGACTAGACAGACAAGACTAGACAGACAAGACTAGACAGACAAGACTAGACAGACAAGACTAGACAGACAAGACTAGACAGACAAGACTAGACAGACAAGACTAGACAGACAAGACTAGACAGACAAGACTAGACAGACAAGACTAGACAGACAAGACTAGACAGACAAGACTAGACAGACAAGACTAGACAGACAAGACTAGACAGACAAGACTAGACAGACAAGACTAGACAGACAAGACTAGACAGACAAGACTAGACAGACAAGACTAGACAGACAAGACTAGACAGACAAGTCTAGACAGACAAGACTAGACAGACAAGTCTAGACAGACAAGACAACACAGTTTCAATCAATCTCATAACATGTATTTGATTATGGTAGTTAGTGCTATTTTTTCTATATCTGCTGCTTATATTCTTCCTTATTTTTCTCTTCAATAATTTATGTTTTGTTTTTCTCGGTTTTGGTTGGGATTGAAAGTTGTTGTGCTCGGGGGTTGTAAAATTCCGCGGAGCTTTGAGCAATAAATTACGACTTGAATTTCCCCCCGGGCCGTCTTTAACTTTACTTTTAGCGCACACGTACACATTGAAAATCTGTTCGAGAGAGGAAAACGAAATAAAAAACATGCAACCGTAAGTTTCGTTTTCTGGCTTTGGTTTCAATAGAGAGAAAACGTGGTTTTAAATTTTGGAGTTTTGTGTATGCAATTTTTTTTTCGCACAGTTTTTTTTTGTATGGCGATATGTTTTTTACAGGGTGTTTCATAAAGAGGAGAACAATGGTTTTTGTTCTAATATATATCTATCTCTCTCTCTCTCTAGCCTTGTATTTCTTGCCTTTTATTTTTGGCTCTGTCTTTTTTTTATGTGGTTATGTGGTTTTTGTGTGTGAGGCTCTCACTCACTAAACCCCTACTTCCACTTGGCTTGAAAAAGTCAGTCACCCCGGTATCGCTTGCGCATTCCTTCAGGGTGAGCACGGTTTTTTGCCGCCCTAGTTGTTCGAGAATCTGGCTATATAGTACTGGCTCTTTAGTTTTGGTATTCCTTTTTGTAGTTGATTTTTGTCCGTTCGTCTTGTTCGTTTTGTGTCAAGATGTCACGTATCATTGTGTCCGTGTATGTCCAGTCCTCTGGTGATCTCAGCATCGAGTCTACCAGTGTTTACACCTCTAGGATGAGGCCGGTCTACTCCTTCCATCTGTCCCTCTCGGATATCTACCTACTGCATTCAAACACAGTATGAAGTGCACTGTCCACGTCGCCTCAGTATACACACATTGCGTCACTTGCCCTGCTAAAACTATGTAGGTACTCCCTGAAGCATCCGTGGCCGCTGAGGGCCTGTGTTAGATGGTAAGTTATCTCACCATGGTTCCGTGTTAGCCAAGGTTTAAGTTTTGGGATCAATAGTTTGGTCCAATGTCCTGTTTTGGACATACTCCATGACTTTGTCCAGTCTTCATGTATTTGGTTATTTGCAATGTTTTGTCTTGCTGTCCTATTTGCACAGTTCCTTGTCTTATATATTTGGACTATCTCGTGGATTTTGCACTCTATCGGGACGATGCGAGCAATCACCAACACAGCTTCCCTGGAGATAGTCATGTATGCACTGCATACTCTGATGGCCATTTTTCTCTGTACAGAGGTGAGCATCTGTTTCATGTACCCCTTTTCAATTGTTCTAGCCCAGACCGGGGTTCCATAGAGAATGGTCGAGTGAACCACAGAGCACAGTTGTCTTCTTTTACTGCTTTTCGGCCCGCGGGTGTTAGGCAATAATTTTCCTAGGGCCGATGTAATTTGTAGGGCTTTTTCTGTAGCTTTCTTAAGGTGTGCTTTGAAAGACAGCTTCTGGTCAATAGTGATGCCTAGGTAATTGACTTCTTGTTTCCGTGTGATGTCCACTTTTTAATTTTGAATTTTATAGGTCCTATTTTCCTATTGCCAGTGAGAAGTACAGCTTCTGTTTTTCCAGAGGCTAACTTAAGGTTTTTTCGCTCTAGCCATTCATCGACCTGCTTTATGGCGATGTTTGCCTTTCTCATTAGTTCTTCTTCAGTTTTACCTGCTGCAACTAAAGCTAGGTCATCGGCGAATCCTACTATTTCCACCCCCGCGGAGAAAACGAGCCTTAACACGCCATCGTATAGAATGTTCCATAGGGTAGGGCCCAACACTGAGCCCTGAGGAACACCACTATGTACTTCGCATTCGACGACCTCATCGCCGGATTCCATCTGTATTCTCCTATTTGAAAGGTAGCTGCGCACCAGCCGCAACAGGTATGGGGTAAACTTTCTGTTAGTTAGCTCTTCCATAATCATTTCCCAGGCTACAGAGTTAAAAGCATTTTTTATGTCTAGGGTTATCAGCGCCGTCATCTTACGTGTTCTTCGTGTGCGGCTTGTGGCTTTCTCTGCCACTATAATCACCCTCAGAATGACATCGACCGTGGACCTTCCCTCTCTGAACCAATATTGTCTATTGGAAAGACCTCTACCCTTACCCAATTCTGCTTTAATTCCGGCTAGAAGCAGTTGTTCAAGTAGTTTCCCGAGGACATCCAGCAAGCATATTGGTCTGTAAGAGGATGGTTCGTGTATGGGCTTTTCACCTTTCCGGAGGAGGACCAACCTTGCTATCTTCCACCTATCCGGGAATCTGCCATCTGCTATTATATTGACTTCTAGAACAAATTTTGGTTGTCTGTTTACGACAATCTTTACAGTTTCTGGTAGGAGATTGTCGGGTCCTGGTGCTTTTCTAAGACGTTGACTGACCCTGTTCAGCTCCTTAATAGAAAATTCAGGAGTGTCTTTAACTTTCGGTAAAACCCACTGTAGTTTCTAGTGCTTGGGGAAGAGAACCTCCACCACTTCTCGCACCTTTTCCATGGTCATTTTCAGATTTGGAGATCTTACTTTGAGTTCTCGCGTAGCAATGGAATATGCGTCACCCCACACGTTTTCATCTATTTTATCGCAGAGTTGACGCCAATGGTCCCTTTTAGATCTGTTGATTTCTGTGCGTAAGTTCTTTTTTGCTGTGGCGTAAGAATTTCTGTACGTAGCTTCTATGTCTGGGTTTGGATTTCTTTTCCCTTTCCGTTGGTAGGCACGTCTTTTAGCAAAACAGATCTTTCTCATCTCAGCAATTTTCGCGCTCCTCCAGTATACCTACCTGTATTCTTCTCGAAGGCTTTTTTGGCATAAGGATATCATTGCAAGTTTTTTGCAGTAGACAGTAGAGAGCATCAGGTGAGCGGTCATTTGTGTTGTGAATTTCCTTGTCCAGCTTATTTGCGAATTTGTTCTCGTTTATATTTTTTGCGTGCCACCCCCTGCATTTTTTTGCAGATGGCTTTATTGTACCTACGTCTATACGGTGTGGCAAGTACCTGTGGTCACTTAGTGTTTCGCACGTTAGTACTTGCAAGTTCAGAATTTTATGCAAGAGTAAGGTATAGTATGGAGGAGCTGCTCCTGCGTTCAAAAGTGGGTGAGTTTCCCACGTTACTCACATATAGATCGAGTTCTGAGATCCGGTCCAAGATAATTTCTCCGCGTTTATCTGCACCTGAGCAGCCCCAATAGGGAGATTTTGCATTGAAGGCTTCTCCGACTAGTTTGCGCTTGGTTTGGCACCGAATGTCCTGGCCGAGGGTGAATAGGGATACCTCTAATTCCTGGGGGCTACTGTTTGGTGATAGATAGCAGCTATATATCACAAGTTCTTCTAGCTCGACCCATGCGAAACCGGGTCCAACTCCGTGTTTTAAGACCGCTAGGTCCTTGTTGCATATAAAGATTGCCGCATCATTTTTATCATCCGTGATCCAGCCGCAGCTTTTTTTTGTTTGGTTCACTGACTATGACAATGTCTATTGTTAGTTCGTGGACGGTAGCCCTTAATAGGTCATGGGCAGCCGGGCTGCGCATGGCATTTATTTGGATTATATTAATCATTGCTCCGATATGTTTCGTCCTGCTTCCGATAATGCTTTTTTGAGTATTGGGCATGCTCCATTGTCTTCTCGGCGCCCAACCTGGCCACATATGGGGCTTTTGGCTCTATCTGTCTGGACTTGTCTGTCTAGCCTTGTCTATTCAGTTTTGTCTGTCTAGTCTTGCATATCTAGACTTATCTGTTTAGTCTTGTATGTATGTTCTCCTTGGTAGTATAGTTGACAATATACTCGCCTGGCAAGCGGGAGATCTGGGTTCGATTCACGGTCTGGAAGACAACAACTGGGGCGGTTTTCAAAAAAAGTCCGGGCTATCCACTGTGAATGAATGCGAAATATCCGATACCGGGCTGGCGTATATTAAAACTGGAATAGGGGGTTTAGTTGCAGCATCTCCCAAAAACCAGTCCTGTATGACTAGTTTTATTTATCTAGTATTGTCTTTCTAGCCTTATCTCTCTAGTTTTGTACGTATAGACTACTCTGTCTAGTTTTATCCGTCTAGTCTTTTCTGTCTAATCTTGTCTGTCTAGTCCTCTGTCTTGTTTTATCTGTCTAGTCTTGTCTGTTTAATGATGTCTCTCTAGTCATGTCTATCTAGTCTTGTCTGCTTAGCCTTGTTTGTCCTGTCTAGTCTGCCTAATGTTGTCTGTTTAGTCATGTCAATTTAGTCTTATATACTTAGTCTTGCCTGTGTAGTCTTGACTGTCTGGTCTTTTTCGTTTTATCTTGTCTGTATAATCTTGTCTGTATAGTCTGGTCTGACTAGTCTTGTCTGTTTAGCCTGGTCTGACTTATCTTGTCTACCTATTCTGTCTAGTCTTGTCTGTCTTATCTTGTCTGTCTGGTCCTGTCTGTCTAGAGTTGTCTGCTATTCTTGTCTGTCTATTCTTGTCGTTCTCTTCGATCTGTCAAGGCTTATCTGTCAAGTCTTATCTGTCTAATCTTGTCTGTTGAGTCTTGTCTGTCAGGTCTTGTCTGTCTTATCTTGCCTGTCGAGTCTTGTCTGACAAGTCTTGTTTGTCTAGTCTTGTTTGTCTAGAGTTTGTTGTCTAGTCTCGTTTGTCTAGTCTTGTATGTCCAGTCTTGTCTGTGTAGTCCTGTCTCTCTAGTCTGTCTACTTTTCACCAAATAACACACCCGAGCGATTAACATCGTGTCTTGCCGTCCTCAGTAGCGATATAAGAAACTCTCCCAAGGAAAAAATCGTTGTAGATGACTTCAATGCTAAATCCCCATACTGGGGATCACACAAATGAGATCATAGAGCAAATATAGTAACCGATTGGACAGCCGATACTGAGATGTACGATACATTTCAAAACTTCTTTCTTCTTCTATTTAGCCCTTAATTCGTCCATCTTTGGACATAGGCCTCCCCTAGATTCTTCCAACCTTCTCTGTTCTGCGCTGCCCTTTTCCAGTGTAGCCCTCCGGTTTTTTTGAGGTCGTCAGCCCACCTCATCTGGGGCCAACCTCTTCCTCTTTTCCCAAGTAATGGTCTCCAATTCTGGATGACGACATTCCACCTTTGGTCTTGCAGTCTGGCGTTATGTCCTGCGAATCTCTATTTTAGTCTGGCTGCATGTTCTGTGACATCTGCCACTTTAGTCGTTTTCCTAATCTACACGTTTGGTCTTTTGTCCCTTAGCTTGATTCCGAGCATTTTCCTCTCCATGGCTCTTTGTGTCTTTGCTATCCTGTCTACGTTTTCTCTAGTTAGTGTCCAAGTTTGGGATCCATACGTCATGATAGGGAGTATGCACTGGTCAAATACTCTTGTTTTTAGATATTGGGGTATTTTGGAGTTTGATAGTACCCACCCTAGTTTTGCGAAGCCTGCCCATGCTAGTCTAATTCTGCGGCTAATTTCGGCTGTTTGGTTTTCTTTGCTTGCTCTTACTGTTTGACCAAGGTATATATATTCCTCAACCATTTTAAGTTCGACGTTGTTTAGATTTACTCTTCTTGTGTCGGTGGTGTTTGTCATTGTCTGTGTTTTGCCAAGATTCATTTTCAAGCCTACTTTCTCTGAGGCTTCTGCCAATTGGTTTACCATAGTTTGGAGTTCCTCGAATTCGGTGGTAATAAGTATTACGTCGTCTGCATACCTCAGATTGTTCAAGTTTTTCCCGTTTATGTTTATCCCATATTTGTCCAGTTCAGCTGTTTAAACACATCTTCCATAGCTAGAGTAAATAGTTTTGGCGAGATAATGTCTCCCTGTCGGACGCCTCTCCTGATCGGTATTGGTTTTGTGGTGCCTTCTAGTGTGATTGTCATGGTAGCTTGTCCGTAGATGTTGTGTATGAGGTTTTTATACCTGGTATCTATTCTGCAATTGTTTAGTGCATTTTCGATAGCCCACAATTCTACGCTATCGAAAGCCTTGTCGTAGTCTATAAAGGCAAAATAGAGATCTAGATTGTATTTGTTGGCTTTTTCAATTAGTGTTTTTACCGTAAGCAGATGATCTGCTGTGCTCAATCCTTTACGGAATCCCGCTTGTTCTACTGGTTGGTACTCGTCCATTTTTTGAGTTAGTCTGTTAGTTATGATGCGCATAAATAGTTTGTAGATTTGTGACAGTAGTGATAAGGGGCGGTAGTTTCTAAGGTCTTTTCTATCTCCTTTTTTAAAGAGTATTAATACGTCGCTAATTTTCCATGCATCTGGTACATCTTCCTTATGCAGGCATTCGTTGAAGAGCGCCTTTAGTATCTCTATTGAGTTCCCTCTTTCAGTAGTTCAGTCAGGACTCCATCAGGACCAGGGGCTTTATTGTTTTCCATTTGCGACAGGGCGTTCCATATTTCATAACTTTCTATGTTTGGTAAGTCTTCCGAGTTGATGTTCATAATTACTTTTCTTATGTTTGCTTTTCTTTCGGTATCGGGGTCAATCTGTGTGTTGTATAAGTCAGTATAAAATGTTTCAACTGTTTTTAGTATGGCTTCACTATTTCTTTCTTCTGCTCCTTGTTGATTTTTTATTGATAGTATGGATGGTTTACCTAGTGTTGGTTTTAAACATTTTATTCCGCGATTTAGTTCGATGACTCTTTCTATTTTGTTTTCGTGGTATTTTCTCAGGTCTTCTCTTACTTTTTTACGGATTGTTTTATTTAATTCAGTATATTTTACTGTGTTTCTGTTATTTCGTTCAATTATTTTGTCCATGAGTTGTTTTGTTTCGTCGCTGATTTTTTGTTCTTTTACGGTCGCCTTTTTAGCTACTTTTAGTCCTGCCTGCAACAATAGTTCTGTTAGTTGACTATTGGTTGAATTAAGGTCTATTTTTGATTTATGTGGCTGAGTTTTTGCTATCATCTCTTCTAGTCTGTCTCTGTACTCGTGCTTGTGTTTTCGTACTTTGTTGTGGTCTATAGCTTGGTATTTTGTGTGTCTGATTTTCCTTTCGATTCTACTATTTAAGCATATTTTGGCTCTTAGCAGCCGATGATCACTGCCCGTTGTACATTGGTTGAGTGCCGTGATGTCCTTGACGATGTTTTTATTACTACACAAGAAGTAATCAATTTCATTTCTTGTTTTCCCGTTTGGCGACATCCAAGTCCATTTCTGTTTGTTTTTCTTTTTGAAGAAGATATTCATTGCATTTACCTGTTGTTGTTCTAAAAATTGCATCATTCTTTGGCCTCGGTAGTTTCTGTTATCATACCCATATTTTCCAATTTTGTTTTCTGTATTATCGAGTTTTCTGCCCAATTTTGCATTAAAGTCGCCCATGGTGATTGTGTGTTTTACCGGGGTGTCTTCTACAGCAGCTGTGATGTCATTCATCCACTTCCTCGTCGTCGTGTGAGGTAGTTGGGGCGTAGACTTGAATGATCTTGATTTTCGTGTTCATATTTATTTCTACAATTATGTAAGCCACGCTTTCTAATATAGCTTTGAAGATTTTGATGTGTGGCTTCAACTCCTTCTTAATGAGGAAGCATATTCCTCCATATGTTTCATTTTCGCTTCCTCTGTAGTATAGTCTATTTCCTGATGTTACGTCTATGCAGTTTTCTCCTCTTCGTTTCACTTCCGATAGTCCTAATATATTCCATTTGATCTTAGCTAGTTCTTCTTCGAGTTCATATAGCTTTTCGTCTTTTGCCATGGATCTGATGTTATACGTAGCGATGTAGAGTGTGGTGTTGGTTCCATTGAGTTTCTTTTTATTTGCTGTTCTTTTGCCTCCCCCAGAATCCGTGAGGCATTCCGAGTCGCACGACTCGGTGTGGGATTGTGGACGTTCCGTCCTACCCACCTGGGGTATATTCTTATGTTTTAAGGTCAGCATTATTTTGGGGGAAGTTGGCGTTAAAACACCTCGCCTGCCGAGCGTATTGGTGAGTTTTGTTTAGGGTATTAGGAAGGAAATGTTAGGATCAGACAAGGACTAGGAATGGGACAGAGGTTTCTCCCGTATGGCATTGGGAGATAAACCAAGGTTCGCGTAGACAGGGGCGCATCCCTGGAGTAGATCTGTCATATATCGGGATCATAGATGAGTATCTGCGCGCTACCTTATAATAACCTAGGTACACAGGTACCTAGGTACATTATTTGTTGAAGTCACATAACGAAAGGGACAATGTAAAAAGAAACTTACCTGCGGCAGCCATGTCCCCGGAAATCATAATAGAGGAAATGATCGGACACAAGGACAGCTGGGAAACTGTGAAGAATTTTGTAGAAGAAGTGGTGCGGAAAAAGGCAAAAGATGAATTAGAAGAACAGGGCAGAGAAAGAGACGACAACCAATAAAGGATATTAAGACCAAACCTGTAGGATGTAAGGCTGAAAGGCGGGAACACTACAGGAGAGAAATAAAGAGGAGATGGTTTTAGTGGGTATGACTGCCTTAGAGGGCTGGTGAGTCCCACACTCCCCAAAATTGAAATAGGTACTAGGCACATAGGTACCTAGTTGAGAATTACATTTCCTTTATTCTCGATGGAATGGTTATACCGCCAGACTCGGTCGCCAGAGCCTCGTTAGTTATCTAGCAGCGGGTACCGCGTGCAGGTGAGTTTGACATTTGGGCCGGTCTTATTTGAGTGTATTGCCGTCACCCCATACCCAACGTTCAAAACATAAGTCAAAAAACACGTTTGAAAGAGGAAATATGGGCTCTATAATAGATCTCACGTTCTCTAAGCATAACAAATCGAGTGAAATCACCAACTGGAAAGTTCTCGACCACGAAACCCATAGTAATCACAAATACATTACATCAGGAGAAAGAAGGCGCGAGCGGCGGATACTGCACGCGCTATCGCCACTACGACAAAGTTTGTAAACAAACGCGAACCACATCTGAAATATAAGTGCGAACTGCTAGTACGACTGGACAGGAACACGGAGCCCCCAGCAGCGGATGTATTACCGAGAATACAACAATGGAAACCGGTAAAAGGTTATACTCAGGAGCATAACCTACAATTTTATGGCGAGACCAGCAAGAAACGCAAGCGTAGGAGCGACCACAAGAGGAAAAAGCAAACACTAACGAGATACACCATCCTAAATTGGAATATCGAAGGCTTGCAAACGCGATTAGATCCACACCGGAGAATAACATATTTCTCAACGCGGGTGTGGTATGTCTAACTGAAACCTTAACACATCATAAGATCGGTTTTGAAGGTTATTATTGTTATTCCATCGATGCACGTAAACTGGAGCGAGGCAGACCGATAGGTGGCCTATGCATCATTACTAAGCCATGTATGCAACCACATTCACCATCGGGTAATAAGAACTACATATCGGTGAAGACCATAATAGGAAATATTTACTGCTTTTATTTCAATCCCACCACGGACATACAAGAGATAATACAATGTTTAAATGAACTTCTGCATGATAACCGAGCCAACACGATAGTCACCGGCGACTTTAACTGCCGGATAGACACGGACAATCCGAGGGGGAAACAACTTATAACGGCGATGAGAAACCTTGGTGTTGAGCTGGCCTCCGGGGACAACACCCACTCTTACATCGCGCCCAATGGAAGAAGCAACCTTCCTATACTCTAACATAAAGATAACGGTTATATATATACCACAGTATGCCACAATTCCATCAGGAAACATCAACGTATAACAACGACAATCAGAGTATAAAAGTGCCTGGGGGAGGAAATAGAGGAGCGCCCCTATCTAAGAAAGAGCTTCAACATGGACAGAAATATGGACCATCAAATGCTACCCTTATTGAAAGGTGAGTCTATATCTGAGATAAACACGCTAACTCAAATAATTAGAGACTCAGCAGAGCCGTGTAACAGGAACACACGTCCACACAAACAATGGTTCGATGAGGAGGGCAGAGCTATGAAATATGAATGTTTGCGCCTACATAAAGCAGGAAACCTCCCGGAATATGCCAGGCACTCAAGGTAAAGAGGCAGAACCACGAGGAAAGTAGGATAATACAAAGAATAAAAGAAGCAACAACCAAGCCGTGGATTATGTATATAAAGCCAAAAAGCGCTGACAACTACATACACATTAACGAATGGGAAAAGCATTTCAATGATATGTTTGTTACACCACCGGACGTGCTCCCTACAAAATTATCTGATACTAAAAGCAAACACTGGTGTAACGAGAAGATCTCAGAGCAGGAAATCGCGGAAGCAATCAACAGCCTGAAAAAGAAGAAGGCAGCAGGCATAGACAGCATAACGAACGAACACCTCAGTTCTTTATACCCTCTGCTAGCGGACTGGTGGCTCAACATATTCAACATCATACTGGAAGCTGGAAGCATTCCAAACGCATGGAGGACTTCAAAAATTAAAACACTATACAAAGTCAAAGGGCGCCTCAACGATCCAAATTGCTATAGAGGAATTGCGCTGCTAGCAACACAACTAAAAGTCCTAACAAAAATACTCAATAACAGGATCACCGCCAACATCGAGGACCTGCTACTCACCGAGCAATACGGCTTCCGAAAGAACAGAGGGTGTGAAGACGCCAAAGACCTACTAGTGAAAAAGATAAAAACAGCAATTAGTAGACCAAAAGAAAAACTATTTGTAGCTTTTGTAGACTTCCACAAGGCTTTCGACTCCGTAGATCGGAAAATAATGTGTGACAAATTGGCGCAAATCGGCATTAAAGGCAAAATCTTCAACTTAATCCGTGACCTCCTGGATACAAATTACATTAGAGTCGACAATGGCAAAGAGCTATTCAAAGTGATCTTTCAGGTATGGGGGGTTCCACAGGGCGATTCATTAAGCCCAACCCTCTTCCTGACGTTTGTCAAAGATCTACCAGAGGCAATAAGAACACCAGGGGTACAGTCTATAATGTACGCCGACGACTTAGCGATATACTCCCAAAACTTAGAACAACTTCAGGAAAGCCTGGACCTCCTCCAGATCTGGTGCACTACGAACAAACTCCACATCAACCACAGCAAGAGCCAGATAGTGAAATTTAGAAGAGGGGGACGACTCGGAAGAATAGATAAAGGATACCTAGGGGGACACCAATTGGAATTCGTCAACGCATATGTATACCTAGGCGTGGCTCTACAACCTACGCTCACAAAACATCAACTTAAAACGGAGAAAAATGGCACGTGCAATCGGAATGCAAAAGCATCTCCAGAAACTGGATATAAATACAGCAAAGGCAATCGATAACATTATGATATGGCCGGCCGCGAACTATGGTTTTAAATCGATGAGCACCCTCCTGACTGCGAACCATATGTTGCTACTGGAAAAAATCAAGGCCGACTTCTTTAAAAAGGTCTTGGGCCTACCGATAAATGCATCCAATACGTTTACATTTCAACTGGCTGACGTCAAAACTATAGGAGAGGAGATACTAAACAACTTTAGAGGTATCACAGAAGAAACGAGGCAAGAATACACAAGGGCGATTGGCGAGAAGAATATGAATCGTGGTGGAAAGGTACACCGACGGCCCAGCCTTTGCATGCAACTCGTGGAAAACATCAAACCAACAAGAAAGACACCTTTTAACCTGTTTGACGCTACATGGATACCATCACATAATATGTAAGAAAGACTATTTCCACCCCCCAGACGAAGACTGCATCTGCCGTCTATGTGGCGAAGTAGCAAGGAGATATCACACGCTGACCTGCCCAAGAAAGGGAAACCAGTCAATAGCACAGTTTATACGTAGCACTACAACTACCTGACGCTTATACATGTAAAAAATTCTGTAAAATTAAAAATTAATTAATTAAAATTAATTAAAATTAATTTAACTTTTTACGAAATAAAGATACGTGCATGATACGAAGTAAAGATAAGTAAAAATATATTACATACTTCCTGGAGAGCAAAGCGTCCAATAAAACGAATCAGACTAAGAGATGGAATATCAAGAAAATAGATGAGGAAAAATTTTAATAAACAAATGACGGACGACATCAACAGAGGAACTGATACATCAGAAGCGCAAGGAACTCTCTGAACGGCAATTCGGTTTCAGGGAAGGTAGATCAACTCGTGACGCAGTACAGGCAGTTATAGATATAGCAGAACAGACAAGGAACGGCACACGACACACTCGGCGAATGTGTGTTCGTATAACGCTGTTGTGCTTATTCTAATAATAATGCTCGAAACGCATTCAATTCTGCATGTTGTCAACACATCGTGGATGGAATGACTAAAAAAGACATGCCAGCCTATCTCTTGCGGATTACAAGGAGTTATTTCATTGACTGCAAAATCATTTAGGTTTCAAATGAAGAGCCTAGAGTGTTAACAGTGGTGTCCCAAAAGGATCTGTACTAGGACCCACACTCTGGAATGGACCCACGTCTATGACGGGGTGCTTATACTGGCTCAAGCGGAAGGTGTAACAACGATAGGTTTTGTGGACGATCTGGGGCTTGTCGGTACAGCGAAATCTGAACAGGCATTAATGGATAAAAGCAAACGCAGCCATAAATCGCATAAACAACTGGATGGCCAGCAAGGACGTGCAACCGGCACCGGAAATATCAGAAGCCGTTCTCTTGACTGGAAGAAGAAAAGAGCTACCAATGTGCTTCAAAATACAAAATGTGGTAATCAAACCCAAGGAATGGGTAAAGTACCTAGTCATAATAATCGATAATCAAAAGGGATTAAAAACAGTCGCTGCACTGGAAAAAAATGATGCCCAAATTAGGAGGAGCAAAAAGCAGCAAAAGAAAACTGCTCAAATCTATAGCCCACTCAGCTGTGCTACACGGAGCTCCTTTGTGGGCAAACGCACTTTTCCTCACAAACAGGTTCTTGTAAGCGTCCAAAGCAAAGCGGCTATAAGAATGCAGTGCATATAGGTCTGTATCTAGGGAAGCGGCCTTGATAATTGCCGTAATCCTCCCAATAGAATAGACAGCTTCTTCTTCTTCTTCTGACTCTACAGCCCAAAGTGAGCTTTGGCCTCCTTAACAATCCCCTTCCACCTTTGACGGTCTTCAGCGACACGTGTCCAGTTTCCTACTTGTAGAGTTTCTACTCTCGTATCTTCCTCTACCTTATCTTTCCACCTGGTTCTGGGTCTACCTCTGCTTCTTGCGGTGTTAGGTAGCGCTTTATGGATGGATCTGGGTGCTCTCGCACTCGGCATTCTAATCATGTGGCCCGCCCATCGAAGTCTCTGTGCCTTAATGAATCTTACTATGTCTTCACCTTCTATTAGTTCTTGAAGTTCGTAGTTCATGCGCATTCTATATCCTTCTTCCTCTCTCACTGGTCCAAAGATCTTCCGTAAAATCCGTCTCTCAAAAATACGAAGAGAGTTGTTGTCTGCTTCCGACATACTCCAGGATTCAGCTCCATAAGTTAGCACGGGTCTGATGAGGGTTTTATATATTCGCAGTTTTGCTTTACGTGAGATGATTTTTGATTTAAAGAGCTTCAGATGTGAATAATAGCATCGATTCGCAGCTTGGATTCTGTCTTGTACCCTCAGTGATAGATTATTTGTGTTATTTAAAGTTACTCCAAGATATTTGACATTTTGAACTTCTTCAAACTGATGATCATTTATAATGAAGTTCTGAGGGGCCCTTCTTGGGTTATCACGTGACAGTTTTAGGTATTTTGTTTTATCTGCATGTATTTTCAGGCCGACTTTGCTCGCTTCCTCTTCTATTTTTAAAAACAATTCTTCTAGAGTTCTGTTGTCCCTAGCCATGATCAGTATGTCGTCCGCGTACGCACATATTTGGTATGATTTTGTTATGATATTTCCCTTATTTTCGAGGTTTCCAATTGCATTTTGTAGCGCAAGGTTAAAAAGAACAGCTGACAAGGCATCTCCCTACCTAACACCGGTTCTTATTTCAAATTCCTTTGATGTTTTGTTTTGGACTGTTACTCTGGCCTGCTACTCCATCCATTGTCATCATGGCTAGTTTGGCAAGTTTATGTGGGATACCCATTAGAGCAAGTGCACTTCCTAGTTTTGCTCTTTTAATACTGTCGAATGCTTTTTTAAAATCGATTAACAGACAGTGCAGTTCGATGTTGTATTCATAACATTTTTCCATTGCTTGACTTAGCACAAATACCTGATCCAGAGTTGATCTACTTTCTCGGAAGCCACATTGATATTCTCCTAATATTTCTTCTGCATACGGTCTTATCCTGTCGAATATCACATTGGAGAGTACCTTATATGCAGTGTTGAGTAGTGTTATTCCCCTGTAATTGTCGCAGTTTGTTTTGTCGCCTTTTTTGTGGATAGGGCAGATTAACCCAGTTTTCCACCTTTCAGGCATCTGTTCTTCTTTCCATATTTTGCATATTAGTTGGTGCAGTCTTTTATGTTCATCTATTCCGGCCAATTTTAAAATTTCGGCAGTGATGCCGTCCTCGCCGGGTGCCTTACCATTTTTAAGCTTTTCCATGGCTGTTTTGACTTCATCCAATGTAGGTGGTTCGGTATTTTCTTGAGCTGTGTATATTACTGTTTCTGGCTCTTCTAGGTCTTCCATATGATCAACATTTAGTATTTCGGCGAAGTACTGGCGCCATCTATCCATGACATCTTTCTCTTCCGTTAGGATTTTTCCGTTCTTATCCTTGCATACGTTTAATTTTGGCTGGTACCCTTTCGCTTCATTTCTGATTGTTCTATAGAAATCCTTCACTTTGCGTTGATTATAGTTCTCTTCTATGCTTTCTATTTTCTTACGCATCATATCTCTTTTTTTCCCCTTAGGCACCTGTTGGCTTCTCTCAGCTTCTCTTGGTATACTGCATTATTAGCTCTAGTGTTTCTTTGCAGCATCTTTTGTCGCGCATTATTCTTTTTTGTTATAACCCTTTCACATTCCATATCGAACCAATCTATGTTTCTTGATTTTCTTTTTGTCCCTACTACGTCTTTGGTTACTTTTATTATTGCCCTCTCCATGGACTTCCACTCATCGTCAATATTGCTATGGTCTGGGAGTATATCTAACGCCATGCTGATGGCGTTTTGATATGTATTTAGGGCTTCTTTTTTGCTCAACTGGTCTGTATCCCACTGCTCCCTTTTTGTACCTTTAGTTTTGGCGACATTTGATATTCTCTGCCGTAATTTTCCCACTACCAGGAAATGGTCACTATCGCAGTTTGGCCCTCTGTGGGTCCTCACATTGGTTATTGATGAGCCGTATCTTCTCCTTATAAGTACGTGGTCGATTTGGTTCACCAGTTGGCTTCCCGGCATTTTCCATGTGCCTTTGTATATAGTTTTTCTCTCAAAGGCTGTACTTTTTATTCGCAGCGACATTGCGTTGGCTAATTGGCATAGACGAATGCCGTTTGGGCTTGTCTCATTGTGCAGTGACTATTGCCCAGCTACTTCGACTGCGAGATGTTCTTTCCCTATTTTAGCATTGAAGTCTCCCATTATTATTATGGTATCATAGGTGCTTGTTCTAATAATTGATGCTCTCATTTTTTTATTGACAAAGAAGCCAGTTCCATGTTGTCCAGCAACATCTGAGCATCCGCTATAGAATATTGAATACTTCTGTTTATCTATCCTTCCTTGTCCTTTCCATCTAAGTTCCTGGAGTCTAATTCGTTGCCTATTTCTATCATTTTTCCCGTTTGCATCATGGTTCGAATATTCCAGGTCCCAATTCGTAAATCTTCTTCCTTTTTTCCTTCCAAATGTCGTATCCGTGTGTCCATATAAGTTTTCCGAGGCTTGTTGTTTGGTTTCGTAACTTGTTCTTTTTTCCAAGGTGAAGTAGTTGGCCCCACGCTTAACCCCCTTATCGGGGGACCATTTCGCCTGCTTTCGTTAGCCTTCACTTATATCCCCCGCCATACGGATTTCCACCGCATCTTGGTGGTATATGTGTGAAGTTTCCAGGGATCGCCAAGCGTGGAGGAGAGAGTCAGACTTGGGTAGGAGTGGCTAGGCGACAGGTCTCTTTCGTGGAGATTGTCGTGCGGTTCGAATGCACTACCCCGGAAGATCCCCAGACAGCTAGTGAATAGACAGAATAGACAGCTAGTGAAAGGAAAAGTTGCTGTAAAGCACCTTCAAGAGAACATAGTCAAATTGCAAAACAAAGAACTATAGAGGACTGGCAAAGATATTGGCAGAATACGGAAAAAGGACAATGGACGAGACTGCTAAATCCGGATATATCTAAATGGTTAAACAGAAAACGTGAGGAATTAAACTACCAATTAACGTAAGTTTCGACAGGACGCGGATGCTTCAGACTATCTATATAATATTAGAAGAGCATCAGACGGACAGTGCGACTACTGCGGACAGGACGGCAGTGTTATGCACACCATATGTGACAGATGGGAAAAGGAAAAAAACTACAGTTCTGAAAAAAGCTATTATGGAACCCTAAAAACTAGTAGATATCATGCTAGAAAACGAAAATAACTGGGACCCTCTACGCAAGATGTTTTCGGACATTGTGGTACAAAAAGCAAAAGACGAGAGAAACGCTACAGAGTGGAGAAAACTCCTTGCAGAGGCGCACCTACAAGCATGATTTAATATTAGAAAACCATATATACTTCACCCTGAGGTAATGCATACATCTTATTTGTTTATTTTTGTGCAATACAATGCCGGCTCTCCGCTTTCGCACTGAGCCGGTTATCTTAGTCTAATTTACTAATGGCTAACATGCTACTAACATAAGTTTATCTTTAACTAACCTAAGGGGCCTAAACTAAATTAAGCCTAAACTAACCTAAGCTATGCTACGGGAGTGGTGAGGGGGGGGATGGGATAGGGTAGGATGGGTATGATGGGAGGTAGGTAGGGAAGGTGTGCAGAATGGTGACAGATTATACACATTTATATCGCCGTTTGGTGTGGCCTAGAGAGAAACCTGAAAGAAATCGGGAGGGTAAAATAAATTGATGCCGGTATTTTTATTTAATATACAATCTGGGGGGAGGGGGGGGAGCTTGGGGGTGTCTGGTGGGGTCCGTGATGGGTTGCTTCTTCTGTGGGGCGGGGGTATCAGGGCAGGTCGTGGTCCAGTCGTGTGAGGCGTCCGGCGCAGCTGTCGAACGTCTTCCACCAGGTGTTGTGTAGCTCTGTGTCCTTGATTTCTTCTTCTCTTCTGGGCCAAGTGCATCCGGCGTTGAACATGGCGTTCTCTGTCTGGTCTCTCCATTCTCTGGTCATCGGGCAGCTGAATAATACCTGGGCTACGGAGTCCACCTCACCACAGTCGCAGGCCGGCGACTCCCTCCTTCCGATGCGATGGAGGTAGGAGTTGAAGTTCCCGTGTCCCGTGATGAGTTGGTCCGCTTGGTGTGAAAGGGCCAGGTCTATTTCCATCCACTCTTTGATCGATTGGATGAAATTCCTGGTCCAGCTTCCGTTTTGGGTGTTCTCCCAGTGTATCTGCCATTTCCTGAAAAGAAGAGAGAGATTCTGCTCCTCACAATTCTGTGGGATACTTTATTAAACATAACAGGAAGCTGAGTTCCTGGCTCCTGAGGAGGATCTATACCCGAGGCCAGTCTAGCCAACGCATCTGCTCTCTCGTTGCCGATTGAGCCTTTATGAGCTCGCACCCAGTGCCAGCGCAGTCTTGTCCAGTTTTGTCCAGCCTTGACCAGCCTTGTCTAGTCTTGTCCAGTCCTGTCTAGTCTTGTCCAGCCATGTAAAGCCTTGTCCAGACTTGTCCAGTCTTGTCCAGTCTTGTCCAATCTTTTCCAGTCGTGTCTAGTCTTGTCCAGTCTTGTTCAGCCTTGTCCAGTTCTGTCCAGTCTTGTCTATCTAGTCTGAATTGTTTTGTCTATTTAGCCATATCTGTCAAGTGTTATCTACCTAGTCGTGTCAGTGTAGTCTTGTCTATCTAGTCTTTTTTGTAAACTCTTGTCTATTTAGCCTTATCTATCTCATCTTGTCTTTCTAGTTTTGTCTGTCTAATCCTTTTAATGGAACACCCTTTATTATTCCTGTTTTTCTTTAATTCAATTTGGTTTCTCGATCGACTGGATTCATATTCTAATTTTCTATTTCTGTTTCAGGTGAGTCCACAAGCAACTTTATTTAATGAAAACAAAACCTTGAACGAGATTCTACTATCAAACCAATGTAAGTCATAATAAATTAATTCTTTGATTTATAAACAAACTATAGATTGGCGAACAATTCTATTTTCTATAGTCTAAATAACTCACAAACTTGTCTGCTTTATCATGTGTTTGTCTACCTGGTATTTTACCTTATTTTTTAATCTTGTCTGTCTGATATTATTTAATCCAGAACAAGATAAACACGCTTTGTCCGTGTAGTCATTCTGATAAAATAAACAACTTACTATAAAGATTGATGTTAAGGACTTCTTTAATTATGTGATACAGACGTTAGTAATACGTCTATAAAGCTGGCACCTCTCAAAATGTAAATTTCATTACACGAGAATTATGTGCTATTTATATGCTATTTAGGTAT
The DNA here is from genome assembly GCA_944588485.1 of Phosphuga atrata. Classification (NCBI taxonomy): domain Eukaryota; kingdom Metazoa; phylum Arthropoda; class Insecta; order Coleoptera; family Silphidae; genus Phosphuga; species Phosphuga atrata. The sequence continues at coordinate 48,061,390 of OX155904.1, forward strand.
CGCAATCGCGAATCGCGATCGCGAAGTGGGGAGTCTTAGCTTATTGTCATGGTCTTGCACCCATCCACTATAAAAATTGGGATCCCGAGATCAGATAGGCACTATATTTATGTGCTCTTTATGGGCTGTTCAAGTATACTGGAGCGAATTCGCTAAGGCTTGTTGCACACTGAATCCGTTCGTCAAAGAAAAACCGTAACGTGTATTTAAATAGAAACGCACATAATGCGTTCCCTCTGCTCAGCTCGGCTCCGTGGCGCTCAGCTCCGCTCCGTATCCTCTTTTTTCCTAGAATAATAGTTCGGAGGTCGGATGCTAGGCGATGGTTCTCGCAGGCGCAACAGTAACGTTTTCATATAAGCGCTAAGGCAAGTATGCAACCAGGATAGCAGCACATATTTAGCCCTATACGTAAACTGACATATTGACAAAGGGTCGGAGGGGATTGAGTGTGTGGAAAAGTAAAGGAGCTGAGGCGGAAGCCTTAAGCCGAGGTTAAATTAGAGCCACGTCGCGTGTCGCAACGCGTTGGATTGCAATCGGTTACATACATTTAGTATGAACGTGGTTACATTAGCTCAGTCCCGCGTGTCGCCGTGCTACTAGCTGACGCAACGCAGACCACTCGATTTCGATCGGCGTGGGCTCCGTGGTCTGGGAAGTGACGCGTTGGCTTGCTCCGCGCTAGTATAATCACCACGTGGCCTGATATATTGATGAAATCTAGTGTCGTCGATTTTTGGTACATTCACCAATGAATGATATTCAGTTAGAGTTCCTCTTAATGCATTTACTGGCTGCACCTAGGATCTCCTCTTCTCTCTTTTTTTCTTGAATAGGCTTTACATAGATAGGTAAGCAATATCTTCTTCAAGATCCGTATCTGAGTCACAAGAGAATATTGTAAATAGATGCGGACGTTTACGCGGTCACCACTAAACTGACACAAAAATTAATCAACACGCGCGGCGATGCGACACTGTAGTATAATCAGCAGACATTTGCGGCAGGCACCGTTGCGACTAACGGCGTGGGCCTAATATAACCCCGTCTTTTAGGCTTGTCGTACACTGGATCCGCTCCGCTCGGCTCACTTCATGTCCAATCGGGTCCGCTCCTCTCAGCTCCGTCATTTTTCCACATATTGCATCTGCTCAGCTCTGCCACTTTCGCCCACACTCAATCCCCTCAAACGTCAACCTATTATGCTCATATTTGAAATAATCTAGTACAAAAATATTAACCGATTAAACGTTGAAATTATTATGAGCTCTCGAGATTTTTGTGCAAGCACCCTTGTACGAAAAATCACCCAGAGCTGAATGAGCCACAGGAAGTGCATAACCCTTCTTTGTATTTGGCTTTACATCATGTCCAAAAATAGTGAATCTGGTTCTTGTTGTCACTAATTGTGGGCAGCGGCTTATTTTCTTAATGTTTTAGGTAATAATGACATTTAATAACTAAAATTTGAGTATTTATTAATTTTATATGAGAGGAATAATTCGATAATATTAAGCTTAATTAATTAAAGTGATCATTTACTGACTCAGCTTATCCTTCACACCAGAGATTCTTAAAGTGGACCATATCGCCCCCAGTGGGCGGTGACGTCGTTTTGGGGGTCACTAGGTAGCCAAGGGGCGATGTAGGGGGCATTGGAAAAATTGTTACTTTTTAAAAACAATTTGGCTCGGCGTCAATTTTATCCATAGGGAATATGCAAGAGATTTAGATTTTCTTGATTTTTTACCCTCGATACTTTATGATCTTGACATTGCACCTATACCATTATTTTCTCATTAAGTTTGTATTTAATTCCAGAAATTTAAATAAAAAAGTTCAGAATATGCGAGCGAAATTCAAATTTGCGAAACCTCTCACCATTGGTCGAATCTAAACATGGACTGTGACTTGCACGTTATGACATTTATCGGTATTCGCTGAGCTGTTTTGCTGTGCAATATTTCTGTAGTGTTTTCCAATTGCTAGTGTGATTTTAGTATATAGTGAGATTATAAATTATCAAGAAAAATGACTGAAAGTAGTTTTTTAAAGCACAATCTACTAAAAATAGATGCATTTATGATGCCAGCATATTTTGTATCGCATGCGCAAAAGATGTAGGTAGGGTGGACCATATACCTCGATACGGACTTTATCAAACACCTTATTTGGCGTACTTATAATAGTTTTTTCTTGCATTCAGTGCCAGATATTACTATCGTAAATCCCTTTAAAGAGAGCGTGTAAAGTTGAACAAAAATTATGTCAACTCAGTCATGCGGCGACGTTCTTCCCAAATCCTCTTCATTCGTGCACTATGTTCTTTCTTCCGTTCGTCCGTCCACTTTTTTCCTGGTATCTTTGGGTGCAGTTCTTTATCAAATTTATGGTGCATTATGGTGTTTCTAAATTTAACCCGATCATTCATGTCGTGTATCGTGATGTTTAGCTGCATGAGGTCTTCTTCAGTTTCCTGTGCCAGATAATATCTAAAAAGTGTTTTTTAGCTTTTTCCATTATAACTGTCCATGCAAATAGTAAACAAGACCGAATGACAACGTGGTCTTCGACGTCATCCGAAGCGTTATGAATTCGTGTTATAAAAACATAGGCTGGTTTCGTAAGAAGAGTTGGTCGGGTTGCAGAATTATATTGACTAAAAACAACTTTCAAAAACTCATTAAGCATTTTGGTTTCGTTTACAATATTTTTTTGGAGAGTTGCGAGAAAATTATTAATGGCTTTTTCAACTTTATACTTAGTCGAATGAGGGCTTAGTGCTGTTTGCAAGCTTTTAGCAAAACAAATAAATAGATTACATATTTTGTTTAAACTTTAAAATTTTGTTTAAATCCTAAAAACCTTATTATCCACCTTTGTTTCTATATATTCTTGCTGTGTTAATGTTTTACGAGAAGTTCTCCGTCTATCTGGCAATTTCCCTTTTCAAACACTACTAGTTTCCTTGAAAGAATGTAACCAATGATGAATAGTTTCTGCTGTGGGAGGTTCAACACCATACTGACGACTAAAATGACGTTGCGCTGATAAAAAACGTAGGGAAAGATGTCATGTTCTAGGCCTCATTTCATTCATAAATGCTCGACTGAGGGGGGTGGTTTCATTCATAAATTCGATCGTACTAAAATTGACCTTGACCCTGATCACTCGTAGTAAAATTGACCTTGACCACTTCCGGCGACCACTTCCGGTGACCTGGACCACTTCCTATGACCATGACTACTTCCGGTAACCTGGACCACTTCCTGTGCACCCTGACCACTTTCGATGATATTGGCCACTTCCTGCTCGCACTTCCGGCCCCCACTTCCGATTCACACTTCTATTCCTCACTTCCGGTTCACACTTCCGGTCCTCACTTCCGGTCATCACTTCCGGTTTCGCGCGGGAAAAATTCAAAATTCGGCGCGGGTGAGAAGATCAAAAAAATGGGATGTGTAGTTGGATAATTGATTGCAGATATATTAGAGGATATTGCGATAGAAAGGGTTGCCTTATAATAATTTGTGAGGTTGTAAGCCCTATAAGAGTAAATGGGTGCGACAAGGGAAAAGCATGAAGAGAGATGTATTGATAAGAACCGCCGAGTTAGCATTTTCCGGTTTCAAGATGTTTGTAAACGCCTGCGAATATGGAATGTCTGAATCGTGAGATAAGAAGCGCTGCTTAATCACTTTCGTGTTTCAATTTGAAGATTTTAAATATCTGTCAAGGGAATTACTTTCGCCTGAGGGAGGTCCGATGCTACTAGAGAAAAAACAATAAATTGATCGCTTGCAAAGTGTGAAATGACCCAAAATATAAGCTATTACAAAATACTGCAACTACTTTCGCCTGAGATATTTTTCTACAACTTCTACGATAGGAAATGATGACATAACGCGCACCTTGATAGAGCCGAGCGGTTAACCTTAATAAAACATATAAACAATCGTGTCCAGTTTAAAAATTGCAACCGCTGCAATAATTCAACTATTGTACAACTACCGTAATAAGAAACGTCGCTTAAGCAATTTCATCTTTGAACTTGTAAACTCGCGCGAGAATGGGATGTATGAATTGTGAAATAGTTGATAAGACGACCGCCGAATCAACATTTTCGTATTTCAACTTGTTTCATTTTATGGCTATACATTTACAAGTTCGGATGTATTGTTTTCAATAATTTTACTAACACACGCTTCGAGCGCGATTGGTATATAAACCTGAGCCCTAAATTCATCGTCATATCAACAATTATAACTATGTGTAAAAGTTTTCGCAAGCAAAGATAATCTTCGTAGTCCTAAAGAAATATGTGGTGATAATGAAAGATGTAAGTACTTCAAATGTACCGTTTGCAATTCAACCTTCATAAGAGAAGATGGCAACATTTGAAAAAATATCATAAAATCAAAAATGATGGTAGGAAGAAGAGAAGTCTCAATACTGAATATTCACCCTCCACCTCCTAGAAGATAAAGTTGGAGCCGCGAGCCACCAAATAATTTCTGTAGAATATGCAATCAACAATCCCCATCAAGACTAAAGTATGCAGGAGATCTACGATCACACCTCCAAGCAACAGTGAAGCCCGTCTAGAGGAACATCATCCAAGTTTGTACTAGTTTAAGAACAAAGTGGTTCAGGGATTGATGTAGATAGTTTTATTAGTAAATTAAACAGCCGTTGTACGAGAATCCTCATTCAAGACAAAGGACCACAGTTATAATTCTCGATGGATCTAACAACTCCAAATAGTCACCCGGCACCACTATGAAGTTTAATCTGTCACGGCAAATACCGTACAGCCCTTCACATGGAATTTAATGATTCCCTCATAGGTAATTGATGGACTAATGTAATGCCCTTTATCAGCTGACAAACGAAATAGAAGCAGCACTAGAGACAAAGGAAGTAGCGATATGTGCCTTCTTGGATATAGAGGGAGCTTTTGACAACACCTCACACGAGGCTATCAAAGCGGCCCTCGAAAGAAAGAGTATCGACAGTACTATCTCAAAGTGGATGAGAGAAATGCTTCGATCCAGAACAGCGCAGACACAAGTGGGCTGAGACGCCATTACGATCTCCATAACTCCAGGGTGCCCATTCCCAGGGAGGTGTACTATCACCGCTAATGTGGAGCCAAAGTTACGCCGATGTCATGGACATAATGGCCAGAGGAAAGTTTGAGGGAACGCTCTGTGAAATTGTTCAGAGAGGCCTCTAAGTAACTAGTAGATGGTTTAACTAGTAAACAGTGGGACTGAGACTCAACCCGATCAAAACCACGGTGATAGCATTTACTAGAAGGAAAAAACAAAACTGCCTACAGCCCATACTCTTGGGATGGGATGGGAGGGCAGTAGAATACAAACAGGAGATAAGGTATCTGGGTATTACACTAGATAGCAAACTCCTATGGAATAAACACGTTGAGGCAGCGGTAGGTAAAGCCAAACGCGCCCTAATAGTGTGCAGAAATCTGACAGGAAAAACGTGGGGTTGCAACCCCACAATCCTGCGATGGATGTACACCATGATAGTGGGACCTGCAATCACTTATGGGGCAGTTGCGTGGGGAAGTAGAACCAAGTTGGCCTCTATGAGGAAAGAGCTTGAAAAGACTGGCGTGTGTCTGCAGCACTGGAGCGATTGGGTCGTGTCCGACAACAGCAGTGGAGCTGCTGCTGGATCTGACTCCGCTGCACCTTGTCGTGGAGGGGGCCGCCAGATCAGCGATTCTAAGGTTCTGTAAGGAAGGAATAGGCAGAGGTAAAGTAATCGCGAGCATAGACCGAAACAGCCTCGCTGCTAAGATCCCCAGGCTGGAAGCACCAAAAGACGAAATGGTATGCAAATACCAATTCGAAAAAAACTACACAGCAATATGTAGTAGTAAAGGCGATTGGAGCAACGAATCCTCAGCATACCACATAGAGCAAAATGCTATCAAGTGGTATACAGATGGTTCGAAGACAAAGGAAGGTATTGGTGCAGGAGTGTTTAGATCACGTACCAAGTACTTCGAATCCATGGGAACATCCCCAAGTATCTTTCAAGCAGAGGTACACGCAATCGAAATATGTGCATAGTTTAACCTCGACAGGAATTATAGTAAAGGACGAATTGCTATCCTGTCAGACAGCCTAGCAGCCATTAAGGCCATTAGCTCATACACCATCAGATCCAAACTGGTATGGGACTGTTTGGGGAAGCTAAACAAGCTTTGCAAAGATAATAAAGTAACGCTATACTGGGTACCAGGACACACTGGTATAGACGGTAACGAAGAAGCCGATCACCTAGCAAGCAAGGGATCCAGTAGCCCCTTTATAGGTCCAGAACCACCGGAAAGCTGTCCTCCAAAGCTGTCCTGAAATTAAGCAGGAACAAGCTTAGAATTCTGACAGGAGTCCTGAAGGTACACTACAGACTTAGGAAATATCTCAAGGCCCTAGGCTTAGAAAAAGATGACGGACGCAGATTCTGTGGTTCAGCAGAGGATACCCCCATACATCTGCTCAAAGACTGCGGAGCATTACTTCGACGAAAGACAGATGTACCTCGGGGCTCACTCCTTGAAAGCAGAGAAGCTGCAGGCCTTGAATCCCAGCCAGATCCTCAAATTCCTAAAGGAATCAGGATTAGAGGAGGAGCTTTAAATGGGTAAGTACACCAACGCTTGGAGGAGGAAGGTTGGATACAAAAGATCTATAAAGGTCGCAGTACAAGTCGTCACCACCATATCTACAATGTACAATCAATGTAATAAGAAAGAGTGGAATAGGGAGAGGCAACTCGCTAATAAGCAAATTCGTACAACTTATAGCATACGCGGAAGATATTGGCATAACGGGACTTACAAAACGAGCCACAGAGGAAGCTTGTACAGCACTAAAATCAGCAGCGCACACAATCGGCCTCCAAATCAACATCGACAAAACAAAGACGCTAGAGCAAAGCAGAACGGGTACACCAAGAACACAAACGCAAGACAACTTGGAACAAGTGAACGACGAAAGTCAGAAGCAATTGAAAAAACAAGTGAACGACGAAAACAAGTGAACTCAAGTATCAAGTCAACAAGTCATGTATCTGGGCGCAAACAACAAGAGCGAAGGCCTGGAAGACGCGGAAATTAGAGCCAGAGGGATGATGGCAAATAAAGCGCATTTATCATTGACGACTGTGCTTAAGTCCAATGTAATACACAGAGACACGAAATACAAAAAGTTGTACAAAACAATAATCCGACCAATAACCACGTACGGCTGCCAAGTGTGGATTCTCACCGCAAAGAACGAAGCAAAAATCGATGCGTTCGAGAGGAAAATATTAATAAGGATCCTAGAATCAGTAAATATAGGAGGCGATACAGGCCCTTAAAGACCAACCAGTGTCGATATACGTGAAACTGCAGCGCCTCCGGTGGGCTGACCAGATTATAAGAATTCTAGATGGTAGTATGCCCAAAAGAATCCTGAACGGTCGAATGGAGAAGAGGCCGATAGGAAGACCAAGAAAAAGATGGGAGGATAAGACAGACCAGGACACCAGACGAATCTTTAAGCCAGGAAGATGGAAGGAAGTGGCCCATGAAAGAGAGGAATGGAAGAGGAAGCTAAGGGAGGCCAAAGCTCAATTTGGGGTGTAGCGCCAGTAAAAGAAGAAGAAGAAAATGACGACCAAGACTAACAAAGCGGAGTGTTGGAAGACGTCAGCAACGTTGGCTTCACGACATCAAACAGATTGGGGGCAGACACCAACTTGGTACCAACTCGCCCAAAATAGAGACATGTGGAAAAGTCTGAAAGATTGCTATACTCAGGGGTGGGTAAAGAAAAGTCGAAGAAGAAGAATAAATCAAAATAAAGTACGAACTGTCCACGAACGCTATAATGTTTAAAACCGGCGCTTCCCATATTTGAACGTATTTGAACGATAAATTTCAGCTTTTTTTTAAACTTCACGATTATTTTATGCACAAATGCAATATGCAGTTTATATACATCGTTCTATGCTAATATGCAGTTTATATACATGCAGTTTATGTATCATTCAAACCGGAAATTTGCTTGTGCTATTAAGCTAATGGTAAAGCTGAATAAGATGAATTTCGTTGTAAATAGTTTATTTCCCATATAACTATAGTGTCGTAAAGTGTTTCTCTGCTTTTAGAAAATTCTTAAAATTCCCAGGTTCGCGTTCAGAACAGTTTTTTTTTTACCGGGTCCCACCGCCCCCGCTTCATACCATAAAATGTAAATTTTAAAGTCTGTAATATTTGTCGTTATATACAATAAAAGCTACATAAATTTATTCATTAAACTGGGTAGCCAATTTGCCGATCGTCGAAAACAAAAACACAGTTTCATAAAACACAAAAATTGTTTATTCATTAAATATAAACATATTATGCAAATTTTTACACATTTAATTTGCACATTTTTTTCCATTATTAACAATAAAAAAACTAAGGTACTTACGCCACCACCGGTACATTTTTAAAAGCCGCCAATCTACACCTAAAATTTGTGTGATAAATAGAGATCGGATTTTAGGCAAAACACCTATGTCAGTTTTTCAGGCATCGACTTTCTAATAATACACAAATTTGTTTTAGTAAATTCTGAATCATTAGAGCCCTATTTGAATTTGCCTATTTTTGCCTTTTTTGTACTATTTTTTTTTATCACCTATTTTACCAGGTATTTTGCCTATTTTCGTTTATTTTTACCTATATTTGCCTATTTCTGTGTCTATTTTGTATTCTTGGCATTTTCTTATGCAATTTAGGTCTATTTATCATAAATTAGATTTGTGACTAGTCTTTGAGAAGCCATCCTACCTTCACCAGACGAAATTGTTTTTTTTTTTGCTTTTAGCGGTGTCACAGACCGATTTGTTTGATCATCCCCTTTCTTTTGTTAAAATACCGCGAAATTTACGCAACCAACTATTCCCTCCACTATTGGCCTGCAAAATTTTAGAAAAAGCAAATCATGCTACAATATCACGTTTTATTAACGATAATTTAAGTAGGTACGAGTCTAAATTTTGTCTACAGGTCAAATGGTATCCAGCATGATAAAGTTAAATTATATTATTCAGATGCAGCTGCATATATGGTGAAATCTGATGTAAGTTTGAAGATTTTGTACCCAAATCTTATACATGTCACTTGCTTAGCTCACGCATTGCATTTGGTATGTGAAGTAATACGTAACGAATATGAAAACAATTATTTCTCAAAATCAAAGTATTTCTCAAATCTCCGTTAAGAATTCAAATATCTAGAGACCATTTACATGGCCTACCGCTGCCTCCTGAGCCAATAATAACACGATGGGGCACTTGGCTGAAAGCTGCGTTCTTTTATTGTGACAATTTTGAATCAATTAAACAGGTAAAGACTTGATTCTCTATTTGTTGAAAATATTGCTACTTCACAGTGTGAAATTTTCAAAAAATCGTTTTTTTTTTCTTTTTTTTTCCGTTAGTATACACTGTTATAAACATTCTCCCCAATTTTTAAATCGAAATTCGTATTATTTCGGTCGCTACAGCCTTTCTTAGAAAAATCGATTAGAGTGTCTGGCGCGTCCGTCCACCGTAGAACCGTTATTCCTATTGTCCTGTTCCTACGTGGACGTGTACCTTTCTTTGCACCTGCCGGGATTTAGCTCTACAACATCGCAGTAAATGGGCAAAGTACAAATGGGTATGGGCGAATGGGTATCAGTTCGCTCGCGACAGCCAGTATGGATAGACCTTTAAACTTTAAACGCGTTTTTCTCGGAATGGTGTTTTTCAAAACGGTGCCCACTCTCAAAGGAACAGTTTTGAAGCTATCCCTTTGGAATTTCGGCTGAACATTCTTCACGTCATTCTTTATGTTGCTATGGAAGCGGTTTTTTTTTTAAATCTTCCAATTTTTTTTTACGAATAATTGTCGAAAAAATAGGCTGAATTCGATACTTTTTGTAAAACCGCCGCCATTTTTTCAAAATTTCATAAAAAAAAGCCTCCATAGAGACAGAGGCTTTCCTACAGATTAACAATCTTTTTGAGATTTTTGTTTCAGATCAAACTTGCGTCCGCAATCGTGGGCACCGTACGGGACCTCGTTTTTTCAAAGCCATTTTAAATATATAAAAACAATGTTAAACAATAAATAAATCAATTTAAAAAAAATCATTTTGTATTCTCCATTAGTGCTGTAATTTGTAAAAAATCAGACCGATTAGTTTAGCCTGACCATCAAAAAAAAATTCGCGAAAATCAGCTATTTTTCGGGGGGTCACACTGTGACGGTTCCTTAAGGTAATACAAGATTTTGATTCTGATGCGGCTAGGGCTATAAAAGATGCAAAAATGTACTTTGCGAAACCGAACATCAAGAACGATTTAATTTATATCAAGAGTAATTTAAAAATTCTTGTTGATGGTATAAAGCTACTTGAAACAAATACCTCACCTTTGGTGGAAACAATTTCTCATTATCAATAATGTAACGGAGTCCCTGATGTCAACCCCAGGACAAGTGGGTCGAAAAGCATACGAAAAATTGACAAAAGTAATAAATAAAAACACTGGATTTGCTTTTCTGAATAATATTTCAAAATTATTGGCTGGCGAAAATGCTAAAATGCCAGAAAAATTGACCATATCACACATCCCAAATTATAAATTTGCACCACTAACATCGTGCGATGTGGAGAGTCATTTTCCATCTACAAGACCATATTATCTGACCGTCGTCAACGGCTGACGGAAGATATTAAGAAAAACTGATAGCATGATAGCTGATAGCAACCATCAGTTAACAATTACACACAGATAACAATTAATGAAAATTAAAATTTATAATGTTTTCAGGTTCTCGTTCCATTTTTTTTAAATCTAGGTCAGTTCTTGGGTATTTGAAACAATGATTAATAATACTCTTAGTCTTTTTTCCGACGTATCGTCCTTTATTTTCGGACTTCTTCAAGGAAGCTACAATATTACATATTCACAATAAATAACTTATTTAAATGTCACCGTCATACAATTCAAAATTTAATACATTGAATTTTATGACGGTGAATTTAATTTTATAGAAATAATCCGGTAAGTGGAAGATAATGTAATGTTGTAGTTTCTTAATGTTGTAGCTTCTTTGGAGAAGTCCGAAAATAATGGACGAAACCTTGTAAAAAAGACTAAGAGTATTAATCATTGTTCCAAATACCCAAGAACTGACCTAGATTACAACAAAAATTAAAATTTATAAATAAAATTTTGAGTAAGTAATGGCCTTTTGAGCGACCCAAAACTGTAAATTTAAAGCCTTTTTTCATTAATTTATTTGCCTTTTTGCCTACCTTTTCTGATAGTTTTTGCGACCTTAAAGTCCGACCTCTAGTGATAAATCATACAATAAAACATTTTATTTAAAATTTAAACATTTTTCAAACTCAAAATTATAAATCAAGACAACATGCACGCGACAGCGCGAACTCTCGATCCAATGTATAGCGGTGGTGGCGTTAATACGTAAGTACCAAAACTAATTTACTGCCTAACACTTATCCAGGAGCTAACTTTACTTCAACAAGGCCAACAAAGGGGGACATTTCACTTAAAGCGGACACTGAAAATAAATAATTGACAAAATTTGAGGAACAGATTTTTGGAAGCTGTTGCTGCTATTATCCAAAAAGAGGGAAAATGATGGAATGTAATGTTATTTTGAGAAAATTAAATGTTCTTCTTGGTAGTTATAATAAATTCTAAATTTATTTTTTTTTTCGTATAGAAAACCAAAAGTAAACGGATTTTATTTCGGTATTGTTTTTATCTAAAAATGTAGCTTGTAGTATATAAATAATACGTTTAAAGTTTTAGAATGGAATCTGAATTCATTTTGGAGGTTGATAAACTAAAGTGCGAAGGCGCCGCACTGGCGATTTCTTAGTTTGACGGGGTACAAGCCAACGGTTTAAAAAGCACTGCAACGTCAATATTAGTGCGTATTACAACTATGTGTTTTTTTAAAGGCTTATATTATGCCTGACCTGCATTATTTACTTCAGTCGAAGCATTATCAAATTCCAAATCTTCCGGTGTTCCATCGGCAAATAATATAAGATACAACTTCCGCAAAGCCAACAATGTTGAAACCATATGATGATCTTGTAACTATACAGTCTGGTCGGTCTTGGATTCTTTTAACGATGTGTAGGTATCAGTTGATAAATTTTATGACACCAATATTCAGCTGCCCTATTCCTGGATATCAATAATAGAAGAATAGAAATAGATATTGGTTAAGTACGTATTATAAGCAGAACTATTGAGCTTTTAACAATTTGCCCGTAGGTTTTGCATTCTCCAAGACGGACTTGGATAAGCTTTCCATTTCTTTCTTCTTCCAATGGCACTACAGCCCGAAGCGAGCCCTGGCCTCCACCAAACGTTGTCTCCAGCGTTCCCTTTCCTCTGCCGCCGCCCGCCAGTTCCGCACCCCCAGCATCTCTCTCGCATCCCTTTTCACACTTTCCTCCCATCTCGCCCTTGGCCTGCCCGCTTTCCTTCTGCCTTCCGGCACTCTGAGTATTTGTCTCGGCACTGCTGTTGGAGCCATCCAGCACACATGTCCCGCCCATCTTAGCCTGCTTAGTTTTATGTGGGATACCACATCTGGGCTTTTGTATAACTGATATAGTTCATCCTAATTCTCCAGCCCTCTTCGCTGTTAATTGCCCCATAAATTTTCCTCAGGATCTTTCGCTCAAAAATCTTCAGCATCTTTTCCGATTTCTGGGTCAGCGTCCATGCTTCGCTTCCATATGTGAGGATGGGTCGTATGATTGCTTTATATATATTACACTTCGTTTGTCTGCTAGCTAGCTTCGAGTTAAGGATGGATTTAAGAGTGAAGTATGCCCTGTTGGCTTGCATGATTCTATGTTGTACTTCCACCCCTTCGTCGTTCTGATCCGTGACGGTTGATCCCAGATATTTAAAGTTGTTGACGACTTCTACAGTATACTCTCCCATATCCAGATTATTTACTGCGTGTGCTGGCGCTCCCGGTCTTACCATCATTACTTTTGTTTTATCCTTGTTTATTGACAGATCTATCTCCTTGGCTCTCTTCTCCATTTTACCGTAAGCATCTTTCATTGCCGTTAGCGATCTACCGATGATGTTTAGGTCGCCAGCATAGCCCAAAAGTTGCGTGGATTTATTGAAGATGGTACCGTTGCATTCTATCTGAGCTTTCGTTATAGCTTTTTCGAGCGCGATGTTAAATAATATGGGTGATAGACTGTCTCCTTGTCTCAGACCTGTAATGGTTTCAAACTTGTGCGATGTCGTTTTTTGGATACCGACTTGGTTCCAAGTCTTTTTTAACGTACAATTTACCAATTTAATGATCTTTTGTGGTATCTCGAATTCTTCCATTGTCTTCATGAGTGTTCTTCTATCGATAGTATCATACGCTTGTTTAAAGTCTACGAAGACCTGGTATGTGCTGATGTTCATTTCCCATGTCTTTTCTAGTATTTGTCTGAGGGTAAACATTTGATCAGTCGTCGACTTTCCTTTCCGGAAACCTGTCTGATACTGTCCTATAATGCTCTCTGCGTACGGATGCAGTCTTCGTCCGATTATCCATGACAGCACCTTGTAGGCCGTGTTAAGAAGAGTTATACCACGATAGTTCTTGCACTCCAGTTTGTTTCCTTTCTTGTAGATAGGGCATATCTTCCCCTCCCGCCATTCCTCGGCTATCTCTTCTGTCCTCCAGATTCTTCCTATCAGCTGGTGTAAAGCACAGTTCAGAGCGTCTCCTCCCATTTTGATCATTTCAGATGTTATCATGTCCGGTCCCGGTTGCTTTGTGGTTCTTTAGTGCCTTTATCGCCTCGCTTATTTCTCTTTGTGATGGTTAGTTATCTTCTCTCAGATCTCTTACTTCTGGTGTGTGAATTGGGTCGTCTTCAGCTGTTTGTCCGGTTAATTCCACTCGTAGTGAGGTATTCAGGAGTTCGTTAAAATATTCCGTCCATCTACCTAACACTTTACTTTCTTCAGCCAGTAAGGTGCCCTCTTTACTGTTGATTATTGTTGCTCTGGGCTGAAATGCATTTCGCAGGTTGTTCACTATCTTGTAGCATTCTCTAATTTTGTGTTTCTCTTGGTGGTGCCCTATCTGTGCCACCTGGTCGTTAAAATGGGCCCGTTTCTTCTTCCGAAATAATTTGGATGCTTTCTTTCTTTGCTTGTTGTATTCAGCTTGTTTGGCTCTCGTGGGTCTCTGCAAATTTTCTGCCCTAGCTTTCTGTTGTTTCTCGCGTGCTTCTTCACACTCTGCATCGTACCATTGTTTTAGTTTTTTCCTATGGACTTTCCCGAGCGCCTCCTCTGCCGATTCCTTAATCCCCTTTGCAATTTCCGTCCATTGTTTTTCAATACTATGATTATCCGTCAACACTCCTAGTTTTTCGGCGATCTTTTCTTCGTACCGTTGCCTTACCCTGGTTAAGTTCAGTTTTTCCACATCTAATTTTTCTATTCCGCTGTTTGCTGGCTTTTTCGAGTTGGCTAGCCTTTGTTTTAATTTAATCCTCACCAGGTAATGGTCCGAGTTGCAGTCTGCCCCTTTGCAGCATCTGACGTCCTGTTTGCTGGACATAAATCTTGTGTTTATTAAGACATGGTCTATTTGATTGAGTGTCCTTCCGTCTGGTGATCTCCATGTCATCTTGTGGATGTCTTTATGTGGGAATAGCGTACTGCTGACTACAAGGTTTCTAGATGCTGCTAGGTCCACTAGTCTCTGTCCATTGTCGTTAGTATTTTCGTGTAGGCTGTGTTTTCCAATCGTGGGTCTGTATACGTCTTCTTTCCCTATCTTAGCATTGAAATCCCCCAAGATCATCTTTACGTCGTTGTTGTGTGTCGAATCGAATAGCCTTTCTAGTTTTGCGTAGAAGATCTCTTTTTCGTCGTCTGTTTTCTCCTTGCTCGGTGCATGTACGTTAATTATTGTCAGATTGAAGAGCTTCATTCTTATTCGGATCATGCAGAGTCTGTCATCTACTGCTTGGAAGTCCATAATATCCTTCCCTACACTTTTCTTGAGTATGAAGCCTGTTCCTAACTTGTGCGCCTTCCCATTATTACTGCTTTTACATATCCTATATTTTCCTATATCCATGATGCCGCTATCGCTCCAGTTGGTCTCCTGTAGTGCCACTATGTCGAGTTTGTATCTCTCCATTTCGTTTGTTAAGGCTTTTAGTGCACCTATCTGGTAGTGCACCTATCTGGCTCCTTACATTCCATGTTCCCATCGTAATTTCTTTCGATTTCCTTGTGCATTGCTGTGGTCGTTGCCGAGTAGTCAGTCCAGTCCGAGGCACGTTTGGTGGTTTCGTAACGGTTTCTTTTTTTCTATGGATGAGTTGTTGGCCCATCACAAAACCCCCTTTTCGGAGGACCATTTCACCCGCTCTCGTTGGCCCTGACCGCGCTTTCCATACGGATTGGTTACCGCATCTCCAGCTTGGTTGCTCAGGTTACCAGGGTTCACCACGTGGAGGTGAGAGTCGGACTTGGGTAGGAGAGGCTATGCTCCAATCTTTTCCTGTGCGATTGTCGTGCGGTTGCGCATGCACTACCCTTTGAACCCCAAATTTCTTTCTGTATCGGTCTTTTAATTTTAACGTCGCAATAACATGAGGAGTAAACCAAGCAGGTGCCCATTGATAAGCTATATGCTATTTTAAATTCTTCCGTCCCCCAGTATTCATCAGATAAGCAAAATACGTATCCTGCTTGGTTTTTCCTCATGTTATTGCAACGTTAAGGTTAAAAGACCGACACAGAAAGAAATGGTAAGCTTATCCAAGTCCGTTTTCTATTCTTCTATATTGGCTTTGAAATGTCAAACTGAAAGAAAAATGTCAAAACTTTTTTTTTCTACTTCAAAATTTTACAATGGAAATAATGTCTACATTTGTTAAAGAATTGAAAAAAAGGAAAAAGTCCCTTCAAATTTTTAATACAAGATGATCATTTGACCGTTTGTGAAGACCGTGAAGAGGCCGAGTCAACAGCAGGATTTTGACTTTGAAATGAAGTGGTAGTGCAGTTCAACTGCAGTCTTCGTGTACAGTTTCCATACAAAATGAATACAGAAAAAATCCAGGCAAAATTACTAGTACAAAGGATGAATGGTGAATGACGATCGCTTCAACGTTTGAGATGCGTAGAGACGGAATCAAGGGCGGGGTTTCGACTTCGAAGTGCAGTGGCAGTGCAGTTCAATTCAATCACAGTTTTTCTTTCAATTCAATCCAAAGAGAATTGAAAAAAGGAAAAATAGTCCAAAATTCCAATCAAAATTAAAATGACAGTCGTCATATATATATATATATATATATATATATATATATATAAAGCCAACTCAAGTGAGGCTGAGCTTTGTGCTATCAGCGGGGTCCACGGGTGGCGGATAGTGGAAAGGCCTTTAGATATAAAGGTTAGCTGCGAATACCCACTACGAAATCCCCGACCATAAAGCGGCGTTACTATCAGGATGCAGAGGGGTAGTCAGCGGGCACGACTACCTTGAGTAAATACTGCAGAAATCCGACGACGGTAACATGACATGGCGAATAGTGCTGCCATTAAATAAGCACACCCCTGGAATGGGCTGCGTTCCAGTATGATTATAGGTGGAGATTAACGTGTAATCGGTACAGGTGTAATCAAGACAACGAGGGCGACGATGAAATATTCATCCCAACCGGTCTGGTCACAGCGCATTGAAAGCAACGGAAAACTACCATGTATCAATTTCCTAGTATAATCATCAATATGGCTGAAAACAATCAAATAATGGGCCTTAGTTCCCGGCAGACCTTAAATGGTCAGAGGCTGCTAAGAATCTCCGCGTCAGCCACAACAATAATTAGTACTTGGAACGTGAGAAGTATGTTCGCAGCGGGTAAGATACAAAACACGATTACAGAAATGAAGCGCATGAAAGTAGAAATCATGGGGATCAGTGAAATGAGATGTAAAAGAGTCGGAAAATGTATAGTTGATGATCACACAGTGTACTACTCAGGGTTAGATAAGAACCGGCACCGATACGGCGAAGGTATAATTCTTAATCAGAAAATTGCAAAAGCGGTATGCAACTTTACACCAGTTTCTGACCAAATAATGTTGGTACAACTAGCAACAACGCCAATAAATATAATGAAAATAATAATTAATGAAAATGTGTTTTAGTTTTCCGTAGGCTGCCCACGTTAGTCTTAGCCTCCTTCCAATCTCATGTGTCTGGTTGTCTCTGCCGATTTCAATCTCGTGGCCTAGATACTTGTATGAGGTGACTTGCCGGATCTCAATCCCTTCCATTATAAAGTTTCGGGAAGGTACTAGGTTGGTCATAAATTCCGTTTTCGAGATGTTAATTTTAAGGCCGACTTTTTGTGATTGTTCTGCCAGCTTCTTAAGCATTTTTTCAGTCTTATCTAGGCTATCCGAAATTAGCACAAAGTCGTCTGCGAACCGTAGATGGTTGAGGTTTTCGCCATTGATGTTTATGCCCATATCTTCTAGTTCTATGGTCTTGAACATGTACTCCATGAGGTTTGTAAATAGTTTAGGCGAGATGGTGTCACCTTGTCGAACGCCGCGTTGTATTCTGAATCTGTTCGTTTTTTCGTGTAGTTTAACGCATGCGGTAGCATTTTTGTATATGTGCTGTAGAGTCTCCGAGTACCTATGGTCTATTCGGCAATTCGCCAGTGCCTTAAACATCTCATTGTGGTTGATAGAGTCAAATGCCTTCTCGTAGTCCACGAAGGCAAGGACGAGTGGCTTGTTGTATTCGACACATTTCTCTATTACGGTTTTGATGGTTTGCAGGTGGGCGTTCGTTCCGTATCCGGCTCTGAATCCTGCTTGTTCAGGCGGTTGATAAAGGTCAAGTTTGGTTGTGAGGCGTCTAGTTATGATTTTGGTGAAGAGTTTATAGAGGTGCGAAAGCAGGCTTATTGGCCTGTAGTTTTTTAGGTCAGCCGTGTTTCCCTTTTTGTGTATAATAACAATGATTGCATTGTCCCATGCTGTTGGTGTTATTCCTTCCGTGAGACATTTGTTGAATAAACTCTTTATGGCTTCTAATAGCTCGACTCCCCCTTCCTTAATCAGTTCGATCGCAATACCATCCTCCCCGGGCGCCTTGTTATTTTTCATATCCGTAATTGATTTTGAGATTTCCTCTTGGGTTATCTCCGGTAGATCTTCTGATCCTTGGTTTAAAATTTGGGGGATGGTGCGGGTATATTCCGGCTCTGGTGTTTCTTGAGCGCTATAGAGATTTGAATAGAAGCGTTTTACGATTTCCAGGATCTCTTCTTTGTTCCTGATAGTTTGCCCGTTTTGGTCCTCGAGTTTGGTAATTTCTGCTTTTCCGGGTGTTATTTTCTGTCTCAGTACTTTCATGTTTTTGTTCTCTTCGATAGTCATCGCTATCCGTGTTTTGTTATAGTTTCTAATATCTTTCCTTGCGGCCTTTGATATTTCTTTATTTAGTGTTCTCAGCTGGTCTGTATGTAGTAGGTGCTTTTGTAGTTTTTCTCGCCTTTGTTTCATAAGTTGTCGTGTGTTTGCTGATAGTTTCCCTTCTTCCCTGCTTAGTTTCGTACCATGTATCTGTTTTGCCTCTCGTATCGATGTTACGATTTCATTGCTCAAGGTTTCTATACTCATTTCCTCGATGTTACCGTGTCCTAGTCGTTCTGCTATGGATTTCTTGTATTCCTCGTTATTGTTCACTGTAGTTTGTTCTTTGCTCTTTGATGTTGCAAGCAGTCTTCTCTCCTTTTTCAATCGTAGCACAACTTTTGCTCTTAGCATCCTGTGGTCGCTTCCCACTGACACCCGGTTGAGTATTGTGACATCCTGTACTATTTGTTTTTTATCCGTGATGATGAAATCTATTTCGTTTCGTGTATTTACAAAAGTACCACATACTGCAATTAATAATTGATGGCAAAATTGATGGAAAAATGGGATTAGGACGGACGAAGATGTCTTGGTTGCGGAACATAAGGCAATGGACGGGATTTCGAACTGTAGAAAGTTTGATCCACACAGCATTCCTTGCTGTGTGGATCAAACTTTCTACAGTGTAGAAATGGGACATGTGGTCGCGAACATCCGTTAATGGATATGCGCAGAACAAGAAGGAGATTTAAAACAAAAATGGAACAGGATCTGGGAGTAGCCCAAGTATTATGCCGATATTCTCCAAACTTCAGAAAACTCTACAATAACCTACGAGGCAAGATTCTTGATCCTCATTTTCACTACAAAAGTTTTGTTCAGCAATGACGCTCAATGACAACGTTAACAAACAAAATATTATATAGACATAAATAAATAATATATAGACATAACAACTTTCTTTTTTTAGGAACATAAGAGCATACAGTAACTTTTGTCATGAAACCCAAATGGAGAAGAGATCTTCACGATCTTTAGATGCTAGCATGTATACTAGAATGTATTTTTTATTTTTTTTTCAATGTTCCTACAATTGTTAGATTCCATACAATAAATGCTTTGCTAAAGGTAAAGTAGTAAAAAAGAAATATCCATATTGTAATATTTCTTCCGGATCCTTATTATCCGGATATTTTGCAGCTAAATCTTTTACTCTCTTCCACTCTTTCGCCTTGATTTTTTTCACATCCAGTTGTTATTTTGCCAGTGTAAATTTGACCTTTCAATGGATATGAATTTTTGGCGTCGCTTATCCACCACATTCTGATCCCATACTTTGCCCACCCGGCGGTTTTATTTATTGAAATAGGGTTTTTCGGGTAGTGGAATACTCTATGGGTAATCACGAGCTGTAATGTGAAAGTCTGCGGGTATTTTATTGAATGAAAAACCCATGCGGGTACACGGGTACCCGGGTATTGAACAACGTAGTTACGACTGGGCATTGACATAAGTGTTAAAGCTTGACTTTGAAATTAAAACACAAACAACAACCAAATATTCACACTTTCCCATAATTAACAAGAACTTTCCATTGGACGAAGATTTCATTACCCACTGTCACTAAATCTTTGGTTTATTATTAGCTTCATTTATCATTCATAATGGCGCGACGGGCCTTACGCGGTCCTTGGCCTCCAATATACTTCGTTTCCAATCGTCGCGGTTTTCCGACCTCTGCCTCCAGTTTGTGTACCCTAGCATCTCTAATCAGATGTTTCGGATGGAGTTCTACCAACTGTCCCTCGCCTTACCAACTGGTCTTTTTCCTTCTGTTTTGTTATTCAGCGCTTTCTTTGGGATCTCGCCCTCATGCATTCCGTGTGCGTATCCCGCCCATATCAGTTTCCTCAACTCAATTATCGTTACTATGTCGGCGTCGCCATAGAGTTGGTATACTTGGTATACAATTTCCGGATTTGGAGCGAGGAAAGTCCAGAAGATGTAGAGGAGTTGTGGTTTCAACAAGACGGCGCAACATGTCACACAGTGCGCGATACAATCAATTTACTGCAGGAAACATTCGCTGACCGCATAATCTCGCGTAACGAACCCGTGAATTGGCCTCCACGGTCGCTTGATATTACACCTATGGATTACTTTCTCGTAGGTTGTCCATAGGAGTAATATCAAAGTAGTCCATAGGTGTAATATCAAGCTACCGTGGAGGCCAATTCACGGGTTCGTTACGCGAGATTATGCGGTCAGCGAATGTCCTGCAGTAAATTGATTGTGTCGCGCACTGTGTGACATACCGAATCAGATGGGCTATCGGCACTTTCCAGCCTTTTAAGGCCCCAGGTGTGGACGGACTAGTTCCTGCCTTCCTACAAAAGGGAGAGAGAGAACTAATGCCGTATATTCTAAATATCTTTAGAAGTAGCTTAGCGCTCGGATATATACCGGAGCTATGGAGAAGGGCTAAGGTGGTATTTATACCGAAGGTAGGGAAGAAAGACACCACTCAACCGAAGTCATTTAGACCCATTAGTCTAACATCTTTTATGTTAAAGACAATGGAGAAGGTGATTGATAATTACCTTAGGACTATAGTGCTGGTAGGTACACCACTACACAGGAGTCAGCATGCTTACAGAGCAGGTAAATCCACAGAAACCGCCCTGTATCAGCTGACAAACGAAATAGAAGCAGCACTAGAGATAAAGGAAGTAGCGATATGTGCCTTCTTGGATATAGAGGGAGCTTTTGACAACACCTCACACGAGGCTGTCAGGGCGGCCCTCGAAAGAAGGAGTATCGACAGCACTATCTCAAAGTGGATGGGAGAAATGCTGAGAACTAGAACGGCGGAGACACAAGTGGGAAAAGACACCATTAAGATCTCCACAACTCGAGGGTGCCCACAGGGAGGTGTACTATCACCGCTAATGTGGAGCCTGGTAGTTGATGAACTACTGGTTAGGCTAAACGACCTAGACATCAAATGTCAAGGTTACGCCGATGACATAGTCATAATGGCCAGAGGAAAATTTGAGGGAACGCTCTGTGAAATTGTTCAGAGAGGCCTCAAAGTAACTGTAGATGGTGTCAAACAGTGGGATTGAGACTCAACCCGAGCAAAACCACGGTGATACCATTTACTAGAAGGAGAAAACTAAACTGCCTACATCCCATACTCATAGATGGGAAGGCAGTAGAATACCAACAGGAGATAAGGTATCTGGGTATCACACTAGATAGCAAACTCCTATGGAATAGACACGCTGAGGCAGTGGTGGGTAAAGTCAAACGCGCCCTAATGGTGTGCAGAAATCTGGCAGGAAAAACGTGGGGTTGTAACCCCACTATCCTGCGATGGATGTACACCGTGATAGTGAGACCTGCAATCACTTATGGGGCGGTTGCGTGGGGAAGTAGAATCAAGCTGGCCTCTATGAGGAAACAGCTTGAGAAGATTCAAAGACTGGCGTGTGTCTGCATCACGGGGGCGATCGGGTCGTGTCCGACAGCAGCATTGGAGCTGCTGCTGGATCTGACTCCGCTGCACCTTGTGGTGGAGAGCGCCGCCAGATCGGCGATCGTAAGGTTCAGCAAGGAAGGAATGGGCAGAGGCAAGATAATCGGGAGCAGAGACCGAAACAGCCTCGCTGCCAAGATCCCCTGGCTGGAAGTACCAAAAGACGAAATGGTATGCAAATACCACTTCGAGAAAAACTACACAGCAATGTGTAGTAGTAAAGCCGATTGGAGCGACGAATCCTCAGCATACCACATAGAGCAAAATGCCATCAAGTGGTATACAGATGGTTCGAAGACAAAGGAAGGCACTGGTGCAGGAGTGTTTGGACCTCGTACCAGATACTCCGAATCCATGGGAACATCCCCAAGTATCTTCCAAGCAGAGGTACACGCAATCGAAAGATGTGCACAGTTTAACCTCGACAGGAAGTACCGCAAAAAACGAATTGCTATCCTGTCAGATAGCCAAGCAGCCATCAAGGCCATTAGCTCATACACCATCAGATCCAAACTGGTATGGGACTGTGTGGGGAAGCTGAACAAGCTTGGCAGGGATAATAAAGTAACGCTATACTGGGTACCAGGACACACTGGTATAGACGGAAACGAGGAAGCCGATCACCTAGCAAACAAGGGATCCAGTAGCCCCTTTATAGGTCCGGAACCCTTTTGCGGTATGAGCGTGAACACCATCCGCAAAAGTTTAGATGAAGAAATAAGAGGAAAATGGATGAAAACCTGGGAAGAACTTCCAGGGCTAAGGCAATCCAAAGTGATGCTGGGATCTTTTAACCAGAAGAGAACTAAAGCTTGCCTGAAACTAAGCAGGAACAAGCTCAGAATTCTGACAGGAGCCCTGACGGGACACTGCAGACTTAGGAAACATCTCAAGGCCCTAGGCCTAGAGGAGGATGATGGATGCAGATTCTGTGGCTCAGCAGAGGAAACCCCCATACATCTGTTCAAAGACTGCGGAGCATTACTCCGCAAGAGACAGATGTACCTTGGGGCTCACTGCTTGAACACAGAGGAGCTGCAGGCCTTGAATCCCACCCAGATCCTGAGATTTCTAAAGGAATCAGGATTAGAGGAGGCGCTCTAAATGGGTAAGTACACCAACACTTGGAGGAGGAGGGTGGGGTACAATAGATCTATAAAGGTCGCAGTACAAGTCGTCACCACCATATCTACAACCTACAATCTACTGTGTGACATGTTGCGCCGTCTTGTTGAAACCACAACTCCTCTACATTAACGCCATTCAAGTGGAGAACGAAAAAGTAATCATGGATCGATGGCTTGACTATTACATGCTGGCCGGCATCATCTTTAAAGAAATGTGGGTCAATGATTCTACCAGCACATAAAGTATAAAGTGTGTATTTGTGGATTTAACGGCGTCTCAATAACTTCTGGATTTTCCTCGCTCCAAATCCGGCAATTTTGTTTGTTAACGTTGTCATTCAGCCAAAAATGAGCGTCATTGCTGAACACAATTTTTGTAGTGAAAATGAGGATCAAGAATCTTGTTTTCGAAGGACCATGATAAAGAAATCAATCAGCAATGCAATTATAGCGGATGTCTACTCTAACCTGTTCGGCGAAATGATGAGGGAGCTTGGTATTGAGCAACTGAAGCTGGCGAGTGGAAACAACTCAATCCTAATGCAATATTCGACAACATTCGCACAAATAACGTTTTTGACGAGGTAATCTAAAATTTATTCGTGAAATAAAAAAATTTTATACATAAAATTTGTGACGTAGTACAGGCATATTACAGATAAATTACAAACGTGGTTATGAACAAATTAAGAATGCAGAAGGGGGTGCGCAAAATAAAGTTAGCATTAAGAAGAACAAACTAGGACTAAACGCGTGTTAATGTCGATTGAAGATCAAAAGAAGTTTGAAGATCAAAATATCCAAATTGGAACTTCGATGTACGTTTCTACATCGTTTATCATCATTAGCCAAACATTTTGTGAATTCTTGCTAAACATTTTGTGGATATTTCGAGTTGTCTGAGCTGCATTAGTTCCAAGACGGAACCTATATTCGAAAATAACTCAAATTTTTCACTCATCCCTGGTTTAAAACATTTACCCTCCAAAAGACAATTCGACATATTCTCACAAACAAAAACCTGGGTCCGAAAGACGTACCTTTCTAGTAAGACACACAGATAATTAGCTATATTTGAGAGTGGAATAATGTTATTGCTGCTAGTTAAGTATGTTTCTTCTGTGTGACCAAACAACTGTGTATAGGAGACTGTTGTAAGGATACTGAAGGATGTTGTTAGGGTGTTTTACCTTGGTGATCAGTCGTAATGAGGTTCGTTCTGCCACTTCTAGTTAGAGAAGAGCATGGGACGAGTTTCTCGTTCCAGATCCCATCTCCTGGGACAGATCCTTGTCACTGTGCCATCCCATCACATTTTCGTCCAACTGTACCACCCCAAGAACCTAACATGTTCGTCCTATCCCATTCATCCCATCCCATCCCGGTCGCTCGGCCCTTCTGATTTATCCCATTGCCCACAAACTTGCACAATAGAAATAATGGCATCTATTTTCTTCTTCTTCCTTCGAATAGGCCTGCTTGGGACCACGCTTGTTCAACTTTTCGGCTTTGATCTTTGCCCAGTATTGTTGCATCTTCTGCCGGCGTAACTCCATTCTCTCTTCGGTCCAGGGGGTACCTTTCTTTCGGGGTTTTTCCTAAAATCCACGGACTTCCTTCAGGGTGCGTCTCACAGACTGTAGGTTTTGGAGATTTGTTATTCCCAACTTCTTTAATATCCTTCTCGGTTTCTGTCAACCAAGTGGTACAAACCTTCTTGTTTTGCCAGAAGGTGAACTGACGGTGGGTTAGTCGGTTTGGCGGCAATCTTGCAACGTGCCTATAGAAAGCTACCCTTCTTTTCCTTGCACAGTCAGAGAGCATCTCGATATGTTCGTGGAGCTCAGAGTTATGCTGCCTTTGATGCTGCCGGAATTCCCCATCTTCCTTTACCGGGCCTAGGATCTTCCTGAGGATTCTCCTCTCTCTGATTTCCAATTTCTCTACCATACCTCTTCGGTTCAAGGAAAGACACTCCATAGCATATAGGGCTTCTGGACGTAAGACTGATGTGTAGTGCTTAAGTTTAAGGTTGCGTGACAGGCATGTCTTGTTGTAAGTGTTCATAGTCAGTGGAGAGACTAGTTCAAACTAGTTGACTGTCTTGGATAATGATGTTCTTTCTGATAAGTTTAATCAGTCATACTGATGTTTCCCTGCTCTAGTAACATCTCTCTGTTTGCAACTCTGATGTTGGTGAAGAATTCTGTTTTCTCCAGCGACACTTGAAGACCCACTTTGGCAGCCTGTTTTCTGAGGCAATTTACCTGCATTGTTGCCATCTCAAAAGAATCGGCAAACAGTGCCATGTCATCTGCAAAGGCCAGGCAATCCACAACCTGTCCATTGTTCTTACGTCCCAGGTAGATACCACTCTGAGCACCCAAATTGATCAGTTCCTTGCGCCATTCTCTCATAACCTTTTCCAGCTGCCTTATTTTTCTTAAGAAGTTGAATGATTTGGCCAACTTTTTGCAATGAAGGGGACAGCGAGTCCGGTTTTGGTGTGATTTGTTTATAGTCGAAGTCATCGCTGGGTGGATCACAGTTGACTAGTTTTTTAAAGTTCTGAGCCAAACGGTGGCAGTTGTCATTGTCGTTGTAAGCCAGTTTGCCTTGTGAGTCTCTGAACTGGAGTTGGCGAAGCGTATTTTCTGAGTATCTGTTTGAAGGTTCCAAAGAAATCTCTGGAGTTATTCTTAGCAAAGCTTTCTTCGATTTGTTCCAAAAATTTATGTCAATTTTCCTTGGTCTTTTTACAATTCCACTTCACCCAGGCTATCTGTCTTTGGGCTATTGCATTGTCCCAGTCTTCAGTCCACCACGGATGCTTCCTTCCTCCAGCGAGAGTGGCGAGTTCATTGGCCGCCTTGACAAGAGGCGGAGAATCCAATCTCCGAACGTACGACGCATATTTAATTTAATACGTTCGAGCTCGCTCATTGCATCTGATAAACATATTATATCTTTATTACGCGTATCGTCTGCGATCTGGTGAAAGTTATGGAGGATCAGCTGCTTGAGATGGATGTCGGTTGGAAGGAGACCCGTAATGATACAAGCTGCCTCAGAATAGACTGTGCGATACGCTTTTGCAGCACGGATTGTGCTCTGTACGCTCAAAAGCTATAGGCCTCATTTCACGCCACACGACTTCTGCCATATTGAAGCAGCGTATAATATTGCAAGTTCTATAGCGCCGCAGTAGATATCAATCAGCTGTGATCTCCTCAAACCACACTACTTTCTCGCAGCGATACCCAGCTTTATGGTGAAACGTTTTACATCCAAGAACGTAGAACGTCGTCTTATGATGAAAGGAAACTTCCCACCAAAATTCATCCAAATCGAAGCATAGCAAGAGTCGATTGCAACTATTGGTGGATTTGTCATAACTAGGGCCCGGATTTATATGTAAATACATGTTTTTAATTCAATTTATTTTCGGTTTTGATTTCGGTTTTCTACATAAATTATGATATTTGGAAATAAAGATTACATTTTCACGTTGCAAATGTCATAATTTGTGTGGAAAACAAAATAAGACCGAAAATAATTTGTATAAAAAGTATGTATTTACATATAAATCCGGGTCCTAGTCATAACCCACCCGATATGTAGTACCCCATTATCCGACGCAGTCTACCAAAGCAAATATCTCCGCATACTATCTAACTAGCAATTTCTGTAACTGCGGCTGAATGTAAAGATATTCCGACTTGCATTTAAATATTTACAATATCTGTTATTTCCTCCAATTATAATACAGCGGAGAGACAATAGGATTACAAGACGCATCGCCAAACCCATTCAGCGACTCGGCAAGATTTATGAATTATTTAGTTTGTTGCGGATTACATGCGAACATTTCTGATAAATGTGTCAATGTTTAAACACATTCAATATTAAGCATTCAGATGTAATTGCAAAAGAAAATTGTTGTAATATGCAAGGAATGTAGTATATTATATGATTATATGATACAAAAATGAAGTGTCATTTGTTTCGGCAAATCTCTAGGGCCAGGCATGTGCAATTTAGTCAAGACCGCGGACCGGAAAACTAATATCACATCATTTGTTGCACACGTATTTTCATGATGTAGAATGCAGTGGAATACACACAAATATTTAATAATCTTTGTTCCTTTTATACAGTTCCAATTGGGGATGTTGATATTAAAAAAAAAAAACTATCGGTATATCTATATTTAGAAATCTATCGAGCTATGGTTTTGATTTATTTTCAAGAAATATTGATCAATCGTGGAATTTTCTAGAACACACTAATAGCTATAAAACCTTGATAAATACGTTTGATAAATTTGATTGATTTCAATACAATTGATAAGCAAATAGAGAAAATAAAGTTAAAAAACAGTCATCGTTTGAACCAAATTAATAATCAAGTTGAAAGTAGGAGATTATCATTACGATATCTTCGAATCTGTCAATAGCTGGAATTACACTGATATCTTCAGTTACTCATTGGCACACTTTGCTCAAGATGCGTTTTGCGAGCCGTTCGCTGCTTCAAAGCAAGTAACGGGAACGGTCAAGACCAACTTTTTTCAAGATCTGAAGGCCAACAGGTATTATAAAAGAGTAAGTATAAAAAGTTAGAAGTTGTGTAATTGCTACCTTAGAGTCTAAGATAAGGAAATCTCGGCTCCTAATCCAACAGGAATTCTTATCTGAAAGGAAACTGACATATTAAGAGAAAATAAATTTTGTATTTTTTTTAATAAACCAATATAGAAGTGACTACAAAATAATGCAAGCAATAAAATAATCAGTTATAATATCAAAAGAGCATAAAAAATAATCGATTATTTTACGAGTAACGATTCGTAATCTGAGAAAAACCACGAGAGCGTAGCTCGATTGGTATTTTAAGGATTACGTCGAGTAGCGAGGGAAAAATAATTAATAATTAAACGAACTTACCTAAGTGAAGTTCTATTATATTTATACGAAGTGCTTCGTCCGAAAAGATTAGTACCTGAAATGTTTAAACTACCTGTAGTAACACGCAGTGTTGCCACTATTCCACTATATTTGAGAGTAAAAATTAAAAGAACTCTGTATACTCCCTGACGCCCTCTATTTCCGCCCCGGGCCCATCATTTAGTTTAGAGACAGCTTAGCTCCGATATTTCTGAACCTGTTGGGAACAATTTGTGTTCGGGTGGGTGGGCGCTACTAATCTTTTCGGACGAAGCACTTCGTATAATTATAATAGAACGTCACTTAGGTAAGTTCGTTTAATTATTAATTATACTCGTGCTTCGTCCTCAAGATTAGAACCTGAAATGTTTAAACTACCTGTAGATCTTGAGAGTACAGGTTCAGGAAATATCTTCTAAATCAAACAATAGCATTGAATTAATGTTAGTTTCTTCATAGAGAGGACCCAAAGAACCTATCTACAGGTTATCGCTCGCTAATAAATTACAATCCTCCTCCAATTGTTATTATAGAATTTTCGGAATGTACGAGAGGTACAGTTCTTTTTATTTCGTCTGCATTTACTCCTAGCTAGTAGGCTTTTGATGCCGCCGCGTGGCGCGTACTATGCGCTGGGAAGTGGACGCATCTATTCCACTGTCCTTTGGTGTGAATTTAATCCAACGCACGGTTTAAAGTCGGGGTTAACACAACCTTGTGCGGTTCTTTATAACTGTCCTTGGACCTATTAATGTAATCAATTAGAGTCGTAGCTGGGCAAACTTCTAACTTTTCAAGGGAAAAAGGTAAACATAGCACTGGTTGGTTAGCCTCTACTCTGGATACTCGTGGGATACACAACTGGTGTATCCCACGTGATATTGTCTTTTGGAAGAGCTTGGGGAAACTTGGAAACTACCATAAAGAATCTTTTGATTCTGTAGTGCTCAGAGAAACTTACTGTTACTATTAAGGATAAAGTTGCTCTATAGTTGTTTTAGGGACCCATATTGGCTACCATATCGATTGCCTCCTCTTGACAATGACTAAACCATATTTTCAAGCACACATCGTACTGCCTTAGGGAACTATTCGCCATTGATGTTATATCTATCAATCTATCTTTAATTTAATGGGATCTTCCCCCTTAGAAATCCCGTCTTGATAACACTCCGACAGCCAGGGTAACATGGGGCTGCAGGTTGCTGCAGCTAGCAAAAAAGGTGTAATCATATCATGTGATTAAAGTTAATTCGTACAGGAACAAGAAGTTGAAAAGTGAAAAAACTGGGTACCAAGGTTGTATGGCCCACAACCTTACATTCATAATAGCCTTGGTGTTATCTGAATTATCTTTCGAATTGCTTTAAGTGTAATAGAGCATGCTGGAAAAAACATAGAAATACATCTTAGACTAATTTAAGGTAAGTATGTTTACAGCGTAAATAAAAAAAACTGTAGTTGAGTCCATTCAAAATTTGGATGAGAGCGCCTAGACTTCTCATTTGCGCTCGTTACCTGCTCTGCAGTGTGTTATTGAAACATCGGAAAATAATTCTACACCGCTAGTGACATCTATAATTTTACGATCTGGGTGCTTCATGTCCTCTGTTAAATAAACTATTAACTGTGATCTGGCAAAATGAACCTAGGAACACACTTATACGTCTCTTAAGTTCAAGAAATTACAACGTTTAATTGATTTGTGTAAAGCCAGCCATATTCCATAGCTGGACAAATCGATATTAACGGACCTACCAAACGTGTGGGGGCTTCCTTATTTAAATTGTTTCTACTTCTGCATCTCTTGATCCCTTGTATAGTGTTTTATTTGTAATCATATTCGAGTTTAACGGCCGTAACAGCCCCTCATTTGATTGCGCTTATGTGAAGTTTTTTGGCTCCTCTGTGGTTCCTATTGTCTGCAGGCCGGAACCGGAGCCTTCTAATTTAAACTCCTTTACATTAAGGGTTTGATAGGCTTCTTAACTGCCTTAGGGTTAGGGTAAGAATTAGGGTAGACCTTCATTTCGTTGCTAGACCTTGATACTGCCTTAGCAGCCTTCAAAATCTCGAGTAAATCATGTCCCGAATAGGTATGTATTAATATTGCTCTCCCTTGGTTGGTCCTTGGTCTCTTTTCCAGCGAATACAGAGCAAAATTACGTCTAGTAGTAGGCTGGGAAAGATGGAGGTCACACAGGATACGACTTGTGTCCATAAGCAGTTTTAGTAATTCATTATCCTAGTTTTCTGCTATTAATTGGATAGAGAAAATTTACAAGCGATTGTATAAGCTAATAGTCCCTATTACATCTACATCCCCCTCCCCTTTTTAAAAAACTCTGAAAAAATTGCAGCCCTAATTTCAGAATTCAGTTGTAGAGCTGCAATGTGATTCCAATTTTCCGGTATTAGGTATTTCCCACTAATACTATGTGATCTTCATTAGATAGTCCGGAATATAAATCTGCACATAAAAATTTCTAGAATTTCACCATCAAGTTGAAGCATCCTCATCTTCATTGATACTTTAGGTTGTGGATCTGTTTTTATCGTTGTCATTGAGTACTGCTGTCTAACCACTAGGTGTATTGTCATGTTCCCGGGTGTAATCGAACGTCGATAGGCCAGATGACGCCTCCTCTGGGTATCGTCCCTCTTTCTCACACCATCAATATTACCCTAGTAACCTAAAAAAGACGGTGTCTGAAGAATATTAATATGCGTCCCTCTTTGTAACGCTTTCCTGGATGCTGCGAGATGGTTCCATAAGCCGCTCAGCATCCCTAATTAGAAATAGTATGTGCCCCGTGGGCTTATTTCTATATCGAGATATAAATTATCGAGATAAAAATGCAGAACAGTCTTACAAGCTGTATATAATACTCTGTATATAATTTGTTTTCCCCCTAAAAAAAAAGTGATCGTACTTACAAAAAATAGTATTAATATGCGTCCATCCTAGGCCCATATATATACACACCCGGCATATAATAATAATAAAAAATGCTTGAAACAGTCTCAGATACTGCAATGTGCATTTATACAGTATGGTATATGTATCGAGACAGTTCCACAGACTGCTCTGTATATGATTTGCTTTTCCCCTAGACAGGGGATATGTGGTCGTACTTGTACACATAAATAATATTAATATACATCCATCCTTGGCCCATTTTCTTATATTATATATTGAGACAGTCGCACAAACTGCTCCGGAATATAATAGTAATTTGTTTCCCCTAAACAAGGGATATGTACTTGTACACATAAATAATATTAATATACGTCTATCCTTGACCTATTTCCTTATATTATATATTGAGACAGTCCCACAGACTGCTCTGGCATAAAATAATTTGTTTTTCCCCTAAAGAAGGGATATGTACTAGTACACATAGATAATATTAATATACGTTTATCTTTGGCCCATTTCCTTATATTATGTATTGAGACAGTCGCACAAACTGCTCCGGCATATAATATATAACGTATAGACATATATAACGTAGATAATATTAATATGCGTCCCTGCACTCGTATTAGTTGCTAGAATAGAATAATAGAATGCACTGCTCAGTGCATTCTTAAAGGGTTACACATAAATAATATTAATATACGTCCATCCTTGGCGCATTTCCTTATATTATATATTGAGACAGTAGCACAAACTGCTCCGGCATATAATATATAACATATATACATATATATATATATATATATATATATATATATATATACACATACATATATATATATATAAATATATATATATATATATATATATATATATATATATACATATATACATACATATACATATATATATATATATATATATATATATATATATATATATATATACATATATATATACACATATACATATATATACACACATACATACAACATAAATAATATAAATAATATTAATATGCGCCCCTGCATTCTTATTAGTTACTAGAATAGAATATTAGAATTCACTGCTCAGTGAATTCTTATAGAGTTAGTTATTTTGAAATGGCTACCTTTCTTTATCTACTTTGGCCTTGATCGGCGTCACTCGTACTCTTTGTCTCCTTATCCTCTTCTCCAGCTTTTCTTGTTTGTTTTGTTTTGCGGATCTTGAACACTGTGTCTTGAACTCACGGGATAACAAAGATTAAAAAATCTTAAAAAAAAACATCTGCTTTTTTCTTTCTTTGTGATTTGCTAAACGTGTTAAGTGGTTGAACACTGAAACGTGAATGATGGGCCCGGGGCGGAAATAGAGGGCGTCAGGGAGTATACAGAGTTCTTTTAATTTTTACTCTCAAATATAGTGGAATAGTGGCAACACTGCGTGTTACTACAGGTAGTTTAAACATTTCAGCTACTTATCTTGAGGACGAAGCACGAGTATATTCATTATTTTTGAATGCTCGAGTGGTATTCGCTACGATTATACACTGCTCAAAACAATTAGCGGGTCAATGTGTGCCTATATAAAATTATATGCAAATAAAATTAAGATAATCTACTATGTTATAAAATAAATAAATATTATTAGACTTTGTAGGGTGAGGTGTAGGGGTAGGGTCTGACATTTAATTATAATTTAGGTGAAGCAATATTTGTAAATCATGTGATTTATAATCCAAACAACGAAACAAGGGTATATTTAAACAAATAAACCAAGAAAAGAAATATTCTTAACAAATAGGCTAAACAAATAATTGAACAATTCTTAAACAAAACACGTGGCACCAACAAAATGGCGAAATGAGTGGATTCAACACTCCACAGCACTTAAAGTTAATTAAGGAAAAGCATTACATATATATGAAAACAATAACTGCACTATGTAGTAATTGAAAACCATTACGCGAGGGACACCGTGGTCGCACTCGAAAACCAACCGGCACAAAACATGTGACAAAGCACACCAATATGGCGTGAAAACCAACCGCTGTCTAAAACGTTTCTACTTAGACTCCCTTAGCATACTCTGCGCACCATCCCTTTTAGCGTAGACGCGTAGGCTGTGTTGCCGATACGTCCATCCGAGGCGGGAAAAATTAAGTCATGCTACATTCTCCCCCTTTGGATCACACTACCGTCCCGTCCCGGGTGTGATACAAAACAAAAGAAAGAAAGGGTTAATGGTACTTAGGGCGACGCACTACGCGCACTAGTGAATAGCGAAGGAGTATCCAGGCAAGGGGATGATCTCAAAATGGGCCTGGCCACTGGAACAGATGCTGCAGGGTGGTCCAGTTGACATTTCCTAGGACGACCTCTACGACGAATAGGGTGAACAGGTCCTGGAAGTGGTACATCAGCAGTGGGCGGAACATACATCGTTAAGGCGGTTACATGATAAGTACCCAAAGGCACAGATGGATTATCTGGAGCAACAAGCTCATACGACGTTGGACTGATAATTCGGTAAATCCGATAGGGTCCATCTCGGCGTGGAACAAATTTCGAAATAACACCAGCTTTGGCGTTACTTAAAACATGGGTATTGACTAACACTAAGTCGGATAGTTGGAAATACACATCTCTCCGTTTGTTGTCAGCATACTTCTTTCGGAGGTCCTGTTGTCTCTCGTGATTCTCTCGCGTTTGACCTAAAGTATTAGCAAGTAACCTAGCAAAGTAACCTTATGTAAGGTGTTATCTGAGGGACAAAATTATCGTTCTCGATAATGGTTTGGAAGTCTCGGCGCACATCGTATGGCGTTCTGAGTCCTCTACCGAACATAAGGTAAGCGGGAGAATAACCCGTACTCTGATTCACAGTAGCATTCATCGCTAATCGGACCGAAGGTAGTTTCTCCTTCCAACTGGTGTGGTCATTTGCGGTCAATATTGCGAGCTGGCTCTTTTGGGCTCGATTTTTCCGCTTTACCGGATTATAAGCGGGTGGTAGAATCCTAAAACTTTCGCTTCATGTTGCATTACTTCTCCAACAAATTATTCACCATTGTCACTGATGACCTTCCTGGGTGTTCCATAGCGGAGGACAATTTCGTCAATGAAACAACGAGCCCACGCTTCCGCCGATGCTTCTTTGAGGGCAAACATTTCCGTCCATCGAGTAGAAGTATCTTCAACAATAAAAATCTATTTTTCTCCTGTGGGTGTCTCCGGAAGAGGTCCAAGAAGATCAATGGCGAGAACTTCAAACCGTTGCGCCTGAATCGGCGTCATTAATAATCCAGACGGTTTCAAGTTCGACGATTTAAACCTTTGACAATCGATACACTTAGAGACATAAGCAGCAACATCTCTACGTATCCCCATCCAATAAAAACGAGGGATGATTTTCTGTAAGGTGCGTTCGGTACTATAATGACCGGCGAGTGCCGAGTCATGTGTTTCTTTCAGTACCTTCTCTACCATACACTTTGGCACAACTTGCTGTGCCTCTTCTCCATCACGATCAGGAGAGTAGCGGTATAGAATACCGTTCATCATCAGATATCCTCGATCACTCTATCGTCGGATATCTACGGCACAGGTTTCCAGTGTTTCAAAACACTTCATAATGGAAGCTACATCAGGGTCAGAGAGTTGTTTCTCTCTTATTTCTCGCATGTTCTCAACTGGTAAATTAACGGTAACGAAACAGATGTCACAGGTCTCACACTCGAGGCCATCATGACATATAGGACGTGATAGAGTATCCGCCAAAGCGTTTGTTTACCAGAAACTTGCCCATCTGGCAAGTCGTCCTGATGGTGATTTTAATGACATAAGCCAACGTAAAGGTTGGTAATCGCTTTTGACAACGACAGTGGATCCTTCAATATATCCACGAAACTTCGAAAATGCCCATACAAGTATCAAAGCCTCACGCGCGGTAGTGTGGTAATTCTTCTGAGCCGGCGACAGTAAACAACTAGCGTATTCTATGGGTTTCTCTTCTGAACCCTCCCCCTGGAGTAAAGCCGCTCTAAGGGCATACGAACTAGCATCGGTTCTAATGGCAAATAGTCCGCTTGACACAGTATCGGTGCAGTGGTCAACAACTGCTTTAAGTCATTGAAAGCTTTCTCTTGAGATGGTCCCCAATTCCATTTAGTATGCTTTCGTGTCAGTTGACTTAAAGGGCTCTATACTTCAGCGAAGTTAGGAACAAAGCTTCTGAACCAGCAACAGGTCTGCAAGAAACTTAAAACATGTTTCACATTCTGTGGGGTACGAATGTTCAATATTGACGCTACCTTCTCAGGGCAAGGTGTAAAACCATTTTCACATTCTTCGATGATTCCATCGTCGAGAAAATCATCGAGTTTCTGTCGGAGAATATCTTTCTGAGCCAGCGCAAGACGATACGGCGGTTGATAGATTGGGTTATCATTTGTCAACCGAATGGAATGCTCCGCGTAAGGGGTGAGCTCCTTGCTCTTACCAAAAACCGTTGCATGCAATTGGAGCAAGTGTTCTAACCGGGTCCTCTCATCCGCAGTTAGATTTCTGCCATCGGTATCCTTAAGTTTGAATTCGGCCTGAGATACTGCAGGACCAGGGATATCCATTATAGGTTTCTTGGTAAAATCAAACAATTGCGAGAGATTGTCCTCGAAAACCCATTTCCACTTGGGAATATTTAAAACCATACAAGCATTTTTTATAAAATCTATTCCAAGAAAGGTTTTACTTTTGGAATGATCTGGTACTGTAAGGAAAGTAGTTGGGATTCTTCTTCCTTGTAAGACTACTTCAGTCTCATACATTCTTGTTTTTACTTGACGCACATGAGCCAAAACCATTTGCAGATTCGCTTCTGTATATGGCAGATTCATATCACAAAAGTGTGTATATAAAACATTACCTGCGATACTATTTCTAGCACCTGAATCGACGAAAACGAGACCATTTTTACCTGTTATGTAAACTTCAACTGATGGTCTGGACAAAGCTGAAACGGTATAAATTTCAGTAGATAGGACATCTAAAGAAGATGCCTGGGTTGAAAGCGATTCATTCGGCGGATTTCTGAGAGTAGAAATGCCAGTATTTGCATTGGAAGTGTGACAGTTTGGGCACTGGGAACGTATATATCCAGGAATTCCACATCAATGACACCGGAGACCTCTAGGAGTAATAGGAATATTTTCTTTAGAAGTAATAGCCGAATAGAGAATTTCGGGTGACACAAGTTCTTACTTGACTAGCAGCAAACTTACGACTATCTGTTTGTAAATGACCAAAATCTTACAATTGGCATTTAGGACGATTACGATTAATTTTATCATCATTTGCACCACTGGGCTTGGGTGAATTGGCAATAGGCTTTTCACTGAGCCTTTCATCAAAGCTCTCTTCAATGGATGGAGCTTTCTGAATAAGTTTATCGAAGGAATTGACTTGATCCCTTGGCAATCGATGTCTAATCCGGCGGTTCAGCAAACCATAAACCATATCAATCTGGTGAACCGTATGCAGCTCTGGAGTTTTGGGTAAACGTAAATAAGAGCATGACACGAATTAGGAAGAAGTCGGTGAGCTTTCTGTCTCCTTGTTGACGCGAAAACAGTTCCCCAAAAATTTTGTGGGCAGGCATTTTCTTTCCATAAGAATGTCTTAATGCTTTTAAGGCATCCTCTCAATTGAATATTGTCTACTGAATTCCTTGCCACCACGTTGAAGCGTGACAATCCAGTAACATCGGCAATTCTTTGACTGCATTTTCATCAGAAATGTAAACACAATCTTTATAAACCGTAATTGCGTTAATAAAAGCTTCTACGTCACCGTGTTTGTTCCCTGAAAACCTTGAAGCACACTTCGAAAAGTTTCCTCTTTGAATAGGGGCTGATTGGAGGGGCTCCTTGAGTAACGTCTGGTCAATATCCTGAGTTATACTGCTAACTAACAATATCAGTTGTTCATCGGTCATCAATACAGAGTTAACCATGGTTGAAACTGGAAACTTTACAGCAAAAGAATCGGATGATCCTTGACCAACTTTGGGTTTACTTTGGAGATCGTAACTGGCCATTAATCACAACCTAAAATTATATAATTGTCTCACGTTTCATTAAAGTTTTGTAGTAACTTCAAGAATAACAAAATAAAATGTTTACAAACGATTAAAGTTCATGTAAATAACGAATATGAAAGACAAATGTTCATGTACACAAAAGTTCAATAAGTTCTCTCTTTGTGAAGTTCACTAAAAGTCACTAAAATCTCTAAAACTCATTTCTTCCGCTTTTTGTCAAAAGCTGAACATTTGAGTTTATGAAGTCACTCAAAATTTACAAAATTTTCACACATGGATCCTCTTCCTTCACGCAAAATAGTATTTATACAAAACAAATCTTTGTGTTGGAAAGGGCCTCACACGTTAAGCACAAAATTAGCGTTTAAACAAAAACAAACCTTTATGTTGAATAGCGCCTAACACGTTGAGCATAAAATTAGTGTTTATACAAAACAAATCTTGAAAAGGGCCCCACGTTGGGCGCCAAACTAGTGTAGGGTGAGGGTTTCCTAAGGACGGAAATAATTTCCCCACTGACATTTAATTATAATTTAGGTGAAGCAATATTTGTAAATCATGTGACTTAGAATCCAAACAACGCAACAAGGCTATATTTAAACAAATAAACCATATATTGATTCCTATGGCTCCAAGGAGGAGCAAAGGGCCTCCACGAAACATCTCCATCTTGTCCTGTTCGACGCCAAGCACTTGACCTCATTCCAGGACTTTCCATTTCTCCTGGCTTCGCTATCCACTGTGCGTTTCCAGGTAGAGCGAGGTCTACCTACCCAGCGTTGGCCTTGAGGGTTCCACTCTAATGCTTCCCTGGAGATATCTGAGCTGGGATTCCTTAGCGTGTGGCCTATCCAACTCCATTTGCGCCTCTTGATCTCCTTGGCAATTGATTGTTGACCTGTTAACCTCCATAGAGTAACATTTGAGACAACCTCCGGCCAGCGTATGCCAAGAATGCGCCGCAGGCAATTGCTGACAAAGGTCTGAATCTTGGGAGTGACCGCTAGAGTGTCTTTCCAGGTTTCGCAGGCATACAAAAGAACTGATTTGACGTTGCTGTTAAAGACCTTGATTTTGGTACTTCTTTTGATGCATGGGTTATTCCAGAAATTATTCAATAGAGCAAATGCTTATCCTGCTTTACGAATTCGTATTTTAACATCCTCTGAAGCTCCTCCGTCTGGAGTAATCTGGCTGCCCAGGTAGCAAAAATTGACAGTATTATCAATTGGGATGTTATTTAAAGAGAGCGAGGTGTTATTACGAGCATTGATACGCATTTCCTTGGTCTTAGAGTTGTTTATTTTGAGGCAAGTGAACGCCGCGTTATAGTCCAGTAGGTTTAGTTTTTCCTGCATATCTTGGTAGGTGTGCGTGATGAGACACAAATCATCAGCGTAATCCAGGTCTTCCAACCGGGAGTTCATACGCCATCTTATGCCGCGGGGACGCTCGTTAACTGCAGTCATTATGTGGTCCATGACGATTATAATTACTAGAGGCGTGGAGACAGTAAATTCGTCACTTAGTTTGCCTTTGTGTTTGATACGGCTAGAGCTGTTCGCGTACAAAGCCCGGATGATGTTAACATTCTTTTGAGGGACGCCGTTCTGTGATAGGACTTTCCAGATGGCGTTGCGGCTATCAGAGTCGAAAGCTTTCTCGAAATCCACAAAAAGCATGTAAAGTGTAGAGCGCCATTCCACGGACTGCTCAATAATAATTCGGAGCAAGTTGATCTGGTCGATACATGATTTTCTAGGCCTAAAACCGGCTTGTTCGCTCCTAATTGTAGGTTCGAGTGATTCTGTCGGTCGATGGAGGATTGTTAATGTGAGCACCTTACTGGCTGTGTTGAGTAGAGTAAGACCCCTATAGTTGTTGCAGATCTTTTTGTCTCCCTTTTATGGAGTTTGACAATTACCCCTTCCCTCCACTCTCTCGGAACGTATTCCGTTTCCCATATTTGCTTAATAATTGGGTATAATAATTTTGCTGATGTTTCAGAATCGGCTTTTAATATTTCTGCGGGTAGACCAAATAAACCAACGAAAGAAATATTCTGAAACAATTCTTAAACAAAACACGTGGCACCAAGAAAACGGCGAAATAAGTGGATTCAACAGTCCTCAGCAATTAAAGTTAATTAAGGAAAAGAATTACATATATATGAAAACAATAACCGCACTATATAGTAAACTTAATAAAGACGGAACAAAGCTTGAATATATAAATATACTCAACCTTTCCGGAACTCTATAATACTAATGAGTCTTTTTAGGACTACCAAAAACAAATCTCTTATGAAATTTGTCAGTTATTCTATAGCTTTCAGTCCACCTTCGTGGCACTCAACAGAGATTAGATCTCGAAACGCGTCCACAGATGGCTATCCACTCAAGGTATCGGAAAGACATGATCTTAAAACTCAATGTTATTTTTATGGTTTTTGTTGAGTGCCACGAAGGTGGACTGAAAGCTATAGAATAACTGACAAATTTCATAAGAGATTTGTTTTTGGTAGTCCTAAAAAGACTCATTAGTATTATAGAGTTCCGGAAAGGTTGAGTATATTTATATATTCAAGCTTTGTTCCGTCTTTATTAAGTTTATCTGATTATCTATAATGTTGTATGGTTTTACCAATTCAGCACTATATAGTAATTGAAAACAACTATAACGCGAGGGACACCGCGGTCGCACTCGAAAACCAACCGGCACAAAACATGTGACAAAGCACACCAATATGGTGTGAAAACCAACCGCTGCGCGCTGTCTACAACGTTTCTACTTAGACTCCCTTAGCATACTCCACGCATCATCCTTTTAGCGTAGACGCGTAGGCTGTGCTGCCGATACTAGGCGGGAAAAATTAAGTCATGCTACAACTTATAAAATAAATAAATATTACAAGTACCTAAAAATTACAAGTACGATTTGGTTTCCTTCACTTTCGTGTTATGAGAGACCATGTGGGTTTCTAAAAAATACCATAACCTGATAAATATTATGAATAGGATGGTTGCGACAGTTACTACGTGGTAATTCATACTTACATTGAATTGAAAAATTCACTAGATTTTTACCACACTTGTACTATGTAAAAATGTTATACAACTTGTTTTTCACAGTTATATAAATTTCTTTATAAAAAAAAAAATGTTATTTTTATGGTTTTTGTTGAGTGCCACGAAGGTGGACTGAAAGCTATAAAACAAGTTACAAATTTCACATGAGATTTGTTTTGGTAGTCCTAAAAAGAGTCAATAATTGTTATAGCGGTCCGGAAAGGCTGAATATATCTATATATTCAGGCTATCATCATCATCAATGGCGCTACAGCCCGAGTCGGGCCTTGGCCTCCTGAATGCTCCGTCTCCAGTTTTCTCGGTCCAATGACCGCGTCCTCCACGTTGCAAATTTCAGAAGCGATCTGCTGTCTTCGTCAATGGAATCCTCCCAGCGTTTTCTTGGTTTTCCGACTGGTCTTTTTCCTTCCGCTTTTCCTTTTTGTACTCGCTTGGGTATTCTTCCGTCTTCTTCCATTCGCTGTACATGACCAGCCCACTGTAGCTTTCGGAGTTTGATGAGAGTGGAGACTTCTGGGTCCTCAAAAATAGCATACTATTCCTTATTGTACCGAATTCGCCATGCGCCTTGTTCTCTCACCGGTCCAAGGATTCGTCGCAATACCTTTCTTTCAAAAGCATTGACCATTTTTTCTGATGCCTGTATAAAGGTCCACGTTTCACTGCCATAGCAGAGTACAGGTCTTATTATTGTTTTGTAGATTCGCAGCTTCGTTTTTCTGTGCACGTCTTTACATTTGATTATAGGAAGTACCGAATAATATGTCTTGTTTGCTATCATTATGCGTCTTTTTATTTCGTTGATTTCATTGCCGTCTTTGGAGAGATTGGCTCCCAGATATATGAAATTGTCCACATTTTCTATGTTATAGTTTGCTATCGTTAGATTTTGTCTGATTGGCGTGTTTCTTCGTGATTGTACCATAACTTTAGTTTTGTTTTCATTCATGCGTAACCCTACTTCTAGTGCTGCCGTGTCAAGATTAACGAATACTTCCTTGGCGTCTAGTTTTGAGCGCGCCATTATGTTTATGTCATCTGCGTAAGCTACTATTTGGGTTGATTTAAATAATAGCGTCCCTCTGGTGTCAACAGGGAGTTTTCGTACGACATATTCCAAAGCCAGATTAAACAGTGTGGGTGCAAGGCCATCTCCTTGCTTCAGCCCTGAGAGCGTTAGGAAGCTTGTTGTCAGCTCGTTCTGGATGAGGCTTTGACCAAATAGTGGTCAGAGTCGCAGTTAGCCCCTCTGTAGGTTCTTACATCTAAAAGGCTGGAGGCTGCCCTTTTATCAATAAGAACGTGGTCTATCTGGTTATACGTCCTTCCATCAGGTGACGCCCAGGTTCTTTTGTGAATGCTTCGATGCGGGAAGCACGTTGAGCTTACTATTACGTTTCTACTGCAGGCGAAATCAACTAGACGTTGGCCGTTGTCATTGTTAAAGTCGTGGAGACTGTGCCCTCCGGTTGTTCCTCTTTGTGTCTCCTCCTTCCCAACCTTCGCGTTGAAGTCACCTAGTATGATCTTGATGTCATTTGAGGGCAATGAGTCATAAATTGATTCAAGATGACTATAGAACTCGTCCTTAGTGGCCTCGTCCTTATCCTCCGTTGGGGCGTGAACATTAATGAGCCAGATGTTGAAAAATGTTGTCTTTATGCGAAGTGCACACAATCTTTCGTTAATGGGTTTGAAGTTGGTAATATGCTGTTTAAAAGCTTTGCTGACGACAAAAGCTACTCCAAACTCACGGCTTCCCGATAGTTTTCCACTTTTAAATATTGTGTGCGACCTCATGTCGGTTATCTCGCTGCCAAGCCATTTAGTTTCCTGGAGTGCAATAACATCAATGTTAAATTTATCAACTTGTTCTAGGAGTGATTTTAGAGCTCCAGGTTTGAACAAGGATCGTACATTCCAGGTTCCGAAAGAGTGATCAAATTTCCGTTTGCCAGATCGTTTCCGTTGAATCTGTCCAATCCGAGGCGAAGCATCAGGTTCCTTAACAAGTTTTTTTTTTCCGGGAATAGGTTGTTAGCCCATCGCCCAACCCCCAATCTGGAGGCTCAGGTCTGTGTACTCAACCGCACAGACACGGCTTGACAATTTTCAGCTGGATGGGATATGTTGGAGTTCTCACAGCTATGCCGCGAGTCCAACTCTATCCGTCCTTAGCCTACTTCCTGAGACGCACTGGTGTTTCTGGCCATTCAGGGTGTCTACCCTCCTCCTTTCGCAAACCGGGCTTGGGACCGTCTATGGCGGAGTTATATATTCAGGCTATGGTCCGTTTGTTTTCAAGTTTGTATGATTATCTATAACCAAAATGTCAATTTCTACAGAAACATGTACAATCTACATAGAACTGAAAGATTTTTAATAGATCTGTTTTCATTATATACTTAACTGAACATATTACTATCTATTTGAGAGAGTTTTTAAGGGGCAGTGGCCATCGACAGGTAAAATACATTGCAAAATTAGGAAAGTAATTTCATAGACTGATTAATTCTCTACAAATGTATTCATTTGTTGAATTTGGCTCCTCAATTTAAATAAAAAACGCTACCGGAACCTTGAAAAAATGATTCCTTCACAAAACCGGTTCCGCCGGAAAGATGAAAATGGCACAAATTTTACATGAAAATGTGCTCTATTCAACAGTGTTAAAAACATGTTTGATAGAAAGTGAGATAGTTTGATAGCAAAAAGATTTTATGAATTTCAGCAAATATTTTTGTATTTAAAAATATCGTAAAAGATACTAAAATGTCAAACCTAATAGGAAAAGGAACAATCTTTACAGAACTGAACTAATTTTGAATAGATCTGTTACAGTTTTCAAACGATTGCTATTCAAGTGTCTTGCGGCTTACCTTTTATGAAGCTTCGACTTTAAATAGCCGGTCCCAGATGGAATATTTTACAAAATTGACACAGACAATTCAAAGAATGATTCTTTCTCTACAAATTTGTTGAATTCCATTGTTCTACGTGGTGTGGAACTTACCAAAAACCAAATTTAGAGACATGTCAAGTCCGTTGTGTTACTAAATTGTTGTTTAAATGCGAAAGAAAAGGATTCTTGTAGGAAAAATGTATGTATGGGGTAAAGAAATTATCTGTTAATAAACTTGTAACAAGAGCACTGGTTTATTTTGGAAATAAATGTATAAAAAAATCGGAACAGAAACACACCAAACCTAACCTCGTAAATTCTCGCAAAAATATCACCGTTTCCACAACAATTTTCACTCATATGCTCCTAATATTCGATGCACTTTAATTTTCGACGGGAAACTTGGCCGGACAGGGCGAACTTTTCTCAAACGAACTCGTTCGGGATACGACTCGGACGGTACTTGGAATTTTACACGCGGTTTATGGACGTACGGGTAGAGGTTAGCTCTTCCTCTCACAGTGTCTAAACGGCGGACGGGAGCTGCGCGAAACTTTCAGGAAATCTAAGTAATGAACCACTTTATCCGTTTTCGATGAGAAACCGCCGCGAAAACTTGAGGAAAAATCGATTTCATCGCGTAAAGTTTTGTTTACTTTTGGTAAAAATTCACTGTCAAATTGTCTGACAGTAGTTTTTGCCACTGAGCGTCACAAGCGGGAGTTGGAGTTTCTGCGAAATTTTTAAATTGCAAAAAATCTTCAAAAGGTTAAAAATTTCACGACGTGACGCACAACAGAAGATTCGACAAAAAATAATCTTGATTTCGGTATATTTTGTTTTTAAAGAAAACGGCTACTAAGAAATTTTATAAAATTTGTCGAAAAAAATCAGTTTCGACTCTTTTTTTTTGTAGAGATTTTTTTTAAAAATCGCCCCGTGCTGACTACGGGCCGCGGAACGGCCAAACTCGCACCACGGATAGAAAAAAGACTACACGGTGAAGGTGCCGGTTTTGTGGTTGGACCGCGTCTTAGTGGTTTGCGGGCGTGTTGAAAAAAACATCGAAAAATCTGGACGTCTTTGTCCCTATGCAACTCGGCGCCGCGGCGACGGCCGGCGGCGCCGATAACACTGCCGCAAAGCCAAAGGTTCAATCTAAAGAAATGCGTCGGAAAAATCTCGAATCTCCGCGGCAAGTTGAACGCAGACGGCGGTAAACTTGAAACTTCACTTTTACAGTGCACCCGGCACATTTATGGAGATATTTCCGGCTCCGTGGGCCCTACGGAGGTGCGGATCGATTTCTTCGATTCTCGCATCTATCCTACACGATGCGAACCCGTCTGCTGACCATCGAACTCGCAGATTGGCGGCCATAAAAGCGGCTGCGGATTTTTTTTCGACATTTCGGCGAGCACCGGGTGAAGGGAGCGGCGCAGGAA
Source organism: Phosphuga atrata (assembly GCA_944588485.1). Taxonomy (NCBI): domain Eukaryota; kingdom Metazoa; phylum Arthropoda; class Insecta; order Coleoptera; family Silphidae; genus Phosphuga; species Phosphuga atrata. Next base: position 48,105,966 of record OX155904.1, read on the forward strand.
GCCGCGAATGGTACCGAAATACGCGTATCGGCGGGCTGCATAGCCCCGTGCCGCAAAAGTCGGATTCGGCCGCGCGGTGAGGAGGTAATCGTCAAAAAACCGTGCAAAAAAAAGTGGTATTTTCAGACGTCGGCAGCTCGACGGGGAAGGCTCGGATCGCAAACCGTTAATGTGAGAGAGGCGGGGGCGTCCTTCCCGAATCGAACGCACGCAGTTTTGACTCGCTACGCCCGGAAACGGCGAAACTGCGGCGGTCAGACTGACCCCACCTTTCGGCGAGAATTTCGCCGTTTGGACCGATACGTTTCGATCTGTGGCGGGCGACTCCGTGGTCGCAGCGACGCGGCGCCGGTACCAAAATGCGTGTCTCGGCGGGGTACACGCGCCGTTCGACTTGAAATGTCAAAAAAGCGACATCCAGGTGTCCCGACAAATCGACATTCGAGTTTTTGTCCGTGCAGATTAACAGTTATAAGTGAGGGTCGGTTCCGCGACGTCCAATTATGGCTGCCGAAAGCCAAAACACCGTTCTACAATCCACGGAAAAATATAAAACATTCACCGGGGCGCTGCAAAAATATAGCCGTTTTACTCACGTCACTTGTTTTCTGCAATACGGCGAGTTTGGACGGCCGCCGGGACGGTTGCAGACGACGCTGCGCGATGCCGCTTGCAGTAAAAGATGAAACGTTCAATTCCCTGCGGGAATCGCGTGAAACCGTTCCCACAGACCTCGAGTTGCCGGTTCCTTAGGAGTTTTACTAAAAGTCCAAAAAACGTGGTTTTTAAGGCTTCACGACGTCATCTTCGTCGCAATCGGAACTAACTTGCCACGCGGACTAGTAGGTTCTATACCTGATCGAACTGCACCAGTCCCGTTCCGATCCATCAATCGGTTCGGATGATTTATGTACCTAGGTGAAGCGCCACTGGTTTTTTTCATTTTTTGAGAATTTTGAGCCACAGATTCTGCAAAAGTCGTCGCAGTTAAAAAAGTCTTGCCGGAATGGCTGCGGGCAAGTGTTCTGAAGAGAGCGAACCCGGCCTGCCACCTGGAAACCTTCAAATAAGTGCGGGGCCTCCTTGGAAGTGATGGCAAAATTTGCAAAAAAAAAAGTTTCATTTTCTCTTGCACCAGGTGAACGGGACGTCGCAGGACGCCGAGCGAGGGCTCTAAAAACGTGGCGCGGCAGCGGCTAAAACGTAAAAAGAATTTTGCGAAAAGAAGAAAGATGAAAGATTTGGCGAAAAATGCGCCTCGAAGGTAAAAAATACGTGATTTTATGTCTCGGTCTGGTGCGTCCGAACCTGGGGGAATCGAGTCGCTAAAACTGTACCGCTCGACGGAGCTCTCGGTTCTACACCGGAAAAATGTACAATCCCGTTTTGCGCCGTCGCCACTGCTTCCGTCGGGCCGTTTCTGCAAAAAACGTCGATTTTCGGGTGGGTTTCGACCACCTGGACGGACGCAACAAGCTGGAGGACGAAACTCTGAGATGGGCAATGTTCGGACGGACATTCTCAGTTAAACCGTCAAAGACGCGCGGTTAAAATATCCAAAATCTGCCGGCACAAAGAGGTCGAATTTGACCTTTTCAAAAACCCACGTGGTGCGGTCCCCCGGGTTAAATTCGGGAAACGCCACACGTCAGTCGCCTCAGAATTGATCGAAATTTGCGATTCCGTCTTGATCTGGCGATTCTGGGTGACCAGTCTAGGCTTCCCCACACGGACCCCAAAATTTTGCACAAAAAAATACCACTTTTACGGAGGTCACGGCGAAGATGCCCGGGGAAAATGAAATTCACGCAAGGATTCGGGTAGAAAACTTGCAAACGCGTCCTCCGATACCACTTTCGTCGCTGCGCGACTTTTATCGGCGACGTTATTCCCATTTTTCTGCGAATCCGGGTCCACCGACTAAAAGGCTGCCTCCTTGCTCCTGGAGTGTCTGTGCAGCAGATTCTTGTAGCCAGAGAAAAGGCAAATGACCCCACGTACGGCGATTTTCGATTCGACTTGCGGATCGCGTCATTTGGGCGTGCAAAAATGACGAAATTTTTGCAAGAAAATGTTGAGTTTCTGGCACTTGGAGAAAAATTAAGTAGAAATCTCGAAAAGTGAGATGACCGTCGGACGTGGGCCAACGTCCCGAACACGCCGGTGCCGGTGGCAGGTCCGTCCGACGAAAACTGTCCGAGTTGTGCGTGAATATGTGCAAAAAAAATCAAAACTCGACCCTGCAGCGCCCGGAGGTGGTAGATTTATGAAATTATTTTTTCGCATGAAATCTAATCTTTTCTAAATCCATGGAGAGTAATTTCGAGAGGATGTGACACTTTAAACATAAAAAAAAGTTCTTTTAAAAAAATCATCAATTTGAACAGTGACGGCTCGTTACTCGTTTAGCAGGTCATTTGACGGTCATTTTCACTTGAAAATGACCGTCAAACGTCGAAACTTAAGTCGTGGTATGTGTAGAAATTTATATTACTGTGAAGAACAAGTTGTATAACAGTTTTACATAGTACAAGTGTGGTAAAAACATAATGAATTTTTCAATTCAATGTGATAAAAATGAATAATAATGAACTTACATAGACGCTATTCTGCCTTTTGGCTTCATCAGTATGGACTTATAATATAATCTCAAATTGAATTAAAATTAAATATAAACTACAGTTTACTTATTGAGTGTTCTTATAGTGGAAATGAATCTATATATTATATATACATAATCATATTTACATTATGTAAAGCTATTTCGTATTCATTCCATATTCATTTCCATTAAGATTACTCAATAAATAAGTTGTAGTTTATATTTAATTGTAATTCAATTTGAGATAAGTCCATACTGATGAAGCCAAAAGGCAGAAATGCGTCTATGGATATTAGGGAAAGATTATGCGTTCTAGGCCACGCCTCCCGCCTTCCGAACTTGACCTCGACCTTGACACTTCCGGTTTTCCGGGTTCGACTTCCGGTTTCGACTTCCGGTTTCGACTTCCGGTTTCGACTTCCGGTTTCCAACTCCCGGTATAAACTTCCGGTTTTACGCGGGAAAATTCAAAATTAGACGCGGTCAGATAAATTCAAAATTGGGTGTGAGGAGGGTGGAAACATATCAAGAGTTTGACCTAAATAATTTTGACCTAATTAGCCTTGAAACAAAGTGAAAAAACCCTTCTTATTTCACATGTTTTTTGTAGTCTTGCCCATCTAGATCCATCGGTTTACTATTGCCTGCCTAATCTTATCTACCTAGTCTTTTCAGTCTAATCTTGTATCTAACCTTGTCTGTTGGTTTAACCTCTATGTTTGACATTCTCTGTCTAGTCTTATTAGACTAATCTTGTCTCTCTATAATTATCCGTATAATCTTATCTGCCTTGTCTTGCTGATTGTACTGCTGGCGGTAATTTTCTGTGCTACTGAATGTGCACCGGACTAATTCATTTACTTGTTTCATAAATGAGTTTAGGATGTAGGTTAAACCGAGCCCGAAATCTAACTAGATCTGATACAAGCAATTACGCCAATAGGTATTAGGGTGAATACTCCGCACAAGTAGTTGCCGCTCGAGGGGATGGCCCGACCCGCGAAATTGATTCTATATTTATTAGTTAGCACACGGAGCTGGCGTGCATTCAGCCTTACGTAATTATGCGACCACACGTCGCAAACCACCAACCACTGAAACTACCAAACAGTATTAATTTATTGAAAATTTATTGTGTGTTAATTTATTGCCCGACAATATTGGTATAACGCATGGCAAAATTAATGAGTACCTACTACTACTACCTTACTAGTACTTGTCGTAAATTTTTTCGTTTTATATAGAAATTTTGTCCTGAACTTTAGTATATTTATGAGTTGTTGCCAAAGTAACAACAAACATAAATCGTTTAAAAATGAATCTCCATTTAATTTGCATTTTACTTTTACGCACGATTTGTATACTTTTACACACGATTATAATAATGACATCCTTCACATAGAATTATTTACTGATGTATTCATTCATCATATTCAACATTCAACATTCAAACATTCATGTATTCATTTTGGTGTGCGAGTAGATAAAGTATATATAGCTATTTAATTTTCGAACTTATTTAAACTTTAGGATATATTAATATTTTGAAAGCTCATCAATGTCATAGCAACACATTTCAATTAAATATATCAGCTGGTATATTTTAATTAATGATTTGTTAACTGTTCTAGTACATAGAGTTAGATTACTCTTCGGCGTATATAGTTTTAGGCAGCTTCTAGTATTGAACATCAAAATAACCTATCAAGTAGTGCCGTTCGGAACCGGCGATAAACTGCTAGGTCCCTATATTAGTGGATGATGCGTTCCACAAGTATGCGCGAGAGGTTGCTTAAGCTCTCTAAGAGTACTCATTTTAAGAAGATAACTAATTTTACAAATGAAAACTTAAGATTATATATGCTAACGTATATTGATAATCTGTGCTTAAATGCGTTTATTTTTTTAGTTGGGAATACCGGCAATTGAGAGCATCTAATGTATTTCTAAAGGAATTAGGGATAATAGGGGGTTGATGCGGGAATTCTTGATAATACTTTATTTTTACAAATTTGCTTATAATTTTTTAACAAGAAAATGTAGCAACTTTTTTTCTCTACAAAATTTGTTCAGAAAAATTAGCCTCTTTCAAATATGCATAAATATAGGTTAGGTTCTGGGAATACTCCATACTGGAGTCAGTACTCCAGGTTCCAAATATGGAAAAATATGCAAATTTGGCTTAAAATGGTCCTTACTCAATTCCATTTAAGAACCTCTTTTCAGATTTTTTTCAATCGTTTCGTTCTTTCGTTTTCTTATAATGAAGCTGATACATCGAGTTTTGCTCACCCTGTACATATGCTAGTCTATATTCAACTTGAAACGCTTTGAGTTTTTATGCATATAGTTAGCGACCTTCCATCTATATAATCCCAGTAATGTTAAAAATTCCAGCTCTTCAAATCAATGCACTCGAATGAATCTTCAAATCAAGGTTTGCAAGATTTCCATTTTTTCCGGATATTGCTCTTACAACGCTTTTACAACCCCAATAAATACCCTTTTCAGCTGTGTGGAAGCTTCCCAAATCAATATCCCATAGGATAAAACTGATTTTATTTCCTCCTTTCTTTTCCTTTTATTTCCTATGTCGAATAGTGCGAATTTGGGTTGGAGTTGTCTAATCCCTCTTATGAGGTATCTCTTTACTTTTACCTACCTTTTCTTTTTTTATAATATAATCCGCCAAGAAATTCCAGGTGAACAGTCCTTCCGAGAACAAACCTAGGAATTTTAGACATTCTGTTCTTTGAATGATGCTTCTTTCGATTCTTAACAATATCCTCGGCTGGCCTGCTTCTATTGGTTTGGAATCTAATATATTTCGTTTTATCACAGTTTAAGCTTAGGGCAGGGATGGCGAACCTTTTTGAGTAGGGGGGCAAATTATGTTCATTATATTTTGCGTACTATCTCGTGGATCACTGAGCTATTGGCATTACTTGGAAAAGAGGAAGGAGGTCAAAGACTACTTTTTTTGTTCTCACTTATAAGGCTTTTACAAAATTCAAGTTTCCTTCTTGTCTTACAACTTCTATTTTGGTAGTGGAGAGCAAAAAATACAGATCGAAATAAAAAAAATGTATACATTATAATCTCGGAAATTCGGCTGTTGGTTAATTGGACGACACGTTTAGTAATCCGGCGGTCTGGGGACCGCTTGCGCTCTTCCCTTCCACCACTCTTTCTTATAATCCGGCGGTTGTCTAGTCCCATATGTGTCGGATTATCGCGATTATACTAGATTAGATTAGATTAGATTCCCGACTTCCTCTAAGGGTTTGGCGCACGTCAACCTTAAGGCTTATTGTGCTGTCGGTTGATATCAAACTTGCAGTCCGACGTCTGTGTCACTGACTAGTTTCCTTAGTTTTCCTACAAGTTTGGGTTCCCATGTGGTTTGTTGGTTCCAGTCGAGCTGTTGTCGCATTCGTTCTAGGGCAGGGCATTCGAAGAGTACGTGGTTTGCTGTTTCATCTTCCTCTCCGCAGAGTCTACATAAAGGTTCGTCTCGGTAGATTTTTACTTTATGCATGAATTCTCTAAATCCGCCAGTGCCTGTTAGTAAACTAACTATCTGCTTCGTGTGAGCTTTGTTTAGTTTTAACAGGTCCTTTGCTATATTGGGATTAGGTGAGTCTATTAGCTTCCTGCAATGGGTTGCTTTATCATAGGAGTTCCATCTGAGTTTGTGTTTATTTTTCATCCAATCATTGATGGATGCTCTGGCGCAGGCTTTTTCTATACCTATGCTCGGTTCGGGACCAACTAGTTTCTTGCGGGCACCTTGTTTTGCTAGGTCGTGTGCATGTTCGTTTCCCTCTATACCACTATGCCCGCGAACCCAGATGATTTTTACTGTGTTCTGTTGGCCTAGTGTATGTAGTATTTCGATTATACTATATAAGTGTTTGTTCGCGTTGGAACGCGCGGTGGCGGGTGCGGACGTGGTAGACGTGGCGAGTTCGTGTTCACATTGTTCGCCAAGCGTTTGCGCGGGTGTGACCTGTTGTCAGGTTAGGTTAGATTAGATTAGTATACTAACTTAAGTTTAAGCTTTGGTTAGTATACTAAGCTGAACAGCACTAATAATCTTTTCGGTATTGAAAAATATGATGAAAACATGCTATCTTTTCTAGCGATAAGTTCGTACTGGTTGAACTTTCAGACGTCGCGAGTGAATCGCGTTTTCCGCCGCTAGTTCGACGCGAACACACATACATCTCACGTGTTTGATATTGCCGCGAGCGCGCCGCGCGCGCCAGTCGTTAGCTTGCCCGCTACTTAGACCGCACGTGCGTTTCGTACGTGAACACTTCGATATTACGTCATATGTTTGATATTTCGTGACCGCGCCCGCGCGTCAACGTGGATGAGCACTAAGAGTCCTCGAGAGTCCTTAGGATCGATGGCTGGTTCGATGGTATTTTTGAATTAACAGCTTCTTGTGAATATGAAACATGTTTTCCGACTAATTTTGAGACGCTGAGACGATTAGTAAAAACTAGAACTCACTGTGATAAGCCGTTCAAGAGTTATGCAATCTTGAAATCGGACAATGTTTTGAGTTTGACTGGTTGTAACTTCGAAATTAGGCAAAAGAAATGAAAGTGGTTTAGACAATATTTATAGAAAATGCCATTGTCTAAACCAGCTATTCTCAACCGCTGGTCCGACGGACCACCAGTGGTCCGCGGAGAAATTTTACTGGTCCGCAGACAATTTTTTCTATCCGCGAAAAAAAATTACTTATAACAAAAAATTATAACTAAATTTTAAGTTATAAAATTACGAAATACAATTATCTTAAACTAATTTTAATTCTATGTAATTATGATTAGTACGGCACTGAAGAAAAAAAAAGAAAAATAATTACTTATCTTTAGATTTAAATATTATTGTAAGTAAATGATAATAAAAATGTTACAATTAACTTATGTAGTAGTTCTTTAATACCTATAGTCCATTTTTTTGTAAGGATGCAGTTACTAAAAACCTGATTTACACTATGATAAATGTTCAATCTAGATACAAAATTTGGCGCTAAATTCAAATATGGTTACTTGAATATAAAATTGGTAATTTATTAATGGTTTGATTGAATATCTTAATATTATTGAATAACTTATACCAGTGGTTCCCAACCTTTTGAAAAATTGTACCCCATAAAATGAACTGCTAAAAATTCTGTACCCCTCCCCTTTTTTTAGAGGTAAGGGAAAAAAAGTTTTAATATGTTTAGGCTAAAAAAAACAAAATAAAATAATCTTATGATAAAACATAGTTTTATTATAATTATAATTTATAATACATACAAATTATAATTATAAAATAAATCTATAAATCCCTCAGAAGGCAACGGGAAACCACCCAAGCAATATCCCAGTCACGAAAAGTCATATGGAAGTTACAAGTAACACACGGCCCTCAGTCTCCGGCTCATCGAGGGTTCTAAGTATCCCCGTAGGTAAAACAAAAAAAACATATTCAAATCGGGACATGGAATGTCCGCAGCCTTTACGAAGCAGGTAAACTCGCAAACACCATCAGATAAATGAAAAGATGAACATTGACATTCTTGGAGTAAACGAAACATTCTGGCCAGGTTCAGGTAAATTTCAATCAGAAAACAAAACTATTGAAATTACTCAAGAAATGATATTCATCGACATAGAAGAGGTGTTGGTATAATTGTATCAAAGTACATAGCTGATTCTATAACTGCTTTTATACCGAGCACAGATAGAACAATGCTCTTAAAAATAAAGGCAAAACTCTTCTCTATGAACATCATAGGTGTATGCTCTTACTTCGGAATCGAGTGAGAATTAAATCGAAGAATTTTATTCCCAAATCTCCGAATTATTACACAAATCAACACACAAAATCGCACGCTGACCATGATTAGATTGGATCTTAACAAAACTGACCATGATTAGAGGGGATTTTAACGCAAAAGTTGGAACTGATAAAATAGATGGAATAGTTGGTGCGTTTGGACTAGGAGATAGAAACGAAAAAGGAGACAAATTAATACAATTCTGCCAGGAAAAGAACTTCAAAATATGCAATACCTGGTACCGGCTCCCGCCAAGAAGACTATACACCTGGAAATCTCCACAAGACAACCAACAACATACCGCACGTAACAAAATCGATTACATACTAATAAATAAAAGATTTGCTTCAGCAATAATCAGAGCATGCACATATCCAGGATCTGACAACTCAGAACTCAGATTACATCAGAAGGCGAAACAACATCCAAACAAAAAAATGATCTTGAACAACTGAAAAATCCAAATATTCAACAAAATATTTAAATGAAACAAGTTGAACTAGCTTGATTGTCAGAACATAAGCCATCTGGAATTGTGGAGTCAAACAGCCGAAATTTTAAAAAGCGCAATAAAGAACTCCCTACTAGAACATATCAGCCAAAACAAAATGGATAACAGACAAAATCCTTGAATTAATGTATGAAAGACGAGTCTACAAGAACATAGATGGACAGCAAAAATTCGACAAGCCAGGAGAAATTCGACAAGCAAAAAACACCTAGCTTGAACAAGAATGCTCAGAGATAGAAAGCCTCTAAAGCTTGCACGATGATTTTAACTTACATAAAAAGAAATAAAACAGTCATCAGGCATATACAAGAAAAAAACCACGAATATACTATTCGATAACTACAACAAATTGATAACTGGTGCTGAAGAGAAGTCTGATGTTTGAGTGCACTACATTAATAAGCTATTTGAAATTACGCAAAAAATTACACTCTTCATAAGAATATTAAACATTTGCGTTTGTATCTTTTCTTCAAAGATTATAATTTCTAGGAAATTATTGTATACATATCGTCGACAAAGTTAACATCATTTGTATAACTAATCTTTCTTTAACAAACTTTCTTAAAAACAACTACTTCACTGGCAAACACCACGACTGACATTGAATTACATTAAGAAAGTTTTTTGGGTTTTACATAACCCTGTGATTTTCCCAAAAATAACAATATCCTGATCAAATACAAAAAATAATTATCTATTAATTAATCTATGTCTATCTATTAACTAATCTATTAACTAATCTTCGTCTATCGAAGTTCATTCAACAAACAGATGTTCAACAAGCAGATCATATGGCAATTGTGAAGTGACACGGCAGCCATTGACAACTAACAGCTGCAAATGTATGTGAAAAGAAAGAGAGAAAGGAGGTTGAGTTGGAGAAGTATATATCGTCGGTGTGAACTTCTCCTCGATTTAAGCCAATCAGAGAACAAGGTCTTTCTTCCCTGTACTGCATTCTTAAAAAAAATGAACTATAGTAAAATTTTGTTAAAAAAATATCACTGGTCCGCGATTTTTTTTTTTTAATTTTACTGGTCCGTGGGCCCAAAAAGGTTGAGAAACGCTGGTCTAAACAACGGAGTTAATTTTGTTTAAAAAAAATTTATTTTGTAAATTTTGAAAAATTCAGAGGGAATCAAATTTAGACAATATTTGGGTTGGATTCGTTGTAATTTGGAAGTTGTAAAAAAGTACGTGAAAATATTTTAGACAAAAACTGCTAAGAATTTCATTGTCTATGAGAAAATTTGTTTGGTTTTATCACTTGTTTTGTGATGTTTGGAACGATTTGAAGGGAAGTCTAAATAGGAGAAATTTGAGAAAAACAAACATTAAACAACATGGTTTAAACAACATTAGTAGAGAATTGAATTGTCTATAACACATTAATGTTGCAATAGCTTGTAACTATTTTTAGTTCAAAGTTTGGAAGACAATAACTCAAAAACTAATACAGAATTTAATTTTCTATAAAAGTTACTTTCAACATTTTTTTTGCAAAAAACGGAATGAAGCTTAAAAGCTACTTTGAGTTGTCAAATTTAATGAATGATATCTAATAAAAAAAAATTAAAAATTTTAATCAACTCCCCACACAAAAAAGCCTTTAAAAAGCAAAAAAATAAATTTTCTTTCTTGTCCATTTAACGCCATTAAAAGTAACTATTAATATTTTGATGAAGAGCTTCGTCGGGGGACCGCTATGTGAAGAAGTATAATTAGTTATACCTACAAAGTTATAACGAATAGAAAATACGTATGAACTTAGATGTATCAATCTATCTTACAAGGTCTACTAAGTCTACTAAGAGTTTCGATATAGTATGCGTCACGTTGGCGTTAAAGAGAACGCGCAGATAGGTGAAAGCAGACGTCGGTACCTGTCTATTTTGCGAATTCTGAGTAAATAAATCAAGAATGAAAACTAAACGATTGGATATTGTTGTTTTGTTACTAATCCACACTTTATCATTATCAATCTTTTTATTTCTTTGTGTTCTGGTTTTATATTTATTTAGCAGTTCCCCGACGCAGCGACGCTCTTCATCAAAGTATTAATAAGTTAAAAGGGATCATCAAAAGCCTGAACAGAACTGCATGAACTATAGCTAAGAACCTTTTCGATCACGTCAGTTTTCAAACACAAGTTTGGATATAAGGAACTCAAATAAGGAACGTCAAATTGGTTGCAGATATATCTTGTCAAGAAGGAAATGAGCGGATGATTATCATGCGCGTGAACAGATCTTCGTAAATTAGAATAATAGCTAAGAACCTCCTTGTTGACGTCAGCTTTCAAATACAAAAAACCGCATCAAAATCGGTCCATTTGTTTAGGAGTTACGATTCCACAAACAGCCACATATAGGGACAGACGGACAGGCTGACACACAAAAAAGTAAAGAATTTAGAGAAACGTTTTAGACAAAAATTGTTGCAAATTTATTGTTGTCTAAGACTCTTTTTAAAATTTGCAAAAATTTCGCATCGCGTTATAAGAAATTAATATTTACTTCACTGGTTTAATAGCAGGTTATTTTGAAAAAAAATTATTTTATAAATAACCGAGTGAAGGATCAATTTGGGCCAACTCGATTCTATGGGATGATTACAGGTGAAGTAAACCAGTTAGTCAAAAACGCTTTAGACAAAACTCTAATGCTTTATAAGAATTTACCTCCTTTGGTGTCGTATTAATGAATAACTCCATAAAAATTCCTAATGTATTATACAATGAAATCCAAATAAAGGATGTGGAATATTCCTCTTAAGATATTGAACAGAAGCAATGTTTCTTAGAACGTTCAGCGCCTCCGTGGCAAAAGTTGCTAACTAGTAAAAACGCACAGTGACAGGATTTACTATTCACTATTTGGTCGTTGTCGATGTTATCTAGGTAAATGTAGATTTAATCTGGATTAGATTAAGTTACGTTAGAACCAGACAAATCCAGACTGAGGGGCCGAGACTTAAAATTAAATCAATCTTAATAGAGGTCAGAAAATTTTCACTATCTCTATGTGTTTTGTTGAATGACGCGAGTTGTTGCCATAGTACCAACAAACAGAAATCATTTAATAATGAAACTCCATTTGATTTACATTGGACTATCACGCACGATTTTTATACTTTAATACACGATTTTAATAATGGTCCTTCACATACAACATATTTAAAATACAATAATTGGAGAAGAAATTTCTTCTTGATATATTTAATATCCATACTTTTGTGGTTGTGAAACTTTGATAAGAAAATAATAAAAGATGAAAATCAATGCCTGGGTCACTTAAAAAGACTGTGTGGGTCAGTGTCTGACCCGCGGGTCATAGGTTCGTCATCTCTGGCCTAGGGTATAGTCTGAAAACCATTTATGTAAATTCGATGTTACTTCACTTTGTTCAGACTGTAGTTCTTTCATAGATTATTTGGATATGATAACAGTAGCATCGTGGGCATATAGTGTGATCCGATTTTCTCCAATATAGCTAATAAAATTAGTTGTATACTGTGAAAATAGTATAGAACTAGTACACTGCCTTGTGGCACACAAGCCCCAAGCATTCAATATTTTTCGAGAAATTGAGTAAGTCTGTCTTCCTTGTAGTATTCAATAAAACTGACATTTTAGAGCGCCAAATTACAAAACCACAATTTCCAATTTTGCAGGTGTAGTCTATCCTAATCACCCGACAAATACTAGAAAAATCAAGGAAGTATAATGTACCAATATATGTGCTACTCATTGACTGAAAGGAAGCCTACGACAGAATAAACAGGGACGGGCTATATGATATAATGGAAGCTTTTGGCATACCAAGCAAGTTAGTAAGAATAACCAGAAAAACAATGATAGACTCAAATGCTGTAGTGAAAATACAAGACCAAATGACAGACAGACTCACAAACACTAAAGGAGTGCGGTAGCGAGATGGATTTGCACCGATGTTATTCAATATTGCAATAGAGAAACACCAATGATAACCACAACAGCACAATAATACACACGTCACAATCAATAATAACCTACGCAGACGATATTAATCTAGTGGCCAGAACAGAACGGAAAATCAGTGAAGTATTCAACCAACTTGAAACGCAGGCCAGTAAAATCGGACTGAATTTGAATTAAACAAATACCATACTGCCGATGAAACCAAGGAGAAAACTGGCAATAATTTAAATCAAATCAAACATTTTTATTTCATTACTTAAGTATATGTTACAAGTACAATATGCTAAATGAAATATGTCCAACAGCTTATTGTAGAAGACAAATCGAAGTGATAGCCTGAGAATGAATATGAGAATATAATAAATAATATTAACACAAATAATGCTGGAATATTTTAGGAATTGAATTAAAGTCAGTTTATCAAGTTAGTTAGTGTTCGGACCGTGTCTCTCCAAATTTCGCAATTTCCAAACAAAACACAGGCTTGTTAGATCACTTACCTGATAGGGCTGCCAGCATCTCCGCCACGTGGAATCGTCCTTCCGGCGCTTCGTCTAAGGGAGGAAATGGGAATAAAAGGGTAAAGGAATTCCCTTAAATCGGCGTCTTTGGGACGTCCGGCTCCGCTTCAGCCCTTGGGCTCGTGATCACCCCTGGTTAATTTGGATGGGTAATTCGGATTACGCACATGTGCCAGTCTGCGTGGATTTCACGTTTTTCGTTCGCACTCGCCTAGCGTGTTTAGTCGACTCTACGCAGCTAACTGATTAATTTAATCAACTCGCGAAAAAGATCACTAAATCGCGCGACTTCGACACCGATCGATACACCTGTTTCCCCGTCTATCGATTGGAGCCGAAGTTAATCCAAATAAATGAATTGAAAAATCTGGACGCGCCAAATTGGCGCGAACATCCCGCTGCCCCTGAAGTAACCCACTTCAGCACAAAACTGAACAATAATAGGCCAGGAGGGGCCAAATCAAATCCAGATAGAAAATAAATAAACAAACTTCTATCAAGAAAAATAAAGGAAAATGGGTTCAACTTCGACCAAATACCAATAACGAAATGAAATTAACTAAAAATAACATTGGTATTCTAATAGATAGATATGTACAACGAACAAAATATAGAACAAAGCACTTCCAACGACCCACTACTGAGACGGAAGTGGACACAACTTGGCCACTGGCCGTTTAAACAATCCCCTGGTGGTGCGGACCGAAGCTACGCGTACAATACCATCCTGTCCCGGGAACACGTCAACGACTCTTCCTAATGGCCATTGAAGAGGGGGTAGCGGACCATGATTAACTAAGACCAGCGTTCCAACGTTTAAATTTGGCGTATCCTGAACCCATTTCGCCCTCACCTGGAGCTCATGCAAATACTCTTGCGTACATTTTTTCCAAAAAGACTGAACAATTTGGTCGAGGAGCTGATACCGCGATAATCGTGTAGCCGGTGACGCGGATACATCCGGAGCGGGAAGCGCCTTTAAAGGTGTCAAGGTGAGGAAATGTGCAGGAGTCAATGCCAAAGCTTCGGCCGGATCTTCGCTCAAAGGACAAAGAGGACGAGAATTCAACAAGGCCTCTATTTGGACCAGGCAAGTATTCAACTCTTCATACGTCAACAACTGATCGCCAATTACGCGGAACAAATGAGACTTGACGCTCTTGACGTTGGACTCCCACAGTCCACCAAAATGCGGAGACCCGGGAGGGATGAAATGCCAGTTGATTTTGAATTCCTCTAATCCCCCCGAAAGAGCGTTGTGAAAATTCGAAGACGCATGAAAAGCCGACAACTCTTCCAATTCCCGTTTGGAACCCACGAAATTGGTTCCGCAGTCGGAATACATGTCCGTGCAGGCTCCTCGTCTCGACAGAAACCGCTTAAACGCGGTCAGAAACGCTTCTGTGGACAATGCGGAAACTAACTCCAAATGCACCGCCTTGGTGGCCAAAGAAATAAATAAACAAAGATAGGCCTTCTGGACGATCGGCTGTCGACGGGGGCCCAAACTAATCTTCCAGGGACCCGCATAATCCACGCCCGTATGCAAAAAGGCTTTCGCCTTCGTTATGCGGCACGACGGTAGATCCACCATTAACGGCATAATCGGGCGGGGTTTAACACGAAAGCAAATGTTGCAATCCCGCAAGGTCTTACGAACGAGAGACCGAGCCGACAAGATCCAATATTTGTGCCGTAAAATGGCCAACAACAAACTGGGGCCCGCGTGCAAATTCTGGAAATGTAAATACCGAACCAGCAACACCACAAAATGACTGTCTCGGGGCAAAATGATGGGGTGAGCGTGATCAAATTCTAATTTTGCCGCTCCTAAGCGGCCTCCGACTCGAATCAGTCCATTATCCAGGAAGGGACATAAATTCCTAAGCCGAACGGAACACCCTTTGCCGTTTGCCAGGGCGTGCAGATCTTCACGAAAAGATTGACCTTGTACGAGGCGACAGAGTTGTAACTCGCTCTCATTCAAGTCCTCTGCGGTGAACCTTGCCCGTCTCGGAAGACGTTGTATAAATCGCAAAACATATCCCATGCTGCGTCGCAGTCTCGAAAAGGAAGAGAAATGGCTTATAAACTCTTCAAATAAAGTGGGCATTGCGGTGCGGAGGGCCAGGCAACCAATGGCTTCTTTTTCTTCGGGAGGGTCCGACAGGTCGACATCAGCGCCGAGGTCGGTCCAGTGGGCTTCGTCGGTACGGAGCCATTTCGGGCCAGTCCACCATAAACTATGACCGCCTAATTCCGCGGGAGTTACACCCCGGGACCCGCAGTCCGCCGGATTTTCCTGACTGTTTACATGAGCCCACTGGGACACCTCAACCAAGGACTGAATTTTGGCTACCCGGTTCGCCACAAAGGTGGTCCACCTCGTCGGAGACGACCTCAACCAACATAAAACGATGGTCGGTGAACGCACGGATTCTTGGGAACAAGTCCCGCGTGTTAAAATTCTCGACAACCCCGTTTAACAGTTTAGATAGCAAGAGCGCGGCGCAAACTTCCAGGCCTGGTATGGACAGGACCTTGGTGGGCGCCACCTTGGACTTCCCACAAACCAGAAAAACCTGCGGGGAGTCGTCGCCGGAACCGACCTGAAGATATACTACGGCCCCATATCCCAATTCGGATGCGTCCGAAAACCCCACGAGAACGAGACTACCATGTGGGGACGCTCCCACTAACCGAGGAACCGACACCGACGACAATTCGGCACATTGTTCCAGGAAGGTATTCCATTTCTGCAAAACCATCATGGAAGGACTTTCGTCCCACCCCACTCCTTCTATCCATAATTGTTGGATTAAAATTTTCAGAAACAGCGTGACCGGGGACAAAAACCCGAGTGGGTCAAATATTCGGGCGACCGTGGACAAGATGTCCCGCTTACTTCCGCAACGCCCCTTGGCCTGAATTTTAAACTCAAAGGTGTCAGCTTGAGGATTCCACAGTAAACCCAACACCGTACAATTTGGGTTGTCCTCAAACGCCTTCTTCTCCAACCGTGCATCGCCTACGACCAATTGCTGTTGTACAGTGAACGAACTAGTCGCCCACTTACACAGCTCGAAACCACCACCCATCAACAACTGTTTACATTGCAAGTAAACTTGGACCGCTTCATGTTCTGAAGGCACCGACGTTATAAAATCGTCGACGTACATATCCCGCCGTAATCGTCGTCATCCAGCAACTGACGGACGGTGCGAAGAGCTAAAAAGGGGGACGAACTGACGCCGAAGACAACACAATTCAATTGGCCGATCTGCAAAGGTTCAGCCGGGTGGAAACGCCACACGAGCTGTTGATACCGGCGATGCTCCGGACAAACCCAAATTTGCCTATACATCTGTCGAATATCGGCCGTTAACGCGACTGGAAACAAACGGAAGTTGACCAACAACGAAAAAATGTCGGTCTGCAATTTAGGCCCTGTGTACAACAGATCGTTCAATGAGCGTCCGCCTCGACTTTTGGCACTCGCGTCAAAAACAATGCGTAGAGGCGTGCTTGAACTGTGAGGCTTGAAAATGGCATGGTGTGGAATAAAGTAAGCCTCTGAGGCTGTGAAGTCCGTACGGAAAGAAATGTGGCCTTGGTCGACATAATCTCGCATCACTGACTGGTAAGCCTCTTTCAAGGCTGGCGAGCTTAAAATTGCCTTTCCAGATTCGCGAATCGTCTACGCGCGGGTCCGAAGGAGTTCCCCAAGACTTCGGGATTTTCCCGAAAGGGAAGTGCAACCTCATATCTTCCATCCCGGACGCGTCTAACCGATGATACAAAAAGTTCTTCACATTCGCGGTCCTCTTGAGAGACGGTGGCCTCTAAAGAAGCGGGGACTTCCTCAATCTCCCAGACACGTTTCAGAGTGCTATCCAAACTCTCGACTTCCTTTGTGGCTACCAACGAGTGCCGTTCAGTTCGTCCGGAATTCGGGAGGGCTCCCATGAGCACGTAACCGAAGGGAGTCCGGAATGCGACGGGCAATTCGGGCGAAGCTATAATTCGCTCACCCAGAACCACCAAGGGAAACAATCCCGCTCCGATGATGCCTTCAATTTTCCCCGATTGGCCGCAATTACTATCATCTAGGGGCAAATCTGCTAAATGGCTCAATCCCGACAGATCTAGGCTTTGTGGAGGTATATTGCCCGCAATATTCTCCACTACAAACGCGTTGACCGGAAGAGTCATACGAACATCAAAGCGCGACCAGATGGTCGTCGTCGTTTGGCCGACAACGGCACTTTTCGCGCCGCCAAATCCGATGACCGATACATCGGATTTTTCCACGGGTAGTACTAATCTTTCGCAGACACCTCGACATAGAAAATTGGCCTCGCTTCCGCAATCCAACAAGAAACGCACGGGGTGCCGTTTACCCGTCGGATCGGGAATTTCGGCAACAAAGGTCGATAGCACCACCGAAGATGTTGCCTTGGCCGAGCCTGCATCTCGCCAGGTGCACAATGCCTTCTGGGCGACGGCGCAGTTCCCTGCAGCACGCCGTTTCGTCGAAACAAAATGAAACAACGAGTGATGGGATGATGAACATTGAGAACCGCTAGTGGTCTCCGGGCACCCACGGAGCGAATGTTGATGGGATAAACAACGCATGCAAAGAGCATGCTCCTTTACTAGAGCGTATCTCCTCTTGGGAGTGATTTTTAAAAATTTGAGGCAAACTTGCAATTGATGAATGCCCTCTTTGCAGCAACAACAAAATGAAGACTCCGCATCCACAGGTCGTGCCTCTGCTTGAACCACAAAATTCCGCGTCGTCGATCGAGGCTTGAAAGCTCCTTTGGACACCTTCGGGGAAGCGTCTGATGTCGGCAGCGTCCGGAGATGTCTTTCCACAAATTTGACAAAATCCTTGTATGGTTTCCCGGTTCAAAAAAATGAAATCCGTCAAATCGGCGAGACCCAGCCGATGTAGTGCAGAAATAGGAGCACAAAATTCATCCAGAAGGGAACTTAATCCCTGGTGAGACTCCATTTGGAGCGGTTTAAATCCAAATATCTTTCCTAAATAAGCGTCACCTAACGCTCGAAGATCGTTATACCGGTGCACCATAGCTTTCCAGGTGGGAATCGATGCAGGCCCTGCCAAGCTGGTAACGAGGTATTGCATTTTGTCTAGGTCAGACATGTGAGGATTGTCGTGCACCAAATTACGAAACAATTCGTAAAACGGAGCCCACGCCTCCGAGGAACCATCGAACTTGGGAATTTCTAACCGTTTCAGTTTCGGGGCATCTATCCGCGATGGAGATGGAACCGATGTTGACGTTTCCGGGGTACCACAGACAGTCGAGGCCACCTGCTCAATGCAATCTACTAAGTCCTGAATGGCCATATCGAAGGAGGGAACAAATTCCTGGTTCAGGTCCAATTCTAACTCATTGATACGCATTTCCAGGTCATTATACTCCATCAAAGATTGAGTCAACCGGGGGTACGATGTCTTGAAATGGCTTAAAGATGTGGCGTCGCTGATCTGACTGGAAAAATCATACAGGCGCTGCGCTGTACCCTCGCAAAGATGTTTTCTTTCCGACTAATCAAAATTTTTAAAGACCTCTCTCGCTTATCTATTATGAAACAACGACGATCAGTAATGAAACTACTAAGGATAGAAAAACTAACGAAAGTTGACAAAATAAGTCAACAAATTAAATAACCAATGAAAATGAATAACGATATCCAATCAAATATTACGAAAACACTGGACAACCAGATAAAGGTAATTATCAACAACGAAGTGATTAACTATATAATCAGTTAATTATTACCACAAATCGGAATCCGCGCAAACTTAATAATCAACAACGAAATGATTAACGATATAATCAGTTAATTATTACAACAAATGGAGTACACCCGGTAGGTTTCCGCCGGGACAGGAAACAACATGGCGAATCCCACAGCGCCCGATCACATGGCCGTATTCAACTAACTGACCCCGATCCGGTTCGAAGGACCAATGTTCGGACCGTGTCTCTCCAAATTTCGCAATTTCCAAGCAAAACACAGGCTGGTTAGATCACTTACCTGATTGGGCTGCCAGCGTCTCCGCCACGTGGAATCGTCCTTCCGGCGCTTCGTATAAGGGAGGAAATGGGAATAAAAGGGTAAAGGAATTCCCTTAAATCGGCGTCTTTGGGACGTCCGGCACCGCTTCAGCCTTTGGGCTCGTGATCACCCCTGGTTAATTTGGATGGGAAATTCGGATTACGCACATGTGCCAGTCTGCGTGGATTTCACGTTTTTAGTTCGCACTCGCCTAGCGTGTTTAGTCGACTCTACGCAGCTAACTGATTAATTTAATCAACTCTCGAAAAAGATCACTAAATCGCGCGACCTCGACACCGATCGATACACCTGTTTCCCCGTCTATCGATTGGAGCCGAAGTTAATCCAAATAAATGAATTGAAAAATCTGGACGCGCCAAATTGGCGCGAACAGTTAGATTAAAAAGTCAGGTTAAAGGTTTGTTAATATATAAAGTTTGTTATATGCTTAATATATGCTGGCAATTTGTTATAAAGTTTAATATTGCTGCATGGTGGGCACCTTTCAGTCATCACCAGAGTATGTTTGGGTATGTTATATAGTTCTTTGTTGTACCTTGTATGACGTTCACTCGGTTTGTGAAAACTTGTAAATAAGTGCCCGTGTTTGACTATGAACAGTATACTTTCATATATGTAGATGTCCGTAGTAGTTAATATATTCGCCCTTTTAACCCTCCGTTTGGCACAAAGTCCGCTAACCTTTGGTTTGGCACATGTGGTCTCGCCAGCCCCTGTATATCTCCATACAAACATATGGAAATATCACATTGTTGGAGGCGTTCATTGCTCCCACGACACAATTGTTGGCGTGTGCACGATGGAAAGTAAAATTATGGCCATACTTTTTTTTGGCTGGTTACCGCAAATGGAAACCGTATCATGGAATCCAAAATGAGATGAAAGAACAGGACGCGAAGGACTATTTTTCATTTCTTCAGGAACACAACTTTTATTAGATCGAATTTTGCCAACAAAAGCAATGTCAATTTTAGCAAGTCGATTTGCTGCTTCCAATGTGGTAAAAAAAATATATCAGCAATAGCTGTACGACCAGGGTTACTATACCGATTTGCTAACTCCAGCAATACATGTTCACCTTGTTTAGTGTGCTTGATCTTCACGGTCTGTGTACTATTTTCCTTGCAACTGATATTTTGTTTTGGAATGGCATGCCCACCAAATTTTGTTGCCATATTTTGATGGTTTTGCTGGAATGTATTGAGTAAATTTTGTTCTGCCGCGGTATGGAAATAGCTGTTCAACAACCGTAAAGTTTTCATTCAAATCATTTCCATTTTCATATATCACGAATTGTTAGTACGGCTTTGTCAGTTCGTTGGCGAAATGCACGTGTACGCATATCATCAAAACGGATATATCGTAGCAATCGCTTATGAGATTCTGCTGATCAGAATATGGGTAGGCCGTCTGTATGCCAAAGAACTTGTGATTTTTGCATGTTATTGTGTGAAACTCCAGAGGCAAAAAATACACCAATAAATGCATCTAATTCAGTGATCGTTAGCTCTTTCCAAACTCTTGGGTTTTATCAAGATTTTTCAGATTACTCCCTTGAAATGTATCTATCGCACAACGATTCGTTTCGGTGATGATGATGAATGTAATGTGTTGTGGAAAAAATTTCTTCAATGCCCCAATCGGAACTGAATTTTGTTTATTTGGGTCCAGTTCAAAAACGCATACTATTGTGACGACGCAACCTCCAACAGAAGCTAGTTCATTTCTATTCAATTTCGTACCGTCTTGGCCAAAGAAAAATTAATCAGTTGCAGCTTTTTTATTTTTGGAATGTGCTTCTCCCTCTACTTCTTCTTCTTCGTCACTATCTAGAATTTCGTTTGGTTCAATTATCTAATCCTCTTTAATATCAGACGCATCTTCTTCAGGTATATAATCCATATAATTACCGTCGTCAATTACCATAATTACCGTTTCTGAATGGACCATGTTCAACATTTTCATCAATCTCTTCTTCAGGATTTCGTTGAATTTCGTTAGATAAAGCCGCTGTCAATCGTTAATAAATCAGTATCCAAACTTTGTCTACGTAATCGCGTATTATACACAAATTTAACTTCGTCATTCATTTTTATGAAACAAATAAAAATTTCGCAAGATGCTAAACTAGCCCAACACGTGGCTTGTGTGCCAGATAGAACAAAAGACGATATACGAGGTAGACAAAAACTCGAGGGCGTTAGATATAGAGGAACTAAAAACAAAGCGGTAAAATGTCCAAAATACATCTTATTTCTAATAAAATATATATGGGTCAGGACAGACCACATGTGCCAAACCGAAGTATATTGAAATACATATCGTAGTAATTACCTTTGTATGACATGTATCCTTTTATTTTTTCTTTTAAATGGAAGCTAATGAAATTTTAGGAACAGTCAAGGAAATTTAAATCGATAGCTCAATTAGAATTATCTTAAAAACAAATGAAATCGCAAAAGGTCTGGCTGGGCCCATGGGCCAAAAGGAGAATTATTTCTCTAGAATACGGACGGCTTGCTTCTGTAGCCTGAATACGTTCCGAAATGCTGTTACCCCTAAAGATGATTCCAAATTTTATAATATTATTATTATTATTATTAAATCATTTATTGTCCTCCATACACAGGAATATACAATCTCTTAAATTACAAATTAAAAATATTACACATTAAATACATATGTTCAAAAATGTAACTGAATGGAAAACAAAAGGACTTATTCAAGAAATTAACTAGAATTTCTCAATCTTCCACAAGCCCTTTTAGTAATCTTTAGGTAAACCTTACATCGACTAACATAGGAAAAATAAGTAGGCGAATATTAACGTTCATTTTTCTAAATGCTCACTCTATTTTGGACCCTGTATTCTTTGCCTTTTAAAATAATTTTTATACCGTTCAACGCTCGCTAGTCTTAACTTCATTGGTAGATTGTTAATGATGGACGTTATTTGGTAAGTGTACGAAGATTTAAACTTTGAGGTATGGTGTATAGGTGGAGTCAGCAAGCCCTTATTACGCATATTAATTGTATGAACGTCCGTTCTGAAGGTTATTTTGATACCTGGGTAATTTGCAGTATAGGATTTTTTTAAAAAGACATGTAAGATGAAATTTCCGAAGTTTTTCCACATTAATTCATTTGCATCGAATTTCCGTGGATATTTTTTGGCGAGGTCTTAGGCCATGTACAAATCCGATACACCTATTTTGTGCTCGTTGTATTCTGGCGCGGTCTGCATTAATAATGAAACTAGTATACACCGATTCAGGATAACTAAGCATTGACAAAACATAGGCAATCACTAGTTTCCTTTTTAAGTTTAAAGATAAGACACGCCTACAAGAATGCAACACTTTCAATTTTAAATAAACACGCTTTAAAAGTGTTGATACATGTGATGAAAATTTTAATCTGTCATCAATTAATAGTCCGAGATTTTTTGATTCATTTGTTATGTTCAGGCGCTGATCATGCATAGTAATTGTCAGGTATTCCTTAATAGCCACTCAGGCAAATACCATGATTTTAGTCTTGCTCGGGTTGATCGCGAGGGAATGTCCAGCGGAGAATTTAGCTATACTTCTCAGGTCATCATTTATTAATCGTTCAGCGAGTTCAAGCTTATCAGAAGGGAAAGTATATATTAACTGTGTGTCGTCAGCATACTGATGATGAAGACCATTCTTTATTGTTGCTCCAATATTTTTAGTGTATAGAGTAAACAGTAATGGTCCCAACACAGAACCCTGTGGCGCACCACCATTTACAACTATACTTTCCAAGATATCATTTTGTAAAGTAACCCTTTGACTTCTGCCCCGCAAGAAACTAGCAAAAAACTTTATAGTGTTTTTGGACATTCCTATATAGTGTAAAATACTAAGAAGCATACGATGATTGACCGTATCAAAGGCTTTGCTGAAGTCCAATAGTACTAGTACAGCTACATTGTGGCTATCAAGCGCCCTTGCTATTTCATCAACTACGTCCATTAGTACTGTAGTGGAGCTATGACTTTTTCTAAAACCGGATTGAGTCGCCGGAAAGATTTTATTTACTTCAAGAAACTTCCTAACTTGCAGGTCCACCACTTTTTCAAGGATTTTGGAAATGGTTGGCAAAATAGAAATGGGCCTTAGATCAGTAATTAAGTTAGGGCATGCGTTTTTGGCAATTGGGTGGACATATGCTTGTTTCCATGCATCCGGAAATACGCTGTCTAGTAAGCAACTGTTGACTATATGAGTAATAATTGGAAGTATCTGAGGCAAGCACATTTGTATCATGTTGATATTTATTCCATCAGAGCCCATAGCACTAGATTTTATATTGAGAATTATTTTGTGAATATCAGTTTCAGTTACCGGCTTTACGTTCAATAAATCTGAGATTTCCCTTATGAAAGAATATTGATAACTTAGAAGAGTATTTTCTTCATCTTCTTGAGCGAGTTGGTTAGCAAACCCTACAAAATAGTTGTTTAGATCATTGACACTACCCAGTGATTCTGGCAGGCCTGGTTTAGTTTTAGGGCAGGTAGTGTTCATGTTTTTTAAACCTTGCCAAATAATCTTTTCATCACCTAAAGTTGTGATACTTTCCAAATACGCTCTTTTTTCTCACAGAAATACACCCAGTCTTATTATATTTAGAATGTGCGTCATTCTTCATCTTATATATCTTTTTTAAATTTGGTGTAACCCAAGTTTTTTTGGCTTATTGATTATTAATTGTTTAATAGGTGCATGGTGATCAAACATAAATATTATTCTTTCAGTAAAGATTTTTATTTTAGCGTTTATATCCGGTACTATATAGATATCATCTAGTCTTAAAGCTGACAAGTCCATTTTAAATTGATTCATGTTAATTTTGCTGAGTATACGCCTCATATATGTGTTTTCGCCAGGATAGTATAACTATACATCAGCTTACAACCTACCAAGCAGTGACACCTACGACATATTTACGTCTCTTACGTAGCCACTTTTCACAATATTGTGATCATTAACCAAAATAAAGTCAATTAGGGACGAGCTTGTGTGACTAATTCTCGTCGGATCACTGATTATTTGGTGAAAACCGCATGCATCAATCATGTTATTGAACTCCATTACCTTATTATTTGTGAGCCGTGAAATGTCAATATTAAAATCTGCCATACACAAGATGTTGTCATTTTGCATCTTCAATCCTATTAGTAGATATTCAAGTTCATTAATGGAGTCCGTAATTCTACCACCAGGTGGTCTGTATACAGCTCCCACAATAAGTGAACTATTACCCTTTCCAACCCTTATCCATAAAGATTCACAACATTCTCCACCTTTCACAACAATATTTTTCTTTCATAACAATATTACACGCACCCAGAGTAATAGCTACAGCATTGCAACTCCACCACCTCGTCTGCCATCCTGTCTGTCATGCCTATAAAAGTTATATCCATCGAATTGCAGCACATCGTCAGGTATTCTATGAGATAACCAGGTTTCTGTAAGACATATTATTTCGTATCTCTCGCTGTTAATTAGGCATTTAAAGTTACTTAAATTCGCACAGAGTGAGCGTATGTTCAAATGTACAACATTAATTAGTTTGAAATTTTTAGTTCTTTTCACTTTAACAATATTAATACACTACAACAATATAACAAAGAGATCACGAACCTAATAATAGGATAGGTTATCCAGATCATTCTCGCTTCTTATTCTGATATGGTCTGTAGACTCGTCTTTGCGAACATATATACCCCATCCCGATGCCAAATGAATTTATAATTGAAGTCCCTTAGGGCTCTGGCCTTCCTGAATAGATCCTGGGTCTCACGTGGCAAGTCTTCATTTATATAAATGTTGTTGTCAGCACCAGGAATGCCACATTGTGTTAATGTTAACTTTCCAAAGGATTTATTAATGTTAACTTTCCAAAGGATATGTGATTGGAAATTGGAAGTGAAGAGAAGTAAACTATCCTCAGAACTTGATCATCTACGTATCGCTGTAGGACAGCTGCCCTGTTCAGTTTATTAGTAACATGGTCGACCTGTGACGACCACTCAAGTGTATTGTCAATATACAGTCCAAGGAATCTTACTGATTGGTACACATTTATTACATCATTCCCCATTCGGATTTCTGGAGGGTAACTCGTGGTGCTTCTATTAGTTTGGAAGATGATGGACTTCATTTTATTCTTGTTTAATACTAATTTATTATTAGTAAACCATGTGGTCATCAATGACATTGCTAGACTACGTCCTCAACTGACTTGTTAATTAATAGCACAGTCGTATCGTCGGCATAATTTACCATTGTATGGTGCGGGATGATGTGTATTCGGGGAAGGTCATTAATAAATAATGTGAAGAGCAGTGGTCCTATAGTACTGCCTTGTGGTATCCCCATATTGATTGTTCTTGCGTTTGAATACACATATACACAACTGGTTTTTAGTTTGGTAATTTGTGTTCTATTTCTCAAAAATGATGAAATCCAGTCCAGTAAAACTTCCCTTCACTTTTATGAAGCCATGTTGTTCATGGCTTATGATTTGTTGCTTTTCACAGAAGTAAAGTAATCTAGAACACAAGTTTTTCAAAAATTTTAGAAAACACCGACAATATATTTATGGGTCTGTAATTCTCTATAGCCCCTCTATTGCCCGATTTGTAAACAGGAGTAATTTGACCCAGTTTTAGCTTAATTGGAAATTTTCCCGAGTTAAAAGTATTATTTATTATATGCTGCAGCGGCGAGATAATATAGGGGAGCACATTTTCTGGGTAGCTTATTGTACCTATTCTTAATATACGGATTGTATGCTGCTAATGTTTGAAGGAGTTCCAGGTTTTTCTCAAACTGAGCCTAAAATGGGTTGTTATACACCCGTTGATCCCTATGTTTCGTGGGGGTAGGAACTCGAGGGAATGCCTCCTCGAAATTCCCTCGGAAGATGTTCATGAACAGATCCCACTGCCCATCGATGTCATTATCGCAAATTTGGAACAAATCATCCCAACACACCTTCCGCATCAATTCTGCGTGGAAATTCTTATTCCTTTCATTAAAAAATCTTGTGAGAATAATGTTAGGGGTTGAAACCTCAGCCGCCGACTCAATGGTTAGTATTTGAGCATGATGGTCAGATATGTGATGGTGATGGTCAGGTATGTGAATTAGTACTGCGTAAAAGGATTGGATCAAGGACACAAACTGGGTAGTAGTACCTGACCTTTTTAAGACATCAATATTATAGTCGCCAGCTATGATGAAACTGGGTGTCTTCTTTGGCCAGCAGCTCGAGTAGTTCGTGTATTTTATTTAAAAAGAGCTTCTTGTTCGTCTGCGGAGCTCTGTAAATACTCACAACAACCAGCACCTTACCGCTAAATAGTGTTTCTACTGCTGAAATTTCAAAAATATGCTTTTCTACAATTGCATTATTAATTACACAATAGGAGATAACAACTTCGAAGTAGTGCAACAATTCAAATATCTAGGATTCCAAATCAACAGTGAAAATGATATCAAACAGGAAATAAAAGAACGCATACTAGCTGGAAACAGAGCCTACTTCTCACTTTCACATATATTTAAGTCCAAATTAGTCTCAAGAAAAACAAAAATCACAATTTACAAAGCCATTATAACACCAGTGATGACATATGGAAGTGAGACATGGACAATCACCAAGTATTCAGAGGAAATATTAGCAAGATATGTACGACAAATCCTAAGTAAAATATATGGATCGGTAGTAGAGAATGGAGAATCCGATATAATAACCAGCCAGATATTGTCGAATTCATAAAATTGCAATGATTGAAATGGGCGGGACACTTGGAGAGAATGGGTGAGGACCGAATACCAAAGAAAGTATATAATGGGCGGATGGAGGGTGCAAGGGGAAGAGAACGACCAATACATAGATGGATAAACAACATTGAAGAGGACGCCAAACAAATATTGAAAGTTCGTAATTGGAAAACAACAGCAAATTAACAGTGATCATGTAAACTTTTACGCACGGTATGTAAAACTTCTTTCACGGTTGTGGTATTTATTATTAAAAAGATTCTATTTTTTAAAAAGATTTAAATTTTAAGATAATTTTAAGATAATTGATTGAGGTTAATTGAAGATAGATAGATGTTGAATTAAATTAATTTTTTTAAGGTTTAGTTTAGTTTCTGTCCTTCTGTTTTCAGCACCTCTAGCAATTACACTTGCAATGTTTACGTCTGATCAACCTCTACGATTGTAAACATGTTTTCTGTCGTTGTGCACTGACCCAGTTTTATGATTTTTTTTCATCAATATGGATTTCCTCAACAGTTCTAGCCGTATCACTATAAGATTTCTCATTGGGGTAATCCGTTTTTAAAATAAATGTGTGTACAATCGAAAATCGTTCAATAATTAGAAAGCGGTTACCAAGTTTTTTACTCAACAGTTGTCTTTCTAGTTCAACCGCAACAAAAATAAACTTCAGCAAATTTAAATCTGAATGTCGCATTTGGACAACCTTTTAACCAAATACACCAAAATTATAAATTTCCAAAAACTTCCTACAAAAAAAAAATCGGAAATGCAAAAAGTTCTGAAAAAAATTGATGCCGCCTTGTATAGACAACCCATCAGGCGGACGCGTGTTCAAGGTCAGATTAGATATGCAACCAGAATCGCAGAAAATTACTTATAAAACTTCTTACAAAACCAATTTTTTTAAGAAAGCGTCTTGCTTTTTCGTAAATATCTCAAAAACTAACAAACCGAAATTATTTTTGCAAACAGTTTCTAAAACCTGATTGAATTACGAACAATTTGGTGTATAATTTGTCCAACCAGTTTTGAGTTTAACTGAAGTTTTGAGCAATTTTCCAAAAACTTTTTTTTCGGAAATGCAAAAAGTTCTGAAAAAATTGAGGCCGCCTTGTATAGACAACCCATCACGCGGACGCCTGTTCAAGGTCAGATTAGATATGCAACCCGAATCGCAGAAAGTTTCTTAAAAAACTTTCTACAAAACCAATTTTCTTAAGAAAGCTTCTCACTTTTTCGTAAATATTTCAAAAACTAACAAACATAAATTATTTTTGCAAGCAGTTTCTAAAACCTGATTATATTACGAACAATTTGGTGTATACTTTGTCCAACCTGTTTTGAGTTTAACAGAAGTTTTGATCAATTTTCCAAAAACTTCCTACAAAAAAGTTTTTCGGAAATGCAAAAAGTTCTGAAAAAAATTGATGCCGCCGTGTATAGACAACCCATCAGGCGGACGCGTGTTCAAGGTCAGATTAGACATGCAACCAGAATCGCAGAAAATTACTTAAAAAACTTCTTACAAAACCAATTTTCTTAAGAAAGCGTCTTGCTTTTTCGTAAATATCTCAAAAACTAACAAACATAAATTATTTTTGCAAAGAGTTTCTAAAACCTGATTAAATTACGAACAATTTGGTGTATAATTTGTCCAACCAGTTTTGAGTTTAACGGAAGTTTTGAGAAATTTTCCAAAAACTTCCTACAAAAATTTTTTTCGCAAATGCAAAAAGTTCTGAAAAAAAATTGATGCCGCCTTGTATAGACAACCCGTCAGGCGGACGCGTGTTCAAGGTCAGATTAGATATGCAACCAGAATCGCAGAAAATTACTGAAAAAACTTCTTACAAAACCAATTTACTTAAGAAAGCGCGTCTTGCTTTTTCGTAAATATCTCAAAAACTAACAAACCGAGATTATTTTTACAAACAGTTTCTTAAACCTGATTAAATTACGAACAATTTGGTGTATAATTTATCCAACCAGTTTTGAGTTTAACAGAAGTTTTAAGCAATTTTCCAAAAAATTCCTAAAAAAAAAAATTTCGAAAATGCAAAAAGTTCTTAAAAAAAATTGATGCCGCCTTGTGTTGACAACCCATCAGGCGGACGCGTGTTCAAGGTCAGATTAGATATGCAACCCGAATCGCAGAAAGTTTCTTAAAAAACTTCCTACAAAACCAATTTTCTTAAGAAAGCTCACTTTTTCGCAAATATTTCAAAAACTAATAAACCGAAATTATTTTTCCAAACAATTTCTAAAACTAGATTAAATTACGAACAATTTTATATATAATATGTCCAACCTGTTTTGAGTTTAACAGAAGTTTTGAGCAATTTTCCAAAAACTTCCTACAAAATTTTTTTTCGCAAATGCAAAAAGTTCAGAAAAAAAATTGATGCCGCCTTGTATAGACAACCCATCAGGCGGACGCGTGTTCAAGGTCAGATTAGATATGCAACCAGAATCGCAGAAAATTACTTAAAAAACTTCTTACAAAATCAATTTTCTTAAGAAAGCGTCGTGCTTTTTCGTAAATATCTCAAAAACTAACAAACATAAATTATTTTTGCAAACAGTTCCTAAAACCTAATTAAATTACGAACAATTTGGTGTATAATTTGTCCAACCAGTTTTGAGTTTAACAGCAGTTTTGAGCAATTTTCCAAAAACTTCCTACAAAAAAAAAATTCCGAAGTGCAAAAAGTTCTGAAAAAAATTGATGCTGCCTTGTATAGACAACCCATCAGGCAGACGCGTGTTCAGGGTCAGATTAGATATGCAACCAGAATCGCAGAAAATTACTTAAAAAACTTCTTACAAAACCAATTTTCTTAAGAAAGCGTCTTGCTTTTTCGTAAATATCTCAAAAACTAACAAACATAAATTATTTTTGCAAACAGTTTCTAAAACCTGATTGAATTACGAACAATTGGGTGTATAGTTTGTCCAACCAGTTTTGAGTTTAACACAAGTTGTGAGCAATTTTCCAAAAAACTTCGTACAAAAAAATTTTCGGAAATGCAAAAAGTTCTGAAAAAAATGATGCCGCCTTGTATAGACAACCCATCCGGCGGACGCGTGTTCAAGGTCAGATTAGATATGCAACCAGAATCGCAGAAAATTACTTATAAAACTCTTACAAAACCAATTTTTTTAAGAAAGCGTCTTGCTTTTTCGTAAATATCTCAAAAACTAACAAACATAAATTATTTTTGCAAACAGTTCCTAAAACCTGATTAAATTTCGAACAATTTGGTTTATAATTTGTCCAACCAGTTTTGAGTTTAACGGAAGTTTTGAGAAATTTTCCAAAAACTTCCTACAAAATTTTTTTTCGCAAATGCAAAAAGTTCTGAAAAAAAATTGATGCCGCCTTGTATAGACAACCCGTCAGGCGGACGCGTGTTCAAGGTCAGATTAGATATGCAACCAGAATCGCAGAAAATTACTGAAAAAACTTCTTACAAAACCAATTTACTTAAGAAAGCGCGTCTTGCTTTTTCGTAAATATCTCAAAAACTAGCAAACCGAGATTATTTTTACAAACAGTTTCTTAAACCTGATTAAATTACGAACAATTTGGTGTATTATAAAGTAAGGAGACCATGTTCCACAGATATTTGTACGTGCGTACGAGCTATTGCAATATTTCGAGGTGGTGCAAAAAATATCCCACCATTATAATGCTTGGGTCATTGCATCATTGTTTTATATATTAAGATTTCGACATAATTTTGCCTCATTCCCATTGACTGACCCTCTCCAATTCTTACATTCAGTTTCCTCCTATCAGTCTCATCTAGTCTCCCGACATTTCAGTCTCTCTCCTATTCAGACATTATTATTAATAGTAGATTATGGTCAACTAAATCATAGGGCTTTGATACGTCAATAAGCATACGTCAATAAGATTCGACATTATCCTTCATCTCTTTTGTAAATTGACTTTTACAAAGGCGTATAGATGAGGGCTTATTATTTTATGCTTATTCAGGAGCATATATTCAGGATATGATCGTCTCTAAATTCTCTAAAAATCATCAATCGTCTCTAAAAAGTGATGGGCTTGCATCGCTTATATCCCCAACGTTCAGAAAGAGATAATTTTCACACATTCTCCAAGTGGAATAAGATATTGGTCGATTTAAAACAGTGTCAAGCAAAATAAATTGTTCTCCGCAGACTGTGAACCGATTATTAACCGCGAACTGTGAAAGTCTTAATGGTTTGTTTCTAACTGATAAAACTCTTCATTTTGAACTTCTAGTGTTGTTCCACCTCTTCGAATGTTTTCCCTTGTGATGTGGTTTCCCTGTCGTCTGTGTTTATATATTGAAGAGTAGTGGCGCCAGCATGCTTCCCTATGGCAAGACGTTCTTCTGGTTCCTCCACCTACCTCGTATTCCCTGGAACTCCACCAGGAACCTCAAGTTTTGGACTAGGTTCCTGATCATGTTTGTGAGATTGATATCTTTGGTTGTATCATATATCTTCTGCTTTAAAAGTCGAAGGTTGATGGTGTCATATGCCGCTGTGAGGTGATGAAAATGGCACCCGTTATATATCCCCCTTGGAAATCGTCTTCAATCTGCTGAGTTAGATTGAGCACTTGTGCAGTACAGCTTTTTTCGGGCCACTGTTGTGGTGTGAGGATTTGAGCCATGATTTGAGCCATTTTTTTGCCTGGTTTAAGGATAGCTATGATCTTGTCTTTTCGCCAGATGTTAGGAAGCTTGCGCTGTTGTAGGCAGGCATTGTTCATTTAAAATAGCCACCGTTTTGATTTCGGCCCGAATTGCTTGATCTGCTCAGTCAGGATGTCGTCTGGTCCAGTGGCCTTTCGTGGTTTACATTTGCACAAAGGGGGGGACCGAACGACAGTTCGGTCGTTTCCTCACCCTCTATTCGGTTAATATTGTTAGCTTTCTTGGGGGGCATTTGATCTGGTGGGCCATTTTTCATGAGCTGAGTGGCTATTTGTTCTGCTGTTACGTTGGCATGGGCTCTTGAGTGGGTTGGGTCGCTGTTTAAGCGCTTTAATAGTCTCCACGCTTTGTGGCTACTTATTCTCATAACAAGTTCCTCCATCAGTGTGATCCAGTTCTCCCTCTTGGTCTCGGATATAGAGGTAATTGGTTGTTTGCCCACCTCTATTGTGTTTTCTCCCAGGGGCTTGGCTTCGAACAGGGTTAAGTAGTTTTGTAATTAGGCTTTCGAAGCTGTTGTTAGGCCTTGTAT
Source organism: Phosphuga atrata (assembly GCA_944588485.1). Lineage (NCBI taxonomy): Eukaryota > Metazoa > Arthropoda > Insecta > Coleoptera > Silphidae > Phosphuga > Phosphuga atrata. Next base: position 48,138,590 of record OX155904.1, read on the forward strand.
ATGATTAGTGTTGCAACCTCTATGGATGAAGAGTCGTGAACATTTTTTTACGGTATCCACAAAGCTATCATAGGAGCTCGGGATGGACGCGAGTGTGTCCACTGCACAATCCAACAGTTTCTGAAATCTGGTCCAGTTGGCTTTTCGGAAGTTATATCTGCGTCTAAATGGGATGTTATGAGGTCGAGATATGGCCATGACTTGACACATTATTGGCCGGTGATGTGTGTTTGGGATTGGTGGACATACTCCCTTGACGCATTGCAGGTTTATCCGATTGCTCACAAGCATCAGGTCTGGGTTAAATCCTCTACGTCATCTAGCACTATTGAAGAAGGCCGGCAGCATATTGTCGTGCAAGAGGGTTAGTTTGCTTGCATCTGCCCACTGGATCGCTGCTTCTCCATTTCTGTCGTCGTCCTGGTATACCCATAGGCTGCTGTGGCTGTTGAAATCTCCGAACACGAAGTATGTCTTATCTGCGTCGAGTGGGCAGAAGTCGTTGGCTCTTATTTCAGGGTGTGGTGGCTTGTACACAGAGGTGATGGTGCAGTTGTTCAGTTCTACTGTTAATATCTATTTTCCTCAGCTACGTTAGTGGACTGGACGAGCGTGTCGGGCTTAATGAAAATTGCACTACAGTATTGTCCATGAGGCCTTTCGGCAGCAAGCCGCATTCCTTGGATTTTGGGCCTCTTTTGGTTACAATCTCTGTGGGTGTCCTGTATGCATAGGACATGGCAGTTGTATTGCTGGCGTAGGTCTTGCAGTAGCTCTTCCTTACATGCGAATATACCCCCGAGGTTGATAGAGGTAATAGTCATCTTTGGGCCTGAGAAGGTCCTTTGTGATGAGTACATTTTCCAATGCAAGGCGAAAGGAGACTAATCGTCTTGTTTCGCTTTTTCGTTTTTTGGTGCTTCTGGAGTGAAGGGATCAGCCAGCCGAAGCTGTTGCCTAGGGGACGCCCGAATGTATATTTAACACATTCTACGAGGAGGCTCCTTTCATGTCCCCCAAGAGGAAGATGGTAGAGATGGATAAATAGATTGAAGAAAGATCTCAAAACAATCGGAGTGAGAAATAGGAAAGAAACAAAAATGAAATGGAAGAAGATAGGAGATGGCTAAAATCCACATAGGGTTATAACGCCAAAGAAAGAAGAATATAATTGCTAATAAATTTCGTGCGTCACGTCTTGTTTTGTGAACGTCCAGTACTTGTAATATGACGGTGTCACTAACTTTGCTAGAAATTGAATATTTGAATTGTGATTTATAACCTAGAGATAACCGACATAGATCCCATAGACATCTCAGAATGTGATTTCTAAACCTTGTTCGAGATATTTAAAGCATTCGCCATTACGAGTTGGGATTTAAATAAACTCGCAAGTTAATTTGCCCAATTTTAAAGAATTGGCCCCCTGTAAACTTTTGACTTCATTGACTTCATGAGATAAAATAAAATAATAAAAGAAATATGCCGTTTGAAAGACAATTTAATGTGCTTTTATTACTAGTAATGGGTATGACACCATCGTGCCCTAATAACATACCTCATACGATTAGATCTAATCATATATCTCATCAAGTTCCCTATTGTTACTTGTAGGATGTTGAGCCATTCTTCTTTATATGCAGGAATAAGCTCTGGGATCGAGGTTGGGACACGAAACCTAGCTTGAATTCTTTTTTTAAGCTCATTCCATAAATGTTCTATCGGCTCTAGATCGGGAATGCGTGCTGGCCACTCCATATCCCGAAAACCGATTTGTATAATGTAATCTTACACGATTCTTGCGGTGTGCACTTTCGCATTTTCATGCAAAAAGATAAATTTTTCTGCAATGTAGTCGACACAAGCTACCACATGAACTGCTAAAATCTCCTAGATGTACCTAGCACCCGTTAAACCTCCTCTACCGTGACCACGGGAGCCTCTAATGATGATTCGTGCTCACATAGACATGCAATTGCACCTCAGATCATGGAGGATCCACTTCCATAAGCAATCGATCAAATCGCTCTCTTGGTCGTGCAAATCCCTCTCTTGATCTCCGGTACATTTCTCTTCTTTCTCTTCTTCGGTCGCTACCATAGAGGCATATTCTGAGGTCATCTGAGAACAGAACAGACCCCCATTGATCCAACGTCCAATTTAAACGATCCCTTATAAAACGCAGGCGTGCTTGACATGATGAGCTGGGCAAGTTTTTGACAAACTGCAGGTGTTTTAGGGTTCAAGTTACTTTCCTGCTGTCTTCCTCTTACTGTTCCATCTCCAAGAGCTAGTTTTGCAGTTGAACAGCAGTAAGGGTACGATTTCTTAATGGTGTTGACACAAAAAAATTGTCATCGTTGTCACCGTTGTTAATCTCCTTCTGCCTATACCAGGTCGTCTATGAAAGGATCCAGTCTCTCCATGACGTTGAAATACTCTTCACACCGCGACGCGTGTCATATCCAGTTGTCGAGCAACAACTCGCTGGTTAGCTGCAATTTCGATTAGAACAATAACTTAGGCTGCTTTTTGCGGTGTAACGGAAAACGAACAACTCTCCGCATATCCGACAGGCAGCCGGTTTCGAAGTAGTGGATAAATGTATTTATCTTGGCTCCCTCATCACCAACACAGGAGAGGTAGCGAAGTTTGAAATAGCAAAACAAGAACGGCCACAACTAAACTGACACGCATATGGAAGGGCACGTCGATCAGTAAAGCTACGAAAATCAGGCTGACCTCTACTTTAATTTTCCCAATTGCATCATACGCGGCTGAAACCTGGTCGATCAGACAAGCGAACAGAAAGAAAATAGATGCATTTGAAATGTGCGTTTTACCGACGAATGCTCCGAATATCATGGACGCAGCACCGCACCAATATATCGATCCTAGAAAAACTAAAAATCGAGGACAAATTGTCCAAGAGAATAAAACCGGAACAAATTGCGATATTTCGGGCATGTCTCCAGAAGACCGGAAGCATTAGAAAAGCTGGTGGTTCAAGGCAAAGTAGACGGACGAAGGTCACGAGGAAGATCTCCAACCCGATCGGTAGACAGAATTAGAAGCTTGACTGGACTCTCTCTGCACGAGGCCACAGAACTTGCCCAGAACAGAGAGGAGTGGAATATTGCTTTAAAAATGGTAGAATCATAGTGCCACCAAACCCTTCTGAGGGTAATAGGACCGAGGAGAGATGCATTAAACTTCTTCTTCTTCTTAATGGCACTACAACCAATTGCCGGTCTGGGCATCCTTCAGCATGTTTCTCCAAGCGGACCTATCACTCGCCAACGTTTTCCAGTCCCGTACTTGAAGTTTTTGTAGGTCAGTTGTTACCGCATCTTTCCATCTCCCTCTTGGCCTTCCGGCCCTTCTCCTTCCCTCTGGTTGGCCATTGAACAACTTTTTCGGAACCCTATGATCACCCATTCTCTGCATGTGTCCGAGCCATCTCAATCTTGCCACCTTGATGAAACTCACAATATCTGGTTGATTGTAGAGCTGATATAGTTCCTGATTATATCTTCGGCGCCAGATTCCTCGTTCTTGGGTCGCTCCAAATATTGCACGTAGCATTCTTCTCTCAAATACACTTAAAGCCTGTTCTTCGCTCTGTGTTAAGCTCCATGCTTCTGCACCACCGGTCTTATCAGTGACCTGTACAGTGTGCACTTATGCTTGGGGTGGATTGTTTTGGACTAATCTCCTTTGGACTAATCTCCTCGCCCATCCGGTTTACGCTGTTCAGTTGCGAGCCCAAGTACACAAATGTATCTACTGTGTCAAAGTGCTTTCCGTCTAGTTCTAGCGTTGGTCCTACCTTCCGATGAGTTGCATCAAACTAACCCTCTTGAAATCTAATCAAATTATGAAAGAAATTGCAAGGGCAATAATTACAATCTTTCGGGAGTTTGTTATTGTCGTGATAACTGTTACGGTAAAAGTACAAAATCGGCAAATGTAAACATTTACCGGTATATGTATACATCTACCAATTTGATAGTTAAATGTGAGTTTAAATCTGAGATCATCTTTATATATATACTTTTACCGGAAAATGTGTATTTTTTGTATGTTACAATATCACGTGTGTCTTGTTGGACAGGCCCATGCGCTGTGATGTTAACGTAAACCTCTAACAATTGCCAACAACATTAGGCATATGTACACATTTGCCGGAAATAATTGGTAAATGTAAGTTGAACTCATATTTACCAACCGAGAAGGAAAATGTGTACATATACCGGTAAATGTGTACATTTATAAACTATGTTTACTTTTGCCGTAACATACCATTATATAAATACGTTCGTTTTTGTTTCACAGGTTGCTACGCCTATAAACTATAAGCCTCATATAAGTTAAACCCATATTAAAGCCTTTTAAATATTTAAACCAAGTTTTTTTATTCTTGCATAACAGAAAGTACACATTCAAAGTATACACTCATCCATGTTAGTTTCGCCTGCAGGTCGGTACAGTTGCCCGGGGTGTGGCACGTGGAGCCATAAGTGAGAGCTGAGGATCTCATGAGGACCAGTTGCCATTGCCCATCTCTCCTCTGAGATGCTTGATTCGACCGTCATGATAAAAGGTGCTACCTCTACGACATCACCCCATATATATTTCAATTCGCACTGGAAAATAACCTACCAGAGGCATAAAGGTTAATGGATTGCCACTTAACAACTTAAGATATGCCGATGACACAGCTATCTTAGCAGTTAACATCGAAAACCTACAAGCAACTTTCATTACCCAATGGAAGTGTCAAAATAGGGAATAAAAAGTGATGAAAATTTCAAAATTGGCAATGAAAAGTGATGGAAATGTCAAAATTGGCAATAACAAGTGATGAAAATGTCAAAATTGGCAATTAAAAGTGATGGAAATGTCAAAATTGGCAATGAAAAGTGATGGAAATGTCAAAATTGGCAATGAAAAGTGATGGAAATGTCAAAATTGGCATTGAAAAGTGATGGAAATGTCAAAATTGGTAATGAAAAGTGACGAAAATGTCAAAATTGGCAATGAATTGATGAAAATTTCAAAATTGGCAATGAAAAGTGATGGAAATGTCAAAATTCGCAATAACAAGTGATGAAAATGTAAAAATTGGCAATTAAAAGTGATGGAAATGTCAAAATTGGCAATGAAAAGTGATGGAAATGTCAAAATTGGCAATGAAAAGTGATGGAAATGTCAAAATTGGCATTGAAAAGTGATGGAAATGTCAAAATTGGTAATGAAAAGTGACGAAAATGTCAAAATTGGCAATGAATTGATGAAAATTTCAAAATTGGCAATGAAAAGTGATGGAAATGTCAAAATTCGCAATAACAAGTGATGAAAATGTAAAAATTGGCAATTAAAAGTGATGGAAATGTCAAAATTGGCAATGAAAAGTGATGGAAATGTCAAAATTGGCAATGAAAAGTGATGGAAATGTCAAAATTGGCAATTAAAAGTGATGGAAATGTCAAAATTGGCAATGAAATGTGATGGAAATGTCAAAATTGGCAATGAAAAGTGATGGAAATGTCAAAATTGGTAATGAAAAGTGATAAAAATGTCAAAACTGGCAATGAATTGTGATGAAAATGTCAATATTGGCAATGAAAAGTGATGGAAATGTCAAAATTGGCATTGAAAAGTGATGGAAATGTCAAAATTGGTAATGAAAAGTGACGAAAATGTCAAAATTGGCAATGAATTGATGAAAATGTCAAAATTGGCAATGGAAAGTGATGGAAATGTCAAAATTAGCAATGAAAAGTGATAGAAATGTCAAAATTGGTAATAAAAAGTGATGGAAATTTCAAAATTGGCAATGAAAAGTGATGGAAATGTCAATATTGGCAATAAAAAGTGATGAAAATGTCAAAATTGGCAATTAAAAGTGATGGAAATGTCAAAATTGGCAATGAAAAGTGATGGAAAATCAAAATTGGCAATGAAAAGTGATGGAAATGTCAAAATTGGCAATTAAAAGTGATGGAAATGTCAAAATTGGCAATGAAATGTGATGGAAATGTCAAAATTGGCAATGAAAAGTGATGGAAATGTCAAAATTGGCAATGAAAAGTGATAAAAATGTCAAAACTGGCAATAAATTGTGATGAAAATGTCAATATTGGCAATGAAAAGTGATGGAAATGTCAAAATGAAAAAAACATATTTAAACCCTCATATAAGTATCTTTGAAGCGGCATATTTTTTTAGTTCATCTCATAAATAGTTTCTAAAAAAATAGTTAAAGTCAAAAGTTTATAGTCAATTTCTATGCACGCAACATCAATAACGATTTCGTTTTGTTAGTCTGTGTTTCCATCAAGTGTTTATCATGTATACATGATGATACATTAGTATCCATTGCTATACGATGACAGATTTTTGGTTGTGAGATTAAAGGTGTAATTATACGTTTTAAGTCCAATCGATAAAAGGCAAATTACTGGGAATTATTTGCGGTTTTGTGGAGTTTCGTCCTTTCTGCGTTCGAAGTTTTGTATTACAGGAAAAGCTCGTTTAAGGCGATTAATTCGGCATGTAATTACGGTGCGCTAACCGAAATCGCAAAACACCTGGGAGAATTTAATCAATAAATTTTTGTCAACGGAAGAAGTAGTAGTTGTCTTCGTACCGCTCATTCGCATGAAATTACAGCTGTTGCGAGTGAAAGTGCCGAAGAAAATCAGTTCACTTTAATTCATGATCGCAGTCAACAATTGTGCTGTTTTTCTTTAATTGGTTAATGTTAGTTTTAGTGATATATAGACACCAGGTTGAAAACGAGACAGTGGGATTTTCGGGTAGTTAAGGATGTATTCTCAAAAAACGCTCAGACACCAACTTTGTTTGTGAGACGGACACCTTTTACAAGAAAATTTTTAGCCATATCACTTAACCAACCAAATCACAAGGGATTAGCAACTCGTCGATGCATAATACTTCGGGTGTTTTTTCACATCGCGTTCGCCCAAAATAAATTGGACATTTGAAATACGTTCACAATTTCATATCGATCCCTGCTCATTACTTTCTGTCGAAATGTTTGGGCAAACAATGCATCATTGGATACACAGAGGAACGGATGGAAGTTTTACTAATCCTATCATATAAAATCGCCTGATTGGAATGATTAATTTAATTCTTGTTTGTTGATAGCCATTTGCGTAAACGTTTGGAAACCCTTAATTGTTGTAAAGCATACAGATTAGTAAATTCACTGTTATATTAAAAAAAATAGTGACAATGAGTCTATAAAAATATCCACTACATATAAACTTATTAAGGGCGAAATGTAGCCTGAATATACACGTAGATTGTAGATATGGTGGTGACAACTTGTAATGCGACATTTATAGATTTATTGTACCCCACCTTACTCCTTCAAGCGTTGGTGTACTTACCCATTTATAGATTTCGCCTCCTCTAAAACTGATTCCTTTAGGAATTTCAGGATCAGGGTGGGATGCAAGGCCTGCACTTCCTCTGTGTTCAAGCAGTGAGCCCCGGGGTACTTCTGTCTCTTGCGGATTAGTGGTCCGCAGTCTTTGAGCAGATGTATGGGGGTTTCCTCTGCTGAACCACAGAATCTGCATCCCTCATCCTCCCCTAGGCTTAGAGCCTTGAGATGTTTCCCAAGTCTGCAGTGTTCTGTCAGGACTCCTGCCAGAATTCTAAGCTTGTTCCTGATTAATTTTAGGCAAGCTTTTGTTCTTTTCTGGTTTGAAGATTCCAACATCACTCTGGACTACCTCAGCCCTGGAAGTTCATTACAGGTTTTTATCCATTGTTTTCTTGTTTCTTCATCTAAACTTTTATGGATGGTGTTCACACTCATTCCGGGGTTCCGGACCTATAAAGGGGCTACTGGATACCCTGTTTTATAGGTGATCGGCTTTTTCGTTTCCGTATATACAAGTGTGTCTTGGTACCCAGTACAGCGTTACTTTATTATCTTTGCCAAGCTTGTTTAGCTTCCCCACACAGTCCCATACCAGTTTGGCTCTGATGGTGTATGAGCTAATAGCCTTAATGGCTGCTTGACTGTCTGACAGGATAGTAATTGATTTTTTGCGATAATTCCTGTCGAGGTTAAACTGTGTACATCTTTCGATTGCGTGTATCTCTGCTTGGAAGATAATTGGAGATGTTCTCATGAATTCGAAGTACTTGGTAGGAGGTCCAAATGCTCCTGCGCCAGGACCTTCCTTTGTCTTCGAACCATCTGTATACTACTTGATAGCATTTTGCTCTATGTGATATACTGAGGAATCGTCGCTCCAATCGGCTTTACTACTACACTTTGCTGTATACCTTTCCTCGCAGTGGTATTTGCATACCATTTCGTCTTTTAGTGCTTCCAGGGGATCTTGGCAGCGAGGCTGTTTCGGTCTCTGCTCCCGATTATTTTACCTCTGCCCATTCCTTCCTTGCTGAACCTTATGATCGCCGATCTGGCGGCCCTTTCCACCACAAGGTGCAGCGGAGTCAGATGCAGCAGCAGCTCCAATGCTGCTGTCGGACACGACCCCATCGTCCCCATGATGCAGACACACGCCAGTCTTTGAATCTTCTCAAGCTGTTTCCTCATAGAGGCCAGCTTGATTCTACTTCTCCATGCAACTGCCCCATAAGTGTTTGCTGGTCTCACTATCATGATGTACATCCATCGCAGGATAGTGGGGTTACAACCTCACGTTTTTACTGCCAGATTTCTGCACACCATTAGGGCGCGCTTGGCTTTACCGACCGCTGCCTCAGCGTGTCTATTCCATAGGAGTTTGCTATCTAGTGTGATACCCAGATACCTTATCTACCATGCTGACATGATGACTGTTAGTATTCTACTGCCTTCCCATCTATGAGTATGGGATGTAGGCAGTTTAGTTTTCTCAATCTAGTAAATGATATCACCGTGGTTTTGCTCGGGTTGGGTTTCAGTTCCACTGTTTGACACCATCTACTAGTTAAGTTGAGGCCTCTCTGATCAATTTCACAGAGCGTTCCCTCAAATTTCCCTCTAGCCATTATGACTATGTCATCGGCGTAACCTTGACATTTAATGTCTAGGTTGTTTAGCCTAACCAGTAGTTCATCAACTACCAGGCTCCACATTAGCGGTGATAGTACACCTCCCTGTGGGCACCCTCGAGTTGTGGATCTTACTGGTGTCTTTTCCCACTTGTGTCTCCGCCGTTCTAGTTCTCAGCATTTCTCCCATCCACTTTGAGATAGTGCTGTCGATGTTCCTTCTTTCGAGGGCAGCCCTGATAGCCTCATGTGAGGTATTGTCAAAAGCTGATTTCTTTGTTGTAGCTGGTAAGCACCTCGGAGTATTCTAGCCGATTTCCGTATTGCTTGGCTTTGTTGAAAAGCCTACGTACTTTTGCTCTTAATGTGGACAAATTTTTGTTCCTCCATTTTTTCGTCCTTATGCTCCTTGGCGGTTTTTACCGGGCAGCTGGATTCAAATGCCGTGGTGATTGCTACATTTATTTCGCCTACAGCCTGCTCCAGCACGGTGTAGTGTTTGATACTACCCCGCTCTGTCACCTGCTCTAGGTTTTCTTTTAGTTGGGAACTAAACATAGGCCACAAAGTTTGTCTGGGGTTTCGAATGGGGGTGTTTTCCTCACTCACTCCTTCCAGCTCAAACTCTATGATCCTATGATCTGACATTGGGGGCTCACTTGAAACCCTCCACTTTTTAATTAGTTTACTTAAGTTAGCGCTACCTACCGTAATATCCAGTACCCCATTTCTGACTTTAGTGACAAATGTTGGTGTGTTCCCAACGTTGTACACAATTAAGTTTTCTTTAGTGAGGTATTCTAAAAGGTACTTACCTCTCTTATTAATGTTTGTGCTGCCCCACATCTCATTGTGTGCGTTCGCGTCACATCCCAGGATGAGTGGCAGCCTTCTCCTAATACAGTGTTCCACCAGCTTTTGTACTTCAATGGGTGGTATGCTGTTACCATCGCCAGGGAAGTATGCTGATGCGATCACTACTTCGCGGTGGAGACCCTCGGTCTTGATGAGGACCTGAATCGGAACTAAATCCCGCGTTAAAAATTCTGAAAGACATAAGTAATTTATGCCCTTCCTTACCATAATGCATGTTCTAGAGGAGACCTCACGGCTGTCCCATACCAACTTACATTCCCTGTTGCTAAGGCCTCTGATCTTACCTCCGTAAGTCCAGGGTTCTTGAAGCAGCGCTAACCCTAGGTGCTGCTTGGTGAACATCCTAACCATCACAGCTGAAGCTGCTTTGGCATGATGGATGTTCACTTGGGCTATTTTGGTGCGCCTGCTGGTCATTCTTGTTTTATGACAGGAGGCGGCAAGTCCTCCTCTGTCCCTACAAGAACATCTACCTCTGCCTCCGTATACATGGCTGGACTGCTCATGTATACAAGTGTGAGGTCAAGGTCGTCTTCCCGGGAAGCCGGGCTGACTTCCTTGTTCTCTGTGTGGGTTAGGTCCCGCACACATGGATTATTTTTACTTTTGGATTTCATATAAATCCCACGAGTGGCAAGGGAACTAAAGGTCCGCCACGTCAGAGACCCGCTTGACATGGTAAGGCTTGTTACCCTCTGAGGTCGCCAGGTATTAGAGGGGTTAGGGATGGCCGGTTGCCCTTGGCCACCAAGCAGTCCCTTCGGCACGGGTCGCATGACACCTTGGATTAAGGGTTTGGAAGTTCTTGGTTGTTCGCTCTCCGCTGACCGCTCCGACCGGAGTTGTACTCCGGTCGGTAACGTCTAACGGTTTGTTGCGAAACTAAGCCCTCACACCACGACAAGGTGACTTCCAGAGTGAGGGCATTACGAAGTATGTAGAATACAATTTGAATAATTTAACAAAAACTTTATTGAAAATAAAACTTAACCTTAAAAAACTTATCGTTATAAACTTACGCGCATGCAAACTCGACACCTTTAAGCCAGCCACTCAGTGCTGCCAATCATCAAAAACAAACACCTACACAGGACACAAAATACAACATAGTATACAGGCAAGGTATATATATATATATATATATATATATATATATATATATATATATATATATATATATATATATATATATATATATTTGCAGCTAGGGTAACAAGTTGTATATTTGGCCTTTCCTAGAACTACCTTTGAGACTTCAAACATGTGTTGGGGGATTGGAACATGTGTTGTTAACTTAAGAAGGTTTATAAACCCAAACGTAGTCATGGACTCTCTTTTTCTGCCTTCACTAGCCGTATATTAAAATATTTTATTAGAACTTAAAGTAACCTTGTAATATTTTATTATAACTTAAAGTAACTTTAATGTAGTTATTGCTAATATACAGGATATATGACAGATTTTTCACCCTGAATAAAGTTCTGTAATTTAAAATAACCTCAAAATTTACCGTACCAATATGGCGACCATTTCCCCCGCACCAATGCCAGTCCCCGCCCATAATTATACTTTACACTCTTTCCCTAATATTCATAGGTCCATGAATTCGCTGTCATAATTTTAGGTTAGACACCATATCGTAGAGTTGTCACTTTTACAAAACGGCCACAGATGAAACCTTATGTTCAAGAAACTGTTTAAACGTGAGTTACTTTTGATATTAAAATAGACAAATACATTGTAAATCAAATACATTCTATTGGTTAAGAAACATATTAAAGTCATTGCACACATGTACACAGGGTTTGAAAGTGTTAAATACAGCCATTGGAAAACGTTGCCTAAACGTTGCTTTTTTAATGCAAACGTTAATTCCGTATTGCCATTCGCCATTTTCCAGGCGTCTACCATTAGGAAAATTACTTTCCACACTAAATGTTTTCTGCTCTTTTGTAAACATTTTTAAGCCTCAACAAGTCTCGACCTCTTAGTCTGAATTTATCTCGCTCTAATATAACTTAACCTAACCATAACCTAATCTAGATTAAATCTAGGTTAACCTAGATTACATCGACAACGGCCAGAAATAGTGTTCCCGTCCCTGAGCGTTTTTACAATTTTGTCACGGAGGCGCTGAACGTTCTAACCTTATTGTGACAGTGATTTGACAAGTATTTTGTTTGTGAAAATTACAATTTTTCAATATTATCGGTAAGAAACAATTATACTTTTGTAGATTCAGCAGTATTTTAACACGCTTCGTAGATAAATTAATGTATGATACACGTGTGTGAAAGGCTTTTGTGCACTGATTTCGATTAAAACTTCGCAACTCATGCACAAAAGCCCATCTTCACACACTTGTATCATGAACTATTGTTGTATGAAATAAGAAATGACCTCCTTCTCCAATTCTTCTCCAATTCCAAAAAAAGAAGTTAGATATCCAATTCTTTTTTTGGAATTGGAGAAGAATTGGAGAAGTTGGGTTTTGAGCCTCACTTTAGTAAAAAAACTGTATTGATTTCCTAAAGAAAATTTTTGGGAATAATGGAACTCATCTTAAAATGTGGGTCGTATTACGTTTGAGCTAATACGGTATAACCCGAATATTATTGCAGCTCCGGTATGTTTAGATATTCCGCTCGTGTTCAGTTGATTATTGTAGATATTTCATTGGAAACGTTTATTATATGTGATCTGTAATTAGCGAGGCTATATATTCGGAATGTAGTGGTGGAGGAGACACGGGCGCCCCCTGTAAAACTCAATTTCCGTTATAATTGGCTTCCGGGTTTCCGACAGAAAGAGTAAATTAATTGCTTTCGCATGATCTGTTTGTTTTACATTTTACGAAATACACGTACCCCGCTGCCCGTTGATCCCCTCTGAAATTGACGTCTCAAACTTCACTTTCACCCACAAACTTTCCCACAAACTCGATAAAAAATAGAAGCAAACACAGGAGAATCAAATTGTTTTATTTATTTTGTTTTCTGACTAAGTTTTATGGCAGTTTTTTTTTTTCATGGTCTCCCTGTTCTAAATTGCCTAGCCATCGGCATTTCGCATTTGTCTCGCCCGCGGCGGTGACGTTTGCAGTGTAATATCGGGTTTGCGTCGGGGGACCGCTGCGACGCCGGGATTAGCCGCCGCATCCGTACCAATTAAGTTACTGAATCCAGAAACGTGCAAGTGCTACATGCACTAACTGCAAATCGACCAAACGACTGACTTACCTGAATTAAAATTTATGCAGTCTAGCAAGCAGTTATAGACATCACCTCAACGATTGGTCAAATATGATGATCAACTATGATTATCAACGAAGATTATATAACGACGAATTATATATATATATATATATATATATATATATATACATATATATATATATATATATATATATATATATATATATATATATATATAATTCGTCGTTATATAATCTTTTAATGCTCTTGTATCGGGTGTCGAGATTATTTCCTCCATCTTTCGGTATTTGTCTCTTTCCCATATTGTATTTAACCCGTAACCACCTGACATACGTCTTTCAGACCCAAAGTAGCAGTAATTTTCTCACCTGATCATTTCCTGATCATTTCTTCTTTCGTAATATTTTTCCTCATTATGCCTTGCTGACAGGGACTTTTACTGCACATGGTTAGGTTTTCTTTGCGCCTTGTCTTATAAGTATCTTTATCTATATTTCTGTCCAACCTTCGTTTGCTTCAGTAAATGATTTGGAATCTTCTAATCTATACAAGTACAGTGTAGTCATAATTACAAGTTTTTCATAGTAGATTTTGCAGGATTTTGTTGATTTTATTATATAATATGGCTCTAATAATTATTTTTTGGGGGGCTACTAATAAGAAACAAATAAGTGGAGACTATCCCCTTGTTGCTTTATCATATAGCAAGATTGTACTTCCGCATGATAAAATGTTAGAAGGATCTGTGTGGACAATGTTTCACGTAAATACCTCGTAAACACGTAAACTCACGTAAATACCTAACTCACATAAATACCTGACTCACGTAAATACCTTATCTTTCTAGCGCAAAAGTCAAACCGCATAATAAACGAGGTTATTAAATGGCTGACAAGAAACAAACTATATCTCGCGCCCTACAAGTCAGAAGCAGTGCTACGCACTGGACTAAGGAGAGTAAATGGGAGAATAAATAGTTGCGAAGGGGTTGAAACTGTTGGCAGCCTTATGTCCGCCATATACACAACGGTCCACATGACAGGTCTACCTGTGCAGGTTTGCCTGCGCAGGTAGACCGGAGCGTGTGTGGGAATAGACCTGTGCAGTTTTTTGAACATGCGCAGGCGACCAGAGAAGATCGAAAACCAATTCTTTCGGCAGTGTACTTATGCGCCTGTGCAGGTATACGTGCGCAGGTAGACCGTTGCGTGTGTGTGAATAGACTTGTGCAGTTTTTTGAACATGCGCAGGTCACCGGCGCAAAATCGAAAACCAATTCTTTAAACGGTGTACCTGTGCGTCTGTACATGTACGTCGGTCGTCTGCGCATGTCATGTCAGTTGTTTTCTAGTGTATGTTTTGTTGTCGCGTCGCTCACATCGTATTGCAACACATCGTATTCAACACGGGAAAATGGCGGCATCTGATTTTAGCAAAAAAGTGGTTGAAGATTTTATTGAAATATATAGAAATCATCCATGTCTTTGGCAAACTAAAATCAAAGAGTACTATAATCGAGACAAAAAAGAAGCTGTCTATAAATTGATCATAGAAAAATTAAAAGAAATTGTGACAGATGCGAAGAAATCACATGTTGTGAGAAAAATAAATAGTTTTAGAAGTAATGTTAGGAAGGAAAAGATGAAATATGAGTAATCTATAAAGTCTGGGGCATCTGCTGATGAGGTGTATTGTATTAAATTGTGGTACTACGATTTATTCAAATTCGTACATGATCAAGGCACTCCCAGGGAATCTTCATCCAACTTGGATTGTGATGACGAAAATAGTTCTGAGGTAAGTAAAATACTTATATTTATAGTAAGGTAATTAGTAAGTTGAATAAAACACAATATTATTCACATTTTATATTACACAATAGCTTTTAACTATTTAGAATTTAGAACTACTTCGCTCGTTTTACCCTAATTAACTTACATGATCATTTTGCCATGGTACTCCTCCCTCCTCATTAAAATAATTCATCAAATTTTCTCGGACAATTTTCGCGGTGTTCAAAGTATTTCCTGGGTTTCTTCTTTCTAAGTTTTCCATGGTACTATTTTGTAGATTATATCCTTCAGAAATTATAGTCTCGTTTTCAGAGTTTTCTCGATAGAAACATTGTTGAGGTGCATAAGATTTTTTTGAATGTTCAATTAAAACGTTATGTAATGCACAGGAAGCTTTAAGGAGGTTCGAGCGAATCTCATGTTAAATATTTTTTTCAAGTTAAAGCTTTGAAACTTTTATACATGAAGATCAATACTTTATTTATGTCCCCTCAAAATTTGAAAGTGATCCTCCATTTAGTTTATCCGGAAAAAAAAATCAAAAATGATGATTTTTCGAATCTTATACACAGGTTCTTATCGCCGACAAGCTTCCGTCACGTCTTTATTTATTTTTTTCGGTATTAACTTCCCAATTTTAAGGAATAAAAAACTATATACAATAAACTTAGATATTATTAAAACACGATAACATTGAAGCAATGTGATCTTCCCGATGAAATTATTTAAATAATTAAAGTTAAATTTTTTGTTTTGAATCTTGTTTATCGACAGTAATTCACATGACAGATGGCATGGCAACGTCGCGTTAGCAGCTGATTGTGAGAGAAAAGAAAAACATGGAAACATTTTGAACTTTTGAACGTCTGTGGAAGTACTTGATAGAATACACTCCAGGTTTTTACATAGATAATCTATAATGTTTTTGTCTTTTGGTAATTCGAGGTTTTCGGCCAACATCTTGGGCTAATAAAATTCTGATACCTTTACAACCAGTCGACTCATAACACTGATGTTGCCAGATCTTTTTATGTCACCCTATAAGTCAAACATAACGAAGTCATTTAATAACTTTATTTTATTAAATAAATGATAATTACCAATTTTTTAATTTGTTATGTTATTATAAATAAAAATAATGAATTTTAACAACTATGAAAATATAGAAAAATTCAAGCACTATTTTGACTCATTAGTTACGCTCGAACCTCCTTACTACTTTATCGATATTTTCGGGTTCTAAATTTATACGAGTATAAAATATCAGAAATCGTGATGCCAGTATCCAGAAAGCGTTTTCTACAGTGCGCCTGGCGCGAGATAATCTATAATTAAGAATTTTTCTCTCTTGCGATATTAAATCTGCTTGCCGAAACGGCTTTATCATGTCGCAGCGTAATAGAAACGCGTCGTCTGTCACAAATACATGTGGCAAATTTCGGTCACTTCCGGTTAACGTTTCACTGCTTGGAATATGTAATTCACTATTTTCCTATTTTTCAAAAAATACAGTGTTTTGTAGTACCCCTCCATCGGATATTCTACCATTCATGCCAACATCTATGTACACAAATTGGCATTTTGCATTTACAATTGCCATAAGAACCAGACTATGATGTCCTTTATAATCATAAAAATACGATCCATATTAGTCGGTGGAACAATGGCTATGTGTTTCCCATCTATTGCACCAAGACAATGAATGAGGTAAGTTCCAACCTTCTTCGTACATCTTTGCTATTTCTCTCCATTCTTCTTCAGATTTAGGAAACTAAAATATAAAAATTAAAATATAAAAAAATATCTTATATCTTCTAGCATAAAAAAGTTAGTTTCAAAAAACATATAAAATTATTTGTTTTCAGGAAGACAACACTCAACATTCTTCAACTTCCGATCAACAATATTCATCAACTGACAATAACGAGGTGCAATCAACGTCTTCAAATAATAATTCATCTCGCCCACCAAAACCGGGTAAAGCAAAAAGCAGAGATGAAATCATAGCAAATGAATTATTGGAATCGGTACGAGATCATTTTAAATATCCTCGACCCAACTTAACAGAAGACCGCTGTGATATTATTGGCAAAAATGTGGCGATGAAACTGAGGGTTTTAGATGCAAGGCAAATATTTGTCCCTGAAAAACTTATAAATGATTTACTTTTTGAAGCTGAAATGGGACACCTCACTTCCGAGCACGCCTATATTAATATAAGAGATATATGGAGACAAAATAAACGAAACTATGTTCCTGCTCAGCAATATCGACAGCAAGTTTATAATCCATCCTCTCCTCCTTCCAATAGGACATATACTCCTGTAAGTTTTGTTTCTTCAGAAACTCTTAGCCCACCTTACCTCTCTTTACCCTCCAGTCAATATTCAGAGCATCTTTCTCAATCATTTCAAACTGGCCATCTACTCAATAGTCCCGAAGTCTACACAAATTCAAACATCTACAATTCCAAGAAACCAGCCTGATAAAACAGAGATGGCTCTATCCATTCCAGATTCTGCAGTGACATTCATTAATAAATTCATTGTCGATAATGAATAATTTGTAGGCGACAGTTACATTTTTGTATTTTTTTAATTGAAGTTTTAATTTTATTAATAAATATTATGTTTAATAAATAACAGTGTTTTAATTACTCACCTTCAAATAATCTTTCCTAAGAACTTTATAAAAGGCCTTAGAAGACATGTTTCAGGAATAATTTTTCCAATTGCTTGAGGTGAAATAATTGCTGAAAATTTTAGGTCCTCATAACTTCTGCCGGTTTCGAGAAATCTCGAGGAATACTATTTCTCATAACTGTATTTTTTTTTATCGTAGGAGTAATCATTGCGAGTAATTTCAGGTATGTTTTCTCGTCCATTCTGAGATAGTTTCTATAATCTGCAGATTCGAATTTTAATTCGTTCAATAGGTTGACATGACTATAAAATTTCCTTTTCAATAACCAATCCTTACACCAATTTTTTCGCTTACTTTTCACTGTTTTTGTATCCTTTTCCTTCAAAATTAACGCCAGGCCTATCAATGACAGTGCGTCATTGTCCTCATCGTCATCGTCCAGATGCCATCGCAAAAAGAACTGAAGGCTTTTACGACGTGCGGTTGACCTGCGCAGGCAAACCTGCACAGGTTATCTGCGCAGGCAAACCTGCACAGTTGACGTGTGCAGGTAGACCTGTCATGTGGACCGTTGTGTGTATGGCGGGCATTAGACAGCATCCTGACAAATAGAGGTACCAAAAAGCCACAAATGTAGGATCTTGTGAACTGTCGTTCTATCAAATATGCTATACGTCGTCCCAATCTGGGTAAAAAGTAAATTCTTTTATACAAAGGTGCTGAAAATTTGCCGGATTTTGAACTAGTAGTGACAACATTATTATATTTTTTCGCTTACTCATCCACCGATTTTTTAACCCTCGGTCCAAAAGAGCCAGTACTCTCTTGCAGACATATGAACAATGTTGGCAGAAGATTTTCAGAAAGGGTCATCCAATGTTGCGCTATATACGAATGCGTTACTTTGTTCATATCCTTTTGTTTCACGAGAATTAGTTTTGAGCCTTGGTGGTCCAGGGTACGGACCATTTTTTTGTAAATGGACTGGAGAATATACATCATCATCATCATCAATCAGCCTTTTTGCACGCACTGCTCGATATAGGCTTCCCCCATTTCTGCCCACTGTCCTCTATTCCGCTCTACATCCATTTTGTGGTTATTCTTTTGATATCGTCCGTTCATCGCGTGGGAGCTGTTCCCCTGTTTCTCTTGTCAGCTCTTGGTCTCCACTCGAGCAGCCAATTTGTCCATCGCCCATCTGCCATGCGGGCCACATGTCCAGCCCAGTTCCACTTGAGCTTAGCCACCTGGTATATAACATCCGTGACTCCTGTTCTCGCCCATAAGTCCTCATTTCTAACGTGGTCACGAAGTGACACACCGAGCATCGATCTTTTCATCTTGCGTTTTGTTATTCTAAGCTTCTTAGCAGATGTGACTGTCAGAGTTAAAGTTTCGGGGCCGTAGGTCATAACCGGTAAAATGCACTGATTAAAAACCGTTCGTTTTAAACAAATCGAGGAGATTACTCTTAAACATATCCCCAAGTCTGCCATATGCAGCCCAGGAGAGAATAATTCTTCTTTTAAATTCGCATGTTTAGTTGTTTCTGGAGATTCTTATTTCATGACCAAGATCCATGTGCCTAACCATCAACTGCACCTCACAGTCTCCAAGATCAATATTTCCACTAGGGACCAGATTCGTCATAAATTTCGTTTTTGATATATTAATTTTTAGCCCGACCCGAGCACACACTTCCTGGAGATCTTCTAGCATTTTTTTGATATCATTTAGGTTGTCAGACAACAAGGCTATATCATCCGCAAAGCGCAGATTTGTTAGGTTTAAGCCATCTATATTTAAACCCTTTCCGCTCCATTCAAGCATCCCGAAGGCGTATTCCAGAACAATGATAAACAGTTTGGGTGACATAGTACCCTGTCGTACTCCTCTACCGATTCTTATGGGGTTGGTGTTTTCGTGCAGTTTTACCATCATCGCAGCATTTTTGTATATGTTATCATATACATATTATGTACATATTGCATATATATATATATTGCATATTATTATTATATATTAGCTTAGTGTAACGATAGTCGACACGACATTTTTGTAAGGAGTCTAAAACTGTGGAAGTCCACAAAGGCAATGACAAGGGGTCTATTGTATTCGATTGATTTTTCGATCACAGGTTTGATGACTTGAAGATGGTCATTGGTTCCAAATCCTCTGCGAAACCCGGCCTGTTTCACTGGTTGGTAGAAATCTAATTTGTTTTCCAGTCGTGTAGTAATAATTCTCGAGAAGAGTTTATAAAGGTGACTGAGTAGGCTTATTGGTCGGTAGTTTTCCAGTTCGGCTGTATCTCCTTTCTTTTGAATCAAGGTAACGATGGCGTTGCACCACCTATCTGGTATAGTGCTGCTAAAAAGACAGAGATTAAAAAGTTTTGCTATTTTCTTGAGTAAACAGTTACCACCTAGCTTAACTGCATCGACAGCTACGCAGTCCTCCCCAGGGGCCTTATTGTTTTTCGTCCAGAGTAATATCAGGCAGTAATTCTGACCCTTGATTAACGATGCCTTTTTACTTGTCAATATCTCTAGTTCTGTTTCCGAGTCTAAATTTACTTCATTGTGGCTTTTATATAATAGTTGGTAGAAGTCCTCAACTGTTTTTATAATACCTTCCCGGTTTGTTGTAATTTGCCCCTGTTTGTCCTTTACCTTCGTCATTTGCTTTTTTCCGCTTTCCAGTTTTCTACGTAAGACCTCATGCTTTTATTGTTTTCTATTGTTTGTTCGATCTGATTTTGGTTGTGTGTTCTAATGTTGCGTCTTATAGCTTTTGATACTTCGTTGTTAATTTGTCTTAGCTCTTCAGTAGTAGTCAGTTCGTCACTTCTCATGTCTCTCCTTTGTTTCATTTTCCGCAGAGTAGCTTCGCTTAATTTCGATTCTTTCATGGTTGTTGAGCAGTATCTGTTTTGGCTCTCTAGCAGGGCAGTAGTGATGGTCTCGTTTAAGACATTGATGTTCTCTTCTGCTTCAGTGCCATTTATTGTGTGATATGTGAACAGATTGGATGACAATCAATAACTTAAAGCATGCTTCGGAAAAGTCCGAAGCTGTGTTATTTGCTGGGCCCTAGGAGATTCATCATCATCAGCCTTTTATGTCCTACTGCTGGGTATCGGCCTCTTCTCTGCCACATATCCAAAAAAACTATCAAAAAAACCTCAAAATATCAAAAAAACCTCTGCATTAAGATTTGAATTTGGGGGACCTACAGTTTAGCGTCGAATCCGAACGACAAATTTCCAGTGAAGGTGTTAGGCAGTTGAGATCCCGTGGTTGCCTAAGCCGGATTGGAGAATTTAGTTTGGTGGGTTGCAGCCATTAGTTTTTCATTTTTACTGATTCATTCTGTGGGGATTTGAACCACAGCTGTCTGAGTCAAAGGCCAAGTGCTTAGCTATCTGAGCCACCACTACAACTTTGGTGGTGAGATTAAACCCAATCTCAGGAGATTAAAGCCCATACATATCCAAATACAAGAGACCCGCATAGTCCCAAAGGATGAAATCACATACCTTATAGTATATATACCGTAGTGGATAAAAGACTGTTCTTCGTCCCACACCTCACGAAGGCAGCAGCAAAGGGTATGAAAGTAGCCGCAGCGCTGGACAAAATTATGCTTAATCTAGGTCGCTCAAGATGTCAAACGCAGACTCAGGACGCAGGATGGTGATACAATCCGCCCCGTGATGTGGCGTGGCGTCATACATTACGCGGCCCCAACGTGGCCTAAAAGCATGGATTGTAGTCTAAAAGCAGTACAAAGGAAGGTCGCTATTAGGGTCTGTAGCGCGTATAAAACTATTTCCGGAGAAGCCGTCCTAGTAATCGTGAGCATATCTCCCATAGACCCCTTAGTAAAAAAAAGAGAGCTGAGTTATACGTGAATAGTAGTAACAGGAAAACTTGCTAAGAGGAATGGCAAAGATGATGGCGGGCGTCGGACAAAGGTCAATGGACAGAACTGGCCATACCAGATATCTCGACGTGGCTGAGCAGGAAGCACGGTGCGATAAATTATCATCTAACAATTCCCAGGACAATTCTCAGGACATGGCTGCTTCCGTGACGACCTGCATCAAATTCGAGTACGTGGAGGGATAGAAAGTACGCCACACCAGATTTGACTGCTCTAGATGGGAGCTTGAAAGAGAAAACAAACAGGTAGTGAGCAGATGCCGTTCGAACCAGGAACGATAATGAGGTACATGATGGATAACAAAACAAATTGGGAGAGGAGCGACATCATCATCATCATGTAGCTTGTCTCGTCCACTGCTGGACATAAGTCTCTCTTAACCTAGACCATCTTGCTCGGTCTTGTGCATCCTGGATCCAGTTCGGGGAAATCCTTCTTAAATCGTCCGTCCTTTGGGTCGGCGGTCGTCCTCTGTTTCTATGTGCTTCGTCTCTGGGGCGTCATTCTAGTATTCTCTTGATCCATCTGTTGTCCTACATTCTTCCGACATGACCAGCCCAGTTCCACTTTAGGTGTGTAACTCTTTCAACTGCATCCGTAACTTTTGTTCTTCTGCGTAGTTCTTCACAGAAGAACAAAAGTTACAGATGCAATTGAAAGAGTCACACACTTAAAATGGAACTGTGCTGGTCACGTCAGAAGAAGGCAGCGTGTAAGGCATATATATGGTCAAGATAGCCAACCCAAACATCAACCTCGCCTGCCCGAGTGGTGACTATTTTTTCCAGTGCGCCCTGCTAGAACCAAAGAAGCTCTGGCGACCGAGTCACGTCGGAATAACGGTTCAACCTGGAACTGAAGGAAATGTCGTTCTAACTTGACCCCCTATCAACTCGCATTGGCCAGAGTGATAGGTGAAGACTAAAAAACCTCAAACCAAAATGGAAAGCAAGACCGACAGGCTTGTCAAAAACATTATGTCTTCCAAAGAAGATGACGATAGGCCGAAACGCCACAGAAATAATCAGATAGTGCATCCAAGCTAAATCACCAGCTAATGAGCAAAAACAATAATTAAATTGACAGCCATCATTCTGAAGACATGTGCACAGCTCCCAGCTGCCAGCTACGCCCAAAATTAAAGAAAAACTCAAAAGTTTAGATGAAGTAATAAGGAAAGAATGGATGAAAACCTGGAAGAAACTTCCAGTCCTAAGACAATCCAATGTAATGATTGGATCTTTTAACCAGAAGAGAACAAAGACTTGCGTAACTAAACAGGAACAAGCTTAGAATTCTGACAGGAGTTCTAGAAGACTTCAACACTTCAAGGCCCTAGGTCTAGGAGATGACCAACAAAAATATGATAGACAACTGCTCAAGAACTCGTTAAGAGACAGATGTAGCTCGGCGCCTACTGCTAAATGAAGTGGAGTTGTAATCTTTGAATCCAACCCAGATCTAAAGGAATCAGGACTGTAAGGAGGCGCACTAAAAGGGTAAGTATACCAACGATTAGAGGAAGATGGTGGAAGAAGTTTGGTTAAGAATTGTGACAGGAGTCCTGATGGGATACTGCAGACTTAGAAAACCGCTCAAGACCTTAATCCTAGAAGCAGAAAACCCCATACAACTGCTCAAGAACTCCGTAAGAGAGAGAGAGATGTACCTTGAGGCCCACTTCTTGAATGAAGAGGAGTTAAAATCCTTGAATCCCAGCCAGATCTAAAGGAATCAGGACTTTAAGGAAGCGCTCAAAAAGGGTAAGTATACCAACGATTAGAGGAAGATTATAATGCCTGGTGGTTCCTTATCTACTACGCATACTGAAGAGCCACCTCGGCGAAAGAATGCATTTGTGATGCATTGCTGGAAGCAATGCATCACAAATAAGCCAAATAAGCCAACTATGTCCGATGGGCTCTTCCATGATCTGTTGCTATCTTGATAATCTTATGTCTTTTTGATCATCTTATGTCGTTCTATACCTTAATTTAACTCGTACAATCCTGTGGTCACTTCCGGTGGTTACCTTGTTTAGTACTGACACGTCTTTAACTATGTATCTTTTGTTGGTGATTATGAAATCTATTTCATTTTTTTCGTCCACCCGAACTTATCCATGTCCATCTTCTATTTGGTCTCTTAGGATAGAAGCTATTCATCTGGAATAAATTGTTTTGCAGCAGGAAACCAAGCAATGTTTCACCCCTATCATTTCTTCCCTCCAGTCCATGGTTTCCCAGTGAAAACTCAGCAGCGTCCGACCTTGTTCCCATCTTGGCATTGAAATCACCACACAGAATAGTACCACTAGTAGATCACCACACAGAATAGTACCTGTTGATCGCTGAGAGCATCTCTGTGTCGTCGTAAAACAAGTCTACTTCTTCGTCAGTATGATTTGAGGTAAGCGCGTAAACTTGTATAATTTTGATATATCTGGTGTTAAGTTTGAGGACAAGGCATATAACTCTTGTGGAGATTTTTTTCCAAGACAAAATATTTGTTCTATGGCGCTTATATATCAGAAAGCCAGTTCCTCCCATTGAGTTATTATCATCTCCTGCGTATTAGAAACTGTGCCCAGATTTTAAAGTAATAGGCTGTTCCCCACGCCTTCTAACTTCGCTGAGACCCACGATAGCCCATTTGATATTTTCCAATTCGCACTTAAGTTCAGTTAACCGTTCTTCCAACAATAATGACAGTGCATTGTATGTTGCGATGTACATAATTTTATTGTTTTTACATCTCTTAGGTTTCTTCGCCAGATGATTGTCCCCCCAGAATCCATGGGGCAGACTGATTTAACATCAGTGCGAGATTCTGAAGATAGTCTTCTACTCGCCTGGGGTACTTGAGACTTTATATCTGGCATTTTCATAAGTGGTATTTATCCATAGAACACCACGCTGGCTAGACGTGTTGGTGAGCATGTATTTCAGCCGCCCTATCTGGGTCAGACGCTGTTTGCAGCCGCCCGCTCTGGGTCAGACGCTGCAGGTTCACCATATCTGGCTATCCTCACTTAGTTTAGCCTGCAGGTCGATGCAGTTGCCCGGGCTGTGGCACGTGGAGCCATAAGTGAGAATTGGGAGCCCTGTAAGAACCAGTCATCGCCGACTACTCATTGACTATGTCACTGAGTCCGACTGTCTATATACAACCCCTTGCAGAGACCTTGCAGAGAATATACGAATGTGAATATTTTATTATGTGTGGCGTTGAAAAGAGTTTTTCGATTAACGTAGACGAATAGTAATTTACCTGTATGATCTGTATTGATAACAAATTCCTTATCGTAATTTGGGATGAGAGCCCGCGCCTGGACTCGAAAGTTCTCTGTCGCAGATTGGGTTTCCTCGATAGTGGTCTCTCTTTCAGAGACAAATTTGGTGACTTTCCTCTGACTTTCCTTGAATTCTTGGGCCCACTGCTCCGAGGCTTTGAACTCGAAATCTGCAAATTGACTGGCAGCAGCAAGTGCCCATTGTTGCAAGTTTCTCGCGGTTACTGGTTTGCAACTTTTTCGCCCTTCTATGAAGCCATCATACGTCCAGGTATCAATGGTGTTACACTTATCCTTCCGGGTTCCACCGCTTTTAATGTGTTCTTCCCAGATTTTCAAATCTCGCATATACTTCAAGCGATGTGCTCCTTTCGATTCAAGACTTTAAATTCCACTTTGGTTGTGCTTTTGCAAGATTTACCACCATTATTTTGTAATCGAGTGAAACGTAATTTTACGTGAAAAAACGTGAAACATTACCTTTCAATTTTTCTCCATCCGGTTGGCAGTCAGATACTGCTTCTGAAGAAACGACATCTTCGACTTCTTCATTTTCACCTCCTTCGTCGTATTCAATCAATTCATCGACGCACAGCAAGGAATGCTCTGAGAAAACGTCCAGTGTTTTCTCGCGTATTTTGTCTGCAAGTTGCATGTGTTGTTCGGTTATTACCGCAGCACTCTCTGATGTGATCAGATTGTCTTCGGCCAAAATATGTAACAAATAATCCAGCGCCGTTCTTAACATTTGTTTCGACGATTCGCTGTGGAGATTATCGGCGCACATCACATCTTCTTCTTGTTCTACCGATGTTCCAGGCACATTAATATTTTCACTATCAGTATTCGACTTTTTCAAAAGTTAGATTCTTCTCACAATATTCAAGTTACTCGGTCAAGGACTAGCAAACGATTAACTCATAACGACATTTGGCCAACTTCCCCGTCTGCCTTCTATTGTCAGCTTTCCTCTTAACCATTAAAGCCATTTTAAAAATTGTAAATAAAAAAAGCGTCCCCACGGGGAATCGAACCAGCGATCCTCGTACTATCAACCTGAGTTCTTACCGCTGCACTGACCGGCTATTGAAATTTATGCTCACATAGCGGGCTTCAGCATGAGTTGTCGTTAACTTACCGGTCCGCGTAAAAAGTGAGTTATTTTTTTAACGCTTGGCCATCTGGCCCTCCCGCTTGCGTCACTTTGATTTATTGTCAAGCCCTACATATACTGTAAATTTGGGCCAAATCGGTGTTGACGAGTTGACAGGGCCCCCTTGATAGTAAACAGGTCTTGTTACTAAATATTGAACACACGCGGTTTATATCGGGTCTTCCAATAAGAGGCTTCATTTTGATATGTAAAAAACGAGTATTTTTAAGTGAAATCATTAGATTTTGGACTTAATTGTAAAGAGGAGAGTATGCCATTAATAATCGAAAACAATATTAGACAAATGGCCGCCACGGCTACGTTTATAGGACCATTTTCTTTTCATGAAATTTTCCATCACCAATTCACTCATTTGCGTCTGTATGACCTTGATAACTTCACGAACTCCATCTATGAGGTCTTGAGTCGATCGTGGGCCATTGGCATAGACCAGCGGTGGCGAACCTATGGCACGAGTGTCACAGCTGGCACGTTGTAAATTTTTATTGGCACGCGGGAGAAGGAGGGCAGCGTTAAAATATTGTGCTTGATGAACAAAGACCGTCAGGATTGAAGAGAATGTTCATTGAACATCGCTCGTAATATCTTTTTGTGCATTTTAAATACCGCTTCAATATTGGCCGCTTACCCCAAAATACCAGAACCGTATGACGAGCTATATTGAATGATGGCGTGGTAAAATATTTGCAGAATATCATCTTTTACACATTCACTGAGGTTTCTAATCAGATATCATACAGTACTTAATGTCGAACATGTTAGTTCAATATGACAATATGATGATGTCACATTTTATCTTTTGATCAAGTGTTACCCCTAGAACTTTTATTGATTCGGCTCCTTTGGTTGATTTTTGATCAAATCTTAGAAGCAAACTATAATCATGAAGTATGTTTTGCGTGAAGTCCATTAACACGTTGACGCCATTTACACGTTTATTATTTTATCGGGCGGCGTTTTGCCGATGTTTTTAACATTTTATGTGCGGACGCCCATGGGAACAAATGTCATCTTGTGGCTACGGTAAATGTGCCACATGCACGAAGGCTATATTCGCCATATGCATTCATTGAGGAGTTGTTCGCAACAAATGTTGATTATAAAATGATCTCTATGAATTTCAATGCCTGATCTCTGACGCTAATCATGGAAAAGAACATGCAAATCGAAAACAACAAACGTGTAGAGCAGTATAATTGCAATAAATACGCAAGCTTCTTGTGATTATGCTTATTACAGGAATATCACAGTTGCCTGAAATTCGTTAGTATTAGCCAAACACCAAAATGTGTTCGAATATACAAATTCAACAAACGTTGGCACGAGATCGTTTTCTGCGAATCCTAAAACACCTGCATTTCAGCAACAATTACACGGCTGTGACAGCTAATCGTCTTAATAAGTTTATAAACATAACGAAATTGTTTACAATTTAAGCAGTTAAACCTGGGAAAGATATTGTTATGAAAATGAAATGGCAGCGCAGCATGTACCACCGGTGGCTCATGCCGCCCGACGTAGCGGACATGCGTATATCACCAGTGGTACATGCCGGCGTCACCGTGTTAAAGATGTATAGATCATCCTCCCAACGTTTCTGAATTTAAATTGCTACTTTTAATTAAATCGTTTATTGTCTAGTTTAGATATTAAAATGTTGCTATCCTCAGCGTACAAAATATAATTGCATTGAACATTATTTGTTTGCACCAGAACATTAATAAATATCAAGAATAGAGTTGGTCCCATTAGAGAGCCTTGGGGTGCCACACACTTCTTTAACCCTTAGTTGCTCAGGCCTGTCGAAGGCTGACTTGCTTTGAACTGTATTTTCGGTGAACTTAAAAGTACCGTCGGTCGACAAAGAGTTAATTCACTTTCAGATTTTAAAATATTTACGATTACCTTTCGGTCTCTTTGATGCAAGAAAAATTTTACCCAGTGCGTGAAGATGCCTCTAACTATTGAAATAAAAATAAGTGGCAAGGACGCTTATGCACTTCGAACCAATCAACGAACGAATGTGCAAGATCCGCTTAAATGGAAAATTTACAAATATAACCATTCTAAACGCATACGCTCCAACGGAAGAAACAGATGAAATGATAATCGACCAATTCTATGACAGGATCCAACAAGAATGAGACAAAGTACCCAATCACGACATCTTGATATTGATGGGAGATTTTAATGCAAAGATAGGACAAGAACTGAGGTACAGGAGTGTTGCTGGACGACACAGCTTGCACGCAGAAACAAGCCCAAACGGAGAGAGATTATGCCACCTAGCAGAAATGCAAAATTTGATATTAAGTAGTACACTCTTTCCGCACAAGCGCATACATAAAGGAACATGGAAAATTCCGGGCACGAGAAAATGTAACCAAATCGATCATGTCGCAGTATCAAGAAGATGGACATCAAATATAAGAGATGTACGCTCGTTCAGAGGAATTAACTGCGATTCCGACCACTTCTTGGTAATAGCAATTGTAAGACAGAGAATAAGCAACATACAAAAACGCGGAGGAGATAAACCAAAGAAGTGGAATGTGGAAAAACTGAAAAGTGAAAAGGGAAAAAGAGAATATCAAGAAACAATACTGGAACACCTACGTAAAAACCCAAGCGAAGACGATGTGGAGAATGAATGGAGACACATCAGAGATAGTATTCTAAAAGGAGCTGAAAAGATAGGAGAAAAGCAAAAAATACGAAACGAAGAATGGTTTGACGAGGAGTGCAGGAAGAAGATAGACATAAAAGATGAAGCAAGAAGCAAGTGCCTCCAGCGTGAATCGAGAAGCCAAAGGAAAGACTATGAAAGAAAAAGAACAGAAGCATACCGAACGTGTCGAAGAAAGAAAGGAGAGTACTATAACAAGGAAATAGAAGAAATAGACGAGAGCAATAACAGAAAAAATTACAAAAAGTTCTACCGAGAAATAAAACTACATTCTTCAGAGTACAAAGCGAAAGAAATGTTGTGCGACGACAAAAATGGAACGATCCTAACAAAGAAATCAGACGTCCTGAAACGATGGCAGGAATATTTCTGCGACCTGCTTAATAATAAAAATGAAACAAACTCAGAAGAAGAAATAACTCAGTACAAAACAGCTGAACCAAAAGTTGAAACACCGACACTGGAAGAAACAACTGAGATCATAATTGCCTTTAAGAATAACAAGGCGCCTGGTAGCGATAACATTACAGCAGAGCTACTAAAGGCAGGAGGCCCAGAACTGCGAGCCCGTATCCACCAATTAACCAAACGAATCTGGGAGGAAGAAACAATGCCAGAAGAGTGGAATTTAGGCCTTATACATCCTATTCACAAGAAAAAAAGCAAAAGAGATTGTAAAAATTACAGAGGAATTACATTATTAAATGTAACATATAAAATCATTTCATGCCTCATTCACAAAAGGTTGAACGTATATGCAGAAGATATACTAGATGACTATCAATGTGGATTTCGACCTAACCGATCAACAACAGATCAAATACACCAAATGCGACTGCTGCTAGAAAAGGGATACGAACACAATTTTGACATACACTGCCTTTTCATTGATTTTCAACAAGCCTTCGATTCAGTCATTAGAAATAAGTTATACCTGAACTTACTACATATGGGCATACCAAAAAAGATTGTCAATCTAATTAAACTAACATTAGAAAGAACGTCAGCGGCAGTAGTAATACAAAACGATAAAACCGAAAAATTCGCCATTACGTCTGGAGTCAGACAAGGTGATGCGCTATCCGCTCTACTTTTCAACCTAACATTACATGCGGCTATAGAAAAACTAAAGATAACGGGAAACTTAACATCAAAAAGTAGACAAATCGGAGCCTATGCAGATGACATAGTAATCACGGGGCGCATGGCAAATACAGTAAATGACACATTTAAGGACCTCGAAAAAGAGGCAAGGAAAGTAGGACTGATAGTCAATCAAGAAAAAACAAAATTTATGATGATGTCCAGAACTGCACCAGAAAATGAAGATAGATACATAGTAGGCGACCACAGCTTTGAAAAAGTTAAAAATTTCACGTATTTGGGATCTCAACTAAATCAAACCAACGACGAGAGTGAAGAAATGAAGATACGAATATTAAAAGGAAATAGAACCTACTATGCGAACAGAAAACTACTTACCAGAAAACTACTAAGTCACAAATCCAAGATAACTATATATAAGTGCCTAATACGACCGGTAGTTACTTATGGCTGTGAAACATGGACCCTCCTTAAGAAAAGTGAGGAAGAACTAAAGACATTTGAAAGAAAAATATTAAGAAAAGTATATGGTCCGATAAGGGAACAGGACGGAACATACAGGATAAGAATGAATCACGAACTAGAGTCTCTAATTGGAAACAACAACATAGTTAAACATGTAAAGGCACAGAGACTGAGGTGGATAGGCCATGTGCAAAGAATGGAAAAAGATCGAAACACCAAGCTTATCATGGAATGGAAACCCACCAATAGCCGACCAAGAGGAAGACCACGTAAAAGATGGAAGGAAAGCGTGGAAGAAGACATAAAAGCACTAGGAGTAAAGAATTGGAAAAGAGCAGCAGAAGATCATGGAGAATGGCATAAAATAGTAGAGGAGGCCAAAACCCATAAAGGGTTGTAGAGCCAAAGGAAGAAGAAGGCAAGGACTGCTGGTTTAACCTAGGTTAGATTGTGTTGAATGCCGCGAAGCGGTGGATAATGAAAGAACGCACGACCTCTCGATCTAAAATAGGTTGATGTGGTCAAACAAGAACTGCTGGTCTGTGCCAAGGACTAAATATCTTCAATTTTTTGTGGAAGCAGCTTGTTATCAAAAGAGTCAAATCCTTGACTTAGGTCAAAATTATAAAATTAACCTATCCAACAGAGCAGTATCAGTTGTGCTACTTTTCCAGAAACCGTATTGACGGTTTGCCAACATGTTACTGCTATCGATTTGGAAAGCTGTCTTTAAATTTTTTTTGATAATTGGCTTTGAATACAGATTGAGCTGTAATTAAGGGGATCACACAGTGACTATTTATTTCGGGATGGACTTTGATACATTCAAACATCATATTCAGGTTAATATGGTATTATATTATATTCAGACTAATACGGTAACTGATAATCACGCAAAGTTATGTTCTGGCACTTCAGCATCTCAAAATGTAAAAACTTAAGAAAAATGGCACGCAGTCATTAAAAGGTTTTTAGACGTTATATCTCGGTGGGCAATTCTGATCTCCTTTTCGAGAAATCACACGTTCAGGAAACTTTTCACGCAAGAGAGCGATAGTAACGTTACCTGTGTGGCACATTTTTGAAAATAAACGTCGTCCACATCCATATCTTCCAATTCCGGCCTTATAAAATCATTAATCATCCTTCGATTGCTCAATCCATTCACCGTAAGAGTTGCTCCAACCTCGTTTTCGAAAAAGTAAGGTTCAAGGACCCTACCAGACCAAAAACCGCAGCAAACAGTCACCCTTTGAGGATGGAGAGGCTTTTAAGCTATAATCCGTGGATTTTCCGAGTCCCAAAAGCAACAATTCTGCTTGTTAACGTAGCCAACATGAATTTTCGATGAAATTCCGGATCAGTTTGATGCAATTCAAGGACCCAATTAGCAAAGACACGACGTTGTTGATGATCGGTAGGTAGGGCTTCACACGAGAGTCTCGTTACTGATCTCGTTCCGGGCAGCCGTAACATTTTCTTCATAAATTTGAACCCGAGCAACGACGAGATCAGAAGCGAGACTCTCGTGTGAAGCCCTATCGGTAGGTGTAAGTTGTTGTATTAACTGAACTTTAATAGGCTTAAGACCTAAGTCTTTATGCAAGATACGGTGTACTTGTGGAATGCCCAATTCCAAAGATCGACGAGATTTTCCTCTACACTATGGGCTACAATAGCAATATACAGTTGTTCTTGAGCAAAGTGCACGAGTTCAGTTCTTCACATCACTCATACGGTGTTAGTCACCGTCTTGTCTTGTCTGTCTAGTCTTGTCTCTCTAGTCTTGTCCGTCTACTCTTGTCGGTCTAGTCTTGTCTGTCTAGTCTTGTCTGTCTAGTCTTGTCTGTCTAGTCTTGTCTGTCTAGTCTTGTCTGTCTAGTCTTGTCTGTCTAGTCTTGTCTGTCTAGTCTTGTCTGTCTAGTCTTGTCTGTCTAGTCTTGTCTGTCTAGTCTTGTCTGTCTAGTCTTGTCTGTCTAGTCTTGTCTGTCTAGTCTTGTCTGTCTAGTCTTGTCTGTCTAGTCTTGTCTGTCTAGTCTTGTCTCTCTAGTCTTGTCTGTCTAGTCTTGTCTGTCTAGTCTTGTCTGTCTAGTCTTGTCTGTCTAGTCTTGTCTGTCTAGTCTTGTCTGTCTAGTCTTGTCTGTCTAGTCTTGTCTGTCTAGTCTTGTCTGTCTAGTCTTGTCTGTCTAGTCTTGTCTGTCTAGTCTTGTCTGTCTAGTCTTGTCTGTCTAGTCTTGTCTGTCTAGTCTTGTCTGTCTAGTCTTGTCTGTCTAGTCTTGTCTGTCTAGTCTTGTCTGTCTAGTCTTGTCTGTCTAGTCTTGTCTGTCTAGTCTTGTCTGTCTAGTCTTGTCTGTCTAGTCTTGTCTGTCTAGTCTTGTCTGTCTAGTCTTGTCTGTCTAGTCTTGTCTGTCTAGTCTTGTCTGTCTAGTCTTGTCTGTCTAGTCTTGTCTGTCTAGTCTTGTCTGTCTAGTCTTGTCTGTCTAGTCTTGTCTGTCTAGTCTTGTCTGTCTAGTCTTGTCTGTCTAGTCTTGTCTGTCTAGTCTTGTCTGTCTAGTCTTGTCTGTCTAGTCTTGTCTGTCTAGTCTTGTCTGTCTAGTCTTGTCTGTCTAGTCTTGTCTGTCTAGTCTTGTCTGTCTAGTCTTGTCTGTCTAGTCTTGTCTGTCTAGTCTTGTCTGTCTAGTCTTGTCTGTCTAGTCTTGTCTGTCTAGTCTTGTCTGTCTAGTCTTGTCTGTCTAGTCTTGTCTGTCTAGTCTTGTCTGTCTAGTCTTGTCTGTCTAGTCTTGTCTGTCTGGTCTTGTCTGTCTAGTCTTGTCTGTCTAGTCTTGTCTGTCTAGTCTTGTCTGTCTAGTCTTGTCTGTCTAGTCTTGTCTGTCTAGTCCTGTCTGTCTAGTATTATCTATCTAGTCTTGTATGTATTATCCGTTTGGTCCTTTCTATCTGGTTTTTACTATCTCGTCCTATATGGCCATCGTAAATATAAAAAATTTAAAGCGAAGAAAACATTTCCTGTTAATTATAACTCTAAGAATACTACCAAATATGTTTCAACTTAAATTGACGACTAAGTTTCTTCTTTATTGTAATAATTAATTTACTATCGAATTTCTGGAGGGATCTAAATATATTTTCTAGTTCATTAGCGTTTAATCCGGCGATACAAACGGAAACGCCGCGCAACATCTTAATAATTAACGTAGGGTGGTTCGTTGGGGGTGGCGTATTCTGCCCCACGAGCGCGTGCCATAAATTTATTCCCCCAGTACTATGACTTCCCCAAATATTAATACCTGAATGCCTTTCGCCTGGCATTACTAGACAGTGTACGTAAGCGCGTTTAATAATTATTTCTCGTACAAGATCGCGTTTCCTAGTTCGTCTTGTCGCGCATTTTTTCTTCTTCCTCGGTTCTGTTAATTAGCAAACTGCCTTGAAGAAAAATATTATACGTTCTGTTGGCGCTACGTAGTAAAATTAAATTTCGACGGAAATTAATTGATACAAATTAATTGGAGATTCATTTTCAGGAAGAAAATTTCACGAGATTAGACTAGATAGAAAGAACTACATAAAAGAATTAGTCTTGTCTAGTTTTATCTGGGCTTGTCTGCTCTTGTCTAGAATTGTCTGGTTGTGTCTGCTCTTGTTTGGTCTTGTCTGGACTTGTTTGGCCTTGTCTGGTCTTGTCTTATCTTGTCAGGTCTTGTCTGGTCTTGTCTGGTCTTGTTTCGTCCTGTCTGGTCTTGTCTTATCTTGTCTGGTCTTGTCTGGTCTTATCTGATCTTGTCTGGTCTTGTCTGTCCTTATCTGGTCTTATCTGATCTTGTCTGATCTTATCTGGTTTGGTCTGGTCTTGCATGGGCTTGTCTAGTCTTTTCTGGTCTTGTATGGTATGGTCGGGTCTTGTCTGGTCTTGTCTAGTCTTGTCTGATCTTGTTTGGTCATGTCCGGTCTTGTCCGGTCAGGACTCTCTGCTTTTGTACAGTTTTGCCTGGCGTTGTCTGTTGTTGTCTGTTCTGCTATTGCCTGGTCTTTTAAGGCCTTGTCTGGTCTTGTCTGGTCCTAATTAGTATTGTGCGATCTTGTCTGGTCTTGTATGGTCTTGTCTGGTCTTATCTGTTCTTGTCTGAATTTGTCTGGTCTTGTATGATCTGCTCTGGTTTTGTCTTGTCTTGTCTGGTCTCGTCTGATCTTATCTGGTGTTGTCTGGTCTTGACTTGTCTTGTCTAGCATTGTCTTGTCTTGGCTGGTCTTGTCTGTTCTTTCCTAGTTTTGTGTGGTGTGGTCTAATTTTGTCTGGTCTTATCTGGTCTTTACTGGCTTTGTCTGGTCTGTATTAAACTGAAGTAGTAGAGTTGATCTAAACTCAACTAGAGTTTATGGGAGTGAAGTTTATTTTAATCGCCTGAGCTATATGAAATGTATGAAATAATTTAGAGTTTGTGAAGTAATATCAAAGTTCAAATGATGTGGATATTAAGATTTATAATTTATTAGGGCTAATTTGTTTGTTAAAGGCTTGATTCAACCGGATTAAATGTGTGAATTCTACGTAGTCGTGTAAGTAGTTCAAAGCAGATGCTGGCTATGAAAATCCTCGTTTAATATTGTGTTTTACGAAGTTTTCAGCGTAGCAAACTTGACAAAGGTTATATCTTCACCATTACCCATTGCATTTCGTCGACCGAGACTATTTAGATAAAATAGAATCTAAATCTCGACAATTTCCTTCCGTTCCGTGTTTGCTTGCTCGAACGCCGCCCGTAAATCGGAAACAATACGTTCTCGGCAGTCGAACGGATTATTGGTCGCGGGAAATAGGTTATATATAGCAACAACGAACGCGATAAATATTTCTGCGGCGTTTAACGGACGGTTAACGCCGTGATCCGCTTTCTCGGACATATGAAGAGTTGGCGAACCGAAAATTATTTAAGGAAGAGAAGATTAGGTTTAGAAGTTTATAAAAACTTAAATTGTTTGGAAATCTTTGATCGCTTGGAGATATTTTCAGCGTACCGTTTGTCTAGATTACTAATTCTTATAGGATTTTAAGTTAAAGTCACTATTATTTCTATATAAGGCGGCTAATGTTAAACTGATAAGTCTAGTGAGACAATACTCAACAGACAAGACTAAAGAAACAAAAGTGACAAAGACAAGACTAGACAGTCTAAACAGACAAGAGCAGACAGACAAGACTAGACAGACAAGACTAGACAGACAAGACTACACAGACAAGACTAGACAGACAAGACTAGACAGACAAGACTAGACAGACAAGACTAGACAGACAAGACTAGACAGACAAGACTAGACAGACAAGACTAGACAGACAAGACTAGACAGACAAGACTAGACAGACAAGACTAGACAGACAAGACTAGACAGACAAGACTAGACAGACAAGACTAGACAGACAAGACTAGACAGACAAGACTAGACAGACAAGACTAGACAGACAAGACTAGACAGACAAGACTAGACAGACAAGACTAGACAGACAAGACTAGACAGACAAGACTAGACAGACAAGACTAGACAGACAAGACTAGACAGACAAGACTAGACAGACAAGACTAGACAGACAAGACTAGACAGACAAGACTAGACAGACAAGACTAGACAGACAAGACTAGACAGACAAGACTAGACAGACAAGACTAGACAGACAAGACTAGACAGACAAGACTAGACAGACAAGACTAGACAGACAAGACTAGACAGACAAGACTAGACAGACAAGACTAGACAGACAAGACTAGACAGACAAGACTAGACAGACAAGACTAGACAGACAAGACTAGACAGACAAGACTAGACAGACAAGACTAGACAGACAAGACTAGACAGACAAGACTAGACAGACAAGACTAGACAGACAAGACTAGACAGACAAGACTAGACAGACAAGACTAGACAGACAAGACTAGACAGACAAGACTAGACAGACAAGACTAGACAGACAAGACTAGACAGACAAGACTAGACAGACAAGACTAGACAGACAAGACTAGACAGACAAGACTAGACAGACAAGACTAGACAGACAAGACTAGACAGACAAGACTAGACAGACAAGACTAGACAGACAAGACTAGACAGACAAGACTAGACAGACAAGACTAGACAGACAAGACTAGACAGACAAGACTAGACAGACAAGACTAGACAGACAAGACTAGACAGACAAGACTAGACAGACAAGACTAGACAGACAAGACTAGACAGACAAGACTAGACAGACAAGACTAGACAGACAAGACTAGACAGACAAGACTAGACAGACAAGACTAGACAGACAAGACTAGACAGACAAGACTAGACAGACAAGACTAGACAGACAAGACTAGACAGACAAGACTAGACAGACAAGACTAGACAGACAAGACTAGACAGACAAGACTAGACAGACAAGACTAGACAGACAAGACTAGACAGACAAGACTAGACAGACAAGACTAGACAGACAAGACTAGACAGACAAGACTAGACAGACAAGACTAGACAGACAAGACTAGACAGACAAGACTAGACAGACAAGACTAGACAGACAAGACTAGACAGACAAGACTAGACAGACAAGACTAGACAGACAAGACTAGACAGACAAGACTAGACAGACAAGACTAGACAGACAAGACTAGACAGACAAGACTAGACAGACAAGACTAGACAGACAAGACTAGACAGACAAGACTAGACAGACAAGACTAGACAGACAAGACTAGACAGACAAGACTAGACAGACAAGACTAGACAGACAAGACTAGACAGACAAGACTAGACAGACAAGACTAGACAGACAAGACTAGACAGACAAGACTAGACAGACAAGACTAGACAGACAAGACTAGACAGACAAGACTAGACAGACAAGACTAGACAGACAAGACTAGACAGACAAGACTAGACAGACAAGACTAGACAGACAAGACTAGACAGACAAGACTAGACAGACAAGACTAGACAGACAAGACTAGACAGACAAGACTAGACAGACAAGACTAGACAGACAAGACTAGACAGACAAGACTAGACAGACAAGACTAGACAGACAAGACTAGACAGACAAGACTAGACAGACAAGACTAGACAGACAAGACTAGACAGACAAGACTAGACAGACAAGACTAGACAGACAAGACTAGACAGACAAGACTAGACAGACAAGACTAGACAGACAAGACTAGACAGACAAGACTAGACAGACAAGACTAGACAGACAAGACTAGACAGACAAGACTAGACAGACAAGACTAGACAGACAAGACTAGACAGACAAGACTAGACAGACAAGACTAGACAGACAAGACTAGACAGACAAGACTAGACAGACAAGACTAGACAGACAAGACTAGACAGACAAGACTAGACAGACAAGACTAGACAGACAAGACTAGACAGACAAGACTAGACAGACAAGACTAGACAGACAAGACTAGACAGACAAGACTAGACAGACAAGACTAGACAGACAAGACTAGACAGACAAGACTAGACAGACAAGACTAGACAGACAAGACTAGACAGACAAGACTAGACAGACAAGACTAGACAGACAAGACTAGACAGACAAGACTAGACAGACAAGACTAGACAGACAAGACTAGACAGACAAGACTAGACAGACAAGACTAGACAGACAAGACTAGACAGACAAGACTAGACAGACAAGACTAGACAGACAAGACTAGACAGACAAGACTAGACAGACAAGACTAGACAGACAAGACTAGACAGACAAGACTAGACAGACAAGACTAGACAGACAAGACTAGACAGACAAGACTAGACAGACAAGACTAGACAGACAAGACTAGACAGACAAGACTAGACAGACAAGACTAGACAGACAAGACTAGACAGACAAGACTAGACAGACAAGACTAGACAGACAAGACTAGACAGACAAGACTAGACAGACAAGACTAGACAGACAAGACTAGACAGACAAGACTAGACAGACAAGACTAGACAGACAAGACTAGACAGACAAGACTAGACAGACAAGACTAGACAGACAAGACTAGACAGACAAGACTAGACAGACAAGGCTAGACAGACAAGACTAGACAGACAAGACAAGACAGGCAAGACTTGGTAATTTATGCTTCTTCAAAACTTCCATAAGCGCATCAAAAATACCAGCTCCAGTTCTTTGTACAAAGATTTTTTTAATTGGAGGATGATTTAGTATGCACTTGCTAGTTTTTTGCATACATGATTGACGTGATATGACCAGCGAAGCGTGTAGGCTATCCGCACCCAAAAAAAAATTGTTAAAATTGCTAGGTTATGCCTTTCGTCGTCAATAAAAAAAAAGTTGAAAATGCCTTAGTAATTTCCTCCGTTTTTGCCAAATAAATACAGATTGTCTTATCCGCATTCTGCATAAGGTTGTTGATTCGGCACCAATCATTCACTTCATCAAGAACTGTCGCAACCTTGGCTTCCAGCTTTTGTTGCCAGATATGGCAATTTTGTTGCCTTCTATATTGTTGCCAGATACTGCCCTATTAATATCGTCTGCGAAAAGTATAGTTTCTGCATTTACATGGCGCGGAAAATCGTTCACGAATAGTAGAAATTAAATCGGTCCTAGAACAGATCCCTGAGGCTCACATATATTGATATCGCTACAACTAGAGTGGTTGTTATTGGCAATTGCAATTAGTTTTCTACCAGTAAGAAAGGATTGAATTCTTGCGAAGGTACCTCGAAATACATAATTTTCTAGTTTGGATAAGATAAAATTCACATTGACGGTGTCAAAAACTTTGGAATGATCGAAAAAGAGACTCATTACATATTTCCCTGTGTCTATCTCTAACAATAAGTATAAATTTAACTGGTGTGCTTGTTGCCGTTTCTACATATCTATGAGCTCTAAACCCATGCTGGTAATTGGTCATTAAGTTATATATTTCTAAATATTCTACCATTCTGTTATAAATCTACCGTTCGTTCGTAGATTTTTGAGAAAATCTACGAACTCTAATCTATCTATCTAAAAATTTTGTTTATTATATTTATACAATTGGTCTATAATTGGTAATGTCCCAGGCGTCCGATTTCTTAAGTAAAGGTTGCTTTAGTAAACTACTAAGGCTATTTTTAGACACAGTGGATAAATTGTTTCTTCTATGGATTTGTTGTAAAGTTCAAGCAGTGGTCCTTCGAGTATGTCTAAAATGGCTTTTAGAGTTTTTATTGAAAAGCTATCTATGCCAGATGAGTTGGTAGTGCTAATGTCGGAAATAAACTTATGAAGGTCAGCAGATTCTGTGGCAGGCATAAAGAAGTTATGTAAGGCAATAAGATGGTACGCAGTGCACTTAGATTCTGATGTCAATGGAAAGTATTCCTTGTTTATACTGAGGGCTATACTGAAAAAATGAGAAGCAAATTTATCAGCAACTTCTTTATCCGATACTTTTTTTTGAGGCGGGGGGCGTAGCTGGCGGAATAGTCCTAACCAGACATGTGGTCCCCCAGGAAACACATCCGATCACTCTGGAACTGATTTTCGCAGCACCTCGGAGTGACGGATGCATATATTGTAAAAATGTGCTTCAACTGAGTCTCTTGTTGGGCTTCCTCTCGTCATTTTCCTCGTTGCTTATTATGGTATAAATTAACCGCTGCATGTTTTCCCAGTTTTCTTTTTCCTCAACCATGTAACTTATAATGGTTCTGGGACCAATAGGTTCTCCCATGTTTGCTGCTGCTGATTCCCTTTCGTCTTGCCATCTCCAGCATTCGTGGCGTGGCGATGGCGTGGCTCACACTGTCTGTCTCCCCGCAGTACACACATAATTCGTCTGAAGCCCGGCCTATGTTGCGTAGATAATCTCTAAAGCAACCATGGTCAGAAAGTGCTTGGGTCAGATGATAGCTTATTTCACCGTGCTTTCTTTTGCTCCAGGTGGCGAAGTTCGGAATAAGTAATCTGTTTGCATGAGCTCCCACCTTCTCTGCCACTGTTCGAGAAGTTCCTCTCTGGCTTTTTTGATATCCGGTTGTAGCCGATTTCGTAAAGCTTCTTTCGCTCTTCTGTGAGTAGGTCAATTGGGAGAATGCCTGCAATGGCCAGGGCAGCTTCCCCCGATACCGTTCGATATCCACTACATACGCGTATAGCCATTTTCCCTTGTATAGCTGCTAATTTTTGTAAATTTCCATTTGATTGCAATTCCTTCGCCCAAATTGGCATCGTGGCCTGAACTTCAGAGCTCAGAATTCTGCGTATGTTACTTTTGGGCCCCCCTATGTTTGACATTAGTTGTTGTAAGCCTGCCATAATCCTCATTCCTTTAGCCGCCGCTTCTGTCAAGTGTGCAGTAAACAGGTATTTTATTTCATGCTTTGGTATTATCATTATGTCTTCGATTTTAAATTTTATTGGGCTATGTTTTCTCAGACCTGTAAGTAGAACCGCTTCGGTTTTTTCTGCTGCTAGGCTAAGTTTTCTGTGTTTCATCCAAGCACCGATTTGGGCAATTGCATGGTTTGCCGTTTGCATGAGGCCTTGCTCGGTTCTGGCTGTAACTACCAATCCTATATCATCGGCGAAACCAATCATTGTTGCACCCACTAGCAGTTTCATAGATAGTATTCCGTCATATAGTACGTTCCAGAGGGTAGGCCCTAGTATGGAACCCTGTGGGGCACCAGTACTAACTTCAAGCTCTTCTATATCTCTATCGCCTTGCAACAACAAGCTCCGTTTGCTAAGATAACTTTCTATTCCTAAGGTAACGCAATAAGTATGGAGATATACCTTTATTTTTCAAGCTTTCCATTATATCTTTCCAGATCGTGCTGTTGAAGGCGTTCCTAACGTCAAAGATTAGGAGAGCACACATTTTTGGCTTTTTTCTGCAATTTCTATAACGGATCTTAGGGCATCAATGGTTGACCTTCCTTTCCTGAATCCGAATTGTTTGTCAGATAATCCGATTCCGGCCTCGAGGTCATCTTTTAGTCTAGTTAGCAGAAGTTGTTCCATTAATTTTCCAGAGACGTCCAGTAGACAGATTGAACTATTCGATCTAGGGTCGCCAATCGGTTTATCCCCTTTTCTGATAAGGACTAACTTTGCTCTCTTCCATCTGTCTGGAAAATTTCCGGCAGCTAACAGTGAGTTCATGGTATCTAGTACAAATTTAGATTGATTTTGCACGGTTATCTTCATAATTTTAGGTGGAACTCCATCTGGGCCTGGCGCTCTACCGGTCCTTATTTTCATGCCTACTTTATTTATATATTATCTTTATCCGATACTACTAAATTGTTTATCTTGATCGATATTGTTTTAAACCTCCCTAAGGTTTGAATAATGATTGCCCAAGTAACCCTAGTTTTATTTTTAGATTTTTCGATCTTGTTCAGGATATATATACCTCCTTTTTATTGTGGCTATGCGTTTGCTGTGTTGATGTTTTTTAATTGTATAAGCACCAATAAGGTCTAAATCATTGAGGGTATAACACAGCCAGTACAAATTCTTTAATTGCTTACCTTCTTGTACCTTACCTACTTGTTGTTTTTAATGGTAACTTTTTTGGTTTCAATATGGATATATCTGGTCTAAAGTTAATTTACTCAGAAATGTATTAAAAGCAACCTCCACAACATCTTTTAAGATCGCTGAGAATTTGATTTTGCTTATAGCATATCGTTTTCATTAGCGAAGGACCTGCTTAAGCTATATGATACCTTGTGCTTCCGCGGACATAAATATTCAGACCTCAACCCTTTCAAGTCCAAAATGAGTTTATTTTAAGAATAAAGTGCAATATATTTTTGTGCATATTAAACATACTAACTTATATTTAGCGAAATTTAATGAATAGCTCTAAAATGTGGCACCACTGCGTAGTATTACCTAGGTGGTTCCAAGAAAAAACCGCTAGATCTCATGTAATAAAATATTTAAAACAAATTATAATTACATATACTAAAATAGTTTGGCACGCCTTTTTGGGAGGGGGCTGGAGAAATGCGTCAAATCGGGTTTGGAGAATGAAAACGGAGGTTTTGAGTGATTTTGGAAAGAAATTTTGCCGGGAGACAGTGGTAAAATATTTAAAAAACTCCAGACAATTGACTAATCTTTGAGATATTGTGGTGCCGCCGAAGGCGGAGGGGATGCGGAGCGAAAATGAAATTTTCGTTTCTCAGCCGCCGAGGGGCCGAATTTGGATCGATCGCGACGGGAGTCGTGCTATTGGGAGCGCCGATTTTTTTCCGCACAAAACGGAAAATCATAACGGATAATCATAATATCATCTCGAATTTTCGAGCTGAAAATTTGCAGACAAGTGCGAAAAACCGAAAAAAATATCGCAAAAGCGACCTTCTGTGACTTTCTATTGCGAGCCGACCGCTCAACGGAACGCCTTCCCGTTTGCGGGTCCGGTTTCGTAGTTTCTTTCTTTCTGGGTCTTCGAAGAGGTCGTGCGATTTTTTGCAAAAATGGCCTGTTTTTGGAAAACCGGACGTTATCGGCTGCCAAACCGGAAGTGGGTGGAATTTTGCAACTTATTCTAAACCGTTTGATGGAGGTCGACGGTATCTTACGTACGATGTGCCGATTTGCAGAAACCACGAGGTCGCCACGGCCGATAGTAGGAAACGGGTACGATGTCAATCCGCAAACGAGATCTACAAAAGTACAAATGGCACAACTTCCTGCCCTACAGTGCATATCGAGAACAGACTGGACCGTGCTATAGGCTATTAAAAGTTGCAAAAACTTCGCAACTGACAAAGTTATTGCAACAAAACGCAATTCGCATTTTGTGTCCTAGCTGAGAGGCACATGCGAATTTTTCATAAATTTTTGAATGGTGCCCTTCCGCCGAAAATTGCCGACATTCTGAAACCAAGTTTTCACGTTTTACTTGCACGGTGTGCCCCCAGAGCCCTGGGAATCGTCGCCCATTTTTCGCGCGTCATATTTCATCCGTCTTTCAACTTTAGCAACTTTTACCGCGGAAATTCGCAAATTTCAACTCTTTTCTGCAAGGGTTGTAAATTTCGCTTCTTTGCCGGCTGCGGTTCAGTGAATTTTCCAAACTTCCTCAAACTTCGGGTACGTTAAAATCGGAATTTTCTTACCACGACATTTACGTTGCAACGAAGAACACCAATCGGTGGTAACACATTTTCGCACTTGCACCAGCAAATCCCGTCGCAAGATGATTCGAATTTTCGATTTTTTAAAGAAGAAAACAAATCGGCGCTACTACTACACTCTGGCGTCAGTCAGTTGAAATCAAGTGCGACCGCTGAAAAAATTGTCTTCGGACAGAACTCAGACTTTTCGAACAATTCTGACCGAGAAGAGACCCCCAAGCAAGTTTCGCCCAGAAAAGTTTGTTCTTGAAATGTAATGGAAATAACAGGAAAATCAGCGTTCTCTCTTCGGATTCACGATATATATTTTGATTTAGCACTACTGAAATATTTTACTTCAAAACTAGTGTTACTTGACAACAACAACTTAAAAACTAACTTCATTCTAGTCACACAATTCTACTACCAACATAAGTCTTGCCAAATTAAAATATGTATGTGCTGAGTCAATCACCTTAACACTCCCACTTTGGCTTAGCACATCTCCTTCGTTGATCCTTCTCCTTTCTTGCTTCTTTTCCTGGTTCGGAACAAACGCTGTCTCGAACGCTGTCTCGGTGCTTCTGGAATGTCGATCTTGGGAGAGGCTTTGTAAAAATGTCAGCCTTCTGCTCGCCGGATGAAATGTATTCGAGAGCGAATTCACCAGCCTCGAATCGTTCCCGTATGTAGTGGTAGCGCACCTCTATGTGTTTTGTGCGCTTATGGTACACGGGGTTCTCTTTAT
The DNA here is from genome assembly GCA_944588485.1 of Phosphuga atrata. Classification (NCBI taxonomy): domain Eukaryota; kingdom Metazoa; phylum Arthropoda; class Insecta; order Coleoptera; family Silphidae; genus Phosphuga; species Phosphuga atrata. Next base: position 48,182,701 of record OX155904.1, read on the forward strand.
TAGTTGGATTGCGCTCTGGTTGTCTAGGAACAGTGTTGCATCGACCATAGTGTCTGGGAGGTCGTTGATCAGTCTCTTGATCCATATAACTTCCTTCACTGTGTGACAAGCAGCCATGTACTCTGCATCGGTGGTCGAAAGTGCCACGCTTTGTTGTCGCTGGGAATTCCAGGATATCGTACTGTCTCCGAGCTTGATGACGTATCCCGTGGTCGACCTTCGCGTCTCGAGCTCCCCCGCGTAATCCGAATCACTGTACGCCCTGAGCTGCATGTCATTTTCTGCTTTGAACCTGAGTCCCTGGTCGGTCGTTCCCTTGAGGTACTTCAATACTCTCTTCACTCCGTTCCAATGAATTTTTGTAGGGTGTTCCATGTATCTACTCAAACGATTTATCGCATAGGTAATATCCGGACGCGTAGCAACAGATAGATACATCAGACTCCCTATAGCTTCTCGGTAAGGGGCTCGCGTTCTCTCATTCTCTTCTATAGGGTGTGCTTCCACACATAGCTCTGCATATGGATCAGCTGGTATTGATACTACATTTGCGTTATCTATCCGAAATCGATTTAATACTTCTTTACAGTACGTTTCCTGGTGCAAGAGAATCGATCCGTCTGTCTCGCGTTGAATTTGCATCCCCAGGAAGACGTTGGCTTCGCTGTGTGTGATTTCGAATTCCTTCTTTAATTCGTCAAGTAGAGCGTTGATTGTCTTTGATCTTCTGCTACGACGAGTCCATCATCTATGTAGATTGCTAAGATGAGTTTCTTGCCGTCTTTGTTGCTCGCGAACAAGCATGTGTCCGCGCTGTTCGCCTTCAGGTCGAATTTACTAAGAAAATCCGTGAAGCGTCTATTCCAGCAACGGGATGACTGCTTTAGTCCATAGAGGCTGCGATTAAGCTTGCAGACCTTGTCTGTCCCATCTGTATATCCTTCGGGCTATCTCATGTAGATTATTTCGTCAATTTTTCCGTATAAGAACGCTGTCTTTACGTCAAACTGCTGAATTTTCATCTTCTCCCTCGCGGCTATTGCAAGAACTATCCGTAGCGAATCAAAACGGACAACCGGGCTGAAAGTTTCTTGGTAATCGATACCGTACGTCTACCGTACGAAACCACGTGAGACGAGTCTGGCCTTGAATCTGTTCACATTTCAATTCTCATCGCGTCTCTTCTTGAATGTCCATTTGTTGTCGATTATTTGGCGGCTGTTTGGAGGTTCTACGAGGTCCCACACGTTGTTGCGTTGTAAAGACTGCATCTCCTCGTTCATGGCATCTCGCCATTTTTTCGCTTCGTTACTCGCGATAGCTTCTGTGAACGTTGAGGGTTCTTGGTCTTTGGCAAAAAATGCTTCGTCGATGTTCAGGTAGTCGTCAAATTTGGCAGGCGGTCTCAAACTGATCCGGTCTCGGAGAGTTCTTCTTTCTTGTTGTTCCGCTTGAGGCTCTTGTTCTCTATAGTCAATTTAGACCTCGTGATTCCCATTGTGTTCTGGTTCGAGCATGACCTCAGGCTCCTCATCGTCGTTATCCGGTTCCTCGACGTCCTCTGTTCTGTCTTCGCTCGTACCAATCCACGTTTCGATCTTGTTATCGTCAATCTCCTCTCTTCGGGGTTCTATCTCTCCTGTAAATACGACGTCCCTTGCTATCTTTATCGTTTCTTCTTTCGGATACCAGATTCTATATCCCTTCGTTTCCTCGTCATATCCTACGAAGATCCCGCGCTGCGCCTTGGCATCCCATTTTCGTCTCTTTTCTCTGGGTATGTGAGAGAATACCATTTCCCCGAAGACGCGTAAGTGCGTTATGTTTGGGTTCCTCTGATGCCAAAGTTCGAAGGGTGTTTTGTCTTTAACACTGCTGGTTCCAGTTCGGTTTAAAACATACGTCACAGTATTCACAGCTTCGGCCCAAAATCGTTTTTCTAGATTCGTTGCATGGAGGATGGTTCGAGCAGCCTCGACAATTGTGCGATTCTCCCTCTCAGCCGAACCGTTCTGCTCAGGGCTGTAAGCAACTGTTCTCTGGTGTTTAATTTTGAACTCTAAGCCATTGTCGGTGCGTAGAACTCGAACACCTCTCGGGTACTGTTTTTCGGTTTTCTTTAGATAGTCCTCGAGACAACGCTTTACCTCTGTTTTCTCGGCAATGAAGTACACGCTTCTGAAGTGCGACAGATCGTCTTTGAAAAGTAGGAAATACCGGGCGCCGCCCATGGACTTCTCCTGCATCGGACCACAGACATCAGCGTGCACTATTTCCCCGATCTCGCTCGTTTCCGTTGTACTCACTGGGAAGGGGAGCCTCTGTGTTTTACCCACTGCGCATTCTTGACAGAAAGGTTCGTTCGTGTCCCTCATTCTGATCTGGAAATGATCGTTTGATTTCTTGACTTGCCGATAGTTTTAGTGCGCGAGTCTTACGTGCCACGTTTTGAGTGTGTGACTGGACGAGATGATAGCTTGCGGTGGCTCCAGTAGATCCATCGACTCTGCCGGTGATGATTCGATCTCTGGTGGAATGACTCGAATTTTCACGACGAAAAGCTTCCTTTGGCGTTCTCCCACTGCAACGATGCGCCCATTCTTGACCAGTTCGCACGTCGTCTTGTTCGACTGCATCTCCATACCTTTGTCCATAGCCGCTCCTGCTGAGAAGAGGTTGTATTGTAATTTGGGCACATAGAGAACGTTTGACAGGTGGTTTTCGCTCCATCTTGAGCCGTCGAATGTGGAGACGTTTATGTTTCCTCTTCCTTGAGCCTCGATGTGCGCTCCATCGCCTACTCGTGCAAGCATCTCATAGTCGAATGCCTCGCCTGTTTGACATGTGGTCGCTGGCTCCTGAATCAAGATACCATATGCCGTCGCTTCCCTCGCTGATATGCGCCGTGGCTACAGTCTCGGTCAAGAAGCTTATGCCGCCGGATTTTGCGGTGTCTCCTCTTCTGTCGTCGGGTTTCTTCTCCGTGCACTCTCTTGCCCAGTGACCTGGTCGTTGACATTTAAAACACTTGCCTGGTCTTACAAAGTCCTTTCGCCTCGCTGTTTCGGTTATATCGCCCTTTTCTTTGTTGAAATTTCGATGCCAGAGCGTTTCCTTCGCGCTCATTCTGGGAGGAGTTCCGTGTCTCTTCTATCAGCAAACCTCTCACATTGGTGAGATTCACCAATGTACGACTCCCATGATTAAGCCAGACTCCCATGCACTAACGAAGTACTTGTAACTGGCAGGAAGGGTAAGCAGAATCTTTGTTATTATCATTGAATCAGATATTTCCCCACCCATTAGTCGGAGACGATGTGCCAGATCCTCGAGTTTAGCAATATGGGTGGCTAAGTCTTCCGAGTTCTCTTTCTCCATCTTGTACCATTTTTGCTGGAGCATGTGAACGCTCGCTTCAGATTTTTGTTCGTAGACATTCATTAAGCGTGTCCACATGTCCATCGATGTTTCACAGTTAATGATGTAGAGGGTGGGTTGAGACCCAATCGTTGTCACTATTAGCTTTTGCGCCATCCCGTCCTTCTTTCGCCATGCTTCAATCCTGTTTTCATGCTGTGTCCTTTCATTCGCCGTTGCGTCAGCCGGGAGCGGTCCGGCTATTTTGCTTGTGCCGTTCACGATGCTCCACGCATCTGACGCATTCAACATTACATGAACCTGGAACTTCCATACACTCCAGTTCTCAATGTTCTTAAGTTTTGTAACACGCGCGAGTTCCCTTTCCATTTTCAGGGGTTATATTTTTCACTTGCACGTGGCGTGGAAATAACCTACGAAAATGGCTCGTCTATTTTTGAACTTTTAAACTCAGTCTCTAAAAAATATTCACCGTGCGGTGATCCTGGGCCCATAACCTAATGGAAATAACAGGAAAATCACCGTTCTCTCTTCGGATTCACGATATATATTTAGATTTAGCACTACTGAAATATTTTACATCAAAACTAGTGTACAACAACATAAAAAACAACATAAAAACTAAATTCATTCTAGTCACACAATTCTACTACCAACATAAGTCTTGCCAACCTAAAATATGTATGTGCTGAGTCAATCCCCTTAACAAAATCAGTGGAAATCATTTAGGAACATGTGATATTAGTGGAATTATGTGCCAAAATATTTGTGGTTATTTAAACTCTTTTTCTATTCCGAGTTTTAAATGTATTTAATTTGGTAATAAACGTTTTTTTTTGTTTTGTAACAAACAAATTAACAAGTATTTTAATTATCCTGGGTGAAAAATCTAAATCTGACCGCGTTTCTCATTTAAATTGATGGCTGGTTTCATTAAAAAAATGTTTTAATTGGTTCTACAGCATGTGGAACAATAAAATTGTACACGCTTTAAAGAACAAATCGATCTGTCTAACACCTCAATATCTAACACATCATTTTCGAAAAATATTTGATCTGGCGGCGGCTGCCGTAACATGTTGGAATTCTTTATTGTCGTCTGGATTCATTTAAAAAAATATTTTAAGAAGTTTCACACCACGTGGAACAATAATATTGCACACATTTGCAGAGAATAAGTAATTCTATTATATCCCTCAGTTATTTTTACAAACTATTTTATCCGGCGGGGACCGCCGCCTCTCAAAGTCAACGCAGCACATAAGGCAACACATTTAAATAACTATATTTTGTAAACTGCAACAGATGTATTCAAAAATCTTTCCATTCTAAATAGCGCATACATTTATCTATCGAGATTTTAATTTTGGAATTTTCGTGGCCGATAGCCTTGACACAGAAATTTGTGTTGAAACTCTTCAAGTATTTTTTCTGTCCAACTTTCTGAACTCTGCCGAACATGTATTCTACACTGTTCGATAAAGCAGATTTTCTTCTAAAAACCGTTTATGCGGAGGAATTTTTTTTGCAAACCTCCAACCACGTTCTCCATTTAAGCCCATGTAAATTGAAATTCGAAATTCAGAGGAGGGGTACCTTGAATATTTGTTTGCGTTTTATATATTTTTCTATTGGGACTAAACTGAACGTTTTTACAAAATTTTTAAAGAATACTCTTCTGTAGACACCGACGTCCTACATACAGATATCTCGGTTATGATTTTCTATTTTGAAGCGTTGACGAAATATTTGCAAAAAAACTCTGAAAACAAAATAATTTTCCACGCCATTGGACCGGGAGCGTTCAAATTCATTTCATTCATTCAGCTGATACTTCTGGTGGATACGCACATTCACTAAAAGTTTTATCCTTAAGTTAAATCCTTACAAGTTTAATACATTTTATCGCAATCTTTGAATATTTTTAAATTTTCGAATTCGGTTTTGATCGGAATTCGTGATTGACATGACTGGATTTAAAAAAAAAAATTAGTAAGTTTCACACAACGTGGAACAATAAAATTGCACACATTTGTAGAGAATTAGTCAGTCTATGATATTCCTCAGTTCGTTTTGCCAAATATTTTATCTGGCGGCAGTCGCCGCCCCACAAACTCGGACTTTAACAAAAAGTAAATTCAAATAACTAACTTCTGAATTGAAAACTGCAACAGATTTATTAAAATTTCTTTCAGATCTACATAAACTATATATGTTTGTATTGACATTGAGGTTTTGGTATCTTCGAGGCCGATAGCCTTGCCACAGAAAAATTGTGTCATTTTGATCTTTCAAAAGCGAACAGTTTTTGAAGAATAAATTAATTTGAAAACCTCTTACCGCGTTCTCCATTTAAACCCATGTAATTAAAGTCAAAGCGTAAGCCGTAAGACATTTAAATAGCTATCGCTTGAAAACTGTTACATATCTATTCAAAATTCTTTCAGTTCTATATATAGATTGTACATTATTCTATTTTCTAAGTTTTTTACATTTTAGTATCTTTGTGGTTGATAGGCTCAACACACAAAATAACACCATTCAATACAGACATGTGTTATTGGAATGTCCGTGATTCATTGTTTTTTTTTAAGTTTCTCATCACTTGGATCAATGAAATTCAACACATTTGTAGAAAATTAATTATTCTATGAATTGTCTGGGTCAATTTGCCAAATATTTTATATAGCAGCGGTCCCTCAAAGTCAAAGCAGAATAAAAGATAAGACATTTAAATAGCTATCGCTTGAAACCTCTAACAGATCTATTAACAAATCTTTCAGTTTTATATAGATTGTACATGTTTCTATTGAAATTGACATATTTGTGGTCGATAGCCTTAACACTGGATTTTTTTGAATAAAGAAATACTTGCAAATATATTGTTTGTCCAATTTTTCGGAGTCTAAGAAACATGCATTTAGCCCTATTTTATTGAGCAGATTTTCATCTAAAAGTTGTGTCTTTTTCATTTTTCCAAAGCGAACCGCTTTGTCGGTAGAGCCCATTTAAACCCATGTAAATTGAAGAACGAAATTCAGAGAAGGGCCCTTCGATAAATTTTAGGATTTTATATTTTTTACTTTTGCGACTAAACCGAAGGTCTCTACAAAATTTACAAAGAATACTTTTTTGTAGACATCGATATCTTACATACGGATATCTCGGTTATAATTTTCTATCGTTAGGCGTTGAAGAGATATTTCCAAAAAAATATTGAAGAGAAAATCACGCCGTCCCCATTGGAGTGTGAGCGTTCAAATTTTTTCAACTGATACTTCTGGCGGATACCCGCATTCAGTAAAAGTTTCGTTGAACTCCTACAAATTTTAATACATTTTTTTTTGCAATTTTTGAATATTTTGAAATTCTCGTTTTCGTTTTTGGTTGAAATTCGTGATTGACATGTCTGGATTTGTTTAAAAAATTATTTTAGTAAGTTTCATACAACGTGGAACAACGCGCAGAATTGAATTTCACACATTTGTAGAGAATTAGTCAGTCTATGACATCACTCAGTTAGTTTTGCAAAATATTTTATCTGGCGGCGGTCGCCGCCCCTCAAACTCAAAGTCGCACACGAGGTCAGACATTCAAATAACTATAGTTTGAAAACTTGGGCAGTTATATTCAAAATTCCTTCGATGTAGCGTATAGTTTTTCTATTGAAATTTGCATTTTCGTTTTTTCGTGGCCGAGAGCCTTGACACAGAATATTTTATCTGACCAAGACCACATACGCGCGGCAGCGCCTATGTGGTCTTCATTTATCTGACCAAGACCAAGCTGCCGCGTGTATGTGGTCTTGATTTATATGATGAAGACCAATTTATCTGACTAAGACCACATATGCGCGGTAGCGCAAAGATTGTATATATTGCAAAAGATTAAACTGTTTTCTAAAAATAGTTTCAACCCTCTACCGTCTTCGAGGGCTGCAAGTTTTTTCTACTTTTCAGCCCACAACTCACACAGGTTTCGTCGCACGGACCTGCCTCCGGCACCGACGTGTCCGGAACGTCGCCGCACGTACGAGGGTCACCCCACTTTTCGACATTTTTGTTTTATTCTCTTGGCAAGTGCAGAAAACCAACTTTTTTTTGCAAAAATTTCGTCATTTTTGGACGTCTAAGTGAGGCGATCTGCAGGCCTCATCGAAAATCGCCGTACGTGGGGTCGTTCGCCTGTCCTTTGGCTACAAGAAACTGATACACCGACTCTCTCGGACTAAGGGGGCCGCCGGAGTTGGCCTTTTGGTCGGGGCACCCGGATTTGTAAAAAAATGTGCATAACGTCGCCGAAAAAAGTCGCGCAGCGACGAGAGTGCCGACGGAGGACGCGCCTCCGAGTTTTCTATCGCAATCCTCGCGTGAATTCTATTTCCCCCGGGAATCTTCGTTACGACCTCTGTAAAAGTGGTAATTTTTGTAATGCAAACTTTTGGGGTCCGTGTGGGGAAGTATTCGGCCTGAGTCCCCAGGTGAAAGCGAAATCGCTAATTTCGATCGATTTTGAGACGACTGATGTGTGGCATTTCGAGAATTTCCACCGTTGGTATAACCCCGGTTAGATTAGATTCAATATAGGCCAATGTGAAAAAGGACCCTTGGTTTAACCCCGGTTAGATTAGGTTGCCCGCCGCGAAGCGGACAGATAAGTCAAGACAACATACGCGCGGCGAAGCGAACTCTCGATCCAATATAGGACAATGTAGCAAGGACCGTTGGTTTAACCCCGGTTAGATTAGGTTGCCCGCCGCGAAGCGGGCAGATAAATCAAGACAACATACGCGCGGCAGTGCTAACTATCGATCTAATATGGGACAATGTGGCAAGGACCGTTGGTTTAACCCGGGTTAGATTACATTGCCCGCCGCGAAGCGGGCAGATAAATCAAGACAACATACGCGCTGCAGCGCGAACTATCGATCTAATATGGGACAATGTGGCAAGGACCGTTGGTTTAACCCGGGTTAGATTACATTGCCCGCTGCGAAGCGGGCAGATAAATCAAGACAACATACGCGCGACAGCGCGAACTCTAGATGCAATATAGGCCAATGTGAAAAAGGACCCTTGATTTAACCCCGGTTAGATTAGGTTGCCCGCCGCGAAGCGGACAGATAAGTCAAGACAACATACGCGCGGCAGCGCGAGCTCTCGATACAATATAGGACAGTGTTGTAAGGACCATTGGTTTAAGCGGCAAAAGTTTAAGCGGTTTGAAGCGGCAGATAAATCGAGACCCTCAAATTCGTACATAACAAAAATTAATAAATTCAAATAACTATAAAATGAAATTTGCAAGAGATTTATTGAAATTTCTTTTAGATCTATATAGATTATACATTTTTCTATTGAAATTGACGATTTGGTATCTTCGTGTTCGATAGCCTAACACAGGATTGTGTTTAACAAAGAAATATTTAATAAAAAATTCCAAATCTATCTTTTGTCCAACTCTTAGAAGTCTACCAGACATGCATTTAGCACTGATTTATAGAGCAGATTTTCATCTAAAAATTGTGTAATTTTCATCTTTCCAAAGCCAACAGTTTGGCCGATTTTTTTTTACAAACGAAAAAATTGAAAAACGATATTCAGAGAAGGGGTATACGCGCAGCAGCGCGTATGTGGTCTTGATTTATCTGATGAAAAGCACATACGCGCTAGTGCGCGTATGTGGTCTTCATTTAACTGATCAAGACCACATACGCCCGGCAGATAAATGATCAGATAAATCAAAACCCAAAAGTCTAAGGTAATGTGGCAATATACATTTTGTATCGAAATTTTAAAAGACTCCATTCATTTGCACAAAATTGCGTAAAATTTAAAAATAAAGCGGTTTATTAATAATTAACTATATTCTACTATATGCCATACCAGATGGCGATGAAACCGCCAGTGGCATGCACCTTTAAATTTTCCAGACAGGGTTGCATACCGCCAAGCAGCAGAACAATAGCCAAATACAATACCATATGGTTCCTTCATCGTCACCAGTGGCGTGCACCTCTAAATTCTCCACATTATTCCATCCTCATCAAGTATTTCACCCTCAACAAGCCTCAACAACTATTTCATCTTAATCACTATTTCACTTCAAAAAGAAAAAAAAGATTAATATGTACTAGTAAAATATTAAAATAAAATTTAAATAAAAAGGTGGTTTCTTACAGAAACCACTTGGAATGAAAGGGTTAAGTGCATATTTAGACTGGCTTAACTATTCGGCATGTATATGCAGATTTATTAATATTAGTTACCATATTGTCAATCGATGGTCGTGTAGTTATATCTAAATCTAATCGTAGAAACTATGCTACTCTATAGTCTTGTCTGACTAGTCTTGTCTATTTGGTCTTGTCTGTCTAGTCTTGTCTGTCTAGTCTTCTCTGTCTAGTCTTGTCTGTCTAGTCTTGTCTGTCTAGTCTTGTCTGTCTAGTCTTGTCTGTCTAGTCTTGTCTGTCTAGTCTTGTCTGTCTAGTCTTGTCTGTCTAGTCTTGTCTGTCTAGTCTTGTCTGTCTAGTCTTGTCTGTCTAGTCTTGTCTGTCTAGTCTTGTCTGTCTAGTCTTGTCTGTCTAGTCTTGTCTGTCTAGTCTTGTCTGTCTAGTCTTGTCTGTCTAGTCTTGTCTGTCTAGTCTTGTCTGTCTAGTCTTGTCTGTCTAGTCTTGTCTGTCTAGTCTTGTCTGTCTAGTCTTGTCTGTCTAGTCTTGTCTGTCTAGTCTTGTCTGTCTAGTCTTGTCTGTCTAGTCTTGTCTGTCTAGTCTTGTCTGTCTAGTCTTGTCTGTCTAGTCTTGTCTGTCTAGTCTTGTCTGTCTAGTCTTGTCTGTCTAGTCTTGTCTGTCTAGTCTTGTCTGTCTAGTCTTGTCTGTCTAGTCTTGTCTGTCTAGTCTTGTCTGTCTAGTCTTGTCTGTCTAGTCTTGTCTGTCTAGTCTTGTCTGTCTAGTCTTGTCTGTCTAGTCTTGTCTGTCTAGTCTTGTCTGTCTAGTCTTGTCTGTCTAGTCTTGTCTGTCTAGTCTTGTCTGTCTAGTCTTGTCTGTCTAGTCTTGTCTGTCTAGTCTTGTCTGTCTAGTCTTGTCTGTCTAGTCTTGTCTGTCTAGTCTTGTCTGTCTAGTCTTGTCTGTCTAGTCTTGTCTGTCTAGTCTTGTCTGTCTAGTCTTGTCTGTCTAGTCTTGTCTGTCTAGTCTTGTCTGTCTAGTCTTGTCTGTCTAGTCTTGTCTGTCTAGTCTTGTCTGTCTAGTCTTGTCTGTCTAGTCTTGTCTGTCTAGTCTTGTCTGTCTAGTCTTGTCTGTCTAGTCTTGTCTGTCTAGTCTTGTCTGTCTAGTCAAAAAATCAAAATCAAAATCATTTATTTCATTATTTAAGAAATTCATAATAAACAGAACACTCAATGAAGTATGTCAGAATATCTGTTAAATACACGCGCAAAAACACCCGTATATCTTTACTTAACAGTAAATATTAAATATTTTTCACTAGTATATAGTATTCTTGTAGATTGTATGGTTCAATTTCATTTAAAAGTCTATGCAGTTCCCTTTTCATGTTCTTCAAGTTGTCGATTTTTCTTATCGCAATTGGCAGGTGGTTAAATATTTTCATATTACTGTATGGTGGGTATCGTTCAGTCATTGTCATACTATGCTTTGGGAGTTCATATGACACTTTGTTAAACCTTGTATCCCTTTGGCTTGGTTTTATGTACTTCTCAAATAAATGTTTGTGCTTGACTAAGAAGACAATACTTTCGAATATATATAATCCCGTACATGTCAGTATGTTGGCCTTTTTAAAATGTCCTCTACAGGATTCTCGAAATCGTAGGTTTAATAGGATTCGCAACACTTGTTTTTGCACTCTAAACACACTTTTTATGTTAACTCCGTTGCCCCAGAACATGATGCCAAATTTCAGTAGCGATTGGAAATTGGCAAAATAGACCATTTTCAAGATGTTTGTCTCTAAATAACGACTAAGGATTCTTATGGCATACACAGTTTTGCTAAGTTTCATCGAGATTTTACTGATGTGGGAAGACCAGTCTAGAGTATTGTCGAAGTGAATTCCCAATAGCCGCACAGCCTGTTGAATCTGAATAGTTTCATTTCCAAGTACGAATTCTTTTGGAAATATGGATGAACATCTTTTTGTTTTGAAAATAATTGTATTTGTTGTCTAGTAGTCTTGTAGTCTTGTCTGTCTAGTCTTGTCTGTCTAGTCTTGTCTGTCTAGTCTTGTCTGTCTAGTCTTGTCTGTCTTGTCTTGTCTGTCTAGTCTTGTCTGTCTAGTCTTGTCTGTCTAGTCTTGTCTGTCTAGTCTTGTCTGTCTAGTCTTGTCTGTCTAGTCTTGTCTGTCTAGTCTTGTCTGTCTAGTCTTGTCTGTCTAGTCTTGTCTGTCTAGTCTTGTCTGTCTAGTCTTGTCTGTCTAGTCTTGTCTGTCTAGTCTTGTCTGTCTAGTCTTGTCTGTCTAGTCTTGTCTGTCTAGTCTTGTCTGTCTAGTCTTGTCTGTCTAGTCTTGTCTGTCTAGTCTTGTCTGTCTAGTCTTGTCTGTCTATTCTTGTCTGTCTAGTCTTGTCTGTCTAGTCTTGTCTGTCTAGTCTTGTCTGTCTAGTCTTGTCTGTCTAGTCTTGTCTGTCTAGTCTTGTCTGTCTAGTCTTGTCTGTCTAGTCTTGTCTGTCTAGTCTTGTCTGTCTAGTCTTGTCTGTCTAGTCTTGTCTGTCTAGTCTTGTCTGTCTAGTCTTGTCTGTCTAGTCTTGTCTGTCTAGTCTTGTCTGTCTAGTCTTGTCTGTCTAGTCTTGTCTGTCTAGTCTTGTCTGTCTAGTCTTGTCTGTCTAGTCTTGTCTGTCTAGTCTTGTCTGTCTAGTCTTGTCTGTCTAGTCTTGTCTGTCTAGTCTTGTCTGTCTAGTCTTGTCTGTCTAGTCTTGTCTGTCTAGTCTTGTCTGTCTAGTCTTGTCTGTCTAGTCTTGTCTGTCTAGTCTTGTCTGTCTAGTCTTGTCTGTATAATCTTGTCTGTCTAGTCTTGTCTGTCTAGTCTTCTCTGTCTAGCCTTGTCTGTCTAAACTTATCTGCCTAGTCTTGTCTGTCTAGTTTAGTCGTATCTAGTCTTTCTGACTAGTATTAGGTCTTGTCTTTCAAGTGTTCTCTCACTAGCTTTGTCGGTCTAGACTTATCTATCTGGTGATATCTAACTAGTCTTGTCAGTCTAGGCTTCTCTGTCTAGTTCTATCTATCTAGCCAAATGTTGTATCTATTTTAGCCTAACTAATATCTAGATTTTGGTTTGTTAGAGCGAAATTTATTTGCAAAATCTCTTTTGCGGCGCGTGTAGAATTATTCAATGGGATGGCTGCAAACATGAACATCAAAAAGCAAATCAATTCATACTCCCGCAAACCGCCGTCTCTATCGAACTTCAAACAGCCCACAAAAGCCATCCCTCCGCCACACAGAAATCACGAATTCGCGCCGAAACACGCAAACTTAAACCACCTTCAATACGATTCACATAAAAAACGATACACAAAGACAAATAGAACTAGTCTGGTTTGGTCTCATCTGGTCTTATGTAGTATTTTCTAGTCTTGTCTAGTCTTGTATGGTCTTGTCTGGTGTTGTCTGGTCTTGTATAGTCTTGTCTCGACTTATACGATCTTGTTGGGTCTTGTTAGGTCTTTCCCGTTTTGTCTGTTCTTATCTACTCATGTCTGGTTCTGTTTAGTCTTGTCTGGTCAAGTCTCTCTCTAGTTTTACTTTATCTTGTCCATATTTGTCTAGGCTTGTCCATCGTTGCCTTATAATCTGCGCGTTCATTTACCAAATACTTCGAAATATTTAGTTTAATTAATAATACCGTTAATAGATTGCTTGAGAATAAACGAATGTGGATGATTTAAAATTAGGCTAGACAAGATAAAAGAGGAAAAACATTGCAACCGTATAAAAAATCAGTAAAATTGCGAAAGTTTGAACTAGTTTAAGGGAGACCTGGCGCCACATAAAACTGAAATAGACAGCGATAGGGTCAGCGTTCGACTCGTCCCTAAAAAATGGTAACAAAGAGGAGACGCATCGATTACCTGTAAATACCTCATCCCCTATTGGTTTATTCATCCGCCCTACATCCCCAGTTTCCAAAATAAATGCGACTTTAATATTAGATTGATAGCAAAGAGATGACTTGAGAAAAAAGCAATTTTAGTAAAATTTGTTAGACAATTTTAAATTAATTTTTTAGTTAAAATAACGCCTGGATAAAGACAGAAAAAGTTACAGAAAAATGTGCTTGATGAGAGAAAACAGTTAAACTTACATATTTTATGTAATGTTTTGTCTTTTGGGGTAAATTTTCCTCAATTTCGGTGTGATTTACGTTCGGTGGAAGGGGAAGTTGACCCAGATCGAGACGAGCCGGTGGGCCGCCTAAACCCCGAGTTTTGCACACATACAATTTTCTAATATGTCCTGCCCGACTACAGCATCAGCATCTTTCCTGTGTCTTTTCCTCTGGAGCTTTCGACCCCATATCGATTTCCCCATTCGCCAACCCGAAGGAACCTCACCAGCAGGCATCAAATCAGACTCATTTTTACAAAACATTATGACCGTCTCAATTTTATTCGTACGGGAAATTTCCACGTTTTACGACGGTAAATTGCCACTAGACTAAGCTTGCCGTCGCAGTAAACTGAATCCCATATTCATTTTAAAAATTCATGCATTTATATACTAGCACGTATGATCTTATACAATATTATTTATTTTACTACATACTCGTAAATCTGCTCCAGCGGTTCTAAACACTCAACATAGACTATATGTATTTTGGTTTACATCTAATAGGTAATAAATTTAATTTTGATATAATTTGACAAGACAGACAAGACTAGACAGAGAAGGCTAGACTAGACAGACAAAACTAAACAGACAAGACTTGACAGACAAGACTAGACAGACAAGACTAGACAGACAAGACTAGACAGACAAGACTAGACAGACAAGACTAGACAGACAAGACTAGACAGACAAGACTAGACAGACAAGACTAGACAGACAAGACTAGACAGACAAGACTAGACAGACAAGACTAGACAGACAAGACTAGACAGACAAGACTAGACAGACAAGACTAGACAGACAAGACTAGACAGACAAGACTAGACAGACAAGACTAGACAGACAAGACTAGACAGACAAGATTAGACCGACAAGACTAGACAGACAAGACTAGACAGACAAGACTAGACAGACAAGACTAGACAGACAAGACTATACAGACAAGACTAGACAGACAAGACTAGACAGACAAGACTAGACAGACAAGACTAGACAGACAAGACTAGACAGACAAGACTAGACAGACAAGGCTAGACAGACAAGACTAGACAGACAAGATTAGACAGACAAGACTAGACAGACAAGACTAGACAGACAAGACTAGACAGACAAGACTAGACAGACAAGACTAGACAGACAAGACTAGACAGACAAGACTAGACAGACAAGACTAGACAGACAAGACTAGACAGACAAGATTAGACAGACAAGACTAGACAGACAAGACTAGACAGACAAGACTAGACAGACAAGACTAGACAAACAAGATTAGACAGACAAGACTAGACAGACAAGACTAGACAGACAAGACTAGACAGACAAGACTAGAGAGACAAGATTAGACAGACAAGACTAGACAGACAAGACTAGACAGACAAGACTAGACAGACAAGACTAGACAGACAAGACTAGACAGACAAGACTAGACAGACAAGACTAGACAGACAAGACTAGACGGACAAGACTAGACAGACAAGACTAGACAGACAAGACTAGACCGACAAGACTAGACAGACAAGACTAGACAGACAAGACTAGACAGACAAGACTAGACAGACAAGACTATACAGACAAGACTAGACAGACAAGACTAGACAGACAAGACTAGACAGACAAGACTAGACAGACAAGACTAGACAGACAAGACTAGACAGACAAGACTAGACAGACAAGACTAGACAGACAAGATTAGACAGACAAGACTAGACAGACAAGACTAGACAGACAAGACTAGACAGACAAGACTAGACAGACAAGACTAGACAGACAAGACTAGACAGACAAGACTAGACAGACAAGACTAGACAGACAAGATTAGACAGACAAGGCTAGACAGACAAGACTAGACAGACAAGACTAGACAGACAAGACTAGACAGACAAGACTAGACAGACAAGACTAGACAGACAAGACTAGACAGACAAGACTAGACAGACAAGACTAGACAGACAAGACTAGACAGACAAGACTAGACAGACAAGACTAGACAGACAAGACTAGACAGACAAGACTAGACAGACAAGACTAGACAGACAAGACTAGACAGACAAGACTATACAGACAAGACTAGACAGACAAGACTAGACAGACAAGACTAGACAGACAAGACTAGACAGACAAGACTAGACAGACAAGACTAGACAGACAAGACTAGACAGACAAGATTAGACAGACAAGGCTAGACAGACAAGACTAGACAGACAAGATTAGACAGACAAGACTAGACAGACAAGACTAGACAGACAAGACTAGACAGACAAGACTAGACAGACAAGACTAGACAGACAAGACTAGACAGACAAGACTATACAGACAAGACTAGACAGACAAGACTAGACAGACAAGACTAGACAGACAAGACTAGACAGACAAGACTAGACAGACAAGACTAGACAGACAAGACTAGACAGACAAGACTAGACAGACAAGATTAGACAGACAAGACTAGACAGACAAGACTAGACAGACAAGACTATACAGACAAGACTAGACAGACAAGACTAGACAGACAAGACTAGACAGACAAGACTAGACAGACAAGACTAGACAGACAAGACTAGACAGACAAGACTAGACAGACAAGACTAGACAGACAAGACAAGACAGACCAGACTAGACAGACAAGACTAGACAGACAAGACTAGACAGACAAGACTAGACAGACAAGACTAGACAGACAAGACTAGACAGACAAGACTAGACAGACAAGACTAGACAGACAAGACTAGACAGACAAGACTAGACAGACAAGACTAGACAGACAAGACTAGACAGACAAGGCTAGACAGACAAGACTAGACAGACAAGACTAGACAGACAAGACTAGACAGACAAGACTAGACAGACAAGACTAGACAGACAAGACTAGACAGACAAGACTAGACAGACAAGACTAGACAGACAAGACTAGACAGACAAGACTAGACAGACAAGACTAGACAGACAAGACTAGACAGACAAGACTAGACAGACAAGACTAGACAGACAAGACTAGACAGACAAGACTAGACAGACAAGACTAGACAGACAAGACTAGACAGACAAGACTAGACAGACAAGACTAGACAGACAAGACTAGACAGAAAGACTAGACAGACAAGACTAGACAGACAAGACTAGACAGACAAGACTAGACAGACAAGACTAGACAGACAAGACTAGACAGACAAGACTAGACAGACAAGACTAGACAGACAAGACTAGACAGACAAGACTAGACAGACAAGACTAGACAGACAAGACTAGACAGACAAGACTAGATAGACAAGACTAGACAGACAAGACTAGACAGACAAGACTAGACAGACAAGACTAGACAGACAAGACTAGACAGACAAGACTAGACAGACAAGACTAGACAGAAAGACTAGACAGACAAGACTAGACAGACAAGACTAGACAGACAAGACTATACAGACAAGACTAGACAGACAAGACTAGACAGACAAGACTAGACAGACAAGACTAGACAGACAAGACTAGACAGACAAGACTAGACAGATAAGACTAGACAGACAAGACTAGACAGACAAGACTAGACAGACAAGACTTGACAGACAAGACTTGACAGACAAGACTAGACAGACAAGACTAGACACACAAGACTAGACAGACAAGACTAGACAGATAAGACTAGACAGACAAGACTAAAGAGATAATACTAGACAAACAAGACTAGACAGACAAGACTAGATAGACAAGACTAGATAGACAAGACTAGACAGACAAGACTAGACAGACAAGACTAGACAGACAAGACTAGACAGACAAGACTAGACAGACAAGACTAGACAGACAAGACTAGACAGACAAGACTAGACAGACAAAACTAGACACACAAGACTAGACAGACAAGGCTAGACAGATAAGACTAGACAGACAAGACTAAAGAGATAATACTAGACAAACAAGACTAGACAGACAAGACTAGATAGACAAGACTAGATAGACAAGACTAGACAGACAAGACTAGACAGACAAGACTAGACAGACAAGACTAGACAGACAAGACTAGACAGACAAGACTAGACAGACAAGACTAGACAGACAAGACTAGACAGACAAGACTAGACAGACAAGACTAGACAGACAAGACTAGACAGACAAGACTAGACAGACAAGACTAGACAGACAAGACTCAATCAATAATCATCGATAATAAGCTAGATTGGATATCTTATATCAGGCATGTCAGCAAGAGGCTTAACAAAGCAGTTTTTGCTTTGAGAACCCTCCGTCAATATACAGATAATGAAGTCTTACGGCTGGCGTATTTTTCTAATTTCCATTCGCATTTAAGATACGGAATTATATTCTGGGGTAATAGTACAAATATTTGGAATGTCTTTAGGGTACAAAAACAAGCTATCCGGATTTTACACAATTTGCAGTACCGGGAAACATGTAGGGGTGTTTTTAGAAGAGCAAATATACTTACAACAACAGGAGTCTACATATATGAAGGTATTCTGTTTATTTACAGACAAAAGGACTTATTCGTTGGTTTCCATAAGCCGACCGAATGGAGAACACGTTATAATAATGAACTGTATGATTTGCCGAGACAACACAACCTACCAATGTCCGAAAGAAACCCACCTTATAGCAGCATTAAACTCTACAACAGGCTACCAACAGACAGGAAACATATTAAAGAATTAAAAGAATTTAAAAAGAAACTATACACCATAATTAACATGATTGAACCTTACAATATGAAGGAATTTTATTCAAAAATAAATATTACCTAAAATTGTACTACATGTGAATTGTTTCTACATGTATATTTATTTGTTATTTGTAAAGCTTTTTTATATTTTTTTATATTGATTGCCTTTTCTGTTTGACATATTTCATTTAGAATATAGTAAATAATCTTAAATAATGAAATAAAATACATTTGACTAGACCGACAAGACTAGACGGACATGACTAGGTGGACAAAACCTGACAGAAAAGACTACCCAGACAAGGCTAGATAGACAAACCTAGACAGAAGAGACTAATCAGAGGAGGCTACTTAGTGTCAAATCGCAAATGTTTTTCTACTCGTCCGAATTTCTATTCTAGTCTAAAAAGATGCGCTCTCAAAATCTATCCATTTGTTCTGGCCGTCTGATATTTGGTCAATACTTCGTGAGGAAGCCGCGTCGGTCGTGTGGATTTTTTCCTCACGGGAATGGAGTCGGGCACGTGTAGTTTCCGATAAACACTTTGCCCTCCGCCGCGTCAACCGTTCCGTCCATCGATCGACGAGTAACGGAAGAGAAGAAAATAAAACGCTTTTTGCCTGACAAGACTAGACAGACAAGACTAGACAGACAAGACTAGACAGACAAGACTAGACAGACAACACTAGACAGACAAGACTAGACAGACAAGACTAGACAGACAAGACTAGACAGACAAGACTAGACAGACAAGACTAGACATTTACCTTTCTGGCTGAAAGTGCTACCCTCCATGAAATCATCAAGATTGATATAACATCTTTATCAAAAAACAATACGTCTGCTGTTGTCTGGTTTGGTTTAGTATTGTCTGGTCTTGTCTGAACTTAGACAGTCTTGTTTCTTCTTGTCTGGCCTTGTCTGATCTTGTGTGATCTTGTCTGGTCTTGTCTGATCTTGCCTCATCTTGTAAGATTTTTACTGATCTTGTCTAGTCTGGTCTTGTCTGGACTTGTCTAGTATTGTCTAGTGTCGTCTAGTCTCGTCTGGCCTTATCTCGTCTTGTCTGGGTTTGTCTGTTTTTGTCTGGGCTTGTCTCGTCTTGTCTAGTCTCGTCTGGCCTTGTCTCGTCTTGTCTGGGTTTGTCTGGGTTTGTCTGGTCTTGCCTGGTCTTGTAAGGTCTTGTCTGGTCTTGTCGGGTCTTGTCTGGTCTTGTCTGATCTTGCCTCATCTTGTAAGATTTTTTCTGTTCTTGTCTAGTCTGGTCTTGTCTGATCTTGTCTGGACTTTTCTGGTATTGTCAAGTCTTGTCTGGTCTTGTCTGTTTTTATCTGGTCTTGTCTGTTCTTGTCTGGTATTGTCTAGTGTCGTCTAGTCTCGTCTGGCTTGTCTCGTCTTGTCTGGGTTAGTCTGTTCTTGTCTGGGCTTGTCTCGTCTTGTCTGGTCTTGCGTAGTCTCGTCTGGCCTTGTCACTTGTCCTTGTCTAGTATATATTTTTTAAGACAAATCTAAGTGGACGAATCTAGACAACGTTTCACTTTTTATTGGTTTATCTCGATGGTATATAGATTCGAAATCCGTTTTTCTTTAATTAAATGGATTGCCTATAACTCTCTGTAATATGTTTAATTCTGAATTTTCTGCCCAATTTTATTTTGTATGCTGATTAATTCGCCAGGGAGTGTAATAAATGATGCTCATCACTTATTTTGCAAACTAATTCGGCGATTTTTCATGTTGTCCAGTTGCCTCGAGCGTTCCCGTTCGTTTGTCATCGCGTAATTCGCGAGCGGAAGTGATCTGTTGGCCGGATCGCATCGGATTCATGGGAAACGCGACAATAAATAAGGGCCCGTTATGTAAGAATTCGCGGGCTGCTGCCCGTGTGTAGGTGCTGCAGAATTGCTAGATGAGGAGGAAAATAGAATAAATCACGCTTATCGTCCTCCCACATACCAAACACGCGCGCGACGGAAATTACGTATTTTCTTCGTTTTTTTTTTTGGTTATTCGGGGAAGGGCGAGTGTGCCGTCGCCGGCTTTAGGAAGGAAAATTTGATGTGATGGATGAAAAAGCCTTTTTTGTCGAGAGTCTAGGTCTCCGGTTGCGTAATGAAAATCGTTACTCACAAACGGTGCATGTTTTTTCCCCGACGAGCAACATTTTGACACACTTAAGTGTTTTAAGTTGGAATAAATTGGATGAAATTTACTGATAAAATGTCCCATTGACAATAAAAAAATTACACTAGATCAAGAAGAAACAAAACCATACATGGCTAGACAAGACCAAGCAAGACCAGATAAAACCAAGCAAGACCCGACAAGACCAAATGAGGCTAGACAAGACCAGGCAAGACCAGATAAAACCAAGCAAGACCCAACAAGACAAGACATGACCAGGCAAGACTACACAAGACCTAAAAGTCCAGACAAGACCATTCAAGGCTAGACAAGACCAGATAAGACCAAACAAAATCCGACAAATCCAGAAATGGCCAGGCAAGACTACACAAGACCAGACAAGACCACAGAAGACCCGAAAAAGTCAGACAAGACCAGACAAGACCAGACAAGACCAGAAAAGACCAGACAAAACCAGACAAGACCAGACACACCACACAGGACCAAACAAGAACAGAAAAGAATGGACAAGAGGAGACAAAACCATACAAGCCTAGACAATACTAGAAAAGAACCTACAAGACTAAACAAGAGTAGACAAGACAAGGCAAAACCAGACAAGACCAGACAAGACCAAACAAGACTAGACAAAATCAGACAAGACCAGACAAGACCAGGCAAGACAGAAAAACCAGGCAAGACCATACACGACCTGACATGAGCAGACAAGACCATAGAAGAGCAGACAAGACCAGAGAAGAGCAGACAAGACCAGACAAGACCAGACGAGGCCATATAAGAGCAGACAAGACCCGACAAGACTAGACAACACCAGACAAGACCAAACAAGACCATACAAGACATGACAAGACCGAACAAACCATACAAGACCAGACAAGATCAGACAAGACCAGAGAAGACCTGACAGGAGCAGACAAGACTACAGAAGAGCAGACAAGGCTGGAGAAGAGCAAACAATACCAGACAAAACCAGAAAAGACCAGACAAAATTGGACTAGACCAGACAAGATCAGGCAAAACCGTTCAAGGCCAGACAAGACAAGACAAGATCAGACAATATCAGACAAGATCAGACAAGACCAGATAAGACCAAGCAAGACCAGACCAGAACAGACAATACTAGATAAGACCAGACAAGACCAGACAATACCAGGCAAGACCAAGCAGGACCAGACCAGAACAGACAAAACCAGACAAGACCAGACAAGTCATGACCAGACCATACAAGGCCTGACTAGACCGGTCAAGAACAAACAAGACCAGACAAGACCAAACAAGACCAAACAATGACAAGATAACACAACACAAGACAAGACTAGACCAGATACGACCAGAGAAGACAAGACGAAACAAACAAGACCTGACAAGGCCAGACAATTTCCAACAAGACTTGACAAGACCACACAAGATCAAACAATACCAGAAAAGGCAAGACAAATCCAGACGAGACCACACAAGCCTATGCAAGTGATTTACAAAGGTCTTTACTTTAAAAAAGGACTATACAAATCCAGACACGACCAGACTAAATTAAAGAAGAATAAACTAGAGAAGACAAGACTAGACCAAATCAGGCAAGACCAGGAAAAACCAGGCAGGCCCAGAGAAGCCAATACATTTTCAGACAAAACAAGACATGACCAGCTAGGACCAGGCAGTACCAGACAGGGCCAGACAAGACCAGAAACTGCAGACAATCTCAGACAAAGCCAAATAAAAACAAACAAATTCAGAAAAGACCAAGAACACATGAATGCTCTCGTTTTTGTAGTCGAAGCAGTTAATACTTATCTGTAGCAGTTTTAGTTAGTCCACAATTCAAGTTATTTAGACCCAAACTTAACTTTTGTTCTGGACTACATTACGCTGACTATAAATCCATAATTAAAACTAAGTTCAATAAGGCTGTCGCCCATGAAGTCATAGTGGAAAACTGGAAAGCTGTATCTACTCTAGAAATCTAGTTATGTGGATCACAAGTTGAGACTCTTTCGGAAGAAGTTAAATTTTAGTCTGTAGCTCTGCTATTAGACTAGTTAGTGCAACTAAATTTGACAAGGCTATCGTGCTTGAAGCAGTCCAATCATAATTAAGAACTAACAGATCTTAGTTCACAAGTCGAGTTATTTAAATTTAAATTTAATTCTTGTACTGGAGTACATTAGACTGAGTATTAGTCCATAACCCAAGTAAGTTCAATAAGGCTATTGTCCAAGAAGTCATAGTTGAAAACTGGAAAGCTGTATCTATTCCAGAAGTCTAGTTATGTGGATCACAATTTGAGACTCTTTTTGGAAGAAGTTAAGTTTTAGTCTGAGAGCTCTGGTATTAGACTAGTTAGTGCAACTAAATTTGACAAGGCTATCGTCGTTGAAGCTGTTCACTGATAATTAACAACTTACAGATCTTAGTTAGTTCACAAGACGAGTTATTTAGATTTAAAATTAACTCTTGTTCTGGATTACATTAGACTGACTATTAGTCCATAACTCCTCTTGGAAAATCATGGAGACTCAAACCAAGCATGGTATACTGGATATACACTATGGTAGTTAGACCCATTCTGATAAATGGCTCCACTGTATGGTGGACCAAAGTGAAATAAAAACAGGCCATCAGAGAACTCTCCTATGTTCAAGACTGGCCTGTTTAGCAATTACGGGAGGGATGAAAACCGCCGCAACCGCGGCTCTGGAGGTGATCCTAGGCCTTCCTACCCTGAATATCTTTATCATGGGCGAGGCAAGGATGGGAGCTTTCAGATGCATATGCAATGGCACATGGGAACCTCTGGCGAGGTCAGGACACACCATGATAACGAATGTCATATCAGAATCGTACCTTAATTTATAGGGGGATTCGATGCCCAAAGGCTGTTATTCGATATACCCTACAAAACACATCTACGATGGACAGAAGGCAATCAAATAACCACTTGCCAAGGAGGACTGGATTGGTATACAGACGGCTCCAAGAAGGACAGTGGTACTGGCGCAGGAATCTATGGACTGTCCTTGGGGTGCAGCCTATCTGTACCCCTGGGGACACATGCCACAGTATTCCAAGCAGTAATACACGCTATCATGGTCTGTGCCCGCGAAAATTTGAGAATCGACTACAAAAGTAGAAACATTCGCATTTCCACGGACAGTCAGGCTGCGATTAATGCTCTAGCGCAGGGGTCGGCAAACTCGATGAACTTAAGAGCCAAATTTTTATTTAAAATGATTTCAAACTGTATCACTGTGTATATAACTGTATAACTATATTTTCCTATTTTCCTCATAATAAGTGCCTTTGCGATAATATTATTGGTGGCCTTGCCCACAAAATTCATAACTTTACCAATATCTTCTGGAAATATTTGTGCGCCAAGTGCTTCCTGGCGAATTATGCAATGGAAATATAATTCGTCATGATTAATTTTTTTAAATTGTGACACATTCTTTTTTATTACCCACCATACTTTTATAGCTCCATCTGTTGCAATTTACACAATTTTAGTAAGTGGAATGTGATTTTTCTCCAGACATTCGGTCACTGCATTTTCAACATCTTCTCCTCTGGTCTTGAGTGGTGATGATGGTAATAATTGAGTGGTAATGAGTGTTAATGATGATGAGGGACCTTCTGGTGAAATATAGTGAGCAAAGAGGACAACTTGCGCAGTATCCTTTATTTCACAAGATTCTTTTGTTTTTATTCATAATACCTATCTGCTTTATTGTTAAAATTGTGAAAATGTGTGTCAGCCCCATTTATAAAACAACTTTTTATGTACCCCCCATCAGTGAAGGTTTTTCCGTTTTTGACGATTTCGTGGCTCACGACAAAGCTTGCCAAGTTAAGAATTATTTGTAGGCTGCATCTAACAGTTAAAACATGAACTTGTCTTTAAATTAAGTGCTTGAATTGCTTTCTCTCTTACATCACCGAAGGGACAATTCTTTGCAAATGCGCATGTTTATTTTCGAAATGAATCTAGAAAACTTTTCGAAATGTATTTCGAAATGTTTGCTACTTTTTCATGTTAAATAAGACATGTTGGAAAACCAGCTGCATTAGGTACCAACGCAAACGATTCAGTCCATTCAGTTTGGAATTCACGATGCCGATCGGCAATTTTAATTTTTTCTTGCTTCGGAACCATTTTGAGTTTCTAAATTATGTCCAAAAAAGCACAATTTTGAACTATTCACTGACTTGACTGCGAGACAATAACTTAAAGAAACAATCGAGATCCGTGAGTTATAAAGAACTTGGCGGCGGCGGTCGTAAGACTTCCGAAAAAGGACAGTTCTGTTTCTTTTTTGTGATGTTTCAATATATTTCCGAGGAGCCATAAGCTTACACCAAAAGGCTCGCCTGCCACACTTTGCCGACCCCTAATCTAGCGTGTCACGAAATCAAATCCAAGACAGTTCGGGACTGTCTTCTGGACCTAAAAGCCTTGGCAAAGCATAACAAGGTCACACTTGCTTGGGTGCCTAGCCACACGGGACTGGTGGGTAACGAAATGGCGGATAAGCTAGCAAAAGATGGAGCCTGCAAGGCAAACATCTTTGCTGAAAGCAGACCCCTACATTACCAAGACCACGACCCGAAATAAAATCTGTAAATGGGTAGCAACTAAGCACCGTCTACAGTGGGTCAATTTGAATGGTCTGACACACATCTTATTTTATTTAATTTGTAAATACAATGCCGGCTCTCCGCTTTCGCACTGATCCGGTTATCTTAATCTAATTTTACTAATGGCTAACATGCTACTAACATAAGTTTATCTGTAACTAACCTAAGGGGCCTAAACTAAATTTAGCCTAAACTAACCTAAGCTATGCTACGGGGAATGGTGAGGGGGAGGATGGGATGGGGTAGGATGGGTATGATAGGGAGGTAGGTGAGGAAGGTGTGCAGAATGGTGACAGATTATATACATTTATATCGCCGTTTGGTGTGGCCTAGGGAGAACCTAAAAGAAATCGGGTAGGTAAAATAAATTGACGCCAGTATATTTATTTAATATGCAATCTGGGGAGGGCTTGGGGGGCTGGTGGGGTCCGTGATGGTTTGCTTCTTCTGTGGGGCGGGGGTGTCAGGGCAGGTCGTGGTCCAGTCGTGTGAGGCGTCGGGCGCAGCTGTCGAACGTCTTCCACCAGGTCTTGTGTAGCTCTGTGTCCTTGATTTCTTCTTCACTTCAGGGCCAAGTGCATCCGGCGTTGAACATGGCGATCTCTGTCTGGTCTCTCCATTCTCTGGTCATCGGGCAGCTGAATAATACATGGGCAACGGAGTCCACCTCACCACAGCCGCAGGCCGGCGACTCCCTACTTCCAATGCGATGGAGGTAGGAGTTGAAGTTCCCGTGTCCCGTGATGAGTTGGACCGCTTGGTGTGAAAGGGCCAGGTCCATTTCCATCCACTTTTTGATCGATTGGATGAAATTCCTGGTCCAGCTTCCGTTTTGGGTGTTCTCCCAGTGTATCTGTCATTTCCTGAAAAAGAAGAGAAAGATTCTGCTCCTCACATCTCTGTGGGATACTTTATTAAACATAACAGGAAGCTGAGTTCCTGGCTCCTGAGGAGGATCTATACCCGAGGCCAGTCTAGCCAACGCATCTGCTCTCTCGTTGCCGATTGAGCCTTTATGAGCTCGCACCCAGTGCCAGCGCAGTTCTATTTGCTGCGTTATCTCGCGCGCGATCTCCCACGTTTCCAAAAGCAGCTCCGTGGGAGCTGACAGGTGTTGTAGAGCTTCTAGAACGAATCTGCTATCAGACAGGATGGAGCATCCGACGAAGTCGTTAATGTTGGTTCTAACATACACCAGCGCTCGGTTTACCGCGATTAATTTGGCCTGGAATATAGAGCAGTGATCCGCGAGCCGCAAGCCCTCGCAGTGTATTTCAGTTTCGTCTGAGTACACCGCGAAAGCCGCACCGACTCCCTGTTCCCACTTTGAGCCGTCTGTGAATACCGTAATAGCTTGTGCATTTTCCTCACCCTGTGTATATCTTATCAACCCGATCTCCGCGGGGTGCACCACCCCTTGGGTCTGATACACAGCAAACGAATGTTAGTAAACCTATCGGAAACTTTAACTGCTTAAATCCTGCAACTGCCAAGGAAGCAGATCGCAATTGTGGTAGGCCTACTTACAGGACACTCCCCACTACGAGAACACCTGCAAAAAATGGGTATCTGGAAGAATGAACCTTTATGCAGGTTATGCTATCAGGAGGACGAATCTGCCGTCCATATAATCTTCAACTGTGAAGCAATTGCACGTAGGAGACACAAGCTTGATATTACAGCTGAGAGAGTCCCCGTGAAAAACATGGCACATAGAATCCTGGACCTGATAGAGGGAGTGGATCTATTTGCAAGAAGGAAACAATGTGGGGAAATACAATAGGCCAATGGGCCGCAGTGTTTTAAGGGCTAACCCCCTGGACCCACATTGGTTAGAGAAAAAAGTGCATAACTCAAATAAATTTAATAAGGCGATCGTCCATGAAGTCATAGTTGGAAACTGAAAAGCTGTATCTATTGTAGAAGTCTAGTTATGTGGATCACAAGTTGAGACTCTTTTGGAAGAAGATTAGTTTTAGTCTGTAGCTCTGGTATTAGACTATGTAGTGTTACTAACTTTGACAAGGCTATCGTGCTTGAAGCAGTCCACTTATAATTAGGAACTAAAAGATCTTAGTTAGTCCACAAGTCGAGTTATTTAGATTTAAATTTAATTCTTGTTCTGCACAACATTAGACTGACTATTAGTGCATAACTCAAGTAAATTCAATTAGGCTATCGTCCATAAAGTCATAGTTGAAAACTGGAAATTGAAAAAAAGCGACGAGGAATTCCAACTGGTTACCAGAAAAAAGAATCGCGTATCTCTAGGCAGCGCTGAGCTCACCGAAGAAGAAAAAATGGTTTCGCTGGCAGGGATGGTCAGCCAAAAAAAGTGTGGCTGCATATATCGAGGGTGAAGGACCACGTTACAGAAGAGATGGTCTTAGATCACTTATTAAAAATAAACTGGAAAAATAATAAACAATTTCTCAGTTGAAAAAATGGAATACGAACATAATAATGTAGAACATAATGTTTGCTTTAAAGTTGGCGTGGACTTATACGAGAGAGTATACGAAAAATCTTTCTGGCCTGACGGTATTCTTTACGAAAGGTTTTATTTTTGTCAAAAGAAAAATTTTCAGAAAAATCCAAAACAACAACTAAACAATTGATTAATATAAACGTTGCAAGTACAAATGAAAACCCAGTCATCCGAAATCAAGCCTAATGCTTTACTTAAATATACAGAGCTTAGTGAACAAAGTGCACCACTTAGAAATACTAATTGAACAACATAAACCGCAGTTCGTCTGTCTCACAGAAACATGGCTAAAATATGAGAATATACAACTAATGCACATAGAAAACTACTTCCTATTGAGTCTGTACAGCAGAAAAGAATGCAGCGGAGGAGTTGTCGCTATCTGGGTCAAAAACAATACAAGTCATAATGTCAAAAATTTGGGAATTGAGAGTATATCAATCGATAACCATATTGAGGCATGTGGAGTTCAATGGAGAAACCGATATCACACTACAAATATAATTGTTATGTATAGACCACCAACAGGATGCTATACAAAATTTATAACAACTTTAGAAAACCTAATGGATAACATATTTAATAATTCAACTGAAATTATACTGGCTTCAATATGAACTTCGCAGTTAACTGTAAAAATGCATTAAACACTAAAAGCCTCCTAGTGTCATATGGATTAAAAGGGTACATGAATTTACAAGAGTGACAAAAACATCACAAACCTTAATTGATAATGTATTCACTCAATCTCCAAAATACACGCTAACATTCTTAGATGATACGTTTTTGTCCGACCATAAGTTCATAACACTATATAGCAACAGCCCTGATAAGGGAAATCAAGAACCAGCATTGCGCTTAAAGAGAAATTTCAGTGCAGCAAACAAAAAACAATTCCGAAAAGCGTTAATGGAAGAGACATAGCAGATGTACTCCATAAATGACTGCGATAGCTAAACAAATACTTTCATCCAGACGATACAACATCATTATTTCACGAATTTTCCACTAGTCAAAACTAAAATGAGCACAAAGCCATGGGGCTCGAAAGAAGTAATAACTTCAAGCAGAAACTTAAGAGATATGTAGGGGAGAGTGGGGCGGCTTCATACAGTTTTTATATTTTGCTTTGTGAAATGCTGTGTATTACGTATATCTCTTTCAATTTACAGTATATTGATATTTTAATTAGATCATACTGTAGTAGAAGCATAATATCACTGAAAATCCACATGCGCGAATTTACATAATGCTTTAAAAAAAAAG
Source organism: Phosphuga atrata (assembly GCA_944588485.1). NCBI lineage: Eukaryota > Metazoa > Arthropoda > Insecta > Coleoptera > Silphidae > Phosphuga > Phosphuga atrata. The sequence goes on from OX155904.1 coordinate 48,211,616, forward strand.
GAAAGTGTATGAATGTACCCCACTAATGGGGTACATTCATACAGCCGGAGGGACACATTCTTACATGAACAGGCAGGTTCATACACACTTGAAAGAAGATAAAAGAAGGATTAGTTTGGGACCTTCTGATGAAATATAGAGAGCAAGGGGGACAACTTGCGCAGTATCCACAAGATTCTTTTGTTTTTATTCATAATACCTTTCTGCTTTATTGTTAAAATTGTGAAAATGTGTGTCAGCCCCATTTATAAAACAACTTTTTATGTACCCCCCATCAGTGAATGGTTTTTCGTTTTTGACGATTTCGTGGCTCACGACAAAGCTTGCCAAGTTAGAAATATTTGTAAACTGCATCCAACAGTTAAAAGATGAACTTGTCTTTAAATTAAGTGCTTGAATTGCTTTCTCTCTTACATCATTGAAGGGATAATTCTTGGCAAATGCGCATGTTTATTTTCGAAATGCATCTAGAAAACTTTTCGAAATGTATTTCGAAATGTTTGCTACTTTTTCATGGTAAATAAGACAAGTTGGAAAACCAGCTGCATTAGGTACCAACGCAAACGATTCAGTCCAATCAGTTTGGAATTCACGATGCCGATCGGCAATTTTAATTTTTTTTTTCTTCGGAACCATTTTGAGTTTCTGAATTATGTCCAGAAAAGCACAATTTTGAACTATTCACTGACTTGACTGCGAGACAATAACTAAAAGAAACAATCGAGATCCGTGCTGTGACTGTGATTTATAAAGAACTTGGCGGCGGCGGTCGTAAGACTTCCGAAAAAGGACAGTTATGTTTCTTTTTTGTGATGTTTCAATATATTTCCGAGGAGCCACACTTTTCCGACCCCTGCTCTAGCGTGTCACGAAATCAAATCCAAGACAGTTCGGGACTGTCTTCAGGACCGAAAATCCTTGGCAAAGTATAACAAGGTCACACTCGCTTGGGTGCCTAGCCACACGGGACTGGTGGGTAACGAAATGGCGGATAAGCTAGCAAAAGATGGAGCCAGTAGGGAAAGATTATATGTTCTGGCGCCACCGCCACCACTGTCATGCGCATGCGCGATGACTTTTGACCCCTAACCTAACCTTGACCCCTTGACCCCTAACCTAACCTTGACCTTGACCCCTTGACCCCTAACCTTGACCTTGACCTTGACCTTGGAACTTCCGGTTTCGACTTCCGGTTTCCGGTTTCGACTTCCGGTTTCGACTTCCGGTTTCCGGTTTCGACTTCCGGTTTCGACTTCCTGTTTCGACTTCCTGTTTCCGGTTTCGACTTCCGGTTTCGACTTCCGGCCGCCATTTTCGGAACTTCCAGATGCGCGGGAAAATTCAAAAAATAGACGCGAGGCGGGCAAATTCAAAATTAGATCCTGTTGAGACAAATGAGGTGTGAAGTTGGTTGCATACATCAACGGAGCTAAACACATGAGACTAGACACACGGAGCTAGATACATGAGACTAGATACACGGGGCTAGATACATGAGACTAGATGGATAAGGTTGTAACATAAAGAAAACTCCACGTAAAATTTATGGTTTTATTAAATTCTAATAATAATACATTTAAATTTACATCAATACATTTAAATACAAATAGTGGTCATGCTTTGTATATGTTATGCGTTCGGAAGAAGCAGCTTAAGCAATAATGACTTGCACACATATTACAGCGAAACTTTACACAACTAGTTTTACTTGAGGCCTTTTGTCTTCCAAATATCATTCGGTTTTCTTTATAACAACCAACACACCGTCTTTTAACATCCACTTTCTCGAGGGAATGTTCACTATCTTTAGCATTGGATGAACAAACAGCTGATTGGTTTATTGAATCAGGAGGATGTGCATATTTTTCTCTATTATTATCATAGCCACCATTAAAACTCTCAACTTTATTCTTTTGACGTCTAGGAAGCGCCTCATATGATGGTGATAAACTAGGAGATATTCTAAGTGGAGTCCAATAGATGGTTTTATTATGGGCATGCTTCTCGCCAAATACAATCCCCATCTTGATAGTAAAAACACCAGCGTTAACACTAAATTATAAATGCTATCCAACCCTATTTATATCATGCAGAGTTCTTTGCATCAATGAGGGTGTGAGGTCTATGTGACCCCACGCTCAACAGGGTGTGAGGTCTATGTGACCCCACGCTAAACAGGGTGTGAGGTCTATGTGACCCCACGCTAAACAGAGTGTGAGGTCTATGTGACCCCACGCTAAACAGGGTGTGAGGTCTATGTGACCCCACGCTAAACAGGGTGTGAGGTCTATGTGACCCTACGCTAAACAGGGTGTGAGGTCTATGTGACCCCACGCTAAACAGGGTGTGAGGTCTATGTGACCCTACGCTAAACAGGGTGTGAGGTCTATGTGACCCCACGCTAAACAGGGTGTGAGGTCTATGTGACCCCACGCTAAACAGGGTGTGAGGTCTATGTGACCCCACGCTAAACAGGGTGTGAGGTCTATGTGACCCCACGCTAAACAGGGTGTGAGGTCTATGTGACCCCACGCTACACATAACCGATAGAGCTGCAGAGTATTAAGTGAGAGAGAGAGCGAGAGGGGGAGAGGGAGAGGGAGAGATGGGAATTAATTTTCACGGAAAAGGTATAATAGCGGTTGTTCAGAAAATTCTACCACTCGACATTTACATCACAAAGAGTTAACACCTATATTAAAAAATAAACTATTATCTCTAGGATTAATCTTATCTCTAAGTTAAAGCGACAGTATGGATAAAATAGATATATTCTCCGAAGTTGACTATGAGGATACTATTACAAAGAGTGAATTTCACACGTATTATCCTATAGCTCAAAATTATAGAAACAATGATGAGATTCGTATTAGGATCCAACAGCAGGGTATTTACACTTATCCTAGCGAAAGTTATATTTATGTAAGCGGAACCGTTAATTTTCCGAAACTCATTCCACCTGCAACTACACACAACTTTGAACTTGTGAAAAACGCATATGCGTTTTTGTTTGATGAAATTCGCTATGAATTGAATGGAGTTGAAGTAGATAAGAATAGAGATGTAGGAATTACAAGCACGATGAAAGGATTACTCTCCAACACCAAGCGAGATCAACATATACTCGACCTTTGCGGCTGGGCTGAAAATGCTACAAATGTTACATACTTTGATAATAACAGAAAGTTCTATGCTCTAATTCCATTGAAATATTTATTGGGGTTTGCTGAGGATTATACAAAAATGTTAATTAATGTAAAGCAGGAATTAATTCTACTACGAGCTAGAACTGATGTGAACTGCTACAAAGGAGATGCAAATATAAGATTCAATATTGATCAAATTTACTGGCGAATTCCTCATATCCAACTCAACGACGAAGCTCGATTGAATGTATTGGACACACTCGAAGAAGATAAGCCGATATTAATACCGTTTCGTAGGTGGGAGTTGCATGAACTACCTGCTTTAAAAAATACCGACAGAGATATCTGGTCTGTAAAAACATCTACAACTTTGGAGAAGCCTCGATACGTTATAATTGCACTGCAAGAGGAACGAAGAGATGCTCATGTAAAAACCGCGTCCGAATTTGATAATGCATCGCTGCGAAATATGAAAATTGACCTAAACTCGGATTCATATCCATATGAAAGCTTAAATCTTAATATGGATAGTGGTGATTATGCACAACTCTATTACATGTATGCCACTTTCCAAAGCAGTTACTATGAACGCAGAAATGAGCCGATATTAGATATGATTCAATTCAAGGATCATGTTCTTTTTGTGTTTGATGTATCTAAACAAAATGAGAGTATTAAATCATCTGCTGTTGATTTAAAAATTGAATTTGAAGCTACGCAAGCATTCAAGCCAAATACTCGAGCCTATTGCCTTATTTTGTGTGATGCTGCCGTTGAATACACCCCATTGTCGGGAATAGTTCGAAAATTAGTTTAAAATTTTAATTAAAATGAACCATTGTATGTATAAATCATATTAGCGACTATTCTATATATATTGCAAGAAATGTTTATATAAGTATTTAAATGTATTGATGTAAATTTAAATGTATTATTATTAGAATTTAATAAAACCATAAATTTTACGTGGAGTTTTCTTTATGTTACAACCTTATCCATCTAGTCTCATGTATCTAGCCCCGTGTATCTAGTCTCATGTATCTAGCTCCGTGTGTCTAGTCTCATGTGTTTAGCTCCGTTGATGTATGCAACCAACTTCACACCTCATTTGTCTCAACAGGATCTAATTTTGAATTTCCCCGCCTCGCGTCTATTTTTTGAATTTTCCCGCGCATCTGGAAGTTCCGAAAATGGCGGCTGGAAGTCGAAACCGGAAGTCGAAACCGGAAACAGGAAGTCGAAACAGGAAGTCGAAACCGGAAGTCGAAACCGGAAGTTGAAACCGGAAACCGGAAGTCGAAACCGGAAGTCGAAACCGGAAACCGGAAGTCGAAACCGGAAGTTCCAAGGTCAAGGTCAAGGTCAAGGTTAGGGGTCAAGGGTCAAGGTCAAGGTTAGGTTAGGGGTCAAGGGGTCAAGGTTAGGTTAGGGGTCAAAGGTCATCGCGCATGCGCATGACAGTGGTGGCGGTGGCGCCAGAACATATCATCTTTCCCTACTGGAGCCTGCAAGGCAATCATCATTGCTGAAAGCAGACCCTACAGCACCAAGACCACAACCCGAAATAAAATCTCTAAATGGTTAGCAACTAAGCACCGTCTACAGTGGGTCAATTTGAATGGTCTGACACTCAGCAAACGAATGTTAGTAAACCTATTGGAAACTCTAACTGCTAAAATCCTGCAACTACCAAAGAAGCAGATTGCAATTGTGGTAGGCCTACTTACAGGACACTGCCCACTACGAGAACACCTGCATAAAATGGATATCTGGAAGGATGAACTTTTATGCAGATTATGCTATGTGGAGGACGAAACTGCCGCTATACTATATAATCTACAACTGTGAAGCAATTTCACGTAGGAGACACAAGCTTGATATTACAGCTGAGAGAGTCCTCGTGAAGAACATGGCACAACTCATAATAAACTCAGTACAAATAATAATTATAGTACAAATACTCATAGAATCCCGGACTTGATAGAGGAACTGGATCTATTTGCATGAACGAAACAATGTGGGGAAATACAATAGGCCAATGGGCTGCAGTGTTTTAAGGGCTAACCCCCCTGGACCCACATTGGTTAGAGAAAAAAAATGTGCAAACCTCAAGTAAATTCGATAAGGCGATCGGACATGAAGTCATAGTTGAAAACTGGAAAGCTGTATCTACTGTAGAAGTCTAGTTTTGTGGATCACAAGTTGAGACTCTTTTGGAAGAAGTTAAGTTTTAGTCTGTAGCTCTGGTATTAGGCTACTTAGTGCAACTAAATTTGATAAGGCTATTGTCCTTGGAGCAGTCCAATCATAATTAGGAACTAACATGTTTTAGTTAGTCCGCAAGTCGAGTTATTTATATTTGATCCTCATTCTTGTTCTGGACTACATTATACTGGCTATAAGTGCATAACTCAAGTAAGTTCAATAAGGCTATCGTCCATGAAGTTATAGTCGAGGACTATAAAGCTGTTTTTACTCTGCAAGTCTAGTTATGTGGATCACGAATTGAGACTTTTTTGGAACAAGTTAAGTTTTAGTCTGTAGCTTTGGTATTAGACTAGTTAGTGCAACTAAGTCCAATCATAATTAGGAACTAACAGATCTTAGTCGAATTATTTAGTTTTAAACGTAACTCTTGTTTTGGATTACATTAGACTGACGATTACTGCATAACTCAAGTAAGTTCAATAAGGCTATCATCCATGTAGTTATACTCGAAAACTAGAAAGCTGTATCGACTCTGCAAGTCTAGTTATTTATGTTCTACATATATAGCAGTATATTACTAATCTTGTTTGTCTAATCTTGTCTGTCTAGTCTTGTCAGACTAGTCTTGTCTGCTTAGTTTTATTTGTCTAATCATGTCTGTATAGTCATGACAAGACTAGATATGACCAGGTAAGGTGAGACAAATGTAACTCGATATTTGGCAAGGCAATTGAAATTTATTCCGACAGTGTATTGTCCTCCGTTTCGGTTAATGTCTTCTCGGACGACCCTTTTTTTAGCGTCGCGTCGCCCTAACTTAAATCTTGTAAGAGCAGCAAGTAATTGAACCCAATGAACTCAAAGTAGCCATCGAATTTGCAAGACTTTTTGTTGTGGACGCAAGACGAACGACCCGACGGCGACGATTTGTTTCAGCGAGTTTATTTTGTTATGTTCAGTAGTTCGTGTGCATTATTGAGTCTGCCGACTCATTTTTTGAGAGCTTCTAAGAAGAGCATCAGGTAAAAGTCGCAGTTTTATGCAATTGGTAATAAAATGTTCAAAATGTAATATTAAGGTATAGGAAGTATTAGACGAGAACTTAACGACGTGACTGTCTGTTTAACAAAAATTAGGAAGTCATAAGAGACTAAAGAGACAAATCTAAAGAGAGACGACTATTCAGACAAATTCATATTCATAGTCTTGTCTGTCTAGTATTGTCTGCCTATTCTTGTCTCTATAGTCTTGTCTATCTTGTCTTGTCCGACTAGTACTGTATGGCATGTCTTGTCTAACTAGTCAAATTCAAATTCAAATTTATTTATTAACCAAAAAGATGTATATATACAGATACATATTGGTAAGTCAATACAATGATTAAAATAGTTTCACATACACATCAAAGGTATGTAAACATTTTGAAATAAGAATGTCTCTCATTTTTTTCCTGAACTTTCTGATCGAGACTTCCTGGGTAAGACTTGCAGGTAACATGTCATCCTCTAGTATTACAATTATTATTATCCTTATGTTTAGGAATTAATTGCTTGTTTGCATGTATATGTTACAGTCAAAGCGTTAACGCAGTCGATGTATACGGTCACTAGTAAAAGCATACATTAACTGAATCATCAGAAAAAATATAAGGGAATTAATTTATGAATAGTTTCACTAAAAACTGTATACACTCGCTATTTAAAATTAGTTAAAGTAATTATAGGACTATTTTATTATAAAATGTTTTAAGAGGAACTGAGGAAGAACTTGAAATGTTGTTGAATTAACATGAAATTGAGAATAGCTTCAAATTCAAGCCAAAAGAATGAAGCATATTTTTTTTCAGATCACCCATTGAAGCCACCTACAGCGGGAATGACCGTAAGAGTTAAAGTGCGTGATGTTGATAAGGGCAGGGGAAATGTTTAAGCAATTTTCTCATCTATTTGTCGAGAACTTCCAAAACGTATTTATTCTAAATCACAATTTAGTATTTGCCAGAGAGGATTATTAAAGAAGAAGAAGTTTCTGAGGGAAAATTACCTTTATGGTCAATTGCTAATAATCAAGGATCTGACCAAGGTTTTAAGAAATGATGAATAAACATAAAAATCACCTATACACCTTTTAACACATTCAATTTCTACAAATAATCTTATTTAGTAGTTGTTGAATCTTATTTTAGATACATTAATTTAAAATGCATCTAATGCATCTTAAAACTACAACAGCATAAATGAATTAATCTAAAAGTATTAGTTTTTTTATAATTTCATGTTTAGAAAATTGAAACCACATTCAAACTTTAACTAATGCTTCGCCGTGAAAGTTTGCATTATTGCGGTATTCTAATCTTAAACTAGATATAGTATGCATCTTATTTTTCAATCGATACTTTGTCAAAAAATAAACGTAGAAGTATACATTAACTGGTTGATGTATGCACTAACTGAATTTTATACTTCAACTGTAACATATATAACAATTGGTTTCAAGAATGAAGAGACTTAATACATTTAACATTTTTAAGTAAATTTAGTAAAATAAGGCCTACACGATGTATACGCCGGTTAACCAAGAAGGGCTCCTAGTATCTGTTTCTGTGCTTTGAAAACTTTAGGTCACTCTGGTGAAGTCTCCCAAGTTACTATACCATACAAGAGAATTGACTGAATTTCAACAAAATAAAAGTCTAATAGTTCTGGTACACTAAAAAATCTCTTCAAATAGTGGAGACGGGCTTCCTTACTGAGTGTCTTACACACGCTCTCGATAGTCATACGCCAAGCTAAGTTTTCATGTCGCTGTGTATCTAATAAGGTTTCATTAGAAATGAGGAAGTTGGCATTCTCTACATATAAAGTGCAGTATCTTCCTTAGATAAACGGTACTGGATCAGTTAAATATAATATGAACAAAGTTGGGGCAAAAACACTCCGTTGGGGTACCCCCCTGAATTAAAAGCCATTTCTAACGACACACTTTTATCCCTTGAATGGGACTTTATCAATACATATTGCGTACGGTTTTTTATGAATGAGTGAATCCAGTTTTCCACTACTCCCCTTATTCTATAAGAAAATAATTTGTCCATTAACTGGGCGTAATCTACACAGTCAAATGCTTTGCTTAAATCAGTGAAGATACCGAATCTGCCATTATTCACTTCTGACAGAATTTTATTATGTAGGCCTACAATCGCTGAAGTTGTGGACTTGACTCTTTGAAAACCATGCTGTTCCATCGGAATTAAATTATGTTTAGAAATAAAAGGTGTAAGTCTGTACAGAAAACAGTATTCCAAGATTTTCGAGAGTACAGATTTCAAAGCAATAGACCTATAGTTATTCACAGAATATTTATTTCCTATCTTGAATACAGGTAGAATAGTGGGTACTTTATGAATATCGGGAAACTACGCTGATTCTCAAGCCGCTGAAGCCTAGTCAACTGTTCATTTACAGTTGACTAGGCTTCAGCGGCTTGAGAAGATGCAGAACGTTGTCTTTCGGTAAACGGCAGGGAATACCATCGGGACCGTGCGAATGTTTGTTTTTTAATTTATCAGTGAGTATATTTAAAAGTTCTGTTTCACTAATGTCGTCTACATACATAGTTTCTTTTATAAAGGGAACATGTTAATTCGTAATTTCAGTAGGTGTGATGGCCTTAATTATTTCCCCCTGCGCTTTTAAAAAAAAGTCATTAAAAAGTTTCGCGATTTTATTGCTATCCTGGATCCGGGCGTCATCAATATCTATAATAAGACTTTCCTGCTTGGGCTATTTGTTTGTTTGCTGATTAATAAGTTTCCAAAAATCTTTCTGCTTATTATCGGAATTAGCAAGGAGGATTCGGAAATAATTTCTTTTGCATTCGCTTATTAATTTGAAATGATTTCTTTTAATTCGTAAGTAGTATGTGCGTAGTTGCGGAAATTCTTTTTGTAAGACAAAAAGGACTCTTCAAATTATTAATTACTTAAATTAAATTTCTACTAGAGATTCGGACTTCCATTGTGATCCAGATCTTGTTATGCACGCTGGTCTGTGTTAGAGAGAAGCTTCTGTAGTAATAGTGTTGCAGCAATAGTTGTTTATCGGTGCAACGATTTTCTCATCGCAGTCATCTGTGTTAAGGACGTCCGACTATGTTTCATGTTTTAGGCACTCTATAAAATTTAATTTACTCTGAATAGTGTGTTTGCGCATAAGCCTATGTTGCATATTTCGGTTGCCGCTGCTTAAACCGCTTAGAATTAACATCCTATGATCTGATAGTGGTCTTCTACCGAGGTTGACCAATCTTGCTTGAAATTAACAAAAATATTATGAATCATTGGGCACGTAGTCCGGGTAATTCTAGTGTTTTGATTTACTAGCTGTACAAGACCATAAGAAAACATCAAATTTACCAGACCTTTACTTTCATTTGAATTTTGTGCTAAATTTATGTTGAAATCCCCAACGATAATAATAGAAGAAAACTTTGGAAATAAACTATGCAGGAGATTTTCGAGTACCATCATGAATAAATCTACCGAGCCCAGGGGGGGTCTATATATACATATATATATATATATATATATATATATATATATATATATATATATATATATATATATATGTGTTGTATTTGAGGTTTTCGCGGATAGATACCTGTGTTTTATTGTTTTCTCGGGGATTCCGCGTTGATGCTGAGGGTTGGCTCTGAAAAGAACCGGATTCTCGACGTTTCGGCGAACTAACATTCGCCATTCTCAAGAGATATATGCGTCCGTGCGGGTCAACCGTTAGACGCATACTGAGGATGCGTCTAACTCAGTATGCGTCTAACGGTTGACCCGCACGGACGCATATATCTCTTGAGAATGACGAATGTTAGTTCGCCGAAACGTCGAGAATCCGGTTCTTTTCAGAGCCAACCCTCAGCATCAACGCGGAATCCCCGAGAAAACAATACAACACATATATATATATATATATATATATATATATATATATATATATATATATATATATATATATACATATATATATATATATATATATATATGTGTGTGTATAAACAATACCAGATGTCGCGTTAAAGCATATAACAGAGGAATTTTCGGTCATGAGTGGATTGAGACATGGAGATGGACTGTCGCCCCTACTCTTTAACATAGTCCTGGATATGGCTATCAAGAAGACGAACATCACCACGGAAGTATTTACTAACCAGGGGCCACAGATGATTCCGGCCTTCGCGGACGACATTGACGCGGTAGGAAGAACGAGTAGGTACCTACTGTCGAAGTCAAGGAAAGCTTCCTGAAAATAGAGAAGGAATGTAGAAAAGAAGGAAAAAATCAAATACATGCACATTACCCAACAACCAACCAGGGAAATAATCGGTCAGAATATAACGATGGACACCTATAACTTCGAATGTGTCCAACAGTTTAAGTACCTTGGAGCCACTATATTCTCGGACAAAGACAGCAACGAAGAGATTAAAACACGAATACACAGTGGCAATAGGTGTTTCTTTGCCATGCGAACCCTCATGCAATCCGAAACGGTGTCGAGAGTATCAAAGCTGAGGGTGAACCAGGCTGTAATCAAACCGATCATATGGTATGGCTGTGAGACCTATAGCCTTACGAAACACAATGAGCTTCTATTAAAGCGGTCTGACAGGAAGATTCTGAGAAGAATATTTAGCCTCGTCAAGGATCTAAACATGGAGCAATATCGCATAAGGACGAATGCAGAACTCCAGGACCCTAATAAAATTCCAGCGACTGAGATGGGCTGGACATGTCCAAAGAGCACCTGACGACCGACTGATAATGATAGTATGGGAAGGAAACCCAGCAAGAAAGAGACCGCTGGGGCGGCCGATAATCAGATGGAAGGACAACATTTTAAAAGATCTACAGACTATGCAGGTATATGACTAGAAGGAGGCCATGTTGGACCGTGACCGATGGAGGCAAATCGTTAATGCAGCCAAGACCCACCAAGGGTTGTAGTGCTACCCAAAAGAAGAACAAGATTTAAATTTAAGAGAGGGAGCAGAATGTGGAGCGCTGATGAGCAGCCATACGTACCTTAACTCAAGGTGAATAATGAATCCCAATGTATTATACCGTTTTATACTTAATTACTTATTAAATATTACTTAAATATCAATGTAATACCTTATAATTATATTTCTGTTAAATAGAATAGTGATCAAATATTACTTTGACATACAAATAATTAAATAATGAAGTAAATCATTCTAAATATATTTTAATGCTATTCTAATTCAACCCTATATTGCAAAATGAAACCCTAACGCTGGTAACAACACTTTTACCACCTGCACTAGATGAACTACTGACTTCAACATTCTGCAACTGCAAGAATGGTTGTGGATCGCATTGTGGATGCCAAAGTTAGGGATGCAATGTTCTTTAGCTTGTGCTCAATGCAATGTAAAATAACAGTATAATACCTTGGGATTCAGGATTTACCTTGCGATAAGGTACGTATGGCATATTGAATGGCTGGTGCCTCTCCTAAAAGTCGGTTCATTCCCTTGGTTGTGCAGTATAAGATTATTACCTGCGATCCAGTCCAGAAGAATAGTACCTCTATTGTCGCCAGCTTCATTTCCCCATATAGTAGATTTAGCATTAAAATCCCCACCTACCATACATTTGGTTCGCACTTGCTTTATACTACCTTGGAGTTTATCTAGAAAATCTTCAAACTCGCTTATTTCACAGTTAGGTGAGATGAAGCATGAATAGTAAGCTATTCCACACACCTTAACCCAGATAAATCCTTCATTATCCAGTCCGAAACCTTCGATATCGACTATTTGGCTTGTTATTTTGATAGCGACATCTCTAGATTTGTCTGTAAACCATCCTGCCTTGCGTACTGTTTTAGTCTTTGGATCGGAGATAGTTAGTATATCGACATCGATATACTAACTAATATAATTCTAACTATAATTACTTAACTAAATAAAAACGTTAATACTAACTATAATTCTTGCTGTGTTAAACTGCAGAGTTTTTATGCTCATTGCAGGTCTGCTCTCCGATCCTCGCTGTCGTATCCTTTTATTTTAATCCTTATCTCGTTAACATATTTCGCATACACTGGGCATAACATACTATCCGCTCTATGATCCTGTGTGTTACATTCGAAACACCTATGCGGGTTTTTGCAGTCTTTCGCTGTGTGATCACTTTGTCCACATTTAAAGCATGATTTCGTCCTGTCTTCCTTGTTAGGACATTTCGCTGCCACATGGCCAAGCCTAAGGCACTTAAAGCATCTGCTTGGTGAAATTTTTTCTTCTATTCGGCACCTGCTTCAACCAACGTGGATTCGGGTTTGTTTTAGCATCTTCCCCATAGCAGTTTCTTGCATAGTAATAAAAGCGTGCTTAAGGCCCCTCTTGTTCATGCGTCCCATAATTCTTGTCTCTATGGTAGCGTTTTCACCAGTTATTATTTTAACAGCTTCTTTTAGTTCATCTCGTTCTATATCTGGATCTAGGTCTCTAATTACGATGGTTCCTGTCTTTTCTATTACCCGAGCTTTGCCAGATTCTCCTATCTTACTTGCCACTTGTTGTTCGAAAGATTGTATGTTATCATCTTCCTTGCAGGTAAATTGTATTTGTATCTTCCTGTTATCGGGAGATATATGTACTCTGTGCACTTGAACGCCGATCTTTCTGACATCAATGACTTTTTTTAAGCCCTTAAGCATTACAGCATAGCTTAAATTGGGCTTCTTTGGTGTAATCGTCATGGTCTTTATCTTTCTCTTCCTAGTCAGTTGGACTTCCCATTTTAGTGGATTATCGTTTTTCATCTCGGGAGTATTTTCGGTCTCTGTGTCGTGAAAGCTCATCTTCCTTGGACTATTTTTCTTTCTACGATCCCTGTTTCGGGAAACTTTTAGCCTAAACTTAGTGTCCGTTTTATTTCCAAAATATTCCAAGAATTTCCGGATTGGAGTTTCCAGGTTTTTGGTGGGGTGTTCCGAACAAGTACAAACACTCATTTTCCTTCAGAAAAATTTCACCGGTGGTGTCGAAGAGTTTCGAGATAACGAGTAGTATTATGTATATTCATTACCCTTTACGGGTTTAGAAATTGGTTCCAAAATTTTCACATCACCCAATACATATATAAATAGAACAAATATAGTACATAATATAAATGAAAATAAAAATAAAAAGAGAAAAATAAAAAAAAAGAAACATATGCTAATCAAACTAAAAACAAAAAAAAGAAAGCCACTAAATTCCAATCCCTAAACCGATTACCAGCTTACCGCCCCACATATTGCTCTTCTTCTCTCCTCAACTTTCTTCATCTAATCTATCCCTCTTCCATCCTCGTTTAAAATCTCTTCTCTACACTGATCTCTTTCTCTCATTTCTGAACATTCGTTCAGCAAGTGCTCTATTGTTTCCTTGTTTTCTCCACACATCCTGCATACTCTATTCCTATCCTCCATCCAAAATTTATTCTCCCTCTCTTCATTTCCACATCTGGATCTTGCCATTGTCACTCTCTTTTCTACTCTCTCTTCCTAAGTACTTTGGCAGTTCTTCCGTTATTATTGTTTCATATTTCCCATTGTACCTAGACTCCCTAATTCTTGCTCTCCTTTCTTGCCTTTGCATATCTCTATCTCTCTGGACTAATTCCTCTGTCATTACTCTGCCTCTCTCTCTCTCATTCTTTCTATTTCCGCTCCTGCATACCCGTTTCTTTCTAGATATGCCTCCCTCTCTTTCCACACCCCCTTTCCTATTTATTTACTTTTTTCTTTGAGGCACTCTTGCAGAATTCTGCACTCTCCTCTCTCTATCACTCTCTCCTCAAAACTTATTGCTCTCTTTCCTGCTTCTATTCTTATTCCATCTCTCTTTGTTTGCTCCATCTCTATATACCCCGGGGTCTCTCTACGTAGTCCTAGCACCCATTTCAAATATTTTTCTTCCACTCTTTCCAGCGCTTTCCAGCTCTTTTCTTTACTAGCTCTCTCACGTGTGCTATTTCAGTATTTCTATCATTAAACACGTACCCTAGGTATGTAAATTCTTTTACTTCTTTAATTTTCTCCTTTTCTCATCTCCACTAAATTACTCTTCTCCTGCCACCCCCTATTCTAAACACCATCATCTTGGACTTCTCCCCATTCACTGTTAGATTTTACCTCCTCATATATTTCTCCATGTTTCTTATCATTTCTTTCATCATTCATTTCATTTTAGCACCACCAAATCGTCCACGTAGGCTAGGGACCACACTTTTTCTTTGCCCACCACAACCCCACCCGTCTGTGCCTTGCTGAACATCTCCTCTATATCTCCAATAAACGCTGCAAACAGGCTGGGGCTTAGTGGGCAGCCTTGTCTCGCTCCCTTATGAGTATTAAAACCTTCGCTCACCCTTTCACCAACTCTCACTCTACTTATTGTCTCTGCATAAATCTCTTCTAATTTTGATACCAGATGCTCCTGTATCCTTTTCTTTCTCAGGCATTGCCACTGTGCCTCTCTTGCCACATAATCAAGGGCCGCCTTCAGGTCCACAAATAATGCATACACCTTGCCACCCTTCTTTTTTTCTCCCTTTCCTAAATCCGGCCTGCCCGTCTGGTATCACACCCCGCTCCTTCAATTCCTTCGACAATCTCTCTTCCACAATCATTGCATATATCTTATTTGCCGTATTGAGCATGGTGATCCCCCTATAATTACTTGCTGTTTCCCTTTCTGCAATGCGCTCCATTGCTTCCACTATCTCAAAAACAGTTCGACGTATAAAAAAAGGTCGCAGATGAATTTTGTAGATAAAATTATCCTCTACAACTTTTTTAGTAAATGCAAATACGGTAGGAGGCAAAAAAACGGCCTTTCTTTACCGATCATTAGGAGGACCTAACTGTATGCAACCCATATGCTTCTGGTGCTTGACAACACCACGCAACATATTAGTGTATTTTCATAAGTTTCAAATAGTAAATTCGCATTTTTCTTGTAATTAAAGTACATATTTACGGTTTTCAGATTTTTCCCTTTACATGTGCCGTAAGACACCGCTTCTTGCCAAATTTCATGATTCTAGGTCAACGGGAAGTTCAAATAGGTTTTGATTCCCTTGTGAAATCGCAAAATATGCGACATAAACGGTCATATCTTTCGATCGCGTTGACTTACAAGTTTGATTTTTTCAAAGCTGAAAGGGACCGCAGACCCGAGCATTTGGTACAAATTTCAACTTGTTACCTCTACGCGTTCCTGAGAAAAATGGTCTTGACAGACAGACAGACAGACGGACAACAAAGTGATCCTATAAGGGTTCCGTTTTCGGTGCGGAACCCTAAAAAACGATATATTCTCAAAAAACAGATTTTTGCGACCTTTGACCTTGAATATCTAAGGACGCTCACATGTTGGCATATGTGACTTTTGAGACAACATTTGTAATGCTAAAATAAAGGTCCATACAAAAATTCAGCTTCTTCCGTTAGATTCCGGGGTGATATGCTAAAATGATTGGGCTATGTACAATGACTTGCTAACAAAATTAAAACATTTGAAATACAAGTGTTCTATTCTTTAAGAGACATAGAACCTTACAGATTAGAAGACTACACAATTTTTTATGTTAGAGCTAATTATTAAACGTTAAATATCGTTAAATGTTAAATATCGTTAAATATCATTTCGTCGCAATGTTTTTATTTTATCATATCGTTTTAATATAAAGCCATCCGGCATCAAATTATACATTTTAGGCGCTAGATAATATAAGGTTCTTTAAATGGAGATACATTTAGTATTAGGCAAGCATAGTATATCGCAGTTCAATACCAGACAGCGAAAGGATGATGATTGGTGGAGATTTAAATGGACATATTGGTGAGAGGAGAAGTGGCGAGAGGAGTACATGGTGGATGGACTTACGGTGGGAGAAATACAGAAAGGGATAAGATTGTAGAATATGCAGTAGCCTTCGACTTAACGATTACCAATACCAACTTCAACCGGAGAAGTGAACAACTTATAAGTTATAAAAGCGGAGACCAAGAAAGTCCGTTTGATTATTTATTGTACAGAAGGGAATACCTAAAATAAATAACGAACACCAAAGTTATATACAGTGAAAGTGTAGCAGCACAACACAAACTCGAGGTGGCTGATTATGAGATGGTTGTGGGAAAAAGACGTAAATGTATCATACAAAAAGAACAGAGAATAAAGTGGTGGAAACTCAAAGAAGACGGGCAAGAAGGATTCAAGGAAAAAGGGACCTGAGATTACCGGAGGAGGTACAGGAGTGGTGGTTTCTTATTTATAAAGTATGCTGGTGAAGACGTGCTAGGTGTAACATTAGGAAAGGGCCCGCCAGAATACAAGGAGGCATGGTCGTGGAATGCGGAGGTCCAAAAAGAGGTGAAAGTGAAGACAAATACTAAGAAACAATGGGATTTGACAGGAAGAAAGGGAAGCCAAAAGATTGCAAAGAAGAAGGCAAAACGAGCTGTGGCAAAAGCAAAGACAGAGGCAGTGGACCAGGCATTTGAAGAGCTGGAGAGAAACCAGGATGATAGACAACTCACAAGAATTGCAAAGGTCAGAGATAAAGCGTCCAAGTACAAAACATCAACGAAGCACATGTAGGATGACTCAGCTGTAGTGCTAAACGATCAAGATAAAATACTGGAAGGATGGCTGGCGTACTTTGAAAGACTACTGAATCAAGAAAATCTGAAAGAAAAGTACGAGGATGGAGAGTTAAACGAAGGAGTAACCCAAGCATTAAATAGGTAAGAAGTAGAATATGCGCTAAAGAAAATCAAAAATGGGAGGGCAGTAGGTCCAGACCAAATCCAAACAGAAGCTTGGAGAAACCTGGAAGACCGGGGTATTGATATCCTCTGGGATTTAATGAAGAAAATTTGGAACAGAGAAACAATGTCTCAATGGTGGAGTTGTAGTTTTCTTGTCCCTATATACAAAGGAAAAGGAGATATCCAAAATTGTGGCAATTATAAAGGTATAAAGCTGATGTCTCACACAATGAAGACATGGGAAAGATCCTTGAGACAAGATTGCGTCGAGAAACTGAAGTAAGGGAGGAACAGTTTGGATTGATGCCAGGAAGACGAACAACTGACGCAATTTTTGCACTAATGGTAAGGCAACTGACTGAGAGACACAGGTAGGTGCAGGTTGATTTACATATGGCCTTCATTGGTCTGGAGAAGGCGTATGAAAGAGTGCCGCCAGGCAAGAGATATGGAGATGTATGAGAAGTAAAGGTGTACCAGAAATGTATGTGAGACTGGTGAAAGAAATGTACGAAGGTGTGATGACACAAGTTAAGGGCAGTGTGGGTACAACAACGGAATTCCCACTGAGAGTAGAACTACACCAGGGATCTGCTCGCAGCCATTGTAATGGATGTGCTAGTCAAGGATATGAGGAAAGCAGCGCCATGGAACATGATGTTCGCCGACGACGTTGTACTCAGTGACCCAAGAGAAACTTCAAGAGAGGACCGAAGAGTAGAGGAAAGCCCTAGAAGAAAGGGAAATGGGGATTAGCAGGTTGAAAACTGAATATATGTGTATGAAGGAAGCTCAAGATATGTGTTATTACTATGTATTAACCTGCAGGAAGAAGAACTGCCACCGACCAAGAAGTTTAAATATCTGGGAACATATATTTAAAGTGATGGAGGGCTGGAGTCTGAAATACAACACAGGGTAAATATTGGATGGATGAACTGTAAGAAATTGAGTGGAGTAATGTGTGACAAGAAGATCAGCTGCAGGAGGAAAGGAAAGCTTTACAAATATGTGGTGAGGCCTGCTATGCTCTATAGTGCGGAAACTTGTCCGATTACAAAAGCAAATGAGAGAAAGATGGAAGTGAAATGAGAATGTTGAGGTAGATGAGCCGGCTAACAAGAAAGGATAGAATAAGGAATGATCACATCAGAGAAACAGTTAAAGCGTGATCCATAGGAAAGCAGGCTAAGGTGGTTTTGACAAGTGCAGAGAAAAAGGGAGGACTACGTGGGAAAAAGAATTGAAAAGCTGAAAATAGGAGGGTCAAGGAAGAGAGGAAGACCAAAAATGGGATGGAAGACAAGGTAGCAGGGGATTTGGGAGAAAAAGGTTAGAAGAGTGAGGACGCATTGGATAGACATTCATGGAGAAGAAGAATCCAACAAAGCAACGCCGACTCTACGTGATATAGGAAAAGGCAGAAGAAGATGTATATCACAGTTCAGAGTTCTGGTAACTGCCAGAGTTAGAGGTCTATTTTTTTCAAGTTTAATTATACACAATAGTCTAACGTCGTACAATAATATAACTGCTGAATTTTAAATAAGAAACTCTATGCTTTCAAGATTTTATTATTCTATATAGACACATTTAATCTTACTTATTTAATCACTTACTTAATTAATCTTACTTTTTGCATCGGTATTTAAACGTAATATATTGATTTGAATTGTCTGAGAATATCAGAAATATATGTAAGATTGTTAGAACAATATACACAATACTACAGAAGACTTGACAATGAAAAGTAAGTAGACAAAATTAAACTGAACATAAAAGACACAAAACTCGATATAAAGGTACAAAAAGCTACATTTTTACAACTAATTTTATAAATATATTATATAACTTCTGAAGATGTATAAAATTTATATATCTTTAAATATACATCTTAAAAATTTAAGATCGACACGACGACACGAGTTTCAACTGATTCAGGTGGTAAAAACAAAGTGAATTTTCCAATTACAGTAAGTAAGCATGGATTACCACATAGTAACGATCGCAAACATCCTCTTCGTTAAAAACATAATTTTGTGTTTTCGTTTAAATTTAATTCTGTTTGGGATTGTTTTACTCGTGGGCAAATTGGATCCGTTGGTCCGCTATAAAAAGGGGGTGGAAATTTAGCGACGGCGCCGAGCCGTCGAGAACAGACAACACGGCCGTGCACAATTTAAATTTGACTAAATTTCAACCCCCGGGACGAATGCAACTCATTCCCAGGATTTTAATATCGAAAACAAACACGTACCCAATTTCAGTTTATAAATTACATACAGACTATTTTATCTCTTTACCTTTATCTATTTAGTCTTCGTTACCTAATACTGTGGCTGCAGTTTTCTCTTGTCTGTCTAGTCTGTCTAATCTTATCTGTCGAGTCTTGTCTGTCTAGCCTTGTCTGTCTAGTCTTGTCTGTCTAGTCTTGTCCGTCTAGTTATGTCTGTCTAGTCTTCTCTGTCTAGTCTAATCTGTCTAGTCTTCTCTGTCTAGTCTTGTCTGTCTAGTCTTGTCTGTCTAGTCTTGTCTGTCTAGTCTTGTCTGTCTAGTCTTGTCTGTCTAGTCTTGTCTGTCTAGTCTTGTCTGTCTAGTCTTGTCTGTCTAGTCTTGTCTGTCTAGTCTTGTCTGTCTAGTCTTGTCTGTCTAGTCTTGTCTGTCTAGTCTTGTCTGTCTAGTCTTGTCTGTCTAGTCTTGTCTGTCTAGTCTTGTCTGTCTAGTCTTGTCTGTCTAGTCTTGTCTGTCTAGTCTTGTCTGTCTAGTCTTGTCTGTCTAGTCTTGTCTGTCTAGTCTTGCCTGTCTGGTCTTGTCTGTCTAGTCTTGTCTGTCTAGTCTTGTCTGTCTAGTCTTGTCTGTCTAGTGTTGTCTGTCTAGTCTTGTCTGTGTAGTCTTGTCTGTCTAGTCTTGTCTGTCTAGTCTTGTCTGTCTAGTCTTGCCTGTCTAGTCTTGTCTGTCTACTCTTGTCTGTCTAGTCTTGTCTGTCTAGTCTTGTCTGTCTAGTCTTGTCTGTCTAGTCTTGTCTGTCTAGTCTTGTCTGTCTAGTCTTGTCTGTCTAGTCTTGTCTGTCTAGTCTTGTCTGTCTAGTCTTGTCTGTCTAGTCTTGTCTGTCTAGTCTTGTCTGTCTAGTTTAGTTTCAAATAGTTTATTTCATTAACTAAGCAAACATTTGAACAGCTTTTATAATTTCAAATAACATATAATCGCAGGTCATTGATGTTCACTAAATGAAATTTGTCACGTCCTTCTTCATTCTTGGTAGATTTTTATTCGTTCACAAAATTCCTGCACGGAGTACGGTTCTATGTCGACGAGGATTCGATGAAGTTCCGTCTTAAGGTGTTTTGTTGTTGGGAGTAATTTAATATACTTAGGTAACATATTGTACAGCTCCATGATACTGTAGGGTGGTAACTTTTGCGTCATAGTTAACCTGTGTTTTGGTTTTCTGAAATTAATGTTATAGCTTCTCGTTTCCTTGGGATTCTTAAAATTAAATTCTTCGAAAAGTTTTTTGTTTTTTGCTAAAAATACTATCGATTCGTAGACGTAAGTGCCCGTCGCAGTTAGTATCCTGGCTGTTCTAAACTTTCCTCTGCAGGATTGTCGATAGTTTAGGGAAAATATAGTTCTTAGTGCATCTTTCTGTCTCTTGAACACGTCAATTGCTTGTACCCCTCTCCCCCAGAACATTATTCCCATCCTAAGGTGGCTATGAAAGTTCGCGTAATACACTGCTTTCAGTGTCTCAATATTCAGGAACTGCTTTAGTATTCTCAAGGCATACACCCCTTTATTTAGTTTTTTATCAAGTTGTGCTACATGCGTTGCCCATCCTAGCGTGTCGTCGAAATGGATACCAAGCAGTTTTACACTCTTCTGAAGCTCAAAATTAATATTTAGAATTGGATCATCGATATTGTATGTTCTTTTATCGCGGTTGGTTTTAAATATTATGGTCATTGTCTTTTCACTATTTAGGATCAATCTGTTCCCCTCACACCAGGTTTTCATTGTCTCCATTGAGGTGTGGACGTTTGTCGCTATTGTTTCTTCTGACCTATTTCCAATAATAATACTTGTGTCATCTGCATAGTTCAATGTCATATTTGGTGTGTGTTGAAGATTTAATTCAGGAAGGTCATTAATGTACAGTAGGAAAAGCAAGGGGCCCAAGATGCTACCCTGTGGTATTCCCATATTTATAGTCCTTGGTGTCGATCTCTCCTTTCCATGTGATGTCTCTATTTCTGTTATTTGGATTCTATTTTGTAGGTAGTGTGAGATTAGGTCTAGAGCAACACCCCTAATTCCGTAACAATATGCTTTTTTTATTAGAATAGCATGATCCACTGTGTCGTATGCCTTTGCGAGATCCAAGAGTATTCCGCACGGGATACGATGTTCCTCTAGGTGTTGAATGACTGCTTTTAGGAACTGGAAACAGGCTGTCTCTAAATTTCGTCCTTTAATAAATCCGTGTTGACGCTGATTAAACAGTCGGTGTTTGCCTATGAATGATAGCAGTCTACTACATATTAATTTCTCCAATACTTTAGAGAATGAAGACACTAGGTTTATTGGTCTATAGTTATTTATATCGTTCTTACTTCCCTTTTTAAATATGGGTATCGTTTTTGATACCTTCAGAACTTTAGGGTACACTCCTTCAATAAAAGCATTGTTGATGATTTCTTCCAATGGTACTGCTAGTTCTTCCGCTGCATATTTGACCGTTGAGATAGGGATTTCATCTGTTCCTGTGCTTTTGGTATTTTTTAAACTCTTTATCACTTGTATTATTTCTTCCTGGGTTGTCGGGTTCATAAACAATGAATGTGGATTGTTCTGCAGATTAATTACGTGTGGGTATTCTGATAAGTGCTTCGTTATCTCTATGGGTCTGTCCGCATAAAAATTATTTATATTGTTTGGCGTGAAAAATGGTCCGACATCTTGTGGGTCGAGTTGTTGTGGTTTTCGTTTCAGTTGCGTAATTTCATGAACTGCTTCCCATGTGGCTTTTACGATATTGTCATTTTCTTCAATTTTACTCTGATAATGCTGTTTTTTTATACGCTTTAGTAAATTCGTATATTTTCTTCGTGCTCGGTTATAACTCTGCCTTAGTTCATTATTATATCGGCTCAGAATATATAGCAGTTCCATTTCTTTCTTAATATCGTCCAGGATTGTATAGGAAAAGACTTTTTTCCTTGTTTGCTTACTATTTATTGCAGATATCGGGAAGCATTCATTGAACTGAACTTTGACCGTTTGAATGAAGTAGCTCCACTGGCTGTCTACATCTGTACAATGGTTGCTGCAAACCCCCATCCATGTATTTTTGGATAAGTTTTCCTTAAAGTACCTCATGTTTTCTTCTTTAAAATTTCTGATGTATCTAAAAACCTTTTGGTTTTCTTCGGATTTGAAAATGATTCGTAATGCGAGATGGTCCGATATATGATAGTTTTTGAGTTCCACTATATATTTCTTATCTGTGTATACTGCAATGTTGTCTATACAGGTGTTGGAGCTTGGGTGGGTAGTTTCTTTTAATGTTAACTTCATGTCAAATGACTCCAGAAGTGATGTGAATTGTCTACTACTTTTTGATTTCTTTAAAATGTCTATATTGAAATCGCCAGTTATAATAATAAGTTTATTTTCTTTGATTATCTTAGTCAGCAGTATGTGTAGTTTTTCCCTGAATAGCCTCTCATTTGTGAGCGGCGCTCTGTATATGCCTATGATTATTGCATCTTTTTTATCAATTATTGATTCGATAGCTGCACATTCAAATACTGAAAGTTCTGCTAATTTATTTATATCAGATCTTATTGTGTACCTCATGTTATAGCTGTATATAGCAACTCCGCCATGTTTTCCTTCCTCACGGCAGAAACATGTCGCGAGGTGAAAGTTACTTATTTTGATGGTGCTAAGCTGCTCACTACTTTTCCAGTGCTCTGTTAGAATTAATTGTTGGCAGTGTTTATTGTCTTCAAGCATGTATTCGATACGCTCTACTGAATTTCCTATAGATTGTGTGTTTAGGCATATAATGCTTGTCTCAACTTCATGTGTGTTCCCAGGGGATTTAGATTGTTTAAAATTTAAGGCTGATGTCTTTATTTTATGGTGTAACTGCCTTTGATTGCCTATAAAATAATCCTGCGAGTCGCCACTTATATCTCGTCCCTGTTCCTCTCCGGTCTTAGGAAAAAACGATTTATGAGAGTGTATCGGGGCCACACATTCGGCTGTTTTATATCTTCTAAGTTTTCCATCGGGATTGACAACTTGAAAGACGAATAATGATCGGGGTACTTGGAAGCCAGTTTCTTGCAGACGACGTTAGTAAAATTTTTTCCGTTCAGGTAGTTAATTACATCGGTTTCGTTGAGTTGCGGTTCCAGTCTGGAGATGTGGAGGTGAGCATGTTTAGTAATTGCTCTAAGCTCCACATTTTCCGAGTTCGTGCCAATTATAATGTTTGATCGACGCGGCCTTCTTATATATTTTTTTTGTGACTGCCATCTCTGGGTGTTTGTTTCCATCTCACCAGGCTCGGCAGGAACGGTTTGTCTGCTGGGAACTTTTCTTGTATGATTCTCAATTTCTTTATCTGAGGCCGATGGAATTTTATCGCTGGCCTCCAGCTGTGTGTCTTTATCGGTAGGACTGGGCAACAAAAACTGCCGTCTATCGTGCGAAGTAGTATTCGGCTCTGCGAAATGTAATTTAAATGCCAAATCGCCTACCTTTTCCTTTAATTCCATATTTTCCTGTCGCAACAACTTAATTTCCTCTACCAATTCAGCTACTTGCATCTTCAGTGGGTCGACAAGGCAACCGATAGATGCACTTAGGGCATCCTGAAAACCGGGGCCTTGGAGAAAGGTGCACATTTGCTCGATGCATTTATCGGGACGCCCGATAGGTCTTAACTCTCGAGCCATAAATTGTCTTTATTCAAACTAACTTGCAGTGAATAATTAAATAAGATTTTACTTTCACTTAATCAACTGTCGTACACGACCACTCGCGGTGAGTTCTCGACTCTGACTGTCTAGTCTTGTCTGTCTAGTCTTGTCTGTCTAGTCTTGTCTGTCTAGTCTTGTCTGTCTAGTCTTGTCTGTCTAGTCTTGTCTGTCTAGTCTTGTCTGTCTAGTCTTGTCTGTCTAGTCTTGTCTGTCTAGTCTTGTCTGTCTAGTCTTGTCTGTCTAGTCTTGCCTGTCTGGTCTTGTCTGTCTAGTCTTGTCTGTCTAGTCTTGTCTGTCTAGTCTTGTCTGTCTAGTGTTGTCTGTCTAGTCTTGTCTGTGTAGTCTTGTCTGTCTAGTCTTGTCTGTCTAGTCTTGTCTGTCTAGTCTTGCCTGTCTAGTCTTGTCTGTCTACTCTTGTCTGTCTAGTCTTGTCTGTCTAGTCTTGTCTGTCTAGTCTTGTCTGTCTAGTCTTGTCTGTCTAGTCTTGTCTGTCTAGTCTTGTCTGTCTAGTCTTGTCTGTCTAGTCTTGTCTGTCTAGTCTTGTCTGTCTAGTCTTGTCTGTCTAGTCTTGTCTGTCTAGTCTTGTCTGTCTAGTCTTGTCTGTCTAGTCTTGTCTGTCTAGTCTTGTCTGTCTAGTCTTGTCTGTCTAGTCTTGTCTGTCTAGTCTTGTCTGTCTAGTCTTGTCTGTCTAGTCTTGTCTGTCTAGTCTTGTCTGTCTAGTCTTGTCTGTCTAGTCTTGTCTGTCTAGTCTTGTCTGTCTAGTCTTGTCTGTCTAGTCTTGTCTGTCTAGTCTTGTCTGTCTAGTCTTGTCTGTCTAGTCTTGTCTGTCTAGTCTTGTCTGTCTAGTCTTGTCTGTCTAGTCTTGTCTGTCTAGTCTTGTCTGTCTAGTCTTGTCTGTCTAGTCTTGTCTGTCTAGTCTTGTCTGTCTAGTCTTGTCTGTCTAGTCTTGTCTGTCTAGTCTTGTCTGTCTAGTCTTGTCTGTCTAGTCTTGTCTGTCTAGTCTTGTCTGTCTAGTCTTGTCTGTCTAGTCTTGTCTGTCTAGTCTTGTCTGTCTAGTCTTGTCTGTCTAGTCTTGTCTGTCTAGTCTTGTCTGTCTAGTCTTGTCTGTCTAGTCTTGTCTGTCTAGTCTTGTCTGTCTAGTCTTGTCTGTCTAGTCTTGTCTGTCTAGTCTTGTCTGTCTAGTCTTGTCTGTCTAGTCTTGTCTGTCTAGTCTTGTCTGTCTAGTCTTGTCTGTCTAGTCTTGTCTGTCTAGTCTTGTCTGTCTAGTCTTGTCTGTCTTGTCTTGTCTGTCTAGTCTTGTCTGTCTAGTCTTGTCTGTCTAGTCTTGTCTGTCTAGTCTTGTCTGTCTAGTCTTGTCTGTCTAGTCTTGTCTGTCTAGTCTTGTCTGTCTAGTCTTCTCTGTCTAGTCTTGTCTGTCTAGTCTTATCTGTCTAGTCTTGTCTGCCTAGTCTTGTCTGTCTAGTCTTGTTTCTCTAGTCAGGTCTTCTCTGTCAAATCATAGATCTGCCTAACCTATATATACATTTACATGCAACTAAGCTTCTTATATTTTCAAATATTTGCCTATTTGAGTTAACAATATAGAATTAAACCGACTGAAATATCTCGTTGGAGCAACTCAAGTAGATTTTCCGTCTGCGCACGATTTCAGTATCACAGCGCTTGATAGTCCCATATAATCTAATAATCCGGTAGATAAGAATACAATCCGCAACGAAAATAATAAGAGCGGGATTCCTAACTGGGCCGTTTGGAGTGGCTGCTGATCGCGTTTACGAGCCCAAAGAAAACCCGAAAGAGAAAAGGAAAAATAAACACAATAAAAGTAATAGTGAAGCTAGGCGGTTGGAAATAAAATTCATTAGCGGATGTGTGTGTTTCAAGTTGAAATCACTTTGAATAATGAAATCGCTCGCACCGAATTAGAACGTAAGGGCGCACGTGTTCGAGTTTTACGGCCACTTGTTCATTAATTAAATTAATGTAGATCCTCCGGTTCTCTAAACTAACCACCACACTTTCCATCCTACACGTTCTATATAGATAAAATGATAGCTGGAACATATTTACAAAGGGGAATATAATTATATTTTATAATTAATTGTTGCAGTTGATGTAGGTGGATGTAACGGATCTAAATAATTGCTTCAATATTTTGAAAGACAGAATATTAAGAATGATCCTCACACGGCTCTCACACGGTTACTATACCATCTCACACGGTTATTATAATTGCTTAAATATTTGGTCGGATACGATCTTGCATTCACCAAAGAAAGACGTACATATTTTGTTTTTTTTTCCCTTCTTCAACCTTCTGAAAACCTCTTTCACTAATTTTTCCCTAAAGTGTCTATCTTTCCTTTGATAATTTGTCACTCTCACTGCTGCCTCTACTGCAACTTTAACATTAGCTTCTTGTAACACCAGGTACCACGGCGTACTTCCGTCTAGTTGCAGAAATTTTTTTATAAACTGCAGCTGTACCTTTTCTATTTGCTCTATCTCATGCATACCCCATATTTCCACTCCACGCATCAAAATGCTCCGAAGGCACGCCTTCCGCACTACTATTTTGGCAACGAAACTCTCTTAAAATGTGTCTTTACACGCCATCCAAAATCTGTTAGCGACCAAACATGCTTTATTGCATATAAACTTAATGTGATTTATTGGACCCATTACTAAAACATAAATCCTAAGTATTTGAAGCCAATAACCTGTTCTACAACCCTTACACTACACATCAAGCTTTCTTCTTTCTTACCAACTTTCTTTCTAAAAACCATCCACTTAGTCTTCTCCGCATTCACACTTAACTTCCTTTCCACAAAACATCTTTTAATCCTTGGAATCACCTCTTTCATTTTCCTTTTCGTGCTTGTTAAAATTCTTCGCCTTCAGAAATATCTACATCAAAAGATAATTAAGTTGACACATCTCCATCCGAGTTTGACGATGACTCTGAGCTGTTTTTGTTTTTTACACTCTTTTTAATTCCTCCCATTTCCTTTTTGAACCACCTTTGAACATTTTCCTTTGGCTGCAACCCTTTGGGGCAACACCCTCTCTTTCTTGCTTTTCGGGAGTGTCTGTAGCGATCATACATTTGCCTCGCCTTCGTTTGACTCCTTCTGTTCGCAGCTTCGCCTTTGGATGTTGTTGTCCTCTAACTCCTACGCGGAGCATAGGGCCTCTACAAAGACCTTCCATCTGACTCTATTCTGAGCGAGGCGTTTCACCTCGTTCCACGTTTTTCCTGCGATCTTTAATTCCTCCACCTAGTCAGTCCTCCTCCACGTGTTAGCTGGACGTCCCTTTCTGCGACAACCCTGCGGGTTCCATTTTAAGGCTTGCCTAGTGATGTTTCCTTCGTCTCTCCTCAATACATGGCCCAACCATTTCCACTTGCGGTGTTTTATTTCTTTTTGTATCTCTTGTTGGTTTGTTAGGTGCCATAAGTCTACATTGCGTGTTGTACCTGGCCACAAAAATGCGCAGTATGCTTCGTAGGCATTTGCTTATGAATACCTGAAGCTTATTTACTATTGTTATGGAGATTTTCCATGTTTGGCACCCGTACAGCAAGGCGGATTTCACATTTGAGTTGAATATTCTTAGTTTTGTTCGTGTGGAATACAGTCTGGAGGTCCAGACTGGCCTGAGCATACCAAATACCTGTTTGGCCCTTTTTACTCGGTATGAGACATCGGTGGTGGTGCCGCCCTCATTAGTAATTATGCTTCCCAGGTCGTCTACATCCTCTATTTGTTCGTCATAAATGCGGAAGGCGCGGGTATTCTTCGCGGCGGCTCTAAGCGATTTGGTTTTGCCCAAGTTGATTTTTAAACCTGCTTTGGATGCTTCTGCAGAGAGACGGTCGAGTTTGCTTTGCATGTCGGCGTGGGTGTGTGCCAAGAAACAGATATCGTCTGCGTAGTCCAGATCTTCCAGGAACGAGTTTAACGTCCATCTAATGCCCTCACTTCTTCACACTACTTTGTCCATTATTGAGTCTAACAGAATGTTAAATAGTAAGGGCGATAGTACGCAGCCCTGTCTGACTCCAGAGCTGATGGTAATTTCGCTGCTCTTAGCAGTTTGGTGTTTTACATAGCAGGATGCGTCCCGGTATAGTTCCTTTACTAGGTTTATTATCTTTTCCGGTAACCCCTTTTCTTCCAGCGCTTTCCAGACTGCATTATGATAGATGCTATCAAAGGCCCTAAGGAAGTCGACGAAGACCACGTATACTGTAGACCTCCATTCCATGGACTGCTCTATAATGATTCGCATTGTGTTAATTTGATCGACACAGGATCTATTCGGGCGAAAACCCGCTTGTTCCTGGCGCAGACTGGGCTCTATGGAGATAGATAGTCGATCCAGTAAAATGTGAGAAATTATTTTGTTGATAGTGTTTAAAATTGTAATCCCTCTCCAATTGCCACAGTCTGTAAGATCACCTTTTTTTGGGGAGAACGACTATGGCACCTTCCTTCCATTCATGTGGCACATTTTCCGACTCCCATGCATTTAGTATTAGCGGGTGGAGCAGTTTTGTTACCACCTTTAGGTCTGCTTTAAGTATTTCTGCCGGAAGGTTATCTGGGCCAACGGCCTTTTTGTTCTTAAGGTTCTTTAATGTAGTTCTGACTTCTTCTTCACTAGGTGGGTTAGGATTCACGTTCCGGACCGGGAGATTTATTTGATGGTCTTGTGGAGGATGTATGCCGTCCCCGGCATCACTTTCTTCCGGGCTCGGCTGTCCGATTATTTCTTGGAAATATTCTTGCCATCTTATAAGTTGATCTTCTTTGTTTGTTAGCAATTGTCCCTCTTTATTTTTTATTGGGTGTTCTCTTTTGAAATTTTTATTAGCGAGTTTTTTTGTTATGAGATAAAGTTCTCTTGTGTTGTTATTTCTTGCTGCAACTTCGGCTTTCGCTGCGAGATCTTCCGCCCATCTACGTTTGTCTTTTCTGGCTTTCCGTTTTACCTTGCGGTTTATGTTCCAGTAACTACGAGTTAGTTCGGCCTTCTCTTCGTGGTTAAGGTTTTGATTGATCAGGGCTTTTGCTGCCTTCCTGTCTTCGATTAGTTTCCATGTTTCCTGCGAGATCCACTCCTCTCTGTTCCTTTGCTTTCTACCCAAGGTCTTGTCGGCAGTTTCTAGCAATACTTTGTGAACTGCTTTCTATTCTCGACGATATTCCTCTGTCATGTTAGTGGTATTTTCATGCAGTTGCGTCTTGAAACTGGCTAGTCCTTCGGTTGCTTTAAGCTTGTCTGTATCGAATTTTATGCTAGCAGCTAACGTAATTTGTCTTTTTGGTGCTACCTTTAGTTTAAGCGTGCCAACGACAAGGTAATGGTCGCTGGCCATATCTGCACCTATTTTGTTTCTCACGTTGCATAGTGATGTTCTCCACTTTTTTTGAATGATAATGTGGTCAATTTTGTTTTTTGTACGCTGGTCAGGAGATATCCAAGTCTCCTTGTGTACCCTCTTATGTGGGAAGATTATGCCGCCAATTATCAGGTTGTGTTCCAAGCACGTATTGACCAGCATTTCCCCATTCTCGTTTACCGTTCCAAATCCATGGTTACCCATTGTCTGTTCTAAGTTGGTGCTGTCGGAACCAAATTTGGCATTTAGGTACCCCATTAGTATGATTATGTCGCCCTTTGTTATGGAGTTTAAGGTGGTAGACAGTTGTTCGTAGAACGTGGCCTTTGCTTCAATTGGGTTTGTCTCTGTTGGTGTGTAACATTGGATGATACTTATGCTTCTAACCCTTGTGTGGAAACGGGCAACAATAATTCTAACGTTCACTGGTCGCCATGAAAGTAGGCTAGTCTTTTTGCTTAGTATTAGGCCAACTCCGCTCTCATGGTGTTCGCCTTGTGGTTTGTCTAAGTACAGGAATGCTCCGCCGTTCGCTGTATTTTGTTCTCCAAACCCATGTCATCTTACTTCGCTAAAGCCGAGGATTTCCAGGTTGTA
The DNA here is from genome assembly GCA_944588485.1 of Phosphuga atrata. Lineage (NCBI taxonomy): Eukaryota > Metazoa > Arthropoda > Insecta > Coleoptera > Silphidae > Phosphuga > Phosphuga atrata. Next base: position 48,241,827 of record OX155904.1, read on the forward strand.
TCCTGTCATTTCGCGGACCACTTGTGCAAGTCTCGATGGTTCCAGTAGGGTTCTAATGTTCCATATTCCTATTCGTGTCCGAGTTTTTGTGTTCGCCAAAGTCGTCATCTTAGAATCCGTCCGGTTAGTATCTGTAGTGGTTTCGTTAATAAAGAGTTTAAGATGGGCAGATTATTAGTCCACCGCAACCGAATTTGATGATGGGACTGCCATCCACCGACTATCAAACATGTCTGGTTTGGGTAGGTTGCCTTCTGAGAGCTCAGGTTAGGTTAGGTTAGGTTTTTTTAGGGGGATTTCATTTAGGAGAGGTTCATTTAGGGGGACCTAAATGCCAAAGTTGATTCCGACAGTACCAACTTAGAACAGGCAATGATTAACCATGGAATCGGAACGGTAAACGAGAATGGGGAAATGCTGGTCGATACATGCTTGTGATTCTTGTGATTCTATGGTTATCCCTCCAATATTCGGACGTCAGAGCCTCTTTAGTTATCTAGCAGGGTGCACCGCGGGCAGGCGAGGTTGACTTTTGGGTTATCATGATGTTCTCATAACCCCTTACACCCCCTTCGCCTTTGGATAAGGCTAGATTTCTTCTGGACTACAGATCTGAACTTTAGCTTGTCCTTGATTTGAAGGCTAAGGCGTTGCAGGAGCAGGCAATATATTCGAAGTCCCATCAAGTGAATGTTTTGAAGTTTAATCTGAAGTCAGGGATATGAAGGAACCTGATCGTCCGTCAACTTTCTCAACTGTATGCTGCTTGTCCATCACAGGGTCCGCGGAACATGCATCTGGAGCATGAAGAGATGCTAGAATAGAGCGATCTGAGACGGCTGAACAGAGGAAGTCCTCTTCTTGAAAGATGCTTCGGTTGAAGGGATATGTTTTGACTGTGTCTCACGAAAATCAAAATTTTCAATCAAAATACAGGGCTGGTCTAATCACTTAGCTGATAGGGCTGCTCGCGTCTCCGCCACGTGTGATCGTACTTCCGGCGCCTTTTTTAAGGGAGGAAATGGGGATAGTAAGTGGATATTAAGTGGATTCCCTTAAAATTGTTGTCTTCCAGACGTGGGATGCCGCTTCAACCCTTTAGGCTCGTGATCACATCATCATTCATCATCATCATTGTCCAGCCGTTTGCGTCCACTGCAGGACATAAGCCTCTTCTAACTCTTTCCAGGCATCACGATGTTGTGCTTTGTTCATCCAGTTTTGTAACACCCTCTTGATGTCATCGGTCCATCGAGTTGGTGGTCTACCTCTACTTCGTTTATCGGCACGGGGTCTCCATTCCAAAAGCCGTTTAGTCCATCGGCCATCCCTAAGTCTGGCAACGTGGCCTGCCCATCTCCATTTCATGTTGGAGATGCGTGTTATAATGTCGCAGACACCCGTCCTTTCCCTGATGACCTCGTTTCGTACCCTGTCTCGTAAGGAAATGCCTAGCATGGCCCGTTCCATTGACCTCTGTGTTACCTGCAGTTTTGCTGCGGAACGCTTTGTTAGTGTTAAAGTCTCTGACCCATACGTCATTACCAGCATCACACATTGCTCGAACACTTTTCGTTTGAGACACATTGGTAGTTCGCTCTTCAAGATGTTAGTTAGTTTTCCAAACGCTGCCCATCCTAAGCCTATGCGGCGCTGTATTTCGCATGTTTGGTTTTCGCGGCCTATGCGTATCTGATGCCCCAGGTATATATAGGAACTTACTTCTTCTATATTAGCATCATCTATTTTGATTTGATCGCTTAGCACTAGGTTGGTCATAACTTTTGTTTTTCCCATATTCATCCTAAGGCCCACTTTTTCCGTTGACTGTTTTAGGTCGTTGAGCATAGTTTTTGCATCTTTGATATTGTCGGCTATTAGGACGATGTCGTCTGCGAATCTCAGGTGGTTAAATTTTTCTCCATCCACTGTAATTCCTAGGTGTTCTCAAGATACCATTTTAAAAGCATATTCGAGAACCGTGGTAAATAGTTTTGGGGAGATAGTGTCCCCTTGGCGAATTCCCCTGCCAATTTTAAATTTTTTGGTATTGTCGTGTTAACTGAACGAGGTATTGTTGGCTCGACGACGAGGCGACGAGCCAACAATACCTCGTGATCACACCCCTGGTTAATTTGACTTGAAACGCTAAACTGAATAACGCTTGCACGTGTCGGTCGAACTTGGCTTCACGCTTCGATTGCGTTCTACACGCTTCGCACACTCAAACCGCACTGCTCGACTAATATAAATTCGCGAAATAATAATTGATAAATCGCGCGATTTCGACCCAGGTCGATACACCTTTCCCCTTCTATTTATCGGTGCCGAAATCGATTCAAATGTTAAATTTAAAAACACAGATTTACCAAAATTAGCGCGAACATGATACATACCGCATTTCTCAAAACCTGACATTATGTTAATACGACTTGCTCCTTAATTCCAATTTAATTTAATAAATTAAAAAAATGCGAGAAATTAAGTTCTAGATTACAAAAGAGACTTCGGGCAAGCCAGGGCAGACTTTGGACACGTGTCCAGGGTCTCCACAGGTTACTCTTATTATTAAAAAATAACCTCACCTCGAAGTAGTATGCAAGACGCCTGTTCAAACACGATTAAATACTAGCTTAAACACCAACCTTGTACCGTAACTAGAAGAAAAAGATAAATAATACTTTTTTAATCATAGCTTACGCTCTAACGTTAAAAAATTACATCAAAAGAGCAAAAATCGATATTTTGGAATTTTCTTGGAATGTTTTTAGAGGATGTCGGCCATTTGCAATGTTCTTCGTAATGCCAACAAGATAAAACTGTTTTAGCGCGAAAACACAAAAGGGGGTCGGAGAAATCGTGCTGTCCATTGTCTCCCCGTGTCAAGTGTCTCCCCCATTTGTCATTTCCTTTTTAACAGGATTTAAATATAAAACGTTGATGAGATTTTTTGTGGCAGATTTTGTTTGACTCGGGAGGATAAATAAAATAGATTAACGTCGTCGTAGTTTAATTTTATATTAAACAATAGAATCTTAAAAGTAAAGTAACATTAAATGGTGAACAAAAGAAAAGTGAATATAAACCACGTGCTAAAACTTGCTTGTTAGTACTAACGACTGACTAATGCAACAGACTGGACGCGACTGCTCGTCTAGAGCGAGTACCACCTAGACTACAGTCGATGCAGTGATTAAGTTCATGTCGCAGTGTTGCCAACCTAAAACTAACTAACGAATTTATTTACCTCAACACTCCTCCTTAATCAATTCGCGACAAAGCTTAACAAAAATATTTCTATTGAGTGGCTTGGTCAATATGTCAGCAAGTTGCTCTCTGCTTGGAATGTGTCTAATGTTGATAGTCTTCCTGATGTTCTCCTAGATGAACTTCCTGTGAATTTCAATGTGTTTTTTTCCTTTTGATGTCTTCCCTTCATGTGCGTTGTGGAACATGTGTATAGCTGACTGGTTGTCCACGTAGAGAGTAGTGGGCAAGTCTGACTCGAGGATACCTAGCTCGTGCCCGATCCTCCTAATCCAACTGACTTCATCGATGGCCGCGACTGCTGCCCTGAATTCTGCTTCGGCCGTCGATGTAGCTACCAGGTGCTGCTTCTGCGTGCACCATACGATTGGCCCTCCTCTCCTTAGTAGAACTCCACTAGTCGAGTGACCTGTCTCAGCATATCCTCCGTAGCCTGAATCTGAGTAGGCTTCGGCCAAAAAAGATCCCTGCGTGCATAGTTCCTTTCAGGTACTGGAAAAGTCTTTTTACCATCCTCCAGTGGCTTGTCATGGGCTTGTTGCAATGCCGACTAAGGAAGTTCACAGCAAATCCAATATCCCGACAAGAAATTGTTGTGAGATATAGGAGGCTTCCTATAGCTTCGCGATACGGAGTATTAGCAGACACAGGCATACCGTTAATACGATTTGTTTCCTCCGTCATCATACCTTTCTCAATTGGCGTCGATACTGGGTTGCACGTAATACTTTCGAAGCGTTGTAGAATTTTCTGTGTGTACTTTGCCTGGCTCACAGATATTCCATCTGGCTGCACTTGAATGTCCATTCCAAGGTAAGATATTTTGGTCTGAGTCTGTCGATTTTATGAAATTTCGAAGTCCCTGTTGATCCTGTCCAATGCTTGATAGATCTGTCGTTTGTCTCTTCCGGCGATGAGTCCGTCGTCGACGAACAAAGTCATCATTATTGTTCGATCATCGTTGCAATAGACACATGGATCATCGTCTGTGCTGTGCAGCATTATACTTAATCTGTTATTTTCACATTCCACTGTTTGGGAGCTTGCTTGAGTCCGTACAGGCTCTTTCTTAGCTTGCGGACTCTGCTTGTACCGTCTTCAAAACCTTCGGGTTGTAGCATGTATAGGTCCTCCTCCAGGTCCCCATGCAGGAATGCAGTAGTCACGTCAAATGGAATGAGTTTCGGTCCTTCTGAGGCTGCATGACTCAGAATCAGTAGGATGGACGCGTGGCGAGACACGGGACTGAAAGTTTCGAAATAGTCAATTCCCTCTTTCTGCTCAAAACCCCGCGCGACCAGTCGAGCCTTCAACTTTCCTTCCGACTTCTCGCGTAAAATCCATCTGCACGTCAATGGTCTTACTCCTTCTGGGCACTTCTGTAGAGACTCAAACTCTTGATTCATTGCTCGAATCCAGTTTCCGTCTTCTAGGGCCTCTGACATCGGTATGTCCTCTATTTCGCCAATCATGGCCGTGTTGGCGTTGCTGCCTTCTCGAGGTATACCCATGACGTAGTCGAAAAATCTTGCAGGCGGTTGTATGTTTCGGCGGCTTCTAAGTCCTGGTCTCCTAGGCTCCTCTTCGTCTGGCGAGTCCTCTTGTTCAGCTGGCTGCTCCTTCTGTCTATGCTGTCTGTCCTGGCTGTCCTCGCTCTCGACGTCCGATTCTTCTGAATCTGGGTGTGGCTCCTCCTGTCTTGTATTCCTCACGGTTGCTTCCACTTCTGTGTGTTTGGATCCACTGGTTTCTTCTTCGTTAAAGATGACGTTGTCTGAGCAGACAACATCCCGTTCCCTTGGCAGATAGATCCTGTAGCAGGAGGAGTTCCAGTCGTATCCTACGAAGACACCCTTTTGTGACTTTGGGTCCAACTTTGTCCGTTTGTGTGCTGGGGTCAGCACATAGGCTGTGCTGCCGAATGCTCTCAGTTTGTTGAGTTTAGTCTGACGTCCGAACCAAAGTTCTGCTAGACTCCTCCCTTTCACGGAGCTCGTTCCCGTCTGATTTAGTGTGAATACAGTATAATTTACGGCTTCGGCCCATAAACTCTCATCTAACTTGCATGCATGGATGACCGACCGTACTGATTCAACAACTGTCCTCATTTCCCTTTCTATCCTTCCATTCTGTTCCGGTGTGTAAGCATTTGAGAAGGTGTGAAAAACCCCCAGTTCATCTAGCAGGTTCTTCGTTAGTGCATTCTTGATTTCTGTACCATTGTCTGACCTGAGACTTTTTACCTGTCTTCTCAGTTGTCTTTCGGCAAATTTAATGAAGTGTTCCAACTTTTGAGGTGCTTCGTCCTTTGACTTCAGGAAGTAGACAGTCCTGTAGTGTGAAAAATCATCCTCGAAAAGTAAGAAGTACTTCGCTCCTCTAAGAGACGGCTTAAGCATCTCGCCCAGGTCCACATGTACCAAATCCAATGGCTGCTTGGCTACTTTGTCGTTGGTTGGATGAGATACTCGATGCTGCTTTCCAAGTACGCATCCTTCGCATACACGATTATTGTAATCGTTTGTGTACGCGATCTTGTTTTTGTCGAGAATGTTCTTGACATGTCTTATGTTTTGGTGAGCCATTCTCTCGTGCCATGTCTTGATTGAAGTAGCGGCAAGGCACTGCTCCAATCCCTCTCGTCGTAGCTCCATTCGATACAAACTTCCTTCACGTACTGCCACGGCGATGACTTTCTTTCGATCTGACGTTTGGAAGATCGAGCTGTTTTGATCTGCGCTCTGGATATAGCTCTTATCCAGAATTTGACCCACCAAGCTTGGGAACAAGCAGAACGTCTTGCAGCAGTATCTTATACCAGTTTTCGCCGTTGAAAGCTTCCAGTTCAACGTTACCTATGCCTGTTCCCTCCAATCTTGTCGCATCTCCAATGAGTACAGCTGACGGATTCTCTAGTTCGACAAAGTCGGTGAACCAATCCCTTTGCGGTGTCATGTGCTGCGTTGCGGCACAGTCCTGGTACCAATAGTCTCCTGAGTCCTTCTTGAAATTTATATCACTCAGGTTTCCGGTTGACAGTCCCACTGTCACTAGTGCTCTCCGGTTGGACGATCCCGGATCCTTCCTGCGTGAAGTGTCGTTGTCATTTTGCTTGTCCTGTCCCTTTGGGCATTCCCTGGCGAAATGACCCTTCTTTCCACACGTGTTACAGGCGTAATTGTTTTTGCAGTAGGCTATGTACTTGTCACTAGCTTTGTTGCGACAATCCTTCTTTCCACACTTGAAACAGCTGGCTTGTGTGCTGTCCTGTTTCGTGATATTGTGTGGTCCCTGCTTGCCACTTGTCCTGACGAATAATGCGTTCCCTGCTGTCATCTCCTTGGTTTGCTGGCTGTCATCAAGGCGATCTTCCTCCAGTCGAAGTCGCTCCATCAGTGAGTCGATCGTCTTCTCAGTAGCGGTGAGGTTATCCCAAACGGTCCTGAGGTGGTGCAACTTAGGAGGCAGCATGTTCAGCATGCGTGTCATGATCCAGTTGTCTCCATCAATTGCTAAATCCTCAACGATTTGCATTATCTCCATGCAGTTGTGCAGGGCAGATTTGTGTTGATCGTACTCATAACAAAAGAACCTTCTTTGCAGAACAGCAGTTGAGACATCTGACCTTTTGCCATACAAAATATTTAGGTTAGGTTAGCTTACAAATTGCTATTTTGGTCGCAAAACCTAACATTAAGTCCTACAATTGTCTGTGCTTCTAAGTCTTTTTTAATCCACGCTTTTAGTGCCATATCGGTGACAGCGCTGAGTGGCTTGACTGTGAGCCCTAATGCTACATCATAAACTTCGAGTATTTCCAAGTTTAGGTTTATTTTGAAACGCCACGCAACATAATTCGAGTTTCCGTGCGCGTCTTCAGATAACGACTCATAAAAAATTTACAACAAAAAAATCATAAGTTTACAGAATTCTTAATGTTACTTGCGGTGCTGAAGATGTTACTGACTTGCTGACGATGTTGCTGACTTACTGACGATGTTGTTGACTTACTGACGATGTTGTTGACTTACTGACGATGTTGCTGACTTGCTGCCGGTGTTGCTGACTTACAGACGATGCCTCATTGCAGTCTAGTTTACGGCCGACGTCCTCTGCGGTGACTTGCTTGGAGTTTTTCCACTGGCTGGTTTCCTCTCGATTATAAAATGGATGCCGGTTTTTTCTGACAGCATGAACTGGGCCGATAACCTGATGAGATTTTTTGTGGCAGATTTTGTTTGGCTCGGGAGGACAAATAAAATAGATTAATGTTGTCGTAGTTTAATTTTATATTAAACAATAGAATCTTAAAAGTAAAGTAACATTAAATGGTGAACAAAAGAAAAGTGAATGTAAACCACGTGCTAAGACTTGCTTGTTAGTACTAACGACTGACTAGTGCAATAGACTGGACGCGACTGCTCGTCTAGAGCGACTACCACCTCGACTACAGTCGATGCAGTGATTAAGTTCATGTCGCAGTGTTGCCAACCAAAAACTAACTAGCGAATTTATTTACCTCAACAAACATACTACCGCAAAAATTTCTGACACATTTCATTTTGATAAAAACGCGCTAGAAAATGAAAGTATAACTCTACAAACTGATCTAATCTTACAAGCCGGAGAATTTGAGGAAGATTTTTGGAAATACGCCATTCAAGAAAAGTATCCCAACATTACCAAATTTAGCGAATATCTACTTTTGTTTTGGAACCACATACTTATTTGAATCGCCTTTCTCATGTCTAATGTTCACAAAGACTAAACATCGTCCCTTAGTTACTGATTCCCATACTGAAATCACATTAGCATTAGCTTTGTCTGGATACACACCAAATTATGAACGCTTGGCTGGAGACATACAGACGCAGACTTCTCATTAATAGTAAGATTAGAAAATAAATTTAATTTTATTGCACGGTACTGGTGCTTGTAACAGATTTCTTTGTGATTACTTTTAAATTAATGAATAATACTAATAAAATATCATGTTGGTTTAATATCCAGCCTCTACTTTTATCACTCATTAGTACACCAACTAATATAATAATTAGAAAAATAGTTGGTTATATATGTCAGTGGTTCTCAACCGGGGTGCATGTATCCCTGGGGGTACAATCGTAAATCGAAGGGGTACATTTAATTTTCATTATAGAATGGCAAATGCTAATCAATTTGCTGTAAATTATTACCACAAGAAATGACAAAAACTTTCTCAGTGAGATAGGGGCTGCCTACTAGCCTAGACACTTGACTACTGGTATTTTGAATAACGATGCCTGGATCGTACCCCACCATGCATTGCGTGTAGAGGATTCGATCCCGGTCGATTTTTCTAGTCCCGGGATTTCGGGATTATCAACAGTTAATACCGGGATCCCGGGATTGTATTGGTAATAGAAAGTGATAGCAAAAAGAAAGTAAAACATATCAAAATCAATCTATTATTTTAAATCTTTACTTAAATCTTTAAAAACAAAACAAAATTATAATTTCTTCTAATAAAATTAATAAACTAGGCCCTTATAAAATAGTTTAATAAATTATTGGTTAGTTTGTTTATTTTATTTTACAATAAACTTAAAAAAATCAACTTCTTAAAATTTGTCAAAAGAGATCAATGTTCATAGGACTCAAATTTTAAATCAAATAGACCAGAAACTATAATTTGCTTTTATTTAAGCAACGAAAATAAAATCTAAGAAAAAACAACGCATCCAACGTCTCATCCGAAAGTATATTTCTTAATTTGTTGCACAAATATGACGCAGCGGAAAACGCGCGTTCAGGCTCAATGGAAGTTGGAGGAATCGTCAATAAATTTTTATAAGCCTTCTCCAAATTATAACCTCGTGTGGAACTAGCCTCATAAAGATTCATTTCTTGTTTAATGATCTTAGAAAGATCAGTTTCTTTATATGCTTTATATACTGTTTTCTATTTCGTTCTGAAGCTTTTCTTTTAATGTTAAATCAGTTTTACTAGTTGTCTGCGTGGGTTCAATGTTCATGTCATTTTCTTCATTATCACTATTTTCAATTTTCCCAGTTAACAAAATAATATGTTTTTTATAGTCATCTTGCTTGGACTTGAAAATAACTCCTTTACATCACAATCAGTCTCCAACTCAGTCTTCTCAGTATGAGGATTTTGTAGATAGTTTAATACTCCACTTAACTCACTTCGTCGACGATCTTTCAAGCGGTTCAATAAATGTGTCTTCAATTTAGAAGACAAAATTGAGTCATTGTCTCGCAATTCTTGAAAAAGAAACTTGAGTGTCGCATCTGCCGTGCACAAATTGGCATCAGAACGACAAAGTGCTTCTACAGATAATTTAACTGGCGCCAATACCTTGATTATCTCACTAATGAGTTGAAAATCTGACTCTTCAAATCGTCTCACTCTTCTGACGATTCAAATCCTGTACCTGACTGGTACAGGATTATTAAGATCAATAAGTGCCTTTTTTACGCTAGTTTTTAAAAGATCAAATCGCTCCAGCATTGTAAAGAGACTGTCCGTTTTACAGACGAGTAGTAAATTAAGCTCTCTTCCATGTTCTTTTTTAACATAATTTTGAAGTATTGTATCATTTTTCAAGGATGCTCCTTTGAAAATAAGAACCACTTTGCGAACTTTCTTTACTAATTCATTAATCTTTCGATCATCATAAGTCAAATCCCGACCATTTCCAGTTTCAATGACTAATCCTGAGTCTAGTTCTTCATTATCATCATCCGAGTCATCAATATCATCACTGGTGGTCTCATTTACAGGTGTCTTTTTATACAATAAATCACAAACGGCTAAATGAATACCATGTGCAAAACAAACTTGGTGTTCTGCATTAACAAGTTTTCCAACCTTCAGCATTACATTTGGACCTTCAGTCACTATTGCCACAATATCTGTATCTAATGAGATATGAAACTCCAAAAGCCGCTTTTTTAAAGTATGAACACAAGTTTCGGCGTTCAGCGATTTATCAATTCGAATAAGTCCCAAATTCCATTTTTTGTTTACTGAATGAATATTTAAATTCATATATCTCTTATTAGAGGTAGAAGTCCATTCGTCAAAACTTAGACTAAATCGTTGTCCTTCTTTTTTCAATGTAGATAGTTCAGCTGTTATTTGTTTTTTTATCTTTAAACTGTAGTCTAGTACTCTGTTGCGGATTGTTGAAGCAGATTTAGGTAAGTCTGAGTACCCTTTTGCTAACAGTAACGATCTTAAATCGTTTGATGTCACAAATACGCTAAAAGGAAAACCATCTAGCGCAGTCATACGGGCCAAAACATCGTCAAGAGTATCAGATTTCACAAAATAGTCGGCGACTGACGTCATTTTTCTTTTCGAAAGTGGTCCTTCATTATTTTGGCTCGTTGAGTAAGATGCCTTAGCAGAATCTACTTTTACGGAATGTTTTGTAAATAGATGAGTATGTAGGCCTTTGGTTGATCCTCCTAAGGTTTTTAAAATAGCTAAACAACGCTTACATTGTGTTGAGCTACCCGTTTTGTCCAATAAAAAAAAACCGGCCAAGTGCGAGTGACTCGCGCACCGAGGGTTCCGTACAAACTTGTATAGTATAGTATTATTATGTAGATTATCAACATATTATGTAGATTATAAAGAAAAATTAGACGAAATATAATATATACAGGATGTTACGGGATTTGAGTATGTCGCATGTCGGTTATAAACAAGCAAAATTTAGACATAATATATACCCTGTATTTATTATGTATATAGAGCGTACGTGATGAAATGCATAACAAATATAAACAAAGAAAATTAAGAATAAACAGCTTGGTGCCAACACATACTTTTTAACCTTCGGACCTTACTTGAAAAGGACCTAACTGTATGCAACCCATATGCTTCTGGAGCCTGACAATACCACTACGACAACATTAGTATATTTTCATAAATTTGTAATAGTAAATTCGCATTTTTCTTGTAATTAAACTACATATTTACGGTTTTCGGATTTTTCCCTTTACATGTGCTGTAAGACACCGCTTCTTGCCAAATTTCATAATTCTAGGTGAACGGGAAATACCCTATAGGTTTTGATTCCCTTGTGAAATCGCAAAATATGCGACATAAACGGTAATATCTTTAGATCGCGTTGACTTACAAGTTTGATTTTCACAGCTGAAAGAGACCGCAGACCCGAGTATTTGATACAAATTTCAACTTGTTACCTTTACGCGTTCCTGAGAGAAAGGTCTTGACAGACAGACAGACGGACAGACAGACAGACAGACAGACAGACAGACAGACAGACAGACAGACAGACGGACAACAAAGTGATCCTATAAGGGTTCCGTTTTCGGTACGGAACCCTAAAAATGACTCCACACTGACGTAACGTCTTCATCTTTTTTATGTTTGACATAAAAACTTTCCTTGGAGAGTGACATCGTTTAGTTCTTAAACCTAAACAAAAAAGAAAACAACATTTAAATCTATGTACAACATAAACATAACCTCTTAGATCAACAGAAAAAACATTCGCTGTTTTTCATCTATATTTACTCATACACATTAATGCATTGTTGTTTTTTTAATAAATTAATTGTTTATCACCAATTAACAATATAAATATCAATACTTACACGATCTGAAGCGTAATTCTTACACTATTTTACACACATACTTAATCCGACACCGGTCGTTAGCAGAAACAAACGCAATCAGCTGTGTAAACAAGATGGCCGGCAAATTTTGACGTTTAACGTCAAATGAAAGTAAGTGCGTTTCGTTTCACGCACATTTTTATTGACTTATATAAAAAATATATTAGTCCCGAAAATCCCGGGATTCATTGAATTTAATCCCGAAAATTTCGGGACTAAAATATGAGCGGGAACCCGGGATCCCGGTCTTCGGGATCCCGGGACCGAATCCTCTAATTGCGTGTCACTGCAACCGCGCATTCGTCTTGATACTTAGCAAAACCGTTGCGCTTGTTGGTAAAATTGAAAGATTCTTGTATTGTTCTGCACGTTATAAATTAGCAGGTCAGTATACAATTATATATTAATATTATCTCTATTTAACTCTTCGTTAGGTACGGGTTTTTTTAGGGCTCGTTTATAGTTTGTATTGATAGTTAGGTTATAATAATTGTAATGATAGGTTCACAAAATAAAAACCTGTACAAATTAGTTGGAAGAAAGTAAGTTTGGCTGAAGTGTTTCAATAAATTCAGTTTTTCAGTAGCCATTCAGTAATGTTTTTTATTATTATCTCGAGGTTAACATAATTTTATACTCCTATTTTAGAGCTTCAATCCGAAAAATACAATTATGGATAAGTTTGAGATAAGAGGAGGAAACAGAACTACCGGTAAACAATCTGAACCTTCCGAGCATTCTGAACCAAAATTCAAATAATGCGAAATACCAATCGCAAGTACTAGCAGTCACTTAGTTTCATCCAAAAATTCTTCAAAACGCCGTTGCTAGTGTTGCTATCAACTCGAATATTTGAATTTTGGTTTTTATTTCTGCTGCAAGGAATCAAATCAATTGCCTCTATGCTTAATATGTGAGCAAACGTTTAGCAACAACTCAATGAAACCCTCTCTGGTAAAAAGACATTTAGAAAATGCTCATTTCAATTTTAGAGATAAACCACTTAGTTATTTTGAAGAAAAAAAGAAAATTTATTTAAATAAGTCTAAATTAATGAAATCAACATATACAACCCCTCGCAAAGAATTACTACAAGCTTCATTGAAAGTTAGGTTTTTTATCTTAAATAGAAAGTTAGGTTCTATCGCATTGCTCGGCAAGGTGAAGCTCATACTATTGGTGAAAATTTAATAAAATCTTGTGTCATTGATATTTGTCAAACACTATTCGGTCCTAAAGAAGTGACAAATATAAAACAATTGCCACTTTCTAATGATACCGTAAAAAGGCGAATTGCACTTTGTGCAAACGATCTTCTTAATGAACTTCTGCGGAGAATCAAGTTGTCTGCCTATTTTACTTTAAAGTTGGATGAAAGCACCGACGTCAGCGGATTGGCAGTACTTTTAATTTTTGTGAAATATCAGTACAATGATGAGCTTTGCGAAGATTTGTTAATGTGCGACGACCTCAAAAATACAACTACGGGTTGTGTGTATTTTCAATAAAATTGATGATTTCATTCGAAGTAATGAAATAGATTGGAAAAAGTGCATTGATATCTGCACTGATGGAGCTAAAGCTATGCAAGGTCCAGTTTCTGGTGTAGTCGTAAGAATTAAAGAAGTGGCACATCCATCTTGTTCAAGTATCCACTGTATTCTCCACAGAGAAAATTTAGTGGTTAAAAACATTCCTCAGTCTTTAAAAGAAATTTTTAAGGTACTAACAAATAGTTAACTTTGTAAAAACTAGTGCGTTAAATACTAGACTTTTGAGGCAGGTTTGCACTGAAATGGGCAGTTATTACGACTGTTTACTATTTTATACAGAAGTACGTTGGTTGAGTCGAGGAAAAGTATTGACGAGGATATATGAATTACGTTCTGAAGTATTAGCATTTCTATGCGAACGCAGGAGTGAAATTCAGAAGAAATCATGTAAGGAAAAAATACAACTACATATTGATTTTATGATTTCCGACTACACTTTACAAGGTGTAGCATATTTATGTGACATATTTGATAAACTTAACGCATTAAATTTATCACTGCAAGGGAAAAATAATAATATTTTCAATGCCAATGACAACATTTCTGCATTCAAGATGAAAATTTCAATGTGGAAGAAAAGAGCAAAGTCAGGAGAATTTGACACTTTTGATAAATTGAGTTCTTATCTGTTAGGAAAGAAGATTAACGATAATTCTGATTTAAAAAAAGCTATAATTCAACATCTTGAGGATATGTTGGCTTCATTTAACAATTATTTCCCTGACGATAATGAAATTGAAAATTATATGTGGATAGTAAATCCTTTTTCTACAAATAAATCATTTTCTGAACTTGTCCGGTCTTGAAATAAATTGTAACAATTACAGAGAGACTTTTCTTTGTTGTGTCGGTGAATCTGTAGCAATTTATTCGAAATTATGTGGTGGTATGTGGTGGTATCAAAAGTGGTGGTATCGTGAATATAGGAAGAATAAACAAACCTGGACATTTACAAATTACAGGTAGAACTGAGTTTTATGCACTATAAATTGGAAATAACTTACGATAAACACTGATAAGAGGCACGTTCTCGACGGGTCGACCGGCAGCGTCCTCTTTCCGCAGTATAAGCAGGGTATAAGCAAGAAAGTAGAGATCTCGCAACGACAAAGCTAAATAGTAAACAAAGAACAGGACCAGGAATTTCTGCTTTGACCGCAGTCGGAATCGGACGCTATTCGCGTCGCGGGTTCATCGCGTCAAAACAAACCGGTTTCTCCTCGAACAGTATTCGAAACTTCGAGAAAAATTCTCGTGGCAGCCCATTGTGCCCAGTGTTTTCGACAATTAGTGTCTTTTGATTGTCAAGTGGTTTGTTCGCACCATCATGGCTTTCGAGTGCTTGGAATGCAAACAGGAAATCGTGTTTAGGAACAAATCAGGGGAGGCGGATGTAGTTGACTGTGACTGCTGCAAAGGTAAATTACACCCATCCTGCTCAGACCTGACGGCAACTGAGCTGAAGGTCTTCGCACTGAAGACGTCGAAACGCACAGTCATCTTCTACTGCAAGCACTGTTTGGCCGCCGAAAACCCGGAAAACATCATGCAAATCTTAACGAAGATGAACGCACAGATACAGCTCCTCCAGGAATCCAACGCCAAACTGCAGTCCGAGATTCACGATCTCAAGGCAAAGGCGAACTCTGGTCAACGTGGATCCTCTTCCTCTTCCCAGCCGTCCACGGGCGACTTCGAAGAGTGGTATGGCGAAATTGTGGATCGGAACCGGCGTTCCAAGAACATCATCCTCCACAACATTCCAGAACCAGCTCCCACATCCGCTGGCGAACGCCAGAACACCGACAAGAGTGCAGCCCTGGACATCTTGACACAGATCGGCGGCCAGCAAATTGGTAACTACTCTGTGTCTAGATTGGGCAAGCCCCCGGTCGCTAACCCATCTGCCCAGGACAAACCAAGACCCCTGCTCGTCACTCTCTCGTATCCCGCCATCGCTCTTGATATCCTTAGGAACAAGAAGAAAGTCGGTGGAGCGACTAAAATCACGCTCGACCGCACCCCCAGACAGCGCGAACATCTTAAGTTTTTGTATTCTCAAATCAAAACTGATGAAGAGAAAGGTATATTTGATAAAGTGATAAAGTACATCGACGGGGTTCAGAAGATCCTTGAGGCGTCGCCCCTGGACCGTAGGGCCCGCCAGTCGCAGGGAAACTTGTAACTCGGCAATCCCCAAAATTATCGCTGTATTATCAAAATGTAAGAGGACTTCGAACTAAACTCCCAGAGTTTGTAAAATCGACCCCATCGTTTGACCATCTCGACCTCATCATCATAACTGAAACCTGGCTTCACCAAGGTATTTTCGACGCGGAGCTCGACATGAAATCGCACGATATTCACCGACTCGATAGAAGCTTAGCAACCAGTACCAGTTTGCGCGGCGGCGGTGTTTTGATCGCGGTGAAACGCAAACACCTCAATCAATTGCTACCTGTCGCGACTGGAAATCTCGAGGTCATATTTGTATTGATGCGTATTGGATCCGTCGATTACATTGTGAGCGTTGTATATTTTCCCCCAAAATCACCACTCACAGATTATATAAAATTTGCAGAAACTCTTGAACTCGTTTCAGATAGGTACCCTGTAGCTACATTTATTATTTGTGGTGATTTTAATCTCCCGGGAACCGTATGGCAAAACGATCCGGACCGCATTTTCACTCAACATGATAATGCTACCCCTACGACAATTCAAATTTGTACATGCTTAGTAGACACATTTAACTTCATAAATTTACATCAGCTAAATTCAGCCAGAAATAGTCATGGGAATACACTCGACCTTATATTTGTGTCGAACTCACTACAATGTTCTACCTCCATCTCGGATTTTCCTTTAATAGCACCTGATACATTTCACCACTACCCCCCCCCCCCCCCCCCCCCCCAATTGATGCGTTGATCTCAATACCGGAAAATTTAACTCCTTCATTTTGCGGCGAAACGAGATATAAATTCGAACGTGCTGATTATGAGGCGATAAACAACGACTTGCTTAATTTTAATTGGTTCACTACTTTTACGTATTATTCCCTTGATCACTGCGTCGAGGCACTCTATGATGCGCTTTACGATACGATAGATAAACATGTTCCGAAAATGCAAATCACTGCCTCAACGTATCCAATATGGTACTCCAGCAGACTTAAGGTACTTCTTAGAGAAAAATATAAAGCACACGCAAATTACAAACAATCTCTGAATGACGCGGACTACAAACTCTTCTCAGATCTACGAAGAAATTGTAAATTAGTTACGATTGAAGACTATTTTAGTTACCTGCGCACTGTTCAAGAGTCTATTAACCACGATATCAAACCCTTTTGAAAATTCGCGAATGCCAAAAAGGGCACGTCTGGTCTACCTAGCTCTATGTTTTACGCGCAAAATACCGCACAAAATCCCCAAGACATTGTGGATTTATTTGCAAGCTTTTTCGAATCAGTATACTCAACCGAAGTAGTAAATTCTGCCCCGCTTGGTGACTTGACAGACTTGCCTCTTGATATTAACAACATTGTCCTGACACAACCTGACGTCTTCAAAGCAGTATGAGGGACTGTAATGCCCCCGGACCGGATGGCATACCATCATCCCTTATCAAGCAATGCAACGCAACATTGACACCCGTTCTACACTACCTGTTCTCTCGTTCACTCCGGGAGGGCTACTTCCCGCCAAAATTCAAAACTAGCTATATCACCCCAATCTTCAAAAACGGCAATAGATCAAATATCGAAAACTATAGACCTATCTCGAAAATAAGCACTATACCGAAACTCATGGAAGCCATATTTACTGAAAAACTCACCACCATTTTGAACCCACATATAATTACTGAACAGCACGGTTTTATGAAAAATCGTTCCACAACAACAAATCTTCTAACTTTTCAGCAACATATCTTGGAGAATCTTGAAAATGGTACCCAAGTGGATACCATTTTCACAGATTTTTCCAAGGCTTTCGACTCGGTAAACCATACCCTTCTTATTGATGACCTCAGTCGCTTAGGATTAAAAGGGACCCTACTGGAGTGGATGAGAAGTTACCTGACAGGTAGAACACAGAGAGTGAAATATAAGTCCTGCGTGTCGAAGGAAGTGAACGTGTCATCGGGTGTCCCCCAGGGCTCCCATTTGGGCCCAGCTCTGTTCCTCATATTTGTCAATGATTTGAAGATTCACTTGCCAAATTGTAACTTTCTTAAATTTGCCGATGACTTAAAGCTTTTTCACCCAATCAAGACACCCCAAGATTGTCGAGATCTCCAATTTTATCTAGATGCATTACTATCCTGGTGTACTCGAAAACGTCTCCGGCTAAACATCGCAAAATGTAAATCAATGAGTTTTTACCGGACTAGGTCAAGAATGGATAATAATTACATAATTGAGGGCGAACCACTAGCGCAAGTCGCAGAATTCAAAGATCTGGGTGTAGTGCTCGATCATAAATTGAAATTCGTAAAACACATTGATTATATAGTTAGTAAAGCAAACCAGACGCTGGGTTTCATAAACCGAATGACCGTAGAATTTGAAAATATATATACTCTGAAAACATTGTATACGTCACTAGTGAGGCCTATACTTCTATACGCCTGACCGGTCTGGTCCCCGCATTACAACTGTCATATAGTTAAAATAGAAAGAATCCAACATCGTTTTTTAAACATTATAGCGTGGAAACTAAGCCTGCCGTCCCCTCGTGTATCTCACGATTATAGCCAAATTGCGGACCTAATGCACTTAACCTCACTGGGTTCGTACCGACGGTATTTCGACATTATATTTTTATTTAATTTAATCGGTAAGCGCATTGATTCGGCGTACCTTCAGGCTAAAATCAATGTGCACACCCCTGTTCGCGGCCTAAGGTCAAACACTCTTCGCATATACCACGTGCACGAACAAACACATACTATTATGCACCATTGTGGAGAATGTGTAGGGTCGCAAATGAAAACCAATTTGATTTCTCGTTACCCAGCTTTAGTTTTATAAGTCGTGTCAGAATATCGATACTGTCCGACTACTGTTAACCGCGAACCTATTTTCATTTTTTTAATATATAAGATTAAGTAGAATGTAATTGGGCGATTGCCTGTCTTATATAAATAAATAAATTAAAAAAATAATAGCTTGTCAACAGAAGAAGAGCAACTGATTGACATTTCTACTGACACGATATATAAAGAATTGTTTTCTACTGTATCGTTATCGTTATTTTGGGCTGGTCTAGTTAAAGTTTATCCAAACATAGCCGATAAAGCTATAATAAAACTATTACCATTTGTAACAACGTATTTGTATGAATGCGGGTTTGCCAAATACTGTGACACAAAAACTAAAAAAAGAAACAGGCTTGAAGCATCAGCAGACATACGTTGTCAGTTAACAACGTGGGAACCAAATTTTCAAAACATTGCTGAAGATTTATCGCAACAAATATCCCATTAAATTTTGTTAAAAATATTTGTAGAATAATTATTAAAAAGTAATGTAGTAAAATGTAATGTAGTAATGTAGTAAAATGAGATGTAGTAAAAGTATTGTAGAAAAATTAAAATATAATAATTATTTGTAGAATAATTAAATAGGTAATTTGGATGTTAAAAATGTAATTTAAGCTTATATTAAAACTTCTTTGATTTTATATAATATACTTATCAAATAATAATAAATAAATATTATATACCTGATTTAATTTGTTATTATTTATGTAATATAAGTAATCCCCTTGTAGTTATAATTACTTAGTTAGAGATTCTTATGGCGCTCAAGCCCTAGTAGTAAGTATTAAATTTACATACAAACATATAAGAGATAGGGTGGGGTAGGTTAGGGTACACAACTATAGGGGGTACTTTAGAAACAACTAACGGGCTAAAGGGGTACATCAACAAAAAAGGTTGAGAAGCACTGATATATGTGAATAAAAATTGATCATATATGTAAATATACATATATACAGGGTCTGTCAAAAGTATTGCACCAAGCGATGTAGAATAGACCTTTTTACGGTTAGTTAATCGCTTGCGCTTCCCCCTTGTTAAAAAGGCGGGAATATGAAAGTTTTGGGCACATTTTGTTATTTTTACTGGATATACGTCAAAAAAGTTTCTGCTCGAAACATTTTTTAACGGGCACTTCCTGCTCGAAACATGGTGGAAATTGACGCATGCACTAAAAAAAATTCCTTGTGCCAAAGGTTCATTAATATGCGCTCGATTTAAGACATGATATTTTAAGGTTGCATACAGTATCCACCAGTGCATATTTTGACGATATTATAAATTTACGATTTTTTTAAGTAACAATTATTTCCTAGTGGTGACGCTACATACGTGACATCATGGGTTGTTTTTGGTATCAATGAATAGACAATTTTTTTGTGAATAGGATAGTCTGACACATTTTATTTTGTTAAAATGCGGTTGAAAATGAAATTATAACTCTACAAACTGAGCTTATCTATAGGTTCATAAGGAATATCTTCTTTTTTTTTCCTTGCGTGCCTTATCCCTTCGGGATGTTGGCAATCAACATAGCAATTTCCGCTCTATCTACAGCCTGTCTGAAAAGTTGTGTGGAAGTGAGCGAGAACCACTGCGTCAGGTTTCCTAGCCACGAGTTTCTTCTTCTACCTAGTCCTCTGTGCCCATCTACTCTTCCTTGCAGAACCAGCTGTAGCAAGCAGTATTTCTGGTTTCTTATTATATGGCCAAGATAGCCAGTTTTTATCTTCTTGATTGTGCTCTGAACTTGCCTCTGCGGGCCTATTCTTTGCATTACCACCTCATTCGTAATGTGATCCCGCCAGGATATGCGGAGCAGCTTTCTATATATCCAGAGCTCGAACGCCTATATCTTCCTTTCTGTTGCTTCCGTTAGCGTCCATGCTTCTGCGCCGTACAACAGAACAGAGAAAACGTTACACCTGACCATTCGGACCTTTAGTTGTAATGTCAGGTCGCTGCTGCATAACATTGTTTTGAGTTTATTAAATGCCGCTCTAGGCGTCTCTATTCTGCAGTGCAACTCTACGGAGTGCTCCCAGTTGTCGTTGACAATAGTTCCCAGGTAAGGGTATGCTGACTATACAGCAATCCTAGCAGCTGATATAGATCCAGCCGCAGCATCTAATATACTCCAAGCACAGCTAAATAAAATAGAGGAATGGTTTGACAAATGGAGATTAAAAACCTGCGAAACTAAATCCGTCCACATCACGTTTACAACAAGGGGAACTGCCCACATATTAAACTCTATGGTCAGCCACTTCCAATCAGAGATGAGCTCAAATACCTGGGAATCTACCTCGACAGGAGACACTCGTGGACTAAGCACATAAAAACAAAAAGAAAACAACTCGATCTAACAGTCAGCAAAATGTATTGGCTCATTGGCAAAAGATCTAAGCTATCGATGTCTAACAAACTCATCATCTACAAAACAATATTAAGACCGATATGGACATACGGTATACAGCTATGGGGAACAACCAGTAACTCCAACATCGAAATACTACAGAGGTTCCAGTCAAAAACATTGAGAATCATCACCAATGCCCCCTGGTACGTGACGAATAAACAAATCCACAAGGACCTCAATATAAATCCGATAAAAAAGCAGAACGGCAATTCAGCGAAAAATATCAGCAGAGGATCACCGACCACCCCAATCAACTGGCTTCCATCCTTCTAAATGAAGACATAATAAAAAGACGGCTTAAAAGCTTCAAACCAAAAGACCTCCCGGAGCGATTCCCAGCCTAAACCGAGTACATGCGTGCGAGTGAATGTGCGAGCGTACAAACAATCGTAAACACCAGGCAGAGGTGTCACTGGACACCCACCTAGAATTCGCATTAAACCCATCTTAATGTCAACCAAACAGCTGAGTATTGCAATAACAACAGATTGCCGTTTACTTATTAATAAAAAATAAAAATAAATATTTCGAATAAAACTTAAACGAAACTAGATTTTCTATAAGAAACCTTGTTATTTAGTGACTTTTTGTCTGTCACGTTGGTGATAATCAACTTTGAAACAAAGCCTTTTTTTTTTCTTTTACAATGTTCTTCCCTGAAAGATTAGAAAATAACTAGGAGACTAAACGAAACCTTGAAAAATGTTTTAAATAAAACTTGTGTAAAATTTTCCATAAGAAAACTTACTTTTTCCAAAAATTCGCAAATAAACTAAACGAAATTTTTAAAAATAAATAAATATAATGTAAGACTATATAGGACTAAATATATTAACTGCTTATCCTAACAGATATATATCCCTATAGCGTTTTCTAAAATCGAGCTAATGCGAGAAACGTCTAAAACTAAATGAACGTTAAGCGTTTGTTTATTGAAAGAGCAAAAAGAGCGACAAAGCAAAATCTGCGGGCGAGATTTAATGTACTTGACCAGACAGTTATAGTTTGAAACGCGCGAAAACTCGCGTTTACAGTAACAATAAAAGAAAAAGAAAACACAGAAAAAAAAACACTACCGATTAATGTCCATGCGTGCGTTCAATGCATAAATTTCCGGCTAAAAATAAAACCCTTTTTATAAACCGCCAAACACGTCCACTTGATCTATCACATAAACTAAATATTGTTTCGATAAATAAATTCTTAAAACTGATTTTCTGTTTAGTCTGTCCAGTTTACTTAAGAAGACTAGACATGAGATCAACAATTACAAACATTAATTAAATAAATATATATAATACCGCGTTTCTGGCCAATATTTTCATGAATTGTCCTCGATCAATAGCATTGGGACTATCAGCTTGATGTACGTGGTCTGTTAGAAAAGTATCCGACCTTTAGCCGGTAAAAAAACTGGCATACCTGGAGCGCTGTAAACTTAATCACCCACAATGTAGTCTCCTTGGGACTCCACACACTTCTTCCGGCGGTGCCGCGATTGTTGGAAGTGTAATGGCAACGAGCCGTTACATTTTTATTTCTTAGTTTACAATAATTACCTAAATATTTTCGGACAATTTCCGAAAATATTTTATTAGGGTCGGTAATGTAATCCTCGACCAGATTAAGAAATATTTGTATTTTTAGTTTACGAAAGCATTACGGGGACTACCCAGGTATTTTCGGACGTATTTAGGAAAATATTTTATTAGGGTCAATGGTGTAATTCCCGGGGAAATTACGACGAGATGTTTTTCTCGAAAATCGGTAATCGCCAAATAGCCGAAAATTGAAAAATAATCACCCCCAGATGAGGAACCAGTATACTTGGAGATAATATAAATACCTGGACCCCCGAATAAACGACAGTTCGACCCTCATAGTCAAGCAAGGTAGTCAGGCGCAACCAGTCAGCAAGTCGACTCCTGTTCGATCCACACATTCAGGCGCAGACAGTCAACAAGTCGACAGCAGTTCCGTCCAGACAGTCAGCAAGTCGACTCCAGTTCAGTTCAACAGTCAGGCTCAACCAACAAACGAGTCCAGTTCAGTCCAGCCAGTGCATTCATACATACCGGTCTAGCCAGTGGACCCAGTCAACCAGACTCAGCTAGAGGTTCAGACAATCACCGAGTGACACTAGTTCAGTCCATCCAGTTCAACCAGACTCAGCCAGCAGCCAGCTCAACCAGCAGTCAGTCAACCAGACCAGTTGAGTGCAGCTCCACTCATTCCCTCAACAGTGCTTGTATCTCTTCTACATTTATACATGTATCGTCCACGTAAATAAATTCCTCTGCAAACCGTGAGTGATACATTATTCTACGGCATATCACACCACAGATGCATTCCGAAAAAGCCTCTTTCGGAATCGACTTTAGCTCGGCTGTCGTTGCAGCCATAATGTCCTCTCTTGTCTGAAATCGCGTTCCTTTCAATGGCCTCTTGACTTTTGGGAATAGCCAGAAGTCGCAGTGGGCGATATCAGGAGAGTAAGGAGCCTGTCGAACCAGAGGAGTCTGGTTTTTCGCCAAAAAAATGTGAACAAAGTGGAAGAATGTGCTGGAGCATTGTCGTGATGGGGTCGCCAATTTCCTGATGACCACAACTCCAGTCGCAATTTCTCGGATAGTCACACGGGGGTCCCGCTTCGCCACAGCGTTTACTTTGGCAATGACATGGTCATTTTGGCATGTTGATGGCCGACCAGAGCGTGGCTCGCTTTCCACCGATGTGCTACCGTCTTTAAACCGGTTGTACCACTCCTTAATCTGTGTGATTCCCATAGCATCGTCACCGAAAGCCGTCTGAATCTTTTCCACCTGGTTGTCGCCCAGTTTCTGGCAAAATTTGATGCAGTAGCGCTGCTCCAGTCGTTCCGTCATTTTACTTGCATTGAAAAACCGACGAGAGCACTGCACACTACGTCACTCGAACACTGCTAGACAGCAACTGACGCTATCTACAGGCGGGAAAAAAATCACGCATGCGCACGAAGGTTTAACGTCGGCTCATGCAAGCGCGCTTGATTCAAATCCATCAGGTTGTCAAAATAAAAAAAAAGGTCGGATACTTTTCTAACAGACCAAGTAAAACATGTGCGTTCGCTGTACTTATATCCAACGTTCGAAAAACTATCGCCCAGTAAATATGGCATTATAGATATAATTGGTCTTAGCATGTCATACACCATGTCCCAGAAGTAGAGACATTTTAAAAAATAAACAAAATTAATATCTTACTTGTATCTTAAATACAGTTTCCAAAAAAAATTACCTGAAAACTTTCAATTACAATTCTATTAAACAATGCATTCGGATGGCACTGCACACGGAGGATCCGCAATTCTCATTAAGACTAGTATCAAACATCATGAGACCGAGCAATTTAAAACTCCTGAGATACAAGCCACAAGTGTTGTTATTGAGGATTGGTGGGGACACTTCACTGTCACTGCACTATATCCTCCGCCAAAACATGCAATTAAAAAAGAAGACTACGCCAAGTTCTTCGAAACGCTTGAACCTAGGTTCATAGCATGTGGAGATTATAGTTCCAAAAACACCCAATGGGGCTCTCGCCTAACAACTCCCGAAGGTCGACAATTACAGGCAGCTATAAATGATCTACACCTAGATACAATATCGAACGGAGGACCAACGTACTGGTCAACTGACCCAAAATACTCCCAGACTTGGTAGACTTCAGTGTCATAAAGGGGAATCCTACTAATTGTTTCAAATGTACGTCCCTTGAGGAAATCATCTGACCATAGTGTAGTTCTACTAGAGGTTTCTCAAGAATTCGTACATGTTAAACCTACAGCAAGGCTATATAACAGCTATATGACAACAGTGGAACATTTCAACGAGTGTGTCCAGAATGCTGCTTGGGATAGTATTCCTGCTGCCAATAAATACATGAAACTAGACTGCTCGAAGTCTATCCGTGAACTAGTAGCCGAAAAGAGACGGGCTCGTAAATTATGGTAAACTACCAGATTCCCCCGAGACCGTAACCGCTGAACTACCTAACGGCTAAAGAAACTACTTCAAACTGAAAGAAAACTACCTGCGTAATCTAAATGCTACTCCTGCTAGAAAGACTCAGGAAGGACGCCGATACGCAGGAAGAACAGTTCCTGGGCTAAAAGTGACCCAGAGAAATTTGCTTCTCATCTTGTTAAAGTCTTCGTACCAAGCACTGTCCAGAATGCGTCGGAAATCGACAGTGAAGAATTCATCAACTTCCTTAATGAACCTTACCAACTCGACCTGCCAATTGAAAGGATCAAGATACGCGAGGTCGTGGAATTAAATTAGAAACTTAAATCAAAATAAAGCCCCAAGATATGATATAATTACTGCAAAAATACTTCGTGAAATACCTGAAATAACAGTACATTTCTTGAAACACCTGCTTAATTGCATACTAATCAGAGGCATCTTCCCCCCATTGGAAGGTTCTTCTTCTTCTTCTTCGCTTTCCTCTTGACAGAAGAGTCGTGATCAAGCTTCGTTTTACTTCGTTACTCGCTTTACAAAATCTCGCGATTTTCCACGGTTGTAGGCGTTGAGTGCTGCTTGATTGATTGTTAAGTCAGTAGATGCCCTTATTTGACCAGTCCAGCGTGAAGGAGACCTACCTCGGGACGTAGTACTTCTACCCGACCCTGAACTATTAGTCGCTCCAAGTTGTCCTCGTCTACTCTCTGAATGTGCTCGAAGTATCTAAGGATTCGAGCTTGCACTGTTTTGGATAACCTTTGGGGTTCATTTACTTCTTGGATGATGGACGCATTAGTTCTTCTTGCTGTCCAGAGAACTCGTAGGATTCTTCTCCAGCACCATAGATCAAACGCATCGAACCCCAATGGAAGGTTGCCCAAGTAAAAATGATCCTCAAACCCTGTAAAGCTCCACAAGATGTGGATGGACAGACCGATCAGTCTACTACCCATTCTGTCAAAGTTTATAGAGGTACTTTTTTTAAAGCGATTAAACGCAGTTATAGCAGAAAATAAGATCATACCTAACCACCAATTTGGCTTTAGAAATAATCATGGCACGATAAAGCAGGTGCATATACTTTTTTTTTCTTGTTGGGGTCGTAGTAAGCACCTCGCGGTTAACTTAGCAAGTGGACCCTCCGGAATATCACAAGCAACTTGGGGCTGCTTTTCCCATAACTTTAAAGATGTTGCTGCATAGTGTTGCGCTTAAATCCCCCCTCCATTTAAAGTGATTAGGGGTTCAGGTACTAACATTTTTTATCTTTTCGGCTTCTTTCTCTTTCCGCTCGTCTAGCATTTTTATTGTCATGATATCTTGGATCATGCCTGATGTATCTACCCATCAGTCCTCCGACGAGATCATTTGTTTAACCATAGTTGATGGGTCTAGTATTTGTCTAGTGTTATCCTTCCATTTATCCCTTTCAGGTATCCACCTGTCACACTCAAGAATGGTATGCGCCGCGCTGTCTGTGAGTAAATTCAGAGGCAATCTATAGTCCTACCGATGCTATGGAGAAAGTTCCTGAAGCAGCCATGTCCGCTCAAAACTTGGGTGACGTAAAAATTTGTTTCGCCGTGTTTTCTAGTTGCCCAATGCTCCACATCAGGGATTAGGATTCTGGTCCAGTATCCCTTAGTGGTTATACTCCACTGGTTTTGCCAGGTCTGCTGTGAACAAGTACTAGCCCTAACTGCTTTCATCGAAGTAGGATTCCAAAGAGGACAGAAAACCGCAGTGGCCCTTATTGACTTATGCGCAGTCTATGATACTGTGTGGCTGGATGGCCTAATTCTGAAGCTGAAAAGAACTATACCCTGCCTCAAAATGACCGTATTGCTAGAAAATATGCTGAGAAAACGATATTTTAGGGTAGTTACAGGAAATACAACAAGCAGATACTTTTCCATAAAAAACGAACTGTCTCAAGGATCTGTACTATATCCACTCCTCTTTTATCTGTACATCAATAGCATCCCAGATACGAAATCACAAAAATTTTGTTACGCTGACTACATCGCATTAGCAACTCGGAGCAAAGACCTTGAGGAGGGGGAAGACATCCTCACTAGAAACTTAGAGACTATCAATAAATATTTTAAAAACTTTTGTCCCAATGCAAATAAAACAGAAGTGAGTGCTTCCCATCTAAATAATCGTCTGGCCAAAGAGAATTGAATGTCTCTTTCTGTGAAAAACGACTAAAACATAACCAGTATCCCAAGTACCTTGGAGTTACTCTCGACCGCTCCCTAACATTCAAAACACACATTGAATTTATGGAACATAAGCTAAAAACTAGCAACAACACAATTAGAAAAGTGGCAAGAGCAAGCTGCGGAGACATTCTACGCACAGCAGCATAATCAGTGGTGTATTCTGTCGCTGAATATTTTGCTCCAGTATGGACCAGAAGCTCTCATACTGGGAAAGTAGATGTACACCTAAATGACACAATGCGAATTATAACTAGTACTCTCAAGTCAACACCGATACCCTGGTTACATGTGCTCTCCAATATTGCACCACCCGATCTCAGACGACAACAGGCAACGGACCGCGAATGGAGGAAAATAAATGACGCCTCACTCCCCATAGAAACATCAATCCACCAAGTGTTAAGTAACATCCCGAACTCCCGCCTTGGATCCAGGAAGCCCATATGGACTCACGATATAGCACAATCGATTTCTCCCTTCCACCCAAAGGAAAGCTGGAGATCAAGTTGGACAACCTTCAATGAAACGCATCACGATAATCAGAACCAATTTGACCCTACTCAAGCATTCCCCGGCATGCAATTAACACGGAACACTTGGTGACAGCCAAACAGAGTGAGAACTGGGCATGCCAGGTGTAAAGCCACATTATACAAATGGGGATTAGCCGACAACCCAAGTTGCGAGTGCGAAGCCGAAGATCACAAAGTATCCCACCTCGTGCCCCATTATAGAATTTCCAAGGTAACTGGAATGTCATTATAATGGGTACCCCTACTGCATTGGAATGGCTGAGCTCACTGGATATACAACTGTAAAAGAGACAATTGGTATCAAAAAGTTTATCCTACGTAGTAGATATTGTCTATTTGTCACATGCTCGTATATGTTCAATCCATAATTTTAAGATAATTCACCTTTTAAATCAATATAAGTAACAATCGCAATGTTTTACATACTTACCTTTATATACTTAATTACAAATCTCTGTAGAAATCCATACGATAAATAAATAAAAACCTAGGTGGTTTCAAGTAGTTACCTCAGCGGTCAAGTGACAACAACAACCTCAAGAAATAAAATTTTAAAAAGATGGTTTTCTAGAGATACCACTAAGAACGAAGGGATTAAAGATTAAAGGAAACTATATACCTTGTAATTGCAACTTCTTAATTAAAAATTGCATTTAGAGTCTGTTATTATCGGTTAGTTTTATGTTATCCTTTCATATGTTTTTAAACTTTTTTTTGACAGCTGCGGTGAGACAGCGGTCTCTCAGGCCATTACGTTTACGTTACTCAGACCGATACATCACCAGTTACGTTACACAAAAGGCATGTCACCATTCAAAGGTTAATCTAATCTTAGGTATGTCTCATAATGCTATAGTTATAACGATCTAGTTTTGTCAACAAGATCTTAACCAGCGTTGAGGAAACGCTTAAAAGATGGAAGGAGTATGTTGAGGCCCTCTTCAATGACACACGACCCCACCAACCACCTAGAGACTATGATGATATCAACGAGCCTAGCCCTGTTATCACGGCAGAGGAAGTGAGACGTGCTATAAAACTTCAGAAAAATGACAAGGCTGTAGGACCAAATTAAAATTGATCGTCAATGCAGATGATAGAGGCCATTGTTGTTCAACTCAATATATAAAACTGGAAAAATACCAACAGACTGGCTGAGGTCGACGTTCATCGCTCTGCCAAAAAAAACTGCTTCTCAATGCGACGACCACCGAATGATAAGCCTTATGTCTCACGTCCTCAAGGTATTTCTCCGCATCGTCCACACTCGCATATACGCGCGAGGCTCTCTTCTCTATCAATGTTCTCACGCAGCGATGCAGAGACATGAATGTTGATATATACGCCTGCATTATTGACTAGCGGAAAGCTTTCGACCGTGTCTCGCACCAGAAGCTCATTGAGATCCTAAAAAAACACCTGAGTCGATGCGGGAGAGCTGAATATCATCACGCAGCTATACTGGCATTAAACTGCAGAGATTAGGATAGAGGCATAATATCCGAAGAAACAGAAATCAGAAGAGGTGTTAGACAGGGGTGTAGGGTTAGACAGGGGTAGTCAGGGGTGACAGTCCTGTCCACTCTGCACTATAATATATACTCGGAGGCAGTGTTCCGGTAGGCACTGAAGAATGTGAAAGACAGTCTCCCACATCTCCCGAATATGATGGATCTTATCGTTGAACATAGCACACAGTATGGTCTACACATAAACGTTGCCAAGACCAAGGTTGTTGTGTTCTCCAAGACACCAAGACGGACGACCCTCCAAATTAACAACCAGGTTGTGGAACAAGTGCCGTCCATTAAATATCTTGGAGCCCTCGTCAACAAGAACAGTGACCCCAAAATGGAAATCAGATCAAGGATAGAATAGGCCAGAAGGACATTCATCTCCATGAAGAACCTCTTTACTAGTAGAGACCTAAACCTACAGCTCCGCATACGCATTTTGCGCTGTTATATCTTCCCAGTGCTACCCTATGGCTCCGAGAGCTGGACATTCTGTCAATAAATGGAGAGCCGCATTGGTGCCTTCGAGATGTACTTCTAGCGCCGTATATTGCGTATATCCTGGGTAGACCGAACGATGAAGTATTAAGGAGAATAGGTAAAGGTAAAGAACTGCTGACAACCATCAAAGAACGAAAGCTCCAATACATCGAACACGTTATGAGAGGGGAGCGGTACGAGTACGAGAGGGGAAAGATCGAGGGCAAATGATCGGAATGCAGACGGCAGAACTCATGACTAAAGGATCTGCGTCGATGGTTCAGACGGACATTTATAGATATTTTCAGAGGTGCGGTTTTACGCACCATTATAGCCGACGTAGAGACGACGTCCTAAGAAGAAGTTTTGTTGGTGAATCTATGGTATGTATCTCTCGCCGGGCAGAGCGGCGAAAGAAAGCAGCTGTAATGTGCCGAGGTATAAGGGGCAAGGGACGCGCCTAGGTACGCGCAGATTAGTTTGAGTTAAGAAATACGCGTCAGTTTTTCAAATGCGGACAACTAAACACCGCGCACTCGAAATGCAGTGGCGGTATGCGCAGAACAATGCTAAACTCGTCGAGGCGGGATGCAATCTCTCGCCGGACAGTCTGTTAGAAAAGTATCCGACCTTTAGCCGGTAAAAAAAACTGGCATACCTGTAGCGTTGGAAACTTAATCACCCTCAAAGTAGTCTCCTTGGCACTCCACACACTTCTCCCAGCGGTGAGGCCATTGTTGGAAGCATTCCGAAAAAGCCTCTTTCGGAATCGACTTTAGCTCGGCTGTCGTTGCAGCCATAATGTTCTCTCTTGTCTGAAATCTCGTTCCTTTCAATGGCTTCTTGACTTTGGGGAATAGCCAGAAGACGCAGGGGGCCATATCAGGAGAGTAAGGAGCCTGTCGAACCAGAGGAGTTTGGTTTTTAAAGTGCGAAGAATATGCTGGAGCATTGTCGTGATGGAGTGGCTAATTTCCTGATGACGACAACTCCAGTCGATTGCACCGCACAGCATCACATAGGCGACGTAGGACATCCCAATAGTACTCTTTGGTGATTTTTACTTGCATTGAAAAACACACTACGTCACTCGAACACTGCTCGACAGCAACTGACGCTATCTACAGGCGGGAAAAAAGTCACGCATGCGCACCAAGGTTCAAGGTCGGCTCATGCAAGCACGCTTGGTTGAACTCCACCAGGTTTTCAAAATAAAAAATAAGGTCGGATACTTTTCTAACAGACCACGTATCTATTCATATTCTCTTCATCATGGTTTCTGTCTCATAAGCTAGTATTGATAGTTTAGTTTTGGCTCGTAATAATTATGATATAATATTGATTTATAGACAAAAGTTCTACCAACCTATATCTGTCGATTTCTAACTGCACCGATATTGCAAATTTTAGGATATAAACTTAATATCCCAGTTTTAAAAGTGTGAGGTCTTGAAAGTCTCAACTTGATTCTATAATTCTGTTTTGTTATAGGTAAAAGTACGAGATATAGCTCGATTTCTATACATACTCGGGCCGGCGAGAGAATGCAGCTGTACTGCGCCGGAGTATGAGGGGCGAGGAACGCGCCTAAATACGCGCAGGTTAGTATGTTAGGTTACTTTTAAACACGGACAACTAAACACCGCGCGCTCGGAATTATGTGGGGGTATGCGCAGAACAATGCTAAACTCGTCGAGACGAGCTGCATTCTCTCGCCGGGCCGAATTTACATAGATACCCCAGATTTGATGATGCAATCAATTTTAAATTTCAATTCAATTTATTTCATAATTTAAGATACGTTATCTAATTGAAATATGTCATATATAGCAAAAAATGGGATACATAAAGAATATAACCTAAAAACAAGAAAATCAATTATAATACAAATAATGAATTGTGATTATTCGTAGACGAATAAAATTCGGCCAGATTGTAAGGTTCAATGTTATTAATCCACTCGTACAAATCTTTCTTTAGTTGCTTTAAATTTCTCATGTTCTGATGTTTCATTTCCAAAGGGAGCATATTATATAGTTTTATGTTGATGTAGGGTGGGGTTTTTCAGACATAGTTAGGTGCTGTTTAGGCAGCTCGTATAGATCTTTGTTGCAACTGGTATCTCGTTCCATTGGCTTACGAAAACTTGAAAATAGGTGTTTTTGTTTGAAAACAAATAAGATAGTTTCGTAGATATAAGTGCCTATTCTAAACAACTTGGTCGTCGTCCCAGATCCATTGCCCCGAAACATAATTGCAAAAAGTAGATGAGAATGGAATGTGGAAAAGTACACCAATCTTAAGATTTCCACGCCCAGATATCGACTTAGAGTACGCAGGGCAAATACTGTTTTATTTAGGTTATTGGCCACATGGTTGATGTATTGAGACCAGTCCAGTGAATTGTCGATATGTAAACCCAACATCCTCACCGATTGTTGTATCTGTATTGACTCCTTTCCAAATTCAATTTCTCGTTAATAGCTCATGGTGCATCTTTTTGTTTTAAAAATTATGATTTTTGTTTTGTTCTTATTTACAATTAGTTTGTTCTTAGTAAACCAATCAAAATCAAATCAAATCAAAAGATATTTATTTCATTAATAAAGTAGTTAATACAAAAGTGAATAAAAAACTAAATGAAATGTGTCAGTAAAACATATACCATGAAATTGCAAGTAACAAAAGCAATATCATATTATTAAATACAGATTACTGCTAATAACTACAAAAATTAATACACTATACATATACATAAATAAATTAATTAATTACTGAGGTAAAAGATACAAATTGGCATTACATTTTTCCTGACTTTTGGCCGGATTGAAACATAAAAAACTCCTCCGTTGTGTAAGGCTCCATGTTGTTGATATATTCAAATAACTTATGTTTATAATTCCTTAACCCCATTATGAAACTGATCTCTCTAGGCAAGGCATTGAAGAGTTTTATACCGGTATATGTAGGGTTTTTCTCAGTCAACGTCAACTTATGATGGGGTATGTTGTAGGCTAGATGAACTTGTCTGGTGTTTTGACTGTGTGAGACTAAATAATTCTCAAAATACTTTCTGTGTTATATATGAAAACCAGTAGTTCATAGATGTAGGTTCCAACAACTGTCAGGATTTTCGCGATTTTAAATTTCCCGCGAGAAGATGTCCTGTATTCTAGATTATATAATATTCTGATAGCTTGCTTTTTAATTCTAAATAGACATTTAATATCCTTGCCGGTGCCCCAAAATATAATACCATAGCGGAGATGGGAATGGAAATTGGCAAAATATACAATACGTAAGAATTCTAAGCCCACGGATGGTTGGAGGATTCTTGGTGCATAACTGACTTTATTCAATTTGCACATTAATGCTACAATATGGTTTCCTCAGTCTAGGGTGTTATCAACTATCACTCCTAGAAGTCTTACAGATTGTTTTGCAGCAAACAGATCGTTCCCTATGGCAATATGTTCAGGATAAACTTTCAAACTTCTTTTTGTTTTAAATATATGATGTTGGTTTTGGACTTGTTAATTACTAAACGGTTTGAATTGAACCAGTTTATTAACCGGTTCATTACCAATGTTGAATTAGGATGAAATTCTTCTACGCTACGGTTTTTGAGGAGACTAGTGTCGTCCGCGTAGTTAACCATCAGAGCTGAAGTATTGTCTATTGCTGTAGGCAGATCGTTTACATAAATAGTAAATAGGATAGGACCCAAGATACTCCCTTGAGGTATCCCCGAGAACAGTCAGGGTTCTCGTCGTAGATGTTACAAATCCGTAAGATGTTTCAATTTTCGTGATCTGCTTACGGTTGGATAAGTAGGATCTCAGCCATTCTAGCGCTGTCTCTCTGATTCCAAACTTTTCCATTTTCTTTAGAAGAATATTGTGGTCAACAGTATCATAAGCCTTCGATAAATCGACGAGAATACCGGAAGGGATGTCTTGGTTAAACAGTTGCTTGTAGACATTATCAATATATTGGAAACATGCCGTTTCTACACTTTTTCATTTGATAAAACCATGCTGTCAGACGCTAATGGTATTATATTTCTGTAGAATCTGTAGAAGAATGTAGATCTTCTCTACAACCTTTGCAAAAGAAGATAATATACAGTCTATAGTTCGCCATGTCATTTTTATCCCCTTCCTTCAATATAGGAATAATTGTAGAAGTTTTAAGTACTTCTGAGAAAATACCAGATACTACGGAGTTGTTCGCTATATACATTAGTGGGTCTGCTATTTCCCAAAAACTCTCTTTGATAACTCGAATGGGTATGTCGTCGCTACCGGCACATTTTTTTGTTTTTCATATTCATGGTGATATTTTAAAGCTCCGTTGCAGTCAGAGGGTCTATTGACCTATTTCTTTCCGGGATGTAACTATGGAAAGGTACAGTTGGGAGATTTTTTGTTATTTCTACAGCGATATCTGTAAAGAAATTGCTAAAATTTGTCGCTGCAATTGTTGGGACTTTTCGATTAATTGTAAAGGTCTAGGGTTTAATTGCGTGATTTATTTAGTTACGTCCCAATTTGTTCTGCTGATGTTGTCAGTATGTTTTAGTTGGTTTTCAAATTTAATTTTCTTTTGCCTTCTCAGTAGAGCAGTATAGTCTCTATGTAATTTATTGTAGGCTTTTTTGTACTCTGGTTTGAAATTTGATCTTCTTTCATGTGCCTTGTCCGGTCTCCCTGACGTTGGCGTTCACCATGGCAAAAGCTGTACGGTCCTCCGCCAAGCGAAAGAGTTCACCAGCCCTTCTTTTGTCGGTCCAGTCCCGTATATTTCTGAGCCACGACTGTCGCTTTCTTCCAACTCCACGGCGCCCCTCAATCTTGCCCTTTAGTATGAGCTGTAATAGACGATATTTATCACCTCTCAAAATATGTCCAAGATATGATGTGTTTCAGCATTTTACGGTCGTCAAAAGTTGCCTTTCGATATTTGCTCTTCGTAGTACATTCTCGTTTGTAACATGTTGTGTCCACGGAATACGAAGCATTCTTCTGTGAAGCCACATTTCGAATGCCTCCAGTTGGTTCATCGTCCTGACCTTCAGAGTCCACGTCTCTACTCCGTACAGCAATACCGACCATACATAGCATTCAACCATGCGTTGTCTTAGCTTCAGATTCAGGTTGTCATTGGAAAGAAAGGATCTCATATTATTAAAAGTTGCCCGAGCAATCTCTATTCGGCACTTTATCTCGCAGTCCGGGTTTAGATCCTCTGTAATAATACTACCAAGGTATTTGAACTTAGAGACACGTTCAATTTGGCTTCCATTAAGTTCTAGGGTAGTGCCATTGTGCGGTTGCCAGCTGAATATCATAAATTTGGTCTTTCGTATATTGATTTTTAGACCTTGTGTCTCTCCCACGTCACCGATTTTGTTTGTAAGCAACTGTAGTCCCTCGATTGTGTTTGCTAAAATCACTGTATCGTCAGCATACCTGATTGTTGTTATTGGCTCCCCATTTATTTTGATGCCGAGGTGTGATATTGCTTCCAATGCTTCCTACAATTATACAATTTTTAAAATATCAAGACGTTTTCTTACCATGTATATTTGGCGAGTGTTAAAGGTACTATGATTTTCCTTCCTTGTATCTTTAGGGACTCGAGGAAAACATTTATTAAAATATAAAATGAAAACGTTCATATAAATCAATCAATCATTCATTACATCGCTAGGTTAGCATTTTGGCTAATGTCCTCTACCGACTTGTTTAGTATTAACATAGTGGTGTCATCCGCGTAGCTGACCATTGTATGTTGCTGAATTATATGCGTATCCGGCAAATCGTTAATAAAAATTATAAAAAGTAGAGGTCCAATGATACTTCCTTGTGGGATACCTCTACTGATTGACCTTATGCTAGATATCACGTGTGCCGTTGGAGTCTTTAACCTGGTCATTTGGGATCATTTTGGGATCATTTTTGATCTGTTAGCTATGATGTAATCCAATGTAGTGCAACTCCTCTAAAACCACATTTCTCCAAATTTTTCTACTAGGATATTGTGGTCGACCAAATCATATGCCTTTTAAAGGTCCATAAGCATTCCACAAGGGATATTATGAGACTCCATGTTATCCATTAAATCCTTAATAAATTGGTAACATGCAGTATTGATATTTCTGCCCTTGATAAATCCGTACTGTTTTATGTTTATTGTATGGTGCATCTCGAAAAACGAGAGCATTCTGTACCACATAATAGTAGGGAAAGATCCTTCGTTCTAGGCCCGCTCCCGCCTCTGACCTTGACCTCGACCCCAACCATTACCCCCACTACTAGACCATTACCCCCACCTGAAGAGAAGAAGCTGTTTAAAGCTGATTGAAAGCTGTTTAAAGCTGATTGAAAGCAGTTTAAAGCTGATTGAAATCTGTTTAAAGCTGATTGAAAACTGATTGAAAATTGATTTAAAGTTGTTTAAAGCTGATTGAGGTTACATAGACCTCAAACACTGTTTAGCGTGGGGTCACATAGACCTCACACACTGTTAAGCGTGGGGTCACATAGACCTCACACCCTGTTTAGCGTGGGGTCACATAGACCTCGCACCCTTTTTAGCGTGGGGTCACATAGACCCCACACCCTGTTTAGCGTGGGGTTACATAGACTTCACACCCCTCTTTAGCGTACATAGACCTCACATACTGTTAAGTGTGGGGTACATAGACCTCACACACTGTTAAGCGTGGGGTCACATAGACCTCACACCCTGTTTAGCGTGGGGTCACATAGACCTCGCACCCTTTTTAGCGTGGGGTC
Organism: Phosphuga atrata; assembly: GCA_944588485.1. Taxonomy (NCBI): domain Eukaryota; kingdom Metazoa; phylum Arthropoda; class Insecta; order Coleoptera; family Silphidae; genus Phosphuga; species Phosphuga atrata. The sequence continues at coordinate 48,278,322 of OX155904.1, forward strand.
ACATAGACCCCACACCCTGTTTAGCGTGGGGTTACATAGACTTCACACCCCTCTTTAGCGTGATGAAAAGTGGATGCAAGTAGATGAAAAGTGGATGCAAGTAGATGAAAAGTGGATGCAAGTAGATGAAAAGTGGATGCAAGTAGATGAAAAGTGGATGCAATTAGATGAAGAGTGGATGCAAGTAGATGAAAAGTGGGTGCGAGAAAATTGAACTCTGGTATTTATATAAATGAAAAACATTAATACGATCTGGGTCACAGACAAGTTTCACAGTTTTTCAAGTTTTCACAGACAAAAATTTCGCTTACACATAGGAAATTATTCGGGTAAATATCACAGGAAATATGTGGTCTGTATAGTCTTGTCCGTTCTTGTTTGACCTTCTTCGGTATTGTCCGATCTTGCCCGACTTAAAACCAATAATCTCATTTGAATCAATCCGTAATATGTCCGCAATAAATTATGTATGCATACACGATTCTCCGCTACCCACCTTCAACTCATTTTGAATTTTCCCCGCTTGTCTGTCTAGTCTTGTCTGGTCTAGTCCCTCTATTCTTGCCTGGTGTTATCAGCACTTGACGTCCGGTCACGCCTAATTGACTACCAATAAATCAAAATCTTAATATCATAATTAAATTATACACGGGATAATTTCAAGAAATTAATTAGACCACGCTTCATAATTTATTAGTTGCACATGCGTTCACAGACAGGTTGAGACAGGTTTGTTATCGGTGATAGACGCTCGGTTCTATCTAGTCTGTCTAGTTTCGTCTCTCTATTCTTGTCTGTTTAATCTTGTCTGTCTAGTCTTATCTGTCTAGTCTTGTCCATTATATATAACTTGAGGCGCAAGGCCAACTGCAATTATTTATTCGTTGATCAACCAATCAGCATCGAGATAATTAGTTTAGCAATATCTAACGCGGCGGATGACGTCATCTATTGAGGTGGTGTAGGTCGGGCGGTATCTCCCTTAGGGCACATGCTAGAGCCGTTCTGACACCAGATTTGATTTTTCTCATAAAATGGTTGGGAAATGGTTTAGTTTAGTCCTCGCGTTCAGGAAAATGGGGTTGGGAGGTGGGCCTGAGGGCGGGGTCTGGGGTTTGGAGACGAGGTCTGTTGTGGGGATTGTGGATTGTTTTCAAATCTCACGCATGTGCAATAGAAATAGTGGGGGCTAAGGGTGGAGTCTGGGGGGCTGAGGAGGGGCCTGGAGGTTGGAAGTGGGGGCTGGGGGCGGTGGTCTGAGGGTTGGAAGTGTGGACTGTGGGCGGGGTCTTGGGGTTGGAAGTGGGGGCTGGGGACGGGGTCTTGGGGTTGGAAGTGGGGGCTGGGGCGATGTCTTGGGGATGGAAGTGGGGGTTGGGGCGTGGTGTGGGGGGGTTAGGGGTGGGGGTAATGTTGGGGGTAATGGTGGGGGTCGAGGTCAAGGTCAGAGGCGGGAGGCGGGCCTAGAACGAAGGATCTTTCCCTACTCATAATTTTTTCCAAGATCTTGGAGAATACAGATAGCATACTTATGGGTCTAAAATTGCCAAACTACTGTTTTGTCACCGTCCTTGTGGATTGTGATGATCACGGCTAGTCTTTATGCCCCAATCTTAGGAGTTTATACATCTCTTGACATAATGAAGGTCTTATCTCGATTCTTCAGTTCTAGTTTATAGATAGAAGCTCTAGATATAGATCGATGTCTAACTACACAGATAATTTAGTTTTGAAGATATAATCTGTATACACCAACATGCAATAACAAAATACACTAAAATACATTAAACATGTATACACTATCTCTTGAAATTCTTATTACTGATTCTTATTACTTATAACTGATCCTTCAGTTCTGATTATATGATCTTGAAGAAACAATAATAGCCTATCTTGTTAATTTATTATTAATTTAGAGTCCCCATTTTTTAGTAGTCTAGTTAAGTCTATGTTGCCACCTTGTTAGAATAAGTGTCAAATAAGCATGGGCTCAAAAAGGCACTTGTATCTGAATTTTGATGATATGATTCTTGAAGGTCTAGGCTTGATCCTCTAGTTTCAATAGTTCTTCTTCTTCTTCTGTCGGCACTACGGTCCATGTAGAACCTTGGCCTGCTCAATTACTTCCTTCCATTCCTCTCTATCTAGAGCCTTTCTCCTTCAACTTCTTATTTTCATTTCTCTTAGGTCATTTTCCACATCATCGCTACATCTTTTTCTGGGTCGGCCTCGCTTCCGCGTCCCCTCTGGATTTTTGTCAAATGCCATTTTTGGACCGCGATTATTTTTCATTCTTATTACGTGTCCCGAACATTTCAATCATTGGGACTTTACTGTGGCAACTATATCTGGGTCTTAATAAGCAACTCGTGATTCAATCGTATCGTCCATTCCCCTCCTTCTTGCACTGGGTAGTTTCAATAGTTCTGATGACCTATTTTGCACGATCTATCAAAAATATTCAAACCTTGATGACCAAATATTAATGTTCAAGTATTATATATATATATATAACAACAGATTCCTACGGCTGTCGTCGCCTCTCTGTCCCCAGTTTCCAATTTTGTCTATCGTAACAAGTTTCCTCTTCAAAATTTCTAGCGTGCATTGCTTCTTTTCTGTCGTCTTGCCAGCTTCTTTCTCTCTTCCTTCGTTCTGATGGTATTCATTCCAAAACTCTCTTGGGCCATCTGTTCTCCATTCTTTGGTATGTCCAAACGACACTAGTTGTCTTCTTTCGATTTCGTCTGCTACAGTTTGTTCCTTGCACATCCTTTCCCTTATTCTCGTGTTCGTACCCTCTCCAGTCTGGATTTTCGGCAACTCCTTCTTAAGAAATCCATTGCAGTTGCAAGTAATTTTTGTTTATTCTTTTTGCTCACATCCCACACTTCTGCCTCATAAATCATCACACTCTCCACTATGCTTTTGTAGATTCTCCTTTTTGTTTCCCTTCTAATTTCTTTCTCCAAAATGAGTGAGTTTAATGCTGCAATGGCTTTCCTACCTTTGGTAATCCGTTCCCTAATTTCGTCATTGCTGTTGGCCTGTTTGTTTAGGATAACTCCTAGGTTTTTACTCTGGTCTACTCCTTTTATTATTCCAGATTCCAAGGGTAGGTCGTTACACTCGTTGTTACCGACTAAAAAATATTTTCACTTACTCATATTCATGGTCAGTCCTACTTTTCCATATTCTTCCTGGAGTTTTCTAATCGTATAACTTAAATCGTCCTCGTGCTCCGCAAAAACAACTTGGTCGTGCGCGAAATATAGACTATATAGTGTCTCCCACTCTTAGTCCCATGCTCTTACATTTATTCGTCCACCCTTGTAGGGCCCTGTATAAATATATTTTAAATAGAGTGGGCGATAAGCAGCATCCTTGGTTTAGGCCTTTGGTTGTGATAAATGCCTCTTGAGTAGAATTATTTTTGTAGTAATATCTGATGGCGTTTATTAGAGTAAGTCTTATACTAAGTTGTTCCATAGCTTCCCAAAATTGTATCACGGGGACGCTATCGTAAGCTTTTTCAAGGTCGATGAGAGCGTCCCTCTGTTTCTTTGCGTCTGTTTTTCTAGGGCTATTTTTAAGGTGAGAATGTTATCGGTTGTGGAAAGACCCGCTCAAAACCCCGCCTGTTCTTCCGGCTGTTTATTTTGGATATCTTCTTGTATTAAGTTTCTGAGGATCCGTGAATATATTCTGGCAATTGTTGGAATAACTGCTATCCCTCTGATTTTTTTTGGATCGTCCATAGGTCTTTTTGGAATAATTGGAGTTTATTGAAATTTAGTGTTATGGACTTTTTACCTGGTGTACCTGTTATTAATCGTCCTTGGCACGGGTTAACGGAAAGGTCGCAAAGGTCGGAAAGCAAAAATGAAGCTTCTAAGTTATCTGGTTCAAAAAATATTCGTGTTTTTCTTGAAATAGTTGTAAACATTGTCAACGTGACAGATAGTCGACGCGAACGCAAAAAACTAGATGTTGCCACGTTTATTATTTTTTCTAATTATCAACAGATTTGTTTCGAAATAAAAAAAAAAATGGAAAACTTTTAAACTTAACAATTTTTAAACTTTTTAAACTTAAAAATCCAGAGAAAAATATAAATAAATTAAGATTTTCATAAAATTAAATAAAAAAAATCCTATATATGAAAAATACAAATTCAATTTTGAAATTAAAAAAAAAAAACATATAAATCCTTATAGGTAATGTCCAGTATAATCATTATCAGATTTTCTTCAAAAAATAAAAAGCGAAATCTTACATCTTACAAAAATACAAATAAATTGAAATTTAAAAAATAAAAACTAAAAATAACTTACAAATAATGTCCTGTCTATTCATCATAAAATTTCCTCAAAATAAGAAAAGAAAAACAAAGTTGGCCCAAAGTTGTCTTCTTTCGTCTAAAAACAGCAATAGATTCAAATTTTGTACAAATTCAAGTTGCAACCTAATCTAACCGGGGTTAAACCAACGGTTACTGCCACTTTGGCTTATTTTGGATCGAGAGTTGTATGTTGTACGTAAGTTATATTTATATTTGAAAAGTTTTAATAACATCCACTTTGGGACAGCTTTACTAATTGAATTAAGGGAGGATCCAAAGTGGATGTTATTAAAACTTTTCAAATTTGAGTAGGCATTGTCTGTGTGACTGATATAAATAGTTGTCAATTAGAATGTTATATTTATATGTAAGTATGTTGTCTTGATTTATCTTTATTTTTATTTATATGTGGGCAACCTAATCTAACCGGAGTTAAACCAACGATCCTTGCAACTTTGTCCTCTAATGGAGTGAGAGTTAACCCCGGTTGGATTAGGTTGTCTTAATATTTATGTTATCTTGATTTATCTTTCGACTTAGCGGCGGAAAACCTAATCTAACAGCGGTTAAACCAACGGTTATTACAACTTTGGCTTATATTGTATCGAGATTTGTATGTTGTCTTGATTTATCTGTCCGCTTCGCGGCTGAGAACTTAATCTAAGCGGGGTTAAACCTACGGTGATTGCAACTTTGGCTTATATTGGATCAAGAATTAACACCGGCTAGATTAGGTTGTTGTTAGGATTAGGTTCAGAGTTCGCGATCCCTCGCGTATGTTGTATTCATTTATCTGCCCACTTCGCGGCGCACAACCTAATCTAACCGGGGTTAAACCAACTGTCATTGCCACTTTGGCTTATATTGAATCGAGAGTTCGCGTTCCCGCGCGTCTTATAAAAACAGAAAAAAACTTACAAATATTGTCCTGTCTATTCATCATACGATTTCCTCACAATAAGAAAAGAAAAACAAAGTTGGCCCAAGTCTTCTTTCGTCTAAAAAACAAAAATAAATTTAAATTTTGTTCAAATTCTAATTCTTGGACAACCTAATCTAATCGGGGTTAAACCAACGGCTATTGCCACTTTGGCTTATATTGGATCGATATTTCGCGCTTACGCGCGTATGTTATCTTGACTTATCTGTCCGCTTCGCGCCGGACAACCTAATCTAACCAGGGTTAAACCAACGGTCATTGCCACTTTGGCTTATATTGGATCGAGAGTTCGCGCTCCCGCGCGTCTTGTAAAAACAGAAGAAAACTTACAAATATTGTCCTGTCTATTCATAATACGATTTCATCAAAATAAGAAAAGAAAAAAAAAGTTGGCCCAAGTCTTCTTTCGTCTAAAAAACAAAAATAAATTTAAATTTTGTTCAAATTCTAATTCTTAGACAACCTAATCTAACTGGGGTTAAACCAACGGTGATTGCAAGTTTGGCTTGTATTGGATCGAGAGTTCGCGCTCCCGCGCGTATGTTGTCTTGATTTATCTGTCCGCTTCGAGGCGCACAACCTAATCTAACCGGGGTTAAACCAACGGTCATTGACACTTTGGCTTATAATGGATAGAGAGTACGCGCTCACGCGCGTATGTTGTCTTGTTTTATATGTCCGCTTCGCGGCGGACAACCTAATCTAACAGGGGTTAAACCAACGGTCATTGCAACTTTGGCTTATTTTGGCTCGATAGTTCGCGCTCTCCCGCGTATGTTGTCTTGATTTATCTGTCCGCTTCGCGGCGGATAACCTAATCTAACCGGGGTTAAACCAACGGTGATTGCAGCTTTGGCTTATATTGGATCGAGGGTTCGCGCTCCCGCGCGTATGTTGTCTTGATTTATCTGTCCGTTTCGCGGCGGGCAACCTAATCTAACCGGGGTTAAAACAATGGTCTTTGCCACTTGGGCTTACATTGGATCGAGAGTTTGCGCTCCCGCGCGTATGTTGTCTTGATTTGTCTGTCCACTTCGCGGCGCACAACCTAATCTAACCGGGGTTAAACCAACGCTCATTGCCACTTTGGCTTATATTGGATCGAGAGTTCGCGTTCCCGCGCGTCTTATAAAAACAGAAAAAAACTTACAAATATTCTCCTGTCTATTCATCATACGATTTCCTCACAATAAGAAAAGAAAAACAAAGTTGGCCCAAGTCTTCTTTCGTCTAAAAAACAAAAATAAATTTAAATTTTGTTCAAATTCTAATTCTTGGACAACCTAATCTAATCGGGGTTAAACCAACGGCTATTGCCACTTTGACTTATATTGGATCGATATTTCGCGCCTCCGCGCGTATTTTGTCTTGATTTATCTGTCCGCTTCGCGGCGGACAACCTAATCTAACCCGGTTTAAACCAACGGCCATTGCCACTTTGGCTTATATTGGATCGACAGTTCGCGCTCCCGCGCGTATGTTGTCTTTATTTATCTGTCCGCCTCGAGGCGGACAACCTAATCTAACCGGGGTTAAACCAACGGTCATTAACACCTTGGCTTATAATTAATAGAGAGTTCGCGCTCACGCGCGTATGTTGTCTTGATTTATCTGTCCGCTTCGCGCCGGACAACCTAATCTAACCGGGGTTAAACCAACGGTCATTGCCACTTTGGCTTATATTGTATCGAGAGTTCCCGCTCCCGCGCGTCTTACAAAAACAGAAGAAATTTTACAAATATTGTCCTGTCTATTCATAATACGATTTCATCAAAATTAGAAGAGAAAAAAAAAGTTGGCCCAAGTCTTCTTTCGTCTAAAAAACAAAAATAAATTTAAATTTTGTTCAAATTCTAATTTTTAGACAACCTAATCTAACTGGGGTTAAACCAACGGTGATTGCAACTTTGGCTTATATTGGATCGAGAGTTCGCGCTCCTGCGCGTATGTTGTCTTGATTTATCTGTCCGCTTCGAGGCGGACAACCTAATCTCACCGGGGTTAAACCAACGGTCATTGACACTTTGGCTTATAATGGATAGAGAGTTCGCGCTCACGCTCGTATGTTGTCTTGATTTATATGTCCGCTTCGCGGCGTACAACCTAATCTAACAGGGGTTAAACCAACGGTCATTGCAACTTAGGCTTATTTTGGATCGATAGTTCGCGCTCTCGCGCGTATGTTGTCTTGATTTATCTGTCCGCTTCGCGGCGGACAACCTAATCTAACCGGGGTTAGACCAACGGTGATTGCAACTTTGGCTTATATTGGATCGAGAGTTTGCGCTCCCGCGCGTATGTTGTCTTGATTTATCTGTCCGCTTCGCGGCGGGCAACCTAATCTAACCGGGATTACACCAACGGTCATTGCCACTTTGGCTTATATTGGACTGAGGATTCGCGCTCCCGCGAGTATGTTGTCTTGACTTATCTGTCCGCTTTGCGGCGGGCAACCTAATCTAACCGGGGTTAAAACAATGGTCTTTGCCACTTTGGCTTACATTGGATCGAGAGTTCGCACTCCCGCGCGTATGTTGTCTTGATTTGTCTGTCCACTTCGCGGCGCACAACCTAATCTAACCGGGGCTAAACCAACGCTCATTGCCACTTTGGCTTATATTGGATCGAGAGTTCGCTCTCCCGCGCGTCTAATAAAAACAGAAAAAACTTACAAATATTGTCCTGTCTATTCATCATACGATTTCCTCAAAATAAGAAAAGAAAAACAAAGTTGGCCCAAGTCTTCTTTCGTTTAAAAACAAAAATAAATTTAAATTTTGTTCAAATTCTAATTCTTGGACAACCAAATCTAACCGGGATTAAACCAACGGTTATTGCCACTTTGGCTTATTTTGGATCGAGAGTTGTATGTTGTATGTAAGTTATGTTTATATGTAAGTATGTTGTCTTGATTTATCTGTCCGCTTCGCGGCGAACAACCTAATCTAAGCCGGGTTAAACCAACGGGCATTGCCACTTTGGCTTATATTGGATCGATAGTTCGGCCTCCCGCGCGTATGTCTTGATTTATCTGTCCGCTTCGAGGCGGACAACCTAATCTAAGCGGGGTTAAATCAACGGTCATTGACACTTTGGCTTATAATGGATAGAGAGTTCGCGCCCACGCGCGTATGTTGTCTTGATTTATATGTCCGCTTCGCTGCGGACAACCTAATTTAACCGGTGTTAAACCAACGGTCATTGCAACTTTGGCTTATATTGGATCGAGAGTTCGCGCTCCCGCGCGTCTTTTAAAAACAGAAAAAAACTTACAAATAATGTCCTGTCTATTCATCATACGATTTCCTCAAAATAAGAAAAGAAAAACAAAGTTGGCCCAAGTCTTCTTTCGTCTAAAAAACAAAAATAAATTTAAATTTTGTTCAAATTCTAATTCTTGGACAACCAAATCTAACCGGGATTAAACCAACGGTTATTGCCACTTTGGCTTATTTTGGATCGAGAGTTGTATGTTGCATCTAAGTTATGTTTATATGTAAGTATGTTGTCTTGATTTATCTGTCCGCTTCGCGGCGGACAACCTAATCTAACCGGAGTTAAACCATCGGTCCTATAGCCACATTGATGTATATTGGATCGAGAGTTTGCATTTAACAATAAAAACCAACGTGCGGCGTATAAAGCGTAAAAATGTAGGGAATTTTGTTGAAAATCTAGATGCAAACAGTGTAGCCTAACTACAAAATAATGATTGTTAATTTTTTTTAAACTTTAAGGCTTTCACAAAATTTACAAAGTAAAAAAAAAACAAAGTATAAAAAAAACCATATAAGCCAAAGTTGCAATCACCGTTGGTTTAACCTCGGTTAGATTAGGTTGTCCGCCCCGAAGCGGACAGATTAATCAAGACAACATACGCGCGGGAGCGATCCAATATAAGCCAAAAAGTGGGAATATATAATACACCACTTTTGTCATCCTGCACCAACAGTTCCAAGACCGCTAAAGCTTTACAAAGTTTAAACTATCAATAAAAAAAACAAAATAAAGGGTAAATAAAATATAATTAAAAGCTGAGGGAAAAATAAATCAGACTATGTTAATGAAACTTATAATTTTAATAAGGCTGTGATGATAGGAGTTGAAAACTTAGTGATCTCATTCAAGACGGTTAACTTACGATTTAAGCAGGCTTTGTAAATTTCAAGTGCCTATAGGTGATTAAGCTTACAGGATTTGTGGTGAAAATGTAGGAGTTTGGTGTTGTCGATGGAAGAACTATGCCCTGTAACTAGATGGTGGTCTGCTTAAAGGGGAGTTGGAAGAGAAGTTGGAGAAGTTACAATGCCTGAATTCATATGTTTGTGGAACTGGTTAAGATGTTCTTTTATACGTAGTGATATAGCCCTGACAGTTTCGCCAACATACAGGGAATCAAAATTATCAAATAAAAGGGAGTAAACCCCCGGCATGTGATAATAGAAGCAAGCTATCTTTTGTACTAACCAAGGAACCAAGGGATAATCAGCCTGTCGTAAAGTAAGATAAGAATTGATGGGAAGAGAAAAGATATGCTAAATCAATGGAAGCTTGAACGACAAACTTCAGAGGAGCCCACACGGTGGATGTTTTTAATGCAGGAAGAAAATTAAAGGATAGTTTATGTTTAACTAAATTTTTAATGTAAAAGCTTTCTATAAGATTGACGGGTAAGATATTATAGAAAGCGATCTGTAAAATGACATCCAATTCCCTTTCAAAGGGCTCAGGGTTAAGGGGAACTTGAAGAATCTATGCAAAAGGGGATTACATGACGCAAACTAATGGGAGAAAGGATGCAATTAGAAGAAAGGAATAACGCAATGGATTAAACAAATATTAAACAAGGTTAAGCAAGTACCGTTGGTTTAACAAACTCGACTGATATCAATTTCCATTCAATTGATTTTCTAAATGTTTAGTCGCGATCTCTTAAAATATTCTGAATATTCAGAATAGACAAATAAGTTATGTGATCAGTCATAAGCGTCAGTAATTTTTTATTACAAAAATCTAAATATTTGGAAAAAAGAAAAAAATATTTATAAGGATTAAGTCTTTCAACTACAATGTGCATGCAATTTATGTTATGGTGGCATTAATAAACAAATACAAAAAAACTAACCTTGAATTATACCGACACAGTTTCAAGTGGCCCTTTCTACACTTGGGGCAATTATATGAACCTTCGGCCGGAATCAATCCCCACTCGACCAATTTCTTAATCATTTCGTCAGGATCCTGCAGTATTAAAAAATATGGAGGACACCAATAAAATCCACACGAGACATTGTAGCTGTTCGTTGAAATCTGAATGAAATATCAATGCAGCTTCAAACCGACGTATAAAATAATATATATGTTGCCATATAAAAGCAAAGAGGATCGGATACTCTTTGATATAAACGGGCATATAAACAAGAATAAACATCCAAATAATTGCGTTCACATATACTGTCTGAAATCTTAAAAATGTCAAAAAAAAAATCAAGAAAAACAACGTAGAGGCCACATTTTTGCTTGCGGAGCTTAGTTAAAGAGTGCCAAAGACGATTAACAACAGTTACAACATGTAAAAAGTACACAAGCATATTTTCAAGACAGACCCGTAAAACCGTTTATAACCGTCTTTTTTGTAGATTGTTGTTATATAGGATGTTCTCCATTCCGTAGGAATATTTTCCCCGTTCAAGCATCTTTCGTGGATATTTTTCAACATTTCTATGAGTTTCAATGGACCATACCTAATAAGTTCAGGATAGATTCCTCCAGCTCCTGGGGATTTCCTTAACTTACTAGTCCTAATAGCTTCTTCAACCTGAGTACTATGTAAATGTATTATATTCCCGCTTCAAATCAAATCAAATAAGTTTATTTCATTATTTAAGGATATAAAATATTCTAAATGAAATGTGTCAGAGGGGGAAAAAAAGTGATGCTGTGATGTCTAATTAACATCTGCATGGTAATTAACTTTGTTGGCCTCTAAGAAGAATTCCTCCAAATTATATGGTTCTATATCAGCTAGGAGTTCCTTTTTGAACAGGTATAAATTCACAAATTGTTTTATTTTTCTTGGTAGCATGTTGTTCATTTTCATGTTGCTGTAAGGTGGATGTTTTTCTGTAAGCGTCAATCTATGGTGAGGGAGCTGAAAGTCTTCCTTACTGAATCTTGTTATTCTTTCGTTGGGCTTGTTGAAACTCGAATAAGTGCCTATATTTTGCAATGAAAAGTATGGATTCATATATATATATATATATATATATATATATATATATATATATATATGTATATGTATATATATATATATATATATATATGTATATATATATATATATATATATATATATATATATATATATATATATATATATATATATATTGCAGTGGTAGTTAAAATGTTGGCTGCTTTGAACTGACATCTGCAGGATTCTCTATATTGTAAATGATTCAGAATACGAATAGCTTGTTTCTAAATTCTAAAAACATTTTTTATGTGGATGCTATTTCCCCAGAGCATTATACCAAATCTTAAATGGAAGTGGAATGTGGCGAAATACGCCATTCTAAGAGCTCCTGTGTCTATATAGCTCTGGAGTGATTTCATCGCAAAAACTGCCTTGTTCAGACTCTCTGTGACACGATGAATATGTGTAGTCCAATCGAGCGATTGGTCTATATAAAGTCCACGGAGCCGAACTGAATGTTGCACATCGAGGTTTTCTTCATCAATTCGTATTGTTGGAAGGTATTGGTTTGAATCTCTTTTATTTGAAAGATTATAAATTGAGTTTTATCCTTACTTATTATTAATTTATTGGTATGAAACCATGAAATCATTGACGACATCATAGTATTCGCATTTGGAATAATATCATCTACGGTCTTGTTAATAATGAGTAAGGATGTGTCGTCTGCATAATTAACCATCAAATGCTCTTGAGCAATCGGTAACTGGTGTAGATCATTAATGAATATTGTGAATAACAGAGGCCCAATCGTACTTCCTTGAGGCATGACCATGTTGACAGTTCTTGAAGAAGAATAAACAAATCCGTGCGGAGTATGAAGCTTGGTTACTTGTTCTCAATCATGTAGAAATGATATAACCCAATCAAGACCAACGCCCCTTATTCCATATTTATACAGTTTCCATGACAGCAGGTTATGGTCCACTAAGTCATATGCCTTTGAGAGGTCCATCAACATACCGGATGGAATATTACACTCTTCTAGATTTATTGATATTGCATTTATGAATTGGTAGCCGGCAGTTTCTATGCTCCGACCTTTAATAAAGCCATGTTGCTGGAAATTTATTATATTATGTTTATCTAAAAACGATATTATTCTCGAGCAAACATTTTTTTCAAAAATCTTAGAGAAGATAGATAAAATACTTAGAGGTCTATAGTTTTCCATAGCACTATAGCTTCCTTGATATTGATCCTCATTCATAAACTGCGGGCGCCTTACTTCCAGGAGATGTCTGAAATATCGTACCCATTCGCTGTTTGATATACTGTTTAAGTTGGTTCCTGGTTTCGTTGTTGATCGTATGGATTTTATTGTTTTCCATGCTTCGGAGCTTCTGGTTCCAGCAAGGTTTTAATCTATGAAGTTGCATTATTTAATCCACGTCATATTCTTCTTCTTGAGCACTTACTGTTTTCGTTTCCTGTTCGCTCTTTTGTATTCTTTCTGCATAAGTTTTATTTGTAGATTTCCTTTTTCTCCTTGATCTGTTGCTCTATTTCATCATCCCACCAATAAGTTCTCCTATTCCGTATTTCTGTTCCTAGTGCCTCTTGAGCCGCTTCTGTGATACACCTTTTAATATACTCGTACTCTTGTTCCGTTGTTCTGTTCATTTGAATAAGCTTTCCTTCTAAGCGTTTCATGTACAAATATTTTGTACTGTAGTGTTCTAGACTATCCAGATTGTATCTAGGTACTTCGAGCTCGTTGATTTGGGTTTTGTCAGTTCGGTTCTGAAGCATCTTTACGAATGATATACGTATCATATTTTTGACGTACGTATATTTTTGATGTTACTATTCAATGATCGGATCCACGATCGGCTCCCCTTTTGACTCTTACGTCTTGGACTTTTATACCCGAATGTTGTCGTACTATAAGGTAATCAATTATTGACCTGAGCACTCGTGTATGTTGGTACCAAGTGTACTTGTGTATTTCCTTATGGGTAAAGAATGTTCAAGTAATAACCTTCCTTAATATTGATGATTGATCTTTAATGCTCTAGCTTCGATCTACGTCGAATTCGATCATCTAACTATGGAGCTGCAGTTCAGTAATCAATAATCGCCTTGTTAGTCTTGATTCTCTAGTTACATTGATCTTACTATACTTACTTACATTCCTTGTCCGGCTCTTACGACATCTTTGTCGTTACATAAAGTCTTCGTGCGTGCATTCTTCTTCCAGTTGTGGGCAGACCAGTATGTGGCTTATATCCTGGGGCTGACAACACGCACACAGCACATCGTCGTTCTCAGACATTCCCCACCTCAACAGATTTGTCTTGCACCTTGCCACTCCTGTCCTTAGCCGATTAAGGGATTTCCATACTGCGAGAGGGAGGTGTTTGCCTGGGGCCATTTCTTCTCTTGGGGGTTCCAGAGTAGTTAGCTGATGGGTCCACCTAGTGATTCGGTTATTTTCTATGGACCCCACGAGTGTGTGTGATCTTGCCCTTAACCTCTTCCTTAATCTTAGGCGTCGACCGGCTGGCTCGTGTTGGTGCAGAGGATAGCGAGCATCGGTTTCCTGTTTCGTCCCTTCAGCATCCGTGGCGACGGCTCTTCGCACAGATGGGGGTGCCACGCCAATAAGTGGTTACAAACTATTAACTGGAGTTAGCTTTAGGCAGCCTGTCACGATTCTTGCCGTCTCATTGATAGCTACGTCCACATGTTTCGCGTGAGCTGAAGCTGCCCCAACCGGTGATGCGTATTCCGCAGTGGACACACAGAGCGCCAAAGCCAAGCTTCTGAGCGTTTCTGGTTGAGCGCCCCATGCTGTGCCTGTGAGTTTTCGCAATATCTTATAACGCGCACTAACTTTGCCTTTAGTATTGATGCAGTGTTGTCTGAAGGACAGAATACGGTCCAGGGTCACGCCCAGGTATCTCGGCGTAGGGCAGTGCTCCAGTCGTTGGCCTCGCCAATGTATCTCGAGCTCCCGTCGTGCTTCTTTGTTTTTCAGGTGGAAGGCGCAGACCTCCAGAGTCTTGCTGGGATTCGGCTTTAGATGGTTTTTCTGGTAAAAGATTGCCAGTTCCTCAAGGGCGACCTCCAACTTCTCGTTACAACTTCTCTGTGCCCTGGGCTGCTACAGCTGTATCGTGGGCATAGATGAATTGCCTTATATTGTCAGGAATCGGTTGGTCGTTCGTGCACACGTTGTACAGGAGTGGGAACAGGACACTGCCTTGCGGCAGTACATTCTTCTGGACCCTCCATCTGCTATTCTTCTTTTGGAGTGAAACATAAAATCTCCTGTTCTGGAGGAATAGACCGATGACCATAATGAGTCTATAATCTTTTGTTGTCTCATAAAGCTTTCTTAACAGTCTCCTGTAATTGACAGTATCATAAGCAGCTGTAAAAATGATGAACGTCACTCCAATAATCTTCTTTCTCTCAAAACCATCCTCTATGTGCTGAGTTAGGTTGAGGATTTGGCCACAGCATGATTTCCCTGGACGAAAGCCGGCCTGCTGATCGATAATCTTTGCATCCAAAATCTCCGCTATTCGGTTTAGAATCAGTCGTTTAAGCAGTTTGAAGAGTTGGCACAGAAGAAACACGGGCCTGAAGTTCTTAGGGTCAGTCGGTTCCTTGCCAGGTTTCAGTAACGCGACCACACGAGCCTCCCTCCATTCTTTGGGGATCTTCAGTTGCGTGACACATACGTTGAACATATTAAGGAGCCATTGCAAGGTCTGTGGGCCAAAGTTCTTGATCTGTTCTGCCCTCAGATCATCCACACCCGCTGCTCGGTTGAGTTTCATCCCTTTAATCCCAGCCACAAGTTCAGTCATGGAAAAAGGGGCACCGAGGGAGTTGTTCTCATGCTCCAGGTCCCTGCTAATGTGCTCTTTGGACTTCTTGTCCTTTGTTTTAGCATTCAATGGCAGTTGGGTGGCTACTTGCTCTGAAGTGACTGGAATAAAGTTCCGAACTGGTTTTGTGGCGTCACTCAGGTTTTTTAGGTTCTTCCATGTCCGCCTGCTGCTGACCTTCATATCTAGGTTTTCTAGGATGTTACACCACTTGTCCGTTCGGTCCTCTGCCATTTATGCCATCAGTATTTCTCCGGCCTTAGATGTTTCCTAGGCAAAGGGGTCTGCGTCGTACAAATCTTGGTAGCGTGAAAGAAGGGGTTTCGCATCTCCAGATAGAGCAGGGATGTACTCGGTGCGACAGCCTCTGGGAATTTTTTTTCTTGAGGCCTTCCCAACCAATTTTATGAATGCTTCGTACATCTCCGGCTGAGGAGCGATTCTCTCTATCTCTACATCGAGGTCTTTGATGAACTTGTTCCAATTAGCCTTCCTGAAATTAAAGCGTCTTTTGAAGGCTACAATCTCTGGTTTTACCACAGCGCTGATGGAACATATTAACGGTCTATGTTGGGTTCGCGGTATTGGTTCCCCGATGCTCTTTTCGTATTCTGCCGCCACCCTTGTACTCACGAAGATGTTGGCGCGGTTATATCCTCGTCTCCAGCGGCCACTGTGGTAGAAAAGTGGGAGTTCGGGATCGTGTATTATCTGCGGTTCGTTGGTTTCGGCCCACTTTTCGAGCTCTGCCCCATTCTCATCCGGCCACAGTGAAAGAAGCTTTTGCAGTTGAAGTCGCCGATATCAAAGTTGATGTCCTGCTGGCGGAAATCGTTCGGGTTTGAGAATTTGAGCTTGACATCCGGGGGTTTGTACACTAACGTCACTTAAAAATTTGGAGTACAGATGGTCAGCATATCGATATTATCTAAATCTGTCATGGAGGTAGACTATATATGGACTATAGATATTATCTAAATCTGTCATGGAGGTAGACTATATATGGACTATAGCTATTATCTAAATCTGTCATGGAGGTAGACTATATATGGACTATAGATATTATCTAAATCTGTCATGGAGGTAGACTATATATGGACTATAGATATTATCTAAATCTGTCATGGAGGTAGACTATATATGGACTATAGATATTATCTAAATCTGTCATGGAGGTAGACTATATATGGACTATAGATATTATCTAAATCTGTCATGGAGGTAGACTATATATGGACTATAGATATTATCTAAATCTGTCATGGAGGTAGACTATATATGGACTATAGATATTATCTAAATCTGTCATGGAGGTAGACTATATATGGACTATAGATATTATCTAAATCTGTCATGGAGGTAGACTATATATGGACTATAGATATTATCTAAATCTGTCATGGAGGTAGACTATATATGGACTATAGATATTATCTAAATCTGTCATGGAGGTAGACTATATATGGACTATAGATATTATCTAAATCTGTCATGGAGGTAGACTATATATGGACTATAGATATTATCTAAATCTGTCATGGAGGTAGACTATATATGGACTATAGATATTATCTAAATCTGTCATGGAGGTAGACTATATATGGACTATAGATATTATCTAAATCTGTCATGGAGGTAGACTATATATGGACTATAGCTATTATCTAAATCTGTCATGGAGGTAGACTATATATGGACTATAGATATTATCTAAATCTGTCATGGAGGTAGACTATATATGGACTATAGATATTATCTAAATCTGTCATGGAGGTAGACTATATATGGACTATAGATATTATCTAAATCTGTTATAGAGGTGGATCGGTGATGACGTCAACACCAGGCTTGACAAAAATAGCGCTCCCATACTGGTATGTGGTGGTATGAGTATGTGGTTTCTCAACAACCATCCTCATGCCAGCCACCCTTAGTCTGTTCCGCGTGATGCTTCGGTGGGTCTCCTGTACCAGAAGCACGGCGCATTCTGTTTGCTTGCACATGTCCGCCAATAAAACTTCCTTAAGACTAGAAATTCCTTCAGTATTAATTGAAATCGTAACCAAGCCTTGAGAATGACCTCCTTGGTAGACTTGTTGTAACGACATTGTTCATTTTCGTTTATCGTAGATGCGGTGTTAGAAGAATTAGCCGCTAAACACGTTAAACGTTTCCAGGGTATGCCCGATTGTGGTTCTCATGCGAGACAGCGCAATCTTCGGGGAGGCTTCTTCTGTGTACCCCATCTTTCTATGATAGTCTACCCTTGTAGAAGCTATCAAAAGTGTGTAAGCCTGATGGTCTACTTTTGAGGATTTAGTTTTCCTGGTCTGCTCTTGATGCTGATGAATCTTTAAGATCTTGTCTTAATGCTCTAGTTTCAATGAACTTGCCATGATTGCCTAGCCATTATGGTATAGTTTTTTGATGGTCTAGTCATGATTATTTTTATAATGTAGCTCTGAAGCTCATTTTATAGTATTATAATGAAGTATGTACATATTAGTTGCCATAATACCACCTTGTCATATTTTCATCTCGACTTTCAAAGCTAGTATTTATAGTTTTCCCTGTCTAATATTTTATTACCTTTAATATTACCTTTAGATTTACCTACCTCTAATATTCATATTTATATATGCATATATTTAGTCTTCTCTAGTCTAATTGTTTGGCGAGTCCGGGTCATATTGTACCCTTATAGGGAAACATATGAGGGACGCCTATGTTCAGAAATGCAGGATGAAGGTATTTGAGATTGAGTTTCTATTTCTTTATCTATCTTTTTAGTCCATTCAAATATTGTAATTGTAAAACAAAACTGTCGGTCTTAGCTAAATCCTGTGGCAACAGCCTAATCTTTATTAGGTACATTTTTTATAAAAAAAATATTTGCTGTGTATAAAGGGGATTTTGCATTCCTTGACGTGGATAGGTAAAGAAAGTACAGAGGGAAAAAATCCTTTCAGAAAACAGATTAGATGTTCACGGACAAACGGATGAGAAGATCGCACGAAAATTCCCACGAACCGGCTCGAGATCGCTCTAAGCCGTCTCCCTTCCTCCGCTTTCTCTTTGGGAAAATCCCCGTCGCGGATCAAACGCTGAAGCATTTGAGAACGTATCATGTATACGCAACGTGTTCGGCTGTCAGCCAAAATTTCTTATCGGGACGGAACGTTTGGATGGAGAGGTTTCAAATTTTGAACACTGAAATGATTTATGAGAATTTAAAACTTATCTACTCACACATGTTTGCTCTTACGCATCCAAATCTTCTTTGTGTAGTTTCACCTTTCCCTTATAATCGCTTTTGTGCGGCCTGAGCTTAGCCGTTTGATTACTTTTATAAAATATTTTAACAATAGATCTATGTAGGTCGCAGAACAAGTCACGACCAAATCTACCATCTACAATCTCTACATCTCTTAAAATCATGAAGTCTTATTTTGATTCTTCAGTTCTGGTTTATAGATAAAAATTATAAGATATATGTCGATTTCCAACTATACAGAAAATTCAGATTTTAAGATATAATTTGGATTCCTCAATCTTAAGAGTCTATATAAAGCAGCGAGAATAAAATATCTTAAATATACTGAATCAAATTTTGATTTCTCCACTTTATGTTAAAACAAGAAGCCTTAATCACGCTCTAAACTAGGTAGCCTTTATAAATACGGAAGTCAAAAAGTGGCCTTTTATTCTTAAATAATGCTCTAATTAGTTTTGAGAAATCGTCACTGACATGCCGCCTGTATAAAAAAAAACTGTTATGTTAAAAAACTTGTTAAATTGATTTACTGATATTTTTTCACAAATTTAGCCTAATGTCATAGAATTTCCGGTACAAGAGTATTAACGCCACCACCGCTTTATATTGGATCGAGAGTTCGAATACTAGTACCGAATTTTTATCAAAAATATGTGGTAACACATTCCCTCAAAATTTTCCAAAATTTTCCGAAATTTTGAACATTTACAAACAAAGAAACCAGAAATGTTCCTTCAATATTTTTTTTTTCTGAAATTTAAAAATTTTTCCTTAAATCTAGTTAATAAATCAATGCAAAAACTCACCCATCAAATCAAAAAATTAAAAAAAAAATTACAAGCACACTCAATAAAAAAATGTCGTTCTACAATTTCACAAACTCTTAGCACAATTTTCACTGAATTCCACAATTTTTGCTCAAAAGAAAATTCATCCGCACCCGACCATCGTATGACAATAACTAAAAACGTTTAGAATCGTGTTCGAACTAACATTATCTGTACTGATTACGCTACCTTCGACTCGATTTGTTTACATTTTTTGCACATCCTAGGCCAAGAAACCAATGAAACGCTACAAATCGCTGGCATTTTCTGTTTACAAAACATAATCGCTGCTCAAATTAGTAAAGCAAGGGCATATCGTCGCCGCTATGCCAGAAGGTGCTATATCCGTTTTTGCATATTTTGTGAAAAAGGCAAAATACTATTGAAAAAGCTGCCAAAAATCTAGTTTGTCTTGAAATCTGATAGTTTTTTCAATTTATATGTAGTTAATACTAGCCTAAAATTATAAATACTTTGTGAAATGAAAACCTTACATTATCATAGGAATACTGTAGAAATTGGATGTAGCACCTTTTGGCACATTAAAATTATTCATCACTGTTACAAAAAAATGGATATACAACCATGGACATTCATTAAAAACACTATTTTCGAACAAAGTTTATTTCAAAATATGGATTGTGAATGAAAAATAAATCAGACAATACAGTAACGAATAAAAACACTGAAATTAATTATTTTCCGATTCTGAATCCGATTCAATTGTTTGATTTCCAACTGGCAATGAGCTGAAAGAAAATGGTTTTTTCAACTTTGGTTTTTGCATTGCACACTAAAATTCAAATTTAGCTCACTCAATCCAAGGGTGAAATTCCTGAGGAATAAGCTTTTGCGCACATAAACTCTGCAGGTCTCGTTTTTTGGCATCGCTTATTGGCAAGAGATTTTCATAAAGCGGCGGCCAATTGACTACTGGTCTTCCTCGGGATTTACGCACATCCACATTAACAAACTTAAAATAAAAATTGTGTTTTAAACTGATTAATTTATCAGTAAATTAACTGTTTTTACTTTATATTCTTCTTCGTCATGATTATATTTAATGCCAATTTGTCCCTGCATTGATTTCGAAAAAATTAACGATTTTACCTTCAACCAGTTTAATTTTTCGCCATTTTCGAAAGCAATAACTTTTTTCATTGATCGGGCATTGACTGACTTTAGATCAATGAAATCGCTGTGTATCATTCGTACCACATTATACGGATGTTTCCGGCGTGCTTGACGAATAACGTTTGACCAATCGTTCATAGAAAAAATTGAACAGTTTTTCGCCGAATGTTCTATGGCGGAATGCATACTGTCGACGTCCATTTGAGTGTGGCCCACTTCCAGAAAATTTTGTTCAACAATTTCAACAGCTGATTCTTGAACCAACTTAAGCAACATTGCAGCAATGTAACGATTGCGGTTCTGCCCGCTGCAATTATCGGACCACAAAACAACTTTTCGGCACCCTTTTTCAGTTAACCCTTCTATGAATCTTTTGACACAAGATCCAATTTCGTTACTGCCTCTTTTACCATCAATTTCAGACCAAATGTAACAATTTCCTTCACGTGTTGCCTCATTATAAACTGTAAAGTTGTACACACATAGTTTTCGTTTGTAGTAAAAAGGGCTTGCTTCAGCTTGTGGTATTTGCAAAACTGATTGCAAATCCATAGTTGCAACCGTCAATTCTTTATCTGTTGAACATTTTTCGATATTTGATCTCATTGCAGCACGACTTGATTCTTTTCGTTTAATGTGTGTTTCAAACTCCAATTTTTGTTCTTCCGATGGTCCAGCTGCTGATTGAGCAAGGGTACACATAACACATAAATCTTTTTTGGGCTTGTGAAATGCCATGTTGTACACTTGGCCAAACACTTGTTTATATTTTTCATAGCTGACTTTTTCAGCATCTGTTCCAGCTACTTTTTCTTTAAAAAGGTCATACATTTTCGAAATGCTTAAGCTACTACTTAAATACAACCGCTTTGATGATTTCCGACAATAGTGAGACTCCACTAGTGGGAAAGACTCAATATGATTCTTGATGGCAGCAGTAACTTCTGGCTTCAATTTGTTGTGAGGCTCGTGTTTTCCTCTTTGATCATTGCCCAAAAATTCACCAGTATTTGATCGATCTTTGTTTACAAAAGCAATCGGCTTGTATGAAATTGCAAGGGTTGCACAGAAGAATTCACGGCACACTTTTAAATTTTTATTGCTTTTTGGCAAAATGTACTCATAAGCCAAATTTTTTCTGAAATTCGTTTCTTTTTCACTTCTTCTTTTCACTGGAATGGCTTTGGTGAATTTCAGGAGGAAGTTGCGTTTAGCTTTGAAACCATCCCTTTTTTTCCAATAATCATTAAATATTTCCAAACGATCTTCTTCTGTAAATAAACTGCACTTGTAACCTGACGGTTCCTTATGCGAATGATTGGGCAAAGGTTTCGGCAATTTGGCTATTTTTATTTTTCCTTGTTCGTCCGTATATTCTTCCCCCAGACAACGTGCCCTTTTTCTTACATTCTTTTTCCACTCGTCAGGCTTCAGTTGCTTCCATCTTGAACGTTTTTTACTAGGACCAGGAATATCTGTAAGGACAGTTTAATTTAATTTATGTAAATCCACACTAATTTCAAAGCAATCTTACCTTCATTACTTTCATTCTGTTGTTCAATAGCAACTTCTAATTCTGTCTCATTTAATTCACCTGTTAAATTTAAAAGTTTAACCAAAATTTGTCCATAAAGGAAACACTAGGAATAAATTGATGTGCTTACCATTCGAATCACTTTCGGGATTTGAGTCAGATGGCAAATATTCGGACTGCGAATCTTTGTCCCTTTCTTCTACATTCTTTGCTGCCGATTCTTGTTGCACAGAATGTGGCGGCTGGCCTATCATTCGTTTTATGGCATAATTTATCAGAGGTGTTTTAGAATCGGAAGAATCAGAACTAAAATTATTAATAGATTTTAGCCACTCTTCGGCTGTTTTTTTGGCCATCTAAAAATGAGAAATTCTAAAAATTTTAGCATAAAAAGCAACATAAAATATAAACAATATAATTTAATGTTCTCTGAACAGTTTTCATAAGAACAAGCTCCAGTATAAACTTTATTCATGTAATATTACACAAATCAAAAATACATTATTGGATATAGCACCTTGTATTAAGCCAATGTGGAATCAAAAATTGGTATGGCAAAAAGTTCTACATCCACATAGCACCTTCTGGCATACCAAGGAACAGGAATTGGATATAGAACTTTGCTTATTGCTCAACAACAAATTAAAACAAGGATGTAGGACTTTCTACCATACCACAGAATGGTTTGTGAAACATGAATATACTAATAACGCTAATATTGCAAATTTTGGATGTAGCACTTTCTGGCATACCGCCGACGATATTACACCCTTCCAAATTCTAATCTTGTCTATCCACCAAGTTCACTGTAAAGATTTGAAGGGTATAGGGGTAATCCACGCATGTCCACCTAGATTCGTTTTGAGAAAAACGAAATTTAAAGTTAGGACTTACATTATTTCTCCCTTGAATATCTATTTTATAATGTCAGTTCTTTAGGGACTAACTTGCTTTCCATAATCTTATACAGTGGAACTTAAAGTACACTTCTAATACTATCATATGGCAGAACCAGTTTAATATTGACAAAAAAATGTACTTCCGTTGGTTTTCCCCTGTGCCTTTCATTTAGATGTTGTGTTTTCATTAATTTTCTTAAAGTTCTTGATGTAAATCTTTATTATTTTGTTCTAGATGTAGATTGTAGATATGGTGGTGACGACTTGTACTGCGACCTTTATAGATCTATTGTACCCCACCCTCCTCCTCCAAGTGTTGGTGTACTAACCCATTTAGAGCGCCTCCTCTAATCCTGATTCCTTTAGGAATCTCAGGATCTGGGTGGGATTCAAGGCCTGCAGCTCCTCTGTGTTCAAGCAGTGAGCCTCAAGGTGCATCTGTCTCTTGCGGAGTAATGCTCCGCAGTCTTTGAACAGATGTATGGGGGTTTCCTCTGCTGAGCCACAGAATCTGCATCCATCATCCTCCTCTAGGCCTAGGGCCTTGAGATGTTTCCCAAGTCTGCAGTGTCCCGTCAGGGCTCCTGTCAGAATTCTGAGCTTGTTCCTGCTTAGTTTCAGTCAAGCTCCCGTTCTCTTCTGGTTAAAAGATCCCAGCATCACTTTGGATTCCCTTAGCCCTGGAAGTTCTTCCCAGGTTTTCATCCATTTTCTTCTTATTTCTTCATCTAAACTTTTGCGGATGGTGTTCACGCTCATACCGCAAAAGGGTTCCGGACCTATAAAGGGGCTACTGGATCCCTTGTTTGCTAGGTGATCGGCTTCTTCGTTTCCGTCTATACCAGTGTGTCCTGGTACCCAGTATAGCGTTACTTTATTATCCCTGCCAAGCTTGTTCAGCTTCCCCACACAGTCCCATACCAGTTTGGATCTGATGGTGTATGAGCTAATGGCCTTGATGGCTGCTTAGCTATCTGACAGGATAGCAATTCGTTTTTTGCGGTACTTCCTGTCGAGGTTAAACTGTGCACATCTTTCGATTGCGTGTACCTCTGCTTGGAAGATACTTGGGGATGTTCCCATGGATTCGGAGTATCTGGTACGAGGTCCAAACACTCCTGCACCAGTGACTTCCTTTGTCTTCGAACCATCTGTATACCACTTGATGGCATTTTGCTCTATGTGGTATGCTGAGGATTCGTCGCTCCAATCGGCTTTACTACTACACATTGCTGTGTAGTTTTTCTCGAAGTGGTATTTGCATACCATTTCGTCTTTTGGTACTTCCAGCCAGGGGATCTTGGCAGCGAGGCTGTTTCGGTCTCTGCTCCCGATTATTTTACCTCTGCCCATTCCTTCCTTGCTGAACCTTACGATCGCCGATCTGGCGGCGCTCTCCACCACAAGGTGCAGCGGAGTCAGATCCAGCAGCAGCTCCAATGCTGCTGTCGGACACGACCCCATCGCCCCCGTGATGCAGACACACGCCAGTCTTTGAATCTTCTCAAGCTGTTTCCTCATAGAGGCCAGCTTGATTCTACTTCCCCACGCAACCGCCCCATAAGTGATTGCAGGTCTCACTATCATGGTGTACATCCATCGCAGGATAGTGGGGTTACAACCCCACGTTTTTCCTGCCAGATTTCTGCACACCATTAGGGCGCGTTTGGCTTTACCTACCACTGCCTCAGCGTGTCTATTCCATAGGAGTTTGCTATCTAGTGTGATACCCAGATACCTTATCTCCTGTTGGTATTCTACTGCCTTCCCATCTATGAGTATGGGATGTAGGCAGTTTAGTTTTCTCCTTCTAGTAAATGGTATCACCGTGGTTTTGCTCGGGTTGAGTCTTAATCCCACTGTTTGACACAATCTACTAGTTACTTTGAGGCCTCTCTGAACAATTTCACAGAGCGTTCCCTCAAATTTTCCTCTGGCCATTATGACTATGTCATCGGCGTAACCTTGACATTTGATGTCTAGGTCGTTTAGCCTAACCAGTAGTTCATCAACTACCAGGCTCCACATTAGCGGTGATAGTACACCTCCCTGTGGGCACCCTCGAGTTGTGGAGATCTTAATGGTGTCTTTTCCCACTTGTGTCTCCGCCGTTCTAGTTCTCAGCATTTCTCCCATCCACTTTGAGATAGTGCTGTCGATATTCCTTCTTTCGAGGGCCGCCCTGACAGCCTCGTGTGAGGTGTTGTCAAAAGCTCCCTCTATATCCAAGAAGGCACATATCGCTACTTCCTTTATCTCTAGTGCTGCTTCTATTTCGTTTGTCAGCTGATACAGGGCGGTTTCTGTGGATTTCCCTGCTCTGTAAGCATGCTGACTCCTGTGTAGTGGTGTACCTACCAGCACTATAGTCCTAAGGTAATTATCAATCACCTTCTCCATTGTCTTTAACATAAAAGATGTTAGACTAATGGGTCTAAATGACTTCGGTTGAGTGGTGTCTTTCTTCCCCACCTTCGGTATAAATACCACCTTAGCCCTTCTCCATAGCTCCGGTATATATCCGAGCGCTAAGCTACTTCTAAAGATATTTAGAAGATACGGCATTAGTTCTCTCTCTCCCTTTTGTAGGAAAGCAGGAACTAGTCCGTCCACTCCTGGGGCCTTAAAAGGCTGGAAAGTGCCGATAGCCCATCTGATTCGGTTTTCCGTACAGATGGACGTTGCCCTCTTCCAGTCAGTCCGACTTGGTTTCCGTGGTTGCATCAAGCCCTCGGTCTCCCTGTATCCTCTACATCCCGGAAAATGGGTTTCTAGTAGGAGGAGAGCTCTTTGCTCTTCATCCTCCGTGAAGGTCCCATCCGGTTTCTTGAGAGTGGTTGTCATTTCCACTCTATCCTTCGCTAGTGCTTTGTGCAGTCTAGCTGCCACCGGCGTGGATTCTATGTTTTCACAGAAGGTCCTAAAGTTTTCCCTTTTTGCCCTTCTGATCTCTTTGTTGTAGGTGGTAAGCACCTCAGAGTATTCTAGCCAATTTCCGTATTGCTTGGCTTTGTTGAAAAGCCTACGTACTTTTGCTCTTAATGTAGACAAATTTTTGTTCCACCATTTTTCGTCCTTATGCTCCTTCACGGTTTTTACCGGGCAGCTGGATTCAAATGCCGTGGTGATTGCTACATTTATTTCTCCTACAGCCTGCTCCAGCACGGTGTAGTGTTTGATACTACCCCGCACTGTCACCTGCTCTAGGTTTTCTTTTAGTTGGGAACTAAACATAGGCCACACAGTTTGTCTGGGGTTTCGAATGGGGGTGTTTTCCTCACTCGCTCCTTCCAGCTCAAACTCTATGATCCTATGATCTGACATTGAGGGCTCACTTGAAACCCTCCACTTTTTAATTAGTTTACTTACGTTAGCGCTACCTACCGTAATATCCAGTACCTCATTTCTGACTTTAGTGACAAATGTTGGTGTGTTCCCAACGTTGTACACAATTAAGTTCTCTTTAATGAGGTATTCTAAAAGGTACTCACCCCTCTTATTAGTGTCCGTGCTGCCCCACATCTCATTGTGTGCGTTCGCGTCACATCCCAGGATGAGTGGCAGCCTTCTCCTAATACAGTGTTCCACCAGCTTTTGTACTTCAATGGGTGGTATGCTGTTACCATCGCCAGGGAAGTATGCTGATGCGATCACTACTTCGCGGTGGAGACCCTCGATCTTGATGAGGGCCTGAATCGGTACTAAATCCCGCGTTAAAAATTCTGAAAGACATAAGTAATTTATGCCATTTCTTACCATAATGCAAGTTCTAGGGGAGACCTCACGGCTGTCCCATACCAACTTACATTCCCTGTTGCTAAGGCCTTTGATCTTACCTCCGTAGGTCCAGGGTTCTTGAAGCAGCGCTAGCCCTAGGTGCTGTTTGGTGAACATCCTAGCCATCACAGCTGAAGCTGCTTTGGCATGATGGATGTTCACTTGGGCTATTTTGGTGCGCCTGCTGGTCATTCTTGTTTTGTGACAGGAGGCGGCAAGTCCTCCTCTGTCCCTACAAGAACATCTACCTCTGCCTCTGTAGACATGGCTGGACTGCTCATGTCTACGAGTGTGAGGTCAAGGTCGTCTTCCCGGGAATCCGGGCTGACTTCCTTGTTCTCTGTGTCGGTTAGGTCCCGTACACATGGATTATTTTTACTTTTGGAATTCATATAAATCCCACGAGTCGCAAGGGAACTAAAGGTCCACCACATCAGAGCCCCGCTTGATAGTGGTAAGGCTGGATACCCTCTGAGGTCGCCAGGTATCAGAGGGGCTCCGTAAGCGATGGCCGGTTGCCCTTGGCCATCAACCAGTCCCTTTGGCACGGGTCGCATGACACCTTGGGATTAAGGGTTTGGAAGTTCTTGGTTGTTCGCCCTCCGCCGAACGCCCCAACCGGGGTTGTTCCAGTCGTGACGTCCAACGGTACGCGAAACTAAGCCCTCACACCGCGACAAGGTGACTTCCACGTGAGGGTTTTGTTCTAGATGTGGTATCGATCTATTTAAAAAAAATCGTTGATATTTTTGCGATATTGGTATTTTTAATGTTCGTCTTTGTGAACAAAAAACTGCAAGTTTTATACTTCTACCATAACATATATAGTTTTGTTTATTAAGTTCCTTGTTGTTAATTTGTAAAAATAATAAGTAAAAATACAGAGCCATAAATAATTTATAATCCTTATAAAATTGTAATAAAATATTGCTTAAATAATATAAAAATAATAAAATATTACCAAATATTGCGTAAGCTAACCGAGATTATCCAAGACATCTGTGAAACAGAGAAATTACCACCCGATTGGAAATCTGATCCATCCGCTTCACAAAAAGGGAGATTTTACTGATCTAAACAACTACCATGGAATTTCTCGTCCCGGTAACATACAAGATTCTCTCCAAGGCGTTACAAATAAGGGCAGAAAATCAGCTGGATAGTCAACTGGGGGAATACCAGGGGGGCTTCAGGAAGACTCGATCCTGTGTTGAACAGATCCTCAATCTTAAAACTGTACTTGCAAACTCTAAGATGAGAAACCGCAAGGCGGTCGTCACCTTTGTTGATTTTAGGAAGGCCTACGATTCCATTGATAAATAAATGCATAACAAAGTACTATAGGAACTAGGACTAGACAAAAAAACCCGCAAACTCATCCTAGAAACTTTGACCAACACCCATTTCAAGGTTAAATTTAGAGGCGAGATTTCAGAAAGCTTCGAAATAAAAACTGGAGTGAGACAAGTAGATGGACTTTTCCCACTTCTCTTTAACTGTGTCCTTGAAAAAGTTATGAGAGAGAGGCGTAAGAAACTAATCAATTTGTTTGCTCAGAGTGGTATCTACCTGGGACGCAAGAACGATGGACTGGTTGTAGATTACCTGGCCTTTTCAGATGACATGGCACTGTTTGCTAATTCTCTTGAGATGGCAACAATGCAGATAAATTGCCTCGGAGAACAGGCTGCCAAAGCGGGTCTTCAAGTGTCGCTGGAGAAAACAGAATTGTTCACCAGCATCAGAGAAGCAAACACAGAGATGTTACTAGAGCAGGGAAACATCAAGAGGACTGAGAAATTTAAGTATCTCAGCGAATGGATTGAACAAAACTTATCAGAAAGAGCTTTATTATCCAAGAGAGTCAACAAGTCAATTCTGAGCTCTACCAACATATTGAGATGCTCTCTAACTGTGCAAGGGTAGCTTTCTATGGCCACGCTGCAAAATTGCCTCCAAACCAACAAACCCACCGTCTGTTCACCTTCTGGCAAAACAAGAAAGTTCGTGCCACTTGGTTGAAAGCAACCGAGAAGGATATTAAAGAACTGGGAATAACAGATCTCCAAAACAGACAGTCTGTGAGACGTGCCCTGAAGGAAGTCAGGAAAAACTCCGTAGGAAAGGCACCCCCTGGACAAAAGAGAGAAGGGAGTTACACCGGCAAAAGATACGACAATATTGGGCAAAGGTCAAAGCCCAACAGTTGAACAAGCGTGGTCCAAAGTAGGCCTATTCGTAACAAGATGAAAATACACTTGTATATTAAGGTTAAAATGTGAATGAAATAATGTATGAAACTTAATTAATTATAGATACAATCAGACCTACTTATTAAAGCGGCATATAGCTTGAATATATAAATACATTGAACCCTTCCGTAGCTTTATAATATTATTAAGCCTTTTTAAGTCTACAAAACAAAGCTCATGTTGACACATAGTAAATAGCATACAAATGCTTGCTTTGTTTCAACATGAGATTTGTTTTGTAGTTTTAAAAAGTCTTAATAATATTATAGAGCTACGGAAAGGTTCAATATATTTTAATATGCAAGCTATAATCCGCTTTCATAAGTTTAATATTTTATGCATTTTATATTATTTAAACAATATTTTATAACAATTTTATAAGGCTCTATTATTATTTATGGCTCTGTATACTTATTATTTTTTTTAAATAGCAACAAAAAATTTATTAAACAAAACTGTATATGTTATGGTAGAAGTACAAAACTTGCAGATTTTTGTTCACGAAAGCAAACCTTGAAAAAACAAACCGCAAAAATATTAACGATTTAATTTTTTTAAATAGATCGATACCACATCTAGAACAAAATAATATAGATTTACATCAAGAACTTTAAGGCTTGTCGCACACTGGGTCCGCTCGTCTCCAGTCAGCTCAGCCTTTCAGCCTAGAAAAATATGGGATCCCTTGTTTTATGGCGGTTGTGGGCGCGAGCCCGTGCTTCCGCAGTCGTTTGTTTTGTTTTTCGGTTGTTGTTTTGTTATTTAATCTGTTGATGTCGTCTGTTGTTGTTTGTCTTTGGTTTTTTTTCCTCCTTGGTTTTCTTCGGTGGACTACATTCGGTTCTGCTTGGCTACGGGTAAGTCCTGTTTTCTTGGTGTGGTTGTCGGCTTCCTTGGTTGATTCTTGGTCTTCTCCAGTTTGGCTTTTTTCTTGATTTTTCTTGGTTTGGTGGTTTCCTCTTCCTCTTGGTCGGGTTTGCGCATCAGGGCGGCTTCGGTGGGGCTGTATGTGTCCGTCGGTGTGACTTTTCTCCATGGGGCGGCTGCAGTTGCTCTCTTGGTGGCTTCAGTTGCTCTTTTGGGGGCTGTTTCATTTGTTCTCTCGGGGGCTTCAGTTCTTCTCTTGGTGGCGGCTTCAGTTGTGCTTTTGGGGGCGGCATCAGTGGTTTTCCTTGGGGCGGCTCCGGTTGACTTCTCGGCGGCGTCTTCAGTTGTCTTTTCGGGGGAGGCTTCAGTTGTCTTTCCGGGGGCGGCTTCGGTTGTCTTTTCGGGGGCGGCTACGGTTGTCCTTTCGGGGGCGGTTTCGGTGGTCTTTTCGGCGGCGGTTTCCTGGGGTTCCTCGTTTTCAACTTGAGTCTTTCTCCTTTTCATTATGTAGATTATCATTTCGTCGATGACGCTGTCTTCCAGGGTGTCCAGGTAGGCTGGGTCAAGATACATTGCTGCTGCGGCTTCGTTGGGAGTTGTCGGTATAAAAGTGGTCGCTGTGGCTATGCCAGAAAAATATAAACCCCTGTATTTAAATATAAACGCACATGCTGCGTCTGCTCAGCTCAGCTTGGCTCCGTTGCGCTCCTCTCCGCTTTTTATCCTCTATTTGTGAAGAATACTAGGCCGGAGGTCGGATTTTGGCGGATGGTTCACGCAGGCGCAACACTAACGTAAGAATTTGCGCAAGGCATTTATGCAACCAGGATAGCAGCACATATTTAACTCTCCCGGTCGAGAGGTGGGAGGGAATTGAGTATGTGGAAAAGTGACGTAGCTGAGCGGATGCAATATGTGGAAAATGACGGAGCTGAGAGGAGCGGACCCGATCGGATCTGATGTGAGCTGAGCGGAGCGGATCCAGTGTGCGACAAGCCTAAGAAAATGAATGAAAACTCAGCATCTAAATCTTTACAGTGAAATTGGCGGATAGACAAGATTAGAAGTTGGAAGGGTGGAATATGCCCT
This sequence comes from Phosphuga atrata, assembly GCA_944588485.1. Classification (NCBI taxonomy): domain Eukaryota; kingdom Metazoa; phylum Arthropoda; class Insecta; order Coleoptera; family Silphidae; genus Phosphuga; species Phosphuga atrata. The sequence goes on from OX155904.1 coordinate 48,309,347, forward strand.
TGTTTTACTAATTTGAGTAGCGATTCTGTTTTGTAAACAGTAAATGAGAGCGTTTCTTTGGTTTCTTGGCCTGTGATGTGCAAAAAAGGTAAACTAATCGAGTCGAAGCGAGCTTAATCAGTGCAGATAAGTTGGGTTCGAACACGATTCTGAACGTTCTTAGTTATTGTCGTAGATGGTCGGGAGCGGATGAATTTTCTTGTGAGCAAAACTTGTGGATTCAGTGAAAATAAATTATGCTAGGAGTTTGTGAAATTGTAGTACGACGTTTTGCGAGTGTGTTTGTGAAGGTTTTGTTGAAATTTCTGATTTGATGGGTGAGTTTTTGCATTGATTTGTTAACTAGATTTAAGGAGAATTTGTTAAATTTCAGAAAAAAAAAATATTATTGAAGGAATCGGTTTCTTTGTTAGTAAATGTTTGTTGGAATTCGAAATTTGGGAAAATTTTGAAGGAATGTTTTATTTCGATAAAATTCTATGAAATTATTCAAAATTTGCTAAATAGCGGTAATATCGGTAATTCAATAAAATTAAATTATTTCTAAATTAACTAAAGTAATTAAAAATTGCTCAAATCTAATTGGGGCATTGTTCAAGAATAAAAGACCAGTTCCGAATTTTGGGGTTTTGTAGGTTTTACCTGGCATAACTGTTGATAATCGTGTTCCACGGTGTATTAGTAAGTGCAGAAAGCTAAAACGAAGCTTGTATGTCGATTTGTTCAAATATCTCGGTTTTTATGAAAAAAAATGACGTTTTTAAACGCAATAGCTAATAATTTTCTTGGCAAGCTTGAATTCTCTGCTTAAAGTTATGCAGTATGCAACCCAATCTAACCTAGGTTAAACCAATAGTCCTTGGCACATTATCTTATTATAGATCGAGAGGTGGCGCCCTTGCGTGTATTTGATCTTGATTTATCTTCCGCTTTGCGGTATGCAACCCATTCTAACCTAGGTTAAACCAATAGTCGTTGGCACATTATCTTATTATAGATCAAAATGTCGCGCTATCGCGTGTATTTGATCTTGACCTATCTGCCCTTTTGCGGTATGCAACCCAATCTAACCTAGGTTAAACCAATAGTCCTGGCACATTCTCTTATTATAGATCGAGAGGTGGCGCCCTTGCGTGTATTTGATCTTGATTTATCAGCCGTTTTGAGGTATCGCGTGTATTTGATCTTAATTTATCTGTCGTTTTGCGGTATGCAACCCAATCTAACCTAGGTTAAACCAATAGTCCTTGGCATATTATCTTATTATAGATCGAGAGGTGGCGCCCTTGCGTGTATTTGATCTTGATTTATCTTCCCCTTTGCGGTATGCAACCCATTCTAACCTAGGTTAAACCAATAGTCGTTGGCACATTATCTTATTATAGATCAAAATGTCGCGCTATCGCGTGTATTTGATCTTGACCTATCTGCCCTTTTGCGGTATGCAACCCAATCTAACCTAGGTTAAACCAATAGTCCTGGCACATTATCTTATTATAGATCGAGAGGTGGCGCCCTTGCGTGTATTTGATCTTGATTTATCAGCCGTTTTGAGGTATCGCGTGTATTTGATCTTAATTTATCTGCCGTTTTGCGGTATGCAACCCAATCTAACCTAGGTTAAACCAATAGTCCTTGGCATATTATCTTATTATAGATCGAGAGGTGGCGCCCTTGCGTGTATTTGATCTTGATTTATCTTCCGCTTTGCGGTATGCAACCCATTCTAACCTAGGTTAAACCAATAGTCGCTGGCACATTATCTTATTATAGATCAAAATGTCGCGCTATCGCGTGTATTTGATCTTGACCTATCTGCCCTTTTGCGGTATGCAACCCAATCTAACCTAGGTTAAACCAATAGTCCTGGCACATTATCTTATTATAGATCGAGAGGTGGCGCCCTTGCGTGTATTTGATCTTGATTTATCTGCCGTTTTGAGGTATCGCGTGTATTTGATCTTAATTTATCTGCCCTTTTGCGGTATGCAACCCAATGTAACCTAGGTTAAACCAATAGTCCTGGCACATTATCTTATTATAGATCGAGAGGTGGCACCCTTGCGTGTATTTGATCTTGATTTATCTGCCGTTTTGAGGTATGCAACCCAATCTAACCTAGGTTAAAGCAATAGTCCTTGGCACATTATCTTATTATAGATCGAGGGGTCGCGCTCTCGCGTGTATTTGATCTTGATTTATCTTCCGTTTTGCGGTATGAAACCCAATTTAACCTAGGTTAAACCCATAGTGCTTTGGCACATTATCTTATTATGGATCGAGAAGTCGCGCTCTCGCGTGTATTTGTATTGATTTATCTGCCGTTTTGCGGTATGCAACCCAATCTAACCTAAGTTAAACCAATAGTTCTTGGCACACTATCTTATTATAGACCGAGAGGTCGCGCTCTCGCGTGTATTTGATCTTGCTTTATCTGCAGTTTTGCGGTATGCATCCTAATCTAACTTAGGTTAAACAAATAGTCCTTGACACATTATCTTATTATAGATCGTGAGGTCGCACTCTCGCGTGTATTTGATCTTGATTTACCTTCCGTTTTGCGGTATGTAACCCAATCTAACCTAGGTTAAAGGAATAGTCTTTGGCACATTATCTTATTATAGATCGAGAGGTCGCGCTCTCGCGTGTATTTGATCTTGATTTATTTGCCGTTTCGCGGTATGCAACCCAATCTAACCTTTTTTTTTTTTTTTCTTTTTTTTTTATTGTGGTGAGGGGAAGCTTTTGTTGCCAAAGTGTGAGACTGGCGATTTCACGTCTTACTCACTAAACCCCATTCCACTTGGCGTCCATATGCCACCCCCGGTCGCGCTAGCATTCCGTCAGGGGGGCCGCCCGGACATGTCGCAATTACTGGCATGCCCTAGTTGTTCTTCTCTGTTTCCTTTCTTCTTCGATTTCGTTATTAACTTTTTTCCTCATTACTTCCTCTATGTAGTCCAGAATGTACTTTGTCTTCCGACTATCCGCAATTTCCTCCGCAATATTCTCCGTCCCTATTCGTCTGCCGCATAACAAGTTGACTCTCGTTCGTTCTGGAGTCCATCTGTCGCATACAAACAGGGTATGCTCCACAGTGTCCTCCCGTGGGCAGAACCAGCACCGATCGTTGTCCCGAAGCTTAAACCTGTACAGATAAGCTCCAAAGGATCCATGTCCAGTTAGAGCTTGCGTAACGAAGTAGTTCGCTTCCCCTTCACTTTCCAGCCAGGATTTAATGTCCTTAATGAACAACTTCGAGACGCCCTGGTATTCGTCCCATCGCGTTTGCCATTTAATTATGGTCTCTTCTCTGCACTGTTCTTTGGGTTTGTCCCCCTTGTACATCTCTGCCCTTTCCATTATTTGCAGCTGGAGCGGAATCATCTTCCCAATTACGTATAGTGCTTCTGTCGGTGCAGTAATATAGCCAGATGTTATTTTTAGGGCTATTTTTCGTCCTGTCCGCTGTACCCATTGTTGGCATTGCTTCATCTTCAATCCTTCTTTCCAGATCGGCGCCGCGTACAGGACTACCGACGAGGCCGCCGTAGCAACTACCCTTCTCTTCTGTGCCTTTGGACCATGAGTGTTTAGAAGGATCCTCCCTATTTGGTTCATTGCTTTTGTTGCTTTCTCCGTCGCGTTTTTAATGTGGGCTTTCATTCTTGTGTTCCGATCTAGTGTCACTCCCAGGTACTGTACAGTTTCCTTACTACTTATCTCCCGCCCTTCCACTGCTATCTTTACTTCTGTAACCTGCCTTCTACCCTCCAGAACTATCACTTCTGTTTTTTGTGGTGCTATCTTTATCTCCATGTTGTTTAATCGTGTTATTACTTTCTCCACCATCCTGTCTCCTATTCTTTCGACTTCTTCCCTGTCTTTGCCATGAATCACTATACATAGGTCATCCGCAAAACCTATTAGTTTAGCTTTCTCCTCTTCTTTGTCCTCCTCAAATATCTCGTCGTAAAAAATGAGCCATAAGACGGGTTCTAGTATTGAGCCCTGTAGGACTTCGCAAGTTACCTTGTGGCGTTTCCCCGATGGGAGTTGTATGCCTCGGTCCTTCAGGTACTCCTGGATAATTCGGATCAAATATGTGCTCAGTTTCTTCCTCTTCATAGCTTCGATGATTTTGTCCCAAGGAGCGGAATTGAATGCATTTTGTATATCCATAGCTATAAGGATAACAATTTCCCTGCCTTTGGTTGGTCGCGTTTTGAGCCACTTTGGGTATTGGAGGACGGCTTCGAGCGCGTCCATTGTTGATTTGCCAGGGAGGAAGCCGAACTGGTTATCGCTTATTAGGTGCCTACTTGTTATTTCTTCCATTATCCTCTCCTTTATTATGCTCTCCAATACTTTCGCCATAGAGCTTATCACGCATATGGGTCTGTATTTTTTCTCCGTCTCATTTGGTTTTTGAGGTTTTTCTATCAGAACCATTCTAGCTACTTTCCATTCTTTAGGAAACCTGCCATTTTCAAGGCATTTATTCATTTCTTTTAGCACTATTTCCTGGTTTTTCCCCCATGCCGCTTGGACGATTTCCGGTGTGAACCCATCTATGCCGGGTGCCTTTCTTTTCTTCATGCGGTTCAGACTGTTTTCCAGCTCCTGTGGTGTTACATTCCATTTTTCTTCCCATCGGCACTCGATCCTTTCCATATTGATACCTGGTTTTTGGGGGAACAGTAGCTCTACCTGTTCGTTCCAGGTCTTGTCATCTAAAGCTGTCGTCATTTGTCCCGTTTTTTTTGCGACTATGCGGTATGCCTTTCCCCACACATCATCTTCTAGTTCTTTGCATAGCCTGTTCCAGCATTCCTTTTTTTGCTTCCTAATTTCTTCTTTTAGCGTCCTCTTAGCGGTTTTGTATTCCTCCTTTATACGCTCCCATTGGTCGTCATTACAGCGTCCTCTTTTCCTCATCATCGTCCTTCGACGGTAGATACTGATCTTCCTAAGATCTGCGATCTTTCCGGTCCACCAATATGCCGCTTGCTTTCTTGGGTTATTGCCGTAGCGTTTTAGATACGTATCACAGGATACCTCGGTTTCCCTGACTAGATCCCTCATATTCTTTATTTTTTCTCGTCTATTCTGTTATTTTCCCGCAGCTTCTCCAGGTCCTCAGTCGGCTGACGCCACTTCTTATGTCTTATATGGGTAGATTTGTGTCCTTTTTTATTTTCTTCTCTGATACTGTACGTGATGTATTTGTGTCCGGACAGGCTTTCTTTTTTTTCGACTTTCCATCCAGTGGCTCTCCTTGCTAGTTTTCCTGTAGCCATTGCAATATCGATAACTGATACGCCATTTGCATTCACAAATGTCGGTTCGTTTCCTTGGTTCAGGATTTCCAGATTGCAAGTTTCCTTCATATCGTCTAGTATTTCTCCTCGTTTATCGGTGTATGCAGACCCGAATTCTCTTGATTTGGCGTTTAAATCCCCTGCTATCAATACTTCTTTCTTACTCCTTGTAACTACTTCCGTGAGTTTACCCATAAATGCCCTAAAGCTATCTATATCTTTGTTTGGGGAAAAATAGCATGATATTATTAAGATTTCTCCTATATCTATAGCTACGTAGCCCGTTTCCCTGGTTGTCCCCCTTATTTTGACATTCTATGACATAACTTTTATTACAGTATCACCGTTTATATCGCATAGTTCCTTCTGTGCCTTTTTTCTATTTGGTTCTTGCCCAATCACAATATCTATTTTTTCTTCGATTGCTGTGTGTATCATTAGATCGTATGCCCTCCCTCTCCCTCTATCCATATTTATCTGTAGGATCCTTATGTTTGAGCTTTTGGCACAATTCCCTTTGCCTTGTTGGCTTGCTCGCTTCGCTCTTTTTGTCTTACTTCCTTTTTGTATACTTCGCATTGAACGCTGTGCGCCCTATGTCCTGCTTTGTTGCAGTTGGGGCAGTACGGTTCCTCTGTGCATTCTGCCACTTTATGACCGGGTTTCGCGCATTTGACGCAGGATTTACTTCTGTCTTCGTTTTTACAGTCCACGGCTCTGTGTCCATATCCCCAGCATCTGAAACATTTTAGCACCTCCGTGATTGCAAAGATTTTGCAAGATGACGCTCCTACCAGTAAGTATTTGTGTGCTATCAGCTCATTTGCACTCGTAGATGATGTGTTTATTATTGCCTTCTGACATCTTCCTGCTGTCTGCCATAGCTTCCTCACTATTTTCCGGGCTTCCTCCGACTTCACTACTTCCTTAATTGCCTCCACGATTTCGTCTTTGGTGGTTATCAAGTCGAGTCCCACGATTTGCAGTGTTTTCCTTTTTTCCAGTCTGGTGTCCACTATTCTTAAATTTCTCTCCTTTTGCGCCAAGCTGTCCTTCATTTTGTCCAGTACTCCACTCCCTTTCCTCGCGGTTACGATTAGGTCTCCTCTTCTTGTTTGTCTAATTTGTCTAATACCTTGGTCTCCATTCGCCTCTATGGCTTCCCCCCTAACTTCTTTCAGAAGTTCCGCGTATGTTCTGTTACCTTTCATGAACACCAGGGCTTCAGTTTTTTGCGTCTTCCCTTGCTTTTTTTGTTGTTTCTCTCTTTCCCTTTCATCGCAGAACATAGTGCAGGAGAACGTACGTCTCCTCCATGCCATTTCTAGGACTTTTCTCCCCTTATCTGGGTCCATGCCTGGAATTACCATGCATGCCAGTTCTCTTATTCCCTCTTCCTCTATTTCTTGTCCCAGCTTCTCTAGAGCTATTAAAGCCTTATCTAGGTCATCAGGAATCATTACTCTAATTATTTTGCTCTCCTCCGCAATTTCTTTGCCATTTGCCTTCCTAATTATTCTCCTGGTGACGGATACTGTATCTTCTTCCTCCCTCTCGTTTATAAGTTCCGGGTATCTGTCTCTCACAGCTTTTGGTATTTCTATTTCCCTACCAGTTTCTGGTTTTTTAACTCCACACAGAATTACTTTTTCGCCTGCTCCTATCGGACATCCCTTGGCTTCCTTTACTCTTTCGAACATGTCTTCCTCCCATTCGGCCTCCAGCCAGTCTTTTAGCTCCATTTCCTCCTTTCCTTCTAGAGTTCGTCTAATTTTTTGCACGAGCATCCTAGTTGCTTTCGCACTTTCGGTCTCTGCCTCGTAGGGACCTCTCGTAGAGACCTCCAGGGTCTGTGTGCCGGCACAGCACACAGATGTCGGTGCCAGTTGGTCGGGCGTAGTTTGGGTATCTACGTCATAGGTCGGGATCTCTACTTTCTCCCATTTGTGGGTCTCTAACCAATCCTGTACCGTCTCCTTGTTGAGTGTATATACTTGTTTTTTCATGTGCCCTATGATGGTTTATATTTCTCTTTTAGTGTTAGGGTTTTCCTCCGTTAATTTCGCCAGCTGTGCCGTGTATTGTGTCAACATGTGAATTGCTTCGATGATGTTGTACGCGATTGGGCACTCCTTTTTTTTGATAGGGTCTATTTTGTCGGAATCGGTGGTCTCAATTGACGTGTCTCCCACTTTCCTTTTCTTGGTCAGCAGAGCAGCAGGCAGAGAATTGCACCTTTGCCTTTGTCCGGCGGGGTGCAGCCTGTTGTATGGCAGCCTAAGGCTATCGGCTGCCTGGTCTCTCGCGGCGGGTATTTTCCTGTCGGTAGACAGTCTCTCCTCAGCTTTGTCTCCCTCTCCCGTAGACAGACTGCGTGTCGAAGGTTTGCTCCCCCCAGAATCCGTGGAGCGGCCCGAGATTAACTCGGGGTGGGATTCCGGGCCATTGGCCCTACCCACCTGGGGTATTGTGTTTTTAACGAACGACATTTCCATATTTGTGGCTGACCCACCTAGACCGGCGCCACTGGGTCTAAGGAACTTTTTTTGTTAAAGAGGATTTTCCCCTCTGTGCAAGCCTGTTGGTCCGCGGGAGCTATTTTATTTCACTCCTACCCTCCAACCCTGCTGGATGCAGGGCCAGTGAGCATTCCCCTATCCGCCACCTGGGGACGCGCCGGTCGGGGTTACAGGTATCCCCACCCCCCAAATCGGGGGACCAAGAACCCAATCTAACCTAGGTTAAACCAATAGTCCTTGCTACGTTTCTTATTGTTATTTCAAGTATTTAACTAAATGTATATAAAATTATGGAAATATCTGCTTCAGAAATTAAACTAGTGCATGTTCAGCAGTGGTAAGAAAACAGTTGCCTCTTACTAGAGTTACGCATGCGTACTAAAATTGGATTATAAATTTTGGTACTTACGTATTAAATTTTTAAATGTCGGTAATCTACACCTAAAATTTTTATGATAAATCATAAAATAAAACATTTTATTTAAAATTAAGACATTTTTAAAACACAAAATACTTTATTTTTTAACCCCGGTTAGATTAGGTTGCCCGCCGCGAAGCGGACAGATAAATCAAGACAACATACGCGCTGCAGCAAGAACTCTCGATAGCGGTGGTGGCGTTAATACGTAAAGTACCAACATTTTAAATGTGTTTTAAGAAATAGTATAAAGTTGATAAAGCAAAATAAATTTGTGTATGTGTCCGCACCAATTATAAATGAAACATTTAATTGTTAATTGGATCGTTTTTACATATAAACCATATTCTAATTTCATAAATCAATGCAAATCGAGAAGATTGACATGGCCTCTGTGCAAGGATGTTATAATAGGGATTGTGCATGAAATTTAAATTTGGTTCAAATATTTTTTTTCGAATCTTTATGACCGTACATTTGAACTAAACCATTATTTTTGTAATTAATATCTTTTAAAATGCTTAAAATGAATAAATAATACTGCAAATTAAGTGAGGGAAATTCAAATTAAAACGAACTAAATCTTTCTTACCTGAAGAAACCTTGTCAGGTAAGAAATTATGTCATAATATATTGTGTATTTAACGCCCATATTTTATTTGTAGCCTGAGGAATGCGAAAATGAAACACTGAAACGTTGCATTAACATCATTTTTTTTAAATATACTAGCATATACGTTCATATACGAACACATTGTATACGTCGACATTGTGTTCCCAGGCTTTGCTGAGAGTACGTTAGACGTTCTGTATTTGGTCTACTGTCGATCTTCCAGGTCTAAAACTTGCTTGGTACTCTTCTATTATATTGGATGTAAAATGCTTAAATCTTTTGTTAATTATGGTCGTGAATAATTTGTATCCGCTGCACACCAGTGATACTCCTATGTGGTTTGAGCAAGCCATCCTATCGCCTTTCTTGTATATCGGGCATATTATGCTCTCGTTCCATTCTTACGGGATCTGCTCCTTCTTCCATATTTCCATTAGGAGACGGTGTAGGTAGCATGCTATCTTTTCGTCGCCCTGTTTCAGTATTTCGCTTTGTATTTCGTCGATGCCTAGAAATTTGTTAGCCTTTAGCGTGTCCATTGCTGTTACTACATTTTTTGTTGTTCCATTGTCTGTTAATTAACACGTGGTCAATTTGATTTCTTTTTGTATTGCCATCTGTGGGGCTCCATGTAGCCTTGAGTATGTGTCGATGTGGAAACAGAGTTGACTTGATTACCATGTTTCTGCCCGTTGCGAAATCTATTAATAGCTCTCCATTGTTGCTGGTTAATTCATGCAGACTATGCTTTCCAGTTGTTCCTCTATGCTCTATTTCTGTTCCGATTTTGGCGTTCATATCCCCTAAAATAATTTTAACGTCACTAGATGGCGAAGAGTCATAAACTCTATCCAGCTGATGATAGAAACTTATCTTTGTGTCATCGTGTTGCGCCTCCCTGGGGCAATGTACATTGATGATCGTTGCATTCGCGTAACGTGTATGGATGATAGTTTACATATTCTTTCATTGACAGGTTGAAAATCAATGATTGCTGGTTTCATAGCTTTATTTATGATGAATGCTACTCCCAATTCTTTTTTTGTTCTCATTCTCAAACTTTGTTCCCATCTGTTTTTCTACTATAACATCGTATATGATTTGTAGTCCCTACAACTGATACCTTCTGCATATCCATCTGGTCTCTTGAACTTGTTCTACGAGCGCTCTTTGTGCTCCTGGTTTATTGACCGTTCGTGCATACCAGGTTCCAAAAGAAAATTCCTTGTCCGTTTTTTTAAGTCATTGTTTAAGTTTATTGTTGGTTTTCTTCCGAGGCGTTGTTATGGGTTTCGTAGTGTTTTTGTTTTTCCAGGGACGGGTTACTGGCCTACCGCCCAACCATCTCCAGTAGGGAAAGGTAGTATGTTCTAGGCCAACCTCAACCTCCGACCTTGAAATTACAGATTCCTGTAAAATTCAAAAAATTACAGATTCCTGTAATTCAATTTCCGCTACTATATCACAGATGGCGCTTTACAGATTCCTGTAAAATTCAAAAAAATTACAGATTCCTGTAATTCAATTTCCGCTACTATATCACAGATGGCGCTTTACAGATTCCTGTAAAATTAAAAAAAATACAGATTCCTGTAATTCAATTTCCCCACAGATGGCGCCACGTGGAAACATGACAGTTATTTATATATCTTGTGTATTTGCTTGCCTATGGATTAGAGTTATAAATGTATTGAGAGCAGCATGTAATTAAATATATTCAAAAAATTGAGTAACTTAAAATATCTTGTGTATATGGTTGCCTAACACTATTTGGTGGATTAGTGAATTAAATACTGGACTACTAGAGTGAACTAGATTAGTTAATGCCAGACTAGAATAGATATTATCAGACTAGAACCAGACTGGGAAAAGTAAATTCACATTCCTACATAATATTTATTATAGCAATCATTTATAATGAGGAAAAATACCACCACCAGCCTAGACAAGTTTAGACTAGATTAGCAAATCCGCATTATTAAAACTGAATAGTGTTTACTATCGTAATTGAAATGATGTAATTAAAATATAAATTGCAAAATTACAGGAGCTATTTATTGGATTAGTGTTATAAATGTATTGGGGGATCATCCTATAATTCAATATATTAAAAAATGTATTATTATAAAACTGAATAGTGTTTACTATCGCAATTAAAATGATGTAATTAAAATATAAATTGCATATCAAATTAATTATTAACCATATCATTCATATTACATCATTTTAATTGCGATAGTAAACACTATTCAGTTTTATAATAATACATTTTTTAATATATTGAATACCCTTCTTTTTCTTGCACAGTCAGAGTGCAACTCAATATGTTCGTAGATCTCAGAGTTATGCCGCTTTCGGAATTCCCCATCTTCCTTTACCGGGCCTAGGATCTTTCTAAGGATTCTCCTCTCTTTAATTTTCAATTTCTCTGTCAGACCTCTTCGGTTCAAGGAAACACACTCCATGGCATACAGGGCTTCTGGACGTAAGACTGATGTGTAGTGCTTAAGTTAATGGTTGCGTGACAGGCATTTCTTGTTGTAAGTGTTCTTATTCAGTAGATAGGTTAGTTCTAATTTGTTGACTCTCTTGAATAATGATGCTCTTTCTGATAAGTTGGGTTCAATCCATTCGCAGAGATTCTCAGTCCTCTTGATGTTTCCCTGCTCTAGTAACATCTATCTGTTTGCTTCTCTGATATTGGTCAAGAATTCTGTTTTCTCCAGCGACAATTGAAGACCCACGTTGCAAGCCTGTTTTCTGAGGCAATTTACCTGCAAGAGAAGAGAGAAATTTCACGGTAGTTGTTTAGACCAGTAAAATCTCCCCTTTTGTGAAGCGGATGGATCATTTCCAATCAGGTGGTAATTTCTCTGGTTCCCACATGTCCTGCATGATCTCATTTAGCTTGCACACGGCATTGTTTCTAGCACCTTTCTACAATTTATCAACGATAGTTTCCTCTCCAGCTGCCTTATTATTCTTAAGAAGTTGAATGATCTGGCCAACTTCTTCCAATGAAGGGGGCAGCGAGTCAATGTTTGTGTGGTTTGTTTATAGTCGAAGTCTTCTCTGGGTGGGTCACCGTTGACTATATTTTTACAGTACTGAGCCAAAAGGTGGCAGTTGTCCTTGTCGTTATAAGCCAGTTTCCCTTGCGAGTCTCTGATGTCAAGCCTTGGCGGAGCGTATTTTCTGAGTGTCTGCTTGAAGGTTTCAAAGAAATCTCTGGAGTTATTCATAGCAAAGCTCTCTTCGATTTGGGTTAGTTGGTTTTGTGTAAAGGTCCGTTTGGTTCCCCGCATTATATTGGCTGTAACCTTTCTTTGTTCTCAAAATTTAATACCAATTTTCCTTGGTTTTTGTTAGAATTCCACTTCACCGAGGCTGTCTGTCTTTGGGCTATTGCATTGTCCGTGACTGATTTATTTATATCATATAATCTTCAATTCGTTGAAGAAAATAGATATTTAAAGTTGTCCCATAAACCTTTTTTTTTTTCAAGCGCGCTAAAAATAAATAGTTTCACTTCGTGCTGTGCCCACTTAGCGCACATAGCGGAGAAAATACAACACGTTGTACACTGCATAACTGCATAACTTAGCCGTCCGACAAATTGTTTATATCCCCATTGTTTCTAAATATTCCGCAATCCTTTACTCGAATGAAAATATTAACACTCGTCATGAGCAGAATTCTTGGAAAATTTCATAAATTAATTATAGAGCAAAAAACTCAACCCTTTGACAAATTATTTCCATTCTCTATTGAAATGTAAATAGGAACATTCGTATTGTGTAGAATTTCTGGGATATTTTATAATTTCATTGAAACATCCCATTTATTTAATCTTTTAATCTGAATAACAACATTACGTTTATTTACATGTTATTTTGAAGACGGTGTATGCGTTGAAAAATATGAATTTATTAGTGCTGTAATGCGGGCTTATCTGTTTTCAACCTTTAATTCACGCAACTTCCATTACGCGCGAGCTTTATTTATGCATCGAGTTTCAAACTAAGCTCTAATGTTTCACAAAGGACAACTAACTAATTCTCATTTTCAAATTTCCTCTAACAAGCTTCATTGTTTGATTTAATAAATTACAAACAAACATTCTCTAGAAATTACGCTTACACAAACATCATTAACATCATTGTGGCATCCAAAAATGATTATATTCTCAAAAAATGTCTATTGTTTTAAACTTTATATTCTAAAAACCGCAAAAATGTTAAATGTAAAGTAAATTCTCATCCAGTCTCGTATTGTATTGCCTATTCTCGACAAATCTTTTTCCGTCTTGTCGCGTCTACTTCCGACTAGCATCGCTCTGTCTGGCCTCGTCTAGTTCAGTCTTCTGCAGTCTCGCCTGACCAGCGATTTTTACTCATCTAGTCTGATTTTATTTGATCTTGTCTCCTATGATCTTGTCTGGTCTCCTCTGCTCTTGTCTAGTCTTGTCGCGCCTTGCTTAATCTCGGCTGATTTTGTTCTACCTTGTCTGGTCATGTCGACTCTTGTCTGGTCTTCACTGGTCATGTCTGATCTTGTCTGTTCTTGTCGGGCCTTGTCAGGTCTTATTTGGGTTGTCTAGTCTTGTCTGGTGTTGCCTGAACTTGTTTGGTGTTATCTTGTGTTGTCTGGTCCTCTTTGGTTGTGTCTGATCTTGTCTGATCTGGTCGGCTCTTGTCTAGTCTTGTTTGCTCTAGTCATGTCTTGTCTGGTCTAGTCTAGACTTGTCTGGTTTTGTCTCGTCTTGTCTGGTCTTATCACACCCTGTCAAGCCCTGTCTTGTTTGGTCTTGTCTTGTGTGGCCTTGTCTGGTTTTGTCTGATCTTCTCTAGTCTTATCAGTTCTTGTCTGGTCTTGTCAGGTCCTGTCTTATTTGGTCTTGTCAGGTCCAGTCTTATTTGGTCTTGTCTGATTTTGTCTTGACTTGTCTGGTCTAGTCTAGCCGTGTCTGTTCTTATCTGGTCTTCGCAATTCTGGTCTTGTCTGGTCTTGTTTGGTTTCATCTGGTAATGTCTGGTCTTTTCTGGTCTAGTCTGGTATTGTCTGGTCTTGTCTAGCCTTGTCGGATCTTATCTGGAACGTCTGATCTTATTTGGTATTGTCTGATCTTGTCTACTCTTGTCTGATCTGCTCAAGTCTTGTCAGGTCGTGTCTGGTCTTGTCTGGTCTTGACTGGGCTTGTCAGGTCGTGTCTGGTCTTGTCTGGTCTTGTCTGGTCTTGTCTGGTCTTGTCTGGTCTTGTCTGGTCTTGTCTGGTCTTGTCTGGTCTTGTCTGGCCTTGTCTTGTCTTGTCTGGTCTTGTCTGGTCTTGTCTGGTCTTGTCTGGTCTTGTCTGGTCTTGTCTGGTCTTGTCTGGTCTTGTCTGGTCTTGTCTGGTATTGTCTGGTCTTGTCTGGTCTTGTCTAATCTTGTCTGGTTTTGTCTGGCCTTGTCTGTCTTATCTTGACTTGTCTAGTCCTGTCTGGTCTTGTTTAGTCGTATCTGATCTTGTCTGATATTCTCGGGTCTTGTCTGGTCTTATTTGATCTTGTCTGGTCTCGTCTGGTCCGTTTTGGTCTTGTATGGTCTTCTCTGATCTAGCTTGGTCTTGTTTCTATGGTCCAGTCTCTTGTGTGGTCCAGTCTGGTCTTGCTTGGTCTTGTCTGGTTTTGTCCGATCTTGTGTGTTCTTATCTGGCCTTGTCAGTTTTTCTCCGGGTTTGTGTAATTTTGTATGATCGAGTCATCTCTTGTATTGTCTGGCCTTGGATGGTCTTGTCTGGTCTTTTGTGATCTTATCTTGTCTAATCTTGTCTGGTCTGCGCTGGTCTTGTCTGGTCTTGCCTGGTGTCGTCTGATCTTGTCTGATGTTGTCTGGTCTTATCTGGTCTTATCTGGTCTTGTACGGTCATATTTTGTTTGCTCAAGTCTGACCTTGTCCGGCTTTGCCTGGTTTTTTCTGGGATTGCATGGTCTGGTCTGATCTTGTCTTATTTGGTCTTGTTTTGTCGGGTCTAGTCTGGTCATGTATGGTCTTGTCTGTTTTTGTCAGGCCTTTGCCGGTCTTGTTTGGTCTTTTCTGGTCTTGTCAGTTCTTGCTGGTCTAGTTTGGTCATGTATCGTCCTGCCTGGTCTTGTCTGGTTTGTCAGGTCTTGGCTGGTCTTGTCTAATCTACCCTGGTCTTGTCTAATCTACCCTGGTCTTGTCTTATCTACTCTGGTCTTGCCTGGTCTGGGCTTGTGCTATCTGGTCTTGTCTGATCTTGGCCGGTCTTTTCTGGTCTTGTCTGATCTTGTCTCGTCTTTTGTGGTCTTGTCTGGTCATATCTGATCTTGTCTGGTCTTATCTGGTCTTATCTGGTCTTGTCTTGTCTTGTCTTGTCTGGTCTGATCTTGTTGGGTTTTATCTGGTCTTGTCTGATCTTGTATTGTATTGTGTGGTCCAGTCTGGTCTGGGCTGTTCTTGTCTGATCTTATCACAACGACTCAGCTGATAATTAATTAAAATTTGTTAAAATGTTTCAATTAATTTTGAGACAACCATTATATAGATCAAGCATTCTATACAGATCCGTAAGTGCTTCTTTTTCTTTTTGGTGCCATATCCGCCTAGCGAATGTTGGCGATCATCCCCGCTATAATAACTTTATTGACAGCAGCACGGAACAACTCGACTGATATCTTTCCATACCACTGTCTAAGGTACCCCAACCATGTGGTTTGTCATCTACCCGGTCCTCTATTACCATTGATCTTGCCTTGCATGATGAGCTGCAGTAGGCGATATAGATTATTTGGCACGATGTGTCCCAGGTAAGAGAGCTTCCTTATCTTGATGTTTGGCATGACTAGATTAGATTCCCGACTTCCTCTAAGGGTTTGGCGCACGTCAACCTTAAGGCTTATTGTGCTGTTGGCATGACTAAGATGACTTCTTTCATATTTTTCTCAGAACCTCTTGGGTAGATACTTGGGTAGTTTCATATGGACTCGAATTACTTGGTATAAGGTCCAAACCCTCCTTCACTAGTACTTTCTTCAGACCAACTGTATTTTCAGGCCAAAGGTCATAACTCATCTAATCTTGCTACTTTATATTCTCAAGTTGATTTCGTGTTCTGCAATGGAACTCAACTGATCCGCAGAATTATACGATACACCCACATCTCGAAGACCTCGATAGTCGATATGATGGGCATCGATAGCACCGTAAGTGAAAACTTACGGTGCTATCACTTACTCATGAAAAACCAAAGACTTTGAAATCAAAGAAAAAATCTATCGTATTCTCCATTCCAAAACACGAAATCAACTTGAGAATATACAGTAGCAAGATTAGTTGTTAGAAAGATTAGATGAGTTATGATCTTTGACCTGAAAATACAGTTGGTCTGTAGATGAAGGAAAGTACTGGTGAAGGAGGGTTTGGACCTTATACCAAGTACTTCGAGTCCATATGAATCTACCCAAGTATCTTCCAAGCAGATTACCTTAAGTAATTGACAGATGTGCACAATTTAACCTCAACAGAAATTATGGTAGTATCTAGCAAAATTGTAAATTACCTCAACATCACCTTCCATGGCCTCTAACAAGATTCGATCTAAATGGTGCATAGTAACACTCATTCTAGAAATACACCTTTTAGCAAAATTCCCCAACTCGAAGCTTTTAACAGTGGGCTCGGTATAAAATAATCAAGCTGCCAATAATTAATACCAAGTCTTGCAGTGTTCTTGAGTATCCGACCTATAGGCTTGGTCGGATACTCAAGAACACTGCGAGACTTGGTATTAATTATTGGCAGCTTGGTTATTTTATACCGAGCCCACTGTTAAAAAACCTCTCCAATCAATAATCGCATTATAAAGTTCAAATTACTATACGAACTAAATATCTTGGCGTCAATTGTTCACTGGGCGTCCAAGAGCCAGTGCTTCCTACGCAGATTGAATTCAGTTAGGAAAACTCCTTCGTATACACCGTACAACGGCATGGATTTTAAAATTTGATTCCCGAAATCAACGTGGCTGCAGTGTGAAGAAGAATGAACGCTGAGCAATGCACGGACGACTTCTATTCTGCCTTGCAGCAATGATCCAGTTACCGTCTCCCAATAGTCTGCATGAGATTCGATACCCAACATTTCGCCTAATAATAATTCAGCGGCTTTCCTCTCGTATTTTGGGACAGAGACCGGAACAGCCTCGCAGTGCAATCGAAACGATGCAATTTGCTGGTCCTAGATACGTCATGACATATATGGCGTTGTCTTCAGAGCTTCGCCCCGCCAAACAGGCCCACGGCAGACCAGCTCTGGTCTGCCGTGGGGCCAGATTACAAATGTACATTACAA
Organism: Phosphuga atrata; assembly: GCA_944588485.1. Taxonomy (NCBI): domain Eukaryota; kingdom Metazoa; phylum Arthropoda; class Insecta; order Coleoptera; family Silphidae; genus Phosphuga; species Phosphuga atrata. The sequence continues at coordinate 48,326,570 of OX155904.1, forward strand.
ATTACAAATTTTACAGATTACAAATACATTTGTAATCTGGCCCCACGGCAGACCAGAGCTGGACAAATTCCTTAACCATCTTAACTCCCAACACGACCAAATTAAATTCACAATGGAGATAGAAAAGCATCAACAACTTCCCTTCTTGGATGTTTTGGTACAGAAGAAACCTGACGGCACTTTGAGCCACACTGTGTACCGGAAACCAACCCACACAGACAGATATCTGAACGCTTCTTCGCACCATCATCCTAAAACAACTTGCATCTGTAGTCAATACTCTTACCACCCGATCCAAAAGACTAGCCGACCAGCTTAACATACCGAAAGAATTGAGGAACTTACGAGAAGCTCTTTCTTCAAATGGATATCCAAACAGCTTAATATCCAGAGCTTTCCGTCGTACAGAGAACAGTAGCCAAAGAACTGAAGAACGTCAGAAACTCGTTAGCACAGCATACCTACCATATGTTCATGGATCAACTGACAAAATCGACAGAATACTAAAAAAAAACAACATCGACACCATTTTCAAACCTAACCAGAAAATATCCTCCATGCTACGCAGCGTTAAAGACACCATCCCGTTAGAATCCCCTGGAATTTACGAATTACCTTGCGGAACATGTGAACGAACCTACATTGGACGTACCAACAGAAAAATATCTGCTAGGGTTCAAGAACATGTAGTTTCAATCAGACACAGAGACAAAGTTTCATCGGCACTTGTCCAACACACAAACACCGGTCACTGGATGGACTTTAGAAATTCAAGGACTGTTGCACAGATTAGCCACGAAATGTCACGAGTATACAGAGAAGCCATAGAGATAGAAAATCGAGACTACTGCATGAACACGAGAGACGATTCCTTGAGACTGCCCCCAGCATGGCGACCGATCATATCCACCCTCAAAATGCAATCCCAGACACCCCAGACTCATGTACGACCAACAAGACAAACAAACAACCGAACCGAAGCACCGCACAAAACGCGCATGGCCCGAAGCCAGACAGCTATAAGTAGTCGCATCGCACGAACGAGCTCTCAGTATGCGTCTAACGGTTGACCCGCACGGACGCATATATCTCTTGAGAATGGCGAATGTTCGCCGAAACGTCGAGAATCCCGTTCTTTTCAGAGCCAACCCTCAGCATCAACGCGGAATCCCCGAGAAAACAATACAACACAGGTATCTATCCGCGAAAACCTCAAATACCACATAAATATATATATATATATATATATATATATATATATATATATATATATATATATTATATATATATATATATATAAATATATATATATATATATATATATATATATATATATATATATATATATATATATATACATATATATTTATTTTTGTTGCACAATAAAAAACTAAAAAACACATTATTATTATTTGTCTGGCTCGCGAATGATGTTATAAATTTCTAAATGGCCCTTCGCAGAAAATAGGTTACTCACCCCTGGTTTAAAGTTATGTAAATCTCTAATATCGCTCTTAATGAGTTCCGAGGACCTGGGCTTGAAATCCCCCTACAACCACCTGCAATTGAAAGATGAGTTATGAGGGCAAGGTTACCAAGCATATCATAAAAACACAAATTTTCTATGCTTTGCAACATTTTGGCCTCTCTTGAAAAACTTTGTCGGTGAAGATAAAGGTCTCTTTCTCTAATACAGGGCCTCCCAACCGGTGGTACGCGACTCACTGGTGGTACGCGGGAACGTTTCAGGTGGTACGCGTGAGTGATTTGAGAAACATGCTGTTAATAGCTTCTGAACGCATGAGCAGTGAGCACGCAAACATTACTCAGCGGCTTGTCTCTGCGGGAGTGGCTTCGGGGACGGGGCGACGAGAGCTGTCTTACTCCTCTTCCCCCACGGCCCACGCAATTAATAACTTCCCCTGATTGTGCAAGTTCGTTGTTCGCAGATTGTTGTGGGTGTTGTGATCAGAAAACTGAACTATGAAACGATTTCTGACTTCCTCTTTTACTTCAAAGGATTGTGCTAAAAAACCTAAATCACCGGCCAATCGTAAATACGATGAAATCTACTTACAGTACGGTTTTATAGTGAAGCCAGGGACTGAAACCAGTGACAATCCTATTCCTCAATGTGTTGTATGTCTTGACACACTTTCGAACCAAAGAATGAAACCTTCTTTACTGATGCGACACCAAAATACTAAGCACCCTGATTTGATTGGTAAGCCCATTGAATTTTTTTAAAGAAAATCTATTTTTTCAAGAAAGAAACCCAATGTTTGACGAAGTTTGTCGATACTGTTACTAACTTGATAAAGGCGTAATACCTTGCTAGTTTAAGAATTGCAAAAGATGGAAAGCCTCACACAATCGGTGAGACGCTTTTGCTGCCGGCCGCTGTGGATATGGTCCAAGCCGTGTTAGGAGAAAAGGCAACCAAAGAAATTAAAAAGTACTACTATCTCATATTACATAGTTAAGAGACGAATTGTCGATATGTCTAATAATATTGAAGAACAACTGGCTTTAAAACTTCAATAATGCACTTATTTTGCACTTCAAGTTGACGAAAGCACCGATGTTACAAACATGACGCAGCTACTTGTTTTCGTGCGATTTGATTATAATGAAGAGGTGATAGAAGAGATTTTGTTCTGCAAACCACTTGAATCAAATACCACAGCGGAACTCTTTTTTAAGGTAATTGATGAATATGTGTTCAAAGTAGGCATTCCCTGGTCCTAGCGTATTGGCTTGTGATCAGATGGTGCAAAAGCTATGTCAGGAAGATTGACAGGCCTATCAGCAAAATAAAGGAAGTTGCTCCTGAATGCAAAAGTACGCATTGTGTCATCCATCGAGAAGCATTAGTTGCTAAAGGTATGCCGGTATTAATCTTAACTCCGTTTTATCAGATGCTGTGAAAGTTATTAACTTAATAAAGGCTAGGGCTCTAAACACAAGATTATTCTCCTTGATGTGTAAAGAAATGGGTGGCAAGTTCAAGACTTTTTCCCTGCATACAGAACTGAGGTGGTAACCTGGGGGGGAAATTTTGAATCGTCTCTTTGAACTGAGATCAGAGGTTTTTATGTTTTTAGGTGAAAAAAATCATGACATTAAAACATTGTTTGCTGATGAAGAATGGTTGTCAAGATTGGCTTATGTAGCCGATATTTTTGACAAACTCAACACACTGAACTTGACACTTCAGGGACCAAACACAACAGCCTTCACAGCCAGTGACAAAATAAACTCCTTGAAGAGAAAGTTGGTCCTGTTTTGTTCACAAATACAGGAGAAGAATTTATCTGCATTTCCCACTCTATCATCATTTTTTGAAGAAAATGAAATATCTCCAATGCCAGATGTGGTTGCAGATATCATTGTTCACTTGGAAGGCTTTCAAAAAAGCTTTTAGAAGTATTTCTCTGAAGATTATTTAAAAGTGGACTTGATCAGAAATCCTTTTTCGGGAACCTCACCAAATGAATTGGAACTGAAAGAATGTTTTATTCATCTTACAGAAGATAGTTTCATGAAAGATTATTTTAAAGAGAAATCTTTAATTAACATCTGGATCGGATATAAAACCGAGTATCCTTTGATCTTCCTGCAAGCTCTGCTATTGTTGATGCAATTTGTTACGAGTTACTTGTGTGAGAGTGGATTGTCTGAACTCTTGTACATAAAAAATAAACATAGAAGCAGGATAAGTGTTGAAGATAACTTAAAGGTGAAGATAAGTTTCCTTACTCCTAATGTTAATATTTTAATCACAGGCAATCAACAACAAGTTTCGCACTAAAGGCTATAAAAGTATAATTTGTATGATGAGTTTGTACCAATTTTTTATTTGTATGTTTTTAGACGTATGATGATGTAATGAAAATGATGATGTAATGAAAAATATATTAAAAATAAAGTTTTTATACAATTTTGTTTTTTATTGCGGCAGCATAAAAAACAAAATGAGGATTTTTATTCCTCGAATAAAACATAAATTAATGATGATGAAGGGACATGAACTTTTTATAATAATTTTGTAAGGAATTACCCATTCTCATATACGCGACAACAACTACGCGACGTTTCACGAAATCGCCTGTCAAATAATGATTACATTGTTTTCAATGAGCACGTTCTCACTATGGCTACGCGACAGTTACTAAAAGTCGGAATTCAGCGCGCTGTCGCTGGGATTATTTCGTGAGCATTCTTTTACGTTTTGTCGCACATTGCATGACGCTTGGAGAGTTTGTTTCTGATTCGAATGACGGATTGTGTCAAAGAACGGCGTGTTTTTGAAAATGAATGGAATGAACGACGAAAAAGCAGGAATTGAGCTACTTGGTTAGTAGATCTAATTTGAAAAGAAATTTCTTTAAAATTAGATGAGACTCGTAAGTACAGACTCTTGTAATTGTTTGAAGAGAGTATAGAATTCTCCTTCTACTAGTTTTGTTCTTAAGATCCGATGCAACCAATATTTTCTTTTCCTTTTCTTTCCTTTTAAATTCTCATTTTCATAACACATGGCTAAGACGAAAAAACCATCATCGGAACTTGACGAACATGACATTTTGATAATATAACAACCTGAAATGTAGAGAAACTACAGATTTGACATTTGCAGCAAATAATCGCTTAGCAAAGTATCGCATATATGAGAATACCTAGCAGCGACGTGATAATTCGCGACAGTTCATTGTGCAACGTCGCGTAGATAGTGTCGCGTATATGAGAATCGGCCTTAATAGTCACATTTTATTTGATTTTGACACGCAGCCAAAAATGCACACTTGATGATCTCAAGGAAGCGTTCGTGCAGAAATTTGAGCACTAAACATTAATCACTGTTTCTATTGCAATCGAATAAGTACGTCATTTCGAGTTAACGAATGATTTATTAAAAGCAAAGGTGGGCAAACTTGGCTAAAATTAATTCTTTAGTCTTTGGTTGTGGGTCGCAAGGACAATAAGAAAAGCTGTAGCGGAAATGTGGTGGCCGATATGTAGTCCTTATTTGAACTCACGTATTTCCTCAAATAAACACCTAAATTCAGTGATATTCGTAAACTTAAATAAATAGTATTGATGGACATAAAAGAGCTTTTTGTAGAAATAATTAAGGTTGTTATATTAACTATGGTTAATTAAATTAACTTTAAATATTTAAAGTTGTAGCGGTATAATGTTTTTTGTTTATCCCCTCTAATTCGTGCAACTTCCATTAACCCCGAGCTTTGCAAACGTATCGAATTTCATAACTAAAATATATGTAACTTCTCATCAGCATTTAGCAACCACCACCGTCAGTGGCGTAGCTAGCCCTAAATAGACTCTGTATCCAAATTTGTCGGGGGGTCTTTTTACCCGCCTGTGGCGAAGCTCAAATTTCTGCGTTCACACGTCGGGACCCCTGTAGTTTGGGGTCTCCATGTCATTGATGTTTAAAGTTGCTAATCCTCTATCGAGCGCCTCGAGCTTCGGGCGAAGGAGCCAAATGAAGTAAGGGTACTCTTTTGTCCTGAGTTTAAAAAGTCGAAGGCAGATCAACTACCTCAGTGGTCAACGACATATCAATGCAGATGGCAACGGGAAACCACCGCAGTAAAGACCCCAATGGGTATCCCTAATATCATCATCATGCCGATATTGAAAACCAAATTTTCCGGAGCTATACGTCTGTCTAGTCTTGTCTGTCTAGTTTAGTATGTCTGCTACACTGGTGCACTGGTGGTCAGACAAAATATCTATCCTGAGTACCTCGTGCGCTGCTGCTAGAAGAAAATGTCAACGACAAAAACTAAAAAAAGCAGTTGATGAAACGCTCAAAACGCTAACGGACCTATATAGAAGCAGAAAATAAAGACAACGACCTATGGGGAGATGCCTTCCAGCTATGCCAAAAGAAACTTAAAGTGCTACCGCCAAACACTCAAATGCCAATGAATGACCTGAAACGAGTTGTAGATATACTGTTCCCACAACATGAACCTTTTGTCTGGGAACAAGCAGAGGTTAATGATATACCGCTATTTACCGAGGAGGAACTCACCAAAGCAAAAGGCCGCATCCACGACAGCTCCAGGCCCAGATGGCATCTCGCCTGAGGTTATTAAACTCGATCAACCAAAATTTGTTCTAGATATAATGAATGCAGAACTAAGTGCCGGGAACTTTCCCAAGAAATGGAAGTGCGCAAGGCTTGTCCTTCTCCGCAAGGATGACAAACCGTTAGACAATCTATCATCGCATAGACCCCTGTGTATTCTGGATACGCCGGGGAAGCTACTGGAGCAGCTCCTGATGGACAGACTTCGAAGGGGACTTGAGGATTGCATCGGATTTTCCAAGAGACAATTTGGGTTCAGAGAGGGAAGATCCACTATCAACGCAATAGAAGCGGTCCTAAAACTTGCAGAAGAAACTAGAAGTGGCACCAAAAGGACAAGGAAAATATGTGCACTAATTACGTTTGACGTTAGAAACGCTTTCAACTGTGCTAGTTGGAAAATAATAATGAAGAAACTAACGGAAAGAGGAAATAGCGCCTTACCTCCTGCGCATCGTAAGGAGCTTCTTCTATAATAGAACACTGTTTCTGCAAGCATATGTCGTTTCGGTAGAGAAAGAACTGAGTAGCGTGGTCCCACAAGGGTCAGGTTTATACCCTACTTTGTGGAACATCTTGTATAATGGCGTCCTAAGATTGAAACTTCCGGAGGGTGCCACACTCATTGGCTTCGCGGACGATCTGGCGCTCGTTGTCTCAGCAAAAACGGAATCCATGCTAATGCAAACGGTAAACCGCACAATTCGCCAAGTAACCGATTGGATGACATCAAACAACCTGAGCCTTGCTCCCGAAAAGTCTGAAGCAGTGTTACAGACAGACCTAAGGAGAATCAACGCTATACAGTTTAAAGTGCAACATACATATATAAGCCCAAAGAACGAAATTGACAAGACAAGAGCCGCTCCTTCGCTCCACACCTCACGAAGGCAGCAGCTAAAGACATAAAGGAAATGGCGGCATTGGACATAATTATGCCTGATGTAGGTGGGCCCAAAAGCTCCAAACGTAAACTCCTTGGTACGGTCGTACAATCCACAATGCTATATGCTGCCCCAATATGGGCACAAAGTATGGCAGTAGAAATCAATATTTACAAACTAGGGAAAATTCGAAGAAAAACTGGAATCAGGATCTGTAGCGCATACAAAACTGTATCGGAAGAAGCAGTATTGGTAATAGCTGGTATAGCCCCCATAGAGCTTCTGGTAAAGGAGAGAGCCGAACTACATGAGACCGGATGTGATAGGCAATCTAGAATTGCCGCTAGAAAAAATCTTCTAGCAGAATTTCAAGAAAAATGGTGGGCGTCCGAAAAAGGACAACGGACGAAGTTGATCATACCAGATATCACCACATGGCTCAACAGGAAGCATGGCGAGACTAACTTTTATCTGACTCAGTTCCTCACAGGGCATGAGTGCTTCTGCGACTACTTGAAACAAATACGCGCCGCCGCAGATGACTTGTGTGAATACTGTGGTGATAAGACACACAATATTTAACTCCTGGAGATAGGAAGCAGAAAGGGACGAACTAACAGCCAGCATGAAGATACCTTTTAACGCAAGAACGGTAATGGGTTACATGCAACAAAATACAGAAAACTGGGATAGAATGTCCAGTTTTGTTAAATTTATTATTTCCTCTAAGCAAAATGACGAAAAACTGAGACGCTATCGAAAAATCCACCAGTAAGCTAAACAATCACGCTGAAGATATGCTATCTGCGGTTCCGGCGTGATTGGAGATGTTCGTAGGGCCACTTGTCTGTGAACTCTCAGCTGCCAGCTACGTCCAGAAAAAAAGTCTTGTCTTGTCTATCTATGAAAGTGGGAACTTGGAATACAAGAAGTTTGTTTACGCTATGGAAACTGGATTACATCGTGTTGGAAATGGAAAAATTGAAAGTAAAAATCCTGGGTGATAGTGACGTTAGGTGGGCAGGAAGCGGTATTTTTCCAACCAGCTTTGGTACTATCTATTACTCGGGAAACAATGACCCGAAACACATGTATGCAGCTTGGATTATCCTAGAAAAGGGAATTACGTCGGGAATTAAAAAACGTAGGCTCGTCCATGGAAACAAAAAAAAGGATATTAGTTTCGTATATACTATTGGAATTTGAAGTCCCTTTAAAACTTACCATTGGGACATATATGTCCCGCAAGTCTTTTCATGTTGAAAAAATATTGCTAGTGTGGGCGATAAGGTTTCAGTAAATATAACTCACGTTTATGTTTTATAAATAATGTATTTACACACATAAATATAAACACTATAATAATATGTTGATGGAACTACAACTTTCACTTTATCCTCGAACTATGAAACTTAAAATCTTGTGGTGTCGATCTTGTGTCTCGGTGAGTACTGTCCGTTGTTCTGGGGTGACTGTATTTATATCTCCTTCCAGGTATGAGGGATTATTCGTGGGGTATTGTTTCTAGGATCTGGTCATAAAATATCCATATTACCAAATCGTCCGAGGGATTATAGAAACAAACCCCATTACAAATTCTTAGAAAATTCTTACAGAAAAAGATATTTGGAAACTTTTATAATTCATACCTGGGGATCTATTATAAGCGGCCCGTGGTCGCTACAATGGAAATAAACCTCATTGTGAGAGACTCTAAGAAAATGTCTAGAAAGTAGTTCCTACAGTACCCCCTGCCACTGATTGAATTCACGAAAAACCTGCTAGTAGTCGATCGGGAAAACGAACTTGTCTTCCAGATCACGTGGTGTAACCGGAATTGAGCTGATTGGGTTGTTCGGGCTGGTGTTGTACAAAATCAGGAAGTGCAGGAATTCGCTGTATGTCTTCGTAATCGTGGTTGATCTCAATCTCTAGTTCGTCGTTACTAACGTATGCCGGCTTGAGTCGGTCCACAGAAATTTTAATGTCGCTCCCGCGGATGTGCACGGTCAAAAACTTTTACGCACGGTTGACAATTTTGAACGGACCATCGTATGATTATTGAAGTGGTTTTTTGGCCCATAATGGCAGACAAATACATAGTTGGTGGTTGCAAGGTCTTTGAAGATGAAGGTTATTCTCTCCATGACTCGTACCGTTGATCGGGCGTAAATCTTCCAGATGTTGTCTCAGATCTTGCAGAAAATGGCTGGAAACGTCCTCTTTGAGGCTCTGGTCTCTAGCGACTAGGAATTCTCCTGGCAGCCTTAAAGGTTCACCATACACTAGTTCAGCCTTGGTAGCCTGCAAATCTTCTTTCCATGCTGAGCGTATACCCAGCAACACCGTGGGAAGTACTTCGGTCCATCTACTGTTTCGATGGCATTTGATTGCTGCTTTCAGTTGGCGGTGAAGTCGTTCAACCATGCCATTGGCCGCTGGATGATAGGCAGTGGTGCGTAGGTGGTTCGTACCGGTCAGACAGTTCAAATGCCTGAACAGGTGAGACTCGAATTGTCTGCCTTTGTCCGTGGTGATCCGTAATGGAGTTCCGAAATGAGCGATCCAGCCAGCGCACAATGCTCGAGCAACGGAAACTGCCTCTTGATCTTCCAAGGGAAAGACTTCTGGCCACCTGGTAATTCGGTCGACGCATGTAAGGCAGTACCTGAATTCTTCTGATGATGGCATTATAATAAGGTCCAGGTGAACGTGCTCGAATCTTGCTGATGGTAAAGAAAAAGATGCGAGAGGTGCTGTGAGATGCCTGGTTACTTTGTTTCGTTGGCACTCTAGACAGGAACGTGCCCATCTTCTGCAGTTAGCCTTGATAGATGGCCACACGAAATGCTGAGTTATTAGCTTTACTGTTGCTCTTGTTCCAGGATTCAAAAATCTATGAACTGCATCGAACGCTATTCTGCGGAAGGCAGGCGTGATGTACGGCCTTGATGTAGATGTCGAAATGTCGGCAACGTTGGAACCGTGTACCTGTAGCTTCTTCAACTTCAATACAGACCCCTCACGTTGATATGCCTTCAGCTCTTTGCCCGTTGCTTGCGATGCAGCCAAAGCCTCAAAGTTCATTACTGCCTCCTTGGACTTGATGCGGGATAACGCGTCGGCGACTACGTTGTTCTTGCCGGCTACGTGCCGAATGTCCTTTGAAAACTGTCCGATATAATCCAAATACCTAAATTGGCGTGGAGAACATTGGTCTGACTTCTTTCGGAATACGAATGAGATCACGGTTTGTGATCTGTTAGAATTATCCATGACCTTCCTTCCACCATATGTCGAAAGTGTTTGACAGCCAGGTAAATTGCGATGAGCTCGCGGTCGTAAACCCCATATTTCTGCTCTGCAGTGCTCAATTTCTTCGAGAAAAATGACAATAGTTGCCAGTCACGACCTACTCGTTGCTGTAGAGCCGTACCAACCGTGAACTCGGAAGCATCGCAGATGATAACCTTATCCTGTGGATGAGCTAGTAAGGTAGCTCCTGCTAGGCCTTCCTTAGTTGCCTCGAACGCTTCGATTGTCTTCTAAGTCCAGTTGATGGGAACCTTGTCTTTTGCGTTACCTTTGAGAAGATCGTTGAAGATCGCGCTTGAAGTTGTGCAGCTCCAGGTGTGAATCTTCTATAAAAATTCAACTTACCTAGGTACTGACGAAGCTGTTTTACAGTCGATGGACCGATAGGTACGTATGGCTTCCACTTTCTCCGGCAGGTCTGAGACAACATCTGGAAGATTTGCGCCCGATCAACGGTACTAGTCATGGAGAGAAAACCATCATTTTCAAGGACCTTGCGACCACCAACTATGTATTTGCCCGCCATGATGGGCCAAAAAAACCACTTCAACAACCGTACGATGGTCCGTTTTTCAGCGTGCACATCTGCGGGCGCGACAAGCCGGCATACGAACGACTCAAGCCGGAATACGTTAGTAACGACGAACTATATATTGCTATCAACCACAATAACGAAGACATACAGCGAATTCCTGCACTTCCTGATTTTGTACAACACCAGCCCGGTCAAACCAATCAGCTCAATAACGGTTACACCACGCGGTCTGGAAGACGAGTTCGTTTTCCAGATCGACTACTAGCAATTTTTTCGTGAATTCAATCACTGGCAGGGTAGTACTGTAGGAACTACATTCTAGACATTTTATCCTTGAACTATGAAACTTAAAAACTTGATCGTGGTGTCGATCTTGTGCCTCGGTGTGTACTGTCCGTTGTTCGGGGGTGACCGTATTTATATCTCCTTCCAGGTATAAGGGATTGTTCGTGGGGTATTGTTTCTAGGATCTGGTCATAAAATATCCATTACCAAGGGTGCATTCGCGTTGGGCGCTCATACGCTTTGAGCTCACACGCTTATAAGCTCAGATTATAGGTGTTTTTGTTGGCCTTTGAGCGCTTAGATACATCAAGAAAATTTCGTTCGTTTTGGCCACTATGACAGCCAGTTAGCGTCAGAGTTAGTGTCAACATGGCGAATGTGAGAAATGTTTATACATTAGTAAATAATATATTGGAAATTATCAACAATGAATCTGATGAATATGATATGATTGAAGATAATGATGATGAAATGGAATGGAAATATTTCAGTATTTATTTAAATTTATCTTAACGTAAAAAAGAACGTTTAAGGAGACTTCAAAATTTTGTTGAAGAGGTTATACCATCTTTTACTGATAAAGAATTTAAATCTCACTTTAGGTGTTTGATCTTTATTGATCTTTACCTTCTATTTTAAATTTATAGATTATATTAATTATATTCAAATAAATGTTTCAATAATTTGTCATGTTTCCATGACTTGTACCTACCAAACCTATAAATGTTTGGTTAGCTTACGCTCACATGGTTCGTTTTGATAAATAGTGAAGTTTGGCGCTCACGCTTTTGCTTAATTCATACCTGGAAGGATCTATTATAAGCGGCCCGTGGTCGCTACAAAATAAACCCCCATTTTGAAAGATTCTAGGAAAATGTTTAAAATAAAAATGTCTAGAATGTAGTTCATACACTAGGTTGTAAATGTTTTACTATTTCGCTTATCTGATAGTTCTATGTATCTTTGACAATTCGTTGACAATAAATATTTCAAATTTCTTTTGTTTTTTCACGGCTATTATATATGGATACATATGCACACTCACAACATCTGTGTATAACTCGCACTACACATTTGGCGGGAATTTGTTAACCTATATTTCTTTTATTTGCGAATATAAAATTTAAATGCGAATTCGGGTCGTATTTGTCTTATAGTAGTTTATTCTTTGCTCTGGGATTATGTCCCGACAGTGGTAAAAGGGTTAAATTATCATAGGATCATACCTAAGAGATCCTTAAAATCACATTTTCCAAATTTGCCATAGAAATCTAATGATTTTCTGTGTATCAAGTGGATAGTAGGTAGCGCTTGGAACAAAGTTAAAAACCTGATTTTTCTTGTTCCTTGTTTCAAACATGGTTACAAAAACGAACATATTTTTTATTTTTTTTTTCAGTTTATGTTGATACATTTACCATGTTGACTTGTGTTATGCAACTATATTATAATTTTCAGAGGCAATTGCCATGTTTATAACCTAACCTACCATAACCTGACTAATCGTTTCACATTTTCCAAATTGTCCAAAGAAATTTTTTTATTTAGTGATTTTCTGTGTATAAAGTTGGTAATAATTAATCTTGAAACATGGTTAAAACCTTCTTATTTCACATATTGTTTGTTTCAAATATGACTTCAAAAGCAAACTTTTTCATCAAAAATGCAGTTCACGTTGATAAACCTATCTTTACATACATAATTTAACCTCAAGTACAAATATTCACTTCATGTTGACTAGCGTTATGCAACTACATTATAATCTTCCGAGGCAATTATAATGTTTCTCTCAAAATACATCTACATGCCAATTTTTCTTGTTTAATTCGAGATGGCGGTGACGGCAAAAGCGTTTTTTTTTTCGAGCCCCGTTGACGGACGCAATTTATTACCGCGCTAAAAATATTTTTTCACTTTCCTCCGTCCGGTCCTGGTGATTTATGATGGCCACGAACGTCCGACAATCAATTACTTCGCGCGCGATTTCGCAAAAAACCTCGCGCACCACCTAAATAACGAAAAAAAAGCACAGGAAAGTCGTAATTTCTGTGCAATTACATCGTCCCATCGGCAGTGAAACGATGTGTTTTTGATTGTTTGATTTTGTAATTGTTTGGTGAGAGGATTTCGTTCGATACCAATTGGAGCACGTTCGGAATTGTCGGCGTTGCGGCTAGGAAACAGGACATTGAAATCACGGTCAGATGTATGCGGACATTTCGAATTGAAACATGCATAAATCAAATCGTTGTGTGTCTCTTTAAGCTTTGTTTAATTTTGTCGTAAATTATTTCAAATGCACTCTGACTAATTACTCCGACCAGAATTAATCACATGCTATATTAGTCCGAAAAACAACTGCGGTCCTTGTGATTATAATTATAAGCCACTATCGTTATAATGCGACTATAAATCGACTAGACAAGACTAGTATCAGTAAGGCTACGGCCTGAGTGAAAATGCGTTGAGCGGGGAGCGGGGCGTGCAGTTAAAGCGGGCAATGGGCGTCCAATGTCTGGCCTGTGATGAGCGTGGCATGCAGCTGCATCCGGCGCAGCGGTCTCCCACTCATCTCAGTGACCTAGCTTAGCTCAAGTCTCCAGAAATCAGTTCCATAGACAGCGTTGTCGTAGTCAAGTTGATTTACCAACATGGCATCTTATGACGTTTTTGACATGTTTTTAGAGGAAAATTCTTTATTAAAAATGGACCTATTACCAAAGGATGGTCCTAGTGCCAAACAAAGAAAAAAGTTTGGAGAATCTATTGCTTTGTGCTTGATATTTTTAAAGAGGGGGTGACTTGATAACCAAATCTCTGGTTTACCCTGAATATGGGAAATAATGTCTTCAAACGACATACTGCACTCTGTAGAGGAACGCTAATCACAAACTGATTTGAAATGATTGTGCACGCCACGCTGCCCTCCCCGCTTGACGCAAACCCAAATGCTCGGCTCACTTACCAAGCCACTCCTTACTCAGGACACCTGCTACTAAGACCACGTGTTTGAAATGCATACTGCACGCTCTGTTTGAGCGGGCATTCAGGCCGTAGCCTAAGGCTTGAAGAACATATGGAAAGGCTCGATCAAGAACTACGGCATATAAAATGGGACGTCTCGGGCTTAAGTAAAACTAGATTCAAAGGTGAACTAAGCACATCTTTAAAGTCCGGATATCTACTCTACCAATACAATTCAGAAAAAAAACATCATTTAGGGAGAGTTGCTCTATTGATAAATAAACGTCTAAAAAATTGAGTTACAAAAATGAAATCAATATCATATACATGATAATACAAATTAACAACAGATATCGCCTACAAAGAATCCAGGTCTATGCACCGACCAGCACATCAGAGGATCAAGAAGCGATCAACAGCTATATGAAGACATATCAACTGCGAAAAATAACGAGAAAGCCAAATTCGTCATTATTATGGGAGATTTCAACTCCAAAATTGGACAAAATATAGACGAGGATATTCCGAGCATCGGAAAATTTTAACTGGGCCAAAAGAACAGCAGAGGTGAAATGCTAACTAACTACTGCAGAAGCGAAACCTTTTCTGTGTGAACTCATATTCCCAAAAATCTCCACAAAGACGATTGACATGGAAAAGTCACCACCAAAAATGAAATCGACTATATCTTAACCAAGAGAGGGAATATATGGCATAATGTAAACGTCCTTAACCGATTCGATACTTACAGCGATCACCATATAGTCCGAGCAACCATACAAATCAACACAAATTTCGAGAGGAACAAACTAATCCATAGACAAAAATACCCAACGGTAGAAGTTCTGAGCAACAACAGAGAAGCATTCCAGAGCACTCTAAAATCTCAACTAGGAGAACCCAGAGCACTAATAAACCTAGGAATGGAAAAACTCTCTGAACAGCATTCAGGTTGCAACAAGAAAATATGCTCCGAGAAAAAAGAAAGCTCGAGGAAGATCAGCGCACGAACAAGAGACCTAATAGAAACAAGGAGGGGTATGAATCGGGAAGCACAAGGCTATAAGGAAATCAATAGAACTATAAATAAAAATACCCGGAAAGACCTGAAAGATCACAAAACCAAGATGATTATGAATACAATCGAAGATAACAGAAATATTAGGGTTCTCAGATCTAAACTATCGAACGGAAGGCCGAAACTTACAAAAATAAAAACCAAAGAGGGCATTATAGTCAGCAATATAAAAGAGATCACAGAAGCTATCCAGGAATTCTACAAGAACTTATACACTTCCACATATCTAGGCAACCAATATCAGAGATATAAGATTCAAAAGGTAGGATGGGAAGAAATTCCCGAGATAGACCAGATAGAAATGATGGCAGCAGTAAAGCAGATGAAAAACAGGAAAAGCCCAGGTGAAGATCAAATCACCATCGATATGATCAAAAGGGGCAGAGAAGACCTCCTGCAAAGCGTACGACTCTTACTGAATAAGTGTCTTATGGAAAGAAAAATCCCAAACAAATGGCAAAATGCAGAAATTATACTACTGTAAGAAAAAGGAGACACAAGCAACATTGAAAATTACCGTTCTATAAGCTTGTTACTTGTAACACACAAAATGGACTCATATCAACCATGCGAACAAGCAGGATTTCGGAAAGGATTTGGTACCACAGACCACCTGCAAACACTTCGCACTCTCATCGAAAAAAGTACAGAGTATACCATATCAATTCATATAGCCTTTGTAGACTACCACAAGGCGTTCGACTGCGTCGAAACATATTAAGATCCCTCGATAATGCGAGAATCGACTCCAGGTACTCAAACCTCATCAAGCAGATCTACGAAAACGCGACCATCCAGGTGAAAATTGACGAGGATTCAAAAACAGAGTGTATCCCAATCAAAAGAGGAGTGAGACAGGGAGACACGATCTCGTCGAAACTATTCACACTCGCCTTGGAGGATGTCTTCAAAAACTTATACTGGAATGAAAAGGAAATAAACATCGACGGAGTACACATTAATCATCTGCGATTTGCAGACGATATTATAGTTATCAGCTGTACAGCATGCTGCGAGAACTTCATCAAGAATCAGTAAAAGTCGGACTCGAAATGAACCTAAAAAAGACAAAGATAATGAGCCTAGAGAATATCGACTTAACTAATAGTAACCAGCAAATCGATTTACAATTTAAATACTTATGCTGTGCTACAATAAGCATAGCATAAGTATTTATTATCTAACGTTGTCCACTTAATCGGTAGTATCTCCAATACATATATTTTATCAACACGCGAACATAACATATATTGCATGGATTAATGTGCTTATATTATGAATGCTATCAAATAATATCTTTCAGATGAAAGAAGAAATGAAACTACTTGCAACTCGTAAAGATTTAAATTAAAAATGAACTGAATTTCGCTACACATAGACAATTAGCATAAATTAGCAAATAAAGGAGACTTACGCCCCGTCTCCTTCGCGCTTCGGTTTGATTTTCTTTTGCGGTGACAAGATCCATTAGAAAATTACGCCAAGAAATTCCATTGGCAGAGGGAAGCGAAGAAGTAAAAAACAGCACAGCATTAAGGGCGCGCGCCCTCGACAGCGTAGCCTTAATCCCTGGCAGACAGTTGTGAGGGTGCTTGACAAGGTCTTACTCCCTGGATTAATTAAATTCTCTTTCCAAATAATTATTAGCAGACTAATTTCGTTTTCGTATTATTTTCCGTTCACTCCGTTAATTTTAACCTGTTTATTTTTTAGGGACTTTTTTTAAGTTTGGTGTGGATAGTAGGTTATTAATCCTTCAAATTCTTCGGCCAAGTGGCCTATTGTATATTTTGCCCAAATGTTTCTCTTTGTAGGCCCATAAACCTAGATGTTATTTAAATTAACGTTAATTAATTACACATGTGTCTTCGGCTACAAATGCGGCCGACACTCGCTCCCGGGTCCTCCAGATTAGTTAGTTAACACTCTAACTATTTAGACTATGAGGACCACAAGCGGGGGGGTTTATTTTACGATTTGGGTTCTACTTGTTAAGGGTTAATGAGGTGGAAGAAGTTTCGCGATACTGTCGCAGACCTGTCAAAAAATAATTGCAATAAATGAAAAATTTTATTGTAAAATTTTTAGAAAGTAAATTTCTATACAATCATAGAGATAGTGCGATTAAAATACTTTTCTACCGTATATGGTTCCTAGTTATTGATGTGTTCAAAGATATTTTGTTTATAATCTTAGGCTTGGAATTAGTTTAAGCTCAATCGGTAGCATGTTGTACACTCTAATTCCAGCGTATATTGGGCTTTTCACTTAGTGTTAGTCTATGCTGAGGCTGAATGGCAAGATCCTGGAATGGCGACCTAGACAGGAGGCATACAGAAGTAGAGGACGCCCACCCACCCGATGGACAGACGATGTGAAACGCATCAGACAGACGCTAGAAGTAGATGGAAGATGTTAAGAGAGGCCTATGTCCAGCAGTGGACGAGACAGGCTGAATAAAGAAGAAGATGCTGAGGCTTGTTGTATTGTACATTTTGTTGTCTATTTCCGGTGCGAAATTTGCTACACTTATTTTTATGTTTGAACATCTCTTTCTCTCTTTCAGCCGTCATGCGCCCAGAATTGAGCATAGGCCTCTCTTAGTTTTCTCCATCGGTCTCGATCTTGAGCAGTGCTCATCCAGTGCAGTCCTGCCACTTTCTTAAGATCATCGTACCACCGTAAGATTGGTCTTCCTCTTGATCTTCTACCTGTCCATGGTCTCCAACGCAATAATTTCCCATTCCATCTATTGTCTTTGATACGGGCGATATGTTCTGCATAGTCCCATTTGAGTTGAGATTCCCTGTCCACTATGTCGGTCACTTTGGTCTTGTTTCGAATGTATTCGTTTTTTTTAAAGACGGAACAAAGCTTGAATATATAAATATACTCAACCTTTCCGGAACTCTATAATATTAATGAGTCTTTTTAGGACTACCAAAAATTTTTGTATTGACATTTTGTATGAAAACATTAGTATTATAGAGTTCCGGAAAGGTTGAGTATATTTATATATTCAAGCTTTGTTCCGTCTTTATTAAGTTTATCTGATTATCTATAATGTTGTATGGTTTTACCAATTCAGTATTCGTTTTTCTTTCTATCTCGTAGTGATAGATCCCACATTCTTCTCTCCATGGCCCTCTGAGATACTCTTAGTTTGTTCACAATTTGTTTTGATAAGGTCCATATTTGTGCCCTCAATTTTGTTATTGGTAGGATACATTGGTCATATAGCCTTGAGCGCAGTCGTAGGGGTATCTTTTTGTTGGTTAGTATACCTTTGAGTTTTGCAAATGCCGCCCAACCCAGTCTAATTTTCCGTTCAATTTCCATGTTCTTGTTATCCTTGCCCAGGGTTATATGTTGGCCTAGATAGACATATTCGTTTGCGTTTTCTATCCTTTGGTTGTTAATTATTATATTTGGATCTTGGAGACACATTGTTTTTGTCTTGTTTATGTTCATTTTTAGCCCTATGCTTTTTGATTTTTCCTCCAGATCTGTTAACATTTCTTTTAGATCTAGGGAGTTTTCTGCGAATAATACGATGTCGTCTGCGTATCTTAGATGTGTTAGCTTTTCGCCATTTACGGTAATTCCTCGATTTGACCAGTTGATTTGTTTAAAGACCGCTTCTAGAGCTAAGTTGAACAAGTGTGGTGCGATGGTGTCACCTTGTCTGATTCCTCTCTTCACCTCAAATGTGTTTGTTTTTTCGTGGGCTCTGACCGACGCTTTGGCATTCTCATGGATTTTTTTGAGAAGATTAGTATATCTGTGATCGATTCGGGCTTCCGTTAATTCGTTGGTTATAGCCCAGTGTTCTATAGAATCAAAAGCTTTTTCATAATCAACAAAGGCCATATGGAGTGTCATGTTGTATTCGGTCATTTTTTCATTTAGAAGTTTTACTGTTAGTAGGTGATCATTTGTGCTTAACCCCTTTCGAAATGCCGCCTGTTCAATTGATTGGTAGTCCTCAAGTTTTCTATTTATAGAGTTGCGACAGCTTACTTATTGGTCTATAGTTTTGTAGGCACGTTGGGTCCCCTTTTTTGAAAACTAATACTATTGACGTTTCGTGCCATTTTTCAGGGATGTTTTCCTCTTCAAGGCACTTATTGAAGAGTAATTGTAGTCTTGGTATGATTATGTCTGAGGCTTGTTTTATCATTTCGATTATTATTTCATCGTTTCCTGGAGCTTTGTTGTTCTTCATCGATGTTAGTGCATATAGTATTTCATCTTCTGTTATTTCCGGGATTTCATCAGAACCGACATTCACGACCTTTTGTCTTTCCTCATTTATTGGGTTTTTAGTCCTCGACCGGTATAGTTCGCTGTAGAACTTTTCTATAATTTTCAGCATTTCGTCCCTGTTTCTGGATTCCTTCCTTTCGGTATTCTTCAGACTTATGATTTCTCTTCTTCCGTCTGTACGTCTCGGGCATTTAAAATTGTTATTATCTTCTATCGCGTTCGTCACTTCCTCTTCATAATGTGTTTCCAGATACTTTCTTATCATCTTCCTTGTTTCCCTCTTTATCTCGCGGTATTCAGGTGTGTTTTTACTTTCTCTGAACGTAGATCTTCTTTTTTCGATCATTTGTTTTGTTTCTTGTCTCAGTTTGCTTTTCCTTCTTGTATCTTTTTTGGCTAATTCAAATGCTGTTGTGGTAATTGTTGTTATTATTTGTTCCTCTAGCTTGTTAATGCCTAATTGGTGGTCGTGCTTTTTAAATTTACTTTCCAAGACCGTTCGGTAGGTATCTTGTTTTTCTTTAAGGAGTTCATTATCTATTGTATGGTGGAGTCTTTTGGTTTTTCTTTTTGTTTTATCTACTGAAATTCTTGCTCTTACTAGCCGATGATCGCTACCGGTGTGAAATGAGTTCAAAACGGTTACGTCTCCCACTTTTTTTTTAGACGATGATAAAATATAGTCAATCTATCTTTTCAATCTATCTTTTATAGTCAATCAATCATTCTTAGTTCTTCCATCAGGGCTCAACCATGTCCATTTTCTTTGCGGTTGTTTTCGGAAGAAGGTGTTCATTGCGAATAGCCTCTGTCTTTCTAGTAAGTTATATATCATATGCCCTCTGTGGTTTCTCACACCCAGTCCGTGTTTTCCTATGTAGTGCTCGTCTTCAAAGAGCTTTCTTCCAATTATTGCATTGAAGTCACCAATTATAAGGTCATGGTGGCATTTATCGACTTCTAGGACTTTTTCTATGTCTTCATATAGGGTTTCCACTGCTTCGTCTTCGGAACTCGATGTTGGTGCGTATATTTGTATTATCTTGATTCTACACTTATTGGAGAATTTTAGTGTTAAGTAGGCAATTCTCTCTGATATTCCGTGGTAACTCTGAACACATGCTGCTATTCTTGGATGTACTAGAAATCCTACTCCTCTTTGGCTTTCGTCCTCTTGTCCTTTATAGTAGAGCATTCTTCCTGATTGTAGCTTTAGTAGGTTTTCTCCGTGTCGCCTCACTCAAGCCAAGAATATCGCATTTTATTTTATCCAATTCGTTCTGTAGATCAAAGAGTTGTGCGTCTGTTAGTAGTGATCGGCAGTTATATGTTGTAATTTGGATAAAATTTGGATGTTTGAACATACTCATATTCAATTCGTATAGGTAGGTACCAACTAGTGTTAATGTATTGACAGTCGTGAATTTTCATCTGCAAGATTATTTATAGTTTAGATTATATCGGGTCTTCCAATAAGAGGTTTTATTTTGTTCTTCTTCTTTCTTCTTTAATCCATAGCCGGCGCATGGAGAGGTGGTCGACCTCGTAGCCAGTACGCTGCTGTTCGTGAGGCTAGATTCCGTGCTCCATTCACTATACGCTTCCATGCTAATCGATCATTTGCAACGGTTCTTGCCTCAGCTGTTGTTATTCGCTGTTTTTTTAAATCGTTCTCTACGTGTTTCAACCATGTGGTCTTCGGTGCTTGTTTTTGTGTTCTCCAATCAAGAGGTCGTTTTTTCCATAGGAGTTTGTGCGGTACTCGATTGTCCCCCATCCTACAGTTGTGGCCGAACCATCGTAATCGGCGTTTTTGAATTTCCCCAACAATCGGTGTCTGTTGGTCGCACCTTTCTCTGATTGTCTCATTTCGGAGGTGGTTGAGGAGTGAGACTCAGAGAATCTGTCTCAGGCATTGCATTTGGAAGGCCTCGAGCTTGTTAAGGTCTGGTTTGAGTAATGTCCATGTTTCCGATCCATAAAGAAGAATTGGGAGGATCAGCGTCCGGTATAGGCGTATTTTGGTTTTGATGGTAATATTCGTCCGCTTCCATATGCACCACTTGAGTGAAGCAAACGTTGCTGTTGCCTGGCCTATCCGGCTGTGAACTTCGGCTGTCGAAGCTACTTTCTTCTCCACAACCAGTGATCCCAAATATTTGAACTGTGGTACCTGCTCGATTGTGGTTCCATCGAGGTAAACTCTGGGTTTAGATCCATCCGTTGTAAGCACTTTGGTCTTATCCGCATTGATTCTCAGTCCGTATGACTGGGCAATGCGGGAAATGTCATACAAGGTGTCTGTTGCTTCGGCATTTGTGTTGGCGAAAACCGCACTGTCATCGGCGAACATCAGATCGGTTAGGAAGTTTTTGTCATCATATCGAACTCCGCGTCGCCCATCAAACGCTTTTCGCATAATCGTGTCGATCACAATGTTAAAAAGGAGCGGCGAGGCCACGTCTCCTTGCCGGACTCCGGTTCGAATCGGGAATTCCTCAGACATGTCGTTTCGGATACGAACATTGCTGGTTGAGCCGTCGTACGATGCTTGAAGAAGTTGAATGATTTTCAGTGGCACGTGTTCGATCTTCAGGGCTTCCCACAAGCTTGTCCAATCGATGCAATCAAAAGCAGATTTGAAATCGATGAAGACGATGACAGTTCGTTTGCCACATCGAATTCTTTCTTCCATTAGCTGACGGAGAGCAAATATCTGATCGATGCATCCTCGATGTGGTCGAAATCCAGCTTGTTCTTCCCGGCTTGTTTGCTCTCGATGTTTCTGTAGTCTTGATTGTATGATTTTCATAAATACTTTGCCGACGATCGAGAGGAGGCTAATACCACGGTAATTCTTGCACTCCCGACTGTCGCTATTCTTCAAAATAGGCACAACAATCGCTTTCTTCCACACGGATGGAACAAAATCTGAATGCCATATATGCACTGTGAGAACGTGAAGTTGATGTAATAAGACGTCTCCCCCGGCTTTGATCATTTCGGCAGTTACTTGATCTCCTCCCGGCGCTTTACCATTTTTCAGGGATTTTATTGCCGTCTTCACCTCATTGATTGTTGGTTCAGTATCGGGAAACTGATTTATCGGCAGCACAATAATCGGCAGTTCGGGTGCTGGACCTACTGGCGGATTGTGGTTGTACAGCTGATGAAAGAATTCTCTCCACCGCTGTAGACGTTCCTGAGGAGAGGTCACGAAAGTTCCATCCAATTTTTTGATATTGTCATTTGTTGATGTTGTTTTGCCACTTAACCGTCGGATTGTCTGGTACAGCGTACGGTACTCATGCCTTGACGCTGCTTCTTCCATGTCAGCCGCGATGTTATTCCAGTAAGCTTCCCGTTCCAATTTCATTTTCTGTCGAACTTCTTTGTTCAATCGTCGGTATTGTTTGAAATCGACGTGTTTCATTTGCTTCCGCTGGTCGACTAGATTGAGACAGTCGTCCGAGATCCATTGCTGCGTCCGTCGACGGATGGGCGGACACAGCTCCGTTGCACACCCCACAATAGGCTCAGAAAGTTGTTTTTCTTCTATGTTGATATCGACTGGTATCGTGAGTGCTGCAAATTTGTTGGATAATGCGATTTGAAATTTTCGGCTGGTTTCAGGGTCTCGCAGACAGGCCCAGTTCCTCTTGGCTGATGGTGGTGCCTTTTTCTTTGCTCTTTGTAATTTCAATTGTAGTTTCACTCGGACAAGATAATGGTCTGATCCACAGTCGGGTCCATGCAATCGCACGTACATCTTTGAGCGTCGATCGGAATCTGGTGTTGACCAAAATGTAGTCCAACATCGCCGAATCGTTGCCGGATGGATTTCGCCACGTGAGTTGATGTTTGAGGGGGTGACGAAAGATGCTGTTGCCGATGATCAAGTTGTTTGACGCTGCAAATGATAAGAGGCGTAATCCGTTGTCATTTATTTCCCCGTATCCGAATTTTCCCATCGTTTCTTCCCAACCGGTTCGATCTGCACCCGTATGTGCATTAAAGTCGCCCATAAGTACGATTAATTCGGTTTGGGGTATTGTATCCAGTGTGTGTTGAAACTGGGCATAAAATTCATCCTTGTTTGTGTCCGGGCTGGTCTCAGTTGGGGCGTAGACGGATACGATATGGGTCTTAATCGTTCCATCAATAGTGATAACCGCCAGACGCTCGGATATCGGTTGGAATGCGATAACACTGGCAGAGGCCCGTCGATCAACCATAAAGCCAACGCCCGCTTCTCGTTTGTCGCCACCAGAATAGAATAGCGTCATCGTCTCGTCGATTGATGGTGGGTCAACCTTCATTGTCCCAGATCCTGTGAGCCGCAGTTCTTATCGATATTTTGCATTTCAATAATTCCTTGGCGATAATTTCCTTTTGACCAACGTGATGTCCCGTTCGCACATTCCATGCGGCGATTCGTATTTCTGATTTCGGTGTGATTAACCTGAGTCTTTGGCCAGTAGTCCACTTCTCACCAGCATCCCTGGTTCCCAAAGCTGGCGCATCGGCTGCCCCGGATGCGGTAGCATTAATTCGTAAGTGGTTAAGTCGTGTATCCATGCGGTTTCTTGCCTAGTTTCTTCGGTTTCCCGATTCTGGTCGGCGCGGCAGGCCGACCACCCTCCTCCTTTTACACCCTGGGCTTGAGACTAGACGACGGCGGAGACGACGGTGTATTAGGTCAAAAAAGGAGGGAGAGCAAAAAATACGTTTATGTCACTTTGACATTTATAAACTTTTTTTTTGTTATGTAAAAAAAGACGAGTATTTTTAAGCAAATTCATAGGATGCTTATTTAATTTTACCATTAATAAAGGAGAACAATATTAGCAAACTAGCCGCCACAGCTACGCTTGCAGGACCATATTCTTTTCATGAAATTTTCAACCACCAATTCACACATTTGCGGTTTTATGTCCTCGATAACTTCACGAATTCCATCTTTAAGATATTGAATCGATTTTGGGCCATTGACATAGACCTTATCTATCACGTAGCCCCAAAGAAAAAAGTCTAGAGGTGTTAAATCACTAGATCTCGGTGGCCAATTGTGATCGCCTTTTCGAGAAATCACACGGTCAGGGAACTTTTCATTCAAAAGAGCAATGGTATCGCTACTTGTGTGGCACGTAGCACGTCTTGTTGAAAATAAACGTCGTCCACATCAATATCTTCCAATTCCGGCTATACATCTTCATTAATCATCGTTCGATAGCGCAATACAATTACCGTAACAGTTGCTCCAGCCTCATTTTCCAAAAAGTAACGTCCAATAACCCCGCCTTACGAAAAAGCGCACCAAACAGTCACATGTTGAGGATGGAGAGGCTTTTCAACAATAATTCTTGAGTTTTCCGAACCCTAAATGCGCAAATCGTCCATTAATCACTTGATGTTTTTTAGCAACTTTTAAAAAAATAAATACACGTGATATCTCAGTACACCCCCTCCACCCATGTGATTTTTCACAAACCCCCTCCCCCCATTTCGAGTCTCTCGTGATTAATGGACGATTCCAATTCTGATTTTTAACGTAGCCTCCGAGGTGAAAATAGGCCAATGGGTAAATGGAAAAATGAACTCAAGATGATTTTTCGATGAAATTCCGGACCAGTTTGATGCATTTCAAGGACCCAATCAGCAAAGACGACGTTGTTGATGGTTAGGATCGTTAGTCCTGAGTTCTTGTGTTAACTGAACTTTAAAAATCCTTAAGAGGTAAGTCTGTGTGCAAAATACGGTGTTATCTCGTTTTTGGAATTCCCAATTCCAAAGATCGACGAGAAATGGACGAAAAACCTGGGTTTTCCTCAGCACTTTGGTGTCAGTTACAACAGCAATATTCACAGTTGTTCTTGAGCGACGTGCACAAGTTCGATTCTTCACATCACTAAATTGTCCCAAAATCACAAACCTTTTCACCAGTTTCACAATTGCTGGCCGAGAAGGTGCTTCAAGATGACTGAAAAATGCTTTAGTTTTGCGAACTCTTGAAAATTTCATCATTTTTGTAGGGAATTTTAATAATTTATATGCGTTGTTGACGCGTATATCGTCAAGTAGTTACAGGTTGACTCATGACAACTGTTAAAATGGCAGGCTATTGAAAGTGAAACCTCTTAATCTTCTTCTTCTTATTGTGCCATATCCTCAGTGGACGTTGGCGATCAATATGGCCCATCGGATTCGATCCACAGCCGATCTGAACAAGTCAACCGATGTTCTTCCGGTCCATTGTCGCAGATTCTTCAACCAGGAGATCCGTCGTCTTCCCTGTGACCTCTTCCCCTCGATTTTTCCCTGCATGATGAGTTGAAGTAGCCTATATCTGTTGCTGTTTCTCATGATATGTCCAAAGTATGAGAGTTTTCTGTGTTTGACTGTTGTGAGCAGTTCTCTGTCCTTCTGCATGCGTAGGAGTATGGTTTCGTTGCTAACATGGTGGCTCCAGGAAACGCGAAGCATTCGACGATAGCACCATGCTTCGAAGGCCTCCAGTCGCTTACTTGTTGCCTCGGAGAGTGTCCATGCCTCCACTCCAAACAAAAGCTTAGAGAAGACGTAGCATCTAAGTATGCGTGTTCGAAGATGGATGTTCAAGCGCATGTTACACAAAACATTCTTCATTTGGTTAAATGTAGAACGTGCCTTCTCTATGTTGATCTTTACTTCACGACTATGATCCCATTGGTCATTGAGGTTTACACCCAAGTACGATATTGATGGTACTCTCTGTAGTTGGGCCCCATTTACCAGGAATTGGGTATTAGACGCATTTTTGCTGACGATTAGAATTTTTGTCTTTGCCACATTCAATCGCATATTAAGTGGTTCGCATGCCTCTACTACTTTATCAATCAGTCTCTGTAGTCCTTCGGCACTGTCGGCAATTAGTACAGAGTCGTCTGCATACCTTAAGTTATTAATTATTTCCCCGTTTATCTTTATCCCAATCTGTTCTTCTTCGAGTGCATTCTTAAAAAGGTTTTCTGCGTATCGGTTAAACAGTAGCGTGGATAGTACGCAGCCCTGTCTGACACCTTGTTCTACTGGAAATTCCTTTGACATTATATTTTCCACACGAACACATGCTGTTTGTTGTCTGTACAGATTATTGATTATTCGTGCATCTCTGTCATCTATTCCCGATTGCTTTATGGTTTCTGTTAGAAAATCATGGTTAACCCTATCGAATGCCTTTTCGAAGTCGATAAAACACGTGAAAACATCGCAATTCACGTCTCTTGCTCTCTGAATCAGAACACTCAGACCAAAAAGGGCATCTCTAGTCCCCAATCCACTCCTAAACCCAAATTGCGTCTCGCTAATGTCTTCTTCTAGTTTTTGATATATTCGTTCGTAAATAATCTTAAGAAAGACCTTCATGAAGTGACTTGTGAGACAGATAGTTCTATAGTCTTCGCATTGTTTAGCTGTGTTTTTTTAGGAATCGGTATAAACGTAGAGACTAGCCATTTCTCGGGTATATCTCCCGATTCATATATGTTGTTAAATAAGTCCGTGATTAGGTCTAGGTATTCTTCCTCAATGAGCTTTAACATATCGCCAAGAACTTCATCTGGGCCCGGGGACTTGTTGTTTTTGAGTCTTCCAATTGCCTTAAGAACTTCTTGATGAGTTATAGAAGGTCCTGTTTGTGCTGGGCTATTTGTGTTAGAAACTGTTCGGCTATCGTCAGCATAAAGAGTCTGTATGTATTGTTGCCATCTTGCTACTTTGTCATTCACGTTCAGAAGTGCAGTCCCGTTTTTGTCGGTAATTATGTTATTCTGTCGTGGTTTGTTTATTCCAGCTGCATCCTTTATTTTTTTATGTGTATTTAAAACGTCATGTTTTCTGTCTAGTTCTTCTATTTCAGAGCATTGTTCTTTCCACCAGTTTTCTTTGGCTTCTTTGATCTTTTTTTTAATGTTGTTGTGGATTTGCTTATATGACTTTAAGTCTTTGATCTTTGTTTTTCTTCGTTCTTCCATCAAACCTAAGATCTCATCTGTAATCCACTTGCTTTTCTTTTTTCT
This sequence comes from Phosphuga atrata, assembly GCA_944588485.1. Lineage (NCBI taxonomy): Eukaryota > Metazoa > Arthropoda > Insecta > Coleoptera > Silphidae > Phosphuga > Phosphuga atrata. The sequence continues at coordinate 48,354,075 of OX155904.1, forward strand.
ATGATTTGTGTAAATGTTTTTATCTGCAACAGTTTTCATTACATTGGTGATGGCTTCGACTTGTTGTTCTATGTTGCGGCTGGCAAGGCTTCTGATCTTGTTCATACCTTCTTTAATCTGGTCTTTAACTTGTTACAACACGTTGGGGTCTTTCAGTCTCTGTATGTCATGTCTCTTCAATTGGGGCTTCTTCTCTGTTCTCTTAAAGCGTACTTTAAGTGTTGACAGCAGTAGGTTATGGTCGGTATATACGTCTGCTCCAGGGTAAGTTTTAGTGGATGTGATGGAGTTTCTAAACCTTTTATTTATTGTAATAAAGTCTATTTGGTTTCTAATTACACACTGTTCGCGGTCGGCCGGCGATTTCCACGTATATAACCTTCTTGGAGGTAACTTAAAGAAGGTGTTCATTATTGAGTGCTTAATTTCTTTGCAAAACTGGATCAGCAGGTCTCCTCTCTCGTTTTTAGTTCCCAAACCATATCTTCCTACTATATCTTCTTGTTCTCCTTTACCCACTTTCGCATTGAAGTCACCCATTAGTATTGTGATTTCCGTCCTTTTGGTCTGTTTTCGTGCTGTTCTTATATCTTCGTAGAATTGTTCGATGTCCTCGTCGCTTCCTTCGCTTGTGGGTGCATAAACCTGTATTATATTAATTATGCAAGGGCTGGAATTTAGTTTCATTATTGCCACTCTGTTTGATATTGGTACAAATCCTAGAACTGCTTTATGTACCTCCTCCGTGACTATAATTGCAACGCCGTTCTTATTCTGTGTTTTATCGTCGCCTGAGTAGTAGATGTGATAGTTATCTACGTCAGATCTTCCAGTACCCGGCCACCTCGTTTCACTGCATCCGAGTATGTCGATCTTCATTCGTTCTAGTTCTTTTATGACGTTTTCCGTTTTTCCTGCTTTGAACATACTTCGCAGGTTCCATGTTCCTATTCTATAGTTTTTATCTTTGGTTGAGGTCTTTGGGATTCGCAATAGAGTTTTTTTGTTTGTAGCAATATTCAAAACAGTCCCCCCTCGGAGATCCGATTGGGAGACTTGATGCTCCGGTACAATATTTTGTTTTGAACATGGCCATTAATTGTACTAGGGATATCTGTGACGATCTTTAATGTAGTGGTTTCCCGTTGCCTTCTACATCCTATGCCGTTGACCGTATTGTTCGGTTCATCCGCCTTCGGGGGTTATTTCTAACCCCCTGGACCAAAGAGAGCCCAGCTTTTTCCTAAGAATAAGTTTGCTGCTTATCCCGGCAACGGTTCGGTCCCCCTCTGCATTTGCCATCATCATGATGTTACCATACTCTACCACGTGGAGGTTGTAGATAGGGGTTTTCCCTTCATCGGACAGAAGACCCGAAGGCATTCCTTCTGCCCTCCAGTACTTTAGAGTACCCTCTTAATGGAAGACCCTATATAATAATCTGAAAACAATTATCCGGACTTTAGATCTCTAGATCACTTTATATCACAATTCTTAGCTGGGAATGGAAGTTAGCAAAGTACCCCACATATGATTGTAACAACCTTAAAGCGTATGCCACTCTATTTAGTTTGGGCAGCATGCTAGCAATTTAGAATGGCTAATCCAGTAAATTGTACATTTCTATTCCTAGATACCTAATGGTTTAATAAAAAATATAGGCAGTCAGGCACTGCCGACCGAAGTGAAAATTTTTGAAAGAAACAGCCTTAAAACTGGTTTTGAGGATTTATCAGTATGTTTATTAATCAAATTTGGTACATAGTTTCTTAGTATTGTTTTATGTAATTGAGAACATAACTCACTTGTGAAAGAGAATCACTGTTAATGTCATCATCATATGAATTTGAATCCGGCATGTTTGGTTGATTCTGTGTTGATAGGTCAGCAAAATGAATTGGTAGGATATATGGCACATTTCTTGTTGATGGGTCTGCAATTAATGAGGTATGGAAATTTTGACTTTTAGACACATGCACTATAACTGCTTTTGAAGATTTATCTGTATGTTAATTAATCAAATTAGTAGTAGCTCTTCTATTTTCTCTGTACTGCTGACTACTGTTTTCTTTGGAATATTCTTTACGATTTTTTATTTTTTCCTCCTCCTCAGCTGTGATTCTTCGATGTTTAGAAATTTCTGAATTACCTATTGCAAGAGTTTTTTTCGTATTCTTATCTTTATATATTGCTGACTATTAATTTTATTTTGGAGTTTCCTTCCTTTGGAGAGCACACGAGTACATTTGGTTGCTTAAAACTTTGATGGGTCTTATTCGTGATTTACCATGTATTCTTTCTTGTATACAATCCAGTAATTGTGTTCGCCGATATGGCAGCAGTAGGGAAAGATAGTTCGTTCTGGACCCGCCTCCGCCTCCCGACCAGTGCGCATGCGCGAACAGAGGATTTACAGATACCTGAACAAACCTGATAATTATCTGATAAAACCTGATGAAACCTGTATATTAGCTGATTAAACCTGATTATTAGCTGAATAAACCTGATTATTAGCTGATCAAACCTGTTTATTAGCTGTTTACAGGAATCTGTAAATCCTCTGTTCGCGCATGCGCACTGGTCGGGAGGTGGAGGCGAGTCCAGAACGAACTATCTTTCCCTACTGGCAGCTGGCTCCGGCTTCTTCGTCGACCAGCAGCACTCACTTCTTCTTCGGAGACGCCGCCGCGGATTTCTTCGCGGCGATTGTTTTCGGAACGGCCTTGGTGCGTTTGGGTTTGGAAGTTTTTCGGTTTCTTGGTCGGTTCTTTAGTGGTTTTCTTAGCTTTCGAAGGGGACTTTGCAGCAGCTTTCGTTTTGGCCGGCGACTTCTTTTCTGCCGCCGCGGCTTTTTTCGACTTTAGGGGCGGTCGTTTAGCCTCTGCGACCGTCGTTTTCTTCGATTTCTAACCTGTGGCAGCTGCAGCCGTCGCCGCCGCCGCGGCGGCTTTCTTCTCGCTTCCTCTCGCCGTGGCAGCGGCACGGCTGATAGTTTTCGGTTTGGAATCTGCGGACGAAGACTGTTTACCGCCGCTGGTGGCGGTGCCCGCCAACTTGAAGGAGCCGGAGGCGCCTTTTCCCTTGGTCTGTGCGATTGTGCCGTTCGTGACTGCGGAATTCAGGTATTTCTTGATGAACGGCGCCATCCTCTCAGAGTCGACCTTGTAATTGGCGGCGAGATATTTCTTGATGACCTGCAGCGACGAACCGCCGCGTTCCTTCAAACTCTTAATCGCGCTGTTCACTATCTCGGAGGTGGGCGGGTGCGTCGGCTTGGCTTTCGAACTCTTAGCTTCCTTGGTTGCATCCGCCGCCGCCGATTTCTTTCCGGCAGGACTCGCCGCGAGACCGCTGACTGGCTGAGCCGACGTGGGTGAGGACGCTGCCGCCGCAGTTGCTGGAGCTGCCGCAGTGTCTGCCATGGTAGAGAAAGTTGAGACTTTCGTGAGTATGCGAATTATTTGTAATACGCGAGAGATGCTCGATCGAAACGGCTATCGGTCAATTAAGTGTGTATCGACAATTTATAGAAAACATGCGTCACGACGTGAACGGTACGACTGACGAGAACATTCCAATAATCCGGCACTAGTATATCTGCTAGTACATCCGGAAAAAGTACTTACTCTTGTACTGCACGCTGATTCTACGGGTTGATATTTTCTTAGAAGCGCTGCGTTCTGCCAACACTGCCAAAAACTTTCCAATAGTCGTATATGCGTTCTTTTGAACACATTAAATTTTTGAGTAATTGAAATTTTCTATAGAAGGCAGATAATAATGACGGTGACGCAAATCTATAAGTTTACTCTCTACACAATTGTCATACAGTGCGGCTAAAGAAGTTTTCACTTCAAAAAATCCTATGTTTATGCTTGAAGGGTCTGATATTAAACTTCATTTTGTTTTAGAACTAATCAGTGTCATCAATGTAATAATCAAATAATCATGTTGGCTTTTGTACATAATTAACCTGTTTTTTGTTTCATGAATAGGCCATCTTAGACCACGCAAATATCATCTCATACGGTGTTTTGTCTTTGCCTTCCTCGCAGTAGATCTTCAATCTTTCGGACTTATCCCTTCTCTTTTCTGTGGTCCATTCCCCTCGCTTGGTGGTTTAATTTAAACCCACAGGACGTTTAAATTCATATATCATCCTTCTGTAACAAGCACACGGTTACGAAGTAGTGGATAAATTTATTTATCTTGGCTTCCTCATCACCAACACAGGAGGTAGCGAAGCCGAGATAAGACGACGGCTAGCAATAGCAAAAACGGCCACAAGTAAACTGATACGCATATGGAAGGGCACGTCAATTAGTAAAGCTACGAAAATCAGGCTGGTCTCTACTTTAATGGTCCCAATTGCATCATACGAGGCTGAAACCTGGTGGATCAGACAAGCGGACAGAAAGAAAATAGATGCATTTGAAATGTGGGTTTATAGACGAATATCGTGGACGCAACACCGCACTAATGTATCGATCCTAGAAGAACTAAAAATCGGGGACAGAATCTCCAAGAGAATAAACCGGTACAAAGTGCGGTATTTCGGGCACGTCTCCTGAAGACCAGATGCATTAGAAAAGCTGGTGGTTCAAGGCAAAGTCGACGGATGAAGGTCACGAGGAAGATCTCCAACCCGATAGGTAGACGGAATCAGAAGCTTGGCTGGAGTCTCTCTGCACGCGGGCACAGAACTAGCCCAGAACAGAGAGGGGTGGAAAATTGCTTTAAAAATGGCAGAAGCATAGTACCACCAAACCCTTGTGAGGGTAATACAGCCGAGGACAGATATAACTTGTTTCGATTTTACACAGAAGATGTAAACAACGTGGATGCGGCTCATGGAAAATATATCAAATTTGAAAAAAATTACTGAATGAATTATATGAATGAATTATACTAATTAACTATTAATTATACTAATTACTAACATGTAGCGCAGTTTGTTAAATTATGATGAGAAAATCAAATATTGTTTGCGAACTAACCGCATAGGAATATGTAATGTGTAATAAATATGTAATGTGAAAAAGTAAAAATTAAATTTCATTCTCCAAGCCGAGTTTCAGTTATAAAATTGGAATTAACTATCGAATTTGTGTTATTAAACTTAATAACATTGTATTTATTAATAGCGGTAATTCCGGTTTTATTAAATACAGTAAAACAGAAAAATTATCAAACACATAAATTTATGTACGACAAATATTAATCATGAAACTTTTATTATGTTTACAATCGTAAAAACACTATTTTACAACAAACATAATATCGTGTTGTACAATAGTATAGTTAAAAACCATTTTAGGTTATTATATAACAACTTGTGACATCAAAAATGCAACACTTAGGTGAGGTAGGAATTTTTGTAACAAAAATGTTTTAACTAGTCAAATTTCTTCTAAGATATCTGGAGTCTTTATTTTACTCTACAGAGAAAATAGATCCCTTTTATCGTGTACATTCAACCTCGTCTGGGGTTTACGAGCTATTACGGCCTATCCGCACAGGTCCGTTTCGCGGATCTTTTACCCTCTTGAACCCATTTTTGCCATAGATACATCTAACTACTCTTGATTTTTAGGGTTCCGTACCGAAAACGGAACCCTTATAGGATCACTTTGTTGTCCGTCTGTCTGTCTGTTTGTCCGTCTGTCCGTCCGTCCGTCTGTCTGTCTGTCAAGACCATTTTTCTCAGGAATGCGTAGAGGTAACAAGTTGAAATTTGTATGAAATACTCGGGTCTGCGGTCTCTTTCAGCTGTGAAAAAATCAAACTTGTTAGTCAACGCAATCAAAAGATATGACCGTTTATGTCGCACATTTTGCGATTTCACAAGGGAATCAAAACCTATAGATATATGGGGCAAGATATATGGGGTGGTCATGTTAAATGGCCCACCCTGTATAATTGTCTTAAATGTCTAACTACAAACTGGCCGGCGCGAGTGGTGTAGTGGTGACGCTCGTGGCCTCATGTTAGAGCGCTAACTGACAAGTATAGAGGTCCCGAGTTCTATCCCCAGTGCCGGCCGCATTTGTTCCAGAAGACAAATGTGAAAAATGGTAGTTAGTGCAATTTACAATAACAACAGGTTTCTGGGCCTAAGTGAATGTGAATGCAGAATACAATAGGCCGCCAATAGGCCGACGTGTTCGAAGGGTCGGCAAACCCGGCATTCACATCGAACCAAACTTTAAAAAAAAAAAAAAAAACTACAAACTGTGTAATTAGCGTAATGCGTACCAATAGCTGATATATTGTCTAAAATCTAAAGTATGTCTATAATCTAAAGTAAGTTATTGAGTTACCTGAATTCTCGGCCTCCACTTAGGACATTAGTTCTAGACCTAGACCGAACGAGTTGCGCCCTTCTATCAGCTAAAAAGCAAAATAAAAGAAATCCAATGTAAAACGAAAAAATTAATAATTCACGCCAAATAGCCGAATGTTTTAAAAAATCTTCGATTAAGGCAAATTAAGGCAAAAAGCTGAAATCATAAGGAAACGGGCAACGTAAATAGTGTAGGCGGGTCGGTTAGCGATACTCACCGAAAGTTTTGCAAAAACTCTAAAACATTGCAAATTACAAACAATTAGAACAACATGAAACCATTGCAAATCTGATTAGAATTAGTGCAAGGCGAGTTTTTGTTAAATTGCAACTAGATAAGAATTATCTGGCATTTAGCACTAATCTGATCAACTTTAGTTCGGTGAATATTTACAAGACTTAAAGCTTGTGGTATTAAGTATGACCTAAATACTTCCCGTTGACCTAGAATTATGAAATTTGGCAAGAAGCGGTGTCTTACAGCACATACGTAACGTTTAACACGTAAAGGGAAAAATCTGAGAACCGTAAATATGTAGTTTAATTACAAGAAAAATGCGAATTTACTATTAGAAACTTATGAAAATACACTAATGTGTTGCGTGGTATTGTCAGGCACCAGAAGCATATGGGTTGCATACAGTTAGGTCCTCCTAAAGATACCTTACTTACAAGTTTGTACGGAACCCTCGGTGCGCGAGTCACAACTCGCACTTGGCCGGTTTTTTTATTTCTCGTGTCGGAAACATACAAAAGTTCAGTTGCTATACATATAAGGGTAAAACTGTCTAATTATATAACTCGTGCCCAATACTTAACAACATCCAAGGCGCTCAGAGTGGCTAACAAGAGATCTTCCTCTGCACAAGATGAACGGCACAGAGGGCAATGAAGCATGTGTCTTGTGATTTGTTCTTGTCCACTTTCGCAAGACGGGTCACATGTACTGAGGCCCCATCTCCTCAGATTGTCTCGGGATCTTCCAACTCCTGATCGTAACCTGTTTAGGGATTTCCACACCAACCAGCTTTTGTTGTGTCCGGGTGGTAGTCCACCGGGTTGTCGACTTCTTCCATATATCCAGCCTTGCCTTCTCCGGTGAGACGGTAAGCATCTCAGATCTCCTCAGGAAGCTCTTTCGGGACCTCAGCCTTTGCTGAGGAGGATTATATCCATTCAGTGGGTGGGCACTGTTCCCCTTCACTCTCAGCCTCTTCCTGTTACCTCTTACCTAGCGTACACCAGGTGGTGCTATTCCAGCCAGGTAGTAGAGCTTATATCCTGGGGTTGATTTTAAGCAACCTGTTATCAACCTATAGGTTTCGTTCAGAGCTGTATCTACCTGTCTGGCATGAGATGACGTGAACCAAACTGGAGAAACAAAATTAGCAGTAAAAAGCACAATGGCATTGCAGAAGTGCGAATAGTCTCTGGATGTGAGCCCTATTGTGTCCCTACTAGTTTTCAAATCAGGTAGTTTCGTGTGGAGATTTACATTTTGTTATTATTACAGTGAGTTTTGAATGTAAGAGCTCTATCAAGGATTACTTCCAAGTATTTAGAGGTGTGACAATGCTGCAATTAGATACCTGACCATTCTATGCCTAACTCACTTCCTTAAGTGGAAGGCGCATACTTGTGCCTTCGATGGATTTGGTCAGAGTTGGTTCCAACTGTAATAAATTGATAGATTTCTCAGGGCAGATGTCATATCTCTTTTCCACTGATTCAAAACTTGCACTCTACGCAGCAAGGGCTAGGTCGTCTGCATATAGAAAGCTTTTTGTGTCTGGGGACAGTGGCTGATCGTTTGTATAGATGTTGAAGAAAAATGGAGCCAAGACGCTTCCCTGAGGTAGGACATTTTCTCTACTCTCCAACCAGTGCGCTGTCCGTGGAAGTCCACAAAAAATCTACTCTTTTGAGGAGAGTGCTGATAGATCTAACTAGATTCAAATCCTTGGTCATACTGCGCAACTTGACATGGAGTAACCGATGATAGACAGTGTCGTACGCTGCTGAAAGATCCACAAAGACCACACATGTCAGTTGCCGAGTTTCAAACCCATCCTCTATAAATTGAGTAAAGTTTAAAAGTTGCCCTGTACAGCTTTTATTTTGTTGAAATCCTTTGTTAAGGCTTGTTAAGGCTTGTTAAGGTATGAGAAGAGGGTCAATTACACCTCGAATTCTATTCAAATTGTTACGTTCAAATAGTTTTTAGAGGTGACTCAGAAGACTAATTGGCCTGTTCTTTGGATAGTTTGCTTCCTTGCCAGGTTTGAGAAGGGTTATCACCCTGCACTTTCCATAGACCGTTAGAATTTGGCACTTGCTCAGGCAATTGTTGAAAAGCTGGATCCATCATTTCTTGTTTCTGTCCCGATATTCTTAATTTGCTCCATACGGATGTCATCTAAACCGGGTGCTTTACCAGATTTGCTCTCCTTGTTTAGTTCCCATATATCGAATGAGAGGGTAAGATGACACCTGTGTGCCTGGACCCCTTGGTGTATTTTAGGTACTTTAATTTTGTGACTGCCTTTCCCATTCATGAGCAACTGGTGGGCATCTGATTTGCAGTGGTTTTGGAATTTGAATTGGATCTAGTTGGCTCATTATTAAGCCGCTTCAATAATCTCCACGCTTTGTGGCTGTTTCTTAATAGATCAAATTCTTCTCTATTTTTAATCCAAGAATCCCTTCTGGATTCTTTCCGAGATGTGACGAGTCTATTCCCAGCCGCCAATGTTGGATCGCCGAAAGGATCTTCTTCAAATAACACCTTAAACTCGGTATATTGAACAGTAAGGGTGAGGGCACTCGATGCGTTACGTATGCCGGAGCGGTGCCGCATCGTCATCCTACATACAAAATACTGTGCCATGTCACACGATGCGTTAGGCCGCCGTGCTGCGTCGCACCGTTGACGCGCCGCGCTTGAGGGGTTATGCGCTGCGGCGCCCGAGCGTATCGTGCCGCCAACGCAGTATTGTATCGAACGTGTTTATCGATGTTCTGTGCCACAATTTATAAATACTGATATTTATCTTTCTTACGATGAGTACCGGTGATATTGATAAAGATTTCCTTATATCTTTAGTACAAGAAAGACCTGCATTATAGGATTAAACACGATGATTGCACCGCGATGCACCGCCCGTGTGGCACTCTATAGCTCGAATTAATTTCGGTGCGCTGCCGCACTGCACCGTTAACGCATCGTGTGGCCTCGCTCTGAAGTAAGACCGGGGATGGATAATGTTCGACAACCCAGAGGAATTGCCATTCGGGAACATCTCTTTACAGCCTCCACGAAAGTGTCATATGATTCAGGTGTAAATTCTATAGTGGAAACTGCAGTATCCAGCAGTTCTGTAAACTTTGGCCAGTTGGCTTTCCGGAAGTTAAACCTCCTTCTAAACGAAACTGTCTGTGGTTTAACTGTTGCGATTATTTCGCCTGTGTGTTTCACTTGCGTTTATAGGCCTGTGTTGTGTATTACTAGTGTACTACTCTTGATAAAGGTTCATCATCACTATTAATTTCTGAAGGCTCATCCTTCTGAATTAGTTCTTCATCTTTAGCAGCACTTTCTTCGGTTTCCGAGTTGTGATAATAATCTTTGCTCCGGGTCGTAGTTTTCGGGAACATTTTCGGCTTCCGATCCACTTGAGTCTTCCTGCGCCAACTATTCTTAATTTGAGGATTTTCAAGCCGTTTGCTAGTGTTTGGCCCTACATTCCGGACTCCCGACTCCCTATGCTTCTTTTTTGGAAGTCAGGAATTACAATATTACAATAACAATTTCTTTTGTCTTCTTCTTTTTGTTTTCGTGTCATGTACTGATGTCCCATCTCCTCAGATTGTCTCTGGATCTTCCAACTCCTGATCGCAACCTATTTAGGGATTTCTACACCAACCAGCTTTCGTTGTGTCCGGGTGATAGTTCTTCAGGTACTGGCATCCAACCGCAGGCGTGGGGGGTTGACTTCTTCCATATATCTAGCCTTGCCATCTCCGGTGGGTCGGTAAGCATCTCAGATGTGCTCAGGAAGCTCTTTCGGGACCTCAGCCGTTGTTGAGGAGGATTATATCCATGCAGTGGGTGGGCGCTATTCCCTTCATCTCTCAGTCTCTCTCTGTTGGCAGCCACCTCTCTACCTACACAAGGTGATGCTATTCCAGGCAGGTAGTAGAGCATATCTGTTATGGTAGGTTTTAAGCAACCTGCAGGTTTCGTTTAGAGCTGTATCTACATGTCTGGCATGAGATGACCTGTACCAAAATTGGAAAGCAAATTCAGCATTACAAAAGTGCGAATAGTCTCTGGATGTGAGCCCCATTGTGTCCCTACTAGTTTGCGAAACAGGTTGTTTCGTGTGGAGATTTTCATTTTGTTAAACGCTGTATCAAAGGATTACTCCCAAGTATTTAGAAGTGTGACAATGCTGCAATTCGATACCTGACCATTCTATGCGTAACTCACGATGACTTTACGTTCCTTAAGTGAAACGCGCATACTTGTGTCTTAGATGGATTTGGTTCCAACTGTAATAACTTGATAGATTCCTCAGGGCAGATGTCAGATATCTTTCCACTGATTCAAAACTTGCGCTCTACGCAGCAAGGGTTAGGTTGTCTGCACATAGAAAGGTTAATGTGTCTGGGGACAGTGACTGATCGTTGGTATAGATGTTGAAGAGAAATGGAGCCAGAACGCTTCCCTTAGGTAGGACATTTTTTTCAGGTAGGACGTTGCCCCTGAAAGTCTACAAAAAACCTAAGGTTTCGAGGGAGAGTGCTGATAAGTCTAACTAGATGAAAATGCTTGGTCATACTGTGCAACTTGGCATGGAGTAACCGATGATGGACAGTGTCGTACGCTGCTGAAAGATACACACCTGTCAGCTGCAGAGTTTCAAACCCATCCTCTATAAACTGAGTAAGGTTTAAAAGTTGCCCTGTGCAGCTTTTATTTGGTCGAGATCCTGCTTGTTCCAGAATGAGAAGAGGGTCAATTACACGTTCAATTCTATTCAGAATCATACGTTCCAATAATTTAACGAGCTGACTTGGAAGACTAATTGGCCTGACGTCCTAAGGATGGTTTGCTTCCTTATCAGGTTTGAGAAGGGCTTTCACCCTGCTCTTTCTCCAGATCTTTGGAATTTGGCACTTGCTCAGGTAATTGATGAAAAGCTGAAGGATCCACTTTCTTGTCGCTGGCCCGAAATTCTTAATTTGTTTCATACGGATGTCATCTAAACCGGGTGCTTTACCAGATTTGCTCTCTTTGATAACCTTGTTCAGTTCTGATATCTCGAATGGGAGTGTAAGATGACACCTTTGTGTCTGGACCTGTCGGTATATTTTAGTTACTTAATTCTGTGACTGCCTTTCCCATTCAGGAGTAACTGGTGGGCAATCTGTTCTGCAGGGATGTTGGAATGTGCATTGGATCTAGTAAGGTCATTATTAAGTCGTTTCAATAATCTCCACGCTTTATGGCTGTTTCTCGATAGATCAAGTTCTTCTCTATTTTTAATCGAATAATCCCTTCTGGACTCGTTCAGAGATGTGATGAGTTTACCCTTAACCACCGGTCTAAAAACCCGAACGTACATACCCGGGACCGGTCATCGAGACCGCAACGTTTCAGGGGGTTAAGTCGTTTCAATAATCTCCACTGTATATCATCTCTTCTGGATAGCTCAAGTTCTTCTATATTTTTAATCTAAGAATCCCTTCTGGAATCTTTCAGAGATATGACGAGTTTATTCCCAGCCGCCAATGTTGCCTTGTCGAAAGAATCTTCTTCAAATAACACCTTATACTCGGTATAGTGAGCAGTAAGTTCTGAAGTAAGACCGAGGATGTATGATGTTCGACAACCCCGAGGAACGGCCATTATACTCGGTATAGTAAGCAGTAAGTTCTGAAGTAAGACCGAGGATGTATGATGTTCGACAACCCCGAGGAACGGCCATTCGGGAACATCTCTTTAATCAATGTTTAAATTCGGTTCAGGTGTAAATTCTATAGTGGAAACTGCAGTATCCTGCATATCTATAAACTTTTTGCGGAAGTTAAACCTCCTTCTGAACGAAACTGTCTGTGGTCTAACTGTTGCGTATATTTCGCACATGATAGGCCTGTGTTGTGTATTACTACTGTACTACTCTTGATAAAAGTTCATCATCACTATTACTTTCTGAAGGCTCATCCTTCTGAATTAGTTCTTCATCTGCAGAAGCATTTTCATCGGTTTCCGAGTCATGATCACTTTGAAGCATTTTCCGATCCACTTGGGTCTCCCTGCGCCAACTATTCTTAATTTGAGGATTTCCAAGCCGTTTGCTAGTGTTTGGCCCTACATTCCTGACTCCTGACTCCCTACGCCTCTTTTTGGAAGTCCGGAATTATTCATTGCATTCAAATGCTTCTAATACAATTTCTTTTATCTTCTTCTTTTTGTTCTCGTGTCACATGTACTGAAGCCCCATCTCCTCAAATTGTCTCGGGATCTTCCAACTCCTGATCGCAATCTATTTAGGGATTTCCACACCAACCAGCTTTCGTTGTGTCCGGGTGGTAGTTCTTCAGCTACTGGCATCCAACCGCAGGGTTGGGGTGTCGACTTTTTCCAAATATCCAGCCTTTCCTTCTCCAGTGAGACGGTAAGCATCTCAGATGTCCTCAGGAATCTCTTTCGGGACATAAGCCGCTGCTGCGGAAGATTATATCCATATAGTGGGTGGGCGCTGTTCTATTCCACTCTCAGCCTCTCCCTGTTGGCAGCCACCTCTCTGCGTGCACAAGTGGATGTTATTCCAGCGAAGTAGTAGAGCTTATCTCTTGGGGTAGGTATTAAGCAACCTGTTATAAACCTACAGGTTTCGTTCAGAGCTGTATGTACCTGTCTGGCATGAGATGACCTGCACCAAACTGAAAAAGCAAATTCAGCTGTAGAAAAGCACAATGCTATTACATAAATGCGAATAGTCTCTGGATGTGAGCCCCATTGTGCCCCTACTAGTTTGCGAAACAGGTTGTTTCGTGTGGAGATTTTCATTTTGTTTTTATTACAGTGGGTTTTGAATGTAAGAGCTGTATCAAGGATTACTCCCAAGTATTTAGAGGTGTGACAATGCTGCAATTCGATACCTGACCATTCTATGCGTAACTCACGATGAGCTTCCCTGTTCATTAAGTGGAAGGCGCATACTTGTGTCTTAGATGGATTTGGCTGAGTTGGTTCCACCTGTAATAATAATAACATGATAGATTTCTCAGGGCAGATATCAATTCTCTTTCCACTGATTCAAAACTTGCGCTCTAAGCAGCAAAGGCTAGGTCGTCTGCCTATAGAAAGCCTTTTATGTCTAGGCACAGTGACCGATCGTTGGTATAGATGTTGAAGAGAAATGTAGCCAGGATGCTGCCCTGAGGTAGTACATTTTTCTCTAGTCTCCAACGAATGCGTTGCCCCGTAAGTCCACAAAAAACCTGCGGTTTTGAAGGAGAGTGCTGATAGATCTAACTAGATGCAAATTCTTGGTCATACTGTGCAAGTTGGCGTAGAGTAACCGATGATGGACAGTGTCGTACGGTGCTGAAAGATCCACAAAGACCACACCCGTCAGCTGGAAGTCACCTTGTCGCGGTGTGAGGGCTTAGTTTCGCGTACCGTTGGACGTCACGACTGGAACAACCCCGGTTGGGGCGTTCGGCGGAGGGCGAACAACCAAGAACTTCCAAACCCTTAATCCCAAGGTGTCATGCGACCCGTGCCAAAGGGACTGGTTGATGGCCAAGGGCAACCGGCCATCGCTTACGGAGCCCCTCTGATACCTGGCGACCTCAGAGGGTATCCAGCCTTACCACTATCAAGCGGGGCTCTGATGTGGTGGACCTTTAGTTCCCTTGCGACTCGTGGGATTTATATGAATTCCAAAGGTAAAAATAATCCATGTGTACGGGACCTAACCGACACAGAGAACAAGGAAGTCAGCCCGGATTCCTGGGAAGACGACCTTGACCTCACACTCGTAGACATGAGCAGTCCAGCCATGTCTACAGAGGCAGAGGTAGATGTTCTTGTAGGGACAGAGGAGGACTTGCCGCCTCCTGTCACAAAACAAGAATGACCAGCAGGCGCACCAAAATAGCCCAAGTGAACATCCATCATGCCAAAGCAGCTTCAGCTGTGATGGCTAGGATGTTCACCAAGCAGCACCTAGGGCTAGCGCTGCTTCAAGAACCCTGGACCTACGGAGGTAAGATCAAAGGCCTTAGCAACAGGGAATGTAAGTTGGTATGGGACAGCCGTGAGGTCTCCCCTAGAACTTGCATTATGGTAAGAAATGGCATAAATTACTTATGTCTTTCAGAATTTTTAACGCGGGATTTAGTACCGATTCAGGCCCTCATCAAGATCGAGGGTCTCCACCGCGAAGTAGTGATCGCATCAGCATACTTCCCTGGCGATGGTAACAGCATACCACCCATTGAAGTACAAAAGCTGGTGGAACACTGTATTAGGAGAAGGCTGCCACTCATCCTGGGATGTGACGCGAACGCACATAATGAGATGTGGGGCAGCACGGACACTAATAAGAGGGGTGAGTACCTTTTAGAATACCTCATTAAAGAGAACTTAATTGTGTACAACGTTGGGAACACACCAACATTTGTCACTAAAGTCAGAAATGAGGTACTGGATATTACGGTAGGTAGCGCTAACGTAAGTAAACTAATTAAAAAGTGGAGGGTTTCAAGTGAGCCCTCAATGTCAGATCATAGGATCATAGAGTTTGAGCTGGAAGGAGCGAGTGAGGAAAACACCCCCATTCGAAACCCCAGACAAACTGTGTGGCCTATGTTTAGTTCCCAACTAAAAGAAAACCTAGAGCAGGTGACAGTGCGGGGTAGTATCAAACACTACACCGTGCTGGAGCAGGCTGTAGGAGAAATAAATGTAGCAATCACCACGGCATTTGAATCCAGCTGCCCGGTAAAAACCGTGAAGGAGCATAAGGACGAAAAATGGTGGAACAAAAATTTGTCTACATTAAGAGCAAAAGTACGTAGGCTTTTCAACAAAGCCAAGCAATACGGAAATTGGCTAGAATACTCTGAGGTGCTTACCACCTACAACAAAGAGATCAGAAGGGCAAAAAGGGAAAACTTTAGGACCTTCTGTGAAAACATAGAATCCACGCCGGTGGCAGCTAGACTGCACAAAGCACTAGCGAAGGATAGAGTGGAAATGATAACCACTCTCAAGAAACCGGATGGGACCTTCACGGAGGATGAAGAGCAAAGAGCTCTCCTCCTACTAGAAACCCATTTTCCGGGATGTAGAGTATACAGGGAGACCGAGGGCTTGATGCAACCACGGAAACCAAGTCGGGCCGACTGGAAGAGGGCAGCGTCCATCTGTACGGAAAACCGAATCAGATGGGCTATCGGCACTTTCCAGCCTTTTAAGGCCCCAGGAGTGGACGGACTAGTTCCTGCCTTCCTACAAAAGGGAGAGAGAGAACTAATGCCGTATCTTCTAAATATCTTTAGAAGTAGCTTAGCGCTCGGATATATACCGGAGCTATGGAGAAGGGCTAAGGTGGTATTTATACCGAAGGTGGGGAAGAAAGACACCACTCAACCGAAGTCATTTAGACCCATTAGTCTAACATCTTTTATGTTAAAGACAATGGAGAAGGTGATTGATAATTACCTTAGGACTATAGTGCTGGTAGGTACACCACTACACAGGAGTCAGCATGCTTACAGAGCAGGGAAATCCACAGAAACCGCCCTGTATCAGCTGACAAACGAAATAGAAGCAGCACTAGAGATAAAGGAAGTAGCGATATGTGCCTTCTTGGATATAGAGGGAGCTTTTGACAACACCTCACACGAGGCTGTCAGGGCGGCCCTCGAAAGAAGGAATATCGACAGCACTATCTCAAAGTGGATGGGAGAAATGCTGAGAACTAGAACGGCGGAGACACAAGTGGGAAAAGACACCATTAAGATCTCCACAACTCGAGGGTGCCCACAGGGAGGTGTACTATCACCGCTAATGTGGAGCCTGGTAGTTGATGAACTACTGGTTAGGCTAAACGACCTAGACATCAAATGTCAAGGTTACGCCGATGACATAGTCATAATGGCCAGAGGAAAATTTGAGGGAACGCTCTGTGAAATTGTTCAGAGAGGCCTCAAAGTAACTAGTAGATGGTGTCAAACAGTGGGATTAAGACTCAACCCGAGCAAAACCACGGTGATACCATTTACTAGAAGGAGAAAACTAAACTGCCTACATCCCATACTCATAGATGGGAAGGCAGTAGAATACCAACAGGAGATAAGGTATCTGGGTATCACACTAGATAGCAAACTCCTATGGAATAGACACGCTGAGGCAGTGGTAGGTAAAGCCAAACGCGCCCTAATGGTGTGCAGAAATCTGGCAGGAAAAACGTGGGGTTGTAACCCCACTATCCTGCGATGGATGTACACCATGATAGTGAGACCTGCAATCACTTATGGGGCGGTTGCGTGGGGAAGTAGAATCAAGCTGGCCTCTATGAGGAAACAGCTTGAGAAGATTCAAAGACTGGCGTGTGTCTGCATCACGGGGGCGATGGGGTCGTGTCCGACAGCAGCATTGGAGCTGCTGCTGGATCTGACTCCGCTGCACCTTGTGGTGGAGAGCGCCGCCAGATCGGCGATCGTAAGGTTCAGCAAGGAAGGAATGGGCAGAGGCAAAATAATCGGGAGCAGAGACCGAAACAGCCTCGCTACCAAGATCCCCTGGCTGGAAGTACCAAAAGACGAAATGGTATGCAAATACCACTTCGAGAAAAACTACACAGCAATGTGTAGTAGTAAAGCCGATTGGAGCGACGAATCCTCAGCATACCACATAGAGCAAAATGCCATCAAGTGGTATACAGATGGTTCGAAGACAAAGGAAGGCACTGGTGCAGGAGTGTTTGGACCTCGTACCAGATACTCCGAATCCATGGGAACATCCCCAAGTATCTTCCAAGCAGAGGTACACGCAATCGAAAGATGTGCACAGTTTAACCTCGACAGGAAGTACCGCAAAAAACGAATTGCTATCCTGTCAGATAGCCAAGCAGCCATCAAGGCCATTAGCTCATACACCATCAGATCCAAACTGGTATGGGACTGTGTGGGGAAGCTGAACAAGCTTGGCAGGGATAATAAAGTAACGCTATACTGGGTACCAGGACACACTGGTATAGACGCAAACGAAGAAGCCGATCACCTAGCAAACAAGGGATCCAGTAGCCCCTTTATAGGTCCGGAACCCTTTTGCGGTATGAGCGTGAACACCATCCGCAAAAGTTTAGATGAAGAAATAAGAAGAAAATGGATGAAAACCTGGGAAGAACTTCCAGGGCTAAGGCAATCCAAAGTGATGCTGGGATCTTTTAACCAGAAGAGAACAAAAGCTTGCCTGAAACTAAGCAGGAACAAGCTCAGAATTCTGACAGGAGCCCTGACGGGACACTGCAGACTTAGGAAACATCTCAAGGCCCTAGGCCTAGAGGAGGATGATGGATGCAGATTCTGTGGCTCAGCAGAGGAAACCCCCATACATCTGTTCAAAGACTGCGGAGCATTACTCCGCAAGAGACAGATGTACCTTGGGGCTCACTGCTTGAACACAGAGGAGCTGCAGGCCTTGAATCCCACCCAGATCCTGAGATTCCTAAAGGAATCAGGATTAGAGGAGGCGCTCTAAATGGGTAAGTACACCAACACTTGGAGGAGGAGGGTGGGGTACAATAGATCTATAAAGGTCGCAGTACAAGTCGTCACCACCATATCTACAATCTACAATCTCTACACCCGTCAGCTGCCGAGTTTAAAACCCATCCTCTATAAATTGAGTAAGGTTTAAAAGTTGCCCTGTACAGCTTTTATTTGGTCGAAATCCTGCTTGTTCAGGTATGAGATTAGGGTCAATTACACGATGAATTCTATTCAAATTCATACGTTCAAATAGTTTTTAGAGGTGACTCGGAAGACTAATTGGCCTGACTTCCTAAAGATGCTTTGCTTCCTTACCAGGTTTGAGAAGGGCTATCGCCCTGCTCTTTCGCCAGATCTTTGGAATTTGGCAATTGCTCAGGTAATTGTTGAAAAGGTGCAGGATCCACTTTCTTGTCGCTGGCCCGAAATTCTTAATTTGTTCCATACGGATGTCATCTAAACCGGGTGCTTTACCGAATTTGCTCTCTTTGATAACCTTGTTCAGTTCTGATATCTAGAATGGGAGTGTAAGATGATAACTTTGTGCCTGGACCTTTATGCCTGGACTACCTTAATTCTGTGACTGCCTTTCCCATTCATAAGTAACTGGAGGGCAATCTGATCTGCAGTGATGTTGAAAAGTGCATTGGATCTAGTCGGATCATTCAAGTCGTTCAATAATCTACACGCTTTATGGATAGATCCCTTCTGGATTCTTTCAGAGATGTGACGAGTTTATTCCCAGCCGCAAATGTTGCCTCGTCGAAAGGATCTTCTTCAAATAACACCTTATACTCGGTATACCCGGTATACCTTTACTGAGTAGTAAAGGTGAGGTCACACGATGCGTTACGTATGCCGGAGCGGCGCCGCATAGTCATCCTACATACAAATCACTATGCCATATCGCACGATGCGTTGGGCCGCCGTGCGGCATATCGCTGCGGCGCCGGAGTGCATCGTGCCGCCAACGCCGTATTCTATCGAACATCTTTATTCATGTTGTGTGCCACAATTTATAAATATTAATATTTATCTTTCTTACGATGAGTACCGGTAATATTGATATTGTTTTCCCTATATCTTTAGTACAAGAAAGACTTGCATTATGGGATAAAACACACGATGATTTCACCGCGGTAAACAACGTTCAACTGCGGTGCCGCACCGCCCGTGTGGCACTCTATAGTTCGAATTAATTGAGGTGCGGTGCGGTACGGCACCGTTAACGTATCTTGTGGCCTCGCTTTAAGTTCTGAAGTAAGACCAGAGATGTATGATGTTCGACAACCCCGAGGAATGGCCATTCTGGAACATCTTTTTACAGCCTCCACGAAAGTTTCATATGATACAGGTGTTCTATCGTGGAAGTAATTCTATAGTGGAAACTGCAGTATCCAGCATATCTATAAAGTTCGGCTAGTTGGCTTTCCGGAAGTTAAACTTCCTTCCGAACGAAACAATCTGTGGTGTAACTGTTGCGTATATTTCGCACAAGGCCTGTGTTTATTACTACTGTATTAATTTTGATAAAGGTTCATCATCACTATTACTTTCTGAAGGCTCTGTTGTAATAAAAACCAGGACTGGACATCTGTGCCATTAGCGCACATTCCAAAACATGCCCTTTGTCCCACGTTTTGGATAAATGCAATTGTATTATAGTTTGTCCAGAAACTAAGGGTTTTTATTACCACGCTAAAATCTACCTCCTCCAAACATATCAGAAAACGTTCGAAAGCCTATAAAAACCTTCTTATAAAGATTAACCAGAGGACCAGACATTTTCAGGGATTTAGAGAATTTAAGCCTCGATTGTTCATGGGAAGAGCCAAGAAAATTCAATCTCCCTCTTATTTGAATTAGAGGGATGATTTAACCCCTCTTACAGATATATTATACTAGGAATGGTATAAATGCCATTCCGCAGTTGTCAGTAAGAGGTAACAAGTAAGAAGTAATAGAGTAGAGTAGTAAGCTATAAGTCTTAAGTTATTTCGTTATATTATTTTTTAATTAAATTGTTAAAACCAACTCGACTATTATTCGACAAACTACGTGCCTTGCGAATCTCGGTGAACATTACATTACAAGATCCCGAGATATTTAGATATATCTCAGAATCCGAAGAATTATTGGCCAGCAGTCCTTGCCTCTCAACATTGAAGTCGGCGGCGGTTCACACCATAACCCCCTTCACAACATTGGTGGCAGCCCCATAACATTGGTGGCAGCCTCACAACAGCTCATCCTTCTGAATTATTTCTTCATCTACAGAAGCTTTTTCTTCGGTTTCAGAGACATGATCACTTTGCTCCGGGACGAAGCTTTCGGGATCATTTTCGACTTCCGATCCACTTGAGTCTTCCTGTACCAACTATTCTTAACTTGAGAATTTTCAAGCCGTTTTCCAGTGTTTGGCCCTACATTCCTGACTCCCGACTCCTTACGCTTCTTTGTTGGAAGTCTGGAACAATTAATTGCAAGTAATAAGTAAAAATATGATACTTATGTCAAAGTGACATAAACGTATTTTTTGCTCTCCCTCCTTTTTCGACCTAATACACCGTCGTCTCCGCCGTCGTCTGGTCCCAAGCCCAGGGTGTGAAAGGAGAAGGGTGGTCGGCCTGCCGCGCCGACCAGAATCGGGAAACCAAAGAAACTAGGCAAGAAACCGCATGGATACACGACTTAACCACTTACGAATTAATGCTACCGCATCCGGGGCAGCCGATGCGCCAGCTTTGGGAACCCGGGATGCTGGTGTGAAGTGGACTACTGGCCAAACACTCAGGTTAATCACACCGAAATCAGAAATACGAATCGCCGCATGGAATGTGCGAACGGGACATCACGTTGGTCAAAAGGAAATTATCGCCAAGGAATTATTGAAATGCAAAATATCGATAAGAACTGCGGCTCACAGGATCTGGGACAATGAAGGTTGACCCACCATCAATCGACGAGACGATGACGCTATTCTATTCTGGTGGCGACAAACGAGAAGCGGGCGTTGGCTTTATGGTTGATCGACGAGCCTCTGCCAGTGTTATCGCATTCCAACCGATATCCGAGCGTCTGGCGGTTATCACTATTGATGGAACGATTAAGACCCATATCGTATCCGTCTACGCCCCAACTGAGACCAGCCCGGACACAAACAAGGATGAATTTTATGCCCAGTTTCAACACACACTGGATACAATACCCCAAACCGAATTAATCGTACTTATGGGCGACTTTAATGCACATACAAGTGCAGATCGAACCGGTTGGGAAGAAACGATGGGAAAATTCGGATACGGGGAAATAAATGACAACGGATTACGCCTCTTATCATTTGCAGCGTCAAACAACTTGATCATCGGCAACAGCATCTTTCGTCACCCCCTCAAACATCAACTCACGTGGCGAAATCCATCCGGCAACGATTCGGCGATGTTGGACTACATTTTGGTCAACACCAGATTCCGATCGACGCTCAAAGATATACGTGCGATGCGTGGACCCGACTGTGGATCAGACCATTATCTTGTCCGAGTGAAACTACAATTGAAATTACAAAGAGCAAAGAAAAAGGCACCACCATCAGCCAAGAGGAACTGGGCCTGTCTGCGAGACCCTGAAACCAGCCGAAAATTTCAAATCGCATTATCCAACAAATTTGCAGCACTCACGATACCAGTCGATATCAACATAGAAGAAAAACAACTTTCTGAGTCTATTGTGGGGTGTGCAACGGAGCTGTGTCCGCCCATCCGTCGACGGACGCAGCAATGGATATCGGACGACTGTCTCAATCTAGTCGACTAGCGGAAGCAAATGAAACACGTCGATTTCAAACAATACCGACGATTGAACAAAGAAGTTCGACAGAAAATGAAATTGGAACGGGAAGCTTACTGGAATAACATCGCGGCTGACATGGAAGAAGCAGCGTCAAGGCATGAGTACCGGACGCTGTACCAGACAATCCGACGGTTAAGTGGCAAAACAACATCAACAAATGACAATATCAAAAAATTGGATGGAACTTTCGTGACCTCTCCTCAGGAACGTCTACAGCGGTGGAGAGAATTCTTTCATCAGCTGTACAACCACAATCCGCCAGTAGGTCCAGCACCCGAACTGCCGATTATTGAGCAGCCGATAAATCAGTTTCCCGATACTGAACCAACAATCAATGAGGTGAAGACGGCAATAAAATCCCTGAAAAATGGTAAAGCGCCTGGAGGAGATCAAGTAACTGCCGAAATGATCAAAGCCGGGGGAGACGTCTTATTACATCAACTTCACGTTCTCACAGTGCATATATGGCATTCAGATTGTGTTCCATCCGTGTGGAAGAAAGCGATTGTTGTGCCTATTTTGAAGAAAGGCGACAGTCGGGAATGCAAGAATTACCGTGGTATTAGCCTCCTCTCGATCGTCGGCAAAGTATTTATGAAAATCATACAATCAAGACTACAGAAACATCGAGAGCAAACAAGCCGGGAAGAACAAGCTGGATTTCGACCACATCGAGGATGCATCGATCAGATATTTGCTCTCCGTCAGCTAATGGAAGAAAGAATTCGATGTGGCAAACGAACTGTCATCGTCTTCATCGATTTCAAATCTGCTTTTGATTGCATCGATTGGACAAGCTTGTGGGAAGCCCTGAAGATCGAACACGTGCCACTGAAAATCATTCAACTTCTTCAAGCATCGTACGACGGCTCAACCAGCAATGTTCGTATCCGAAACGACATGTCTGAGGAATTCCCGATTCGAACCGGAGTCCGGCAAGGAGACGTGGCCTCGCCGCTCCTTTTTAACATTGTGATCGACACGATTATGCGGAAAGCGTTTGATGGGCGACGCGGAGTTCGATATGATGACAAAAACTTCCTAACCGATCTGATGAACCGCCGATGACAGTGCGGTTTTCGCCAACACAGATGCCGAAGCAACAGACACCTTGTATGACATTTCCCGCATTGCCCAGTCATACGGACTGAGAATCAATGCGGATAAGACCAAAGTGCTTACAACGGATGGATCTAAAGCCAGAGTTTACCTCGATGGAACCACAATCGAGCAGGTACCACAGTTCAAATATTTGGGATCACTGGTTGTGGAGAAGAAAGTAGCTTCGACAGCCGAAGTTCACAGCCGGATAGGCCAGGCAACAGCAACGTTTGCTTCACTCAAGTGGTGCATATGGAAGCGGACGAATATTACCATCAAAACCAAAATACGCCTATACCGGACGCTGATCCTCCCAATTCTTCTTTATGGATCGGAAACATGGACATTACTCAAACCAGACCTTAACAAGCTCGAGGCCTTCCAAATGCGATGCCTGAGACAGATTCTCTGCGTCTCACTCCTCAACCACCTCCGAAATGAGACAATCAGAGAAAGGTGCGACCAACAGACACCGATTGTTGAGGAAATTCAAAAACGCCGATTACGATGGTTCGGCCACATCTGTAGGATGGGCGACAATCGAGTACCGCACAAACTCCTATGGAAAAAACGACCTCTTGATTGGAGAACACAAAAACAAGCACCGAAGACCACATGGTTGAAACACGTAGAGAACGATTTAAAAAACCAGCGAATAACAACAGCTGAGGCAAGAACCGTTGCAACTGATCGATTAGCATGGAAGCGTATAGTGAATGGAGCACGGAATCTAGCGGCACCAACAGCAGCGTACTGGCTACGAGGTCGACCACCTCTCCATGCGCCGGCTATGGATTAAAGAAGAAGAAGAATAACTGGTAATAACTGTAAAAATATGTCAATAGCAATTAAGCAAAATTATGTTTAAAAGTTACGTTAGTGGTGACATCGAGTCCGAGGGACCTATATTTAAGTTTAAATCGTTGCAACTTGTGATTTGGGACTATACCAACTATCCTTCTCTACAGCATAGAAGTAACTACACTTGCCGCAGCGACCCCGTGGAGTGATCACGCGGCGTTCACGTGATAGTTCATAGTGACGTTGTAAAAAGCCTGATTTACACTGCTTTGCCAAATTTTACTTCCTATATATATATATATATATATATATATATATATATATATATATATATATATATATATTAATTTAATTAAAAAAATATATATTAACTTAATTGTAAACAAAGTTTTGAAATAGACTGAATTGTGGATAAAATGTAATCACTAATTTTAACACTGGAAAGTCGAGAGCACGTGGCATACAACTGGACTGGTCGACTGGTTTAAAGGTTCGGCTGCGTGAACTAAATCATCCCCCGAAAATCACGTATAGATCACGCAAGTTTATTACTCCATAGTGCGGCTGCGGCAATTATAAAGTACAAGGGACTCGGACGCTATAATAAAGGAAGCGGGTGAATTGATGTGTCGCCGACGCCGCTCGGCCTGCGAGACCGCTTGTCATCGGTTAGAGGTTAATCTTATTTTAAACAATATACAATAAACAATTCGATATAATATGCAGTAAAAAGAAGCAATTATTTAAAGAAATGTCTTATCATAGCCAATATGCTATTTATGCTGTTATTGGTGAAATATGCAAAAATATGCCCCCACGAATAGGGCTCTAAATTAATAATTTAGTCGGAAACAAATTTCAATGAGTAAACTAAAATAGTAAAACAAACAGTAGAATGAGAAAAAATCAGTAGAATGAGAAAAAATATTCCACAGCATATTAGTGATTGCCCTAATAATTGACTTCAAAGCGTCAATTCAAGCGTTTTAACTCATCCGACATTCTTTCTCCATCTTGACCGATAATCAGGCTTGGACTGGCTTCCCGGCCGGTCGTATTTCGCGATAGTGGGCCGGTGAACAATCGACCGAACAGTTTTGCTTCCACCATACTAATTTCGCCTTTATCGCATTAAAATCGTTTAACCGATTCATAATCACTAGGTATTTCTGAAAATCATCCTGGTTCATATTTTCCAGTTCTCCAAAAATCCTTTCTTTTAAGAAAATGATGCTTTAAGGGAAAACTCTCCGGTTCAATTTGCATAGCCAGTCCAACCCTGCCCATAATTGATAAATTCACGCATTTAAAACGATTCTAATAACCCGGTTTGATTTTATTCCGATGAATAAGTTCGCGACTTTTAAATCAATGGTAATTTATCTCGTTAACACGATCGGGCAAAGTAAAGGTTTTAATTAAAGCCAGGAAATGAAATGGAAATAGAAAGGCGGTGGGCTGAGTAGAAAGCCGTCGAAAAGATATTAATCCGGAGGGAGCACGCGGTCATCCCTAGGCAGAATCGCTAAACGGGGGTCGCCATAGCTACAGCCGGGCCTTGCCACGTTTCGTCCCTCAAAAAAACAAACAATTGTGCCGCTTTAAAATTTTATTTGGAACAATGTTAGTACGGGAAATGGTGCATTTCCAGGTTGTGCGGGTTGGAGGAAGAGACATGCATACGGGGAACGGAATGACGGAGGAAGAGCGAAGATGGGAAATTACGGAGGAAAAGCTCTCCGGGGAGAAAATAGATCGCTTAACAGAGGTCGTAATAATTATTTAGGTGTTGTTTAGCTTACTGACCATATATTTTCTTTCAACTTTTTTTGCCCGCTAAGAGAATAATCAATTACTGAGAGAAAACTAACGTAATAAGACAAACAGGACGAAACAAACATTAGACATTCTTCCTCTAGTGAGGTTAGTTTTATCTGTTTAGTCTTAACTGTCTAACCTCGTCTTTATACTCTTGTCTGTCAAATCTTGTCTTTCTAGTCTTGTCTATTTACTCTTGCATCTGTCTTGTCTATATACTCTTGCACCCTTGTTTCTGTCTAGTCTTGTGTTTGTCTAGTCTTGTGGCTGTCTAGGGCTGTGTTTATCTAGTCTTGTGTCTGTCTATTCTTGTGTCCGTCTATTCTTGTGGTCTTCTAGTCTACTATCTGTCTAATCTTGTGTCTGACTAGTTTTGCCTAGTCTTGTGTCCGTTAAGTCTTGTATCTGTCTTGTCCTGTGTCTGTCTAGTGTTGTGACTGTCTAGTTTTGTGTCGGTTTAGCCTAGTGTCCGTCTAGTCTTGTGTCTGTCTAGTCTTGTACCTGTTTAGTATTGTGTCTATCTAGTCTTGGGCCTGCTTAGTCTTGCGTCTGTCTAGTCTTGTGTGTGTATAGCCTTGTGCCTGTCAAATATTGCGGCTATCTAGTCTTGTGCCTGGCTATTGTTGTGTGTGTCTAGTATTTTGCCTGTCTGGTCTTGTTTCTGTCTATTCTTATGTCTATCTAGTCTTGTGTCTACCTAATCCTGTGTCTGTCTAGTCTTGTGCCTGCCTAGTCTTGTATCTGTCTAGACTTGTGTCTGTCTAGTCTTGTGTTTGTCAAGTCTTGTGTCTGTGTAGTCTTGTGTCTGCCTAGTCTGCACCCACAACACGCACAAGACAATTCAACGACTGATCTGAAGTGGCCATTTTTTCTGAAGGCATGGAATTTTGATTAAGCGTTTGCGTAAGTTCCAGTAGTTCCTTTTTCACACTGTCCTATATAATATCCATGATTGATGATCTCATCGACTCTAATTCACTCCTTATGGCTCCAGTAATCATATCCTCAAAATAGGGACGTATCTGGATTAGCGTTAGAACGTAATTCTCTTCGCGTATTGCAAACAAATAAATTAAATTCACTTCGATTTGACTAAAAAAATAGTTTTCTCTCCCGCTTGATTTCATGTTCAGGCTCTCGCGGTTGGACCGTGACTGCTACCATAGTGTCTGCCTATATTAGTGTCTGCATAGTCTTGTGTCTGTCCAGTCTTGTGTCAGTGTAGCCTTGTGTCTGTATACACTGGTATCTGTATAGAATAGTGTCTGTCTAGTTATCTGTCCGTCTAGTCTTGTGTCTGTCTAGTCTTGTGACTGTATAGTCTTGTGCCTGCCAATTCTTGAGTATGTCTAGTCTTGTGTCTGTATAGCCTTGGGTCTGGCTAGTGTTGTTTCTATCTAGTCTTGTGCCTGGCTTCAGTTGTGTCTGTCTAGTCTTGTTTCTGTCTATTCTTATGTCTATCTAGTATTGGTCTGGCTCTCTGGCTAGTCTTGTGTCTGTGTCGCTTAATCTAGTCTTGTGTCTGCTAGTCTTGTACTTGTCTAGTCTTGTGTCTCTCTAGTCTTGTGTCTGTCTTGTCTTGTATCTAGTCTTGTATCTATCTAGTCTTGTGTCTGACTAGTCTTGTGTCTGCTAGTCTTGTATCTGTCTAGTCTTGTGTCTGTCTAGTCTTATGACTGTCTAGCCTTGTGTGTCTAGCCTTGTATCTGTCTAGTCTTGTGTCTGTCTAGTCTTGTCTCTGCTAGTCTTGTAGCTGTCTAGTATTGTGTCTCTTTAGTCTTGTATCTGTCTTGTCTTGTGTCTATCTAGTCTTGTATCTATCTAGTCCTGTGTCTGACTAGTCTTGTGTCTGCTAGTCTTGTATCTGTGTAGCCTTGTGTTTGTCTAGTCTTGTGACTGTCTAGCCTTGTGTGTCTAGCCTTGTGTCTGTCTAGTCTTGTGTATGTCTAGTCTTGTGTCTGCTAGTCTTGTAGCTGTCAAGTCTTGTGTCTCTTTAGTCTTGTATCTGTCTTGTCTTGTGTCTATCTAGTCTTGTATCTATCTAGTCTTGTGTCTGACTAGTCTTGTGTCTGCTAGTCTTATATCTATTTAGTTTTTTGTCTGTCTAGTCTTGTGTGTGTCTTGTCTTGTGTCTATCTAGTCTTGTATCTATCTAGTCTTGTGTCTGGCTAGTATTGTGTCTGCCTAGCCAAACACAACACTAGACCGACACAAGATTAGGCAGATACACATTTGTCACAACACTAGACAGACACAAGACTAGACAGATAAAAGACTAGACAGACACAAGACTAGACAGACAGTAATCTAGGCAAACACACATTTGTTACAACACTAGACAGATACAAGTCTAGGCAGACACATGGCTACTCTAGTGTCTGTGTAGCCTTGTGTCTGTCTAGTCTTGTGTCTGTCCAGTCTTTTTTCTGTCTAGTTTTATGTCTATCTACTCTTGTGTCTGCCTAGTCTTGTGTCTGTCTTGTCTTGTGTGTGTCTAGTCTTGTGTCCGTCTAGTATTGTATGTATCTAGTCTCTTATCTAGCTAGCCTTGTATCTGTCTAGTTTCGTGTCTGGCTAGTCTTGTGTCTCTCTAGCCTTGTGTCTGTCTAGTCTTGTATCTGTGTAGTATTATGTCTGTCTAGTCTTGTATCTGTCTAGACTTGTTCCTGTCTAGTCTTTTGTCTGTCGAGCCTTGTGTCTGCCTAGTCTTGTGTCTGTCTAGTCTTGCGTCTGTCTAGTCTTGTGTCTATCTAGTATTGTATCTATCTAGCCTTGTGTCTGTCTAGTCCTGTGTCTGTCTAGTCTTGTGTTTGTCTAGCCTTATGTCTGTCTTGTCTTGTGTCTGCCTAGTCTTGTGTCTGTCTAGCCTTGTGTCTATCTAGTCTTGTGTCTATCTAGTATTGTATCCATCTAGCCTTGTGTCTGTCTAGTTTTCCGTCTGGCTAGTCCTGTGTTTGTCTAGCCTTGTGTCTGTCTAGTCTTGTGTCTGTCTAGCCTTGCGTCTTGCGTCTTGCGTCTAGTCTTGCGTCTGTCAAGTCTTGTGTCTGCCTAGTCTTGTGTCTGCCTAGTCTTGTGTCTGTCTAGTCGTGCGTCTGTCTAGTCTTGTGTCTATCTAGTATTGTATCTATCTAGCCTTGTGTCTGTCTAGTTTTGTATCGGGCTAGTCTTGTGTCTTTGTAGCCTTGTGTCTGTCTAGTGTTGTGTCTGTCTAGTATTGTGTGTGTCAAGTCTTGTGTCTGCCTAGTCTTGTTTCGGTCTAGTTTTATGTCTATCTAGTCTTTTGTCTGCCTAGTCTTGTGTTTGTGTTTGTCTTGTCTTGTGTGTGTCTAGTCTCTTGTCTATCTAGTCATGTATCTATCTAGCTTTGTGTCTGTCTAGTCTTGTGTCTGCTTGTCTTGTATCTATTTAGTTTTGTGTCTGTCTAGTCTTGTGTCTGTCTTGTCTTGTGTCTATCTAGTCTTGTATCTATCTAGTCTTGTGTCTGGCTAGTATTGTGTCTGCCTAGCCAGACACAACACTAGACCGACACAAGATTAGGCAGATACACATTTGTCACAACACTAGACAGACACAAGACTAGACAGACAGTAATCTTAGCAGACACACATTTGTTACAACACTAGACAGATACAAGTCTAGGCAGACACATGGCTACTCTAGTGTCTGTGTAGCCTTGTGTCTGTCTAGTCTTGTGTCTGTCCAGTCTTGTTTCTGTCTAGTTTTATGTCTATCTAGTCTTGTGTCTGCCTAGTCTTGTGTCTGTCTTGTCTTGTGTGTGTCTAGTCTTGTGTCCGTGTAGTATTGTGTGTATCTAGTCTCTTATCTATCTAGCCTTGTATCTGTCTAGTTTCGTGTCTGGCTAGTCTTGTGTGTCTCTAGCCTTGTGTCTGTCTAGTCTTGTATCTGTGTAGTATTATGTCTGTCTAGTCTTGTATCTGTCTAGACTTGTTCCTGTCCAGTCTTGTGTCTGTCGAGCCTTGTGTCTGCCTAGTCTTGTGTCTGTCTAGTCTTGCGTCTGTCTAGTCTTGTGTCTATCTAGAATTGTATCTATCTAGCCTTGTGTCTGTCTAGTCCTGTGTCTGTCTAGTTTTGTGTTTGTCAAGTCTTGTGTCTGCCTAGTCTTGTGTATGTCTAGTCTTATGTCTGTCTTGTCTTGTGTCTGCCTAGTCTTGTGTCTGTCTAGCCTTGTGTCTATCTAGTCTTGTGTCTATCTAGTATTGTATCTATCTAGCTTTGTGTCTGTCTAGTTTTCTGTCTGGCTAGTCCTGTGTCTGTCTAGCCTTGCGTCTGTCTAGTCTTGTGTCTGTCTAGCCTTGCGTCTTGCGTCTTGCGTCTAGTCTTGTGTCTGCCTAGTCTTGTGTATGCCTAGTCTTGTGTCTGTCTAGTCGTGCGTCTGTCTAGTCTTGTGTCTATCTAGTATTGTATCTATCTAGCCTTATGTCTGTCTAGTTTTGTATCTGGCTAGTCTTGTGTCTGTGTAGCCTTGTGTCTGTCTAGTCTTGTGTCTGTCTAGTATTGTGTGTGTCAAGTCTTGTGTCTGCCTAGTCTCGTTTCGGTCTAGTTTTATGTCTATCTAGTCTTGTGTCTGCCTAGTCTTGTGTCTGTCTTGTCTTGTGTGTGTCTAGTCTCTTGTCTATCTAGTCATGTATCTATCTAGCCCTGTGTCTGTCTAGTCTTGTGTCTGCTAGTCTTATATCTATTTAGTTTTTTGTCTTCTAGTCTTGTGTCTGTCTTGTCTTGTGTCTATCTAGTCTTGTATCTATCTAGTCTTGTGTCTGGCTAGTATTGTGTCTGCCTAGCCAGATACAACACTAGACCGACACAAGATTAGGCAGATACACATTTGTCACAACACTAGACAGCCACAAGACTAGACAGATACAAGACTAGACAGACACAAGACTAGACAGACAGTAATCTAGGCAGACACACATTTGTTACAACACTAGACAGATACAATTCTAGGCAGACACATGGCTACTCTAGTGTCTGTGTAGCCTTGTGTCTGTCTAGTCTTGTGTCTGTCCAGTCTTGTTTCTGTCTAGTTTTATGTCTATCTAGTCTTGTGTCTGCCTAGTCTTGTGTCTGTCTTGTCTTGTGTGTGTCTAGTCTTGTGTCCATCTATTATTGTGTGTATCTAGTCTCTTATATATCTAGCCTTGTGTCTGTCTAGTTTCGTGTCTGGCTAGTCTTGTGTCTCTCTAGCCTTATGTCTGTCTAGTCTTGTATCTGTGTAGTATTGTTTATTGTATACTGTGTAGTATCTGTCTAGACTTGTTCCTGTCTAGTCTTGTGTCTGTCGAGCCTTGTGTCTGCCTAGCCTTGTGTCTGTCTAGTCTTGCGTCTGTTTAGTCTTGTGTCTATCTAGTATTGTATCTATCTAGCCTTGTGTCTGTCTAGTCCTGTGTCTGTCTAGTCTTGTGTTTGTCAAGTCTTGTGTCTGCCTAGTCTTGTGTATGTCTAGTCTTATGTCTGTCTTGTCTTGTGTCTGCCTAGTCTTGTGTCTGTCTAGCCTTGTGTCTACCTAGTCTTGTGTCTATCTAGTATTGTATCTATCTAGCCTTGTGTCTGTCTAGTTTTCTGTCTGGCTAGTCCTGTGTCTGTCTAGCCTTGCGTCTTGCGTCTAGTCTTGTGTCTGTCAAGTCTTGTGTCTGCCTAGTCTTGTGTCTGTCTTGTCTTGTGTGTGTCTAGTCTCTTGCCTATCTAGACATGTATCTATCTAGCCTTGTGTCTGTCTAGTTTTGTGTCTGGCTTGTCTTGTTGTCTGTCTAGTCTTGTATCTGTCTACTCTTGTATCTGTCTACTCTTATGCCTGTCTAATCTTGTGTCTGTGTAGTCATGTATCTGTCTAGTCTTGTGTCTGTCTACTCTTGTATCTATCTACTCTTGTGCCTGTCTAGTTTTGTGTCTGTCGAGCCTTTTGTCTGTCAAGTCTTGTGTCTTTCTAGTCTTGTGTCTCTCTAGTCTTGTATCTGTCTAGTCTTGTCTGTCCATTATTGTTTGCACCAAACGAGCACATACTTACTATGGAATCCTCCCTCGACGAACTAACTAACCTTAATCTGACCACAAACTAAAAGAAGTGTTTTTGAGTGATAAGTACTGCACAATGAAAATCGGAGCAACCACCGTTACATTACTTGCGATGTTTGGGTGAAACCACTAAGATTCTTGCACCACAAAACCAAGACTACCGGGTGCATCAAAAGTCTAAACAGAGTAACCCGCGAAGCGAGACTAGCCAAGAAAGCTGGCAACAACTACCCGCAGATACCGCAGAATCTAACCCCTAACCTCTCCAGTATTTAAGGAAGCAATCCTAATAAAGAGAATCTTAACTCCTAACAAATGCAGGGGTGTGTATTGGTGGTTAACGACATCACTGCCTTGAGTAGAGACTGTTTCACCGCAAGACGTAGTTACCTGATAACGGAAATAAATTAGTACCTAAAGCCACTAAAAGTAGCCAACAAGTCTCGAGAAAAGCGCTTTAAAGAGGAACAATTCAAGCTAAAAGACATCACTGATCCTGCTTGTACTACAACGTCGATGAAAACATGTGGGGGGATATACAGGGTGCTTCAAAAAAATGTATACACACTTTAAACTATTGTAGTTTTCCCGCTCTACAAGGCTAATGTTATATTTCTTCGCCAGGTGCCAGCATAATCGTCCCTCTATGTTATATTATCAGTTGGAATTTGTAATATCAACATGGGGGACGTACGTTTGAGTTTTGAAGAACGTAAGCAGGTTATTAAGTGGTACTGGAAGTTTGAGAATGTAAATGAAGTTCAAAGACAGTGGAGAAGGGAGTATGATACAGAACCACCTTCAAGATTAACAATTACACGCATACGAGACAAATTCGAAGTTCATGGAACAGTGTGTGATGTGCATAAAGGTCATTCAGGTCGGCCTCGAACAGCTACAAGTGATGAGTCATCAACGGCAGTCTTGGAACTGTTTCAACGCTCTCCTAACAAATCTTCAAGGCAAGGGGCACGTGAAAGTGATGTAAGTGCTAGCAGCGTGCTACGCATTCTGAAGAGAGGCAAGTATCGTGTTTACATTCCAAGGCTGGTGCAACAGCTAAATGACGACGATCCAGATCGAAGGTTGCAATTTTGTGAATGGATTCAGGAGATGGTGATACGTGAACCGGGATTTATGGGTAGCATCATTTGGTCGGATGAAGCCCAATTCAAACTTAATGGAACTGTCAATAGGCACAATTGTGTTTACTGGGGTGAAGAAAATCCTCACATTACAATTGAAAAAGCTGTAAATTTGCCTGGTGTAAATGTGTGGTGCGGTTTGTCTTCAAGGGGACTCATTGGACCTTTTCGATTTGAAGGCACTGTAACTGGTATTAATTACCTAACAATGCTTGCTGATTCCATATTTCCTGCCATTCGTGCATTATACGGTAATGATGATTTTTATTTTCAACAAGATGGTGCTCCGCCGCACTATCACAGGGACGTACGAGCTTACCTGGATCAAAATTTGTCGGGACAGTGGATAGGACGCAGGGGGCCAATCGAGTTTCCAGCACGCTCTCCAGACCTTACACCACTGGATTTCTTCTTGTGGGGCACAGTAAAAGATGAGGTGTACAAACGTAAACCACGTAACCTAGACATTCTTTGGAATGAGATTCAAGCAGTGTGTAGAGAAATCTCATTGGACGTTTTGATACGATGTACAGAATCAGTGGTGACTCGTACTCAGAATTGTATTGATGCTGCAGGTCACCAATTTGAACAGTATTAACATTTGTTATTTATGTTTCATTTACATTGGACTTTCAGCTTTCTCTTTTCCTGAAATTTAACTTTGTAGAACGGTAAATAAATTTTCTATGGAAGTTCAAAGTGTGTATACATTTTTTTGAAGCACCCTGTATATAAAATCGCCAAGCGAGAGTTGAAAATCACGTGCAAAAGTGCTCCGATGACAAGTAATAGACGGGCTTTCCCGCAAATATTAGAAACGGAGACTAGACTGGCCTAAGTAACTGACCAAGCAGAAATTTAAGAGTTCACCCTCCAGGAACTTTACTAGGCAAGCAAAATACTGCAATATGGCAAAGCCTCCGGCTCTGATAGAATTTCCTCTCAAGTCAGCAAGACAGCCCTAATCACCGCTACGAAGAAGAAACATAAGAACAACTGCTTTCACTTGTTCTTATGTTTCTTCTTCTTACTTAGACTAGGCCTTTTAACAAGCATATACTAGTAATATTTACTTTAATCTTGTCTTCTTCTTCCTGTTTTAAATAGACCTATTTTGGACCACGCTTGTTCAACTTTTGGGCTTTGATCTTTGCCCAGTATTGTCGCATATTCTGCCGGTGTAACTCCTTTCTTTCTTCTGTACAGAGGCTATCTTTCCTTCCGTTTTTTTTTCAGAAATTTACGGACTTCCTTCAGGGTGACTCTCACAGATTGCCTTATCCTTCTCGGTTTCTATCAACCAAGTGGTACGAACCTTCTTGTTTTCCAGAAGGTGACCAGACAGTTGGTTGGTCGGTTTGGGGGCAATCTTGTAACATGGCCATAGAAAGCTACCGTTCTTTTCCTTGCACCGTCAGAGAGCCTCTCAATATGTTCGTAGAGCTAAGAGTTACGTCGCCTTCGGAATTCCCCATCTTCTTTTACCGCGCCTAAGATCTTCCTGAGGATTCTCCTCACTCTGATTTCCAATTTCTCTATCAGACCTCTTCGGTTCAAGGAAAAACACTCCATTGCATACAGGGCTTCTGATCGTAATACTGATGTGTAGTGCTTAAGTTTCAGGTTGAATGACAGGCATTTCTTGTTGTAGGTGTTCTTAGTCAGTCGACAGACTAGTTCTAACTTGTTGATTCTTATGGATAATGATGCTCTTTCTGTTAAGTTGAGTTTAATCCATTCGCCGAGATACTTAAATTTCTCAGTCCTCTTGATGTTTCCCTGCTCTATTAACATCTCTCTGTTTGCTTCTTTGATGTGGTGAAAAATTCGACACTTGAAGATCAACTTTGGCAGCCTGTTTTCTGAGGCAATTTACGTGCATTGTTACCATCTCAAGAGAATCAGCAACCAATGCCATGTCATCTGTAAAGGCGAGGCAATCTACAACTAGTTCATTGTTCTTACGTCCCAGGTAGATATCACTCTGAACATCCAAGTTAATCAATTCCTTTCGCCATTCTCTCATGACCTTTTCAAGGACAAAGTAGAAGAGAAGTGGAGGAAGGTCAAAGCCAAGTCTTCTGCTTCCTTGGCAAGTGTTTGAAGGCTGTAGGCTTCATGAGGAACCAAAAAGTCGTACACAGATCCACCAATCGTTCTTCGTTGCGGTTGGTTCGCTTATGCGCCGGATAATTGCCCACTATGTTGCTGTATTTTTTTCCCTTCCCAATTGAGTATTGAAGTCACCAAGCAGTATGACGGTGTGCCTCTCTGGAAGTTTATAGATATATTTGTTCTAAGTCTTTCCTGATTTTATCAGTTCTGTCTGAATTGCGTCTGTTGTCCTGGTTGATTCGGGCGTATACATTGACTATACTGTAGCCTTTGTTTGCAAAAATGAGAGAGAGAGAGGATGGATACACTACTGCAAGGGCAGGTAAAGTCAGTGACTAAATCCAGTATCCTGTGACTGATTATAAATCCTGCACCTAAGTGGGGTACGTTCTTCATTGCCCACTGACCCACTTTTCCTTTGAGGATTCTGTAGCCTTGGGACCAATGTGCCCTGTAGCTTTCCCTGTAAGTGGTTGTGCGGTATTTTTCGTGACATGGCGTCGTGAAATTGGCGCACACAAATTTATTTTCCGCGCACTTAAATTACGAGAAGTCGATTTCGTCTTCGAAATTGGGAATATTAGATTAATTAATATATTATTGTAACCAGCAACATAATACTATGAACAACAAACAGACCTGCAGCACCATACAACGCCGCGTCGGGTGAGTTCTGTGTAACATCACTTTGGACATGCCGATATACATGCGACTCTTAAGAGAAATAAACCTATGCACACCTTTGTTATTTAATAAGCATAAAATTAGATTAATTTATCAAATGGGCAAACAATTAACACTGAATAAATTTATAAAGAGTGGGTTAGTACAAAGGAGCAATAAATTAAAGTTTCATTGGAAATATCCAAACAATTTTTTTGCTATTTGATTTTTTTTTCGATCTTGGCCGTCTAGGGATCGCGTTAAACAACTATTGTTCTATGTATATTTCTCCTATTGCATTCATCCTCTTTTTTCTTTTGCAGATATATCTTCATCCTCTATCTTTGCTGTTCCCTTCGGTCTTCGGTGCACACTGTTCCTCCAGTTTTTCTCTTCTTCACCTCAAATCCTTCAAAATTGAGAATATAGTCTCTCATCTCATCACTGTTTGTTATGCCTTCTTCTTCAATACCCACGTCACTAAGTCTGCTTTGATTTCTTTGAACCATGTGATTTGGGTTCTGGGGTTTTTGTCAAAAAACATGAATATTTTCTAGGTCAGCCTTTCATCATTCATTCTTTTCAAATGGGCATAGAAGCTTACCCTTCTCTTCCTCATATATATCTCCACTTTCTTCAAAACTTTGGTGAGCTGCTTCAGTTTACCGGGCTTCAAAAACGGGCTAATATTTAAAATTCCAAGCAAATGTATGTTGTTTTTTTTTCGGCTTTAGAGGATTTTGAATTTCTTGAACGACATGTTGTTTCAGGCTCTGCGGAATCCTTAGTTCTGATTCCGCCTCTGTTGTTGTTGTTTCCATTCAGAGAAATTGACATAATACATAGGTGTTTGAAATTCAGGGTGGGAAATGTCTTTTTCTGCCATTTCGAGGTTAAAACTGGGATTGTACGTTCCAGAGTGTCTTTTCAGCCGCTCCTAACATGGAAGGCAGACGCTGTTTGTAGCCGCTCCTCTGGAGTTCAGATTATTTGATATTATGGTTTGAATAAGTATGAAAAAAAATGCGCATTTATTTTTAATTATATTTTTTTTGCTCACCCTAGACTTGGACCGCACAGCACTCATAAAAAATATAGGGAACACTGCTTGGGACTCGAAGGCATGTTTGTCCGTAAATCTGGTGTCCTGTACTGCTTGTTCTTCTTCTTCTTCTTCTTTATTCAGCCTGTCTCGTCCACTGCTGGACATAGGCCTCCCTTAACATCTTCCATCTACTTCTATCTTGTGCTTCTTGCATCCAGTTGGTGGCGATGCGTTTCACATCGTCTGTCCATCGGGTGGGTGGGCGTCCTCTACTTCTGTATGCCTCCTGTCTAGGTCGCCATTCCAGGATCTTTTTGGTCCATCTGTTGTTTGGCATCCTTGCGACATGCCCGAACCAGTTCCATTTTAGTTTGGTTATTACTTCAATTGCATCGCTAACCCCAGATCGCTGTCTTAGTACTTCATTCCGCACTTTATCTCGCAATGTAATTCCGAGCATGGAATGTTCCATGGCTCTTTGCGCCACTCTGATCTTTTGGACGGACTTTTGTGTGAGTGTTAGAGTCTCCGCTCCGTAGGTTAAGACTGGTAGGATGCACTGGTCAAACACCTTACGTTTTAGGCAGTTGGGGATGTCGGATTTGAAAATGTGTTTTAGTTTTCCGTAGGCTGCCCACGTTAGTCTTAGCCTCCTTCCAATCTCATGTGTCTGGTTGTCTCTGCCGATTTTAATCTCGTGGCCTAGATACTTGTATGAGGTGACTTGCCGGATCTCAATCCCTTCCATTATAAAGTTTCGGGAAGGTACTAGGTTTGTCATAAATTCCGTTTTCGAGATGTTTATTTTAAGGCCGACTTTTCGTGATTGTTCTGCCAGCTTCTTAAGCATTTTTTCAGTCTTATCTAGGCTATCCGAAATTAGCACAATGTCGTCTGCGAACCGTAGATGGCTGAGGTTTTCGCCATTGATGTTTATGCCCATATCTTCTAGTTCTATGGTCTTGAACATGTACTCCATGAGGTTTGCAAATAGTTTAGGCGAGATGGTGTCACCTTGTCGGACGCCGCGTTGTATTCTGAATCTGTCCGTTTTTTCGTGTAGTTTAACGCATGCGGTAGCATTTTTGTATATGTGCTGTAGAGTCTCCGAGTACCTATGGTCTATTCGGCAATTCGCCAGTGCCTTAAACATCTCATTGTGGTTGATAGAGTCAAATGCTTTCTCGTAGTCCACGAAGGCAAGGACGAGTGGCTTGTTGTATGCGACACATTTCTCTATTACGGTTTTGATGGTTTGCAGGTGGTCGTTCGTTCCGTATCCGGCTCTGAATCCTGCTTGTTCCGGCGGTTGATAAAGGTCAAGTTTGGTTGTGAGGCGTCTAGTTATAATTTTGGTGAAGAGTTTATAGAGGTGCGAAAGCAGGCTTATTGGCCTGTAGTTTTTTAGGTCAGCCGTGTTTCCCTTTTTGTGTATAATAACAATGATTGCATTGTCCCATGCTGTTGGTGTTATTCCTTCCGTGAGACATTTGTTGAATAAACTCTTTATGGCTTCTAATAGCTCGACTCCCCCTTCCTTAATCTGTTCGATCGCAATATCATCCTCCCCGGGCGCCTTGTTATTTTTCATTTCCGTAATTGATTTTGAGATTTCCTCTTGGGTTATCTCCGGTAGATCTTCTGATCCTTGGTTTAAAATTTGGGGGATGGTACGGGTATATTCCGGCTCTGGTGTTTCTTGAGCGCTATAGAGATTTGAATAGAAGCGTTTTACGATTTCCAGGATCTCTTCTTTGTTCCTGATAGTTTGCCCGTTTTGGTCCTCGAGTTTGGTAATTTCTGCTTTTCCAGGTGTTATTTTCTGTCTCAGTACTTTCATGCTTTTGTTCTCTTCGATAGTCTTCGCTATCCGTGTTTTGTTATAGTTTCTAATATCTTTCCTTGCGGCCTTTGATATTTCTTTATTTAGTGTTCTCAGCTGGTCTGTATGTAGTAGGTGCTTTTGTAGTTTTTCTCGCCTTTGTTTCATAAGTTGTCGTGTGTTTGCTGATAGTTTACCTTCTTCCCTGTTCAGTTCACCATGTATCTGTTTTGCCTCTTGTATCGATGTTACGATTTCATTGCTCAAGGTTTCTATACTCATTTCCTCGATGTTACCGTGTCCTAGTGGTTCTGCTATGGATTTCTTGTATTCCCCGTTATTGTTCACTGTAGTTTGTTCTTTGCTCTTTGATGTTGCAAGCAGTCTTCTCTCCTTTTTCAATCTTAGCACAACTTTTGCTCTTAGCATCCTGTGGTCGCTTCACACTGACACCCGGTTGAGTATTGTGACATCCTGTACGATTTGTTTTTTATCCGTGATGATGAAATCTATTTCGTTTCGTGTATTTCCGTCAGGGCTCGCCCAGGTCCATTTCAGGTGTTCGGCTTTCTTAAAAAAGGTATTCATAGCATTCATACGATGTTCTAAAAGGAATTGCAGTAAGGTGTTTCCCCTATCATTTCTTTCTCCTATCCCGTATTGTCCCAGGGAAATTTCGCTGTCGTCTTGCTTCTTACCCAGCTTGGCGTTTAAATCTCCTGTACTGCTGTCAGTAATATATTGTGTCGTGTTAGTGAATCAGTCAGATGTTTCACTTTACCCACTTTTAGCAGTGTTAGCATTAAATGTTTCGAAGAAGCTTTGCCGTCTTGGTCTGAGTTTACGTCCGGTAATTTCATGATGCACCGACTCATCTTTAAAGCATGATGGTGCGGACTCCCTATAATCCGAAGGTCCGCTAACTTCATCATAGGTGACTGGGGTAGTGCATTTAGCGAAATTTTCCTCCATGCTCAGTTGAAGAATATTCTTCGTGGGACAGTGGCGAGCCACTGTCCAAGATACTACCCAGGTTGTTACCTTGGGAGGCTTATTATTCGGGATTGTCACCCCTTCACTACGGCTAAGGAGTCCTGTCTACCCCACTCTTTTCAGGTGCTAAGCTCCATGCCATTGTTTACCAAAGATGTTCAAGGGGTACATATTAATATATTACTAGATTTCTACTAGGTTACTTTTATAAAATGTGAAATTAATTAAACGTCAAATTTAGAAATTCTTTTCAAAATAGAAATCACCAATTCACTTTGTTTTTACACACCTTTTTTTACACCAACACTAATCCAATGTTAACCATTCGTTTTTCACTATAAATTTCTCTCCCTATGAATTTTACCCCACTCAAAATCCACAATTTCTACGAGCAAATTTTTGCCCGTCTAACTTGTTTAGCGGTTGCCTAGCACCTTTTAGTTTAATTATTAATTAAGTAGTCTAGTTCTGAGTAATCTTGGTTGTCTTGTCAGTTCAGTTTTCTCTGTCCAATGTTCTGAATGTAATCTTCTCTCGTGATTAACTTTCCCAAATTTGTCTATTTGGTTTAGTCTATCTGGCGTTGTATATCTAATCTTGCCTGTCTTGCCTTTTCTATTTGGTCAAATCTGCCTGGTCTCATCCATTAACTCCTGACTCTCTTGTTTAGTATTTCCAATCTTGCGGAGATTATCCTCATCTCTAGATTTGTTATAGTGATTTCTTGAAACTAAGTTAATTATTATCTGAAAAATTTGACTTCTTTTGGAATTTTTTTTGTTTAGTTTACAATCGAGTTACCTTTATAAATTGCTTTTTCCTCCAATATTTTTTATGTTCTGCGAATTTAGTCAGTACGAAAGAAAGTGAGAAAAAGGACTCGATAAAAGGATTTAGTGAGTTTTGGCAGCAGCTGTTTGTAATGCTCACTCGGTTCGAGTGTGCTTGTTCAGAAAGCGAATTCTACACCATCACGTAACCCCCCTAAATTTCCACCCCAATCCACACACATTCGCATAAATTTTCCATTTCCCAGTTTCATCGCGGACGCTTGTTCGTCCGCCGATTGAAATAATCTACTAAACTTAACGACAAAACATAAAAATGAGCGTCGAAATAAATTATTATGTGTAAACGACAGTCGATTTATTCGCAGCTTTTTTCTCGTCCGGAGCTTGTACATAAATAGCTCGGGTTTGGAACGGGCGGAGAATTTCCAGCTGAAAAATGCACTTGAAATCGAGGGGATGTTGTCGGGAAGGATTTAGGTCAAACAGATTTTACTTTTCTGCGTCGCTTCGATATTTGTTTATTCAGGGGAAAACATTCTATTATGGATTGTTTTCTTTGAAAGAATTATGAAGGTGGCTGTTGGGATTCGTTTAGCCCCTTGAATCGTTGCAACTTCTTTTACACCTTTTTATTATATCGTATTTAGATCGTAAATGGCATATTTTTTTACCTGCAAGTCTTTTTAGCAGGGGAGCGTTTCCATTTCTTGGTGCCGGTGTCCGGAAAGTTGTTCGATAGAAAAATTTTCGAATGGAAATTTGTTGAAAAAAATAGACATTTGATATATTAAATCACTGAAATATCACATTTAATATATTACAACAAGGGGCAATATATATATATATATATATATATATATATATATATATATATATATATATATATATATATATATATATATATAAATCACGCTATATCTGGATTTGCATAAATATTGGTTGTGAATTTATTCAGCGTATTTCATTCGATTCGATTTTCACTATTAAATATCCATTCGTGCTCAATAGACTATCGGGAATCGAATCTTTGATCGGTACATTACGCTCCCACCATTCCATTACAGACCTATCAAATCTTATAATCCACAATTCAAGGCGCGGTGAAATATCAATTCAAAATTTATTACCTTCCATATAAATTTATCTAAATAACTAATACTAACGGATAAAACTGCTTCGATAAAGTTATATTGCAGACTTGTGCAAGTTATTTTTAGTCAAATCCGCGGACCGGAAAACAAGTATCACATAAAATCGCGGACAAGGCTTGACAGTTCGCAGTTATAAGGGACAAAGTAAAGAGAAACTCATAGTTTTATTGCATATAGTTTTAAGCTTCGGCAGGCAAACTTTTACTACTTTTGGGGTTTTTCCGGCCCATGCTCGACGTCTGATGTAACAAAAAGTCTTTTAAATACATCCTCCAATGTAGATTTTCTACAATTTTTTCTTGCGAAATTTTCTTGATATTTTTTTATCTAGTTGTTATGTGCGTTTTATGCGTCTTCCGAGATTCGACCAGTCGGGAATGGGACCCACTCAATTATTTCAGACCCATTAATAAGTAATTAATGAACTGTAGTCGGCATACAATACCATGGGTACTTATCTGCAAATAATTCCGCAGTTTCCATACAATACGTTTTGAAAGCAGCAACACTGATCCCAAATCCACAAGATATAACTTGCAAAATTGTATAACATCTCCTAAATAAATTTTTATCAACTTTCAAAATTTCTGCAGAAAGTGAAATAGCTTGAAAAAGGCGTCTTGCTGCGTTGCCGTCGTTAGATCTTCCGAAGCCTTGTTTTGGTTGATCAACATTTAAATGCAATTCCTTTTTGAACCTCTTCTGAATCCTTCTTTTTCGCTCTATAACAAATTCCTGCTCAGATCCCTCACGCAACTGCCATTTATCAATTCCTATTTTATAACCAATTTGCAAGAAACACGCGAAGAAACGTATCCATGCATACAAAGTAGATAGACCAAGGGCAAGCTTTGTATTGTCAACATTAATTGCTTTCATTAATTCAATATCGTTGAATTGTTTGAAGTTGAGTTACGTAGTCTGTTAGAAAAGTATCCGACCTTATTTTTTATTTTGAAAACCTGATGAATTTGAATCAAGCGCGCTTGCTTGAGCCGACCTTGAACCTTCGTACGCATGCGTGAATGTTTTCCCGCCTGTGTAGTGCTGTCGTCGTTTTTTCAATGCAAGTAAAATGACGGAAGGACTGGAGCAGCGCTACTGCATCAGATTTTGC
Source organism: Phosphuga atrata (assembly GCA_944588485.1). Lineage (NCBI taxonomy): Eukaryota > Metazoa > Arthropoda > Insecta > Coleoptera > Silphidae > Phosphuga > Phosphuga atrata. The sequence continues at coordinate 48,396,655 of OX155904.1, forward strand.
CAGAAACTGGGCGACAACCAGGTGGAAATCATTCGGAAAATTCAGACGGCTTTCGGTGACGATGCTTTGGGCATCACACAGATCAAGGAGTGGTACAATCATTTTAAAGACGGTCGCACATCGGTGGAAAGCGAGCCACGCTCTGGTCGGGCATCAACATGCTGAAATGACCATGTCATTGCCAAAGTGAACGCTGTGGTGATGCGGGACCGTCCTGTGACTATCCGAGAAATTGCGACTGGAGTTGTGGTCATCAGGAAATTGGCGGCACCATCACAACAATGCTCCAGCACACTCTTCGCACATTCACAATTTTTTTGGCGAAAAACCAGACTCCTCTAGTTCGACAGGCTCCTTACTCTCGTGATATGGCCCCCTGCGACTTCTGGCTATTCCCCAAAATCAAGAGGCCATTAAAAGGAACGCGATTTCAGACAAAAGAGACATTATGGCTGCAGACTTTATGGCTGCAACGACAGCCGAGCTAAAGTCGATTCGGAAAGAGGCATTTTCAGAATGTTTCCAACAATGGCGGCTTCGCTGGGAGAAGTGTGTGGAGTCCCAAGCAGACTACTTTGAGGGTGATTAGGTTTCCAACGCTCAAGGTATGCCAGTTTTTTTTTACCGACTAAAGGTCGGATAATTTTCTAACAGACCACGTACATAAATAACAACGTATAGTCGACGTAGTGCCCGTTACAGAATTACATACTTTTTCCTCAATTATTGTAAAGCATTGCAAAGTTCGAAATATACAATTACTTCGCGACCGTCTATTATCTCACTAAAAGGAATCAAAGTTTTGATTTTATCTTTAATGTATTGTTCTTCATTAATTGTCGACTACACAGTTTCTTTCAAAAACTGTAATCGAATTGGTCGCAAAAACGAGGAGACGAAGGACGAAGGTTTTTCCAGATTACTAATTCTTTCTTTGTCATGCTATCAATGCCAGGAATTTGCAACGGCACTAAACACGTGAAAAAAACGTATTTGTCAGAGTTCAATTCTACATTAGCAAATTTTTGGTTATATTCACTGTGCCCAGAACTGCCGTCGCTACCCCATTTAAAAATGCACTTTAAATTTAGTATAATATCAGAAGGTAAGGAGTTTATGACGTCATTTTGAGCAAGCAGTATTCTGCTACACGTGTGATTTAAAAGGGACTGTAACTCAACTTCAGCAGAGGTATCAGTTAGCGTTATATCTGTAGGATGACAACGGGCTTTGGCCTCGGCAACTCTTTCGTAGGACGGATAAGCTCGATTTTTTTTTGCCTTTTAAAGAACTTCTTATGCCTTTATATTGTTGTTTGGTCAATTTAACTTTTATTACATGAAGTAACGCTTCATCGCCACATTTCATTTGGGCGTAGGATTTTAGCAGTTTCGTAAGCTGACTTATATTTAGCTGCTCTAGTAGGAGACTTGAAAAGAATGAATGTAAATGTCATAAGTGAAATGAGGTGGCCAGGAACAGGACAATGCTTCATGGACGAATACCATCTACCATCTACTACTCAGGGACAGCAACAAATGAACAGAAGTGTGGAGTAGGATTTATAATTGACAAGTCAATACAAAGCTATGTCTCCAATTTCACACCCATATCGGAAAGAATAGCATTATTGCAGATTAGTACAGGCCCCGCACCAACCAATATCATTTAGTTCTATTCCTCTACAGCCGATAAAAGCAAAGAAGAAATTGAAAACTTCTATGAAGAAATGTTGTATACATATAAAGGACTTCCAAAACATTACATGACAATAATAATGGGCGATTTCAACGCGACAATTGGTCAAGGACGAACAGGAGAATATATCGGACCTTATGGATTGGGAGAGAGAAATGAACGTGAGATCGATTAAATATATTTGCGACTGAAGAACAACTAATAATACTTAATACATTCTATAAACTACCGCCAAGAAGACTTTACACGTGGAAAGCACCCAGTGATTCCGTAAACCATTTGGTTAGAAATCAAATAGACTATATCTTAGTGAATAAGAGATACCGAAATTCCTTTGTCTCTGCCAAAACGTACCCGGGAGCTGACATAATGTCTGACCACAACCCATTAGTGGGCGCAATAAGGATGAAAAAGAAAAAGATCAAGAAAAAAACAACTAACAAGAAATATGATATAAGAAAACTGAAAAATCCAGATATACAATCTCAAGTGAGACAAGAACTGGCAGAGCAAATGCAAGTTAGTGAGATTAATGACGAGATAGATATGGAGATTAGTAGACTTAATGACATTGTAAAAACCATCGGTGAGAAACATCTAAAACCAGACAAACACGGCAAGAGAAAATCGTGGATGACAGACGAAATTATACAGTTGATGGAACAAAGAAGGCTGTTGAAAAATAAATGTACGGTTGTATACATAAAATGATACAAAAAAACATAAGGGAAGCTAAGAACACAAAGCTAAAGACTGCAAAGAAATAGAAGCCTTGCAAGAAAAGCACGATAGTTTTAATGTACACAAGAGAGTTAAAGAAGAAGCGGTTATCGTTAAGAAAAGTACGGCAAACCGAATAGTAAACAACTTAAATATGGTTATTATACAGAAACAAGAAAATATAGATGTCTGGAAATACTACAGTAAACTCTTTAAGGACACTCGACCACAACTCCTACCGATGACAATTAATTCAGGCCCTCCCATAACGGTTGATGAAGTGCGGGCGACAATCAGACAAATTTAAGAAGGAAAAGCCCTTTGCCCGGATAATTTTCACGCAGAATTCATGAAGCTTCTTGACGACGAAGGCGTAAAACAGATAACATGCATATTTAACCGCATTTATAAAACAGGGAACATTCCACAGCAATGATTAGAATCGGAATTTATAACACTACCAAAGAAACCAGGAGCAAAGAAATGCGAAGGTTTCAGAACGATTAGCCTCATGAGTCATCTACAAAGTATGTGAAGAGCACATGTCAGAAACACAGTTCGGGTTTCGAGGCGCAGTGGGCACAAGAGGAGCGCTATTTATTATCCAAGAGTTGATTCAGAGATGCCGGGATGTTAAATGTTTTGTGGATTACAGTAAGGCTTTTGATAGAGTGCAACACCATAAACTCATGGAAATACTAAAACAGGTGGAGATTGACGACCGAGACTTGCGGATAATCGCAAATCTATACTGGAATCAAAGTTCTCGCATAAACGTAGATGGAGACAGATCAGAAGCAATAAAGATATTACGAGGAGTTAGACAGGAGTGCGTGCTGTCGCCGATATTGTTTAACATATACTCAGAACATATATTTAATAAAGCCCTGGCAAACAATAACGCGGGAATACTTTTAAATGGAAAACGACTAAATAACTTAAGGTATGCGGACGACACCGTAATTATCGTAGATAGACTAGAAGACCTACAAGAGACTATGACAAGAGTGATAGAGGCATGTCAGGAGTACGGGCTTGATATAAACATAAATAAAACCAAATATATGGTGATCAGCAAAAATAAAATACCACGTGTGGATCTGATAACTCCTAATAACCAACACATTAAACGAGTCAATACATACACATACCTGGGAACTATATTACATGACCAATGGGATCACTCACAGGAAGTAAGATGCCGCATAGAAAAGGCAAGTGCTGTATTCGTTAAAATTTCATCAGTTTTTAAATGTTCTTCCTTGTTGATGACGACCAAGCTGCGACTACTCCGCTGCTATGTCTTCTCCGTCTTGCTTTATGGGACAGAGTCCTGGACTCTGACTGAGACCACCATGAAGAAACTGTCAGCATTTGAAATGTGGCTGTATCGCAGAGTCTTGAGGATTTCTTGGGTGGACCACGTAACCAACGGAGGAAGTTCTTCGAAGAATGAAGAAATCCACGGAGATAATAACCACCATAAAAGCACGCAAGTTGAAGTACCTGGGCCATATAATGCGTAATGAAAAGAGATATGGTTTACTACAACAAATATTGCAAGGGAAAGTCCCCAGTAAACGCGGCCCAGGCCGCAGGAGAATTTCGTGGCTAAAAAATTTAAGAACATGGTTCAATCTGAAAACTCCCGAGCTTTCACGATCACGATAGCCAGAATGATCACCAACATCCAGACCGGATAGGCACCAAAAGAAGAAGTAGGAGACTTGGTATTGATTACCATCAATATAGAAGCAGCTTCTCCAGCTCCCGATAAGCGACTTCTTTGCGTAACGAAGGCCAATTCTTTGGTGCTGAATTTTTCGCGCAGGTTATCGGTTTTCTGCCTTTTGGAATGATCGCTGATCATCTGTCTGTGGAAGTCTGTGAAATCTGGGTCTGTGTCTGTGGAAGTCTGAAGTCTGTGGATGATCGACCTCTCGATTTCTTCGATTCTTTATTAGTGTCGTCGGCGTTCTAAAGAATACGTCGTACAATGTCATGAAATTTAAATAAGATCAAATATAATATAACTAATAAAACTATATTTTACTGTATTAGTGGAAGACGTTCTTACGGTACTTACTTTAAATGTAACTGTAGTATTTAACCACTCTACATGTTTCTTTTCAAATGCATCTAATGTCCTTTTGGAATCAATCCAATTTGATTTCAATTTTGACAACATTTTTCTCACGTTATCTCTGTCGACTTGATGGATTGTAAAAGTAGAGTTATACTTTTCAATCAATTAATTTTCTAGAATGTACAACATATATGCCGGCTCAGTATGGATAATTTTTTTTAGTTTTTCAAAAATTTCCAACATTGTTAATGTCCACTTGGCCCTGCCGGTCGTATTCGGTTCTGTAACACAATACAAAAAATCACAACGAATGTATTACGGCTAGATATCCTTTTCTCATACGGTACCAAATATGTATGGGCTCGTTGCGACATGCAACTCCTAAAAATTCTGATTTCATAGGGATAAACGCGAAACTAGCCCGGGATGTATTGGGTGATTTCCATTTTTGAGAGCCTTCTCCTTCCTGCTAGTATTATAGCTTCCATTTTAGTCGGTGCCATTTTTAAGCTTTTGCAGTTTATCCACCGGTTCACTCTCTGTATCGCTTCGTTTTAATACACAGCTCCTCTTCTTTCTTGCCTCTTGCGATCACAGCCAAGTTATCCGCAAAACTTATTAGGATTACTCCTGCAAGCATTCGTAGTCCTAGTACCTGATCGTAGAAGATATTCCAAAGTTGTGGTCCTAGTATAGATCCCTGATGGACTTCTCTTGTTATATTTATCTTGGTCTTTCCTACCATTAGGTCTCGTTCACTAAGGTAACTGCATCCCATCTGTACTAGGTGCTGTGGTATCTTACGCCTGAGTAGTTCTAAGACAATTTCCATGAAACAGAGTTGAATGCATTTGGCATGTCGAGGGTCACCACAACGCAGAAATATCTTGGGAAGTTTGTAACTTCCCATCGCCTTGTGTTTGGATCGTGTCTCACGAAAATAAAATTTTCCAGTTTTAAAACAGGGCTGGTCTGATCACTTGCCTGTTAGGGCTGCATCTCCGCCACGTGTGATCGTCCTTCCGGCGCCTTTTTTAATGAAGGAAATGGGGATAATAAGTGGAGGAAGTGGAGGAATGGGGATAATAAGTGGAGGAACTTCCCATCGCCTTGTGTTTGGACCGTGTCTCACGAAAATAAAATTTTCCAGTTTTAAAACAGGGCTGGTCTGATCACTTGCCTGTTAGGGCTGCATCTCCGCCACGTGATCGTCCTTCCGGCGCCTTTTTTAATGAAGGAAATGGGGATAATAAGTGGAGGAATTCCCTTAAAATTGTTGTCTTCCAGACGTTGGATGCCGCTTCAGTCATTTGGGCTCGTGATTACACGCCTGGTTAACTTGACTTAAAACGATAAACTTAAATATGCGTGTACGTGTCGGTCGAGCTTCGTTCGTGCTTCGATTCTTATCTCTATGCTTCACGCACTTCAAGCATACTGCCGCAAATATATAAATTCGCGACGAAATTAATTGATAAATAGCGCGATTTCGGCCCAAGTCGATACACCTTTCCCCTTTCTGTTGATCGGTGCCGAAATCGATTCAAATGTTAAATTAAAAACACATCTCCTGTACTACGCGCAACGCGGTGATTGTAGATCTTCCTTTCCGGAAACCGAATTGCATGATTTTTTAGATATTTTCCTTGATTCTTTTGCTTAATAGTTGCTCTAGCACACTGAAATATATACTACCTGGAGCGAGCGCTGGCCTCTAGGCTTGTGCGGGTCGAGAGAGAGAGATTCGAGACGACAGAGCGATACGAGAGACACCATGAGATGCTCTCTTTCGGCCCGCACAATCCAAAAGGCCAGCGCACGTTCCAGGTAGTATATATTTCACTGCTCCAGCATTTTCCCCATTGTGTTTAGCATACGCAGTGGCCTATATGTTACTTCCGCATTTTCTTGTTTATTTCCCTTAGATATTAGCACTAGTCTTGCTGTTTTCCATATCTTCTCCTAGCAATCTGTAAAATACAGTATTGGGGGCTCCCATCCATCAACTTTGGAATAGTCTTCATAACCTAGACCGGTAACCCATCTGGTCTTGGGCCGCTTCTGTTTTCATTTTTTCGGCCGCCTCTTCATTTCATTTTCGGTGAATAGTGGACTGTTTACCCCATCTTCGTTTTGTATAAGCTAGCTCCAGCCAAATAGTTTCTCCGCTTGATTTAAGCTTTCTTTGTCCGGCAGCTCTATTTTAGGACGCAAGTTTAGTTTTTTCCGTACTATTTTGTAGCTCAGACACCACATATCTTTTTCAACTTCTTTCGCTGTCTTTTCTTTCGCTGTCTTGATTGCCTTTCTGTATTTTTCTCTTCCTTTAGCGTATTCGTCTCTACGTTCTTGTTTCTATTCAGTTGTTTTCTTTTTCTTAGCGTTTGCTCTGGCCGTTGATCTTCTATTCTTCAGGCATATCCTCTTTTGCTCCGCCACTTCTCTAGTCTATCAGTACACAGGTGCTCGTCTGCTTCTTATGCCATCTCTTCTAAATATTTGATCGCATGTTTGCGTAACAACATTCATACATTTGCTTGGTTTAGCCTCTATATTAGGGTAACCTATATTTTCTTTTAATAGAGAAAAGCTGCAATCGGTTCTGGTTTATTATTCGTCCGTTCTCCGGAGGTTGGTTGGTTTGATTCCGTTTTCTTAGATCTCTTGGATCCCGTAGCTTTATACTATATTCAAGGTTTCGATAATCGCTTAGGTTGTCATCATCCCTCACCTCCCAGTTTCTGGCCTGTCCCTGTAGGTTGGTTATGCAGAATGTTATATCGATGTACGATAAGGCTTGTCCCGGAAAGTAGGCATTTTTCCCTTATTTAGTATTTTAACATCTTGTTCCGCTAGCCATTCAGTCAGAATTGCTCCCCCAGCATCTTCAAATGTTGAGCTTCATTCGGGCGATTTAGAATTGAAGTCCCCTTCCATGATAATTGGTTTTCTAATGTGACTCTTCATGCTGTCTGTCTCTCAGTTCTTTTAGGTTTTCTTCAAATTCGGTAATGTGTATGTTCGGGGAGATGTAGCACCCTTAGATGATTATGTGTCTTGTTGATCTTTGTTGTAATCCACACGTGTCCTTTTCCTTTACCCCATTTGTTGGCCGTTGCTTTAATTGCAACACTGCATTTATCAACTGTGAACCATGGTTCATTTGTTATCAGTTTAATGTTTGGTTCCGAGTCAATCACTATGTCAATATTGTGGTCCAGGACAGTTTTTCGGAGAAATTCTTGTGCTGTTACACTTTTCTTTATGTTGAAAACCAAGTCTAGTCTATATAATCAGACTAGATTATTAAAAGTCTAGTCTAGATGAAACCGTGATGACCAAGTCTAATCTACACATGCAGACTAGATTATACAAAATTTATTCTTGATAAAACCTTGAGGACGAATTTTAATCTACACAAGATCAGAATAAATTATTGAAAGTCTAGTCTAGATGAAGCGGTAGAGACCATCTCTATTCTACACACTTAGATTAGATTACTAGTACATGTGGATCGTATTTTTCGGAATGGAATAGTTTTTGTGGATGGAAGAGTTGAAAAGAATGGAATAGTTGCGAAAGGTGGAATAATTGATAAGGGTGAAATTGTTTAATGAATTTTGACATTTGTATATGAAAGAGTAATCAGAATTGCGAGCTGCGCGATTCTTGTAGAAAGCGCATCAGCTAAGGTTGTATGAGTTGCAAGATGTACAATTCCTACTGCACAGAATATTAACTAATAATTCATCCGTCTCAAATGATTTTAATGCTGTCAGGTTTGTAAAATAATATAATCAAACACTTTTGAGGTGTACTTAATCATATAATGTTACCAATTGTCTGAAATCAAAGTGACTTTAATTTAAGGAGTGATATTAGAAATGAAAAGTTCCCAACGTTCATAAAAAGGTTACTATATTTAACGATGTGATATTAGTTCCTAAGGTGTACAACATGGACGATAGAAAATCAGCTGTGGAGTAAAAAGTTACTGAAAATCTCACTAAAACTTTTATTACCTTAAAATTGATTAAGTAACATTGATGTTGTCAACTTTGACGTTCAACATAACCAACATATTGTTTTAATCAAGTTGGTATCTTGTGTTTTTGAGTTACCAACATACTCAAACATAATCTCACCAACTATTTGTTAAAGTTACATTGTTGTCTTTTTTTTCGTTAAAATTGCAAGCCTTACTTATTAACTTCACTTCATCATATATAGTAACCTACTTTTATGAAGGTTGGCAACTCTTGATTTCCAATATCACTCCTCCAATTATAGTAAGTTTGCTTTTAGACAATTAGCAACACTTAACAAAATTATGTTACTAAAAGTTTCACCAAAAAAAATAATAACCAATAAATTACTCAACTGACGTTAATGTCAACTTTGATTTAATATTCATGTATTTCTTTATTTAAAAAATCCAGTGTCAAGGTTATCGGCCATGAAAATTCCAAAATGGTCAAATTGTTTCAATAGAAATATCTATGATCTTAATAGATCTGAAAGAGTTTTTATTATATCTATTGCAGTTTCCGAGTTGTTGCTATTTGAATCCATTAGTATCAGATCCGGTTTGACTTCGAGGGATGCGTATGTGGTCTGGATTTCTATGGCGCTTTGCTAACCTAATAGCCTAACCTAGGTTAAACCAACATTTAGCTTTACATCTTATCTTATTTTTGATCTCTTGGGTCGCGCTACCGCGTGTAGTTTGTCTTAATTTTTCGTTCGCTTTTCTTTCAGGGTAACAGACTTTGCCACTTTAGCTTATTGTAGATCAAGCTGTAAATGCATGTCTGGTAGGCTTTGAAGAGTTGGACAAAAAATATATATTTGCAAGTTTTCAATAAATATTTCTTTGTTAAAAACAATCCTGTGTCAAGGATCTCGACCACAAAGGTACCAAAACGTCAATTTAAATAGAAAAATCTATAATCTATATATATCTGAAAAAAAAATTCAAAATATCTGTTGCAGTTTTCAATTTATAGTTATTTGAATTTATTAATTTTTGTTATGTCCGAGTTTGAAGGTCTTGATTTATCTGCCGCTTAGCGGTGTGCAACCTAATCTAACCGGGGTTAAACCAACGGTCCTTGCAACACCGTCCTATATTGTATCGAAAGCTTGCGCTACCGCGCGTATGTTGTCTTGATTTATCTGTCCTGTTATTTTACCCGGGGTAAACCAACATTCTTTGCAACACTGTCCTATATTGGATCGAGAGTCCGCGCTTTCGCGCGTATGTTGGCTTGATTTAACTGCCCGCTTCGCGGCGGGCAACCTAATCTAACCGGGGTTAAACCAAAGGTCCTTGCCAAATTGTCCTATATTGGATCGAGAGTTCGAGCTGCCGCGCAACATACGCGATTTCTCTTGTCGAAGGCCCGTTCAGTTTTACAACAGAAAATGACAATTTCCCGTTTCGACGCGCAAGAGGAACGGAGTTTTTGAAGAAAAAGTAAAAAAAAAATAAAATGCACCTACAGCCGACCCCTGCGGGGGCGGAACTTGGTTTGTCTTCTCACAGTCTTGATTTATGTCTCCGCTTCGCGGCGGGCAACCTAATCTAACCGGGGTTAAACCGACGGTCCTTTTTCACATTGACCTATATTGAATCGAGAGTTCGCGCTGCCGCGCGTATGTTGTCTTGATTTATCTGTCCGCTTCGCGGCGGCAACCTAATCTATCCGTGGTTAAACCAACCGTCCTTGCAACACTGTCCTATATTAGATCGAGAGTTTTCTTGATTTATCTGCCCGCTTCGCGGCGGGCAACCTATTCTAACTGGTGTTAAACCAACTTTTTCACATTGACCTATATTAAATCGAGAGTTCGCGCTGCCGCGTGTATGTTGTCTTGATATATGTTGCGTATGTTGTCGCGTATGTTGTCGCGGCGGGCAACCTATTCTAACCGGTGTTAAACCAACTTTTTCATATTGACCTATATTAAATCGAGAGTTCTCGCTGCCGCGTGTATGTTGTCTTGATATATGTTGCGTATGTTGTCGCGTATGTTGTCGCGGCGGGCAACCTATTCTAACCGGTGTTAAACCAACTTTTTCACATTGACCTATATTAAATCGAGAGTTCGCGCTGCCGCGTGTATGTTGTCTTGATATATGTTGCGTATGTTGTCGCGTATGTTGTCGCGGCGGGCAACCTATTCTAACCGGTGTTAAACCAACTTTTTCACATTGACCTATATTAAATCGAGAGTTCTCGCTGCCGCGTGTATGTTGTCTTGATATATGTTGCGTATGTTGTCGCGTATGTTGTCGCGGCGGGCAACCTATTCTAACCGGTGTTAAACCAACTTTTTCACATTGACCTATATTAAATCGAGAGTTCGCGCTGCCGCGTGTATGTTGTCTTGATATATGTTGCGTATGTTGTCGCGTATGTTGTCGCGGCGGGCAACCTATTCTAACCGGTGTTAAACCAACTTTTTCACATTGACCTATATTAAATCGAGAGTTCTCGCTGCCGCGTGTATGTTGTCTTGATATATGTTGCGTATGTTGTCGCGTATGTTGTCGCGGCGGGCAACCTATTCTAACCGGTGTTAAACCAACTTTTTCACATTGACCTATATTGAATCGAGAGTTCGCGCTGCCGCGCGTATGTCATGATTTATCTTCCCGCTTCGCGGCGGACAACCTAATCTAACCAAGGTAAAACCAACGGTCCTTGCCACTTTGTCCTACATTGGACCGAGAGTTCGCGCTGCCGCGCGTATGTTGTCTTGATTTATCTTCCCGCTTCGCGGCGGACAACCTAATTTAGCCAAGGTAAAACCGATGGTAAAACCAAATGGTATCTTAAAATATATAATTCAAAGAAAGACAAAATATAAAATAGTGCTAAATGCATGCAACTTCGGAGCCTTTGAAAAAAATATATATTTGTAAATTTTCAATAAGTATTTATGTATTAAAAAAAATTACGTGTCCAGGCTATCGGCCACGAAGATACCAAAACGTCAATTTTAATAGAAAAATGTATAATCTATACAGATCTGAAAGAAATTTCAATATATCTCTTGCAGTTTTCATTTTATAGCTATTTGAATTTATTAATTTCTGTTATGATCGAGTTTGAGGGGCGACGGCCGCCGCCAGATAAAATATTTTGCAAAACTAACTGAAAGATATCATAGATTGGCTAATTCTCTACAAATGTGTGAAATTTTATTGTTCCACGTTGTGTGAAACATACTAAAATCATTTTTTAAGCAAATCCAGACATGTCAATCATGAATTCCGATCAAATTCGAACGCGAAAATTTCAAAATATGCAAAAATTGCGAAAAAATATATTAATAATTGAAGGATTTCAATGAAACTTATACTGAATGTGGGTATCCACCAGAGGTATGAGTTGACAAAATATGAAAGCTCCCACTCCAATGGGGACGTCGTGAAGAATGATTTTCTCGTCAACAATTTTATGGAAATATCTCGTCAATGCCGCAAGGTGGAAAATTATAACGGGGATATCCGTATGTAAGACGTCGGTGTCTACAAAAAAGTATTCTTTGCAAATTTTGTAAAATCTTTCGGTTTGGTCGCAAAAGTTAAGAATATAAAATTGAAAAAATTTTACTCCTTTTCTGAATTTCGTTTTTGAATTTGTTTATAAAAAAAAAATCGGCCAAACGGTTCACTTTGGAAAGATGAAAATGACAAAAGATTTAGATGAGAATGTGCTCTATAAAATAGCGCTAAATGCATGTTTCTTAGACTCCGGAAAATTCGACAAAACAATATGTTTGCAGTTTTCACTGAATATTTCTTTATTAAAACAATTATGTGTCCAGTCTATCGACCACGAAAATGCCAAAACGTCAATTTCAATAGATAAATGTATAATCTCTTTAGATTTGAAAAAAAAATTCAATATATCTCTTGCAGTTTTCATTTTATAGCTATTTGAATTTATTAATTTCTGTTATTTTCGAGTTTGAGGGGCGGCGGCCGCCGCCCGATGAAATATTTTGCAAAACTAACTGAGGGATATCATAGACTGAGTAATTCTCTACAAATGTGTGAAATTTTATTGTTCCACGTTTTGTGAAACTTAGTAAAATATTTTTTTCAACATATCCAGACATGTCAATCACGAATTCCGATCAAAACCGAATGCAAAAATTTCAAAATATTCAAAAATTGCGAAACAATATATTAATCCTTGAAGGATTTTAATGAAACTTGTACTGAATGTTGGTATCCACCAGAAGTAACTGCTGATAAATTTTGAACGCTCCCACTCCAATGGGGACGGCATTAGGAATTATTTTTGCATCACAGCTTATTTGCAAATAACTCGTCAACGCCTCAAGGTGGAAAATTATAACCGGGATATCCGTATGTAAGACGTCGGTGTCTACAAAAAAGTATTTTTTGAATTTTTTTTAAAAACCTTCGGTTTGGTCGCAAAAGTAAAAAATATAAAATTGAAAAAATTTTAGAAGGGGTACCCTTCTCTGAATTTCGTCACTCAATTTACACGGGTTTTAAATGGGCTTTTCCGCCAAAACGGTTCGCACTGGAAAAATGAAAATGACACAGCTTTTAGATAAAAATGTGCTCTATAAAATAGCGCATGTTTCTTAGACTTCGGAAAATTGAACAAAAAAATATATTTGCAAGTATTTCTTTATTAAAAAAATCCTGTGTCAAGGCAATCGACCACAAATATGTAAATATCAATAGAAACATGTACAATTTATATATATATATATATATATATATATATATATATATATATATATATATATATATATATATATATATATATATAACTCTTGTAAACTATATAAAACTTAATGCGTTTGTTAACGAAAGTGCGCTCTATTTATCTGTGTTAAAATTATTTAACACACATTTCTAAACGTTCGTCACGTCGTGGCTATCAGCCGCAAAAAGTTTGCATGCAGCACATTTCAATGGGTCTCAATGAGCACTATTCGATTTTAAAAAGAAAATCCGGATAAATTTCGAGATAACTTTTCCTTCAGCCGTCAAGTGGTAGAACTGACCGTTTTTCAACAAGAGAGTTTTTGTTGAAAAACGGTCAGTTCTACCACTTGACGGCTGAAGGAAAAGTTATCTCGAAATTTATCCGGATTTTCTTTTTAAAATCGAATAGTGCTCATTGAGGAAGCTAGGAAGTCGAGGAATACACCTTTAGATTCCAAACAAATTAAATGTGTAATTTTTAACTATTCTTATAGAATACTCTTAATTCCCACCGTTTGAAAAATGGATTTTAAATCACCAGATGACCGAAAAACTTACATCGTCCCCCATGTAAAATTATCCGAATCACGAATCAGCCGCAGAAAATTCATGCAACATATTTTAATAGAAATTGATGAGTTGTATTCGAATTTGAATCGAAAATGTCAATAAATATTGAAATGGCTGTTCCTTCCGCAGTGAAATGGTAAAACTGACAGCTTTTCGCCAATAACTCTGTTGATATACATTCGAAGAAGACGCGTGTTGTACCGCTGGAATCTAAATACAATTTAAAAGCTCCAATTATTCTTAAAAAAAAACTCGGAAATATCGCGGATTATGAAATAAATTTTGGAATTCAAATGTGAAGGGAAGCAACTGTTTCTGATGTAAAATGGTCTGAATTTTAAGAATCTGCTAAAAGTCGCCGAAATCTGCAATTTAGAGATTTCAAGATATCTCTTTGAATTTTATTTGAATTTCAACCTAACATTGAGCGAAAAATCAGAATTTTGATTTAAATTCTTTTCTTTAATTTTATCTTTTCACAAGCACACGAATAATCATAAACGGATAAACTTCAACAATGACATTTCCACATAACCTGAGCGAAAATAGTGTCAGATTGATCAGCTGTAAGTGTAAATTGGCGATTCAGCGGCAAACAATGGTCGTAGTATTTTTGACCTGGAGTGCGAAGCCGTTGATGGATTTGAGAAATTCAAACGCCATACTGTTGGCCTTTTCACCGGGCATGCACTTGTTGGACTGGAAATGTAAATTTTCTTTTAAGCGTTTCCGTTTGAAGAGGTGAAAAAAAAGTGACTTCGCGAATTGGGGCCTGCGGAACGTCCCCGGAGGTATAATGCGCCGAGACTGATGTCGTTCGAAAGTAGACACGTGGGGCTAAAATTCCGGAGAAGAGCAATACAATTCTAAAAACATTTCACCGAATATTGAAGGTTTCAATTTGCTCAATTTTGAAAAATTTGTTTCGAGTTTGGACGGGCGTCAAGACCCCCAAATGCGATCGAGCGATGCATCGTTCCTATCGCCTTATAGACCCTTTTGTTCTATATTCAGAAACCACCACTGCGAGGCCCTGCTATTTAATTTAGCGAATCCCAGAGGATTCTCGCGTACTTCTGCAAAACATGTTTTTTCGGGCCTCCCGGCGCCATCCGGCACGCAATGGCAAATTAAACTCCAAAACAAACTTAAAGACACTATGCCGAATCGATTGGTGCCGGTCCGGTCCCGATCCGACTGTTGTGTATCCCGGGAGAGGGATCCCCGCAAATTAGGTGAAAAAAACCTGGCGTTTTTGCGATTTTTGTGTTGAACATGAAAATTGACCCAGAGTGGGAACAGGATGCCGAAGGTACCAGATTCTTCCACCGCCGGTTGCGGGTAAATAGCTCGCATCGAACGAACCGGTTTGGAGACACGGCGCTCTTCAATCAAGAGAACGGCGTCCACAGATGTGATGAAAAAAACGTTTTTTTTTCGCTTACATTTTCCGCCGCACCGTGTGAACCGACGGTCGCGTACTTTTTCACATGGCGTCAAAAAACGTGAAATCGATGCAGCAAGAGAACGCAGTAAGAAAATCGAGCGGCGGACCAAAATTGCTCCTCAAAGGTGCTAGAAACGATCTCCTGTTTTTGGCACCTAGAGGACGCCATGTGGGACTTGCGAGCGGCAGACGGACACGGGTCGAAGGCCTGTTCAGTTTTACAACAGAAAATGACCATTTCCCGTTTCGTCGCCCAAGAGGAACGGAGTTTTTACGGAAAAAGTGAAAAATTTAAAACGCACCTACAGCCGCGGAAACTTGGTAAGGCTCGTCAAAAAAAACCTAATTTTTTGTTCAATTAATTGGAAAAAATTCAAGACGTAAACCGCATTGTTTGACAATTTTTCTTAATTTTCAACAAATCTTGACTTTTGACCCCTTTCGAATTCAGTGACGGTACCTTACTCGATTAGTATATTTCGACGATTAAGTCTAATCTACATAAAACCTTGAAGACCAAGACTAGTCTACATACTCAGATTTGAATATCATAGTCTAGATGAGGGATGGCGAAACTTTTTGAGTAGTACGTCAAATTTTGTTCATTATATTTTGCGTACTAGCTCGTGGGTCACTAGGCCAGTTGGAAAAGAAGAGGGAGATCAAAGACTACTTTTTTTGTTCTCATTTATAAGGCTTTTACAAAATTCAAGATTCCTTCTTGTCTTACAACTTCTACTTTTGAAGTGGAGAGCAAAAAATAAAGATCGAAATCAAAAAATGTATATAGTATAATCTCGGTAATTCGGCCGTTGGTTAATTGGACGACACGTCCAGTAATCCGGCGGTCTGGAGACTGCTCGCGCTCTTCCCTCTCACCACTCTTTCTTATAATCCGGCGGTTGTCTAGTCCCACAAGTGTCGGGTTATCGAGATTATATTGTATAAGAGTCCTCGAGCGGATCGATGGCTGGTTCGATGGTATTTGAATTAAAAACTTCTTGTGAATATAATATATGTTTTCCGACTAATTTTGGGACGCTGAATCGATAAGTAAAAACTAGAACTCAGGGTGATAAGCCGTTCAAAAGTTATGCCATCGTAAAATCGGACTAAGTTTTGAGTTTGATTGGTTGTAACTTAGAAATTAGGCAAAAGAAATGAAATTGGCTTGGACAATATTTGTAGAAAATTGCAACGGAGTTAATTTTATTTAGAAAAATTTTGGTTTGGAAATTTTGAAAAAATCAGAGGAAATCCAATTGGGACAAGGTTTGGGATTGATCCGTTGTAAGTTGGAAGATGTAAAAAAGTACGTGAAAATGTTTTAGACAAAAACTGTTAAGAATATCATTGTCTAAGAAGTATTTGTTTGGTTTTATCACTTGATTTGTGACTTTTAGAACGATTTGAAGGGAAATCTAAATTGGAGAAATTTGAGAAAAATAGACAAAAGTGTTTTAAACAACATTATTAGAGAATTAAATAGTTTTTAACATATTAATGTTTCAATAGTTTTTAACTATTTTGAAAATTTTCTGAAAAAATCGAAAATCTAATTTAATAAAAAGTTTGGATGACTATAACTCAAAAACTAAGAATTTTATGCAAATTTTGTTTGAATAAAAGTTGTAAAGAATTTGATTCTCTATACAAATTATTTTCAACAATTTTGTTGTTATCCGCTTCAAATCGGTCCATTTGTTTAGGAGCTACGATTCCACAAACAGCCACATACAGGGACAGACGGACAGACTGACACACAATAATGTAACAAATTTAGAGAAACGTTTTAGACAAAACTTGTTGCAAATTTAATGTTGTCTAAGAATCTTTTTAAAATTTGCAAAAAAGTCGCATGCCGTTATAAGAAATTGATATTTACTTCACAGGTTTAATAGCAGGTTATTTTGAAAAAAAGCTGAATGTTTGACAGGTTATTACTCAGAACCAGAAATAGACAAAAGTGTCTCAAATGAGAGTTATAGAGAATTTAATTCTCAATAAAAGTTTTGACCAATTCTCTGCAATTTTTTTTTGATACAAGAAATTCAAAAAAATCGTAGAAAGGTTCAATTTTGGCCAAGTCAACTTTAAGGAGTGATATCAGGAGAAGTACACAAGTTAGTCAAAAACTCTTTAGACAAAACTCTAATGCTTTATAAGAATTTACCTCCTTTAGTGTCGTATTAATGAATAACTCCATAAAATTTCCTGATGTACTATATAATGAAATCCAATGAAAGGTTGTGGAATATTCTGCTTAATATATTGAATAGAACCAATGTTTCTTAGAACGTTCAGCGCCCCTGTGGCTAAAGTTGCTTACTAGTAAAAACGCACAGTAACGGCAAAAGTATTTAGTCGTTGTTAATGTAATCTAGGTAAACGTAGATTTAATCTGGATTAGATTAAGATTAAGACAAATCCAGACTGAGGGGCCGAGACTTTAAATTAAGTCAATTTTAATAGAGGTCAGAAAATTTTCACTAAGTCTATGTGTCTTGTTTAGTGACGCGAGTTGTTGCCATAGTAACAACAAACAGAAATCATTTAATAATGAAACTCCATTTGATTTACATCGTACTCTTACGCACGATTTTTATACTTTTATACAAGATTATAATAATGGTCCTTCATTTGTGGTTGAGAAACTTTTATAAGAAAATAATAAAAGTTAGAAAATGAATGCCTAGGTCACCTACAAAGCCTGTGTGGGTCAGTGTGTGACCCGTAGGTCATAGGTTCGCCATCCCTGTTCTAGATGAAACTTTGAAGACCAAGTCTAGTCTACACACTCAAAATTATCAAAAGTCTAGTCTATATGAAACCTTCAAGATCCAGTCCAGTCTACATACTCTGATTAGTTCATTAAATGTCTTGAAAACTAAGACTAGTCTACAGAGTCCGATTAGATTATGAAAAATTTAGTCTAGATGAAACCAGGAGTACTAAGTCTAGTCTACACAATTACACTAAATTATTAAATTCCCAGTGTATATGAAACCTAGAAGAGCAAGTCTAATCTACACAAGATTGAAAATTGTTCAAGATTTAAAATCATTATCTCTTGTATATATATATATATATATATATATATATATATATATATATATATATATGTATATATATATATATATATATATATATATATATATATATATATATATATATATATATATATATATATATTTATATATATATATATATATAGAGTTTAGGAACATTTTATTGGAATTAGTTTTATCCACCCTTATCCCTAAAATCGAATCAACCGTATCTAGTCTTGTCCAGTAAATCTTAGCTGCCCGGTGCAGCTTGACCCAGTTGCGTCTACTTCGTTTAAATACAACTGTACTTTGATTAGGGTAATGCCGTCATGCGTAACGACACGTGCCGCCTCCGAGTGGGAATCTATGTCTGCGCGATCGGGGGCGGCAGGGACGGCGGCGACAGAGAGCGTACATCATCGGAAACATCTCCTGGCGTAATGGATTGCGCCCGCACGTCCCGCAGGAGTGCGACACGAAAATCGATGCGGGCCAAGTCACGGCAGCTTCTTCTTATTAAATATTTAAACCGATGGAAACGTTTGGATTGGGTTTTGTTCTTCGTATTTAACGCTGTATTTTTACAACGATTTATTCATACAAAGTATCGTCAAAGTATATTTTAATACAAAGTATTTGATCTAACAAAATTATCTTATATCTGTTGTTGAAGTGGTATTAAACAAATCGGTTTAATTAATCATATAATCATATAAATTAATCATATTTTACAATGCCCCTGGATATTAAAAAGTATATAGCAGGGTTTGTTAACCTTTTTGTAGTCACAGACCACTTTCCAAATTTCAACAATCTGACGAACCCCTTCCAAACGTAATTGTGGGGAAAGAAAGAAAGGCATTTTAAAAAATAAAACTTTTATTTATTATTAAGACAAAGTAAAGATTAGCGCGTGACGGTTGCTGCTGCTTCCTTTCGATAAGCACATAAAATTGAGGAATTGTCTTATACAATGCAAGGCACATATGATCTGTCAAAAATGAGGTGATGCTGATGATGCCCCTGCATAGGTACGTGGATTTGAATTCCAGTACTGAATCACTCCATGCAGAAACACTCACCATGCGATTAAACAAAAGGTTTCTTTCAGAACCAACCTTGAAAGTTACTTCAATTAATATTGAAGGCATTTCAGCATTTAAACAACAGCTGCTGAATGAAGTATGCTATGAAGAGAAGTGTGATTTTTTGTGCATCCAAGAAACTCACCGAGATAGCCATCAGAGACGACCAAGTATGCCCGGCTTATGATTAGTTCAAGAAATACCTCATGCTCATTATGGAAGTGCCATCTTCGTCAGACCAGAAATCCAAATCAGGAGCGTCCATTATACACAGAAAAATAATATCGAAATTATCACCTTGAAGCTAAACAACTGTGTGGTCACATCAGTGCACAAGCCTCCTTCAGGAAAGTTGCCCTTTGTCCCACCTTGCAATTTTGACTCCAGGAAGACAAATGTAGTAATAGGGGATTTTAACAGCCACAGCTATGTTTGGGTGTACTCACATGAGGATGAAAGGGGAGAAGCTGTTCTATCTTGGTCTCAAACCTACTACCTTATTCATGATAGAAAATTGCCTCCATCCTTCAATAGTGGAAGATGGCGACGAGGGTACAACCCTGAACTTGCTATGTGAAAACATAGCAACACAGTTCCACAAATCGGTGTGTTCTCCTATCCCAACACAGCCCTATAAGTTGACCTTGTGTCAACTCTTCTCCATCATAAGACCTCAAGAAACTGGTTTCAGGCGATGGTACAACTTCAAGAAGGCTAATTGGCCAAAGTTCTCCTGATTGTTGGATGAAAAAGTTCAAAGAATTTCAGCTGGGCCGGAAAGCTATGAAGCTTTTATTGAACCTAGTTAAACTCTTCTCGCGAGCCTGTATTGCAAGAGGCTGTTTGCCGATATATCTGCAAGGCGTGACCTCCGAAACAACTATTTATTTAAGAAGTATTACACACGATATGAAGAAGTTCCTTTCATGATGAAAGCTCCCAAGTAGCAAGCTATGTTCTCTCCTGAATCTCTGATGCAAAGCGTACGCTGTCGGGCATGACACCATCGCCTCATTGACGCCACCACGCCATTCTTTGAATCTCCTGGAACTGTTTCTTCATAGAGACCAGCTTAATTCTACTTCCCCACGCAACTGCCCTAGAAAGAATGGTAGATGGCGCTAATATTTTTTAGAAGTGTTTTACATGCAGCCAGAGTGGCAATATAGATTTGGCCGTTTCTATAAACACTCTTGGGACTCTATCCGCAAGGGCTTCGTGGATGTCTCAGTAGACAGCGGTTGAAACATGTGCATGTTGTGCAAGTGTTGTCAATATTGACATTCATGACATGGACCCGATGAAATTAATTATGAAATCCTGCTGTATAGGCTTGATGTTGAGTCGAGTTGCGATAGAAGTTAAAGGAATTCAAGGGCACCCTCCAACTGCTCCTTGAATTAAGGGAGGGAGGGTGCAACTTCTATTATTGGAAAAATCTGAGAAGACAAGTTAAGAGGAAAGAAGACCAAAGAAAGATCAGACAAAACTAAACAGGATTAGCAAAAACTAAACAAGGCAAACTAACCAAGCCAGAGCGATATAAAAAATCAAAGAGATGAGATGAAGACATGATTAGATAAATGTAGACATGACAATACGAAGTTAGGCAAGACTAGATAAATCTAGAAATAGGAATCGAAATCTAGGACTAGGACAAGACTAGATAAGTCTAAATAAAAGAAAAGACCAGAAAGACCTGACAAGACTAGACAAGGACAATCAATTTCATACAAGGCCAGAGGAGACCAGATAAGTCCAGACAAGACCGGAAATGACCAGACAGGACCAAACAAAGACCAAGCAAGGCCATACTATATCAGACAAGTGCAGATAAAAGCAGTGTCGAGCAGACAATGCCAAAGAAGATGAGGCCTGACGAGACAAAATGAGACGAGACAAAGTTAGACAACACTAGACCGTAGGTACCATAAAAGACTAGATCTACTAGATCAGACTAGACTACATAATAGCTGACAAAAAGATAAACCCATGGCGCTACAGCCCAGGACGGGCCTAGATCTCCTCCCACGGCCTTGTGCTTGGTGTCTTGATCTAAGACACAAGTGTAGGGGAGCCCTTCCAGTTTTTAACGTGTATAGCGAGCCACTAGTCGGGGGGGTTTTGAGGCAGATTTTTACTGCGATGACTTTGCCAGACCCATCTACAGGAGAACGGTGGCTTATTTTTCACAATGTCCAGGATTTGATCCCGGGACTTGCGGACTTTCGAAGTCCAACACCTTGACTACTCACCGTCTCACACAATAGCTGACAGGGCCATTAAAGATGAGACAAAATGAAACAAGTCAAGACAACGTGACGGAGAAAACGGGAAAAGACGAGACAAGACGAGTCAAAATGAGACAAGACGAGTCAAAATGAGACCAGACGAGACAAAATGAGACAAGGCGAAACATGACGACACAATAGTGAACACGATTGAATAAGACTGTGCAAGACTTGACATGACTAGACAAAAGTAGACACGTCTAGAAGAGACAAGATAAAGTTACACAAGACCAGACCGTACTATAAAAGATCAGACTAGACTATGCAAAAGAATTATAAAGCCACTGGAGTTGACACCCTACCAGCAAAATTAATTAACATAGGAAGCCCAAACTTTCTGAAGAAAATACGCGCCATAATAGAAAGAAAGTGGAACGACGAATCGCTACCAGTCGACTGATTGTTAGTCTGTTTGTACCTCGTACCAAATACTTTGATTCCATGGGAATCTACCTTTCTAAAACTGTTTCTTCCAAACAGAGGTACATGCAATCGAAAGATGAGCACAATTTAACCTCGAAAGCAACTATCACAAAAAACTAATTGCTAATTCCTGTCAGATAGCCAAGCAGCCATAAAATCCATTAGCTCATACAACATCAGATCCAAACTGGTATGGGACTGTGTGAGAAAAGTAAACAAGTTCTTTAGAGAAAATAAAGTAACCCTATACTGGGTACAAGGACACACTGGTATAGATGAAAACGAAAAAGCCATCTAACAAATCAATCACCTAGCAAACAAAGGATCCAGTAGTACCTTTATAGGTCCGGAACCCTTTTGCGAGTATGAACATCATCCACAAAAGTTTAGATGAAGAATAAGAGAACAATGAAGGAAAACCTAAAAAGAGCTTCCAGGGCTAACACAATCCAAAGTAATGCTAGGATCTTTTAACCAGAAAAGAACAAGAGCTTGCCTGAAACTAAAGAGGAACAAGCTTAGAATTCTGACATAAGCCCTGACGGGACACTGCAGACTTAGAAAACACCTAGAGGACATGGACGTAGAGGAAGATGACAAATGCAGAATATGCGGTTCGACAGAGGAAACCCCCATGGATCTGGTCAAATGGGCAAAGACTGCGGAGCACTGCTCCGCAAGAGACAAATGTATCTTGAAGCGCAATGCTTGAACGCAGAGGAGTTGCAGTCCATGAATCCCAACTAGATTCTGAAATTCCTAAAGGAATCAGGACTAGAGGAGGCGCTCTAAATGGGTAAGTAAACCAACGATTAGAGGAAGAGGATGGGGTACAATAGATATATGATGGTCGCAGTACAAGTAAGCACCGAAATCTACCATCTACAATCTACCAGGCGACTGGAATAAGACTGATATATTCCCAATATATAAGAAAGGAAACACGCTACGGTACGAGAACTATCGAGGTATCTCAATCTCAATCGCCTTCACTACACAGTCCATTTTTGAACATACGCGTCCCGCATATGGCACCATCTCTTTCTGTCTTGCGCTTCTCTTATCCAATTAATAATTACAAACGACATAAAACTAACTACAGGGTTTAGTTAGTTTTATGTCGTTTGTCCAGCGCATCAATGGTCGTCCTCTATTTCGTCTTCCTAGATATTGTCTCCAGTGCAACAGTCTGTTATTCCATCTCGCGTCCGTACATCTCGCTATGTGTCCCGCATAGTTTCATTTTTTAGTGGCAATGGTTTCGATCACATCTCTGATTTTCGTAGTGTTTCTGACCCATTCGTTGTTTTTTCTGTCCCTCAACGCTATTCCCAGAATTTGTCTTTCCATGGATCATTGCATTACGACCATTTTGTTCATTGTAAGTTTTCTTAATGTCCATGTTTGAAATCCATAGGTTAGCACAGGGAGAATGCACTGATCCAATATATGCAAGTCTTCCGAACGCCGTCCATTTCGGTGGTCTGGTTTTCTCTTCCTAGTTTCAGTCAGTTTCAGTCTAGATATAGAGTATATTAGTATATTACTTCTAAATGTCGGCTATAAATTATTCACGTTTATCCTGAATATCAGACGCCGAGGTATTCAGAAGTGGTAATAGGCGAATACCAGGCAGGCTTCAGAAAAGACAGATCAACAATAGACCAAATCTTTGTTGTGAAACATATCTTCAACAACGCGTAGAAGCAAGATGTTGATGTACACAGAACCTTTGTGGACTTCCGTCTAGCCTACGACTCCATCAACAGAGATAAACTGTGCAAAGTCCTGGAGGAGTTCATCATACCTACAGAACTTATTAGAGTATCCGACGCTAATGAACGCATAACGCAGTTAAAATTCCGTTGGGTCTGACACATCGCAAGACTAAGCAACAATAGGTAGATTTCCAGAATTGCCCAGTGGAGACCTAGAGAAACAACAAGTCGTCCACAAAGAAGGCAAAGCCCTTATTCGCCAGATGTGGAAGACTTACGAAGAGGTTTAAGTCCAGGAGTGGACGATGGTAAGCTGATGAAGAGGAAGGACAGGAAGAAGTCAAAACTTATAGGACTCATCAGAATAACTGTAACAAATACCGTAGCATGCGTGAAAGTACAAAGTCGCCAATTAATATAGGACTAAGTTACGGACTAATTCATGAGAATGAACTGATACCAATGCTTCTGAACCTAGTCTTAGAAGTTGTAATAAGAAAAATGGACGTAGGAAGATATAACTTACTCACAAACAAAACAACACAGTTAGGAGAATATGCTGAGGACATTGTGATCATAAGTAGGATGAGGAAGGAAGCTTCTTCTTCATGTGCCATCTCCTACTCGGTGGTTAGCTACCAATAAGGCAATCTCGACTTTCGACAATGCCGCTCTGAATAATTCCTTTGAAGTACACCGGAATCAATCCTTAAGATTTTTCAACCAGGAAATCCGGCGTCTTCCCACACTTCTATTTCCTGCAATCTTCTTCTTCATTATGAGCTGTAATATTTCATACATTTGTCCTCTCATAGTATGTCCCAGATATTCCAGTTTCCGACATTTAATTGTTTCTATAATTACTAGCCCATTTCCCATCCTTCGTAACACCTACCAATTCGTAACTTTGTCGGTCCATGATAGTTTTAGGACTCTCCTATACACCCACATGTCAAACGCCTTGAGTTTATTTGTAATATGTTGATTGAGTGTCCATGCTTCCACGGCGTATATTAATATGGGAAACACGTAGCATCTCATTATTCTGATTCGGAGTTCCAACTTTAGATCACGATTACAGAAGAGGTCTACAGAAAAGGCAGCTCTGGCTAGTTCAATACGGTATTTGATTTCTGTTGTCTGGTCGATGTCGTTTTTTATGGAAGGAAGCTTAGGAAGCTTTCCTAAGGAAGCTTAGGAAATATATAAACCGTTGAAGGACGCAGCAGAAAGCGTGAGTTTATCAGTAAACACGAGCAAAACAAAATCTATACTACCAACGAAGGACAACGCTAAAATCAGAACATTAACCGTTACGAAAGACAACATAGAAGTTGTCAAAAGTTTTACTTTCCTTGGTACGGAAATATCGTTGGAGTGGTATAGGTGGTGGTGGTGGTCCCAGTAATCAAAGTGTCGGATTCTTCTTCTTCTTGTGGTGCCCTATCCGTTGCGGACGTTGGCGATTAACATGTCTATTTTAACTTTGTTCGATGCACTCTGAGTGCAACAGTTCGACTGAAGCGAGTCCGTACCATTGACGCAGATTATGCAATCATGAATGTCTTCGTCTACCCTATCCTCTTTTGCTGTCTGTTTTGTCTTGTAAGATGAGTTGCAGAATACGATACTTATCATGACGCATTATATACCCAAGTTATTCCATTTTACGTTTTTTAAGAGTGAATGAGATTTCTCTACCCCGGAGTCGATGTGGGGGAGCTGAATATTATCACGCAGCTGTACTGGCATCAAACTGCAGAGAGTAGATAGGGGGTGTAACATCCAAAGAAACAGAAATCAGAAGAGGTGTTAGACAGGGGTGTGTCCTGTCCCCTCTCCTCTATAATATATACTCGGAGGCAGTGTTCCGGGAGGCACTGGAGAATGTGAAAGAGGGCGTTAAAATCAACGGCACCCTTATTAATAACATACGATTCGCCGACTATACGGTCGTGGTCGCCGACAGCCTCCTACATCTTCAGAATATGATGGATCTTATCGTTGAACAAATCACACAGTATGGTCTACACATAAACGTTGCCAAGACCAAGGTGGTTGTGCTCTCCAAGGCACCAAGACGGAAGACCCTCCAAATTAACAACCAGGTTGTGGAACAAGTGCCGTCCATTAAATATCTTGGAGCCCTCGTCAACGAGAACAGTGACCCCAAAATGGCAATCAGATCAAGGATAGAACAGGTCAGAAAGACATTTGTCTCCATGAAGAACCTCTTTACCAGTAGAGTCCTAAACCAACACCTCTGCATACGCATATTGTGCTGTTATATCTTCCCAGTGCTACTCTATGGCTTCGAGAGCTGGACATTCTGTCAATTAATGGAGAGCCGCATTAACGCCTTCGAGATGTAATTGTATCGCCTTATACTGCGTTTATCCTGGGTACACAAACAACCAACGAGGAAGTGTTAAGGAGAATAGGTAGAGGTAAAGAACTGCTGGCAACCATCAAAGAACGAAAACTCTAATACATCGGACACGTTATGAGAGGAGAGCGGTACGAGTTCCTCCGACTTCTCATCGAAGGAATGATCGAGGGAAAACGATCTGTGGTCAGATGGCAGAACTCACGGCTAAAGGATGTGCGTCGATGGTTCGGACGGACATCTATAGAGATTTTCAGAGGTGCGGTTTCACGCACCATTATAGCCAGTTGGATCGCCAACCTTCGTAGGGAGACGACGTCCTAAGAAGAAGATCTCTCTGTTTGCCGACTCTGCGGATCGACCTCGTTGGTGATGTGATCGGTCCACGATATTCGTAAAATGCGACGGTATACCCAGATTTCGAAGGCCTCCAGTTTCTTCATCATTCAGTCTGTCGTGTCCATGCTTCTCCCACATATAGAAGAATTGAAAATATGTAGCACTTAGCTAATTTGATTTTTGTCTTCAAAGATATATCTTTGCTAGTAAATAATGGCATCATGTTGTTAACCGCTGTTGATCTTGATCTTATTTCTATAGACTGGTCCCATTGAAAATTTACTAATGATCTAAGATAGCAATGTTTCTTGAGCTGCTCCACTGGTTCGGTGTTAAGTATCAGATGTTCTGCTTGTTGTTGTCGTTTACTCATAACCATCCATTTGGTTTTTGAAACATTGAGCTTCAAACCGTACTGTTCGCTGATTTTTGGATCTTTCTCAGTAGATGTTGAAGTTCTTTGCTACTGCTGGCAAGTATTGCAGTATCGTCAGCATAACAAATGTTGTTGATGGGTTCACCGTTTAGTTTTATGCCCATATCAGCGTCGTGTAATGCTTCCCTGAAGATTTCCTCTGTATATTTGTTGAACAGGAGGGGAGATCCTAGTATCGGATAGTATAGTATAGATAGTATCGGATTATATAGGTGTCGGATTACTAAGCCATAAGGTCCCAGGTTCAAATCCCGGGTGCACGAATATGGAAATAAGCCATCGTACTCCTGCGCATGGCTCTGTCAAGGCCATCACAGTAATCTGCCAAGAAAAACCTCCCCTAAAATAGTAGCTCGCTACCGACGTTAAAAAAAGTATGGGCTACCCTCTACTAGTGTATAAGATAGAGACCCCAAGCACAAGTGTAGGCAGAGGGAGGAGATCAAAGTCCACTAGGATGGTAGCACCACATGGTAGACAATGGCAAAGAAGACGCGGAGTTGCGCAAACGTTTCATAGAAACTCGAGCCTATGTCTCCCTAACACATATCTTCAGATCGCGCATCATGCATCGAAACATTAAATGAAAGAGTTTACGCAACGATAATTAAGCCCGTAATCTGTTATGGGTGTCAAGCCCAGGTCCTCACTCAAAAAGATGCAAATCTTCTTCTTAATCTGACGTCTTGGCAGACGTGTAGTGACAGATCATGAATGTCAGACTCCATCAGGCCCCCTCAAGTGTGTTGGTTCCCTGCTTGATGGTATCTCGCCAACGAGAACGGTCAGCTGTTCCACATACATCGGTATCAATGTCAGTGTGGAGAAGCTGACTGATGGTATCTATCCACCGGCAGGGAGACCTCCTTCTTCTTCGCCCGCCGTTTCGCTTACCCTGCACGATCAATTTTTCCATGTTCTCACTTCTCGTTACATGTCCGAAGAACTTCAATATGCGGGAGTAAACCAGACTTCAGAGTCGATGTTTGGGTTTGATCTCATTAAGAATAGAGATGGTACGTCGTGCAGTCCAGGGTATTCTAAGCATTTTCCTCCAACTTCACATTTCGAACGAATCCACTCAACGACGGTCAGCCGTACGTAGTGTCTATATCTCCGCCGCATAGCCAAATACAGCATGAACCAGGTTGATCTTCGTGTTACGTGTTATGTTGCTATCCCTCCATACTGGAGTAAGGTGGGACATGGCGGTTCTTCCCAGTTGTATTCACCGGCGTATTTCGGGTTCACAGCATTCCTTGTTAATAATAATGACACCCAGGTATATAAACTGCTCGACGACATCATATTTTCCGACCTTAAGGATATTTGTCCAGTTATCATTCGCACGGTCAACAATCATCGCTTTCGTCTTCTGGATGTTTATTTGAAGACCACACTTCAGACTGACGCGTTCTAACCTCTCGGATAGAGCTATGAGTTCATCTGCGCTGCTCGCCAGTAGCAGTGTGTCATCCGCGAATTGGAGATTGGAGATTCTTCCCGCCTATTAGACCGCTCCGTCCCAGTCATCTAATACGCATCGCATGATACTTTCGCTGTATAGGTTAAATCATAGTGGTGAGCGTATGCAGCCTTGCCTTAGTCCTTTTCTTATTTTGCATTCGGAGGATAGATGTTTATGACCACAGCGGTGCTTTCTTCATATAAACCCCTAATCAGGAGGACGATATGCTCTGATACTCCCATTTCTTTGAGGGTTGGCCACAGTTTGTGCCATTTAACTCTATCAAAAGCCTTTACATAGTCGACTACGCAGATATACATGGGCGTGTAATATTCCCTGGCCTGTTATATCAGTAGGCGCAGGTTTAGTATCTGCTCTCTTATGCCACCTCCTTTAACAAAGCTCAGGAGCAATTTGTCAAGCAGTGAAAGCCTCTTAGTCTAGAATGTATAATGTGGAGCATGTCTTTGTTTACATGGGCAATAAGAGCGATATGACGGTAGTTATCACATTTGATTGTGACCTCTTTTTTGTGCAGGGGGATAGTTATTGAGGCTGTCCATTTGTTGGACCATATTCCTGTTCTCCATATCATTTGACAGATCATGTAAATTACTTTTATTCCTTTGTTGCTCAGTGTTTTTGAATTCCCGCAGTAATTATGTCAATTCCAGGGGACTTATTCCTTACAAGTCTCTTAATGGCCGCGTGTACTGCCTGTGGCAGTATGCCGGGTACTTCGTCCCAATTGGTAATATCTGGGATTTCAATCTGTTCTTCACTATAGAGGTTTTCACAATATTTCCTCCAGATTTCTGTGACCTCGTCTATGTCTGTTTTTAGGTTGCCGTTGTGATCGCAGTTCGCCCAGGCGCGAGGCTTGAATATGTGGGTTATGTATTTTATTTTCGCGAACGTATCTTTCGGCTGTGTGGTATTGGCATGTTGTTGATTGAATTTCTTTGCAGATATTGTTGAGGTGGTCATTCTTGTCCTTTCCGCAGTTTGCCTGAATGAGCTTTGAACTCTTATACTGATCTTTCTGTTCCTTGTTGGCAAGGCCGTTGGTTTCGAGTTTTCTCCTAATTTCAACTAAGTCAAGCGTGCTATCTGACATCCAATGTTGTTTCTTGATAGGATTGATTTTCGGTTGTGTTGCCTCTAGCGTTGATATTATTGTGTGGTTTGTGTCCATCCACATCTTGTTTGGATTTGCGTATTGTTTTGGCAGTATATTGATCTCGATGTTACGATCCAAGGCAGTCTTGAAGGAAACTTCATAAAATATCAGTGGTAGCTAGGATTCTGGGATTGATCTCTTGCATGCTTGGAGTTTTATTTGGAATTTGCATACTAAAGGTTGGTGATCCGATCCGCAGTCAGCTCCCGGGAATGTCTTTACCGATAAAATGGATGTTGCCAGCGTCCTATTATTAATATGTAGTCTATTTGATTCTTGGTCTTCTTATCTGGTGTTGTCCAGGTGAATAGACGGCGTATATGTTGTTTGTATACTGTATTCGTGATACAGAAGTTATTGTCAATGCAACATTGTATCAGTCTTTCACCCCTATCGTTTTTAGTTCCCATGCCGCATTTCCCTACTACATGGCGCAGGTGATCGTCCTCGTGCGTACGTCCAACCTTGGTATTTAGATCGCCTACAATTATTACGATCTCGTTTGGTATTTCATTATTCAAGGTTTAGAGGGAAGCATAGAAGTTTTCCACTTCCTCATCACTTGCTTCTGTTGTAGGTGCATATGCATGGATTATGTTAACATTTCAGGGAGCTGCATTAAATCGGACGCAGATTATGCGTTCGCTTATGGTCTTGTATCCGGTGACTGCATTGTTTAATCGGTTAGATATCATCAATGCAACACCTTCGTAACTTCGGTCTTCCAAACCGGAAAATTACACTTGGAACTCCGCAGCGCAAAAATGACCACTGCCTCGCCAGTGTGTCTCCGCAATTCCTGCAATCTTTATATTGCAGCGTTTAAGTTCATTTTGCATTATTTGAAGCTTCCCAGTCTGAAAAAGCCCTCGCACATTCCAGGTTGCTATACGGGTTCCTTCGCTGCTCGCAGATTTCCTATGTGGAATCCAGAGGTCCACTGCCATATGCCCAGTAATTAATTTCACACTGTCTACCCCGGACGCAGAACAGCTCCGGTCGTTAGTCGGTTCGCCCGACGAAAAATTTCCAATAGGAGTCGACATTTAATTTATGTTTTCATGGGAGCATAGTGCAGTAGGTTATCATGTCTTTCTGCACCGCAGTGTTCCAGCCGATATAGTAGTTCCACAACCACGCCTGGAAGTGTTCTTCAATAAGCCGTACGGAAGTAATTCTTCGACCGCTCTATATCAATGTTGATAGGTCTTCTGACTCCTACCAGATCTTCGCCATATTTGGCTACCCTCATCTTAGTTTCGCCTGCAGGTCGGTGCAGTTGCCCGGGGTGTGGCACAAGGAGCCATAAGTGAGGACCAATTGCCATTGTCAAAACTCCCGTCTGAGACGCTTGGTGCGACCGCCAATGACAAAAGGTGCTACCTACGACAACACCCCATACACCCCAAAGATGCAAATACGATCGACATATTTGAAAGATACATTCTAAGAAGAATCTTTGGACCATTGCACGATAATGATGGCACTTGGCACCTGAAGATTAAGAAATAACAACGAGCTCTTCGAACACGTAAAAGGTTCAAGGCTGTCAACAAGCGTCAAGATCCTACGCCTGCAATGGGCTGGCCACATAAAACGAATAGAGTATACTGGACGGTTGAAGAGGATAGTAAACGGGGCGATTCTAGGGGATAAAAGAAGAGATAGGCCGCATAAAACGTGGGAAAATGTGGTAAATGAGCACGTTAAACCGATTTTAAAAGTTAGATGCTGCAAAAGAGACGTTAAGGACAAGGACAGGTGGCAGCAGAAACTGTAGGAGGACAAAGGCCTATAGCAGCCTGTAGAACCAATAATGGAGAAGACTATATGCAATATATACAATGTCAGACAGGGCGATAATATGAGACTCGATATGATTCGACAAAACCTCTCAGGTATAGACAAGAGTGCCCAGACTGGAGAAGAATACACAAGGCTAGATAAATCTTGTCAAGGATAAACTTTGCCACACAATATTAGACAAAGCTGGTTTTCGGTAAATCTGCGATAAGAGGGGTGAGATGTACAGGCAACCCACTGTACGCATTATGCGAATGCGCATTGGGGGCAAAACACAATGGCGGAGGGAAAATAAATTTGAAGGGGGTATATAAAAATTCATACTATTGAAATTTTTTTCTTCTTTCGGATCGAGAGGTCGCACTGCCACGCGATATGTGGTCTTGATCGATCTCCTCCTAATACAACCTAACCTAACCATAATCTAACCACCCATTTTGTTCAAATCTGTAGCTACGGTGACGTTTTGTACACGCCGGTGGAGGTTTTGTGCCTCTTATAGCATATTAACCTTCTTTTTGTATAATTGTTTTGGAAACTAATTGGTTTAATTGAAAATGTTTCAGTATGTAGATAATATTAAGAATTGCAACTGCAACCAGATATGCAATTAATATATTTTGTACTTGAAAGGAATAGAAATTGTATAAATTGTAGGAGTCGTTATGTGTTGCCCCTTGAATTAATGCAACTTCCATTACAGCATAGTGCCAATTTGCATACATAATGCGCACAAGTTACTCAGTCAATTTTATCACCCTTTAAATCCTATGCCAAAAAGGCGACAGCTATCTAATGCGTTTTCTTCCCTTATTTATTTTTCGCCACGTTAATGCCGGGACGTTTTAAACGGCGTGATTTAGTGCGGACGAGGCGTTCGCTGCCGTCCCATCGGATTATAATCTAATTAAGTCGGGGAATGTTTCGCCGCAGTTTACTACCGACGCAGAACGTACCGAAAACCAAATTTTCAAACGGCCGCAGAAATCATTACACGACTCTCTCGTGCTCACAGTTCAATATAAAACAAATAAATAGCAGATCATAATCATATTTATTATTCAAATGTTCATTGCATATTTACGATTCGATCTCGTTTATAGCATCGTTTCATTTCAATGATCGAGTCTAGTTTAATTACAATTGTTGTATCTAGTTTGATTCTTTGATGTTCATATTAATTAGCTAAATAATTTCATAGTAGCTGAGCTTTGCCGTAATTAAATTTGACTTGACTGTATTGATTCTGCAATGTTCCAATAAATAATATGGGCTGAATACGCAATTAGAGAGCTGCATTTATATTATAAATTATATTTGATATGACCAGATAATAGGCACGGAGTATATAAGCCTCGACAAACTAGTGAAACATAGACAAGATAAGTCTAGACCATAGTAGACTAGACAAGACTGTAATAATAATAATTCTAAACAAGACTCGACAAGACTACACAAAAGTAGACTAGGTTAGACTAGACTCGACGACACTAGACGCGATTAGACGAAACTAGACAACACAAGAAAAGACGAGAAGAGACAAGAAAACACAAGACTAGACTAGACAAATCTAGACAAGATTTGAAAAGACTATGTAAGTATGGACAAGCCTGGATAAAACTGTACAAGTCTAAACAAGAGTAGAAAAGAACAGAAAATACCAGACAAGACCAGACAAGATCAAACAATACTAGACAAAACTATACAAGACTAAATTAACATTCAAAAATACAGGACAAGACTAGAGAAGTCTAGACAAGACTAGATAAGTCTAAACAAGACCAGATAAAAGCAGGCAAGACCAGATAATTCTAGACAAGACCAGACAACACGAACCTAGTTCAGGCAAGACCAGACAAGATCCGACAAATCCAGACAAGACCACACAACACCAGGGGGGTCTAGTCAAGACCGGACAAGACCAGACAAGACCAGAAAAGACCAGACAATACCAGAGAAGACCAGACAGGACTAGACAAGACTTGACAAGACTAGACAAGACCAGACAAGATCAGACAAAACCAGACAAGACCAGACAAGACCAGACAAGACCAGACAAGACCAGACAAGACCAGACAAGACCATATAAGTCCAGACACGACCAAACAGAACCAGACAAGGCCAGACAAGAACAGACAAGACCAGACCATGTCAGACAAGACCAGATAAGAACAGACAAGACCAGGCAAGACCAGACAGAACCAGACAAGGTCATAGAAGACCAGACAAGGTCAGACAAGGCCAGACAAGATCAGACAAGACCATACAACACCACACAAAACCAGACAAGGCCAGATAAGACTAGACAAGACAAGACTAGACAAGGCTAGACAAGACAAGACAACACCAGCCAATACCAGACAAGCCAAGACAAGACCAGACAAGACTAGATAAGACCAGACACAACCAGACAGAACCAGACAAGACCAGACAAGAACAGACAAGACTAGATAAGTCTAGACAAGACCAGATAAAACCAGACAAGACCAAAGAATTCTAGACAAGACCTGACAACACGAACCTAGTTCAGGCAAGATCAGACAAGACCCGACCAGACCAGACAAGACCAGACAAGACCACACAATACCAGACGAGTCTAGTCAAGGTCGGACAAGACCAGACAAGACCAGACAAGACCAGGCAAGACCTGACAAGACTAGACAAGATTTGACAAGACTAGACAAGACCTGACAAAACCAGACAAGACTATACAATTTCAGACAAGACCAGACAAGACTAGATAAGACCAGACACGACCAATCAGTACCAGACAAGGCCAGACAAGATAAGGCAAGACCAAACCATGTCAAATAAGACCAGATAAGAACAGACAGGACCAGACAAGGTCAGAGAAGACCAGACAAGGTCAGACAAGGCCAGACAAGATCAGACGAGACCATACAACACCACACAAAACCAGACAAGACCAGATAAGACCAGACAATTCCAGACAAGACCAGACAAGACTAGATAAAACTAGATAAGACTAGACACGACCAAACAGAAATAGACAAGTTTAGACAAGAACAGGCAATACCAGACCATGTCAGACAAGACCAGACCATGTCAGACAAGACCCGACCATGTCAGACAAGACCAGACAAGAGCAGAGAGGACCAGACAAGGTCAGAGAAGACCAGGCAAGGTCAGGCAAGGCCAGACAAGATCAGACAAGAACATACAATACCACACAAAACCAGGCAAGACCAGATAAGTCCAGAGAAGATCAAACAAGACCAAACAAGACCAGACAAGACTAGACAAGGCTAGACAAGACTAGACAAGACCAGACAAAACCAGATAAGACCAGACAAATCCAGACTAGACTGAATAAGGCCAAACACAACCAGACAGAACCAGACAACGCCAGACAAGAACAGGCAAGACCAGACCATATCAGACAAGACCAGATAAGGCCATACAGGACCAGACCACGTCAGAGAATACCAGAGAAGGTCAGACAAGGCCAGACAAGATAAGACAAGACTATACAATACCAAACAACACCACACAAAACTGGGCAAGACCAGATAAGACCAGACAAGGTCATACACGACCAGACAAGAGAAGACAAGTCTAGAGAAGACTAGCCAGGACTAGATAGGACTAGACAATACTAGATAAGACTAGACAAAATTATACAAGACTAGATCATACTGGACAACACTGGACAAGACTCGACAAGACTAAACAAGACTGGATAAGACTGAGCAAGACTTGAAAGGCCTTGACAAGACTGGACAAGACTGGACAGGACTTGACAAGACAAGACTAGATTGGACAAGAACGGGCAAGAAAGGATAGGACTGGACTAGACTGATCAATGTTGGACTAGATTAGACACTGGACAAGACAGGACAAAACGGGACAAGGTCTGACAAGACAAGGCTAGATATGACTAGTCTACAATCCACGGAAAAATCTAAAACATTCACCGGGGCGCTACAAAAATATAGCCGTTTTACTGTCATCACTTGTTTTCCGCAATACGGCGAGTTTGGGCGGGCGTCGCGACGGTCGCAGGTGACGCAGAGCGATGCCGCTTGCAGGAAAAGAAGAACCGTTGAATTCCCTGCGGGAATCGCGCAAAACCGTTCCAGCAGAGCTGGAATTGGCGGTTCCTTAGGAGTTTTTCTGGACGTCCAAAAAACGTAGTTTTTATGGCGCCACGACGCCATCTTCGTCTCAATCGGGAGTAAACTCCTAAACAAACTAAAACGTTCTATGGCCGATGGAACGGCACCGGTCCGGTTCCGATCCGTCAATTTGTTCGGACGCCCTAGGGATCCCGGCAAAACGCCTCTGGTTTTTCGCACTTTTTGAGCATTTTTCTCTTCAAACTGCCGCAGATTCGCAAAAAGGGGTCGCAGTTTAAGAATTCTTGCCGGAATGGCTGCGGGCAAGTGATCTGAAGTGAACGAATCCAGCCGGCGACCTGGAGCCCCTCAAATAAGTTCTGGGCATCCGTGGAAGTGAGTGCAAAATCGGCAAAAAAATGTTTATATTAGCTCTCGCACCAGGTGAACGGGACGTCGCAGGACGGCAAGCGAGGGCTCTAAGAACGTGGCGCGGCGGCGGCTAGAGGATCCGGAAAAAAATTGAGATCCGACCAAAGATGCGTCTCAAAAGTAAAAAAATCGTGATTTCAGTTTTCGGGCTGGTGCGTCTGAACCTGGGGGAGTCGAGTCGCGAAAGTGGCACCGCTAGACGGGAATCTTGGCTCTACACCGGAAAAATGTACAATCCCGTTTGGCGCCGGCGCCGGCGCCGCCGTTTCCGTGGGGCCGATTCGTCAAAAAACGTCGCTTTTTGGGGTGGTTTTTGGACCCCCGAACGAAACTCGGGGATGCGCAACGTTCGAACTGACATTCTCAGTTAAACCGTCGAATACGCGCGGTTACCAAGATCTGCCGCCTCCGGCGGCTTTAAAAATCCAAATTTTAACTTTTTAAAAATCACGTGGTGCGGTCCCCCAGGTGAAATTCAGGAAACGCCACACGTCAGTCGTCTCAGAATCGATCGAAATTTACGATTCCGTCGCGACCGGGCGATTCAGGGCGAATGCTTCCCCACACGGACCCCAAAATTTTGCATTAAAACATTACCACTTTTACGGAGACGCGGCGAAGATGCCCCGAGAAAATTAAATTCAAGCAAGGGTTCCGGTAGAAAACTTCAACGCGCGTCATCAAACACGACTCTCGTCGCTGCGCGACTTTTATCGGCGACGTTATTCACATTTTTCTGCGAATCCGGGCCTCCGACTAAAAGGCCGCCTCCGGCGGCCACCTTAGTCCGAGAAAGTCGTTGCATCAGATTCTTGTAGCCAAGGAACAGACGAACGATCCCACGTACGGCGATTTTCGATGCGACTTCCGGATCGCGTCACTTAGGCGTCCAAAGATGGATGAAATTTCTGCAAAAAAATGTTAGTTTTTTGGCTCTTGCGCAAAAATTAAGTAAAAATGTCGAAAAGTGAGGTGACGGTCGGATGTGTGGCGACGTCCCGGACACGTCGGTCTGGTGGCAGATCCGTGCGACGAAAACTGTCAAAGTTGCGGGTGAAGTTGTAGAAAAATTGTAGAAATCGGTACAGCCGCCCCCGGAGACGGCAGAGAATTGAAATTATTTCTAGAAAACTTTTCTAGAAATTATTCTGCAATTTTTTTGTGCAAAATTTCGAGAATATGTACATTTTTTAAAGTTGATTAATTAATTTTCGAAAAATCGGTGTTTTCTGTATCCCTTTAAAGTTCAGGGAAGGCTCGTTACTCAATTAGTATAATGTAGATAATGTAGATATAGAACCCATAACATCTAGTATAGGAAATGGATCAGAGAAGAGCAGACAAGACCAGTCAAGACGAGACAAGTCCAGACAAGTCTAGGCACGACCAGAAAAGTTTTGGCAAGACCAGGTAAGGCTAGATTGTACCAGGGACGACTAAACAGGACCAGACAATGTCAGAAAAGGCCAGACAGGACGAGATTATGCCAGACAAGATCAGACAAGGCCAGACAAGGCGAGGCAAGGCCAGACGGGGTCAGACTTGGCCAGACAAGACCAAGCAAAACCTAGTGGAACAATGCAGTGGATTATGTGCGAGAGAAATCCAAGCCATAATAGTTCAAAGAAGAATTATAATGTTTTTTTGCGAGGACTGTCGTTCAGCTACAAAGAGAGTGCATTACCTAAATAAAATATATTCATTAGAATATGTGGTTAGTTCCTTAAAAAAGAGCTAGAAACTATAAAACAATAACAATTAAATTACCCTAACAATGTGGATCTCATTATGTCAGAAGCCCATGAACGTTCTCAAAGAACTACTTGATGATAAGTATATTATGTGGGAGAATCTGCTGCAAACGCATTGAATTCGGTAGAAATATAGTAGAACAATTTCTGAAGTCCGTGGGTGTTCAAGATAAGGATATAGTTAGAGTGATTATAGTTGGAAAGAAATCCAACAAACCAGGACCTGTCAAAGCAGTTTTGTCTAATTCAAATGCTGTTGCTCAAGCCTTGGAATCAGGAAGAGTTATATCCTCCTCTAGATATAGCATTGGTCCTGACAGAACGAAACTACAATAGTAAAAACCTAAAAACTAATAAACCTTAACTCTAATATTAAATTACACTTTTAAATAAAGTTTTATTGAAAAAAAAAATTGCAGTGACGTTAATACATCTTATTTTAAACTCTAATGATATTTCAAAACATTTTCATTTATAAATAAATCAACAAAATATAATATACTCGTACCTAATAATCCAAACTAATTCAAATAACAAAATCAATTCGCCGTTTACTTGCTTTGGTAAATTTTTCGATAACATTATCAACATATATATCTTGAAGTATATTTCAAATACATAATCCATTCAAGCCATCTTCCGTCATTCTTGTGCACAACCAAGTTTTTAATCTTCGCAAAGACGAAAACGATTTTTCAGCAGTTGCAACACTTATTGGTAGGCTTGCAAAAATGAGCAGCAATACATGAATGATTGGGAAAATATCCTGGCCGCATTTACCAATGACTTCCATCCCATTAGTTGGAACAGTAGTATTCTTTCCCAATTTTAAGACCAACACTCCCTTTCTCCATGCAACATTAGCTCAACCTGAAATTGTTGATACCACAAAAGTGAATTATATTTTTTGGCTAATATCTTTTGCAACAATAAATCTATATATCTCGATACATTGGGCATGAGGTTATTTAGCCAATAACATTCCAATGACAGTTGAGAAAAACGTGATTTTATATCAATAATTTTATGTGTTTTATGAAGTGGAATATACAGGGATTTTCTATAATAGTCTTCTGGGTTATCGGCTGTATACTTTCTTTCTATTTCGTTGTCTCTCACAAGACGAGGCAAACGTATGTCAGCATCAATTTCGGAAGCTAAAGCGGTTGCGTTTGAGTATATAAGAGCAAATGTGTTTGTTTTCACAGTTTTTTCTCTAATCCTCTAATATATGTATCATCTATCATTTGTGACGCCTTGCTTAAACACATCTGAGGCGACTGTAATAATCTACTCAACGGTGCAGTCGTTTTCAATATATCAATAATTGCTACAAGAGCTATAATAAAATCAGATTGAGATGAATGTCT
The DNA here is from genome assembly GCA_944588485.1 of Phosphuga atrata. NCBI lineage: Eukaryota > Metazoa > Arthropoda > Insecta > Coleoptera > Silphidae > Phosphuga > Phosphuga atrata. The sequence goes on from OX155904.1 coordinate 48,435,742, forward strand.
GTATAGAATGTCTGTAACTGCCCCAACTACTTCAGCAGGTAAAACTATCTGTTCCAATCCCATTACAATCTTAAATATCTAAGGCTAAACCATTTATTAATTTCACAACAATTTCTCCAAGAACTTTTCCATTTAGCTTTGGTTCTGAACTGCCTGTGTCATGCTCTGCTTCCAGATGTGTATCCAGTTCAACCACAAATGTAATAAAGTCTTCCCTAATAACATTTTTATACACATAGCGAGAACTCACTATTTTAATTTTTTTATTTAGACAGTAGTTTCCCCAAAAATCACACTAAAAAAATTAGCATTATTAATTCGATATATAATTGTTTCCTGAATTTGTTTTCCGCAGTATTTAATCAATTATTTCTGAGTAGATGAAGTATTTTTTAATTTAAGATCTATTTAAGATCTTGCTGAATATTATGTTCCGATTGAACTTGAAATTTAACGAGTTCTCTAAAATTTCCTTTATTTCCATCAAAATTTAAATCTATCATCGACCCGTCATCTCGATGACCACGTAAAGGAATATTTTGTTTTCTCAACAATATAATTGATTCAGTTATGGGTCGAAGTCTTCTACGGTTTTCTTCAATTTGCTTCAATCATTTGGTTTAGTTAATTTGGTATTTCTTTGTCAGGACAATGATAAGTTTGAAGAAGACATTTACATTTCAAAACATTATCTACTTATTACTTATTTTTTTCATGATGCTATAGAATATTGTTATTGCGAGTGCCTGTGATTTTCTTTAAATTTCTTAAAACTTTTAATGCCTCTGTAACTATAAGGTTTACAGTATTTGTTTTGTTATGGCCTGTTTTTTTCCGTGAATAAACCACAGAAAATATTTACAAACAAGTCCTTGGCCTGATGGTGAATATAGTAACCAATCATATTTTTGTACATGATGCCAAGATAAATACCGTTTAATTTGCTTTGTTGCTCCGTGTAAATTTTTGTTTTGAATCGAATATGGAAGAACGTATCCTTTAGGACAGGGGTGGGGAACGTGCGGCCTTAAGGCCGCATGCGGCCTTTTTGATTTTCCTTGGCGGCCTTCTTAGATATTTTAATTTTAACCTATAATTTCGAGCTACCCAGAGAGAAGTACTAGTGAGACCGAACTGTCATATACCGTCTTTGTTTAACACAAAACTTTGGGGGAATTAAATCACGTGATCTGATAGAACGGGCCAATGAACGTGCAGCAAATTTCCCTCCTTTCTAGGTGCTGCGTTGTGATTTATATTTCAATATTAATACTTATTTAAAACAATTGGTTGTTGTTTCGACTGACCTATCGTGCCGGATGCAAAATTTACATTTTTGTTTGTTGTTAGTGGCGTCTGTTAGTGTTAGTGTGTTTTATTTTTATCAAAATTGTTTAAAGTTAGTTATTTGTTAATTTGTGTTTTACCTATTATGTCAAAAAAGAGAAAATTGAATGAAGAAAACAGAACTTTTAACGAAGATTGGGAGCTACAATATTTCCTCATTTCTGTGAAAGATAAAATGGTTTGTTTGATATGCAATTCTACAATAACCACATTAAAAAATACAATGCAAACCAGCATTATGTTTCTCACAATGACCATAAATATGCTAAACTAGAAGGAGAAGCGCGAAAAGCTACTCTTCATAAGCAAAAAAAAGAAAAACAGCATCAAAAACAAGCTTTCAGTAATTTTATTAAGCAAAGTACTACTGCAACTGATGTTACCTATAAAATAGCATATATTCTTGGAAAACGGGGAAAACCATTTAGTGATGTGGAAATGATAAAGGATTGCATTGTTGAAGCAGTAGGATGTTTAGATCCAGAGAAAGTTGAGAAATACAAACAATTACCCTTTTCCAGAAGGACCATAACTGATAGACAGCACGAGTTAGCGCAAAATATAACAGAACAGCTTCACTCAATTATACAAAATGAAGATATATATTTTTCGCTAGAATTCGATGAATCTACTGTTGGAACGGACTCGGCTCAGGTTTTGTTTTTCATTCGTGCTGTCACTGAAGATTTTACTTATTTCGAGGAATTACTGGCATTGAGTACTCTTACCGGAAGAACTCGTGGAGCTGATATCTACAACAGTTTTAAAGAAAAATGCCAAGAAGCAGGGCTAAATATGGATAATTTAGTGAGTGTGAACGCTGATGGTGCACCTTCCATGAAAGGATCACAAGAAGGCTTCGTTTCATTGCTGAAAAAAGACAATTCAAAATTAGAAAATTTATTTTCATTTCACTGCATATTGCATCAACAAAATCTTTGTGCTAAATCCGCTACTTTAAGCAATACTATGGATAAAGTTATTAAAATTGTTAACTTTATACGTGCAAATGCGACTCGACATCGTTAATTTCGAAATATGCTTATGTCTGATGATGAAACATATAGTGTAGATTTGCCATATCATTCAAAAGTACGCTGGCTATCAAGAGGACAAGTTTTAGCCAAAGTTTTAAGTTTGCGAAAAGACATTTTGAGGTTTTATGAGATACAACAACAGCAATGCTGCATTTTTGTGTGATATCATGATAAAACAAAATGATTTAAATATTTCTTTGCAAGACAGAACAAAACATATATATGATATGTGGCAAAAAATCCAGGCGTTTGGAAAAAAGTTATTATTTTTCAAAAGTCTCTTCTCTCAATCACAAATTTCTGAAGAACATTTCCCTCAGTTAGCTAAAATGATAAATGAACAAGAATATGTATGTGAAACATTCCAAGATTACATAACTGTTTTGGACTAATTAATTGAAGAATATACTGAAAGGTTTTCTGATTTTGAAAAACATACTATTACAATGAAATTAGTGTACGAACCACATTTAGTTGACATTTCGAAGGCACCTAGTGAACTACAAATGAAATTGTTTGAGTTATGTGAAGATACTATTATAAAAAATCTTTTTGATTCCAAAAAAGACGTAGTGGAAATATGGAAAAATGCAGTTGAATATCCAAAGTTACGTCAACATGCTCGTCGATTGCTTTCTTGCTTTGGAACTACATGCTGCTGTGAATCAACTTTTTCATATTTAACACAAATTAAGAACGAATTAAGGACCCAGATAACTGATGCACATTTAGAAGACCAATTGAAGTTACGAGTAACAAAGTTGGAACCTAATATTCAATTTCTTTCCAATAAAAAACAAACTCAAAAATCCCATTAAATTACGAGGGTGAGTCAAAAGTTATTTGCAATGTTTGGCATAACTCTTACATTGTTCATACTGACGCCTGACCTCGTTTATTTTGATCCCAATTCCTCAATTTGTCTTCCTTTTATAGCAAATAGATCGTGGCCGCTCCATTAGAATTTTGTACCAAAGAGGAACGAGCAGTGATTTTTTCAGTGGGTTTTAGTGGTCGGAAGGTGTACCAGAGGCCGCATTTCATGAAAGACTTTCGTATTTTGCCGCTACAGAGTGTCTACGAAAGTATTGAAAAATTAAAAAATGGTCCCGTCATGGTCGTACCATTTTCGAATTTTTCATCTATTCGTAGACACTCCGTTGCGAGACATTGTTCCCAAATTGTGCCCAAATTCTTTGATGGATTGCAGCCCCTGATACACAACAGCATAGCATTAAAATAAACGAGGACAGAGGTTCGTACTTGTAGACTATTCAGTTGTAAAAGTGATCGTAGTCTTTCTGTTAGTTCTGTATCTATTTTTTTCTAACAAAATGTTAATAAAGTGCTGGCCTTTTTTTAGCTTTGAAACCCCACACGCTCAAGAATTTTCATAATTTTATGCGGCCTCTGTATTATACTCGAAATTTAAAGTGGCCTTCCATGATAAAAAGGTTCCCCACCCCTGCTTTAGGAGGACTGCAACTATCTACCAGAAAGTGGCACTTTTAGCACACCCATCGGTTTTCCTATAAAAATGCCTAAATCGCATAAGATGATAAGGTTGCAAATCAACGCTAAAATCAGTAGAATGAGATGCTCCGGGTTCTAATTTTTCTCCGGGTTCCGGGTTCTAATTTTTTCATTTTCGACTAAAATATATCTATTTTTAATATTGTCTTGATTTTCGTAATTATCGGTCGACACTAAATGTGAATGTGAATTTAATGGAATTTAATGGAATTTGCTTCTTATTGTTCAGCATTCTTTTTTTGAAATAAGAATACAACTTTTATAAGCTGTAGTTTTCCTCATTTTAATGCCTAATGGTATATTTTATTTTGAGAATCCTACAACAGTATTAATACCTAATGTATATCTATGCAATTTCATATTATATAGGGGAGAGTTTTCAAAATCGTACCGGTCAGTTAAATCGTACCACCCGAAAATTTCACTTAATAACAATTTTTCGCGTTGCTCAGCAAGTTCTTTTTTAAGTTAATCGATAATTGACACAATCTAAGCCGAAATATTCAATAGAACGGCGGTAGAGAGTTACAAAAAATAGATAACAAAATTGTAAAATTTAAGCGTTGTTGTAATTGCGGGGGCCATGCTAATATTATATACAGGGTGCTTCAAAAAAATGTATACACACTTTAAACTATTGTAGTTTTCCCGCTCTACAAGGCTAATGTTATATTTCTTCGCCAGGTGCCAGCATATTCGTCCCTCTATGTTATATTATCAGTTGGAATTTGTAATATCAACATGGGGGACGTACGTTTGAGTTTTGAAGAACGTAAGCAGGTTATTAAGTGGTACTGGAAGTTTGAGAATGTAAATGAAGTTCAAAGACAGTGGAGAAGGGAGTATGATACAGAACCACCTTCAAGATATACATATAAAATATTGTTGTATTAAACATAAGCTCACATATTATACTAAATGTGACAAGTGTAAAATTAGCTTAGAATACACTCTGAAGGTAAACTATTTCCGAATATCAACAAGTTCAACGGGAGTAGGGAAAGATGGTATGTTCTAGATCCTCCTCCTCCTCAAACCTCCTCTGACCTTGACCCCTAACCTAACCTTGACCTTGACCTTGAAACTTCCGGTTGTTACTTCCGGTTTCGACTTCCGGTTTCCGGTTTCGAATTCCGGTTGCTTCTTCCGGTTTCCGGTTTTGACTTCCGGCCACCATTTCCGGAACTTCCAGATGCGCGGGAAAATTCAAAAAATAGACGCGAGGCGGGGAAATTCAAAATTAGATCCTTTTGAGACAAATGAGGTGTGAAGTTGGTTGCATACATCAACGGGACTAAATGCATGAGACTAGACAGACGGGGCTAGATACATGAGACTAGACAGACGAGGCTAGATACATGGAGCTAGATACATGAGACTAGATAGACGGGGTTAGATACATGAGGCTAGATACAAGGGGTTACATACATGGGGCTAGATAGACGGGACTAGATATATGAGACTAGATAGACGGGACTAGATGCATGGAGTTAGATAGACGGAGCTAGATACATGAGACTAGATAGACGACGCTAGATACATGAGACTAGATAGAAAGAGACTAGACTTCATCTACTTGCATCCACTTTTCATCACGCTAAACAGCTTGTGAGATCTATGTGACCCCACGCTCAACAGGGTGTGAGGTCTATGTGACCCCACGCTCAACAGGATGTGAGGTCTATGTGACCCCACGCTAAACAGGGTGTGAGGTCTATGTGACTCCACGCTAAACAGGGTGTGAGATCTATGTGACCCTACGCTCAACAGGGTGTGAGGTCTATGTGACCCCACGCTCAACAGGATGTGAGGTCTATGTGACCTCACGCTAAATAGGGTGTGAGGTCTATGTGACCCCACGCTCAACAGGATGTGAGGTCTATGTGACCCCAGGCTAAATAGGGTGTGAGATCTATGTGACCCCACGCTAAACAGGGTGTGAGGTCTATGTGACCCCACGCTAAATAGGGTGTGAGGTCTATGTGACCCCACGCTCAACAGTATGTGAGGTCTATGTGACCTCACGCTAAATAGGTTGTGAGGTCTATGTGACCCCACGCTAAACAGGGTGTGAGGTCTATGTGACCCCACGCTAAACAGGGTGTGAGGTCTATCTAACCCCACGCTTAACAGGGTGTGAGGTCTATGGTGCCCTACGTTAAAAAGGGCGCGAGGTCTATTTTTAGTGAGCTTTCATCAGCTTTTAATGAGCTTCAACCCCATTGGGTTAGTTGTGTTAGCATTAGGTTAGGCTACGTGAGGTTAGGCATGAAGCGCGCTTTATTCCTAACCTCACGTAGCCTAACCTAATGCTAACCTAAACTAATGCTAACACAACTTTAGAACTTACTCTAACCTAACCTAATCTAAACCCATGCATCTAGTCCCGTCTATCTAGTCTCATGTATTTAGCCCCGTCTATCTAGCCCCATGTATCTAACCCCATGTATCTAGCCTCATGTATCTAACCCGTCTATCTAGTTTCATGTATCTAGCCCCATGTACCTAGCCTCGTCTGTCTAGTCTCATGTATCTAGCCCCGTCTGTCTAGTATCATGTATTTAGTCCCGTCTATCTAGTCTCATGTATTTAGTCTCATGGATCTAGCCCCGTCTGTCTAGTCTCATGTATTTAGTTCCGTTGATGTATGCAACCAACTTCACACCTCATTTGTCTCAACAGGATCTAATTTTTAATTTCCCCGCCTCGCGTCTATTTTTTGAATTTTCCCACGCATCTGGAAGTTCCGGAAATGGCGGCCGGAAGCCAAAACCGGAAACCGGAAGTAGCAACCGGAATTCGAAACCGGAAGCCGGAAGTCGAAACCGGAAGTAGCAACCAGGTCGTTGGAAGTTCCAAGATCAAGGTCAACGTTAGGTTAGGGGTCAAGGTCAGAGGAGGTTTGAGAAGGAGGAGGATCTAGAACATACCATCTTTACTAACGGGTTTGCTAAATCGTACTTCGGTAAGTTCCAAAGATTTCGAGGCAAGCTCTCTTTTAAATAACCAACAAACTATAGCATAATATGTTAATATAATTAATGAAGAATTTAACACTCCTGCAGAAACTGCAAACATTTCCATTCATGAAATTGGTCTACTTCCAATAACCACGCAAAAAATAAAAACTCTTCGATTGGAGGATATGATTCAATACGTAAAATGTTTTATATGAGTACATCAGTCATGTGCCCATATTACGAAAGCTAAAAAAATATATTATTGTCCAGAAAGTTAAAAAAATCTACCCGGTACGATTTACAGTACCGGTTTTGAATTGAATTGAATTTTTGTCTTTCTCTTAATTATTTAAAATTAAAATAAAGTTATAGATATAATGTTTATAAGATAATTGATAGTTTACAAATGTTTATTAAATGCCATTTTATAAAACTATTAAGCTAAACTCTCAGAGAGACTTACCAAAAGTGTGCAATATAGGTTAAAAGTGAAGTGGAACTATTCTACCAACTTCCCGCTAAGTATATTTTATTATATCATAGTATCCTCTGAAACTAGTGTTTATAAAAATATAAACTTGTAATAATACTAGAATGAGTGTGTCAAAGATAACGTACGTTATACGACTGATCAACTTTTCGCACAATTAGATTATTTGATAGTACAAATGAAAAACAGAGAAACTGCAAAGATTTAGGATGCGAGAAAAATATAATACATTCACTCTCTTACTTATTTCCTTATTTCCTCTCGCTCTCGACTCCGTAAGTCTATGCAGCGGTCAGCGGACGAATCCAAATCGGAATTTGCGTGAGCACACTGAATAATATATTGCTAGCTTTTTAAAACTTGTAGAGGCAGCACAAAGCAAATACATGATATTTACATTATAGCAAATACTCTAATACTGATTTGAAAAGGCTCTATGATTTCACCTATGAATTTTACTTTAGATGTTGTGCCTGGCAAAGTCTGTTCGATTAACATGATTGTTTTACTATTCACACCGTATTCATGAAGTATATTAAACAGAGTTATGCGGTCAATCGAGTCATAGGCTTTCTTAAAGTCTACGAAAGTGACAACTGTGCGGTTCGGCTGGCGATGTTACAGTATCATCTTCAGGTTCCAGGTTTGTTCCGCGCATGATCGGTGCGGTCGGAAGCCTGCCTGATATTCACCCATCAGATGATGTGTCTGTTCTTCCAGGTTGGTGAGGAGTGCACATGAGAGAACTTTGTAGACGATTGATAGAAGGGAAATGCCTCGGTAATTGCTTGGTTCAGTCTTGTCGCCCTTTTTGTGTAGTGGGTGGATCAAAGCATTTTTCCAGTCCGCTGGTATGATGCCGCTCTTCCATGTATTTGCAATGATAGCTTGCAGTCTGTCAATCAAGAGTTCACCTCCGATCTTGAACATTTCAGCGATTAAGCCGTCTTCCCTGGTGCTTTGTTGTTTTTTAGGTGTAAAATGATGTTTCGTATTTCCTCATGTGTTGCTGGAACAGAGTCCTGGTTTAGGACGGCTATGTGGCATTGGAGTCTTTCTTCAGCGGGTTCACAGATATGTAGCTTCTCGAAGTACTGTTTCAGAATTTCGCAGTTCGCTTCTGTGTTGGTTTCAAGGGTTCCATCAGGTCGACGGAAGCAGAGGCTCGGTGGCTTGCAGTTCATTAGTTCTTCTCTAAATGTTCTGTAGAAGTTTCGCATCTTATTTCTTTTGAACACATTGTCGATTTCCTATTTTTTTTTAAAGGTATGTCCGTTTAATGCGTCTGATCGTTTTGGATGTCTCCCTCTGAATTTTTAAGAAATTCTGCCAATTCTCTTGTGTCTTGTAGCTATGCCAAGTCTTCTGCGCAAGCATACGGGATTCTAGGGCCCTGTCGCATTCCAATGTCCACCATCTGTGTTTTCATTTTCGTGTCGGTTGACCTAGATTCCTTGCTGATTGCTGGATTGTCTGAAGAAGTTCGTTCCATATTTGTTTGTCGGTCTGTAGTAATTGTGCGAACTTCTCCGCGTGTTCTCTTAGGTATTTTGGATCTATCCGCGGGAATTTAGATTTTGGACACTTCCTTCTATTAGGTAAGAAATTTGTGAAAGATATTGGTCGGACTCCACGTAACCCTTACGTACCCTCACGTTCATGATTTCTGGGGAGGATTTTCTGGTTATCGCTACGTGATCGATATGGTATTCCCAAACTTATTATTATATAAAAATGATATTATCCATGGAGTGGAACAACATGGTCAAATTGACTCAGTTTATACCGACTTCAGCAAAGCTTTTGATAAAGTGGACCACAACTTATTGATGTGCAAGTTGTCCGCAGCTGGCTTTCCACCATGGTTGACAAACTGGCTACATAGCTATCTTTATAATAGACATCAATTTGTCAAAATTAAGAATTTTATATTAAATTCAGTTATCACACTCCCCTGTGGGGGTTATCACACTCCCCTGTGGGGTGTTCCCTGTGGAACACCCCACAGGGATCACATTTGGGTCCCCTGTTGTTTAACATTTTTATCAATGACATAGGTACCGTTTTTAAAAATTGTAAATATTTCCTTTTTGCAGACGATTTGAAATTATATATGAACATCTCAAATTCAACTTATGGTAACAAACTTCAGGAAGATCTAAATTCCCTGGTAAAATGGTGTGAATCAAACGGAATGTTGTTAAATCCGGATAAATGCCAATGCATTACCTTCAGTAGAGCAAACACTTTAATCATATTGATAATAGGATCATAAGAGTATCAGTTGTAAAAGACCTTGGTGTATCAATTGATAAGAAACTTATTTTGTCCAGCATATAAATTCAACTGTACGCAATATTTCTCGAATACTTGGATTTGTTTTTAGAAATACTCGGCAGTTATCAATATTTTCAATTAAAAAAAAAAAAATGTTACTCATACAAATAAGCGATACTCAATTTGGATTCCAGAACGGACTAGGCACTCGAGAAGCCCTCTTTTCCTAAACTGTTTTAGCACAGAGGTGCAGAGATATGAACATAGTTGTATACGCTTGCTTTATTGACTATCGAAAGGCATTCGACCGTGCCAAGCATTAAAAGATGGTGGAAATATTATCCGTAACCGGGATTGACAAAAGAGAAATTATATTGATAACGAATCTCTACTGGAACCAGATTGCCGAAGTTATAATAGACGGAGGAATATCTGACACTGTGTCAATCCCAAGAGACGTACGACAGGGCTGTATAATGTCACCATTCCTATTCAACATCTATTCGGAGTCAATTTTCAAAGAAGCTTTAGCGGAAGACATGGGAGGTATCAAAATAAATGGAGTAAGTATCACCAATATCAGATACGCAGACGACACCGCAGTCCTTGCCAATAACATATCAGACCTACAAAATATGATGAATAGAATAACTGAATATAGTGAGCATCATGGATTGGACATAAATATATCAAAGACCAAACTGCTAGTCTTCTCCAAGAGACCCACTACTGAAAAAAAATTGATTAACGGCAATCAGATTGAACAAGTCTCGTGTTTTAAATATCTGGGTACCATAGTAAACGCGCGGTGCGATCCGAAACGAGAGATCCGTTCCAGAATCGGACAAGCCAGGAAAACATTCATAAACATGAGAAGATTTTTTACTAGTCCTGATCTGAGTTTGGAGCTCAGGGTTCGCATGATTAGATGTTATGTCTCAAGTGTGTTGCTGTACTGATGTGAATGCTGGACAAGAATGCTGGAAAAGAAAATTGAGGCGTTTGAAATGTACTTATATCGCCGTATGCTCCGCATCTCATGGGTCCAACAAATTACGAACGGAGAAATGCTTAGACGAATGAAGAAGCCGAAAGAACTAATGGCCCTCATTAAAGAAAGAAAAACTACATACATAGGCCACATTATGAGAGGCAATAAGTATGAACTGCTGAGACTAATAATTGAAGGAAAGATTCAAGGCAAAAGATCTGTTGGTAGACGTCAGAACTCCTGGTTGAAAGAAGATAGTTTGAGTGCCCTTACATTGAAATTTTTCGAGCTGCTGTGTCCAGAACAATGTTAGCTATGTGGAACGCCAAACTTCGAAAGGAGAGGACGTCATAAGAAGAAGAATGTCACTCGTAAACTCTTATCTCTATTATGCCTCTTCTGTATCGTGTCCTTATTATTATGTTCATACCCACCATCTTGAGTGTGTACAAAATAAGTTTTTAAGATGTATTGTTTATAAAATGGGCTTACATCAAGGTACATACAATTATTCTCAAATGTTACACTATCATTGGATGTTTACCTTAAAACCAGTCGGAATCGAGCGGACTTAATTTTATTATTCAGGTTAATTCGTGGAATAACATCATGCTCAGAATTATTATCACTAATCAATTTCAAGTTTAATAGAATACCAACTCGTAAGTAACTTTGAACTTTGAAGCATTCCATTACACCACACTAATTACGCCTACAATAGTAGCATACCTCGCATTATTAGACGGGGTAATCTAGTTAATACAAATGGTGTATGCATAACTGGGGAGAGCTTGTATACTTAAAAAAAATCTCTTAATGGCGTAGCTACTCTGTGATATCTTGTGAAAAGGGTAGATGTGGATGAGACTGGACAAGACTGAATAAAACTGGACCAGAATGGACAAGACTTGACAAGACTGGACAAAACCTGACAAGACTGCAGCAGACTGGCAAAGGCCGGACAAGACTGGAGAAGACTGGACCAGGCTCGACAAGACTGGACAACACTGGACAAGACTGTACAAAACTGAAGAAGACTGAAGAAGACTGGACAAGACGGGTCAAGACTATAAGAAAACTGGACAAGAATGAACACGACTGGACAAGACTGGACAAGACTTGACGAGACTTGACAAGTCTGCGCCAGACTGGAAAAGGCTGAAAAAGACTGGACAACATTGTTCAAAACTATGTAATACTGGATAAGTCTGTACTAGACCTGACAAGATTGCAGAAGGCTATACTGAACTAGACTGGACAAGACTGGACAAGGCTAGATTAAACACTACTAGACTAGACAATAATGGACAAGACGGGACAAGTCAAAACAAAACAAGGCTAGATATGACTAGTAGACAGGACTAGACAGGACTAGATAAGACTGAATAAGACTAGATAAGGGTAGACAAATCTAGACAATACTAGACGAGACTAGATAATACTGTACAACACTAGACAAGACTGAGCAAGTCTGGACAAGACTGGACAAGGCTGGACAAGACAGGACAAGGCTGGACAAGACTGGACAAGGCTGGACAAGACAGGACAAGGCTGGACAAAACTAGTCAAGATTTCACAAGATTGTAAGACTGGATAAAATTGAACAAGACTGGACAAGACTGAATAAGACTGGACGAGACTGGACAAAGCTGGACATGATTGGACAAGACTGGACATGAATGGACAAGAATGAACCAGTATAGCTAAGACTGGACAAGGCTGGACAAGACTGGACAAAACTGGACTAAACTGGTTAAAACTGGACTAGACTGGACAAAACTGGACAAGGCTAGGAAAGGCTAGACAAGACTTGAGTCGTCTAGACTTGACAAGACTAGTAGATAGACTAGACTAGATAAGACTTTACAAGACTAGATAAGGCTAGACAAGACTAGAGAAGACCCGCAACATCTAGTGTAGGAAATAAATTTCGTCTAGATTTTTAATTAAATTTGACCTGCCTGAGTTGATTCTTTAAACGTGCGGTGAATAATGGTTTAAGGGCTGAATACAAAATTAGGGAGAGGAATTTCTATCCTGAATTCTATTAAATATGAAGGGTAGTAGGGCAAAGTGTAGTGTAGGTAATGGATGATTACGTTGTCGGAATGTAATTACGGACACGTAAAATTGGTTTAGTAAGTAGTTGGAAGTATTCCCACAATTTCCACAAAGTTTTATTTATTTATTTTTTGAAGTGGGTTAGTAAGCAGTTCGCACGGGGTGCAAAATATTTCCGCAAAGTTTTCTATTCGGCTTTCGTGCTGATTTTATTTGCGGTTTGTTGAAAGGGCAGACAATTGTTTGTGAAAATGAGTAAATACAGGAAAAGTTTTGTTCAAATTTTATTCTGTGTAACGGGGTAAAATGTTGTTTTGTTCGTTTCCGGTTCAGCGGCTGTTTTATGTAAAACGCATTTGTTATAAAACGCGGAAACAATGGACATAGAGCAAATTAACGTTTCGTCTCAAACATTTAAAAATGGTTATCACAACACTCACATCACTCTCTAGCTCCTTGTCTAGTCCTGTTCAGTCTTGTCTTGTCTTATGCAATATTGTCCAGTCTTATCCAGTCTTGTCCACATTAGTGTCTAATCATATCTATTCTCATAAAGTGGTGTATAATCTTGTTGAGCGTGATCTACTTCTGTCTGGCCTTGTCCAACCTTATCCTGTCTATCTAGTTTTATTTATTCTTATCCAGTCTTAAACCCAATTAACCAATATCAATATTTCATGAAACTACCCTTTATGCTACATAAAACGGATTCGCTCGTGTGAATCTAGTTTAAACTTGATCCGTTTTGTAGTGGTAATTTCCGGATTTCCTCCAATATGTTTATAGGGAACTTTTATTTCCTTTTTCTTCTTTTTCTCGAAGAGGAAATCGACTTGTGTCGACTTTGAAAATATTCATTGCCACCCGTCGGGGCGATAGCAAGGGGTTGTTTCGGGGGGTGGCTTTTAGATGGCGCGAGCGCCTGTTTACCGTTCGCTGCAACTGACAAATTGCTTGTGAGCACAATATATTATCGCTTGCTACCATGTATATAATAAACGGCCTGGCTAGTTCAAATATTGAATTGGGAGAAAGTAAAATAACCAATTGATACAATATTAGACAAGGCTAGACAAGAATGGATGAAACTAGACAAGACAAGACTGTACTAGACAAGTCTAGACAAGACAAGACATGGCTAGTCAAGGCTAGATAAGACTAGACAAGACTATACAAGACTAGACAAGACTAGACAAGACTAGACAAGACTAGACAAGACTAGACAAGACTAGACAAGACTAGACAAGACTAGACAAGACTAGACAAGACTAGACAAGACTAGACAAGACTAGACAAGACTAGACAAGACTAGACAAGACTAGACAAGACTAGACAAGACTAGACAAGACTAGACAAGACTAGACAAGACTAGACAAGACTAGACAAGACTAGACAAGACTAGACAAGACTAGACAAGACTAGACAAGACTAGACAAGACTAGACAAGACTAGACAAGACTAGACAAGACTAGACAAGACTAGACAAGACTAGACAAGACTAGACAAGACTAGACAAGACTAGACAAGACTAGACAAGACTAGACAAGACTAGACAAGACTAGACAAGACTAGACAAGACTAGACAAGACTAGACAAGACTAGACAAGACTAGACAAGACTAGACAAGTCTAGACAAGACTAGACAAGACTAGACAAGACTAGACAAGACTAGACAATACTAGACAAGACTAGACAAGACTAGACAAGACTAGACAAGACTAGACAAGACTAGACAAGACTAGACAAGACTAGACAAGACTAGACAAGACTAGACAAGACTAGACAAGACTAGACAAGACTAGACAAGACTAGACAAGACTAGACAAGACTAGACAGGACTAGACAAGACTAGACAAGACTAGACAAGACTAGACAAGACTATACAAGACTAGACAAGACTAGACAAGACTAGACAAGACTAGACAAGACTAGACAAGACTAGACAAGACTAGACAAGACTAGACAAGACTAGACAGGACTAGACAAGACTAGACAAGACTAGACAAGACTAGACAAGACTAGACAAGACTAGACAAGACTAGACAAGACTAGACAAGACTAGACAAGACTAGACAAGACTAGACAAGACTAGACAAGACTAGACAAGACTAGACAAGACTAGACAAGACTAGACAAGACTAGACAAGACTAGACAAGACTAGACAAGACTAGACAAGACTAGACAAGACTAGACAAGACTAGACAAGACTAGACAAGACTAGACAAGACTAGACAAGACTAGACAAGACTAGACAAGACTAGACAAGACTAGACAAGACTAGACAAGACTAGACAAGACTAGACAAGACTAGACAAGACTAGACAAGACTAGACAAGACTAGACAAGACTAGACAAGACTAGACAAGACTAGACAAGACTAGACAAGACTAGACAAGACTAGACAAGACTAGACAAGACTAGACAAGACTAGACAAGACTAGACAAGACTAGACAAGACTAGACAAGACTAGACAAGACTAGACAAGACTAGACAAGACTAGACAAGACTAGACAAGACTAGACAAGACTAGACAAGACTAGACAAGACTAGACAAGACTAGACAAGACTAGACAAGACTAGACAAGACTAGACAAGACTAGACAAGACTAGACAAGACTAGACAAGACTAGACAAGACTAGACAAGACTAGACAAGACTAGACAAGACTAGACAAGACTAGACAAGACTAGACAAGACTAGACAAGACTAGACAAGACTAGACAAGACTAGACAAGACTAGACAAGACTAGACAAGACTAGACAAGACTAGACAAGACTAGACAAGACTAGACAAGACTAGACAAGACTAGACAAGACTAGACAAGACTAGACAAGACTAGACAAGACTAGACAAGACTAGACAAGACTAGACAAGACTAGACAAGACTAGACAAGACTAGACAAGACTAGACAAGACTAGACAAGACTAGACAAGACTAGACAAGACTAGACAAGACTAGACAAGACTAGACAAGACTAGACAAGACTAGACAAGACTAGACAAGACTAGACAAGACTAGACAAGACTAGACAAGACTAGACAAGACTAGACAAGACTAGACAAGACTAGACAAGACTAGACAAGACTAGACAAGACTAGACAAGACTAGACAAGACTAGACAAGACTAGACAAGACTAGACAAGACTAGACAAGACTAGACAAGACTAGACAAGACTAGACAAGACTAGACAAGACTAGACAAGACTAGACAAGACTAGACAAGACTAGACAAGACTAGACAAGACTAGACAAGACTAGACAAGACTAGACAAGACTAGACAAGACTAGACAAGACTAGACAAGACTAGACAAGACTAGACAAGACTAGACAAGACTAGACAAGACTAGACAAGACTAGACAAGACTAGACAAGACTAGACAAGACTAGACAAGACTAGACAAGACTAGACAAGACTAGACAAGACTAGACAAGACTAGACAAGACTGGACAAGACTGGACAAGACTGGACAAGACTGGACAAGACTGGATTAGGCTGGACAACACTGGACAAGACTGGACAAGACTGGACAAGACTAGACATGACTAGAGAAGACTAGACAAGACAAGACAACACTAGAAAAGACTAGACAAGGCTAGCTAGATACTTACAGCATCATCCTGATTTGTATATTAAAAAGGCCGAAGCTATCAGTATCAAGAGAATCCGCGGATTTAACAAGACTTGGGTAACGCTTTTTTAATAATTTGGAGAGATTGATGATGCAACATCACTTCGAACCTTAAATGATTTACAATGTAGACGATTCTTGCATAACGACCGTCCAAGAGTCTGGAAAAATGATAGCTCCCATTGGGAAAATGCGTTGGATCTGTCACCTCATGGAAAGAGGTAAGACCGCCACAGTAATATGTGGTATGAGTGCTTCTGGGTCTTTCATTCTCTGCCTTTCATATTTTCTCAACAACGTCACTCATCACAGCTGGAAAAAGATGGACCACTCGGAGCTGTTTACACATATTCTCATAATGGCTGAACCAACGAAAATATATTTATTCTATGGGTACGTCATTTTACTAAACACACCAAATCTTCTGCTGAAATACCCATTTTGGTGGTTTTAAATAATCACAACCGTCATGCTACTCTCGAAACTTGGGAATTGCCAAAAGAGAACCATGTCATAATGCTTACTATTTCATCACATTCATCCCACCGTCTACAACCTTTTGAAGTTCCTTTTCATTTCTCCCTTAAAAGAGCTTACAAAAAAGAGTGCAATTTGTTTGATAAAAATTACACCATACGACATTGCAGGACTTTAATATAGCCTACACTAGAGCTTCTATAGAAAAGGATGGTCAAGCTTTAAAGTAATGGGAATGTTCCCGATGAATACTGGATTTTTTGTGATGATGAATTCTTTGATGAGGAAACCAGATCTGTGCCTATGGATGACGCTAGCAGTCAACAGCAGTCAACTAACGTCACTCCTATTCCATCCACATCAAAGCAGACAGTTAATGAGTAGCTGCAACAGCCCTGCTAGCCCTGCAAGAAGTTCATCTATTTTTTGTGATTTTGTGATGAGAAATTCGACCAGAAGTGGTTCAGGAGAAAGCTGCTGTAAGCCCAGCCCCAATTCCCACCACATCATGTGCAACAACAGAACGGCCTGCTATTCAGGAGGCACATACTCCGTCCAAAACTCCGTCCAAATCAAATGAGACCAATACTCATAACGATCAAACAGTTATTGACTTTGCCAATGTTATCTCCATTGTAAGCCCACTGACACAACAACTCATCTCTAAAGACAGAACGTTGAGGAATAAGCAGCATTCTGAAATCTTAACAAGCACACAAATGAAAGCAGTATTTGAAGAAAAGAAGAGGAGAAGGACTGAAAAAGAAAATGAGACAAAGACGAAAAATAAAAGGGGTTAAAAGCAAAGAGATTACAACCAGAAACAAAAGGGCTAAAAAGTTTAAAAAAATATTTAATAGTAACGATGAAGACTGGACAAGACTGAAGACTGGACTTGATCCACTGATCAAGTAGACGAGAATGCAATTTGCGACAATGAGACAATATATTCAGAAGAAGAAGCTTTATGTGCAATTTGTTTAGACAAGGTAGTGTAGATGCAGAAGTTGCGGAAACTGGGCCCAAAAAGAATGTTCTGGCAGTGATAGTCCAGATTATTATATTTGTGCTTTTTGTTTGGATCCGTAAAAAGTTGGATCTTCTGTATTCGTTTCTGATCTTTATTTCGTTGTTTTGTTTGAAATCTAGATTTTTTTATTTGTGTTACACACGAAAATGAACACATTAATAAATACATTATTGTATGTAAGGGAAGCCATTATTATAATCGTGTGTAAAAGTATCCAAATCATGCGTAAAAGTCCAATGTAAATCAAATGGAGTTTCATTATTAAACGTTTCTTTTTGTTGTTACTATGGCAACATCTCGCCTCACTAAACAAAAAGCATAGACGTAGTGAAAATAAATTTTCTGTCTGGATTTATCTGGCTCTAATATAACATAACCTAACCATAATCTAATCTAGATTAAATCTAGGTTAACCTGGATAACATCGAAGTATGGACATATGGTTTCCATCTAGGCCCTCTTCCTCCATTGATCTTGACACTTGACTGGTACCGACTTTCGGTTTCAACTTCCGGTTTCGACTTCCGTTTCTGGTTTCCCACTTCCGGTGTTTCACAGATGAGACTCTGAGGTCTATGTAGCCCCACGTGCGAGGTCTATGTAACCCCACGCTGGGTGTGAGATCTATGTAGTCCCACGTGTGAGGTCTATGTTACCTCACGCTGGGTGTGGGGTCAGGTCTATGTTACCTCACGCTCTGTGTGGGTGTGACTTCCGTTTCCGGTTTCCTATTTCCGGTTTCCACAACCGGCCATCTCATTTCCGGTTCCTGCACTATGAGCGGGAAAATTCAAAACTCGGTTCAGGCGGGAAAATTTTAAATTTGACGCGGGCTGGAAAATTAAAAAAATCGATTCCTGAAACCCCGAAACCTGTTATATTATCTGGCTCTAATATATTATAACCTAACCATAATCTAATCTAGATTAAATATAGGTTAACCTGGATTACATTGAAGTAGGTACATATGGTTCCTTCTAGGCCCTCTACCTCCATTGACCTTGACACTTGACACTTGACCGGTACCGATTCCCGGTTTCAACTTCCGGTTTCGAATTCCGTTTCTGGTTTCGCACTTCCGGTGTTTCACAGATGAGAGTGTGAGGTCTATGTAGCCCCACGTGCGAGGTCTATGTAACCCCACGCTGGGTGTAAGGTCTATGTAGTCCCACGTGTGAGGTCTATGTCACCTAACGCTGGGTGTGAGGTCAGGTCTATGTTGCCTTACGCTGTGTGTGGGTGTGACTTCCGTTTCCAGTTTCTCATTTCCGGTTTCCACAACCGGTTTCCACAATCGGCCGCCTCATTTCCGGTTCCTGCACTATGAGCGGGAAAACTCAAAATTCGGTTCAGGCGGGAAAATGCAAAATTTGACGCAGGCGGGAAAATTAAAAAAATCGAAACCGGAAGTCGAAACCGGAAGTGTCAAGGTCAGTTGGAGGGCCTAGACCTAGAAGAACGTTCTTACCTAATTGTGTCAGTGATTCGAAGTATGTTGTCTGTCAAAATTACAATTTTTACAATAGTATCGGTAAGAAAGATGACACTCATTGCGACACTCATCGTGCTTTAAACTTTGCAACTTTTGCACAAAAGCCCTTCTTCACACACTTATGCCATAAACTACTATTATTTTTAAATCCACGTTTTCCACGGTTTTTGAAAGTTTCTGTAAAATTGCAAATTTTGCAAAATTGGCTTTTTTTCAAGTTTCTATTTTGTGTTCGCCTTGCCGTTATTATCCGATAGTTTTTTATCTGCTACTGGTTTTTATGCATTAAACAATTGAGACGACTTCTGCAACATTCTATATGCAACATTGCGAATGCTGCAACATTCTTCCGCATTTCTTCCATTGCATATCCCTGTTGAATAATTTGGTTTTGGCAAGTGATTGTCTCTTTGTTTAGACTAATTTGCAAATTAGTCTATAAAGTTTACATAATCTGATTTGTAAATTACTCAAGTTAAATCCCATTATCTTGCAATTGTTGCAGAATCAGACAAAATTATCACTTCGCTGTTTATTAACGGTGAGCAGCCGATGTGGCATTTAAAGTCACATCCGCCACAAGCTAGATTTAATTGATCATTATCTGTTGCATTTTCTTTGTCACAGACGGAGCACTTGTTTAAATCGTGAAGCTTACGAAATTTTGAAAATGCAGTCGAACTTCCCTAAGTCGAATTATCATAGTTCATGGAAAAAATTCGAGTTATAGAAAATTGGAGTTATAGAAATATATAACTACAAAATGATTAAAATACACAATTTATTCAAAGTAAATACATATGTACATATGTATATATTTATAAACAAAAAACATAATTATAATTAATTAAAAATAATTTTAATTAATATATTATTTTTTGAAAGTCAGTAATTTTTAATTGTTGTCCATTCAAAAAATCTACAAAGTTCTCCAAAGTAGATAATACGCGGTACACTTCGTCTGGTAGATCTACTATAGAACACAGATATTCGCTACACTTATTTCAGTAATTACGCATTTCTTTGTTCGTGGCTGGAATTGGCACTGTTTCATTGCTAGATAAGACATCTTCATCTCTATCTCCATTTTCAAATTCGCGTTTACAAATCTTGTTTAAAATATTGGCATCTGTTGGATAGTCCGCAATAACAACATCTTCATCCACAGATAAATAATCATTACGAGACACTATATTATCCACGTTATGCTCAGAGGCGGATTTAAGGGCGGGCGCAGCGGGCGCGCGCCCGGGGCCCCCTACCTCTAAGCGGCCCCGCAAGAACCTTACACCTTTTTTTAATGACAACAATTTAGGTTTCATAGGTGCAATTTTAATTACGTACTTGATATTTGAATTAATCACTGATCTACATTTTATATTTGCTTTTCATTGTTGTTTGGAAAATGAAACGACATCTATCAGGACCCAACCAACTGTCAATCAACAGAAAGGAGCATTGGACAAATTTATAACTGGCCCTGGTCACTTGGGCCAGCGTTTCTCAACCTTTTTTGGCCCACGGACCAGTAAAATTAAAAATAAAAATTCGCGGATCAGTGATATTTTTTACCAACAAAATTTTACTAGGTATTAAAGAACTACTACATAAGTTAATTGTAACATTTTTATTATCATTTACTTACAATAATATTTAATTGTAAATATATCTAATTATTTTTCTTTTTGTCGTACTAATCATAAATTACATAGAATTAAAATTAGTTTAAGATATTTGTTATTTTATAAATTAAAATTTACTTCTTAATATTTTGTTTTTTAGACAAGTCAATTTTTTTCGCGGATAGAAAAAATTCTCCGCAGACTAGTAAAATTTCTCCGCGGACCACTGGTGGTCCGCCGGATCAGCGGTTGAGGATAGCTGACTTAGGCCATCACAATTCGAGCTACAATTAAAATGAAGAACAAGGAGCCTCCTTAGTCAACGAAAAGAGTTAGTTGAAGTTGAAAACCAAGGTCTAGAAAGCAACAATGATGACCAAAATGAAGAACCAGTCAATAGTCAACCAGGTGAACAACTTAGAAAACATTGAAACGCAAACAGAAAATATACCATTCGAAGTTACATTAAAAGATTACCAGATTGCTGTCTGGTCTAACGTTTTATCGATATGATTATAATCGAGGTAACTACACTTAAATCGGTCCACAAATACGGTGATCGCATTTAATACAGAGGCTTTTGTAAAGATCATTTTTACAGAAAAATTTTGAATGGTGAAAAAAGGAGAAAGGAAGTGGCTATTTTTTTCTGAAACATCCAAATCAATTTATTGTTACTCATGCAAAATGCTTTCGGACTTAAAGTCTAGAATAATTACAGGGTCAAAATTGTCCAAAATTGGACATATATTGGAATAACTTTGTCCGAGCATGAAATGTCAAAAGAGCACGTCGCTTCAATGTGTACATTATACAAGCGCTCTTCTTCGTTAAATCGCATCGATTGTTGAAAATCTGCAAATTACATTACAAAAAGAAAGTTATTGGAAAGAGGTTCTGCGAAGAATTCTATCCTCAGTAAAATTCCTCGCAAAGTTGGGCATTGCTTTTAAAGATCATAATGAGAGTGCAACATCTTCGAGAAAAGGCAATTATTTGAATAGAGTATTTAAGCGAATATGACTATTTTTTAAAGTTGCACATACAAAAGTATGGTAATCAATGTAAATTACATGTCGCATCAAACGTGTGATGAAAATAATTGCTGATTCTCTTATATTAAATATAAGATATAAATATTATAGTATCGCGCAGAATATTATAGTATCATTTTAAATTCTACATCCGGTGTTGTGCATGCGGATCAACTTACCTTCGTAGTGCGCTATTTATAAGAAAATGGGGATATTAAGGAAAGATTTTTAAAGCTCTTGCCTATAGAAAAACATGATACGGAGTATCTAGAAGAGACAGTTTTATCTAACTTACAAAACTTGCCAGTAGCTATAAAATATTGTTGTGCACAATCGTACGATAATGCAGCAAATATGTCGGACAAGTACAATGGTCAGCAAACAAAAATAGACAATATGCACCATCAGCAACGTTTATTCTGTGCTCTAGTCATTCACTTTATTTAGTTGCTAATGTTGCTGCAGAGAGTTGTAGTAAAGCGTCCAGATATTTTTTATTCGTGCAAAATTTGCATCACCGATTCGATGGAAAATGTTATGCAATAAATTTGATAAAGGGTCTTATACGAGGGGCGTTTGAAAAGTCCGTGCAAAAATAAAAACTACTAACATATTTGGGGTAAATCTTTTTTTTTCAACATAGTCTCCTTTAAGGTTTATACACTTCGTCCAACGATGCTCCAGCTTGTTTATCTCTTCCGAATAATAGGATTTGTCCATGTCTGCAAAATATCCATTAGTGTCGGCAATCACCTCCTCGTTTGAATGAAATCTTTGTCCCGTCAGCCATTTCTTCAAATTGGGGAACAAATAGTAGTCCGACGGAGCCAAGTCTGGAGAATAGGGGGGATGTGAATCGAGTTGGAATCCGATTTCCATTAATTTTGCGGCCACAACTGCTGAGGTGTGTGCTGGTGCGTTGTCGTGATGGAAAAGGACTTTCTTGTGGGCCAATCGCGGGCGTTTTTCTTGCAGCTCGGTTTTCAAACGGTCCAATAACGATGAATTATATTTACCTGTAATAGTTTTACCCTTTTCCAAATAGTTGATGAGGATTATCCCTTGCGTATCCCAATAGACAGTCGCCATAACCTTTCCGGCCGAAGGAACGGTCTTCGCCTTTTTGGTGCAGATTCTCCCTTAGTAACCCATTGTTTAGATTGTTGTTTGGTCTCCGGTGTATAATAATGTATCCATGTTTCATCCACAGTGA
Organism: Phosphuga atrata; assembly: GCA_944588485.1. Lineage (NCBI taxonomy): Eukaryota > Metazoa > Arthropoda > Insecta > Coleoptera > Silphidae > Phosphuga > Phosphuga atrata. Next base: position 48,458,940 of record OX155904.1, read on the forward strand.
CGAAACGACGCTTAAAGCCCTCCGGATTCTTCTGGAACAGCTGCAAACCATCGTGGCAACACTTCACACGATTCCGTTTTTGGTCAAGCGTGAGCAATCGCGGCACCCATCTAGTGGATAGCTTACTCATGTCCAAATGTTTTTTCAAAATATTGTGTACCCGTTCAGTCGAGATGCCCACAGCACTAGCAATCTCACACACCTTAACTCTTCTGTCATTCATCACCATATCATGGAATTTATCAATGATTCCTGGGGTCGTAACCTCCACAGGCCGTCCAGAACGTTCCACGTCACTTGTGCCCATATGGCCAGACCGAAAGTTTTGAAACCACTTATAAACGGTTCTAATCGAAGGTGAAGAGCCACCATAATGCTTTTCAAGCTTCTCTTTAGTCTCCTGAGGCGTTTTGCCTTTCATAATGTAATGTTTAATTACCACACGAAATTCTTTTTCGTCTATTTCTTAAAAATAACTCGACTTCCTTGATTTACACGAATGCCACGCACAAAGAAATAAACCAATATGGCTGAAACTTGGTACGCGTTCATTCAAGAGATGATACTAACCAAACATGACCTCGATACGCGCCGGTGGTACCAACTATCAGACTTTGCACGGACTTTTCAAACTCCCCTCGTACATAAAAGAAAGTATCAGATACAAGATGGTCTGTCAGGGCTGATGCAGTTTCAGCATTAAAATGTGGCTACAAAAATATTGAAGAGGCATTAGATGAAATATGCAACTCCACAAAAGAAAAAAAAATGGTTGTTATTGAAGCAAAATCTTTACTTAAAAAAATGAATGATTATGAAACTACTATTATGACAGCCCTATGGAATAAAATTTTGCAAAGAATCAATGCAACAAGTAAATCTCTACAATCTATACTGCACAATTGTTAAAGCAGTCATTATTAAAAAGTTTATAAATTTTTATTAATGAAAAAATTAGACATCATTTTATCGAATTAGAATCGGAAGTTAAAGAACTTATAGATAAATCATTTGAAGAAGTCGCAAGAAAAGATTTTTTTTTACATTATTTACCCTACGTTATATGCAATCATTTAATAGCATATCTGAATAGACGTGGACAAATCTTCGAAAATGATAATTATTTTGTTTAACTTGTGTATAGAAGAAAGGAAAAAATGCGTTAATAATTGAATATGTACAAAGATGACTGAATTGATTTAAGTAATTTTAAAGAAGAGTTGGAACACTTTTTAATATTTTTAGATGAAGAAGACAAACAATCAATTGACAATATATTATAAGGCATTAGATATGAATGCAACCCAAATGTTGAAATATAAAGAGTTAAAAATTATCTAAGAAATTCAAAAACTATCAGATCAAAACTTGAATATTATTATGCTATTAATACTATTATTATGCTATTAATACACATATATTATACTCAAATATTATTGTAAATAAAACATTAGTAGAACTTAATATTTTTTATTTATTTAATAATATGGTTAACACGTATTTTTATTTTCCTTGTTTCTCTCGTTTTATTGGGGGGGCCCAATATTTCTTCTGCGCCCGGGGCCCCAACTGACCTAAATCCGCCACTGGTTATGCTGATTATGTGTCATACGCGGACTTCAATTCTGACAGAAGAGTTCTGACAATTTCTGACACATCACAATGTAACAGAATTGATATTAAAGTAACATATTTGTCATAAATCTAACAGAATTGACATTAAAGTAACATAATTGTAATTAAACTAACAGAATTGACATTAATGTCACAAAATTGTCATTAATCTAACAGAATTGACATTAATCTAACATAATTGTCATTAAACTAACAGAATTGACTGACATTAATGTAACAGAATTGACAGTAATGTACAGAATTGTTATTAAACTAACAGAATCGTCATTTTTATAAGGCAGTTGACATTAATGTAACAGAATTGTCACTTTTGAAACAGAATTGAGCTTAACGAAATGACATTAATGCGTCCAATTTTTGTATCAATTGACCTTAATTGACATGTAAAGCACACTAATTGACGTGTAACAGAATTGACATGTAAATGACACTGTTGTGGATGTGATAAAATGAACAGTTAATGTAACAGAATTGTCATTTTTGAAACAGAATTGAGTTTACTGCATGAGTTTTGACATTAATTGACTTTAATGTAACAGAAATGACATTAATACGTTCAATTTTTGTAACAGAATTGACATTTATGTAACAGAATTGTCATTTTTGTGACAGAATTGACCTTAATTGATATGTAAATGACTCTAATTGACATTTAACAAAATTGACATTTAAATGACACTGGTGTGAATGTGATATAATGAACAGTTAATGTTACAGAATTGTCATTTTTGAAACAGAATTGTACTTACTGCATGAGTATTGACATTAATTGACGTTAATGTAACAGAAATGACATTAATACTTCCAATTTTTGTAACGGAATTGATATTTATATAGCAGTATTGTCATTTTTGTGACAGAATTGACCTTAATTGATATGTAAAGCACACTAATTGACATGTAACAGAATTGACTCACTCCAGTTTGTTTCGCCTTGTTTTTTAAAGCCAGCCTTTATGAAACAATTTTTTTTGGTTGCTTGCTGAACATCGATGTCCCACGCTTGTGTCAAGTTTGTAGCGGCATCCCATAAAATACGTAATATATGCGGGTTGATTATCATCTAGGGCAACTATAGTTTTTCTCAGAATTCTTCTTCTGTAGCCCAATTCTATATTGTTAATAATTCCTTGGTACTTAGGTGGTAACTTTGACGTTATGTTTGGTAGGAGAAAAACAACACGCATCGAATTTAGCTGCTTTTTAATTTTTGGGTGCGACGGACAGTTATCCACAAATAGCAAGATTTTACGTTTTTGGGCATTGAATTTATTGTCAAATCTAGAAAGCCATTCTTCATAAATTGCGCTTGTCATCCAAGCTTTTTTTCAACCATTCCAAAGCAGCTTTGTCAATGTTTTCGTAGGTACACTTTATCAAACGTTTGCGATTACTAGTTGCACCATTTTCGCCTTTGTTCAGAATTTTTTCACGGTCTTTTATAATTGAAGAAAGTGTAGTTGGAGGAATCTAAGTCTTCAGCAATCAACTTCACTTATCAACCTAACTTTGTCAGATAACTACATCGTATTCAGTTTTTTTTTGTGGCCACTCATATTTGCAATTGTAACGGCAGAGGTAAGAAGCAAGAATGAGTTTAAACTTTATAATTTCATTAATATATAGCACCTTGTGGGTGATCTTCGGTTATATCTTTTTGGATTACCGATTCTCAGGAGAATAATGTCGTAATCTTCTTACAGCACACTCGCTGGTAAATTCTTGATTTTGCTTTATTCGAGTTTTTGGTGATCATAAAACATGAAAAATAAAATGTTAACATCATAAATTTTGGAAAAAAATCGGCGGTTAAAAAATTGGAGTTATAGAGATTATTTTGTATGTAAAATTTTACCGTTGTAAAAATTTTTACTACGAGTTATGGAAAAATTTGAGTTAAGGAAAATTCGAATTATGGAAGTAAATTTATATGTAAAATGCTATCTAAACGTATGAATTTCTAAAAATATTCGAATTATAGAAAAATTGGAAGTTTGAGTTATGGAAGTTCGACTGTATTTTTTTTACAAATATGCTTATAATTTTTTAAAGGAAAAATATTGTGGAGAAAGAAAGGAAAGAGCCAAACTTCATTTTTCAAGTATGGAAAAATAGGCAAATTCGGTTTAAAATTGACCTTACCAATCCCTCTTTTCAGATATTTTTATCGCTTTTCGTTTTCTTTTAATAGATTTAATCACCGAGTTTTGTTCATCCTGTTTATATCCGTGGATAAATCAGGAATTATAAAATATCTAAAATTTGTTAAATTACCGGGAAGCGCGGAATTAGAGGAAAACATCAACATCCGTTTTCGATATAAATACGTTTCTCAGAATTGAAACATTTCGCGTTCAGTGGGAAGAAAAATCAATGAAAAATATGCAATATTGCTCACGCGGATGGCAATTCTCGATTTGTGGGCGATTAAACTAATTTTCGCAGACAAAAAAATATTTGATGGGAAATTTGTTTTGTATGGTGTAATAAGCTAGCGGAGGTAAAAAGGCCGCTCGGAAAAGTTTAATTTGTTCCGTGAACCTTTTGGAAATAACGTTAACGAGGTTTGGCCCTAAATTTGCCCAAAAAGTATTTATGATAATCCATAAAATTTTTACTTAAAGGCTATAAACAGCTTTGCAAACATAACACGAAATCTTCTCTGTCTAGTCTTGCCCCTTTGGTCTTGTCTGTCTAGTTGCATATCGCCGGCTAATAATTGATTATTAGCCTTCAATTATTATTAATTGATTATTAGAATAATTCATAATTTTTTAAGATTTCATCAATTTTAACTTGGTGATTATATATAATAGCCGCAAATAATTATACATACTGACAGCATTATTCACATTTAATGCAACATATATAGTGTGTTTTTTGCTGGAGATATTTTATTCTCTTTTTGTGAATAAACTTTCAATGTTTTCAGCGGGATAAAAGTAAGGATCTCCCTCGGGTGGATTTAGTCGCGTTCTTATCTGGGCGTTTCACTCAGAAATTGCGTAATTTGCGCGTCGCTGAGGGAGTGAAAAGTGCTTTCCCCATGTTCTCCGAGCAGTAAAAACAGTTTAAATGAATCGATATTGGGATTAAAATGCAACATAAAAGTGCAGTAAAATGCTCTCAAGGAAATAGACACAAAATAAGGGTATAAAAAGCGCTCCTAAAACTAAGTGGTTGCTTTTAGTAAAATATAGGGGTTTCAAATGGGGACAGTAATATTTTCAAAATAAATCAAAGTAAAATAATTTAAGATGCAGGCAAATTTGTGACATTATTATATGAACATTATTATTATCGAACATCATTATATCATGATTATATTGTGAATAACATTATCAATTGAATGTCTTACCTATTCTCGTCTTATCTGCTCATGTCTGCACTTGTTTTGTTTCATAAGTCTTTTTCTGATTTTTCTTGGTCTTGTCTGGTCTTGTCTGGTTTTCTCTGGACTTGTCTGGTCTCGTCTGGCCTGATCTTCTCAGTTCTTATCTGGCCTTGTTAGGTCTAGTCTGCTCTTGACTGGTCATGTCTGGTCTTGCCTGAGGTTAACTAATCTTGTCTGGTCTGATCTGCTCTTGTTTGGTCTTCTATGATCTTGTCTGGTCTTATCTGATTTTTCCTATTCTTGCCTCGTCTTGCCTGGTCTTCTCTGGTTTTGTCTGGTCTCATCTGGTCTTGTCTGGTTTTGTCAGGTCTTCTCGGGTATTGCCTGGTCTTATCTGGTCTTGTCAGGCCTTGTCTCCACTTGCCTAGTATTGTGTGGTCTTGTCTGATCTTATCGCATGTTGTCTGGTCAGATCTGCTCTTGTCTGGTCTTCTCTGACCCAGTCTGATCTTATCTAGTGGTATGAGCAGATAAGATGAGTATCATACGGTAACAACAAAATATAATACGGATTCTCTTTGTTAGGAATACAATTTAAAAATAAGTTTCACTAAGTAATTCACAAGATTTCTTTAGATATTTATTTACTAATCTATGTTTCTATGTAACAACAAAAACGTATTAATAACAACATTTACTCTACGAACTAAATATATTTCAAGAGTGCCAACACTCTTTTGTGGGAAAGTTAAAAGACTAGATTAAACCGATATATCTAATACTCCCACTTCGGTTTTATCGAATCTTTGACTTGTGTCTGCTGTAAACCGCTTGCGGATTCCAATTGTTTCTCGGTGATATTGAAATAAGTCTCTTGGTAATGCTTACGTTAGGATGTCCGCGTGTTGCTCTCTCGATGGGGTGTACTCCAAAAGGAATTCGTTCTTCTCGTATTGCTCTCGAATATAGTAGTACCTAATGTCTATATCTTTACTTCTTTTGTGAAACAAAGGATTCTTTATCAACTGTATTGCACTTGGAATATCGAGATACAATGTTGTTCGAATTTCTTTGACATCGAGTAAATTGTGAACTAGGTTCTTAGTCCATGCAATTTCTTTAGCTATCTGGCATGCGGCTCGGATTCGGTGGTTGATAATGCAACAGTTTGTTGCCTTGGCGAGTTCCATGCTATTGTCACGGAAACTAACATCATCACATACCCAGTTGTCGATCTTCGAGTCTCCGTGTCGCCAGCATAGTCCGCGTCGCTGTACGCTGCCAACTCGTTGTCTTTATGGTTCTTGAATTTCAAGCTGTAGTCGATAGTGCCCTTGATGTATTTAAAGATACGTTTCACTGCCTTCTAGTGATTTTTTTTTTGGTTTCTCGAGATAACGACTCACACGGTTGACTGCAAATTTGATGTCTGGTCTTGACGCCACGGAGAGGTACATGAGACTCCCTTTCGCCTCCCGGAATGGAGCCTTCGTACATTCATCTTCAATTGTCGAGTGAGCATAAGGGTTTAATTCTTCATGTGGGTCCGCCGGGATGACCAGGGTGTTTGCATTTTCCATGTTGAACCGCTGAAGGACCCTTCTCGCATACGCTTCCTGGTGGACAAAAATATTCACGCCTGGGAATCTTTCTATTTGTAGTCCTAGGAACAGGTTTGCTTCACTGTGAATTATTATAAAATTATTTTGTAGGTCACAAAATAGTTTGTCAATTTGGTTCCTATCCTCTGCGATAATGAGCCCATCATCAATGTTGATCGCGAGTAGTATTTTCTTTTCTTTGCTCAGGATAGAAAATACGCACGGATCTGCGCTCGTGGCCTCCAAGTTGTTTCTCTGCAAGAAGTCGATGAATCTTCGATTCCAATAGCGTAAGGCCTGTTTCAGTCCGTACAGGCTTCGCTTGAGTTTGCACACTCTCCTAGTCCCGTCCTCATAACCTTCAGGCTGTCGCATGAATATTGCTTCGTCAATGTTTCCATAAAGGAAAGTCCTTTTGACATCGAATTGCTGTATGCTGTTATTTCCACTGGCCGCCGTGGCTAGAATAGTCCTTATGGTGTCAAATCGTACTACGAGGCTGTGAGTCTCGTGGTAGTCAATTCTCTCCTTCTGTCGAAAGCCTCGTGCGACGAGTCTTGCTTTATAGCGTTGAACGTTGCCGCTCGCATCTCGTTTTAGTTTGTATGTCAACTTGCAGTCAATTATCGTGCGATCTTTTCGTGCTTCTGTGAGTTCCCACACTTCGTTTTGTAGTAGCGACTCACATTCCTCATCCATTGCCTTTTTCCAATAGTCGGAATCCTCCCTTTTGATAGCCTCCTTAAATGATATGGGCTCCTGGCTCTCAGCGTGTGCCAGAAGAATTTCATTAATATTAATATAATCATCGTACCTTCTGAGTGGTCGTATGGTCGCTCTCTCTCGAAGATAACGTCTATCAAATAGAGCTTCCTCACGTTCGTCGTTGAAAATTTTAACTGGGTTTTGCTCGATCTGTTCCTCAGGCTGATCCTCCCCGTTATCCCTTGTGGGCCCGAAGTCACCCTCGTCATCTTTGCTAGGACACATTTCCTCAATCAGGAGTTCATTATCTGTCTCCGCAGTCTTGGGCCTTTGGTCTACTCGTTCCGTGAATACGACATCTCGTGGTACCATATCCTGTATCCTTTCTTTTCACCATCAAAACCAACAAAAAAACCTCTTCTTGCCTTTGCATCCAGTTTTTGTCGCTTTTCCTTTGTTATCTGAGTGAAAACTTCTTCACCAAAAATTCTTAGGTTCCCAATTCTTGGTTTTTCTTGAACCTAAGTTCGTGCGGAGTTGCCCCTTCTACACTACTTGTTCCTGTCCTGTTGAGAACACTGACAACGGTATTGAATGCCTCGGCCCAGAACCTTGGTTCAAATTTTCTAGCGTTGAACATTGCCCTCGCCGCTTCCATCAGTGTGCGGTTTTCTCTCTGCTGAGCCAATTTGTTCGGGTGTGTATGCCACGGTACGTTTATGCTTGATTCCAAACCGATGAAACAACTCTCTAATTTCATGATTCACAAACTCAAGCCCATTATCTGTGCGTATCGTTCTTACCCCACGTGGACACTGCTTATCAGCCTTTTTTATGATGTTCTCTATGCATCGCGTCGTCTCAGTTTTGTTTTCGACGAAATAAACTACCCTGAAGTGTGAATAGTCGTCTTTGAGAACCAAATAATATCTTGAGCCTCCGATGGATTTAGTATCCATGGGTCCACAGAGGTCGGCATGGATGAGCTCACCGATGACACTTGTATGCGTTTTACTGTTAGAGAAAGGCAGTATGTGCATTTTTCCAATTGTACACGCTTCACAAAACATATCTTTCTCGAGGCTTACTGGCATTAGGAAACGCCCAAGAATCTCTTTCACATGTCAAACGTTTTGATGCACAAGTCTATCATGCCAGCCTCTAAGTGTGTTTCTTCTTTTGCTGATTTCATTTCTCCGGTGTGTATTGTTTTGAATTTCATCGAATAAAGTTTTCCTTGACGAACTCCCACTGCAACAATTTTCTTATTTTTTATTAGTTTGCAGGTGGTACTAGTGGACTGCATCTCATGATCTTTGTCGAGCGCTGAACCAACTGAGAACAGGATGTATTTCAATCTCGGAAAGTGGAGCACATCGACTAGATGGTTCTTGTTCCATTTGATCCCATCAAACATAAGCATGTTGATGGGCCCTTTTCCATGGGCTTCAATGCATTCTCCGTCACCTATACACACCATCATTGGGGTGTCAAAAGTCTCATACGTTAGGAACCATTCTTGCTGGTTGCAGATTTGATCACTGGCACCAGAAGCCATTCTGCATGTTTGCTTGCGGTTTTTGAAGTAGACATTAGGGCTACACTCGATAGTCCTGCTCCATAGGGATTTCGTCGTCGCGTATTATTTCTTATGTCTTCCTTCTGTGTGTTGTCTCCCATTCGTTGCTGACAGTCCCTTGCCCAGTGACCAGTCTCACCGCACACGTAGCAGTTACCTGGTCTCTGTTTTGCTTTTAAATCTTTGTCGCGACTGGATTTTCCACGTTGGGCCCTTAACGACAAGGCATCCATAACGACTCTTCTGTCTTCTGGTATCAAATGCCTAGACTCTTCTATATTAAGTCTCGACGTAAGGTTCACAAGGTTGCGTTCTGTCTCTGGAGCTGATTCCCATGCACTCACAAAATGCCTATAACTGGTTGGCAAAGTCATAAGAATTTTGGTAATTATCATGGAATCCGATATATTTTCATACATTAATCGAAATCTGTGTGCCATGTCCTCAAGCTTTGAGATGTGTGTTGCCATATTGTCAGAGTTCTTCTTCGTTGCACTGAACCAGTTTTGTTGAAGCATGTGTACACTAGTTTCAGGCTTTTGTTCGTAGACCAAATTGAGCTTGTCCTACATTTCCTTTGCAGATATGCAGTTTATAATGTGTAGCAACGGTTATTGTTGTGGCTATCACTTTTACTGCGAGTGCCTTTTGATACTCGTTTATCGTTTGCTCGTTCGACCCAACAGAAGGCACGTCCACCTTTAATTCCTCTTCAGACACAACGCCCCAGCTACCGTTCGCTTGCAGGATTACTCGCATTTGGAATTTCAATATTCCCCAGTTTTCAATGTTCTTCAACTTAGTTATTCTTGAGAGTTCACTTTCCATTTTAAATTTTCCATTTTAAATTAAGTCCCGTTATAATTTTTCACTTCGCACAAGGCTGGAACATAACCTCAAAAAACACTTAGAAAGTTTCTGTTCTTATCACTTCACTAGATTTTTTTTAATATCTCTCGTGTTACTTTCCTGGGTCCATAACCTGTTAGGAATACAATTTAAAAGTAAGTTTCACTACCGAATTCACTAGAATTCTTTAGATATTTATTTACTACTCTATATTCCAATGTGACAACAAAAACATATTAATAACAACATGAAAACTCTAAGAATTAAAATATATTTCAGGAGTGCCAACACTTTTTTGGGGGAAAGTTAAAAGACTAGATTAGACCGATATCTCTAACACTCCTAATAACTGTAGATTTTAATTGTAACTAACTCGGTTTGGCTTATTATCTAGATATATCAAATATTACTCCTACATATTACAGAATGTTTTTATTATTGACATACCGCTGTCAGTTGGTACTCGTGAGCGGTAAAGTTTAATTCAACAATATTTCCCACTAATTTCAACACTCCCACTAAAGGTAAACTTCCGAGCAAAGCGGCTTTGGCGTCACTAACGCAACGATACTGACGCGGCGACATAGTGATAGTATTATGCACTATGGAAATGTATGAGGCGCCATACCGATGCACGCCATACCGATGCACTGACGCTGAGCGCGGCAGTGTCGCTACGCTAAAATGGCGTATCTTATATTTCTATAAGTAATATTACTATCGCTATGTCGCCGCGTCAGCATCGCTGGGTTAGTGGCGCTAGAGCCGCTTTGCTTGCAAGAGTTTGTGTTAGAGCACATTCCATCACAAGAACAACAAGCTGATTTACCTTTTAAGAAAATTTGTTGATTTCTCTTCAAATGGCAAATTATCATGTGCCAAGATTCCTGTCCAATTTCCTCAGAATGTTAATCATCTTCCTCTGCGTTGTAAAAGCGACCTTCTGTAATGGTTTGGTTAAAAAATCAGCTTGTTGTTCTTGTGATGGAATGTGCTCTTGGTCCACAGACACAGAAACACAGACACAGAACACATACTCTTAGTCCTGGTATTTATCACGTATAAAATAGAAACGTACTTCAATATGTTTGCTTCTTTAATGAAATTCGGGATTTTTGATTAATTTTATCTCGCTGAGATTGTTACGTATAGGGCCATCTTCAGGTTCTTCAAGATGACTAGTTCTTTTAGCAATCTCTTAATACAGATGATTTCCTTCTGAACTGCTTGATAGGCTGCTATATATTCTGCTTCCATCGTGGACAGAGCAACAACCTTTTGTTTAGTAGAATTCAAGGAAATTGTTGATTCTTTAAGTTTTACGAAAGTGCCCGTCATCGATTTTCTCGTTTTTACATCCCCCGCGTATTCCGCGTCGCCGAAGACTTGAAGATGCTCAGCCTGTTGCACTGTGTCCAGTGTTCCCTTCTGTTACTTCAGTATCCTTTTGGCTGCATTCCAATGGATTTTGTTTGATTTTTCTAGATGTTGGCTCAAGCTATTGAAAGCATTGGTTATGTCGGGTCTGGAACAAAACGAAAGGTACATTAAACTGCCAATGATTTGTCGATAAGGCACATTTCTCGATTCAATATCCTTTTCTTTGTGCAACTCTGCACAGATTTGTTGATGTTGGTCTGCAGGAATTGACACAACTTTGGCATCCCCATTCGGAAACGACACAAAACTGTCCTCAAATAATTTCCTTGATGAAGAAAATTAGATCGGTCTTCTAAACGATCAATATGTGCTCCCAGGTATATGTCAACTGTGCTCGATGTGACTTCGAATTCTTTCTTCAACTCAAATGAGCAAAGAATTGGCTGACGAACTTTTTGCTGCAGCAATGAGCCCGTCATCCACATGAATGGCAAGTATGATCAGGTCTTCCTCATATCCGTTGGTAAAAACGCATGGATCTCCATTTGTTGCATGGAGACCCATTTTCTTCAAAAATTCTGTGAGGCAACGATTCCAACATCTTGAAGCCTGCTAGAGACCGTAAATACTTCGTTTTAATTCAAAAACTCTATTAGTTCCATCATCATATCCCCTCGGTTGATGCATGTAGACCTTTTCGTCGATCTCTTGATACAAGAAAACCGTTTTCACGTTTCAAACTGGAACATGTTGAGTCTTCTGGAGGCTGAGATAGAAAGAATGATGCGAATTGAGTCGAATCTGGTAACAGATTTCATTGTAATCAATTCCAACCAATAGCAAACCTCCTTGCAAAAAGTCTCGCCTTATATCTTTGAATGCTGCCATCTCCGATGAACTTGGTTTTGCAGACCCAGCGGTTGTCAATAATTTGTTGATCTGCAGATGGTTTAGCGAGAGTCCATGTCTGATTCTCTTGGATAGAGTTGATTTCCTCGTCCATGGCTTTCCTCCAGTGTTTTACATTTGAACTTGCGATTGCTTCTTAGTAGTTTCTTGGATCAACGCAATCGGAAGCAGAAGCATTTGCATTCAAAAGACGTGAAGGTAATTGCAGGTTTTTTTTTGGCCCTCAAATCGTATCGTTGTTTCTTAGATTCGTTTTCTTCTGCTTGTTCCAACAATTCCTCGATTTGATCTCCGTCATCGGATGCTCAAGGAGTTCCTTCTACAAATTGCACATTTACATCTGCTTCTTGGTCCAGATTATTCACGTTTTTCCTTTCAAGATTTCTGATCATCTGATCAAGGTGTACGATCACTTATCTATCTTGTGCTGTTGTGGTTTCGGAACTTTCACGGTATTGCTTCCCAGTCAAAATTATGTATCGATGCATCTTCACTAGATTTTTCTCTGCCACACTCGAAATCCCTTGACATTTTCATCGTAACCCACAAAATATCCTCTCTCAGTTTTTGCGTCCCATTTTTTCTGCTTTTCTTCGGAATGTGGATGAAAACTTCCTCGCCAAAGATTTTCAAATTTTTCAAATCCACATCCTTTTTTAACCAGAGGTTGATTGCCGTTTTACATTTGATGCAGCTAGTGCCAGATTGATTCAAAGTATATATGGCCTTCTGCTCACAAATTAATCGGACAATGCTTTGACAGCTTTGAGTAAAGTCCTGGACAATTATTCCACAGTCCTGTTTTCTCGTATAATCGCTCCATTTTGCTATGGATTGTAACGTGCAGTTTTTTGACGAGTCGGTCCAAAAAGATGGCATAGATTTTGGACTTTAGATAGATTTGGATAGATTTTGCGATTTATAAATTCTAGTCCATTGTCAGTCCAAATGAACTTAATTCCTTTTTCCAGGTGCTTCTCACTCTTAACTATGAAATCCTTCAAGAATTTGCTTGTTTCAGATTTTTGTTTGATGAAATATGCGGTCCTCTAGTGGCTGTAGTCATCCTTCAATAGAAGAAAATATCGTTCTCCTCCCAGTGAATCAACTTGCAATGGGCCTCACAAGTCTGCATTTGCGAGTTCACCATCTCGTATGGCCCTCGAACGGATTTGTTTGAAAGATGCTTTGTGCATTTTTTCCAGAATGCATGGAACACATTTGAATTCCTGGTCCTGGAATGGGATATGCATTTTCTGCAAAATGTGTTTGACTTGGGCGATATCCCGATTTTCATTTTCTGATGCCAGATGACCAAGGATACCTGCTTCGCTACGTTTGCTTAAGGTGGAATGCTCTTCACTTCGACCTCGAATTTCATCCCTTACAATTTATTTTTCCTCTCCCCATTGCAACGATGCTGCCATCTTTCGTGAGCTTACAAATTTTTTATCGGATTCGTGCTTGATTCTTTTGTCTTTATAGGTTAAATCTGGAACGTGTACGATATTACTCACGCATTTCTGAGTACAGGTCTTTACAGCAAAAGCGCGGACGTTTATTTTTCCAGATCCAATAGCTGGAATGATTTTTCCATGCCCCAGGCGAACAGCTTTTGGTTCCGCGAATTTTTCACAACTCGGAAACCATTCACGACGATTTGACATATGATCTGTGACCCCAGAATCCATATACCACGCATCTCTTCATTCAAGCAACTCCAATCTAACTGCAACAAATTTATTTTCATAATTAATCAACATGCCAAGAGAACTGCGTTCTAATGCAAACATTGATAAAAACGAAGATGATTTAATTCAAATTTGTTCTAACCTTCTCTTTGCGAAATTGTTGAGTGATATTATAAGGAAAGAGATTGGGCTACTGAAAAATACCGTTAATCTGTTGTGACGAAGTTAAAAATTTAAAAGGAATGGTCGAGACTTTATGTAATTCTACATCCAGTAGAACAGTAATTAATCCAATTCGGGAATATGAGGCTGATAAAATACCTGAAGAGGCTAATATAATACACGACAAAAGAACCACTAACTCTGATAAAATACCGTCAGGGCCCGCAGATTCCAAGTGCAATCCAAAATCTAAATCTCGAGTCGAAGAACCGATTGATTCAGATAATTTCCCTCCTAATGTTAAAACCCGAGGTGGTCGTTTAAGCTTCTCTTGTGCTACACCTAGACCTAAACCTATACTATTAGGTTCCGGCCCCTCTACTCTTCTTAATGCGGCAGCACCCACCAGATGCACCTGGTTTCATCTTATCAACTGCTCTCCAGAGACGAATGAGGCGCTATTACTGTCATTTATCAAAAACACCTTAAATATTCAAGACTGCGTTTGTAAATGCCTACTTTCTGGCAGTAGATATTCCACGTTCAAGATTGGTTTGAAGGAGCCTGATGTTGCCAATTTCCTGGATCCTGTGAAGTGGCCATGCAATGTTGCTATCAGAGAATTCGTGCATATACCTAGATTGAGATCCCTCCGTGTCCATACTAATTCCGGTGCCTTTTTGTCTAAAACCTCTGATGCTACCAAGGTAGATGACAATCATACGGACAATCCACCTCCTCCTTTTTTAGGAGGATCCATTCTTGCCTGACTTAATTTAAGTTAAGTGCTTACTATCAAAATGTACGTGTTCTCAACACAAAGTTTGACCTAATTTGCCCTGCAATGTGTGATGTTGATTTTGACTTTGTCTTTCTAACGGAAACTTGGCTTCATGACTGTGTACTGAACAGTGAATTTATGCCGTCCTATTTTACGACTCTCAGATCTGATCGCAATTTTTCCAAATCGGGTCTCACAAGGGGTGGTGGTGTACTTATCGCCGCAAATAATAAGCGTTTTAATCTGAACCCGGTTGACACGGCTGTTTTTCCGAATTATTTCATACCATTGATATAGTTGCGTGCACCTGTTTGATAGCCTCCCTGAAATGCTTGCTTGCATGCGTCTATATTCCCCCCAGTACCTTTACTTCGACGTTCGAGTCGTTCTTTGTGTACCTTGAGGTAGCAATAATGTCTGGCAATTACGATAGCATTGTAATAGCTGGTGACTTCAATCCTTCTCAGAACATTTCCGCGCACGGGAACTCTTCTGCCATTGATAATTTTATGTCTCTCTGTAATCTTAAGCAAGTGAGCACTATCAAGAATTCGGGCAATAATATGCTGGATTTTGTTTTTAGCAACCTGACGGCGGTTATTAATAGGGAACGGTGCACTGTAGTCCCTGAGGATATCCATCATCCTGCCCTAATGGCATATTTTACGATTCCTCCCATTCAAGGCATCTCTAAGTTTGTGTGCCATAGGAAGTTACTTCCATGCAGCAAAGCCTATAATTTTCGAAGTGCCGATCTCCCCACCCTTTACCTGGACCTTAATAGTGCTAACTTCAACTTTCCTGATGAGCGGATCAAGTCATCGAATGAACTTTTGGACTCTTTTTACTTCCGCCTTTATGCAGTTCTCGATATATCTGTTCCTAAGTTCTCCTCTCACAGATCCTCCTATCCCAAATGGTTTTAACCCGCAATAATTGGTGGACTTCGTAAGAAACGTGCTCTGCATCGTGCCTAGAAGAAATCCAGATCTACTCTTAACTATTCTGAACTCAAACGCGTCAGGTCGCTGGTTGAGTTTCAAATTAAATCTGCATTCTACTAACTTTATCTCGGATTCGGCTAATAATATCTCAAAAGATCCGAAAAGTTTTTGGTCATTTGTTAAGGCGAAGAAGTGTCGAAGCCGTATTCCAGGTGAAATGTCTTTGGATGGTGCTACCTTGAACACTCCGCAGTCTATAGTAGATGGTTTTGCAAGCTACTTCAAGGGAGTTTATAGAACATCGTTTATAGAACAATCAGATATCTCTGGTCTCAATATCCCTCTGATCAGTCTTACTAGAGTCACGGAGGATGTGGTTCTATCAACTCTCAAGCAGGGCAAGTGTAGCTTGACCAGCGAATCTTTTCAGCGGATTATTCCATCTTTATTACTTCGGACTGTGCGCATATTTTTGCACCTCCACTGACTACTTTATTCAACAAAATTCTCCTTGAAGTCATGTTTCCAGCTTTTTGGAAATCCTCAAAGATTTGCCCAATACACAAATCTGGCCCGTTGACCGACATTTCAAATTATCGTCCCATATCCCTAGTTTCCAACTTCTACAAAATATTCGCATCGATCGTTTTTAACTCCATCTTTCCCCGTATTCAACATCTTGTTTCCACGAATCAGCATGGGTTTGTCAGCATGTTAATTTTGTAGCCTTCGCTGAGTATGCTACTCCAGTTGCTGCAAGTAGGGGCAGGTGGACTGTATTTATACAAACTTCGCCAAGGCGTTCGATAGCGTCGATCATGCAATCATTGTAAACAAGCTGCATTCCTTGAACCCACCTCTCAATAGATTATGCTCCATCCATAACTCTTTGAGCTCTTGTGTGAAATCATTCCTTTGGCCTTGACGGCAAACTTATAGTTTTATTTTCCTCTTAACTTGAGGATAGGACGTACTTTCTAGTGCCAAGAGCTGCTAGTCGTCAGTCTGCCCGTTTCTATATTCATACATCGGGTGGTCCTATTTCCTTGAACCCACCTCTCAATACATTATGCTCCATCCATAACTCTTTGAGCTCTGATGTGACATTTTTGGCAAGCTCAAAACCTTTAAAGCAAGTGTTGTTAATTGCCTGACGAATTGTCCTACTCTTCCCGATCATCCCTAAGTGTCTGTTTGATCTTTAAGCATACCTAAGCGCATTGATTGTGCATTTTATTTTGTTCTTCTGTATTATTATTTTGTAATATATTTTTGTTTTATTTCTGGCTGATTATGCTGTTTTTTTTAAGTTATGATAATGTGTTTTTTCTTCTTTTTTTTTTAATTAATTTACTGTAATCTTGCTCTGTAATTGGTTCACACTGTTGGGCAATGATCGAATAAATAAATTTTTTTTTTAAAAATCTCTTGTTTCCCCTATGTCTCGTGCCGATGAAAGCGCTCCGCCAATGAGAGCCTCTTGCCTGTCAGGGTTTTGTCGTACCCTGGCTGCTTTTCGCCTTCTGCAATCTCCTATCCAATGTCCCGGCTAATGGCAGTAACGGCCTTCTTTACGGACATTTCTGTAATTTTTATTTTGAAAATTCTTATGAGCCGCGAGAGCCGAGTTTTCGAGATGCTCGTATTATTGCGCGATTCCTCTATCGCTAATCCAGAAATGAGATTTTCAAGTGTTCATTCATCAGATTGCGTCGAATCCCAAGTGGTAACGAAATGATTTAGATACGAAGGAAGAGTCATCTAGATTTTATATTACCATCTGAGAATTTTCTCCCCAAGATTTTCTAAACGATGCTCAAGATCTTGCAGACGAGCAACGTGGGTAAAGATATCATCTCAAAGAATTTTCTGCAAACTATACCACTGCTGTAGAAACATATGGACTAACATATTGGTTTCCGATTTCTGCTCATAAATTTATTTCAATTTATCCCACATACTCTCTGACGTCTTACAGTTGATGATGTGCAGCAGAGGTTTATCCTCGACGGATGTGGCAATCACTTTTTGCGCCAAACTGCCCTGTTTTATCCAGGCTGTAACTTGGTTGTTGTGGTCTGCCAAACCTGTGTTTTCTGCTCGAACTGGAAACAAGGATATCCCGCCAATATTCTCCCAAGTGCTGCTAGCTTGGAGAGTTTCTTGAACTTGAAATTTCCACAATTTCCATTTTCGATCCCTTTCCATTTCGTAGTACAGAAAATTTCATTATCCGTCACGATAGTTTATTAATTTTCCCTTATTGCACTTAGGCTGAGAACAAGAATTATTCTAGGAGGACTGATAACAAATTAGCACAACTCCTTGCACGTTGGCTGAGAAAATTTTCACTTCGCAAAATCTTGGATTCTGACAGTTTTTTATTAAAAATATTTATTGTCTCGCGTTCCTGGGACCATAACTTATTGATATTTAATGGTAGACAACAAAATATAACACATATTCTCTTATTATTATTCTCGTGTCAGAAAACATACAAATACTAAGACTACAAACAATATATAATATTTGACCAAAAGTTGGCCACTTCCACTGCATTCTGTGATGCTACATAAAATTCATCTTCTGTGCAGGAGATCGGACACAGTCTACACTCAAGCATATGTTTCTTGTTTTCTCCACAGTCACACTGAATACTATCTTCATTAATGTAGCCCCACTTTGCTAGATTGGTCTTAGATCTGCCCACTCCTGATGTTAATTTGTTCAAGGATTTCCATGTTAACCGTCCTTGATCATGACCTAGAGGTAAAGTTTCGGCTATCCTTTTCCAGCCCAGGGGAACATATTCCTTCTTCTTCTTTATTCAGCCTGTCTCGTCCACTGCTGAACATAGGCCTCTTTTAACATCTTCCATCTACTTCTATCTTGTGCTTATTGCATCCAGTTGGTGGCGATGCGTTTCACATCGTCTGTCCATCGGGTGGGTGGGCGTCCTCTACTTCTGTATGCCTCCTGTCTAGGTCGCCATTCCAGGATCTTTTTGGTCCATCTGTTGTTTGGCATCCTTGCGACATGCCCGGACCAGTTCCATTTTAGTTTGGTTATTACTTCAATTGCATCGCTAACCCCAGATCGCTGTCTTAGTACTTCATACCGCACTTTATCTCGCAATGTAATTCCGAGCATGGAACGTTCCATGGCTCGTTGCGCAACTCTGATCTTTTGGACGGACTTTTGTGTGAGTGTTAGCGTCTCCGCTCCGTAGGTTAAGACTGGTAGGATGCACTGGTCAAACACCTTACGTTTAAGTCAGTTGGGGACGTCGGATGAAAATGTGTTTTAGTTTTCCGTAGGCTGCCCACGTTAGTCTTAGCCTCCTTCCAATCTCATGTGTCTGGTTGTCTCTGCCGATTTTAATCTCGTGGCCTAGATACTTGTATGAGGTGACTTGCCGGATCTTAATCCCTTCCATTATAAAGTTTCGGGAAGGTACTAGGTTGGTCAGAAATTCCGTTTTCGAGATGTTTATTTTAAGGCCGACTTTTTGTGATTGTTCTGCCAGCTTCTTAAGCATTTTTTCAGTCTTATCTAGGCTATCCGAAATTAGCACAATGTCGTCTGCGAACCGTAGATGGTTGAGGTTTTCGCCATTGATGTTTATGCCCATATCTTCTAGTTCTATGGTCTTGAACATGTACTCCATGAGGTTTGTAAATAGTTTAGGCGAGATGGTGTCACGTTGTCGGACGCCGCGTTGTATTCTGAATCTGTCCGTTTTTTCGTGTAGTTTAACGCATGCGGTAGCATTTTTGTATATGTGCTGTAGAGTCTCCGAGTACCTATGGTCTATTCGGCAATTCGCCAGTGCCTTAAACATCTCATTGTGGTTGATAGAGTCAAATGCCTTCTCGTAGTCCACGAAGGCAAGGACGAGTGGCTTGTTGTATTCGACACATTTCTCTATTACGGTTTTGATGGTTTGCAGGTGGTCGTTCGTTCCGTATTCGGCTCTGAATCCTGCTTGTTCAGGCGGTTGATAAAGGTCAAGTTTGGTTGTGAGGCGTCTAGTTATGATTTTGGTGAAGAGTTTATAGAGGTGCGAAAGCAGGCTTATTGGCCTGTAGCTTTTAGGTCAGCCGTGTTTCCCTTTTTGTGTATAATAACAATGATTGCATTGTCCCATGCTGTTGGTGTTATTCCTTCCGTGAGACATTTGTTGAATGAACTCTTTATGGCTTCTAATAGCTCGAATCCCCCTTGCTTAATCTGTTCGATCGCAATATCATCCTCCCCGGGCGCCTTGTTATTTTTCATTTCCGTAATTGATTTTGAGATTTCCTCTTGGGTTATCTCCGGTAGATCTTCTGATCCTTGGTTTAAAATTTGGGGGATGGTACGGGTATATTCCGGCTCTGGTGTTTCTTGAGCGCTATAGAGATTTGAATAGAAGCGTTTTACGATTTCCAGGATCTCTTCTTTGTTCCTGATAGTTTGCCCGTTTTGGTCCTCGAGTTTGGTAATTTCTGCTTTTCCAGGTGTTATTTTCTGTCTCAGTACTTTCATGCTTTTGTTCTCTTCGATAGTCTTCGCTATCCGTGTTTTGTTATAGTTTCTAATATCTTTCCTTGCGGCCTTTGATATTTCTTTATTTAGTGTTCTCAGCTGGTCTGTATGTAGTAGGTGCTTTTGTGGTTTTTCTCGCCTTTGTTTCATAAGTTGTCGTGTGTTTGCTGATAGTTTCCCTTCTTCCCTGTTCAGTTTCGTACCATGTATCTGTTTTGCCTCTTGTATCGATGTTACGATTTCATTGCTCAAGGTTTCTATACTCATTTCCTCGATGTTACCGTGTCCTAGTCGTTCTGCTATGGATTTCTTGTATTCCCCGTTATTGTTCACTGTAGTTTGTTCTTTGCTCTTTGATGTTGCAAGCAGTCTTCTCTGCTTTTTCAATCGTAGCACAACTTTTGCTCTTAGCATCCTGTGGTCGCTTCCCACTGACACCCGGTTGAGTATTGTGACATCCTGTACGATTTGTTTTTTATCCGTGATGATGAAATCTATTTAGTTTCGTGTATTTCCATCAGGGCTCGCCCAGGTCCATTTCCGGTGTTCGGCTTTCTTAAAAAAGGTATTCATAGCATTCATACGATGTTCTAAAAGGAATTGCAGTAGGGTGTTTCCCCTATCATTTCTTTCTCCTATCCCATATTGTCCCAGGGAAATTTCGCTGTCGTCTTGCTTCTTACCCAGCTTGGCGTTTAAATCTCCAACTATTAGTGTGTAGTATGTTGGAGTTTTTGACATTGCAGAGTAGATGTCTTCATAGAAGGTCTCGATTTCTTCCTCTGTGTGTGTGGATGTTGGGGCATACACTTGGATGATCTTTATGTTATATCTTTGGTTTAGTTTCAGTATTATAAAGCATACTCTGGGGCTTATGCTCTCTATGTGTAGGATGTGTTTTGTGTGTTTTTTATGTATTATGAAACCTACTCCTCAATCGGAGCTCTCTTCGTTTCCTCTGTAATATAAGGTATTTCCTGATTTTAGGGTAATCTGCTGTTCTCCTCTTCTTCGTATCTCAGCCAGACCTACTATATCCCAGTGAATTTGGTTTAGTTCTTCTTCGAGTTGGAGTACTTTTTCTTCGCTGGAAAGCGTTCTCGTGTTATAAGTACAGATGTGCAGTGTACGTTGTTTGTTTTGGTAGCCTGTTGTTTCCCGGTGATTCTTTGCACCCTTTGACCGCTGCTTGATCCAACCGCTACCTTGGTTGGGTGCTAGCGGTCCGCCGGGGACTAAGGGCCGCGTTCTTGTTGTATCTTTCATATTAAGAGGGGTTTAGCCGTTACCTATCACGCTGGCCAATGCGGGTTGATAGGGGTCGTCGGGGAGTATCATTTCCTTTACTCTCGTTTTGACGGTTATTCCGCCGTTACTCGGTCGTCAGAGCCTCGTTTGTTACGTAGCAGGGTGCGCCGGATGACCGAGGTCATCGCTCGTGCAGGTGAGGTTGACATTTGGGGTGGTATGTGACCTTTTTTACCTTCTCCCCCTTACACCCCACATACATATTCCTTAGCTTTCCATTATTCTAGCCTAGCTCTTTCGCATGTAGTCTTTAATTTTATGGATGTTCTTAGGAAACTCTTCTTAGACTTCTGCCTCTGAGCATGTAGTTCATGCCCATGTAGAGGATGGGTTGCTTCCTGCTCAGCTTACATCCTTTATTATTTCTCGTCGAATAGAGGGTGATGCTATTCCTGCGAGTTGGTAAAGGCACTCGGTTGGTGTCGATCTTAAGCATCCAGTTATAGTTCTACATGTTTCGTTGAGAGCTACGTCCACCTGTTTAGCATAAGTTGAGTTATACCAAACCGGACAGGCGTACTCAGCAGCGGAATAGCACAATGCCATTGCAGATGTTCGAATGGTGTTAGGTTGACTACCCCATTTTGAACCGGCCAGTTTCCTCAGAAGATTATTCCTGGCTGAAACTTTTGACTTGGTGTTTAGACAGTGTTTCTTGTAGATAAGAGCTCTGTCCAATGTCACTCCTAGAAATTTTGGGATGTAACAGAGTTCCATTTCTACTCCCGACCATACTACCTTCAATTCACGAAAGGTTTCCCTGTTTCTCAAGTGTAAGGCGCATGATTGTATCTTGGAGGGATTTGCTATCCAAATAGTATTTGGACAGACCCTTAAGGACACTCGTGAGGTTATTCTCTACTGATTCAAAATCTTTACACTGTGCAGCAAGAGAGAGATCGTCAGCGTACAAGAAACTCCTGGTATTGGGACTTATGGGCTGGTTATTTGTATACACATTGAACAGAAATGGAGCGAACACTTCCTTGGGGTAGGTTATTCTTCTGTAGTCCACGTCGGCTACGTTGCCCTTGGTAGGCCACAATATAACTCCGATTCTGTAGGAGAGTGCCAATGAACCTCGTTAGGCTGGACTTCTTAGTCAACGTGTAGACCTTAGCAAGTAGAATGTGATAGTTAACAGAGTCGTAGGCTGTCGATAAATCAACAAATGCCAATCCAGTTACCTTAACTGCATCGAAACAATCTTCTATGAACTGCGTAAGGTTCAGAAACTCTCCGTAGTACAGTTTTTTTCTGGACGAAATCCTGCTTGTTCGGGTATGAGCAGAGGATCAATTTCGGATAGATGGCAATTCAGAACAATTCTTCCTAGTAGTTTGTAGAGACGACCTAGGAGTGTAACTGTTCTGAAGTTCTTCGGGTTGTTCCCTTGTTTGCCAGGTTTCAGCAGAGCTATCACTTCCGCTATATCTTTGGGATTTGATATTTCTTCATGCAGTTATTGAAGTGCTGAAGTATCCATTCCTTTGTTTTTAAGCCGTAATGCTTAATGGGTTCTGTCCGAATGTCATCCAAGCCGGCTGATTTTCCATTTTTAGTCTGGATGAAAGCCTTCTCCAGTTCTGCCATTCTGTGTGGGATTGTAAGATCGTTACTTTCCTCTTGAATTTCTCTTTGATGTCTGGGCACTTTGTGCTTGTGGATGGGTTTCCTGTTCGCCAAAAGCTGATGTGCTATTAGGTTGACAGTGATATTGTAATGAACACAGGTCTTTGTCGGAGCATTGCTTAAAATTATTAAAAGTCTCGATGCTTTATGGCTGTCTCTTCTCAGATCCAGGTCTTCTATAATTCTGGCCCATTGATCCCGTTTTGTTTGTCTAATGATTGAGATGAGTCAGTTCCCAGCTTCCACTATTGATTCACTTAAAGGGTTTTCATAAATAACTTCCTGTATTCTGTGAGTAGGGCAGCTTCATCTGATGTGAGACCAGGATATGCGATGAGCGCTTCTTTACAGTTGTGGTGAAGATGTCATAGGATTCTGGTGTGGATTCTATTGAAGACACTTCGATGTCCAACATATCTGCAAATTTCGACCAGTCAGCTTTCTTGAAGTACCTCCTACGGAATGGTACCTTCTGAGGTCCAACGGCAGCAAATATTTGGCACATAATTGGCCGGTGCTGTATATTAGGAATTGAAGAACCGACAGATTTTGCACATAGTTCTGATTCTGTTACTGCTGAAAATGAGGTCAGGGTTGTAACCTCGTTTCCATCTACCACTATTGAATGATTCAGGCTGTTTTGCATCGTGGCTCAAGGTAAGGTGATTTGTTTCTGACCATTCTTGCACTGCTCTTCCATTCTCATCTGCATGATCATATCCCCATATGCAGCTTTGGCTGTTGTCACCTATCACAATATGTGTGCTTTGGAAATTGAATTGCTTATTGATGATGATAAAGAGATGAAATCGTACAGTTGACTGTTTCTAGAGTGAGAACTTCAATGTTGTTTGAGTGTCGTGGAGAGGACTTGAACATCTGGATGGACAAAGATAGCACTTCCATACTTATCATGAGGTCTCTCTATTGCAGGGACCATTCCCTTTACTTTTACTTTTTTATATGAGTCTCTTGTATGCATAGCACATGGCATCCATGCTGAATACAAAGGTTTTGCAGTAGTTCTTCTTTGGCGGATGATATGCCCTCTATATTTGGTGTGACGGATTCTCGGACTCGTTGTGGCTTATTATCTAGATATATCAAATATCTCTCAGTTGGTACCAATGAGCAATATCAATTACCATTTTTTGGTAAAATTGAATTTAACAAAGTTTCCCTTTAATTTCAACAACGAGAATAGGTAAGGCATTTAATTTATGATGTTATTCTGTTCTGGCCTATTCTTGTCTCGTTTTGATTCGCTTAGTATGGTCTTATCTGGTCTTGTATGGTCTTGTCTGGTTATATCTGGTTTTGTCTGGACCTGGTCTTGTCTGGTTTTCTATCGTCATATCGGGTCTTGTCAGGTCTTATCTCATCTTGTGTGGTCTAATTTGTCTGACCTTGTCCTGTCTTATCTGGTTTTCTCTGGTCCTAGCCGGTCTTGTCTGGTCTTATCCGGTCTTGTGACAACTTACATGATGTGTTCTGCGCTTGTCTCGTCTTGTCTGGTCTTGTCGGGCCTTTAACGGTGTTATTTGCTCTTGTCCGATCATACTAGGTTTTGTCTGGTTTTGTCTCGTGTTGTCTGGTATTTTTTGGTCTTGTCTGGTCTTGTCTGGTCCTGTCTGATCTTGTCTAATCGTGTCTGGTCTTGTCTGGTCTGGTCTGGCCTTGTCTTCTTATATCTGGTTTTGTGCAGTCTTGTTTTTTCTAGTCCAGTCTTATCAGGTTTTGTATGATCTTGTTAGGTCTTGTCTGGCCTTGTCTGGTTTTGTCAGGACTTGTCTGGTAGTGTCTGAACTTCTCGGGTCTTGTCTGGTTTTGTTTAGTCTTGTCTGGTCTTGTCTAGTCTTGTCTGGTCTTGTAAGGACTTGTCTGGTAGTTTATGAACTTCTCTGGTCTTCTCTGATCTTGTCTGGTTTTGTTTGGTCATGCCTTGTCGTGTCTGGTCTTGTCTCGTCTCTTCTGGCCTTGTCTGGTCTGATATGGTCTTGTTTAGTCTTTTCTGATATTATTTGGTCTTGTCTAGTCTTGCCTGTTCTTGTCTTGTCTTGAATGATCTTGTCTAGGCTTGTCTGGTTTTATCTTATCTTGACTGGTATTGTGCGCCTTTCTAGTGTTATCAGGTGTGTATTATCTTATCTTGTCTTATCTGGTCTCTTGTCAGGTCTTGTCTGATCTTGTCTTGTCTGGTATTGTCTGGTCTTCTCTGGTCTTCTCTGGTCTTGTTTGCCCTTGTCAGGTCTTGTCTGTTATTGTCTGACCATGTCTGATATTGTCTGGTCTTATCTGGTCTGGTCTTGTCTGGTCTTGTCTGGTCTTGTCTGGTCTAGTCTGGTCTTGTCTGGACTTTTCTGGTCCTGTCTGGTCTTCTCTAGTCTTGTCTGGTCTTGTCTGATTCTGTCTGGTCTTGTCTGGTCCTGTGTGTTCTTGTCTGGTGTTGTCTAGTCTTTTCTGGTCTTGTCGGGGCTTGTCTGGTCTTGTCTGGTATTATCTGGTCTTTTCTGGTCTTGTTTCTTCTTGTCTGGTCTTTTGCAGGTCGCGTGTTGAATTATTTAATATTATGTAGAGCTTTTTAAATATAATATCAGCACTACCTTATCAGAATGTACCCATAAATGTGGTACATTTTGATAGTAAATAGATACAATAATTAAGGTTTAGTAAGGATTAAATAAGGTTAATAAAATCAAAAAGGAATAAGAGGCATGAAATAAAGGAAGGCCAAAACTTGGAGAATACAGATTTAAAAAACCGTCGAAATCGGTTGAATTTGTGGAGGTTTCTATTTATACATCCGTTCGTCTATAAAATATGGGCAGGGATTGAGTCACATGTGAGAGCGGCGTTTTTGAAATAATTATTAGCCTGGCTGGAATCGATATTGGCGATGCCGTCGGCATTCAGCGTCGCGACGGCCCCCCGAAAAACGTAAGGAAAACAATTTCTGTCGGCAGTTCACGTTCAAGCTCCGGGAGATTGCACAAAAACTGAAACGTTCAATTCACCTACCGCAATAACAAATCGAAGTCCGTAAAAGAGAGACTTTATTTACGCTTTTTGTTTGAGTAAATTTTTGTGGAACTTATCGGCGTGTGGGTCTAAGATGGATTTCTAATCCTGTTTTTTGCCTATTTTGTGCAACACGGATGGAATTGCATATCGAGGATTGTGTTTCAATTAAATATCAAATCATAAATGCGTTCTCTATTTTGTCTTTTTTAACAACGTCCAGAGGTAAAACAAAATCTATATTCCACCTAGACAAGTTAGATCAGAGCAGAATAAGTTATGCACTACATTTAAAACATAAGCTGAAGATGCCACTCATTGTCTAGTCCGTCTCAGACCGTCGCTACGGTCTAGGCAAGATTAAAATTAGACTATCAATGCACTAATAAATATCTCTAACGAACAAAACTAATCCATGCAAAATATTCTAGAACATCTGATTTTATCTTCTTGTCTTGTCTGTCTAGTCTTGTGTGTCAAGGCTTGTCTGTCCAGTGTTGCCTGTCTAGTTTTGTCTGTCTAGTCTTGTCTGTCTAGTCTTGTCTGTCTAGTCTTGTCTGTCTAGTCTGGTCTGTCTAGTCTTGTCTGTCTAGTCTTGTCTGTCTAGTCTTGTCTGTCTAGTCTTGTCTGTCTAGTCTTGTCTGTCTAGTCTTGTCTGTCTAGTCTTGTCTGTCTAGTCTTGTCTGTCTAGTCTTGTCTGTCTAGTCTTGTCTGTCTAGTCTTGTCTGTCTAGTCTTGTCTGTCTAGTCTTGTCTGTCTAGTCTTGTCTGTCTAGTCTTGTCTGTCTAGTCTTGTCTGTCTAGTCTTGTCTGTCTAGTCTTGTCTGTCTAGTCTTGTCTGTCTAGTCTTGTCTGTCTAGTCTTGTCTGTCTAGTCTTGTCTGTCTAGTCTTGTCTGTCTAGTCTTGTCTGTCTAGTCTTGTCTGTCTAGTCTTGTCTGTCTAGTCTTGTCTGTCTAGTCTTGTCTGTCTAGTCTTGTCTGTCTAGTCTTGTCTGTCTAGTCTTGTCTGTCTAGTCTTGTCTGTCTAGTCTTGTCTGTCTAGTCTTGTCTGTCTAGTCTTGTCTGTCTAGTCTTGTCTGTCTAGTCTTGTCTGTCTAGTCTTGTCTGTCTAGTCTTGTCTGTCTAGTCTTGTCTGTCTAGTCTTGTCTGTCTAGTCTTGTCTGTCTAGTCTTGTCTGTCTAGTCTTGTCTGTCTAGTCTTGTCTGTCTAGTCTTGTCTGTCTAGTCTTGTCTGTCTAGTCTTGTCTGTCTAGTCTTGTCTGTCTAGTCTTGTCTGTCTAGTCTTGTCTGTCTAGTCTTGTCTGTCTAGTCTTGTCTGTCTAGTCTTGTCTGTCTAGTCTTGTCTGTCTAGTCTTGTCTGTCTAGTCTTGTCTGTCTAGTCTTGTCTGTCTAGTCTTGTCTGTCTAGTCTTGTCTGTCTAGTCTTGTCTGTCTAGTCTTGTCTGTCTAGTCTTGTCTGTCTAGTCTTGTCTGTCTAGTCTTGTCTGTCTAGTCTTGTCTGTCTAGTCTTGTCTGTCTAGTCTTGTCTGTCTAGTCTTGTCTGTCTAGTCTTGTCTGTCTAGTCTTGTCTGTCTAGTCTTGTCTGTCTAGTCTTGTCTGTCTAGTCTTGTCTGTCTAGTCTTGTCTGTCTAGTCTTGTCTGTCTAGTCTTGTCTGTCTAGTCTTGTCTGTCTAGTCTTGTCTGTCTAGTCTTGTCTGTCTAGTCTTGTCTGTCTAGTCTTGTCTGTCTAGTCTTGTCTGTCTAGTCTTGTCTGTCTAGTCTTGTCTGTCTAGTCTTGTCTGTCTAGTCTTGTCTGTCTAGTCTTGTCTGTCTAGTCTTGTCTGTCTAGTCTTGTCTGTCTAGTCTTGTCTGTCTAGTCTTGTCTGTCTAGTCTTGTCTGTCTAGTCTTGTCTGTCTAGTCTTGTCTGTCTAGTCTTGTCTGTCTAGTCTTGTCTGTCTAGTCTTGTCTGTCTAGTCTTGTCTGTCTAGTCTTGTCTGTCTAGTCTTGTCTGTCTAGTCTTGTCTGTCTAGTCTTGTCTGTCTAGTCTTGTCTGTCTAGTCTTGTCTGTCTAGTCTTGTCTGTCTAGTCTTGTCTGTCTAGTCTTGTCTGTCTAGTCTTGTCTGTCTAGTCTTGTCTGTCTAGTCTTGTCTGTCTAGTCTTGTCTGTCTAGTCTTGTCTGTCTAGTCTTGTCTGTCTAGTCTTGTCTGTCTAGTCTTGTCTGTCTAGTCTTTTCTGTCTAGTCTTGTCTGTCTAGTCTTGTCTGTCTAGTCTTGTCTGTCTAGTCTTGTCTGTCTAATCTTGTCTGTCCAGTCTTGTCTGTCTAGTCTTGTCTGTCTAGTCTTGTCTGTCTAGTCTTGTCTGTCTAGTCTTGTCTGTCTAGTCTTGTCTGTCTAGTCTTGTCTGTCTAGTCTTGTCTGTCTAGTCTTGTCTGTCTAGTCTTGTCTGTCTAGTCTTGTCTGTCTAGTCTTGTCTGTCTAGTCTTGTCTGTCTAGTCTTGTCTGTCTAGTCTTGTGTGTCTAGTCTTGTCTGTCTAGTCTTGTCTGTCTACTCTTGTCTGTCCAGTCTTGTCTGTCTAGTCTTGTCCGTCTAGTCTTGCCTGTCTAGTCTTGTCATTCAAGTCTCGTTTGCCTAGTCTTGTTTGTCTAGCCTTATCGGTCTGTTCTTATCTGTCTGGTCTTGTCCGGTTTGTCCTATCTATTTAGTTTAGTCTTTCTAATCCTGTCTCCAAAGTGTAGTCTATCTAGTCTGTTTGGTTTTGTTTAGTCTTTGTCAATTGGTGTCTGTCTTATTATGTCTGTGCACTGTCAATAAAATCTATATCAAGGAAATTTGATATTAGTTAAGTTAGATTTGTTGAATATAGGATTTTGTCGCCGAGTATCGGACCGAGTTGGCGATCGATTTTTAATCCTGAACAAGTTTTCTCCGGCTCGGCTGGTTTTCTGCAACGCGGAGAACCGGAAATGGATATCGAGAATTGTGTTCAATTAAATTTCATTTTTCAAGCTGCTCCCATTCTGGAGCATTTCCATCGAATCGAAACTGATTCGATGGAAATTAGAGACGCTTAGAAACACATAAACAATCCCCAAGAATCCATTTTCAACCTAGTTTTAGACAGATTATTCAAAATTCATTTACACTTGAACTAATGAGTTGTTGAATAGCAATAGGTTTGAAGTTGACATATTTAAATATGTATATCACACGCTTGAATTCATTTGTTTTTAGTTTAATTTCAATAAACAATTTAAACAATTCAAAATTCAATACTCTCGGCAGTCGTTCATCTCTTTAGTGTTTTCTGTCTAGTCGTTGAAGTTTGTTCTATTTAGTTTCTTATGTTTAGACTAGTCTCATTTATCTAACTTCTGAATAACTAATTCAATCTAGTTAATGTACGTAACGTATTTTCGTCAATTTAGTCTTATCTGTTTCAACAAGAAACGCGAAGGTACATTTTACTTTGGCTCAAATCCAAAGATTTCGTCATTATCTTCACCCTCATAGCCCGTTGACTTAGAACTATTACCGAGAAAACACACTGTAAGAAGAAGCTATTCAAAAACATGAGGAACTAATTCGATTCAGACATTGTTTATCTAGATTATTTTCTATCTAGTCCAGTTGGTTAAATTAGATTGGTTAGGTTAAGTTGGCTGGTTAAATTCAGTTACTTGGTCTTTATATAGTCTTGTGTAACTGAACTTTTACTTATTAAAGACGAAATATAACTTGAAAATAAAAATATACTAGCTGACTCGGCGAAATCTATAATCATCAAAAACTATCTTAGCTGAATTAAAGTCAGTCAAATGTTACGCGTATCGATATCTAGTAACAAAATCGTACAGGATTATATAATAAGTGGGAATATAATCGTGTCTGTCCTCTCCCTCGCATAAGGTAGGATGTATAAAAAAAGTCCAAACCTCAAAAGTTGAATTGCTCGTTCACTCAATTGTTGTGAAGAAGAATCTGCTGGCCTGCAATTTTTCGGACACTGAGATAGTTTTACCTATCTCGGGATCTTGTTGCTCCTGTGGTCTGGTATACGTAAGGCACGAAGTTTATTAAATGAAAAGTTGTAGACTGAATAAAGTATATATATATATATATATATATATATATATATATATATATATATATATATATATATATATATGTATATTAACATTAACCCTACAGCTAAGACAAGTTAACAATACTTAACAACTAACTTAAACTAGGCCGGGTTGAGATATTTATATCATCCCGGTGGTGTTCCGTGGGGGTTTGTGCATACCCGTTAATTAAATATGAGGATGCTCCTACTTGACTCCTCCTACTTGAAAACCTCCTACTTGACTCCTCCCCTATGCGACTTTAGCGTCGTTTGAGCTTAGGACGTAAGTCGTAGCGCATATATAATATATTTACACAAATAACTAAAAAGGTTCCCAAAGACACTAACAATCTGGTCTACATGATTATTTTGATGGGGACGTTTTTATGTTTCTCTTTTACGTGTCTCTCCGAGAATTTCATTTCGGATAATAATAAAAATAATATAAAAAAAA
Organism: Phosphuga atrata; assembly: GCA_944588485.1. Taxonomy (NCBI): domain Eukaryota; kingdom Metazoa; phylum Arthropoda; class Insecta; order Coleoptera; family Silphidae; genus Phosphuga; species Phosphuga atrata. Next base: position 48,489,531 of record OX155904.1, read on the forward strand.
ATAATAATAAAAAAAATATATATCCGTGGGAGATATAAATTCATGCACGTGATTATCATCTAAAAGACTTAAAATCTTTTAAGCGTGGGACCGAGGGTTGAAATGTTCCTAAAATCACGTGTGGCTTGAAGGGGTTTTATTACGACGGCTGGATGTCGTAATGGTAATTAACTGTAAGAATTATTGGCTATCGCATGATAACCGTGGGACCAAGGGAGTGTAAAGGAATGTTCCTAAACACATGGGTCGGTATGGTTTTTATTACAACACAATCAATAGTAATTTTTGTGATAAACAAAAATGTTCGGGAAAACTTTGTTTATAGGCTGGTCCTTAGTTTAGACGAAATTGCAAAAATCATGCGGAAACAGAATCAATCCGTTCATTTCGTCGACGGGAAGACGACCATTACAGATTGACAACAATTGCTTGGAGAAATCTTCGGCAGATGGAACGTTTAGCAAAGCAACTCGCATGTGTGTCGTCAGCTGAAGTTTCTTAATATAGCGCCACATAGTAGATGATTTGACGTAAGCGTTTATTTCATCGGCAACGGTAGATCTTGAAATTACTGGTAGTATTTTCCGGAAATCGCCAGACAGTATAATCATTGCGCCTCCAAAACATCTTTAGTCATTGAGCAGATCTTTCATGGTTCGATTTAGTGTTTCCAATAAACGTTTGTGCATTTACACTTTAACACTTTATTAACACTTTGGCCATTGACGATTGTTTTGCAAGGTTGCGAATGCGGGTGTTTCAGTCGTTTAAAGGTTTGACGGTAATTTAAACGCTGAATGAGCCGTTCTGCATCCTTCTAGCAATGTGGCCGCTATACAAGAAGAAGAAACTGCTACGGCAATTTTGGATCTCACGAATAGTGGCTAAAATCAATGACATGAGGAATGTCTTCCCAGTTCTACCGAGCGCATAGAGGAAAAATAAGCCACCATTTCCATCATCAATTGCCTTTATTAACTTATCGTACACATCCTTCTGTTTTGAGTTCAAAAGTGGTACACTCATTAAAACTGATTCGTTCAATGTATCTCGGTCGTATTCACGTTCATGTTCCAATTCTCGATTGAAATCGTCGATCACAGCACGATTTGGCGTTGGCATTCCTAACTTTACTCACAAACAGCCGCAGATGAGGTAACACATGTCTTCTATTAAAAGCAAGGCCTGGTTATGTATTTCCTCATTCATCTCGAGATCGGGATTCCTTGAAGTGACAGGAATTCGATGTAAAGTGTCTTCTGACGTGTCATCCTTGTACTTGTTCCACAGTTCAATTGGATTCGATCGGAAACATGTCGAAATAATTATAACAAATAATGTGCGTATCTGATTTGGAGATGCAGAAAGAACTGATTCAGCTATTGTAATGTCTCAATGAATTTCGTTTTCAAGCAAATTGAGCTGTTGACATGCAGCACGAAATGTTGAGCACACTGCATCATTGACAGTTGGAAGTGATTCAAAGGATGTCGGTCCACGAACATTAGAGAGCAACGTTCGTGCCGGCGCGAGTGGCGTAGTGGTGATGCTCGTGGCCTCATGTTAGAGCGATAACTGACGAGTATAGAGGTTCGAGTTCTATTCCCAGCGCCGGCCGCATTTGTTCCAGAAAGACAAATGTGAAAAATGGCAATTTTAGCGCAATTAGCGCAATTTACTGTAATAACAGGTTTTCTGGGCCTAAGTGAATTTGATAGAATACAATAGGCTAGCAATAGGCCGCAGTGTTCCAAGGGTCGGCAAACGCGGTAATCACATCGAACCAAACTTGAAAAAAAAACGTTCGTGCAAATGGATCGCTTTGGCAAATAAAAAACAAACTTCTCAATATTCTCGCTGGAGGTGTATCAGCACGTTGAGCAAGATTTGATGCGTTATAGATTCACCGCCAAATGTAAAACACGTGGATGACGGTCATGAATGGGGAATGAAAAGCGCCATCTACTGGCATAGTTTAAGTTATAGCTTAAGTAGATTCGACTGTATGTGCATATATGTGGCGTTCCATAAAAAATGAGAAAATGAATTATTTTCATTAATATTACCTTTTTTCGTCAATTTTTCCAATATTTTAATACCAACTATAATAGCAGAGGTGGAGGCAAATGCAACAAATCAAAAATCAGAAAAATCGGTCCAGCAGTTCTTGAGTTTTTAAAAGTCAAAATTCTAACCCGACTCTGGCGATTTTTTTTTCTGGAAAACATAAGTTTGTATAAGTCAATATAATATTTTCTAATAGAAAATGTCCAAAAAACATCAAGAGGTTGAAGGGGGTAGTCTTCTTCTTCTTTAATCCATAGCCGGCGCATGGAGAGGTGGTCGACCTCGTAGCCTGTACGCTGCTGTTGGTGCCGCTAGATTCCGTGCTCCATTCACTATACGCTTCCATGCTAATCGATCAGTTGCAACGGTTCTTGCCTCAGCTGTTGTTATTCGCTGGTTTTTTAAATCGTTCTCTACGTGTTTCAACCATGTGGTCTTCGGTGCTTGTTTTTGTGTTCTCCAATCAAGAGGTCGTTTTTTCCATAGGAGTTTGTGCGGTACTCGATTGTCGCCAATCCTACAGATGTGGCCGAACCATCGTAATCGGCGTTTTTGAATTTCCTCAACAATCGGTGTCTGTTGGTCGCACCTTTCTCTGATTGTCTCATTTCGGAGGTGGTTGAGGAGTGAGACGCAGAGAATCTGTCTCAGGCATCGCATTTGGAAGGCCTCGAGCTTGTTAAGGTCTGGTTTGAGTAATGTCCATGTTTCCGATCCATAAAGAAGAATTGGGAGGATCAGCGTCCGGTATAGGCGTATTTTGGTTTTAATGGTAATATTCGTCCGCTTCCACATGCACCACTTGAGTGATGCAAACGTTGCTGTTGCCTGGCCTATCCGGCTGTGAACTTCGGCTGTCGAAGCTACTTTCTTCTCCACAACCAGTGATCCCAAATATTTGAACTGTGGTACCTGCTCGATTGTGGTTCCATCGAGGTAAACTCTGGCTTCAGATCCATCCGTTGTAAGCACTTTGGTCTTATCCGCATTGATTCTCAGTCCGTATGACTGGGCAATGCGGGAAATGTCATACAAGGTGTCTGTTGCTTCGGCATCTGTGTTGGCGAAAACCGCACTGTCATCGGCGAACATCAGATCGGTTAGGAAGTTTTTGTCATCATATCGAACTCCGCGTCGTCCATCAAACGCTTTTCGCATAATCGTGTCGATCACAATGTTAAAAAGGAGCGGCGAGGCCACGTCTCCTTGCCGTACTTCGGTTCGAATCGGGAATTCCTCAGACATGTCGTTTCGGATACGAACATTGCTGGTTGAGCCGTCGTACGATGCTTGAAGAAGTTGAATGATTTTCAGTGGCACGTGTTCGATCTTCAGGGCTTCCCACAAGCTTGTCCAATCGATGCAATCAAAAGCAGATTTGAAATCGATGAAGACGATGACAGTTCGTTTGCCACATCGAATTCTTTCTTCCATTAGCTGACGGAGAGCAAATATCTGATCGATGCATCCCCGATGTGGTCGAAATCCAGCTTGTTCTTCCCGGCTTGTTTGCTCTCGATGTTTCTGTAGTCTTGATAGTATGATTTTCATAAATACTTTGCCGACGATCGAGAGGAGGCTAATACCACGGTAATTCTTGCATTCCCGACTGTCGCCTTTCTTCAAAATAGGCACAACAATCGCTTTCTTCCACACGGATGGAACACAATCTGAATGCCATATATGCACTGTGAGAACGTGAAGTTGATGTAATAAGACGTCTCCCCCGGCTTTGATCATTTCGGCAGTTACTTGATCTCCTCCCGGCGCTTTACCATTTTTCAGGGATTTTATTGCCGTCTTCACCTCATTGATTGTTGGTTCAGTATCGGGAAACTGATTTATCGGCTGCTCAATAATCGGCAGTTCGGGTGCTGGACCTACTGGCGGATTGTGGTTGTACAGCTGATGAAAGAATTCTCTCCACCGCTGTAGACGTTCCTGAGGAGAGGTCACGAAAGTTCCATCCAATTTTTTGATATTGTCATTTGTTGATGTTGTTTTGCCACTTAACCGTCGGATTGTCTGTGGTAGATTGTCGGATTGTCTGAAGGGGGTAGTGGTTCATATAAGAACCATTAGTCTTTTATTGTGGTACTTTTATGCACCACACATGTTATGCACCACTAATAATATGTTAAATATTATTATGGTATATAAAACAAAATATTTTAAGAATGATATATTCAAAACATTTGGAGCATAACGGAATGTCACATTCTTAACAAAATTGTCTTTGTGCGTTTTTGGGTTTTATTTTCCGCGTACCTTTTGCACCATCCTCTCGTTATACCTTCCACTGGAAGATGTAAAGATTCATTTTCAAACCGCTGGCGCTGTCTTTTCCCAGATGGTGCTTTTCTTCCTTCAGATATCACTTCTTCCACCAGGGGCACTAGAAATTGCAGGAAAGGAATTTTTGTCTTTGTCTTCTTCTTCCTCTGTCACTTCTCTGTATAGATAATCCATGCGTTTAAGACAGCCATCATAAGTAGACGATAAAAAAACCTTCTTACACCATTTATTTGATTTGCGATCCCATAATCCCATCATCTGCTCAGCCAAATTAACCCTTCCCATACTCTCTTTATATGATGCAACCATTTCTGGACACGAAACACTGATTTTGGAGCCATCTTTCAAAGTTTTGTTGACACACATAATATTAGTAATATGGCAATTGCTGAACTTAGGGACTTCTTTTGTGTCTTGTCTTCTTTACAAATGTCTTCCTAGTTTCTATCTTCACAATCTTATATTTTTAGTTCTTTCATTCTATGATTGTTTGCTTCGTCTGTCAAGTGTCTGCAAAACCTGTAGACTATTGAGTGTTACGTCTTTTCTTTCTGGGCTAACTAATCAAGTTAACATATACCTAATGTTTTGAGGCGGTGGTGGCTTAGTAGTCAAGGTGTCATTACTAAGCCATAAGTCCCGGGTTCAAAACTCACCTAATAGTGGCTCCCCACCCAAGTTAAAAAATGTAAGGGCTAAAATGCAAGATACCAAGCACAAATATAGACAGAGGGAGGCAGAAAAATCCTTTAGACGGACGTAAGGCCGGTAAGGAGGTAGTGCAAAATGTTTTTAGCTAGTTTTGACTGTCTAGCATTCCAGACTTATCTATCTAAAATTTACTGACTAGCTTTTGTAGACATCTTTCAAAGTTTTGTTGACAGACATAACATTAGCAGTATGGCAACATAAGGACCTCTTTTGTGTCTTGTCTACTGTACTTCTTCTAGTGCTCCTCCTATCGGAGATTTGCTATCATCATGGCAATGCACACTTTGTTGACGGCAGCTCTGAACAGTTGGATGTTGGTACAGCCAAACCATTCTCTTAAGTTTCTGAGCCAAGACGTTCGTCTCCTGCCGATGCTCCTTTTCCCGTTTATCTTCCCTTGTATTATCAGTTGCAGAAGTTCGTACTTGGGGCCTCGCATTATATGTCCTAAGTATTGTAGTTTTCTCGTTTTTATGGTGTGAATGATTTCGCATTCCTTTTGCATTTTGTTTAGGACTTCGATGTTGGTAACCCTATCAGTCCACGAGATCCTCCACATTCTTCTGTAACACCACATTTCGAAAGCTTTCAGTTTGTCCATGTGCCATTTTTTCAGCGTCCATGCTTCCACCCCATAAAGCAACGTGGAGAAAACGTAGCATCGCAGCATTCTTATTTTAAGCTCTATGTTAATATCTCGGCTTATGAATAACTTCCTCATTTTCGTAAAGGAAGATCTTGCTACCTCAATTCTCGATCTAATTTCTCTTGTTATGTCTCCCGTTTGTTCCATCCATGCCCCTAGGTATTTATATGTCTGTACATTTTCTATTATGGTGTTTCCAATTCTTAGATTTATCTGGTTTTGGTTTTGTAAAGATTTTGTGACTAGCATTATTTTGGTTTTATTGTAGTTAATTTTCAGTCCATATTCATTGCAACGATCATTTAATTTATTGACTAGTTGTTGCATGTCTGTTATATTGCTGGCTAATAGAACTGTGTCGTCAGCATATCTTATATTATTGATCGCTTCTCCATTTATAATAATTCCCGTCATTTCCTCTTCCATGGTTTCCGTAAAAATAGCTTCACTGTACCGGTTAAATATCATTGGCGATAAAATACATCCTTGTCTTACACCTCTGCGAATCTCTATTTCCTCCGTTTGTAGATTTTCTACCTTTATGTTTGCATTTTGACCCCAGTATAAGTTGTTAATTATTCTTACGTCTCTCAAGTCGATGTTTTTACTAATTAATATCTGTTGTAGTTTGTCGTGTCTTACTTTGTCAAATGCTTTTTCAAAGTCAATGTAACATGCCAGCACATCTTGGTTCATATCCAAGCAACGTTGGAATAGAACGTTGATCCCGAAAAGCGCTTCTCTTGTTCCGAGTCCCGCACGAAATCCAAACTGTGTGCTGCTTATATCTTCCTCGAGTTTCTTATAGATTCTCTTATGATTTATTTTGAGAAACAATTTCAGTGTGTGGCTCATGAGCGCGATTATTCTGTATTCTGAGCATTCTTTTGCGTTCGTTTTCTTGGGAACAAGTATAAAGGTTGACGTTTGCCACTGTTTAGGGATTTCTCCTTTATCGTAGATGATGTTGAAAAGGTCTAAGAGGATATCTATTGCTTCTTCATCAAAAAGTTTGATAAGTTCTATTGGTATCTCATCGGGACCTACAGATTTTCCAGACTTTATGGAGTTTAGGGCATGTTCTAGTTCTGTTCTAAGTATTTTTAGGTTTGTGTTGTCCACTTCTATGGTAGGCTTGGGAGATCTTACGTCATTAAATAGTTCCATCACATATTCCTTCCATCTCTTTAATTTAGCCTTTATATCAACTATTATATGTCCATTTGTATCTTTGAGTACATTACCAGTATTATTATATTTCTTGCATCCAGTCATTTCTTTTATCTTCTTATGCATGTGGCACCAGTCAAATCTCTTTTCCATTGCCTCTATTTCTGTACATTGTTCGGTCAGGTATTGTTCCTATTTTAATATCTTTTTGTATTAGTTTGTGTATTCTCTTATATTCTTCAACGTTGTTTTTGTTTTTCTTTCGTTTCTCCATGCTTTCCAAGATGTTTGTCGTTATCCATGGCTTTTTCTTTTTGCCACTCCTATTTACTAGCTGATCTTTAGTTATTGTTTCCAATCCTGTTTGGATACATCTCCACTTATCCTGTATACTGTTTTCCCTTGTTGTATTGGTGGTTCGCATATACTCGTTTACCATCCCTTGAACCCTATGATGAATTTTCGGGTCCTTGAGGAGTTTTGTGTCTATATAGTTGTTTTGATATTTTGTTATCTTTTTCATCTTTATGTTGATTTTAGCTACTATCGGATTATGGTCGGAATTAATGTCAGCACTCGGATATGTTTTTGTAGACTTGATTGCGTTCTTATAACGGTTACTCATGAGGATGTAGTCTATCTGGTTTCTTACAATTTTTTTCGGGTTTATCCTCTGGAGATTTCCACGTGTACAGTCTTCTCATTGGTAGTTGAAGAGTGTGTTTGCTATCGTAAGGTCTTTATCTTGGCAGAATTCTATCAAACGGTCACCTCTATCATTTCTTTCTCCCAGACCGAAACCGCCAGTACATCCTACAACTTTTTCCTTGCCAACTTTTGCATTAAAATCACCCATTATGATCATTATATCAGAACTTTTGATGTCTCTAGTGATCTTTTCTAATTGCGTATAATATTCTTCTATTTCCTCATCTTCCTTATCTGCCGTTGGTGCATATGTTTGTATGATGTACATACTTCCAGTGGTTGTTTCTAGTTGGAGCATCATGACTCTGTCTGAATATGGAGTGAAACTGACCACTGATCCTGCTATTTTCTTGTCCACGATCATTCCGACCCCATATAAGTGTTTAGAGTCGTTGTTTCCCGCATAGTAAAATATACCATTGTTTGTTTTGCATGTTCCACTTCCCGACCATCTACTATCGCTAATCCCTAGGATGTTTACTTCTAGTCTTGTCATTTCCATTACTATGTTCTCCATTTTTCCTGGTGCGAGTAAGCTTCGTGCATTCCATGTTCCTATTTTCATGTTGTTTGGTGATATTGTCTACTGTACAAATGTAAAGAAATCAAAACATTTTACGCTGGCGCAGTTGCTGACACTATGCTAATTAATTAGAAAACTAGAAGGTTCTAAATGTGTTTAGTCCTGACATAAAACTTAGTGGTATACATGTATACCGGAGTCGCGAAAGGGTTAAGATTAAACCCGTTCGTAACTCTATAATATTAAGTCTTATTAACACTATGAACAAATCAGAAAACAAATGTTGAAACTACTTCCTGCCTAATATCACACAGGATACTGAATTATACAACAGACATTTGCGTGTTATTACTAGTCCTTGTGCAAGTTTTTGTTACTAACAGCACTAGACAAATTACATTGTTTTTAAATTAATTTCTTTCTATTGAAATTAATTGAATAGCCATATGCAGACGCGTCTCGAGGTTTATCTCAGTGCAGCTTTGCTTTTTTGAATTATAAAGTAGAATACACTTACATTAGTTTAAACACTCGTGCATGACTAGCAAGGGTAGGTTTTGATTTGATATTTCTGTAGAAAAACATGAACTTAGTTACGGTTATTAAACGCGTCTGCAGCTGGCAATTAACTTAATTTGAATAAAAAGAAATGATCTTAAAAACAATGTTATTTATTTAGTGCTGTTAGTGACATAAAAAGTACTGGGACTAGTAATAACATATAAATGTATGTTGTATAATTCAATATCCTGTATCTGTAGTATCACACAGGATATTAAATTATAGGAAGCAGTTGTTTCAAGAAGATATTTGTTTTGTAGGCTTAATAAGACTTAATATTATAAAGCTACGAACAGGTTGAATATATTTGTATATTCCAGCTATATTCCGTCTTTAATAAGTTTATATGATTGTATCTATAATTTGTATAGTTTCACCAATATTGAACTTTTACGGTTAGTATTATCTATGTAACCGTAAAAGTTTTAACATTACGGTTAGTACTTTTTTTTTACAGAGGAGAGGAAATGCTTTTACGCACCCCCAAATACGGTTTCAATTTTGGGGAGTGTGGGACTCACCAGCCCTCTAAGGCAGTCATACCCACTAAAACCATCTCCTCTTTATTTCTCTCCTGTAGTGTTCCCGCCTTTCAGCCTTACATCCTACAGGTTTGGTCTTAATATCCTTTATCGGTTGTCGTCTCTTTCTCTGCTCTGTTCTTCTAATTCATCTTTTGTCTTTTTCCGCATCACTTCTTCTACAAAATTCATCACAGTTTCCCAGCTGTCCTTGTGTCCGATCATTTCCTCTATTATGTTTTCCGGGGACATGGCTGCCGCAGGTAGGTTTCTTTTTACATTGTCCCTTTCGTTATCCCAATTCCCACAGTGGAATATTGTGTGTTCTGGAGTATCATCTACTTGCTCTGGGCAGTAACGGCATTGTGCACTTCCCCTCTTTCCAATTCTCTCCGTGTAGGAGCAGCAGACTCCGTGTCCTGTAAGGCACTGTGTAATGAAGAAATTTACCGATCCATGCTTCCTCTCTACCCACTTCTTGATGTCCGGTATCGTCCTGTGGGTCCACCTTCCGACTTTAGCGAGGTCCCATTCTGTCTGCCACTTCTGGTAAGTCATTTCCCTCTGTTCCTTCCGGTCTGTTATTGTTATTGTCTTGTGTAGGTCATATAGTCGTTTTCTCTCTTCGGCAAGGAGGTGTAGCGGTACAAGGCCTGCCACTACGAGCGCGGCAGATGTTGTGCGGTATGCACTGCATACTCTCAAGGCCATTAGTCTTTGGGTGGACGTGATTTTTTTTCGATAGATTTTCAGTCTTGCTGCACCGACCCATAGCGGAGCCCCGTACATCATTATCGACTCCATTGCCATCGCTAGTACCTTCCTTTTCTTCTGTCCTGGACCTCTAATATTAGGCAGTATGCTACCTAGGGCCTTCATTGTACGTTTCGCTTTCTCGCACGCGTAGTGGATATGTCGCCCGAACGATAGTCCCCTATCTATTATCATGCCCAGATATTTTATCTGTCGCACGGGATAGATATCTTCTCCTGCCATGGTAAACTTTATAGGAGGTAGTTTTTTCCTATTTAAGATTATTGCTACGGTTTTATTCACGGCCACTTTCAATTCGTTCCGTTTCATCCATCTGTCTATAGTATTTAACGTTACATTCACCTTAAGTACCAGTTCTTCGGGATTTTTTGCAGATGCCAATACGGCCAGGTCGTCCGCATAGCACACAAATTCGACTCCCTCTTCCATATCCACAGACATGACATCGTCATACAAAACGTTCCATAGGGTTGGCCCGAGGACCGAACCTTGCGGTACACCTCCCAGGATTTTCTTTTTCATCTTGGATGTTATCTGGATGACGCGATTTCTGAAATATGATTGCACAGTGTTGATTAGGTACTGGCTAACTCCGCACTTTTCAAGTTTGGACAAAATTATGTGCCACGGGGCAGAATTAAAAGCGTTTTGTACGTCGATAAGGACAAGGGCACTCCATAGGCCTTGTTGCATTTCCTTTTCTGCATTGTGGATGACGTGCTCTGCCGCGCAAATTGTGGTTTTCCCTCTACGGAATCCGTACTGATTTCTATGTAGACCCCCGTTGGTCTCAATGTCCTCCTGAATTCTCTGGTTTACAATATTTTCGTATACCTTAGCTAGTACATTGATCAGGCATATTGGTCTCTATTTAACTGCCTCGTCTATTGTTTTCCTAGGTTTTTCAATTAGGATCAATTTTGCGAGTTTCCATGTATCGGGGAACTGGTTCGACTCCAGAAGGCTGTTGAAGAGGGTTACAAAATATTGTGTATTACTGCTTATAATTGCCTTTACTGTTTCAGGCGGTATTCCATCCCGGCCGGGAGACTTGCCCAACTTTATTTTTTACATGCCCTTATCACCTCGTCTTCATTAAGATCATGGCCGTTTGGGAAAGTGTGGAGAGGTCTATCCCATCGATGGTAATCTTCCCCGCTAGTGATGAAAAGTTGGTCGAAAACTTCTTCGCGGTCCTGCAGCGGTAGTGTGATCTTCGGATTTGGTGCATTTAATTGCGATCTGACGATTTTATATCCTTCTCCGAAAATGTCAGTTTCTAGGCTGTCACATAATTTGGACCAAGCTTTTTTCTTTGCCTTTGATATTGACTTTTTGAGCGCACGCTTTGCTTGTTTGTATTCAGATCGTCTATTCCCTCTATCTCCCACTTCTATGCTCTTTTGAAACCGCCTCCTTTTACGCTTTGTTTCTGGAATCTGATTTTGTATTTCTTCTGACCACCAGTAGGGCAACTTATAGTCTTCTCCGCACCTTAAGAGTGGTGTGCTTTTCCTGTATGCTTTACCCATAGACTCTTCACAGCTCTCCGTGTTAATTTCCTTGTCATTATTTTCTTCCGTGAAAATCTTATTCAGTGTTACGATGTCTGTAAAACCGTATCTCCACCTTGCTCTCGCCCTCCTGCTTGTGGCAGGTATTCTAGAATGAAATGGTGGTCGCTCATCGACAGTTCGTTTCTCAGGACCGCCCACCGCGGGTTTTTTGCAACTACCTCGTCATTCACCAGGGTAAGATCAATGTATGATTTTCCGTTATGTCGGACTAGGGTTGGTGTTTTCCCGTCGTTTAGAATGGTGAGACCCATGGACTCAGCCCATTCTAGCAGTTCTTCCCCTCGTCTGTCCGTTTTTGTACCCCCCCAATAAGTATTCTTTGCATTGAAATCCCCCGTGAGTATCACATGCTTGTTTTGCCTTTTGGATTTTAGCAGGTCCTATTGCAGGTCTACTACTTTGTTCAAATATTGCATGTGGACAGTTAGGGCTGATATAGACACTGTAGAGTGCATACTCTTCCAAGTTCACACACACAAAACAGGAGCCGGTACGGTACGAAGTCACAGACATGTTTTTGGAAATGTTTATGACGGAAACTAGGTGGTTTTGGTTGCTGTAGGTGTGGTTGCCACCGTTTTTGCATTTTGCAATGTTCGGCTCGCTAAGGACAATAAAGTCGCATTTTTCTTTAGTTGCGATTATAGATGCCATGTCGTGAGCTTTGGTGCTTCTATTGGCGTTTAGTTGCAGGATGTTGAATTTTTATGGCCTTGCGACTTCTTTCTAGCATCTGCTAGCGCTTTTTGGAAGGCCTTGCAGTTCCTGTTTCCCGGCGAGTGTCCATTTTCCTTGCACAGCGGGCAGCAGAGTTCTTCCTTACATTGTAGGGCTCTATGGCCTTCGCCCGAGCATTTTAGACACACGCCCGCTCTATTCTCCCCGTTGCAGGTGTTGGCTTTATGGTCGTATCCTCAGCATTTGTAGCAGTATTCTACCGCGATTCTTTCTTGTATCCTGCAGTGGCTGAGTCCTATTCTTACTTTCCCTTCCGCAATAAGTTTTTGGGCGTCTTCTTTTAGGACTAAGACAGTGGCTGTTTGTGTACCCCTATATCCTGGTCTTAGGTGCTTAACCTCCAGTTTTTCCTCTGCTTGAATAAGCCCTGTTGCTATTATCGCCTCCTTTATATCTTTCTCTAACGATAGATCATCTATGTCTCTAACGTGTATGTAATTTTTCTTCCACTGTCCTAACATGTTGTCCCTGTAGGAGTCGTCGTATTTTTTCATTGATCGTTTTTGCCTCGCCATTCAGCGCAATCATTAAGTCCCCTCTAGCCGTTTTTTGTACTTTACTTATGTTCTGTATAGTGTTGGGGTCTGTTATACCCTCTTTTATTTTTTTTAGTGTATCCGCATATGACGTGTTTGACCCTTCTACAATAATTGCTTCGCCCTTTCCAAAGTTTTTTGTTTTTTCGGCTTTTATTCCTTCGTTTCTTTGTGTTTTTATTGTGATCTTATGATCCAGCTTCGAATAGATGGCTTCGATCATCTTTCTCATGCATTCCGCCTTTATTCCCTGAGGGAGCGTTATGGCCAATTATTTTCCTCCTCCGTTTTCTTGTGTCAGGTCTCTTGTTGCCTGTATCATATTGTACAGGTCTCTCTTATTACGCCCGTCCTGTCTAGTTGGGTCAAAATAGGCTGCAGTGATTGTCTTTTTCTTCAAATGGGCTCCCTCTTTGTTTCTGAACGTGGTCTCTTGTTCGATGCAGGTGTATTTTACGCCTTCGCATGCTATTTCTTCTCCTTCCGTTAATTCAGGAAATCGGTTTAAGATCCTTCTGCTCCATCTTGTTCGCCTTTTGGTTATCGCCCATTACGCCCATTACGGTTAGTACTATCTATCTAAGAGTTATACTATCTTGGGCAGCCTATGGAAAACTTGCGGATGTCTTTAAAAGCGACATACCACAATGTTTAAAGAGGAAGGTGTTTGATCAGTGTGTGTTGCCTGTCATGACCTATGGAGCTGAAACCTTAACACTAACCACAGCAAGTGCTAAGAAACTTATGGTAACATAGCGCAAGATGGAAAGGTCCATGCTCGGAGTGTCACTGAGGGATCATATGAGAAATGAAGATTTACGAAGAAGAACCGGCGTCATAGATGTAGTTATCCAAATTCGCAAACTCGAGTGGAAGTGGGCTAGACATGTAGCACGAATGACGGACGGGCGAAAAAACTGCTAGAGTGGAGATCGCGCTTGGATAAAAGAAGTAAGGGAAGACCCCCTACACGTTGGACGGACGATCTAAAAAGATGTGCAGGCAACTGGATACAGAGAGCTCAAGACAGGAGGGAATGGGCAGAAATGGGGGAGGTTTATGTCCGGCAGTGGACACAGAGTGCTGAATGATGATGCTGATAATGTTGATTATCTATCTAGCGTTCAATGCCTAGATCTAATGTCTACTAATCTTGTGCGTCTAGTCTTCTCTGTATATTTCAATCCACCTGACCTAGAGTTCTGAGTATATAGACTTAAGTACTTTGTTTTGTCAGACTAGTCATTTCTATCCACTCATTTCTAGTTAGTCTTGTCAATATACTCCTCTATGTCTGGTAATGTTGTCTAGTATTGTTTGTTTTACGTATCTAATCATATATGAACGGCCTTGTTTGTCTAGCATAGAGGTTAAAATGGTTGCCAAGTGCGTATGCCCCAGTGGGTCTGACATGAGGGATATAGGGGAAATACACACAAAAATTATGTTCAACGAAAAAAAAAAACGTAAAAGTGCCTAGTTTTAGTCACCTGCTCGGTTTAAAGTGTTCTAGTCTACATAGATCTGTATCTAGAAAAGCTAAGTAAAGAAAAATTCAGCTAAATAGAGAACTCTTCTTTGTCTCATTATAGGCAGGCCTTCCTGTTCATCCATCACTATGGCCGGTCAAGGTGGGACCTATTGTCGCTCCACCGCTTTCTGGCTCTCCCTGGGCTTCTTATCCCACTTGGCGAATTATCCCGTGCTATTTGGACCAGCCTGGAGTTGTCCAACCGGTCGAAGTGGCTACGCCACATCTGATTTAAATCTTCTACCCAGTCGTTTATGGGTTGTACGTCTTTGCCTAAGCTCCGTGCTCCTCATTCTGTCCATTAAGGTTTTATTGTTGATCTTTCGTATCTAGGTGGTCAAGGTGGGACCTACTGTCGCTCCACCGCTTTTTGGGTCTTCCGGGGCTTCCTTCCCCCTTGGCGAATTATATCGTCCTATTTGGACCAGTTTGGTGTTGTCCATCCGGTCCTGCTACATCTCTTTTCGTTCTTCTACCCCGGAGGTTCCCAAACTGGGTCCCTGGGATGCCGCGAGCGTATGTCTTGTGGTGCAGCAGCAATAATTAAGATATGTAAAAAAATGTAAATATAAAAATACATGAGGAAGTAAATGAATTTAAGTTCCTACTTTTATTGTAGAATTTATGCACAATTGGTTAAAATCTGGGTCTTTGTAACGGAAAGGTGATGCACGCCGCTGGCAACGCTGAAAGAGCCACATGGTTTCATGGCAATCTAAGGATGCTGATACCAGGAAAATTTAAAGGTGCACGCCATTGGCGCTTTCATCGCCACCTGCTGCCGCATATGGAAGACTGTGGTGAATTGTAGATGTGCTGCCAGATTATGCCAATGAAATCGCTACAGAAAGCGTTACATAGAAATAGAGTTTTTAAATGAATATCACATTCAAATACCGTTATTTTTTTAATATCACGCAATTCTGTTTGCGAATGAACGAAGGCGGTAGAGCAATATTTAGATAAAAAAATGTATATTGCCACATTGACCTCATTTTGGGTCTGGAGTTCGCACGTGTGATATTTTGATTGATGTGTCGCATCGCGCTGTGCAACCTAATCTAACTTGGGTTAAACCAACACTCCTTGCCAAATTGTCCTATATTGGAACGAGAGTTCGCGCTGCCGCGCGTTTGTGGTCATGATTTATCTGCAACTTTGCGGTGTGCAACCTAATCTAACCTGGGTCAAACCAATGGTCCTTGCCCCATTGTCCTATATTGGATCGAGAGTTCGCGCTGTCGAGCGTATGTGGTCATGTTTTATCTGCGGCTTCGTGATGGGCAACCTAATCTAACCTGGGTTAAACCAGCGATCTTTGCTACAATATCCTAATTTGGATCCTTCGGTTTAGTCACAACAGTAAAAAATACCCCTTCTTTGAATTTCGTTTCATAATTTACATGGGTTTAACTGTATTTTAATTTTTGCATAAACTTTGTTTAATTAACCCTTCATAGATTTCAATGAAACTTTTACTGAATATGGGTATCTACCAGAAGTACCCACTGACCGAATTTGAAAGCTCCGCCCCCCCAATGGGGGCAGCGTGGCGAATTATTTTTGCTTCGAAAGTTTTTGATTTTTTTTTTCTCACCAACGTTTCAAAATATAAAATTACGGGATCTCCTTATGTAGTTTGTCCGTGTCTACAAATAAGTATACTTTGCAAATTTTGTAAAACCGTTCGATTTAGTCACAAAAGTAAAAAATATAAAATGAAAAAACATTTTTTTTACATGGATTTAAATGGAGAACGCTGTAAGAATTTTGCGAACAAATTTATTCTGCAAAAACGGTTCGCTTTGTGCTGAACATCAAAGATGAACATGTCAAACTTTAAAAATTTGCTAAAAAACATCACGTGATTAATGAACTACCCCAAGGGTGTGCAGCGAGCTTTTTTCGGCTCGAAAAGGGTCCCGCGGCAAAAAAATTTGAGAACCACTGTTCTACCCAGTCGCTTATGGGTTGTACGTCGGACATTTGCCATAGCTCCGTGCTCCTCATCCTCTCTATTAAGGTTTTATTGTTGATCTTTCGTATCACCGCCATTTCCACGCTCTCCAGTATTCTTTGTGTTGTTGTTGTCACCGGGCGTGTTTCTGCTGTATATGTGGCTATTGATCTGATTCCAGTCTTATAGATGCGTGATTTCCTGTGAATGTTTAGATATTTGTTTTAAGAAATGACCCCGTTCAGGCATCCAACAATTCTTGATGCTTTCATATCCACAAAAGCCGATATCTCGACCCCCAGGTAGTTGAATTTCATCACTTGTTGAATGTTTTGGTCATCTACCTCTAATATACAACGTATTGGGACGTTCGATGTTGTCATGCATTTCGTATTATGTGTTGATAAGACCATGTTTAATAGTTTGGATGTCTGATTAAACGGGTGTAGCAGTTTTTGGAGCTTGTCCTCGCCGTCGGCGATTAACGCTGCATCGTCTGTATAGCAGATAATTGAAATGTGTTTAGTGATAATTGAAATGTGTTATGTGATTTCGTCAAAAATTGTATTAAACAGTGTTGGGCTTAAGGAGTCGCCTTATGCCCTGTTCTACTGGTATTGCCTCCATGATTTAGTTATTAACCTTTGCTCGTACTGAGTTCGATGAATATATATCCTCTATTAGTTTTATCAGGTCGTAGGGTATTTGCCTTTTATGCAGTACATCTATGACATCCCCGAGCTGCACTCTGTCAAAGGCTTTCTCTAGGCCTACAAAACATATATAAGCGGACCGGTTGTATTCTCTCGACTTTTCAACTATCTGTCTTTTTGCGAATACGGCATCGTTGCAGGACCTTCCAATTCCAAAGCCTTGTCGTTCTTCAGCTAATTGTGTCAATGTATAGATCTTATCTGTTATAATCTTTGTCAGAAATTTCAAGGTGCTGCTTAAGAAGTTGATGACTCTATAGTTGGTTTTTATGTCCCTTTTTAAACAGTAATATATTTGTGCTTCTATCGATGAATGTGGTCACAGTGGTGTAGTGGTGAACGCATCCGCTCGCTATATCTGAGATCCCGGGTTTAATCTCCGGATTAACCGTGGATTTTTTCACGGAATTATGCTGTGGCCACCTCGTGGAAAGCAATGGCGAACTACCATGAGTACTTCTGCCTGGTAAAAAACATCTCAAATGGTGCCGTTCAGAACCGGCGATAAACTGAAGGTCCCGCATATTAGTGTGACGACGCATTTCACAAGTATGCGCGACAGGTCGCCCACACTAGAAGACTAGTAATGTCACCTTAAGAAGGAGAATCGATGAATAGATAGAGAACTCATTGTAGGTAAAAGATGAAAAAAGTTTGAGAACCACTGGTTTGGTCAACCGCTCTATGAAACATAAATGTAATAATATTAATGTTTTATTATAACGTTGCCGTCGGTGGATATATCGGTAGCGGCGTATTCCCGAGGGACAATCACCTGAATTAGTTTTATTTGATTCCGCTGCGCTTCGGTAACGTTACGTTTTCGGGCCGTGTGCAGATCGATATTTTGCCGTTCGCGATTTAGAGTCAAGTTACTGTTTCCTGGGCTGTGGCGCGCTCCCCTTGCTGACGGGGGGTAGCTCGTTGGCCACCGTCGAAAAGCCGCCCTTGCCAAAAGCCATAAATAATGTTCACTATATGAACTCCAACTGCTGCAATAATATACGATAATAGACCTAGTTGAGTATATATAATGTTAGGGCAATGGTCGATAGATTACAATAGATAGGGAAGACTAGACAGACAGGACTAGACATACAAGATTCGACTAACTAGACTGCATAGAGAAGATTAAAAAGACAAAATTTAACAAACAATACTAGACAGGCAAGACTAGGAAGACAAGAGCAGTCAGAGACAACTAAACAGACAAGACCAGATATGGCTAAATAAGGCCAGACAAGTTCAAAGAAGACCAGACAAGACCAGACAAGACCTGTCAAGACCTGTCAAGACCTGTCAAGACCTGTCAAGACCAGACAATACGAGACAAGACGAGATAACACCAGTCAAGACCAGACAAGACTAGACAAGACTAGACAAGAACAGACAAGACCAGACAAGACCAGACAAGAACAGACAAGACCAGACAAGACCAGAGAAGACCATACCAGACCAGACAAAACCAGACAAGACCAGACAAGACCAGACAAGACCAGACAAGACCAGACAAGACCAGACAAGACCAGACAAGACCAGACAACACCAGACAAAACCAGACAAGACCAGACAAGACCAGACAAACCAGACAAGATCAGACAAGACCAGACAAGACCAGACAATACCAGACAAAATCAGACAAGACCAGACAAGACCAGACAAGACCAGACAAGACCAGACAAGAACAGACAAGAGCAGACAAACCAGAGAAAACCAGACAAAACCAGGCAAAAACAGACAAGACCAGACAAAACCAGAAAAGACCAGACAAAACCAGACAAGACCAGAGTAGACCAGACAAGACCAGACTAGACCAGACAAGACTAGACAATATCAGACAAAACCAGACAAGACCAGACAAGACTAGACGATACTAACCAAGATCAGACGATACTAGACAATACCAGACAAAACCAGACAAGACCAGACAAGATCAGTCAAAACCAGTCAAGACCAGACAAGATCAGATGGAACCAGTCAAAACCAGTCAAGACCAGACAATACCAGACAAGACCTGACAAGACCAGACAAGACCAGACAAGACCAGACAAGACCAGACAAGACCAGACAAGACCAGACAAGACCAGACAAGACCAGACAAGACCAGACAAGACCAGACAAGACCAGAAAAGACCAGGCATTGCCAGACAATACCAGACAAAATCAGACAAGACCAAACAAGACAGGACAAGAACAGACAACACGAGACAAGACCAGGCAAGACCAAAAAATACTATACAAGATCAGACAAAACCAGACATGGCCAGACGAGACCAGATAGGATCAGAATAAATCAGACATGACTAGACAAAACCAGACAAGACCACACAAGACCATACAAGACTATACCAGACCAGACAAGACCAGACAAGATCAGACAAGAACAGACAAAACGAGACAAGACCAGGCAAGACCAGAAAATACTATACAAGATCAGACAAAACCAGATATGACCAGACGACACCAGATAGGACCAGACTAAACCAGACAAGACCAGACAACACCACACAAGGCCAGACAAGACCAGAAAAACCAGATAAGACCTGACAAGACCAGACAACACCAGACAAAACCAGACAAGACCATACAAGACCAAACAAACCAGACAAGATCAGACAAGACCAGACAAGACCAGACAATACCAGACAAAATCAGACAAGACCAGACAAGACCAGACAAGACCAGACAAGACCAGACAAGACCAGACAAGACCAGACAAGAGCAGACAAACCAGAGAAAACCAGAAAAACCAGGCAAAAACAGACAAGACCAGACAAAACCAGAAAAGACCAGACAAAACCAGACAAGACCAGAATAGACCAGACAAGACCAGACTAGACCAGACAAGACTAGACAATATCAGACAAAACCAGACAAGACTAGACGATACTAACCAAGACCAGACGATACTAGACAATACCAGACAAAACCAGACAAGACCAGACAAGATCAGTCAAAACCAGTCAAGACCAGACTAGATCAGATGGGACCAGTCAAAACCAGTCAAGACCAGACTATACCAGACAAGACCAGACAAGACCAGACAAGACCAGCCAAGACCAGACAAGACCAGACAAGACCAGACAAGACCAGACAAGACCAGGCAAGACCAGACAAGACCAGACAAGACCAGACAAGACCAGACAAGACCAGACAAGACCAGACAAGACCAGACAAGACCAGACAAGACCAGACAAGACCAGACAAGACCAGACAAGACCAGACAAGATCAGACAAGACCAGACAAGACCAGACAATACCAGACAAAATCAGACAAGACCAGACAAGACCAGACAAGACCAGACAAGAGCAGACAAACCAGACAAAACCAGACAAAACCAGACAAAACAGACAAGACCAGACAAAACCAGACAAGACCACACAAGACCATACAAGACTATACCAGACCAGACAAGACCAGACAAGATCAGACAAGAACAGACAAAACGAGACAAGACCAGGCAAGACCAGAAAATACTATAAAAGATCAGACAAAACCAGATATGACCAGACGACACCAGATAGGACCAGACTAAACCAGACAAGACCAGACAACACCACACAAGGCCAGACAAGACCAGAAAAACCAGATAAGACCACACAAGACCATACAAGACTAGACAAGACCAGACAAGAGGAGGCAAATTCAAGTAAGACTAGACAAGACCTTACAAGACCAGAGAAGAGTAGACAAGAGCAGACAAGATAAGACCAGACATACCAGATTAGACCAGACATACCAGATTAGACCAGACAAGATCAGATAGGAACAGACATATCCAGACAAGACCAGACAATACCATACAAGGCCAGACAGGACCAAACCATGGACCTGGTCTTGTCTCGTTTTGTCTGTTCTTGTCTGATCTTGTCTGGTCTTGTCTGGTATTGTCTGGTCTGGTATAGTCTTGTATGGTCTTGTGTGGTCTTGTCTGGTTTTGTCTAGTCATGTCTGATTTATTCTGATCCTATCTGGTCTCGTCTGGCCATTTCCAGACAAGACCAGCAAGACCAGCAAGTTCAAACACGACCAGATAAGACCATAAAGGTCCAGACTAGATCATACAGAATCAGACAAAGCCAGACAAGGCTAGACATGACTATTAAAAAGAACTGTTAGATAAGCGTGAGTTAAATTAATTGTTAGATGATAGTTGTAGCGCCTTAATGATCCGATGCTTGGCGTCGGCGTCGCATAAGCCCGTCACGTTTCACGCTTTATTACTGGCCGGGGTAGTTTTACCTGAACGTCTAGATTAATTGTCTACAATTCTATTAATTTGTTATAAGAGATTTCATGATAGTTTTAGTTAATTAAAACTGTAAAGATAAATACCTTAGATTAGAATAAACTTCTTACTATTTAGTAAGGTGAATACAAAGTGAGATGTAGTTTGAAAGATTTAGCATATACACAAGTCTATTCAAACGGCACAACTCTGTATGGAACTACGTTACACTGGAAAATCTTAAACAAGACTAAACAAAACTGCACAAGAATAGACAAGACCAGAAAAGACCTTTTCTGGTTAAAAGATCCCAGCATTACTTTCGATTATCTTGGCGCTGGAAGTTCTTTTCAGGTTTTCATCCATTCATTCGTTTTCATCAAATCAAATACTTTTATTTCATTATTTAAGTATATGTTACAAGTACAATATGCTAAATTAAATATGTCCAACAGATTATTCTAGAAGACTAATCAAAGTGATAGGCTGAGTAATAATATGAGAAAATAATTAATATGAGAAATAATATCAACATAATAATATCAACATAAATAATATCAACACAAATAATGCTGGAATATTTTAGGAATTAAATAAAGTCAGTTTATCTGATGTTAATTTTCAAATAATACTCGTCCACATTATATGGTTCTATCTCAACAATTAAGCCGTACAGTTCCTTTTTAAACTTTATAAAGTTTGTTATATACTTAATATATGCAGGCAATTTGTTATAAAGTTTAATATTGCTGCATGGTGGGCACCTTTCAGTCATCATCAGAGTATGTTTGGGTATGTTATATAGTTCTTTGTTGTACCTTGTATGACGTTCACTCAGGTTTGTAAAAACTTGTAAATAAGTGCCTGTGTATGACTATGAACAGGATACTTTCATATATGCAGATGCTCGTAGTAGTTAGAATATTCGCCCTTTTAATAACACCCCTGCATGATTCGCGGTATTTTAGGTTCTCTAGAATACGGAGGGATTGCTTCTGTATCCTGTTGGTAAATGCTGTTACCCCAAAAGATGATTCCAAATTTTATATGTGATTTGAAGTTGGAGAAGTACACTAGCCTCAGAACTTAATCATCTATGTATCGCTGTAGGACTCGCAATGCAAAAACTGCCCTGTTCATTTATTAGTAACATGGTCGACCTGTGACGACCACTCAAGTGTATTGTCAATATACAGTCCAAGGAGTCTTACTGATTGGTCTACATTTATTACATCATTCCTCATTTGGATTTCTTGAGGGTAACTCGTGGTGCTTCTATTAGTTTGGAAGATGATGGACTTCGTTTTATTCTTGTTTAATACTAATTTAGTCATGCAGTCATCAATGACATTGCTAGACCAGCATTCCGACTAATGTCCCCTACTGACTTGTTAAATAATAGCAAAGTCGTATCGTCGGCACCATTTACCATTGTATGCTGCGGGATGATGGGTATTCGGGCAGGTCATTAATAAATAATGTGAAGAGCAGTGGTCCTATAGTACTGCCTTGTGGTATCTCCATATTAATTGTTCTTGCGTTTGAATATACATATCCACAACTGGTTTTTAGTTTGGTTTTATTTTTAAAAAATGATGAAATCCAGTCCAGTGCGATTCCTCTGATACCATATTTAGATGGTTTATCCGCTAGAATGGTATGATCCACTAAGTCGTATGCCTTCGATAGGTCCATTAACATCCCGTATGGAATATTTTGAGTTTCTATCTGGAATCCTATGTCGTTGATGAATTGATAGCAGGCCGTATCCGTATTCTTCCCTTTTATGAAGCCATGTTGTTGATGGCTTATGATTTGTTGCTTCTCAAAGAAGTAAAGTAATCCAGAACACATAAGTTTTTCAAAAATTTTAGAAAACACCGACAACATATTTATGGGTCTGTAATTCTCTATAGCCGCTCTATCGCCCAATTTGCCATTAGGAGTAATTTGACCCAGTTTTAGCTTCATTGGAAATTTTCCTGAGTTAAAAGAGTTATTTATTATATGCTGCAGCGGAGAGATAATATAGAGGATCACGTTTACAATTACAGATGAGATTTCATCATGGCCCGCACTTTTTTGCTTTTTAGGTTAATGATTGTGTTACCGAGTTCCTCCTTAGATTGTAGATGTAGATTGTAGATATGATGGTGACGACTTGAACTGCGACCTTTATAGATCTATTGTACCCCACCCTCCTCCACCAAGTGTTGGTGTACTAACCCATTTAGAGCCCCTAGTACTAGAGCCCTGGGTAGTAAGTCTGGGATGGAACCCCTGGATGGAGCCCTGGGATGACGGAGTTAGTTTCCGGATTTTGACACTAAGTACTTTTTTTTCTTACCTTTAATAACCAATGTACTTTAATTGCAACAAAAAAAGGTGGCAACCCTAAGCATACCCAAACATACTCTGTTGATGACTGAAAGATGCCCACCATGCAGCAATATTAAACTTTATAACAAATTGCCAGCATATATTAAGTATATAACAAACTTTATAAATCTTAAAAAGGAACTGTACCGCTTAATTGTTGAGATAGAACCATATAATGTGGACGAGTATTATTTGAAAATAAACCCGATAAACTGACTCTATTTCAATTCCTAAAATATTCCAGCATTATTTGTGTTGATATTAATATTTATTCGTTTAGCCCTCTAAATCTGGTCATCTTGTTCTTTTTATATTCTCAAAACGTCCTTATCCTTTCGCTCTGGGCCTGTCTTCTTTCTTGCGTCCATGCGTTTTTTAGTTTCAAACTCTTAGCTGTTCGATTCTTTGATGTGAAGTTATGTGAATTTATTTCCTGCCTGTATTTAGTTTGCGTAGTTGCCAATGGGTCTATATTTATTACTGAGAGATCATGTTGGGTGTGTACCAGCCAGCGTACTTTGAACTCCCGGGTTCCATTGATGATGTGGAAGATTTTCTTGGTCAATCGAGAGTCATCCATTCGTACTATATGACCGTAGAATTTCAGACGTCTTTTTCGTGCAGCCGAGGAGAATCGTTCTGTCAGGGAATATAGTTCTTGTGAGCTTTTACGCAACCAGATACCATCTTGTACCTTGGGTCCAAATATTTTTCTCAGTATCTGACGTTCTACTTTCTCAATATCATTGATTTAGATGGTTAATGTTGAAGTCTCAATTGCATAGAGTGCTTCTGGAAGGATGATTGTATGGTAGTAACGGAGTTTGCTTTGGTAGAAAGTGATTTCTTGTTGTACATATTCCAGGTGATTGCATAGGCTTTGCGTAACTTTTCTGCACGTGTTTTGTTAGCCATTCTTTTCTTCCCAGTGTTACCAATTATTTCACCTAGGTACTTGAAGTGCTAAACTTGTATGATGTTGCCATATTTGGTTGCAAGATTTGTCATATTTGAGCTCTTGGAGTCTATGTATTGCGTTTTCTCCTAAGGGATTTGAAGTCAGGTCCTGATGGCGATTTCATGAAGTTCTTCGATGGCGTGTTTGGCTTCTTCAGTTGGACGGCAGATTATGGCAAGGTTGTAAGCAAAAGCGAGGCACTTTATGTTGATTCGTTTGTCCTTTGTTCTCATATATTCCAGGTACTTCTTTCGCACATATTTTGATTATATTATCTAGTACCAGGTTGAAGAAGAGTGGGGACAATCCATCACCCTGTCTTACTCAGTACTGATTTGAAAAAGCTCGGAGATTTCACCCATGAATTTTACTTTAGATGTTGTGCCTGAGAAAGTCTATTCGATTAACATGATTGTTTTACTATCCACACCGTATTCGTGAAATATATTAAACAGAGGTATGCGGTCAATTGAGTCATAGGCTTTCTTGAAGTCTACGAAAGTGACAACTGTGCGGTTGGGCTGGCGATGTTGCAGTATCATCTTCAGGTTCCAGATTTGTTCCGCGCATGATCGGTGTCGTCGGAAACCTGCCTGATATTCACCGATCAGATGTTCTGTCTGTTCTTCCAGTTTTGTGAGGAGGGCACGTGAGAGAACTTTGTAGGTGATTGATACAAGGGTAATGCCTCGGTAATTGTTTGGATCAGTCTTGTCGCCCATTTTATGTAGTGGGTGGATCAAAGCGTTTTTCCAGTCCGCTGGTATGATGCCGCTCTTCCATGTATTTCCAATGATAGCTTGCAGTCTGTCAATCAAGAGTTCACCTCAGATCTTGAGCATTTCAGCGATTAAGCCGTGCTTTGTTGTTTTTTAGCTGTAAAATGATGTTTCGTATTTCCTCATGTGTTGGTGGAACAGAGTCCTTGTTTGGGGCGGCTATATGGCATTGAAGTCTTTCTTCAGGGGGTTCACAGTTGTGTAGCTTCTCGAGGTACTGTTTCAGAATTTCGCAGTTCGCTTTTGTGTTGGTTTCAAGGGTTCCATCAGGCTGACAGAAGCAGATGCTCGGTGGCTTGTAGATCATCAGTTCTTCCCTAAATGTTCTGTAGAAGTTTCGCGTGTTATTTCTTTTGAACTCATTGTCGATTTTTTGGGAAATTCTGTGTCGGTCTGTAGTGATTGTGCGAATACCTCCGCGTGTTCTCTTAGGTATTTTGGATCTATACGCGGGAATTTAGATTTTTGACACTTCCTTCTGTTAGGTAAGAAGCAGGTTTTAATTTGTGAAAGATAATGGTCGGACATGTAACCCTTACGTACCCTTACGTTCATGATTTCTGGGGAGGATTTTCTGGTTATCGCTACGTGATCGATTTGGTATTCCCCGATGTGGTTGATTGGTGATTTCCAGGTTGTCATCTTGCGTGGTAGTTTCTTAAAGTGTGTGGACAATAGTTGGAGGTTAGCCATTCCACATATGTTGATTAGGCGATGTTCATTGGCATTTTTTTGTGTGCCGAGAAATTCCCAGTGATATGCCTGTGCTCCCTTTCTCTGCCAATTTGTGCACTGAAATCTCCGAGGAGGATCTTGATATGGTGTTGAGGGATCTTGTTGAGTGCTCGTTCTAGCTGTGACCATAACTTATCCACTTTGTTCTTGTCAGGGTCATTGTTAACAGGAGCATGTGCGTTAATCAGTGTGTAGGCCTTGTTAGCGCATTTAATTCTGAGTAGAGAGATCCGTTCCGTTGATAAGAAATCTAGCACAGAGTTCTGGATACTGGTATGTACTAGAAATGCGGTTCCCAATATATGTAAGTTACTATTTCTTAGCTTGACTGCAGGCTTTCCCTTGTAAATACGGTATCCACCAGAGTTTGATGTCTATCTTATAAACTAATATCCACGATTTGTGTTGATATTATTGTTGATATTATTTCTCATATTAATTATTTTCTCATATTAATTCTCAGGCTATCACTTTGAATAGACTTCTAGAATAATTTGCTGGACTTATTTCATTTAGCATATTGTACTTGTAACATATACTTAAATAATGAAATAAAAATAATTTCTTCGGGGCTCTATATCTGATATCAAGAACGCTGTATTTCTTGACAGAAGGCTGAAGACAGAGCATAGTGGAAAATTGCTGCAAAGCAATCTTCGGATTGAAGACCATTGATAATGGGTACCAGGATACATTAGTATAGATGGAAACAAAGAAGGAAATCACTTAGCAAATAAGGGAACGGTACGCGTAGTTACTACGTGACAGTTACTACGTGATAATTCATACTTACATTGAATTGAAAAATTCACTATGTTTTTACCACACTTAGACTATGTAAAAATGTTATATAACTTATTATTCACAGTTATATAAATTGCTACACATACCACGACTTAAGTTTCGATGTTTCACGGTCATTTTCAAGTGTCGCTTGAAATGTTGACTTGAAAATGACCGTCAAACGTCGAAACTTAAGTCGTGGTATGTGTAGAAATTCATATTACTGTGAATAACAAGTTGTATAACATTTTTACATAGTCTAAGTGTGGTAAAAACATAGTGAATTTTTCAATTCAATGTAAGTATAAATTACCACGTAGTAACTGTCGCAACCATCCTATTCGTGTAAACTTTTGTGTATGGTGTTCATACTCGTACGGTTCCCTTATTTGCTAAGTGATTTCCTTCTTCGTTTCCATCTATACTAATGTATCCTGGTACCCATTATCAATGGTCTTCAATCCGAAGATTGCTTTGCAGCAATTCTCCACTATGCTCTGTCTTCAGCCTTCTGTCAAGAAATACAGCGTTCTTTATATCACTGAAGAGCACTCCATCCATGAATAAATTGCTGATGCCTGAGATATCCAAATGGATTTTTAATGGAGAGGTTTCTCGTTGTCTTCTCCATCCTACGCCGTTGGCCATCAAGGGACTCTTCTGCCTTTAGGGGTAGTTTCCCACCATAAGGGCAAGAGGGTGCCCTTTACCTCTACCCACTTATCCGTCCTCCGAAGAGGCCGTCGACACTTGGTATAGGGGGACCACTTATACCGATGGTCGCTCGATGAATATATACACCTAGTATAGCATTACTTTATTTTCTCTTCCGACCTTGTTTAGCTTCCTCGCAGAGTCTCATTTTAGAACATCAGTTTAGATCTGATACTGAATGAGTTAATGGCTTTGATGGCTGCTTGACTATCTGACTGGATACCAATTCGTGTTTTGCGATAGTTCCTGTCGAGGTTAAATTGTGCACATCTCTCGATTTCATGTACCTACCTCTGATTTGAAGATACTTGGGTACATTACCATGGATTCAAAGTATTTGGTACGGGGTCCTCGAAATACTCCTGCATCAGTATCACATATTTGTCTTCCTTTGACACCGAACCATCCGTATACCACTTGATAGCACTTTGCTCTATGTGGTATGCTGAGGATTTGTCGCTCTGTTGCGGTAAAAGTAGGTACTTTGGTAAATGTACACATTTACCTTCTTGGTTGGTGAATGTGAGTTCAACTTACATTTACCAATTATTTCGGGCAAATGTGTACATGCGCCTAATGTTGTTGGCAATTGTTAGAGGTTTACATTAATATACATAGCACATGGGCTGTCCAACTAGACACACGTGATATTGCAACACACAAAAAGTACACATTTTCCGGTAAAAATAGATATATAAGGCTAATCTCAGCTTTAAACTCACATTTACCTATCAAATTGGTAGATGTATACATACATATACCGGTAAATGTTTACTTTTGCCGAATATATTTTTAGCGTAACAGCTCCAATCGGATTTACTGCTACACATTGCTGTGTAGTTTGTCTCGAAATGGTATTTGCATACCATTTCGTCTTTTGGCGCTTGCAGTCAGGAGATCTTGGCAGCCAGTCTGTTCTGGCCTCTGCTGCCGATTACTTTACCTCTGCCTATTCCTTCCTTACTGAACCTTACAATCGCCTATCTAGCGGCCCCCTCCACGACAAGGTGCAAAGGCGTTAGATACAGCAGCAGTTCCATTGCTGCTGTCGGGCATGACTCAATCGCCCTCGTGATGCAGACACACACTAGTCTTTGAATCTCCTGAAGCTATTGCTTCATAGAGACCAGCTTGGTTCTAGTTTCCCACGCAACTGCCCCGTAAGTGATGACAGGATACTGAACAAAACTGAGCAAAACTCTACAGGAATGGAAAATATTTTATGACTTGACAAGGTTTGACAAGACTGGACTTGCCATAATTGGACAAGACTAGACTGGAAAATATTGGATTTGACAAGGCTGAACAAGACTGGGTTTAACAACACTGCATATGGCTATACAAGATTGTGCAAGACTGAACTTTATTGGACAAGACTGTACATGACTGGGCAAGACTTTACAAGACCCGACAAAACTGGACAAGCATTGGCAACTGAAAAAGAACTACACAAAACTGATCTTGTTGAGTAAATCGACTCTCTTAGTGTCAATTGTTCATTAAAACTAAATTGGACTATACTCGTACCGGCGAGAGAATGCATCTCGTCTCGACGAGTTTAGCGTTATTCTGCGCATACCCCCACATTATTTCGAGTGTGCGGTGTTTATTTGTCCGTGTTTGAAAAACTGACTCATATATCTTAACTTAAACTAACCTGCGCGTACCTCGGCGCGTCCCTTGCCCCTCATACCTCGGCGCAGAACAGCTGCATTCTCTCGCCGGTTCTCGTATAGATAATGTTGAGAATAATTTTTCATTTGTTTCAATTCCAAGATTTAGTTCTGTTCTTTGAACAAACATTCATTTATTATCTGGCATATATTACTTCCATCCGAAAACATCCTAAAGACTGCCGATTAAGTTGTGAAGATCCTAACAAGAGCAAAGCAAACAGTTAAAAACAATAACAAACACGCTGGAATTCTTGAGATTGCGGCGGTCCGTGTACTCAATTAACCCAGAAAACGCTTCGCAGGGTTTGTTTTTCATTCACCGCGCTACACAAATATAAACCAGCTAGTTTTGCATCCGCAACCCAGGGCGGACAATTAATAGCCGCGGCCGCATTGCACATTAACTGCCTGCATCTCAAGACCACTTTTAATTAAAACTCCTCCGCGCTCCGACACCCCGCTAATATGTGACTGCACATTAATTGCCCTCCGTGTATCAAGCAATTTACTCGCGGAACTTTCTACACGATTCCGCATGAACAAGCACCGGACGATTTGTTTACGACAGACAGAGGTGCACTTAACAACTTTCTGCTTGGATTTCAGACATTTGTAATTCCGTTAAATAATTAATTAGAAAATATTGAATTGGTAAAACCATACAACATTATAGATAATCAGATAAACTTAATAAAGACGGAACAAAGCTTGAATATATAAATATACTCAACCTTTCCGGAACTCTATAATACTAATGAGTCTAAAAAGGTAGTCCTAAAAAGACTCATTAGTATTATAGAGTTCCGGAAAGGTTGAGTATATTTATATATTCAAGCTTTGTTCCGTCTTTATTAAGTTTATCTAATTAGAAAATACTCTATTGGAAAAACCTCACACTAGACAGAAAAAGACCAAACAAAACTAAACAAGACTAAACAAGACCAGACGAAACCAGACAATATCAGACAAGACGCCAGAAGACGAGACAAGACGGGACAAGACGAGACAAGACGAGAGAAGACGAGACAAGACGGGACAAGACGAGACAAGACGAGAGAAGACGAGACAAGATGAGACAAGATGAGACAGACCAGACAATATGAGACAAGACGAGACAATACGAGACAAGACAAGACAAGACGAGACAAGAGACAAGGCAAGAGACAAGGCAAGACAAGACAATGCTAGATGAGACAAGGCGAGGCAAGGTGAGACTAGACACGACAACATCATACAACACCATAGAAGACCAGTCAAGATCATACCAAACGACACAAGACGAGATAGGACGAGACGAGATCAGACAAGATGAGGCAAGACCAGACAAGTTCAGACAAGACCAGATGATACAAGGCGAGGCAAGGTGAGACAAGACAGGACAAGACGGCACCATCAGACAAGACCAGGCAAGACCAGACTAGATCAGAGAAGACCAGGCAGCACCATACAAGACCGATAAAAAGAAACGATACTAGATAAGACCGGAAAAAGACGAGACAATACGAGACCTGACACGACCAGACAAAACCAGACAAGACGAAACAAGACGAAACAACATCAGACAAGACCAGATCAGACGAGATAAGAAAACACAACACCAGATGAGACAAATCGAGACAAGATCAGACAAGACCCAACAATAGCTGAAAAGACCAGATAAGACCCAACAATATCAGACAAGAGCAGATAACACCTAACAATATCATACAAGACCAGACAGAATCGGACAAGATTTCACAAGACCAGAGAATGCCAGACAAGACCAGACGGGATTAAACAAAACCAGACAAGACCAGAGAAGACCACACAATACCAGACAAGACCAGACTAGACCAGAGAGGACCAGATAAAACTCGATAAATATAGTTTCAAAGCTGAAATTTAAAGGAATGGCACAATGGTGGCAAATTCAGAGCTCTTTCTTGATTCAGTGGGTGGTGGTTCTTGTAGATTGTAGATATGGTGGTGACGACTTGTACTGCGACCTTTATAGATCTATTGTACCCCACCCTCCTCCTCCAATTGTTGGTGTACTTACCCATTTAGCGCCTCCTCTAATCCTGATTCCTTTTGGAATTTCAGGATCTGGGTGGGATTCAAGGCCTGCAGCTCCTCTGTGTTCAAGCAGTGAGCCCCAAGGTACATCTGTCTCTTGCGGAATAATGCTCTGCAGTCTTTAAACAGATGTATGGGGGTTTCCTCTGCTGAGCCACAGAATCTGCATCCGTCATCCTCCTCTAGGGCTAGGGCCTTGAGATGTTTCCTAAGTCTGCAGTGTCCCGTCAGGGCTCCTGTCAGAATTCTGAGCTTGTTCCTGCTTAGTTTCAGGCAAGCTTTAGTTCTCTTCTGGTTAAAAGATCCCAGCATCACTTTGGATTGCCTTAGCCCTGGAAGTTCTTCCCAGGTTTTCATCCATTTTCGTGGAGAAAAGTTGGTGGAGAAAAGTATTACCACCTTCGGTATAAATACCACCTTAGCCCTTCTCCATAGCTCTGGTATATATCCGAGCGCTAAACTACTTTTTAAGATATTTAGAAGATACGGCATTAGTTCTCTCTCTCCCTTTTGTAGGAAGGCAGGAACTAGTCCGTCCACACCTGTGGCTTTAAAAGGCTGGAAAGTTCAGATAGCCCATCTGATTCGGTTGGTTTCCGTGGTTGCATCAAGCCCTCGGTCTCCCTGTATCCTCTACATCCCGGAAAATGTGTTTCTAGTAGGAGGAGAGCTCTTTGCTCTTCATCCTCCGTAAAGGTCCCATCCGGTTTCTTGAGAGTGGTTGTCATTTCCACTCTATCCTTCGCTAGTCCTTTCTGCAGTCTAGCTGCCACCGGCGTGGATTCTATGTTTTCACAGAAGGTCCTAATGTTTTCCCTTTTTGCCTTCTGATCTTTTTGTTGTAGGTGGTAAGCACCTTAGAGTATTCTTGCCAATTTCCGTATTGCTTGGCTTTGTTGAAAAGCCTACGTGCTTTTGCTCTTAATGTAGACAAATTTTTGTTCCACCATTTTTCGTCCTTATGCTCCTTCACGGTTTTTACCGGGCATCTGGATTCAAATGCCGTGGTGATTGCTACATTTATTTCTCCTACAGCCTGCTCCAGCACGGTGTAGTGTTTGATACTACCCCGCACTGTCACCTGCTCTAGGTTTTCTTTTAGTTGGGAACTAAACATAGGCGACACGGTTTGTCTAGGGTTTCGAATGGGGGTGTTTTCCTCACTCGCTCCTTCCAGCTCAAACTCAATGTTCCTATGATCTGACATTGAGGGCTCACTTGAAACCCTCCACTTTTTAATTAGTTTACTTACGTTAGCGCTACCTACCGTAATATCCAGTACCTCATTTCTGACTTTAGTGACAAATGTTGGTGTGCTCCCAACGTTGTACACAATTAAGTTCTCTTTAATGAGGTATTCTAAAAGGTACTCACCCCTCTTATTAGTGTCCGTGCTGCCCCACATCTCATTGTGTGCGTTCGCGTCACATCCCAGGATGAGTGGCAGCCTTCTCTTAATACAGTGTTCCACCAGCTTTTGTACTTCAATGGGTGGTATGCTGTTACCATCGCCAGGGAAGTATGCTGATGCGATCACTACTTCGCGGTGGAGACCCTCGGTCTTGATGAGGGCCTGAATCGGTACTAAATCCCGCGTTAAAAATTCTGAAAGACATAAGTAATTTATGCCATTTCTTACCATATTGCAAGTTCTAGGGGATACCTCACGGCTGTCCCATACCAACTTACATTCCCTGTTGCTAAGACCTCTGATCTTACCTCCGTAGGTCCAGGGTTCTTGAAGCAGCGCTAGCCCTAGGTGCTACTTGGTGAACATCCTAGCCATCACAGCTGAAGCTGCTTTGGCATGATGGATGTTCACTTGGGCTATTTTGGTGCGCCTGCTGGTCATTCTTGTTTTGTGACAGGAGGCGGAAAGTCCTCCTCTGTCCCTACAAGAACATCTACCTCTGCCTCTGTAGACATGGCTGGACTGCTCATGTCTACGAGTGTGAGGTCAAGGTCGTCTTCCCGGGAATCCGGGCTGACTTCATTGTTCTCTGTGTCGGTTAGGTCCCGCACACATGGATTATTTTTACTTTTGGAATTCATATAAATCCCACGAGTGGCAAGGGAACTTAAGGTCCGCCACGTCAGAGCCCTGCTTGACATGGTAAGGCTTGATACCCTCTGAGGTCGCCAGGTATCAGAGGGGCTCCGTTATCGATGGCCGGTTGCCCTTGGCCACCAACCAGTCCTTCCGGCACGGGTCGCATGACACCTTGGATTAAGGGTTTGGAAGTTCTTGGTTGTTCGCTCTCCGCTGACCGCTCCGACCGGAGATGTACTCTGGTCGGTAACGTCTAACGGTTTGTTGCGAAACTAAGCCCTCACACCACGACAAGGTGACTTCCAGAGTGAGGGAAAATAATGGAATTACTATATGTACTATCTCGAACAAACTGTGAATTAAAGCCCATTTATAACTAAACAAGAAGGAAATATATTAGCGCTCTTAAGCAAGAAAAAAGAATGCATTATCAAAGACAAATCCAGGGCTCAAAAAATATCACAAAAACCGCATGAAAAGTAGTGACCGAAATCTCGCAGTTTAATATTCACATGCAACATACACCTCACAATTTCGGAACGGATATCACTCCGAATAACATAAACAACTTTTTTTGCCGATAGACCTATAGAGATGACTAAAGACCTAATAAAACTAACTCATGAAAATAAGCCTCCCGCGATGAAAAACATTTGAAAACCGATTGTTGAAAAACAATAACATCTTAATACAATGTTTCTAGAACAAACAAATCAAGAAGAACTACTCCTAGATCCTAGATCATTAGCTCTCCTAGATCTCCTAGATCATTAGCTCTTTAAAGAATTCAAAAAGCAGCGGAATTGATGAAATAAAATTTGTTGCACAAGAACTATCGGAACCGTTTGTACATATTATAAACAACGCTTTTGAATTTGGAATCCTTCACAAAACTCTAAAAATTTCTAAAATAATCCCCATATTTAAAGAAGGAAATAAAAATGACTTAAACAACTATAGGCAAATTAGTTTACTATCCCCGTTTGCAAAAATTTTAAAGTTGAATTATAAAAGATTAGTATCTTTCTTAACTAAACACAACCTTTTAAGCCAAAATCAACATGGTGTCATTAAAGGCCGGAATATTGAGACCGCATGTTTCCATTTTGTGAAAGAAATAATGAAACAATTAGAATCACGCATAATCACATGCGGCATACTCCTAGACTTGTCAAACGCTTATGACACAGTCGACCACCCTATTTTATTAAGAAAGCTTTACAGATATGGGAATAGAGAAGTAACGTATGGCCTACTTGTAGATTGTAGATATGGTGGTGACGACTTGTACTGCGACCGTTATAGATCTATTGTACCCCATCCTCCTCCTCCAAGTGTTGGTGTACTTACCCATTTAGAGCGCCTCCTCTAATCCTGATTCCTTTAGGAATCTCAGGATCTGGGTGGGATTCAAGGCCTGCAGCTCCTCTGTGTTCAAGCAGTGAGCCCCAAGGTACAGCTGTCTCTTGCGGAGTAATGCTCCGCAGTCTTTGAACAGATGTATGGGGGTTTCCTCTGCTGAGCCACAGAATCTGCATCCATCATCCTCCTCTAGGCCTAGGGCCTTGAGATGTTTCCTAAGTCTGCAGTGTCCCGTCAGGGCTCCTGTCAGAATTCTGAGCTTGTTCCTGCTTAGTTTCAGGCAAGCTCCCGTTCTCTTCTGGTTAAAAGATCCCAGCATCACTTTGGATTGCCTTAGCCCTGGAAGTTCTTTCCAGGTTTTCATCCATTTTCCTCTTATTTCTTCATCTAAACTTTTGCGGATGGTGTTCACGCTCATACCGCAAATGGGTTCCGGACCTATAAAGGGTCTACTGGATCCCTTGTTTGCTAGGTGATCAGCTTCTTCGTTTCCGTCTATACCAGTGTGTCCTGGTACCCAGTATAGGGTTACTTTATTATCCCTGCTAAGCTTGTTCAGCTTCCCCACACAGTCCCATACCAGTTTGGATCTGATGGTGTATGAGCTAATGGCCTTGATGGCTGCTTGGCTATCTGACAGGATAGCAATTCGTTTTTTGCGGTAATTCCTGTCGAGGTTAAACTGTGCACATCTTTCGATTGCGTGTACCTCTGCTTGGAAGATACTTGGGGATGTTCCCATGGATTCGGAGTATCTGGTACGAGGTCCAAACACTCCTGCACCAGTTCCTTCCTTTGTCTTCGAACCATCTGTATACCACTTGATGGCATTTTGCTCTATGTGGTATGCTGAGGATTCGTCGTACAGTGAGGATTCGTACTACACATTGCTGTGTAGTTTTTCTCGAAGTGGTATTTGCATACCATTTCGTCCTTTGGTATTTCCAGCCAGGGGATTTTGGTAGCGAGGCTGTTTCGGTCTCTGCTCCCGATTATTTTACCTCTGCTCATTCCTTCCTTGCTGAACCTTACGATCGCCGATCTGGCGGCGCTTTCCACCACAAGGTGCAGCGGAGTCAGATCCAGCAGCAGCTCCAATGCTGCTGTCGGACACGACCCCATCGCTCCCGTGATGCAGACACACGCCAGTCTTTGAATCTTCTCAAGCTGTTTCCTCATAGAGGCCAGCTTGATTCTACTTCCCCACGCAACCGCCCCATAAGTGATTGCAGGTCTCACTATCATGGTGTACATCCATCGCAGGATAGTGGGGTTACAACCCCACGTTTTTCCTGCTACATTTCTGCACACCATTAGGGCGCGTTTGGCTTTACCTACCACTGCCTCAGCGTGTCTATTCCATAGGAGTTTGCTATCTAGTGTGATACCCAGATACCTTATCTCCTGTTGGTATTCTACTGCCTTCCCATCTATGAGTATGGGATGCAGCCAGTTTAGTTTTCTCCTTCTAGTAAATGGTATCACCGTGGTTTTGCTTGGGTTGAGTCTCAATCCCACTGTTTGACACCATCTACTAGTTACTTTGAGGCCTCTCTGAACAATTTCACAGAGCGTTCCCTCAAATTTTCCTCTGGCCATTATGACTATGTCATCGGCGTACCCTTGACATTTGATGTCTAGGTTGTTTAGCCTAACCAGTAGTTCATCAACTACCAGGCTCCACATTAGCGGTGATAGTACACCTCCCTGTGGGCACCCTCGAGTTGTGGAGATCTTAATGTTATCTCTTCCCACTTGTGTCTCCGCCACTCTAGTTCTCAGCATTTCTCCCATCCACTTTGAGATAGTGCTGTCGATACTCCTTCTCTCGAGGGCCGCATTGACAGTCTCGTGTGAGGTGTTGTCAAAAGCTCCCTCTATATCCAAGAAGGCACATATCGCTACTTCCTTTGTCTCTAGTGCTGCTTCTATTTCATTTGTCAGCTGATACAGGGCGGTTTCTGTGGATTTCCCTGCTCTGTAAGCATGCTGACTCTTGTGTAGTGGTGTACCTACCAGCACCATAGTCCTAAGGTAATTATCAATCACCTTCTCCATTGTCTTTAACATAAAAGATGTTAGACTAATGGGTCTAAATGACTTCGGTTGAGTGGTGTCTTTCTTTCCCACCTTCGTTATAAATACCACCTTAGCCCTTCTCCATAGCTCCGGTATATATCCGAGCGCTAAACTACTTCTAAAAATATTTAGAAGATACGACATTAGTTCTCTCTCTCCCTTTTGTAGGAAGGCAGGAACTAGTCCGTCCACACCTGGGGCCTTAAAAGGCTGGAAAGTGCCGATAGCCCATCTGATTCGGTTTTCCGTACAGATGGACGCTGCCCTCTTCCAGTCGTCCCGACTTGGTTTCCTTGGTTGCATCAAGCCCTCGGTCTCCCTGTATCTTCTGCATCCCGGAAAATGGGTTTCTAGTAGGAGGAGAGCTCTTTGCTCTTCATCCTCCGTAAAGGTCCCATCCGGTTTCTTGAGAGTGGTTGTCATTTCCACTCTATCCTTCGCTAGTGCTTTGTGCAGTCTAGCTGCCACCGGCGTGGATTCTATGTTTTCACAGAAGGTCCTAAAGTTTTCCCTTTTTGCCCTTCTGATCTCTTTGTTGTAGGTGGTAAGCACCTCAGAGTATTCTAGCCAATTTCCGTATTGCTTGGCTTTGTTGAAAAGCCTACGTACTTTTGCTCTTAATGTAGACAAATTTTTGTTCCACCATATTTCGTCCTTATGCTCCTTCACGGTTTTTACCGGGCAGCTGGATTCAAATGCCGTGGTGATTGCTACATTTATTTCTCCTACAGCCTGCTCCAGCACGGTGTAGTGTTTGATACCACCCCGCACTGTCACCTGCTCTAGGTTTTCTTTTAGTTGTGAACTAAACATAGGCCACACAGTTTGTCTGGGGTTTCGAATGGGGGTACTTTCCTCACTCGCTCCTTCCAGCTCAAACTCTATGATCCTATGATCTGACATTGAGGGTTCACTTGAAACCCTCCACTTTTTAATTAGTTTACTAACGTTAGCGCTACCTACCGTAATATCCAGTACCTCATTTCTGGCCTTAGTGACAAAAGTTGGTGTGTTCCCGACGTTGTACACAATTAAGTTCTCTTTAATGAGGTATTCTAAAAGGTACTCACCTCTCTTATTAGTGTCCGTGCTGCCCCACATCTCGTTGTGGGCGTTCGCGTCACATCCCAAGATGAGTGGCAGCCTTCTCCTAATACAGTGCTCGACCAGCCTTTGTACCTCCATGGGTGGTATGTTATTACCATCGCCAGGGAAGTATGCTGATGCGATCACTACTTCGCGGTGGAGGCCCTCGGTCTTGATGAGGACCTGTATAGGAACTAAGTCCCGCGTTAAGAATTCTGAAAGACATAAGAAATTAATGTTCTTCCTTACCATAATGCAAGTTCTAGGGGAAGCCTCACGGCTGTCCCATACCAACTTACATTCCCTGTTGCTGAGGCCTCTGATGTTACCTCCGTAAGTCCAGGGTTCTTGCAGTAGCGCTAGCCCTAGGTGTTGTTTGGTGAACATTCTAGCCATCACAGCCGAGGCTGCTCTGGCATGGTGGATGTTCACCTGGGCTACTTTGGTGCGCCTGCTGGTCATTCTTGGTTTATGACAGGAGGCGGCAAGTCCTTCTCTGTCTCCACCAGAACAACATCTACCTCTTCCTCTGTAGACATAGCTTGACTGCTCATGTCTACGAGTGTGAGGTCGAGGTCGTCTTCCCGGTAATCCGGGCTGACTTCCTCGTTCGTGGCGTTTGTCGTTAAAGGTTCTGCAGAGGGAGCTGCCGCCACCGCTATTCCTTCCACCTCTGAAGTGGCCGCTGTTGCGGTGGCCTACTTACACAGTACCTAATTAACAGAGTACAAATTACGAAAATACCTACCCCAGAAGGCAAGGCCAAATCTATGCCAAGGATCATCAATATAGGGATCCCACAGGGCAAATTAGGCCCCTTACTATTCACACTATACATAAATGACCTGCCCCAATTAAATTTAATCAACACAGGCAGCACAATACTCAACTATGCAGATGATACGAGCATAATAATAGGGAGCAGTTCATTAGATGATATAGAAGCGAATTTCAAAGCTGCAATGGCAACAATGACCACCTGGTTTAATATCATCAGATTGTTTATAAATAAATAAAAACAAATGTGATTTACTTTAAAACAAAAAGAGACAGGAGAGCACATAATAACGAACTAGAACCGGCAGTAATATAATAAAAGTTTAAAATAATGTTAGGCTACTGGGAATCTATATTGATGAAAATCTGAACTGGTCAGAACACATAATCAAGCTTTCGAAACAGCTTAACAGGGCGGTTTATGCCTTACGAATACTGAAAAGATATTTATTGCTAAGAATAATTCCAGAGATTTATTTGGAACCTTTAACCAGGTACTCAGAAAATACGCTCCGCCAAACCTCCACTTCAGAGACTCACAAGGCAAACTGGCTTATAAGGACAAAGACAGCTGCCACCTTTTGGCTCAGTACTCTACTCAACTGTAACCCACCCAGCGAAGACTTCGACTATAAACAAACCACACCAAACCCGGACTCGGTTCCCCCTTCATTGGAAGAAGTTAGCCAGATCATTTAACTTCTTAAGAATAATAAGGCAGCTGGAGAGGACTCTATCGTTGCTGAACTGTGGAAAGGTGCTGCAAACAATGCCGTGCGCAAGCTAACCGAGATCATCCAGGACATCTGGGAAACAGAGAAATTACCACCCGAATGGAAACCTGCTCTGATCCATCCGCTTCACAAAGAGGGAGATTTTACGGATCTAAACAACTACCGTGGAATTTCTCTCGTCCCAGTAACATACAGCTTATTTATTTATTGGACTAATAGTCGCCAGCACTCCGTCGACAAGGACACTATGCTGGTACACAATAATTAATACATCATAATTAATAACATTATAAGAAGAGGCAAGAACGTAGACCGAATTAACAGAAAATAGTTAATTTAAATTTAGTTTCTGGTGATGACTAGGTTGTGATCCAATCTTCTTAGATTTTTGGCGCATTCGTCAAAAATCTTCCACCATTTCTTGTTTTTTTTCGACTTCCCTTAACTCCTCTTCGTCTCGTGGCCAGGAGCATCCTGCATGGGACATACTCAGTTCGGAATCTTGCCTCCATTTTGAGATGACCGGACAATAAAAAAGCACGTGTGGAGCTGTGTCTTCTTCACCGCACTGGCATAGTGGCGATGCCCTTTTTCCAAAGCGATGTAGGTAAGACTGAAAATTTCCATGGCCTGTAATAAGTTGGTCCGCGTGGTGCGAGAGACAGATCTCCATATTAATCCACTTGTCGATAGACGAGATAAAGTTTTTAGTCCAAAGACCAGTTCCTGACGCATTCCATCGCTGTTGCCACTCCCAA
Organism: Phosphuga atrata; assembly: GCA_944588485.1. Taxonomy (NCBI): domain Eukaryota; kingdom Metazoa; phylum Arthropoda; class Insecta; order Coleoptera; family Silphidae; genus Phosphuga; species Phosphuga atrata. The sequence goes on from OX155904.1 coordinate 48,529,713, forward strand.
GATAGGTGTTGATCCCGTGCTTTATAGCCTGGCTTGGTACTTCCTTGAAAACTTCAGCACAATTTTGAGGTTCTGGGCCTGTGGAGTCTTGACCAGAAGCTTGTCTTGCCAGACTGTCGGCTCTTTCGTTACCTGTCAGGCCGTCATGTGCCCTCACCCAATGGAAGCTTAGATTAGTGTTTTGTGAGACCTCGTTATAGAGCTGCCATGTGTCGAATAGTATCTCTGTTGGCGAGGCCATGTTTTGAAGAGCATCTAGAGCAGATTTGCAATCGGATAGAATAGAGCATTCGTCCATTACGTCAGATTTCGAAAGAATATACGCTAATGCCCGGTTAATTGCAATTAACTCTGCTTGAAATATCGAGCAGTAGTCAGCCAAACCAAATGTTTCGAAATGAAACTCCTCTTCTTCATTGTATGCTACAAAAGCTGCTCCAACTCCTGCGTCTGATTTAGAGCCGTCTGTGAATATTTTTATTCGGTGTGAGTTGGTGGGTGAAGTAGTGTAGACAAGGGAGCGAAAATAGGCGGGATGGATAAGATTCTCAAGGTGGGTCGTTGTTTCCAAAAGGTCGGAGGATATGTTAAGGCCGGTTATTTCTCTTAGGGTCTGGTTTTCAAGGGAATGTTTGGTTTGGTACAATGAAACCTGTTTTAGTCGGAGGTCGAGAGGTATAAGTCCGGAGATAACGCAGGCAGCCTCAGTGGATACCGTTCGGTATGCTTTCGCCGCTCTTAGTGTGCAGACTCGTTGTACGCTCAGGAGCTTAGCTTTTTCCCTAACTCCACAAGACTTATGCCAAATGGGAGCGGAGTATAATAATCCTGGTTCAATTGCTCCGCTATAAATTTGTTTCAAAGCTATTTTGCCTAAGCCCCATTCCTTCCTTGCCACCCGGCCAAGTTGAACACTCAACTGTTTGGCCTTTCCACAAGCTAATTTAATGTGTGGTTTAAAGTTTAGATTTCTATCTATTGTGACCCCCAGATATTTTAAATTATCCTGACACTTGATCTGCTTATCTCCTAGTGTAAAAACTGGTCTACGCTGCCTCGGATTTTTTCCAAAGAATATTGCCTCGGTCTTATTGGCATTAAAGATTAATTTGTGGTTCTTGGCCCAAGCTAATAAAACTTCTAGTGCTTGATTGGTTTTCTCTTTTAGGCCCATTATACTACCACAAGAAGTAATAAGCATGGTATCATCTGCGTAGGCAACTATATTACACCCTACTGGAAGATCATACTCGAAAATTGTATCGTATAGAATATTCCAGTAGGTAAGGCCCGATTTCGATCCCTGTGGGCAACCTTTACTGACTGATCTCTCCTCGCATAAGCCTGGTTCAGAGATTATGGCTTTACGGTTGCTGAAGTAATCTTTACTCAAGCTAATGAGATTATCAGGGCACTGTTTGATAACTAATTGTTCTATAATGTTAGGCCACCAGGCATTGTCGAAAGCACCGCTTATATCAAGTGCAACAATGGCACAATATTGTTTCTGCGCAATATTGTATTTGATTGATTGAATGACTTTGGTTATGGCATCGGTGGTTCCTACTCCTTTTCTGAATCCAAATTGGTTGTTACTAATTAAATTGCGACTATAAAGATGGTAACCGATCCTGGTGATGAGCAAGGTGTCGAGGACTTTCCCAATTACAGGCATAAGACTTATGGGCCTAAAGTCTTTACAGGATGTACCTTGTCTAAGTGGTTTGGGAATTATTTTTACTAGTTGTAGTTTCCAAATTGCTGGAAAAACGCCACATCATAGACATTTGTTAAATAGTTTATGGAAAACTTGAGGGGCAGCCTTAAATGCCGCTGAAACGATATCCGATGAGAGTCCGTCTATGCCTGGAGCCTTTTTGGGATTTATACCGTTGATCGCCATTACAATCTCTGGAATTGTGAATAAAGGGTCGTCGGGTCCACCTTTTCCTTCTAGAGCTGTTTTTCTAGACTGTAAGTGTTCCACTAAGTCTGTTTCGGGATCATCCGGAAAGAAGGCTGTCAAGAGCTCTCGTGCTGTGCCGTGCAGGTCTAGAGACGTGTTGCTCTTACTTAGGCTTGTGAGGTAGCCTGAATTGGTTTTCCGTCCTCGTATTACCTTGTATACCGGGCCCCAGGGGTCCCCGTTGGAATGATTTGTACAGAAATCTCGCCATTTTTGGGTTTTGGTTTCAACGATTAAACATTTGTATTCATTTAGTTTTTTCTTATACTTCCTACGGTTTACTTCTCTATCTTGTCCTGTGCTGCTCTGGTATATACGTCTTAGTCGGTTATTTTCTTTCCGACAGGAAGTAAGCTCAGTAATATACAAGATTCTCTTGAAGGCGTTACAAACAAGGGCAGAAAATCTGTTGGATAGTCAACTGGGAGAATACCAGGGGGGGCTTCAAGAAGACCAGATCCTCTGTTGAACAGATCCTCAACCTTAAAACTGTACTTGCATAGCCCAAGATGAGAAACCGCAAGGTGGTCGTCACCTTTGTTGATTTTAAGAAGGCCTACGATTCCATCGATAGAGAAACGCTTAACAAAGTAATCCAGGAACTAGCACTAGACAACAAAACCCGCAGACTAATCCTAGAAACTTTGACCAACACCCATTCCAAGGTTAAATTTAGAGGCGAGATTTCAGAAAGCTTCGAAATAAAAACTGGAGTGAGACAAGGAGATGGACTTTCCCCACTTCTCTTCAACTGTGTCCTTGAAAAGGTTATGAGAGAATGGCGCAAGGAATTGAACAATTTGGGTGCTCAGAGTGGTATCTACCTGGGACGTAAGAACGATGGACTGGTTGTAGATTGCCTGGCCTTTGCAGATGACATGGCATTATTTGCTGATTCTTTTGAGATGGGACCAATGCAGGGTAAACTGTCTCAGAAAAAAAGCTACCAAAGTGAGTCTTCAAGTGTCGCTGGAGAAAACAGAATTCTTCACCAATATCAGAGAAGCAAAGAGAGAGATGTTACTAGAACAGGGAAACATCAAGAGGACTGAGAAATTTAAGTATCTCGGCGAATGGATTGAACCCAACTTATCAGAAAGAGCATCATTATCTAAGAGAGTCAGCAAGTTAGAACTAGCCTATCGCCTGACTAAGAACAGTTACAATAAGAAATGCCTGTCACGCAACCTGAAACTTAAGTACTATACATCAGTCTTACGACCAGAAGCCCTATATGCCATGGAGTGTCTTTCCTTGAACCGAAGGGGTCTAATAGAGAAATTGGAAATTAGAGAGAGGAGAATCCTCAGGAAGATCTTAGGCCCGGTGAAGGAAGATGGGGAATTCCGAAGACGGCATAACTCTGACCTCTACGAACATATTGAGATGCTCTCTGACTGTGCAAGGAAAAGAAGGGTAGCTTTCTATGGCCACATTGCATGATTGCCTGTTCACCTTCTGGCAAAACAAGAATCTTCGTACCACTTGGTTGACAGAGACCGAGAAGGATATTAAAAAACTGGGAATAACAGATAGTCTGTGAGACGCACCCTAAAGGAAGTCCGTGGATTTCAGGAAAAACCTCGAAGGAAAGGTACCCCCTGGACAGAAGTGAGAAAGGAGTTACACTGGCAGACGATGCTACAATACTGGGCAAAGGTCAAAGCCCAACAGTTGAACAAGCGTGGTCCAAAGTAGGCCTATTCGAAAGAAGAAGAAGAAAAGATATTTAAATAGCGATACGTTAAAAATGGTGTATTTAGCAAATCTCCACAGCCATCATAGTTTCGGTGTAATGTTTTGGGGCAACGGCGCATTAATAACGGATATTTTAGAAAGCCAAAAAGAAGCAATAAGCATTATATACGACTTGAATCTTAGGGAATCGTGTAGAGGTAAATTCAGGGAAGCCAACTTCCTAACCTCTGTGGGTACATATGTATATGAAACAATATTATTTTTATTCAAAAATAAATCCCTATTTGATCAATTCACTATCAACAACAACATGAATACAATAGGAAACAATCCAAATTATAACATTCCAATACATAAACTCACTATATCGAAGAAAATACCACCGTATAGCAGCATACAAAATGTTCACCGTTATATGTTTTTTTTTATAATTAAGGTTTCAATTGTAAGCTTATATAAATGATGAAATGTGAAATAAATTATATTGAAATTATTTTATTTTAGTTCTGGTTATAATATTTGATCGGATTCAATTAAATTTTTAGTTTTGCAAAATCCCAATACATTTTGCTCCTTTGAATTAGATTTGATTTTATTTTAATAATTGTTTAGTTATTGTAATTCCCAATAAATTTTACTGGCGCTGTAAATATTTTGATTTAAATTACTTTTTAATCAGGTATTACCCTTTTATATATAGTTTATTACGTATCTGCTACTAAATTTCATTTGATTTAAATTAATTTCTAGATATATTAAATTTTTAGTATCAATTCGTCTGCTTATTACATTTCAATTTATTATTTTATGCAGACACGACACGTCTTATATGTACCTGTACATCGAAAGATTCAATAAACATTCAATTTAAACATTTCATGTGATTTGACATATCTAGTTCACAAATTTAAATGTAGCTTGAACCGGATGACAAGAAAGAGACAACACCAGACAAGATCATTTCCTGTCTGGTCTTGTCTGAACTTAACAGAACTTCTCTGATATTGTATTGTCTTGTCTGGTTTTATGCGGCCTTGTTTGATTTTGTCTGGGCTTCTCTGCTATTATCTGGTCTCTTCTCTTTTTGTATAGTCTTGTCTAGACTACTCTAATTCTGTCCAGTCTTGCCCAGACTAGTCCAATCTTCTTAATTCTCTTCCAATTTTGTCTTTCCTAGTCGACACCATCATTAACTCATCTAATCTTTGACAATATTATCAAATCTATAATTGACATATCTAGTTCATAAATCTAAATTTAGTTCGAACACGTATTCGAGTTACAATTCCCGGCGCGTTCACCATTCGTGCCAAACTCGGTTCAGATATTAAACAGAGATTGTGTGTCGATTGGCAGTATAAATTGCGTATTAACAGTGGCAGTTGTTTATCACAAACACAGATGATGCCAATTTGATTGTGAGAGCGCGTGTGATCGATTTGTGTAGCTAAGCATCGTTTCCAGGCCACGTGGAATCCGTAATGAGTGCCCCACCGCGTACTCCGACTCGCTCTCGCGTTCTGTATATATGGCAGTCGATCGCGACCTTCCGTTCCAACACCTGGCCCGAGAACAAAAGGGAAATAACTTAAAGCGGAGCTTTTCTCCGGAGGCAAAATTGAAACGACTTAGTATTTCTGATACCTGAGTTTCGTTGCGGTCGCTTAAATTCATGTTTAGAATTTTGCAGTTTTAATTAATTTACAATTCGTGTGAATGTTGCCACATTTTGAAATAAAAGCTTTTGGGAATAATAAACCTTCATTGTTTTCGTTGCTGGCGTCGGGTGTGGGAACGTCTCGCAAACATTTTCGCGCGCGTTGTTGCTTAAATTTTGTGAGAATAAACATTGTGCTTTGAAAGTTTTACGCACCTTATAAATAAAACAAAGTGCTAATATTTTATTTATAACACAAATCGGCAGATTTGGTGAACTATTTCATCGAGAAATGTTTACATAAATATGGTTTACACTTACACATGTAAATGCTATAGATTAATACTAGATTAAAACTAAATAAAGACTAGATTAAGACTAGAATAAGAATAGACAGACTAGATTAAAAATATATTAAGACTATATATTGATTACATTAAGATTATATTAAGTCTAGATTGAAACTAGACAAAATGTAGATGAAGACTAGGTTATGTCTGGATGAAAGGTAGATTAAGACTAGATCAGAAAAGACTAGCTAAGATTAAATAGAAGTTGTAACGATGGGACAATACTAGACAAGGTTTTACAAGACGATAAGAAGATTTGGATTGGATGGACAAGCCAAAACATCATCCGACAAAACTAGAGAATACTTGACAAGACCAGACACGACGAGATAAGACTAGACAAGGCCAAAGAAGACCTGAAATGACCGGACAAGACCTGACAAGGCCAGACAAGACCATACAAGACCATAGAAGACCAGACAAAACCAGAAAAGAACAGATAAGACCAGTCAGGACGAGACAGGTTCAAACAAGACCAGGCGAGATCATACAAGACCATAAAAGACCAGCAAAAACAAAACAAAAGCAAACAAAGCTAGACGAGACCAGAGAAGACCAGACAAGACCAGACAAGACCATTCAAGACCAGACAAGGCCAGACAATATGAGTCAAGACAAGACCGGACAAGACCAGACAAGACCAGACATGAACAAACAATACCGGCCAAAACCAGTCAAGACTAGACAAGACCAGACAAGACCTGACAAGATCAGACGAGACTAGACAAGACCAGACAGGGCTAGACAGAACCAAACAAGACCAGAAAAAAACCACACAAGACCAGATAAAACCAGACACGATCAGACAAAACCATACAATACCAGACAATACCAGACAAGACGAGTCGAGATAAGACCAGATAAGTCTAGACAAGACTAGGCAAGGCGAGATATGTCCAGACAAGACTAGACAAGACCAGATATTTCCAGACAAGACTAGGCAAGACCAGATATGTCCACACATGATCAGACAAGTCCAAACTAGACCTGAAAAGACTAGACAAGATCGTACAAGATTAGCCCGGACCAGACACGGGCAGACATATCAGATAAGACCATATAAGATCAACCAGTCTCGACAAAGTTAAACAAGACGAGAGAAGGCCAGAGAAGACCAGATAAGACCATACAAGATCACTTAAGGCGAGACAAGACCCGACATGACCGGATAAGTCCAGACAAGACCAGGCAAGAGCAAACAAGAGTAGACGATCCCAGACAAGAACAGACCAAAGCAAGCAAGACTTGTCAAGACTAGACAAGACTAGCCAATACCAGACAAAACTAGACAAGACCACATTTATTTAATCGGATCTAAGCTAGTCAAAATATAAAAATATATGTATATCACACATGTCACGAAACGTCATGTGTTCAAAGAAAAAAAATGTTCTTATAAAGTGCTCATATATCACTCCAATGTTTAGCACACATCACAGCATTTTCGTTACACGACCATAGATCCCAGAGGGTACATGGCACTTGTAGGGATTGGCACGCCAGAAGATGTTTTGGAATTCTCCGCATTCACATGCTTCTTCCGCATATCCCCACTTCAGAAGGTTGTTCTTGCATCTTTCCAGCTGGTTTTCCAGGTACCCCAGTTTAAGCCCGAACCTGCAGGGAGTTTTTCTCTACGATTCCAGGTTGGGATATCATTGTCTGTTAAGCGCTGTTCCCATTTTGCCTGCTTGGTTGCAGGCCTGTGTGGATTGCATAAAGCTTCGTCTTGATTTTAGTCTGGCCACTGGCGGGGCATGTACGTGTAATGGATGTCTGATGTCGTCGCGTTATTTGCTTCGTTCGGACATGGCCTGGGTTTTTCTCCTTATTTGAGGTGGTGCAATCCCGGCTAGTATGTGCAGTTGGTCAAGGCTGGTGGGTTTTAGGCATCACGTTATTAATCTGCACGTGTCGTTCAGAACAGGGCGCAGTCTACAAGCGTGTAAGGCTCTTTCCCTTACAGGGCTGCATACTCGGCTGCGGAGTAGCACAGCGCAATGGCCGAGGAGCGCAACAAGTTAGTCTCGAGTTAGTCTGGGCGTTGGTCATTTTCCAGAGGATGCCATTCCTAGTGTTGACTTTGGTCTTGGTTTTATCAATATGTTTTCTGTAGGTCCGAGTTCGGTCTAATGTTAGACTGGGTTTGGGCAGTGTTGAGTTCCACTATATTTGCAGTTCGCTTTTCGCCTGTCGGTTATCAAGGTGGAATAAGCATGTCTGCATCTTTGCTGGGTTGGGCCGAAGCTGGTTTAATCTATAATAATTGCTCAACCCTGGGAGCGATTCTATTAGGTGCTCTTCTATCTCTTCCATGTTTTTGAATTGGTAGGTGGTTGCTGCATCATCGGAATAAATGAAGCTCCTTGTTGTTGGGCCGGTTGGTAGCTCATTGGTATACACGTTGAAGTGTATGGGTGCCAGCAAGCTACCTTGGCGAAAGACATTCTTCTGGTTCCTCCAGCGGATTCTTGTACCTTGAAATTCCACGTAGAATCTTCTGTTAGAAAGCATTGTTTTTATTACTTTGGTCAGCTGGTAATCTCCTATCATTTAAAAAAATTTCTCCAGTAATATTTTGTGGTTTATAGTGTCATAACACTGCCCCCCTCGTTTCCTTTCTTTCCAAGCCATCCTCAATGTGTTGGGTGAGGCTTCGTACCTGGCCAGTACAGGACTTCCCGGGTCTGAAGCCTGTTTGCTAGGGGATTACGTAGTTTTCTATTTGGGTCCCAATCTGGTACAGTATGAGGAGTTCATATAGTTTAAACGGGGAGCATAACAGTGACACTGGACGGTAGCTTTTGGCATCTTCACGTGGTTTCCCCGGTTTTTCGACGGCTATTACCTTAGCTTTTAACCACAGTTTAGGTATTGTGTTGTTGGTCCAGCAGGAGTTGTACAGTTGAAGAAGCAAGCTCAGGGCTAATTGACCTAAGTTTATCAGGAACTCATTCAGGATGTCATCTGAGCCAGGGACCTTCCTGGTCTTCAGGTACGCGATTTCGATTTTCAGATCGGTAGTGTTAAAACAAGCCATTAGTTTTAACAGGCTGTTGTGAACTCCTGAAGGTGCGAGCCACTTTTAACTTTTGATCAGTCTTACCACTTAGGAGTAGTAGGAGTAGGAGACAAGACCTGACAACGCCAGACAAGACCAGACAAGACCATAGAAGACCAGACAAGACCAGAAAAGAACAGATAAGACCAGTCAGGACAAGACAGGATCAAACAAGACCAGGCGGGATCATACAAGACCATAAAAGACCAGCAAAAACAAGACAAGAGCAAACAAGGCTAGACGAGACCAGAGAAGACCAGACAAGACCAGACAAGACCATTCAAGGCCAGACAAGGCCAGACAATATGAGTCAAGACAAGACCGGACAAGACCAGACAAGACCAGACATGAACAAACAATACCGGACAAGACCAGTCAAGACTAGACAAGACCAGACAAGACCTGACAAGATCAGACGAGACCAGACAAGACCAGACAGGGCTAGACAGAACCAAACAAGACCAGAAAAAAAACACACAAGACCAGATAAAACCAGACACGATCGGACAAAACCATACAATACCAGACAATACCAGACAAGACGAGTCAAGACAAGACCAGATATTTCCAGACAAGACTAGGCAAGACCAGATATGTCCACACATGATCAGACAAGTCCAAACTAGACCTGAAAAGACTAGAAAAGATCGTACAAGATTAGCCCGGACCAGACACGGGCAGACATATCAGATAAGACCATATTAGATCAACCAGTCTCGACAAAGTTAAACAAGACGAGAGAAGACCAGAGAAGACCAGATAAGACCATACAAGACCATACAAGATCACTTAAGGCGAGACAAGACCCGACATGACCGGATAAGTCCAGACAAGACCAGGCAAGAGCAAACAAGAGTAGACGATCCCAGACAAGAACAGACAAAAGCAAGCAAGACTTGTCAAGACTAGACAAGACTAGCCAATACCAGACAAAACTAGACAAGACCACATTTATTTAATCGTGTCTAAGCTAGTCAAAATATAAAAATATTTGTATATCACACATATTTCTTTGTGTTCAATGAAAAAAAAATGTTCTTATAAAGTGCTCATATATCACTCCAATGTTTAGCACACATCACAGCATTTTCGTTACACGACCATAGATCCCAGAGGGTACATGGAACTTGTAGGGATTGGCACGCCAGAAGATGTTTTGGAATTCTCCGCATTCACATGCTTCTTCCGCATATCCCCACTTCAGAAGGTTGTTCTTGCATCTTTCCAGATGGTTTTCCAGGTACCCCAGTTTAAGCCCGAACCTGCAGGGAGTTTTTCTCTACGAATCCAGGTTGGGATATCATTGTCTGTTAAGCGCTGTTCCCATTTTGCCTGCTTGGTTGCAGGCCTGTGTGGATTGCATAAAGCTTCGTCTTGATTTTAGTCTGGGCACTGGCGGGGCATGTACGTGTAATGGATGTCTGATGTCGTCCCGTTATTTGCTTCGTTCGGACATGGCCTGGGTTTTTCTCCTTATTTGAGGTGGTGCAATCCCGGCTAGTATGTGTAGTTGGTCAAGGCTGGTGGGTTTTAGGCATCACGTTATTAATCTGCACGTGTCGTTCAGAACAGGGCGCAGTCTACAAGCGTGTAAGGCTCTTTCCCTTACGGGGCTGCATACTCGGCTGCGGAGTAGCACAGCGCAATGGCCGAGGAGCGCAACAAGTTAGTCTCAAGTTAGTCTGGGCGTTGGTCATTTTCCAGAGGATGCCATTCCTAGTGTTGACTTTGGTCTTGGTTTTATCAATATGTTTTCTGTAGGTCCGAGTTCGGTCTAATGTTAGACTGGGTTTGGGCAGTGTTGAGTTCCACTATATTTGCAGTTCGCTTTTCGCCTGTCGGTTATCAAGGTGGAATAAGCATGTCTGCATCTTTGCTGGGTTGGGCCGAAGCTGGTTTAATCTATAATAATTGCTCAACCCTGGGAGCGATTCTATTAGGTGCTCTTCTATCTCTTCCATGTTTTTGAATTGGTAGGTGGTTGCTGCATCATCGGAATAAATGAAGCTCCTTGTTGTTGGGCCGGTTGGTAGCTCATTGGTATACACGTTGAAGTGTATGGGTGCCAGCAAGCTACCTTGGCGAAAGACATTCTTCTGGTTCCTCCAGCGGCTTCTTGTACCTTGAAATTCCACGTAGAATCTTTTGTTAGAAAGCATTGTTTTTATTACTTTGGTCAGCTGGTAATCTCCTATCATTTAAAAAAATTTCTCCAGTAATATTTTGTGGTTTATAGTGTCATAACACTGCCCCCGTCGTTTCCTTTGTTTCCAAGCCATCCTCAATGTGTTGGGTGAGGCTTCGTACCTGGCCAGTACAGGACTTCCCGGGTCTGAAGCCTGTTTGCTAGGGGATTACGTAGTTTTCTATTTGGGTCACAATCTGGTACAGTATGAGGAGTTCATATAGTTTAAACGGGGAGCATAACAGTGACACTGGACGGTAGCTTTTGGCATCTTCACGTGGTTTCCCCGGTTTTTCGACGGCTACTACCTTAGCTTTTAACCACAGTTTAGGTATTGTGTTGTTGGTCCAGCAGGAGTTGTACAGTTGAAGAAGCAAGCTCAGGGCTAATTGACCTAAGTTTATCAGGAACTCATTCAGGATGTCATCTGAGCCAGGGACCTTCCTGGTCTTCAGGTACGCGATTTCGGTTTTCAGATCGGTAGTGTTAAAGCAAGCCATTAGTTTTAACAGGCTGTTGTGAACTCCTGAAGGTGCGAGCCACTTTTAACTTTTGATCAGTCTTACCACTTAGGAGTAGTAGGAGTAGGAGGCAAGACCTGACAACGCCAGACAAGACCAGACAAGACCATAGAAGACCAGACAAGACCAGAAAAGAACAGATAAGACCAGTCAGGACAAGACAGGATCAAACAAGACCAGGCGGGATCATACAAGACCATAAAAGACCAGCAGTAACAAGACAAGAGCAAACAAGGCTAGACGAGACCAGAGAAGACCAGACAAGACAAGACAAGACCATTCAAGGCCAGACAAGGCCAGACAATATGAGTCAAGACAAGACCGGACAAGACCAGACAAGACCAGACATGAACAAACAATACCGGACAAGACCAGTCAAGACTAGACAAGACCAGACAAGACCTGACAAGATCAGACGGGACCAGACAAGACCAGACAGGGCTAGACAGAACCAAACAAGACCAGAAAAAAAACACACAAGACCAGATAAAACCAGACACGATCGGACAAAACCATACAATACCAGACAATACCAGACAAGACGAGTCAAGATAAGACCAGATAAGTCTATACAAGACAAGGCAAGAACGAGATATGTCCAGACAAGACTAGACAAGACCAGATATTTCCAGACAAGACTAGGCAAGACCAGATATGTCCACACATGATCAGACAAGTCCAAACTAGACCTGAAAAGACTAGACAAGATCGTACAAGATTAGCCCGGACCAGACACGGGCAGACATATCAGATAAGACCATATAAGATCAACCAGTCTCGACAAAGTTAAACAAGACGAGCAAAGACCAGAGAAGACCAGATAAGACCATACAAGACCATACAAGATCACTTAAGGCGAGACAAGACCCGACATGACCGGATAAGTCTAGACAAGACCAGGAAAGAGCAAACAAGAGTAGACGATCCCAGACAAGAACAGACAAAAGCAAGCAAGACTTGTCAAGACTAGACAAGACTAGCCAATACCAGACAAAACTAGACAAGACCACATTTATTTAATCGTGTCCAAGCTAGTCAAAATATAAAAATATATGTATATCACACATATTTCTTTGTGTTCAAAGAAAAAAAAATGTTCTTATAAAGTGCTCATATGTCACTCCAATGTTTAGCACACATCACAGCATTTTCGTTACACGACCATAGATCCCAGAGGGTACATGGAACTTGTAGGGATTGGCACGCCAGAAGATGTTTTGGAATTCTCTGCATTCACATGCTTCTTCCGCATATCCCCACTTCAGAAGGTTGTTCTTGCATCTTTCCAGCTGGTTTTCCAGGTACCCCAGTTTAGGCCCGAACCTGCAGGGAGTTTTTCTCTACGATTCCAGGTTGGGATATCATTGTCTGTTAAGCGCTGTTCCCATTTTGCCTCCTTGGTTGCAGGCCTGTGTGGATTGCATAAAGCTTCGTCTTGATTTTAGTCTGGCCACTGGCGGGGCATGTACGTGTAATGGATGTCTGATGTCGTCGCGTTATTTGCTTCGTTCGGACATGGCCTGGGTTTTTCTCCTTATTTGAGGTGGTGCAATCCCGGCTAGTATGTGTAGTTGGTCAAGGCTGGTGGGTTTTAGGCATCACGTTATTAATCTGCACGTGTCGTTCAGAACAGGGCGCAGTCTACAAGCGTGTAAGGCTCTTTCCCTTACGGGGCTGCATACTCGGCTGCGGAGTAGCACAGCGCAATCGCCGAGGAGCGCAACAAGTTAGTCTCGAGTTAGTCTGGGCGTTGGTCATTTTCCAGAGGATGCCATTCCTAGTGTTGACTTTGGTCTTGGTTTTATCAATATGTTTTCTGTAGGTCCGAGTTCGGTCTAATGTTAGACTGGGTTTGGGCAGTGTTGAGTTCCACTATATTTGCAGTTCGCTTTTCGCCTGTCGGTTATCAAGGTGGAATAGCATGTCTGCATCGTTGCTGGGTTGGGCCGAAGCTGGTTTAATCTATAATAATTGCTCAACCCTGGGAGCGATTCTATTAGGTGCTCTTCTATCTCTTCCATGTTTTTGAATTGGTAGGTGGTTGCTGCATCATCGGAATAAATGAAGCTCCTTGTTGTTGGGCCGGTTGGTTGCTCATTGGTATACACGTTGAAGTGTATGGGTGCCAGCAAGCTACCTTGGCGAAAGACATTCTTCTGGTTCCTCCAGCGGCTTCTTGTACCTTGAAATTCCACGTAGAATCTTCTGTTAGAAAGCATTGTTTTTATTACTTTGGTCAGCTGGTAATCTCCTATCATTTAAAAAAAATTCTCCAGTAATATTTTGTGGTTTATAGTGTCATAACACTGCCCCCGTCGTTTCCTTTGTTTCCAAGCCATCCTCAATGTGTTGGGTGAGGCTTCGTACCTGGCCAGTACAGGACTTCCCGGGTCTGAAGCCTGCTTGCTAAGGGATTACGTAGTTTTCTAGTAATAATGGGAAGGCGCACAAGTTAGGAACAGGCTTCATACTCAAGAAAAGTGTAGGGAAGGATATTATGGACTTCCAAGCAGTAGATGACAGACTCTGCATGATCCGAATAAGAATGAAGCTCTTCAATCTGACAATAATTAACGTACATGCACCGAGCGAAGAGAAAACAGACGACGAAAAAGAGATCTTCTACGCAAAACTAGAAAGGCTATTCGATTCGACACACAACAACGACGTAAAGATGATCTTGGGGGATTTCAATGCTAAGATAGGGAAAGAAGACGTATACAGACCCACGATTGGAAAACACAGCCTACACGAAAATACTAACGACAATGGACAGAGACTAGTGGACCTAGCAGCATCTAGAAACCTTGTAGTCAGCAGTACGATATTCCCACATAAAGACATCCACAAGATGACATGGAGATCACCAGACGGAAGGACACTCAATCAAATAGACCATGTCTTAATAAACACAAGATTTATGTCCAGCATACAGGACGTCAGAAGCTGCAAAGGGGCAGACTGCAACTCGGACCATTACCTGGTGAGGATTAAATTAAAACAAAGGCTAGCCAACTCGAAAAAGCCAGCAAACAGCGGAATAGAAAAATGGGATGTGGAAAAACTGAACTTAACCAGGGTAAGGCAACGATACGAAGAAAAGATCGCCGAAAAACTAGGAGTGTTGACGGAAAATCGTAGTATTGAAGAACAATGGACGGAAATTGCAAAGGGGATTAAGGAATCGGCAGAGGAGGCTCTCGGGAAAGTCCATAGGAAAAAACGAAACCAATGGTACGATGCAGAGTGTGAAGAAGCACGCGAGAAACAACAGAAAGCTAGGGCAGAGAATTTGCAGAGACCCACGAGAGCCAAACAAGCTGAATACAACAAGCAAAGAAAGGAAGCATCCAAATTATTTCGGAAGAAGAAACGGGCCCATTTTAACGACCAGGTGGCACAGATAGGACACCACCAAGAGAAACACGAAATTAGAGAATGCTACAAGATAGTGAACAACCTGCGAAATGGATTTCAGCCCAGAGCAACAATAATCAACAGTAAAGAGGGCACCTTACTGGCTGAAGAAAGTAAAGTGGTAGGTAGATGGGCGGAATATTTTAACGAACTCCTGAATACCTCACTACGAGTGGAATTAACCGGACAAACAGCTGAAGACGACCCAATTCACACACCAGAAGTAAGAGATCTGAGAGAAGATAACGAACCATCACAAAGAGAAATAAGCGAGGCGATAAAGGCACTAAAGAACCACAAAGCACCGGGACCGGACATGATACCATCTGAAATGATCAAAATGGGAGGAGACGCTCTGAACTGTGCTTTACACCAGCTGATAGGAAGAATCTGGAGGACAGAAGAGATACCCGAGGAATGGCGGGAGGGGAAGATATGCCCTATCTATAAGAAAGGAAACAAACTGGAGTGCAAGAACTATCGTGGTATAACTCTTCTTAACACGGCCTACAAGGTGCTGTCATGGATAATCGGACGAAGACTCCAACCGTACGCAGAGAGCATTATAGGACAGTATCAGACAGGTTTCCGGAAAGGAAAGTCGACGACTGACCAAATGTTTACACTCAGACAAATACTAGAAAAGACATGGGAAATGAACATCAGCACATACCAGGTCTTCGTAGACTTTAAACAAGCGTATGATACTATCGATAGAAGAACTCTCATGAAGACAATGGAAGAATTCGAGATACCACAAAAGATCATTAAATTGGTAAATTGTACGTTAAAAAAGACTTGGAACCAAGTCGGTATCCAAAAAACGACATCGCACAAGTTTGAAACCATTACAGGTCTGAGACAAGGAGACAGTCTATCACCCATATTATTTAACATCGCGCTCGAAAAAGCTATAAGGAAAGCTCAGATAGAATGCAACGGTACCATCTACAATAAATCCACGCAACTTTTGGGCTATGCTGACGACCTAAACATCATCGGTAGATCGCTAACGGCAATGAAAGATGCTTACGGTAAAATGTAGAAGAGAGCCAAGGAGATAGGTCTGTCAATAAACAAGGATAAAACAAAAGTAATGATGGTAAGACCGGGAGCGCCAGTACACGCAGTAAATAATCTGGATATGGGAGAGTACACTGTAGAAGTCGTCAACAACTTTAAATATCTGGGATCAACCGTCACGGATCAGAACGACGAAGGGGTGGAAGTACAACATAGAATCATGCAAGCCAACAGGGCATACGTCACTCTTAAATCCATCCTTAACTCGAAGCTAGCTAGCAGACAAACGAAGTGTAATATATATAAAGCAATCATACGACCCATCCTCACATATGGAAGCGAAGCATGGACGCTGACCCAGAAATCGGAAAAGATGCTGGAGATTTTTGAGCGAAAGATCCTGAGGAAAATCTATGGGGCAATTAACAGAGAAGAGGGCTGGATAATTAGGATGAACTTCGAACTATATCAGTTATACAAAAGCCCAGATGTGGTATCCCACATAAAACTAAGCAGGCTAAGATGGGCGGGACATGTGTGCCGGATGGCTTAAACAGCAGTGCCGAGCCAAATACTCAGAGTGCCGGAAGGTAGAAGGAAAGCGGGCAGGCCAAGGGCGAGATGGGAGGAAAGTGTGAAAAGGGATGCAAGAGAGATGCTGGGGGTGCGGAACTGGCGGGCGGCGGCAGAGGAAAGGGAACGCTGGAGACAACGTTTGGTGGAGGCCAGGGCTCGCTTCGGGCTGTAGCGCCATTGGAGAGAGAGAGAGTTTTCTATTTGGGTCCCAATCTGGTACAGTATGAGGAGTTCATATAGTTTAAACGGGGAGCATAACAGTGACACTGCACGGTAGCTTTTGGCATCTTCACGTGGTTTCCCCGGTTTTTCGACGGCTATTACCTTAGCTTTTAACCACAGTTTAGGTATTGTGTTGTTGGTCCAGCAGGAGTTGTACAGTTGAAGAAGCAAGCTCTGGGCTAATTGGCCTAAGTTTATCAGGAACTCATTCAGGATGTCATCTGAGCCAGGGACCTTCCTGGTCTTCAGGTACGCGATTTCGGTTTTCAGATCGGTAGTGTTAAAGCAAGCCATTAGTTTTAACAGGTTGTTGTGAACTCCTGAAGGTGCGAGCCACTTTTAACTTTTGATCAGTCTTACCACTTAGGAGTAGTTAATGCAATTTCGTTAGCACTGGTCTTTGGAAGATATTGGGTCAAACCAGACCAGATAAGACCAGACCAGACCGGACAAGACCAGGCAAGATCAGACAAGAAAAAAAATACCAGACGAGACCAGCCAAGACCAAGCAAGACGAGAACATACAAGACCATACAAGAGCAAACAAATAAAGATAGGGCCAGATGAGCAGGACTGGTCAAGACTGGACTAGACCAGACAAAACTAAACAAAACGAGACATGTCATGTCCGGTTTCATGACCATATCAGAACAAACAAAACTATATAGGACGAGTCAAGACCAGACAAGGCAGGATTAGTTAAGACCATATTAAATTAAAGTAAAATGATTATTTTTATTACTTGATAGTGTCGATTCAGATTGCGCTATTTAAAGACGAATTAATAGGAAATAGGATCCTCGGGGATTATTTTGACCACTTGAATGGTTTCCAGTATTATAAATCGATTAAGGCTAGCTAGTCCAGACCAGCTAATCTTTTCAATCTAATGTTATTCGTCGAGTTTTGTTTCCTTTATGTTCTGCGTTTTGGTTTCGTCTTCTCAGTTAATCTTGTCCGTATTGACTTGTCCATGCAATTTATTAAGTTTTATATTTATTAAGTTTTTAATTTATTAAGTTTTTTATTTATTATATCTAGTAACGGGAATTTATCTTAGTCGATCTATCTAGTGTTTAATATTGAATATAATGTATATAGTCTAATCAGTTGCCCTGAAATTGTTTGAATATGTCATTGGTTCTGTTGCAAAATAGTGTTTTTCTTAAGGCCGATTTTCATATACGCGAGACTTTGCGACGCGATGACGCGCCGTGAAGTGTCGCGAATTGTCGCGTCGCTGCTAGGTGTCGCGTCGCTTCTCATATATGCGACACTCATCTACGCAATTATTTGCTGCAAGTGTCAAATCTATTATATTATATTATATATTTTCAAAATGTCAAGTTCCGATGATGATTTTTTCGTCGTAGCCATGTGTTATGAAAATGAAAAATTAAAAGAAATGAAGAGGAAAAGAAAAAAAATGGGTACATCAGTTCACGAAATACTCCCAGCGACAGCGCAAGGCATAGCGACTTGTTGTAGCTGTCGCGTAGCGACAGTGAGAACGTACCCATTTAAAATAATGTAATCATTATTTGACAGGCGATGTCGCACGACGTCCCGTAGCTGAATGTCGCGAATATGAGAATCGGCTTTTAGTATGAATCTATCTATATATGCAGCCTCTTCGGTATATATTTGGACATAGGTCTGCCCTATTTGCCTCCACTTGTTTCTGTTCTCACTCGTTTCTGGTCTCATTCGTTTTGCTTCTCACTCGTTTCTCTTCTCACTCCTATCTCTTCTTACTCGTTTCTCTTTTCATTCATTTATCTCCACACTTGTTTCTCTTCTTACTCATTTCATTTGTCAGTACTTTCTCTTCTTACTCATGTATGTTCTCGCTAGTTTCTGTTCTCACTCGTTTAATTCTTATCTTATTATTAGACATATAAAGAACAATGTTTTAGCAACTTATAATTTGGTTTAGATATATTTATAACATGAGAAAAATTTAGATTTAGTTATAAATAAGAAACAGATTATTATTAGCTTAAAAAATAATTCTTACTTACATTAGTTTGTAGGCAGTCGTCTGTCTGGTATTGTCTATTAAGTTATAACTCTATAGTTTTGTCTATATAGTCTAATCTATTTAATCTTGCTTATATTCAGTTTGATGCAAGTGCCTGTGGAATACCAGAAGATATAAAACTAAAAAAATAATATCTAGTATTGTGGTCGCCATTAATCTTGCCTATTTCATTTATCATGGAAATTCGGACTTTGTTTGTTGCAGCCCTGAAGAGATTTGTTGTTGTTGTGTTGAACCAGGTTCAAAGGTGTTTTAGCCAAGATATTCTCCTTCTTCCTGGCCCTCTTCTTCCATCCACTCTTCCTTGTAGTATAAGTTGCACTAGACCGTACGGTTGACTGTTCCTCATTATGTGGCCAAGATATTCCAGCTTCCTTGTCTTTATTGCTAGTAAGACCTCTCGTTTTTTCCCATTCTCTCTGACCTGCTGGTTGGTGACGTGAGCCGTCCAGAACATTTTGAGTATGCGGCGGTACAGCCCCCGTCTCTGTCCGTTCAGTAGCCTCTGTCAGAGTCCAGTACTCCAGTCCATATAGAACTACTGTAAAGATGTAGCATCTCAGTAGTCTGATCTTCGTTTGTATATTCAGGTGATGTGCTTTGTTACCCTTGCCATTTTCAGAAATGCAGATCTCGCTTTTTCTAGCCGATATTTGATTTCAATAGGGAATATGCAAGAGATTTAGATTTACTTAATTTTTGTACCCTCGATACTTTATGATCTTGACATTACACCTATACCATTATTTTCTTATTTAGTTTGTATTTAATACCAAAAATTAAAATTAGAAAGTCCAAAATATGCGAGCGACATTCAAATTTGCGAAACGCATCACCATTGGTCGAACCGAAACTATGTACGGTGACGTGCACGTTATGACATTTATCGGCGTCGATAATCGCTATGCTGTTTTGCTGTGCAATATTTCTGTAGTGTTTTCCAATACCTAGTGCGATTGTGGTATATAGTGAAATTATAAATGATCAAGAAGACTGAAAGTGGTTTTTTAAAGTACAATCGGACAGTCTACCAAATATAGATACATGATAGTATATTTTGTAACGCATGCGCATGCGCAAAAGATGTAGGTAGGGTGGACTATACACATCGATTGGGTTCTATATTCCCTATTGAGTGATCCCACTTTTCCTTTAATGCTGTCCCTAGATACGTGTATTTTTGGACTCTCTTAATCAGTTCGTTGTTAACTCGAAGCTGTCCGATATGGTTATTGTTTTTGGATACTATCATGCACTTCGTTTTTGGCATTGAGCGTGAGACCATACCTTTGTCTGACTTCTGATATTCTGTTTCATTTTCTAGGCTGTCTGCGAACACTACTGTCGTCCGCGTATCTCATATTGTTTATATACTCGCTATTTATTTTAATACCACATCTTATTTCTTCCAACGCTTCCTGAAATATGCGAAATATATATTAAACAAACTCGGTGATAGTACACATCCCTGGAGAACTATCTTAATTTCGATGTGGTCCGATCTTTCTCCTTGAATGCTATTGAGGCAGTTTGTTTCCAGTATAGGTTGCTGATTATATTTATGTCCCTGTGTTGTAACCCTATCTCTTTTAGGATACCTATGAGTTTATTATGTTGTACTCTCTCAAAAGCTTTCTGGTAATCAATGAAGCATGATATGAAGAATGATATATGGACATCACGATCCATATCCCTACATCACTGAATCAAAACCTGCCTCTGAAGAGTGCTTCCCTCGTTCCTAGAGAGTTTCTGAAACCAAACTGAGTGCGGTTGATGTTTTCTTCGCAAATCTTCGATATTCTTCCATGAATTATTTTTAAGCAGAGTTTTAGCAGATGCCTCATTAACGTATAGTGCGATAGTCGCTGCAGTATTTAGCGTTCTGTTTCTTTGGGAGAGTAATGAATGTTGATGTAGGCCATGGTTGTAGTATTTCTCCTTTAGTAAGATTAAATGATACACCTTGTTAAGCAGTGTTGTTAGGTTGGTAAACAGTATATAAAAATTGTAAATTAAAAATTCTTACGCTATTTTGTAAAATTACGCCATTTCTGTTTATGTATTTTCATTCATTGCTAAAACAATTCGGCATCTTCATAGTTTTCATCCGAAGATTGGTTTGAAGCAATTCTATACTTTGCTCTGTCTTCAGTCGTCCGCTTCATTTATTGATATGTTGTGCATCCAGCATCACGAATTAGTTGGTCAATGTATTGCTGCCGTAGTCTCAATTTGCAGTTCTTGCCATCAAAGTGTCTTTCAATAATTGTGTTCAGCAAGCAATCTTGTCGCAGTGTATGGCCAATAAGTTGCATTCGTCTCTTTACAATGCTGTTCCACAGACATCTATTTTCCTAGTTATCACTCTCCTTAACACTTCTTCATTTGTTACTCGGCGCACACATCCAATTTTTAGCATCTTCCTATTACACCACATTTTTAGGGTTACAATTCGGCAAAATTGTTAATAATAACAATAAATTTCCATCTGAAGCAAAAGATTCAAAAATAAAATTCTCAGACTGAGACAGAACTAAGACTAATTCAGTCAGTTAATTAAATTCGAGCTTCATACAATAATATATCGAACGACTTGTCACCTATTCCGGAATTAACAAAATAGTAGCAGCAGGATAAAAAAGCGACAATAAAAAGCGATTAAATTGAATCGTTCGCGATTGCCAAACCGAATCCCAAAACCGTTTTAGTGCATCTCTAAAACGTTCCATCTCGCCCGATCGGGACTCGCGCACGACGTCGCTCTTTAATCCCCGACGCTCGACGCGTCCGCCGATTCCACCACCGAACCCCCGTCGATTTGCATAACGATCCACTCCAATTAAATCTCCAGCTTGCTAATACTTTAACAATATTTGCAATTTTAATCCGTTTGCTAAACGATTTACGACTCAAAGTTGAGTGAGTTAAGTCAGTCGATATGAATCATAATATTAGAGATAAAGATTAGATTAGGCAAGACTGGACAAGACTAGAAAAGATTATGCAAGACTATACAAGACCAGACAAGACCAGACAAGACCAGACAAGACCAGACAAGACCAGACAAGACCCGACAAGACCAGATAAGAGCAGACAAGATCAGTCAAGATCAGACAAGATCATACAAGATCAGACAGGACCAGACAAGATCAGACAAGATCAGACAAGATCAGACAAGACTATACAAGACCAGATATGACCAGACAAAACCAGACAATACCAGACAAGACGATGCAAAACCAGACAAGACCAAACAAGACCAGACAAGACCAGACAAGACCAGACAAGACCCGACAAGACCAGATAAGAGCAGACAAGATCAGACAAGATCAGACAAGATCATACAAGATTAGACAGGACCATACAAGATCAGACAAGACTATACAAGACCAGATATGACCAGACAAAACCAGACAATACCAGACAAGACGATGCAAAACCAGACAAGACCAAACAAGACCAAACAAGATCAGACAAGACCCGACAAGACCAGATAAGAGCTGACAAGATCAGACAAGATCAGACAAGATCAGACAAGATCAGACAGGACCAGACAAGATCAGACAAGATCAGACAAGACTATGCAAGACCAGATATGACCAGACAAAACCAGACAATACCAGACAAGACGATGCAAAACCAGACAAGACCAGACAAGACTAGACAAGACCAGACAAGACCAGACAAGACCAGACAAGACCAGATAAGAGCAGACAAGATCAGACAAGATCATACAAGATCAGACAGGACCAGACAAAATCAGACAAGATCAGACAAGACTATACAGGACCAGATATGACCAGACAAAACCAGACAATACCAGACAAGACGATGCAAAACCAGACAAGACCAGACAAGACCAGACAAGACCCGACAAGAACAGATAAGAGCAGACAAGATCAGACAAGATCAGACAAGATCATACAAGATCAGACAGGACCAGACAAGATCAGACAAGATCAGACAAGACTATACAAGACCAGATATGACCAGACAAAACCAGACAATACCAGACAAGACGATGCAAAACCAGACAAGACCAGACAAGACCAGACAAGATGATGCAAAACCAGACAAGACGAGACAAGACCAGACAAGGCCAGACAAGGTCAGACAAGGCCATACAAGACCAGACAAGACCAGATAAGACCAGACAAAACTAGACAAGATTAGACAAGACTTGACAAGACAAGACTAGACAAGATTAGACAAGATTAGACAAGATTAGACAAGATTAGATAAGATTAGACAAAATTAGACAAGACTAGACAAGACCATAGAAGACCAGACAAGACCAGAGAAGACCAGACAAGACCAGACAAGACCAGACAAGACCAGACAAGTCCAGACAAGACCAGACAAGGCCAGACAAGACTAGACAAGACCAGACAAGACCAGACAAGACCAGACAAGACCAGACAAGACCCGACAAGACCAGATAAGAGCAGACAAGATCAGTCAAGATCAGACAAGATCATGCAAGATCAGACAGGACCAGACAAGATCAGACAAGATCAGACAAGATCAGACAAGACTATACAAGACCAGACAAGACCCGACAAGACCAGATAAGAGCAGAAAAGATCAGACAAGATCAGACAAGATCATACAAGGTCAGACAGGACCAGGCAAGATCAGACAAGACTATACAAGACCAGATATGACCAGACAAAACAAGACAATACCAGACATAACAAACAAGACCAGACAAGATCAGACAGGACCAGACAAGACCAGACAAGACCAGACAAGACCCGACAAGACCAGATAAGAGCAGAAAAGATCAGACAAGATCAGACAAGATCATACAAGGTCAGACAGGACCAGACAAGATCAGACAAGACTATACAAGACCAGATATGACCAGACAAAACAAGACAATACCAGACATAACAAACAAGACCAGACAAGACCAGACAAGACCAGACAAGACCAGACAAGACCCGACAAGACCAGATAAGAGCAGACAAGATCAGACAAGATCAGACAAGATCAGACAAGATCATACAAGATCAGACAGGACCAGACAAGATCAGACAAGACTATACAAGACCAGATATGACCCGACAAAACCAGACAATACCAGACAAGACGATGCAAAACCAGACAAGACCGGACAAGACCCGACAAGACCAGATAAGAGCAGACAAGATCAGTCAGGATCAGACAAGATCATACAAGATCAGACAGGACCAGACAAGATCAGACAAGATCAGACAAGATCAGACAAGTATACAAGACCAGATATGACCAGACAAAACCAGACAATACCAGACAAGACGATGCAAAACCAGACAAGACCAAACAAGACCAGACAAGACCAGACAAGACTAGACAAGACCAGACAATACCCGGCAAGACCAGATAAGAGCAGACAAGATCAGTCAAGATCAGACAAGATCATGCAAGATCAGACAGGACCAGACAAGATCAGACAAGATCAGATAAGATCAGACAAGACTATACAAGACCAGATATGACCAGACAAAACCAGACAATACCAGACAAGACGATGCAAAACCAGAGAAGACCAAACAAGACCAGACAAGCCCAGACAAGACCAGACAAGACCAGACAAGACCCGACAAGACCAGATAAGAGCAGAAAAGATCAGACAAGATCAGACAAGATCATACAAGGTCAGACAGGACCAGACAAGATCAGACAAGACTATACAAGACCAGATATGACCAGACAAAACAAGACAATACCAGACATAACAAACAAGACCAGACAAGACCAGACAAGACCAGACAAGACCAGACAAGACCCGACAAGACCAGATAAGAGCAGACAAGATCAGACAAGATCAGACAAGATCATACAAGATCAGACAGGACCAGACAAGATCAGACAAGACTATACAAGACCAGATATGACCAGACAAAACCAGACAATACCAGACAAGACGATGCAAAACCAGACAAGACCAGACAAGACCAAACAAG
The DNA here is from genome assembly GCA_944588485.1 of Phosphuga atrata. Lineage (NCBI taxonomy): Eukaryota > Metazoa > Arthropoda > Insecta > Coleoptera > Silphidae > Phosphuga > Phosphuga atrata. The sequence continues at coordinate 48,554,381 of OX155904.1, forward strand.
ACCAGACAAGACCCGACAAGACCAGATAAGAGCAGACAAGATCAGACAAGATCAGACAAGATCAGACAAGACTATACAAGACCAGATATGACCAGACAAAACCAGACAATACCAGACAAGACGATGCAAAACCAGACAAGACCAGACAAGACTAGACAAGACCAGACAAGACCAGACAAGACCAGACAAGACCATACAAGACCAGATAAGAGCAGACAAGATCAGACAAGATCAGACAAGATCATACAAGATCAGACAGGACCAGACAAGATCAGACAAGATCAGACAAGACTATACAAGACCAGATATGACCAGACAAAACCAGACAATACCAGACAAGACGATGCAAAACCAGACAAGACCAGACAAGACCAGACAAGACCCGACAAGACCAGATAAGAGCAGACAAGATCAGACAAGATCAGACAAGATCAGACAAGACTATACAAGACCAGATATGACCAGACAAAACCAGACAATACCAGACAAGACGATGCAAAACCAGACAAGACCAGACAAGACCAGACAAGACCAGACAAGACCAGACAAGACCATACAAGACCAGACAAGACCCGACAAGACCAGATAAGAGCAGACAAGATCAGACAAGATCAGACAAGATCATACAAGATCAGACAGGACCAGACAAGATCAGACAAGACTATACAAGACCAGATATGACCAGACAAAACCAGACAATACCAGACAAGACGATGCAAAACCAGACAAGACCAGACAAGACCAAACAAGACCAGACAAGACCCGACAAGACCAGATAAGAGCAGACAAGATCAGACAAGATCAGACAAGATCAGACAAGACTATACAAGACCAGATATGACCAGACAAAACTAGACAATACCAGACAAGACGATGCAAAACCAGACAAGACCAGACAAGACTAGACAAGACCAGACAAGACCAGACAAGACCAGATAAGAGCAGACAAGATCAGACAAGATCATACAAGATCAGACAGGACCAGACAAGAGCAGACAAGATCAGACAAGATCAGACAAGATCATACAAGATCAGACAGGACCAGACAAGATCAGACAAGATCAGACAAGACTATACAAGACCAGATATGACCAGACAAAACCAGACAATACCAGACAAGACGATGCAAAACCAGACAAGACCAGACAAGACCAGACAAGACCAGACAAGACCAGACAAGACCAGACAAGACCAGACAAGACCCGACAAGACCAGATAAGAGCAGACAAGATCAGACAAGATCATACAAGATCAGACAGGACCAGACAAGATCGGGCAAGATCAGACAAGACTATACAGGACCAGATATGACCAGACAAAACCAGACAATACCAGACAAGACGATGCAAAACCAGACAAGACCAGACAAGGGCAGACAAGTCCAGACAAGGTCAGACAAGGCCATAAAAGACCAGACAAGACCAGATAAGACCAGACAAAACTAGACAAGATTAGACAAGACTAGACAAGACAAGACTAGACAAGATTAGACAAGATTAGACAAAATTAGACAAGACTAGACAAGACCATAGAAGACCAGACAAGACCAGACAAGACCAGACAAGACCAGACCAGACCACACAAGACCAGACAAGACCAGAGAAGACCAGACAAGACCAGACAAGACCAGACAAGACCAGACAAGACCAGACAAGACCAGACAAGACTAGACAAAACCAGACAAGACCAGACAAGACCAGACAAGACCAGACAAGACCAGACAAGACCAGACAAGACCAGACAAGACCAGACAAGACCAGACAAGACCAGACAAGACCAGACAAGACCAGACAAGACCAAACAAGACCAGACAAGACCAGACAAGACCAGACAATACCAGACTATACCAGAAAATACCTAACAAGACAAGACAAGACCAGCCAAGGCTAAACAAGAAAAAGCCAAGACCAGAGAGAACCAGACAAGACCAGTCTAGATCAAACAAGAACAGACGAGATCAGACTACACCAGGCACGACCAGCAAGGACCGGACACGCTTTTATAAAGTCATACAAGACTTGGCAAGGCCTGACAAGAACAGACGAGAACAAACGAGACTATAAACAACCAGACAAGACCAGAAATTACCTATCAAGACCAGACAAGACAAGACAAGACCTGATTAGACCAGACTAGATAGGTTAATACAGAATCAGACAAGACTAGACAGTACCAGACAAGACCAGACAAAACCAGGCCAACAAGACAACAATACTAGCTAAGCAAGAATATAGACAAATCTATATTGTTGCAAACATATTTCTTTAATTTTACTCATTCCAAAATTTTGTTTGGAATACTGCTAACTTCTCAATCTTTTGACGGGTAAATGGAAATTTCGCGAACTTTGAATAGAGATTAATTGAGGGGGCTGTCGCGACGCTGACGCCGGATGGCGTCGTAGCTGTATTTGTGCGACAAGTCATTGTCGTCGCGGCAAACCGGAACTTCCGATTTCTAAGCGATTGTTCCTTCACGCGCGACAATTTAACAACAAGCTACAGAAGTCAAATTACAATGTGCAAAATCGCAAGTAATTTGCAAATGAAGTAAATCATCCTAAATAAAATAAACTAGATAGACAAGGCTAAATAGACAAATATGACTGAACACATAAGTCTAAACTAACTAGAGTAAATAGACAAAACTAGATAAACAAGAGTAGACTGGCTATCGAGGACTAAACTTTTAAAACCAGATAGACATGTTTATACTATAGAGTTGAGACTATACAAACTATTTTTATTCTAATTATGTGCTTAAAATGAAGTTTAAACAAGTAACTTCACAACTAATCAATTACTTTTATTCTGTTAAATCTGTATAGGTTGTAATTAAAGTTCATTAAATCAATAGTTTTATCTATATTAAATGTGAGTGCGTGCGAGTGTCTTTGGTTCGCCGCAGCGGAGATGAGGACCCTCTCGTCCGGCAGCGTCGGGACGCCTGCGACGCCGACCGCAATGTTCTCAAACATGTTCGGATTCAGTGTCAGGGTAAATTACGTGATGACACACTTAACACTAATTTCACCACCACTAACTGATTACATCGGATACTGCATAATACACTATAAGGGTTAAACTGTTGGACACTTTAGTTATTAAAACAAGGAAATCTGACAAGATGCATTACCTAGTCTATCTAGTCTAGTCGTCTAGTCCGTCTAGTTCTCTCTATCTCGTCTTGATGACACACCTTATGATGATAAGGCACACTTGTGTGTCTTGTCTGCCTTATCCTGCCTGTCTAATCTTGTCTATGATAATACAGTATGACGTTTAAGTTGATGTCGTCTTGCCTGAATAGTCTTGCTTGCCTAGTATTTTCGGACTGGGTTAATATATTGAAACGTGTCTTGTTTGACATATGTCAAAACTCAAACTAATATGATAACTAGTTAATTGGCTAATTGGACTGACTCGGTATTGATTTTCCGATTTTATCGAGCGTTCGTTGAATACTCAGCAATTTCTGCACAAGTGCTGCGCTTCTTTAGAAATTGACATTGATTTGTCCCACTTTTGTTCTGAAATCGGTTCGAGGGAGTGAAATACTGCGCTGCTTGAATGGTTTATTGCATAGGAAAGGACTAAGCAAGAAGAACAAATTACAAGAATACGCAGGCAAGGCTACAAGACAGGACTAGTTGGAATAAACGTGACAACCAAGACTTTACACATTAGACTAAATACAAAACTAAATGTGCAGGACTAGACTAGATAGACAAATGAAGACAGGAAATGTGTTTAGGCAGAACGGACTAGACAGATAAGATTAAGCGGGCAAAACTTAATATACAAGACTTGACAAACATGATTAAACAGACAAAACTAGACTGTAAAGACTAGACAACCAAGACTTGATAAATGAAACTTTTTTATGCAAATTTGAAAACACAACCGTGAAGTTTGGTACTGCTAGTTGCATGGCCTCGGGTTTACGGGTGAATTATTTAAATTTAATTGCTCTTTATCTTTTGCTGCATCGGTTATTTTCAATTCAAGAATATAATGAATATATTGTTGTGTTTGAACACAGTTTTCTTTTGCTTTAAGCATATATCCAATTATCGTTCTCGGGTTGAAGTACTTCTACGTTGGTGGCAATTTTGTGTGTTTCCATTTCCCATCGAGAACCTTTGAGGATTGTATGACGCATTCACTGTACCATATCGGCGCTCCGTACAGCAGACAGGGCTCGATAGCTCCCTTACATATAGTCCACATGGCCGACCTTCCAAGACCCCACTCTTTCATTGACGCGACGCTAAATCTGAAACCGAGCTATGCTTTCCCGCACGCATGAGTGACGTGTTCTTTGAATTTCAAAGACCTATCTATATAAATGCCCAGATATTTGATGTAGGGAGAGCAGTAGATTGATTTGCCACCTATTTAAAAAACTGGATTCTGTTGGTTGGGCTTTTTGCCGTAGAAAATGGCCTCTGTTTTTGCCGCATTAAATTTGAGTTTGGTCTCGGCAGACCATACGGTAAGTGTCTCCAACGCGGGGTTTATTGAGTTTGTGAGCCCTTTATACGTAGTGGATCTCGCTAATAGCATTGTGTCGTCAGCATATGCGACTATCTAGCACCCTTCCGGGGGGTCTGTGTCGAAGATGGAATCGTACAGGATCTTCCAGAAGCCGGGACCAGATTTGGATCCTTTCGGACAACCTTTTTCTACAACTCTTCCACGAGTATATTGGGCTCTGAAATTAAGTTGTCCTGTTGTTGAAATAGTCTCTAGCTAGGCGGATAAGATTGTCTGAACATTTCTTAGAAATAAGTCTGTCGATAATGATTGGCCACCATGCGTTGTCGAACGCGCCGCTGATATCCAGAGCGACCGCCGCGCAATAGTGACCCGTCGATTTACATTCTGTGACGAATGTAATTACTTTTTTGATGGCATCTATGATTCCTACTCCCTTACGAAAGCCAAGTCAGTAGTCCCGCTTCGCTATGCCCAGTCTCTTGGCAAGCACGCTGAGAGACTGGGCATAGCTACATAGACTACTGCAGAGGCTGCCTAGACGAGGAGGAAGAGGAGAGTGTTCAGCATTACCTATGCCAATGCCCCTCTCTGACCGCAACACGATTGCTCTTCTTAGGCCGACCTTTCTTGGATGATCTCTCTGACCTCGCATCACTAGATGCGCAGACTCTCATGAGGTTCATCCACGGCTCGAAATGGTTTGACAAAATCCCCTGAGGAGGGTTGTACTCCAAGTACCGTGGTAACACACATAGTTCGCGGCCCATCTGAGACCTATGTGAGCATTAGCTGCCATTTAAACCTAAACCTAAACCTACGAAAGCCAAATTGATTATTGTTGAGTAACTTATTTTGGGACAAGTAATGCTAAAATCTAGTGATTAGGAGCGAATCTAGAATTTTACCGGCTACAGGAAGTAGGCAGATTAGTCTGAAGTCATTTGGGTTTGATCCGTTCTTGTTTGGTTTGGGGACGGTCTTGACTAATTGTTCTTTCCAGCAAGCTGGAAAGACACCTATTTCAAAACATTTGTTATAGATATTTCTAAAGAGGGACGAGTTATTCTCAAAAGCAATGCGAACTATGTCCGCTGTCAAACCGTCAATACCTGTCGCTTTCCTTTCGTTCATGAATCTGAGTACACGGTTTATTTCCGGAACCGTAAAGGGCCTGACGTCAGGTCCCCCGGTGCCGGTTCTTGATGTTATTCTAATTTCGCGGTGAGACTCTGTATCTTCGTTGATGTCATCTTCTGGGAAGAACGTATTGAGGAGTTCGCGGGTGGTCTCACGAAGGTCGAGATGATTATTCTTGATTTGGAGGCTAGTTAGATAGCCCGCGGATGAATATTTCCCTCTCAGCACCTTGTAGACTGTGCCCCAAGGATCTCTATTAGCCGATCTAGTGCAGAACTTTTGCCATTTCTTTTCCTTGGTCTTGAGGATTTGGTATTTGTGTTTGCGACGTTTAAGGTCATAATCTGCGCGTCTTTCCCTACGATTTTCGACCGTGTTTTGTTGATATTGCCTGCGAAGTTAGTAATTTAGTGAGTTCCGGCGTTTACCAGGGGACCGAGTTGGTGAACTTTTTCCGAACCGGAATCGCGTCGTGCGCTGCATCGATTAATGACTTATTTATTTTAGCTGCGAATTCTGACACTTGATCGGGCGTTCGATAATTATCTAATTTTGGGAATGCATTATCAGCGTAAATTCGAAATTTTTCGGCAAAGAGAGACCAATCTGCTCTTTTAGTGCAGAATCCGTGGACGGATTCTGGAGCGTGGTTTTTGATGCCAATCGAGCAGCCTATGTATTTATGATCGGATATGCTGTCCTCGCTTGGCAAGTGCCAGTCCGTTATGTTTGCGCCCAGCCTGTCACTTGCGTAATGTCTATGACACTATTACCGTTTGGACCAGTGAATGTAGGTTCCTCTCCGCGGTTGAGTACGTTTAGATTGTTTTCAGATATAAAATCTTCAAACAATCTCCCGCGACTGTTTTCGATTTTGCTGCCCCATGTGGGCGATTTACTATTGATGTCTCCTGCCAACAAAATTTCGCCTTTAGACCTCAACTGCACCACCGCGGACCTCAAAAACCCTAAATTTTCCTCGAATCTATCCTCCGTTACCTGTCTCGCGAAGGGTGGTAGGTTTACAGAGATTGCGTAAAAGGTACTTTTCCCAGAAAGGATTTGAAAAATCCCGCCATAAAGATTACGTTTTACGGGGTCTGTAATTATTACGGCCGCTCTTGTGTTCATTTGTTGCATTACATGTTAATTAATATCCTCCACAATTCTAAAACGCGAGGGAAAACCGGCGACTTTTCCTCGAATAACATGTGGCTCTTGTATAAAAACTACCTGGATTTTATCCCTAACTATTTTTTCTATTAGCGCAGCTTTTCCTAGAATAATCTGTTATTGATTTGATTTTCCTAGAATAATCTGGAGACACATAATTGTTTTTTTTTTAATTTCAATAGTTTTAACAGCCATAGTCGGTTCTGGCTATTAACGACTCTCTCATTTTTATTGCCACGGGGCAAACTAAACTGAACGATGGGTGGTCTTTTGGGCCTTCCCGTTTGCTCCTAATACAAAGAATGCACTTAGCATTTTTTGCTTTGTATGACTTAAATCATGGTCTCCGTTACATCTGGCGCAAACTTGTTTTTCGCGGCACATTTTAGCAATATGTCCTATTTTTAAACACTAGTAACGACTTCTAAATAATCACGGACACGGTGCGGGCTCCAGCCTACCGATACCTCTCTGTCTACTATTATGTTTCTGACTTTTGGAGAAACCGCGAAAACAAAGTTTGCCCTATCTTTACTATTCCTGCAATTGAATTTGTGAGAGAATTTCTTCTCTCTCTGTTGCGAGTTTTCCGCCATGAGGTGATTTTGCACGCGCAGACTACTTGCTAGCTTTTCTATAGTTATATCTTTCTTAACAGCATAGAAGACAACGTAGGATTGTCTTTCATCTTCGGCTCTGACCGTGCAGTGTTTCATGCTGCTTTTAACTTTTCCCCTAAGTTTTTCAGCATCTGACTTGGACGGGCAATTAACAACTACGGACCCGTCTTTCGTCATTCTAATTGATATCACCCTGATTCCAGCTTCGACGATCTCGATAGCCTTTATCCGGTCCTCTCTAATTTTGTCAGAGTTTTCGCTCTCTATATTGTTTTTAATAAAAACTAAATTTGTCTCACTTACCTTCTGGCTGTAAGTGGCTCTGGGGGTCGGCTGGGTGGAGGCGGCGGCGGTGACGGCTGATGGGGAGGCCTGTGGGGCGGTTTGTGCTGCTCTTCCTTCCTTCACTTTACGGTTTTCCTCCCTCAGGTTCTCCGGTTCTCAGCATCCTTCTTGGATTCTCGGGCACGGACTTCTCGGAGGATTCCACAAAGCTCGCCGATGTGGCCGATAAGCTCCAACGAAGATCCTCTTTGGTTTCTTGACGTATCGCCTTGGCGTGCGAGATTTTGCCAATCTTCTTGACCAAGTGCGTGATTTTATTCTCCAAGATGTTTTCTTCTGCCGTGTCGGCTAAATTTTCGGGCACGGGTTCGACTATCGCCACAACATTTAGATACCTTCTGGTAATTATTCTCTTCTTCTTTTTTTTCATAACTTTTATCCACTTCGAGTAGTAACCTTCCTCTTTCGAGGATTGTGCCTTCTCCATTTACACTAACTTGCCACTAACTTGCACTAAATCGCCACTAATTTGCACTGAATTTATTTGTTGAATAAATTAAATAAATAAACACATAAAGAAGAAAGGCATTTTAAAAATAAAGAGTGGTGGTGTGAAGAAATAGAAAGATTAGCAGACATTAAAAAGAAAGCTTATCAAACTTGGCTACAATCTAAAAAAATAGAAGATAGAACGATCTATGCACACTGGAATAGAGAAGTTAAAAAACTTGTAACAAAATAGAAAAATGAGATTTGGGAAAAAAGATGCGAGGAGATGGAGAGGTGCATGGAAGGAACAAAGGTTTCGGAAGCGTGGAAGGCAATCAAACATATTAGAAAAGAAGGGCAAGTGAATAAAATTGAACTAATAAGTATGGAGGAGTGGGAAACATATTACAAAGAACTGCTAACAGAAAAGAGAAAGGAGTTCCACATTGATAACCTGGATATAGAGACACCCACAAATGAAGAAGTAAATGCGATAACGATAGGGCAGGGGCAGGGCCAGGATTTCCTGCAGGGCCAGGAAATATCCCAATTGAACTAGTTAAAAATGGACCAGAATTATTACTAAAGCTGAAGATCTTCAACAAATGTCTAATAGAAGGCGACAACATTCCAGAAGATTGGAATATTGCTCATATGAGCTCAATATATAAAAAAGGAGACAGAAGACAATGTAGTAACTATAGAGGGATCAGCGTAACTAGTGCGCTTGGGAGGTTGTACGGCCGGATACTAAAAAAAAGAATTGAAAGCAGCATCAAAGAAGTAGAGGAGCAAAGTTGCTTCCGAGCCGGGAGATAATGCATTGACAATATATTTGTTATTCAGCAAAATATAGAAAAGCGGAAAGATAGAAATCTACCCACACACCTATTATTTATTGGCTTGGAGAAAGCTACGGTACCCTGGAAAAAGCTTTTTGAAGCATTGACGAGGATTGGGATAAATAGTGTATACTGTCGGGCAATCATAAATATATATATCGAGTCAAAAAGTGCAGTCAAGATAGGAAACGTTATATCGCGGCCTTTCCGTACAACGAAAGGATTAAGACAAGGCTGCAGCCTGTCTCCTACATCCTACAGCTATTTAAAATATACATACAAGAGGCACTAACAAACTGGAGAAGAAAAACCGCAGGAATGGGAATAAGAACAGGTGAACATTGTTTGACAAGCCTGCTATTTGCTGACGACCAAGTGATAATAGCAAGTGATGAAAGAGATATAAATTATATGTTAAGAAAATTGAAAGAAGAGTATTCGGAATGGAAGTTAAACATGAATATGTCAAAAACAGAATATCTTCGTCTCGGGGAACAAGGAGAAGACCCAGAACTGAAGTTAAGAAAGATTATAAAATGTAGGGCATACAAATATTTAGGAACTATCATCTCAGAAGAAGGAACAACAAAAAAGGATATAGAAAATAGACTTGGACAAGGGAAAAAGGCTATCTGCTTGTTAAATTCAATGCTATGGTCAAATGAAATTAAACTAAAAACAAAAATGAGGGTATACAAATCTATTGTAGAACCAATAACAACTTATGGTTCAGAATGTTGGCAAGTTTCACAAAGAGATTAAAAAAGTATAGAAGTAGTAGAAATGGACTTTCTACGAAGAGCTTGTCAAACGTCCAAACTAGATCGTGTAAGAAATGAACATATAAGAAGACAGACGAAGAGAGTCTATGGCACTACAGACGACATAGAAACACGACAATTAAAGTGGTATGGACACATGCAAAGGATGACGGGAGAAAGATGGCCTAAAATAGCATTCCAATATATACCAAGAGCAAGGAGAAGAAGAGGCAGACCAGCAATAAAATGGATAGATGGTATTATGGAAACCACATAAACGTTAACTTTGGGTGTCTCAGATATAATACCTTTTATACCTGGAGCGGATTATCTGTCCGGAGCGCTCGGATTCAACACGTCCGTACTGGTTGGGGTTGTCGGGCCCCGAGGTACAGCAGATATTTGATGCTTTAGGATTATCCTTATTTTTTTCAATTTTAAATTTTATTGGTTGGGTCTTCTTTTATCCAATGAGGAGGACCGTCTCAGTTTTTTCTGGCGCTTGATTGAGGTTTTTGGATTTCATCCATTTCATGATTTGCTCTATAGCGTGGTTGGCCGTTTGCATCAGATCTTCTTCTGTTCTGACTGTTACCACTAGAGCCAAGTCGTCTGCAAAGATAACAACTGTTGCCCACAAAGGTAGCCATAATCTCCATACATTGTCGTATAGCACATTCCACAACTTTGGGCTACTGTCGATCCTTGTGAAACACTGCTGCTTCTCTCTTCCGTTTGCAGAACCCCTTTAAGAATTAGTTTCTACCGCTAAAGTATCTCCTCATCATACTTTGTCAATATGGTGGCGTACCTCTTGATGTTAATCATTCGTTGAAGCACTGCTTCCAGCTAGCGCTGTTAAATGCATTTCTAAGTTTAGCAGCGCACACAGTATTCCTGTTATTTGCATGCCAGACTTGGCCTATTCCCCAATCTCTAAGACAGATCTTAGCTCTAAAATTATGGATTTTCCTTGCCAGAAGCCAAATTGTTTTTCTGATAGTCCATGCCCGGTCTTTCTTCTTTTATTCTGCGTAGTAAAGAGTTTTCCCGGCAGAGTTTTCCCGACACATCCAGTGGGCAAAAAGGTCTATAGGATATATGGTACCCAATTTCTTTATATCCTTTTCTGATGAGGATTAGCTTTGCTTGTTTCCATCTAGCCGGAAAGTTAACCGCTGTGAGCAGCGTGTTCATAGTGTCCAATACAAAACTTGCTTGATACTAAGCAGCTATTTTTACAAGTTCAGATGGTACTCCAGATGGATGAGACTAGACAGACAACACTAAACTGACAAAACTAGACCGACAGAATGAGATAAACAAGTCTATTGATACCAGAGAAGATAATATACACAGTGCTGAGAAAACTGAATAGGCAACTTTGCTGATAGAAATTTTTATAGAACTAATATAACAAGGTTTTCAATTCTCTGTTTGAATATCATTCTGATATATATATATATATATATATATATATATATATATATATATATATATATATATATATATATATATATATATATATATATATATATATATATATATATATATATATATATATATATATATATATATATATATATATATATATATGGGTTCTGGACTCCTAGGTGGAGCATAGAGCCTCCATAAGCACCCTCCAGCGGACCCTATTCTGGGCCATTGCTTTGGCTTCACTCCAAGAGGTTTTCTGGGCTTTTAGTTCATCTAACACTGTTCTCCTCCATGTTTGAGCCGGTCTTCCTCGTCGTCTCGTTCCTTTGGGATTCCAGTCTAGTGCTGCCCTTGCAATGTCGGCTGGTTTTCTTCTTAGAATGTGGCCGATCCATCCCCATTTTCTTTTCTTAATGTCGTGCTCTATTGTTTCTTCTCCGCATCGTTTAAGAAGTTGCTCATTAGTAATTTTCTGTGGCCAGAAGATTCTGAGGATGATTCGTAGACATTTGTTGGCGAAAACCTGAAGTTTATGTTTTGTAGCATTAGTGTTTGTCCAGGTCTCACATCCATATAAGAGGATTGCTTTGACGTTTGTTCTATATAAACGCAGCTTGCTCTTTGTTTTTATGATGTTGGACCTCCATATTGTGTTTAGTTGCCTGAATGCCATCTGTGCTTTTTGAATTCTGTTTAGAATGTCTAGGTCTGTTCCGCCCGTCTCGTTGAGAATGCTTCCTAGAGACTGAAACTTTTCTACATTCTCAATTGGTTGGTCGTTTATTTGAAACGGTGCGTCGTTATTTGTGTGCATTCGCATCGCTTTTGTTTTTGAGACATTTATTTTCAACCCTATCTTCTGTGCCATGTCTGATAGTAGGGTGAGTTGCCTTTGCATACTTTCATAGGTATGCGAAAAAAGGCAAATGTCGTCTGCGTATTCGAGATCTTTGAGATTAGAGTAAAGAGACCATCGAATACCATCGTTTGGTCTGCAAGACTTTTCCAGGATATAGTCAAGAGCAATGTTAAAAAGCAAGGGAGAGAGCACACATCCTTGCTTCACTCCTGATCTCACCGGAAAAAGGTTGCTATGTGCTCCGCTATGCAGGATACTACATGATACGTGATGGTACAGTTCTCTAATCGTGTCGATGATTTTTGTTGGCACGCCTCTTGTCCGTAGTATCTTCCATATAGCAGAGTGGGATAGGCTGTCAAAAGCACGTTCAAAGTCGATGAAAACAAGATATAGTGGCGATCGCCATTCAACGGATTGTTCTATAATTATTCTTGTTGAATTTATGTGGTCTATGCATGAGCGGTTTGGGCGGAAGCCTGCTTGGTTTGGACGCAGTATGGGTTCGAATGCTTCTGCCAGCCTATGTTGGATTACACTTGCAATAATTTTGTTTATGGTATTTAACAGCGTTATTCCTCCCCAATTTTTGCATTGCGTTAGGTCTCCTTTCTTTGGCAGTTTGATAATGAGACCATGTTTCATTTCTGCTGGAATTTCTTGGTTTGTCCGGATCCCTTTTATTATTTTTGCAAGTAGAGGTGCAATCCATTTAGGGTCTACCTTGATTAGTTCGGCAGGTATGTTGTCTACCCCTGCCGCTTTGTTGTTTTTCAGCTGCTTGATGGTATTTAGTATTTCTGTTTTTGAAGGCGCGTCTATTTTTATATTCAGCTGTTCATTTGCATTGGCTTCTGGAGCTATCTCAAGTTCGTCTTCCGTGGGTGAGCTGAGCATATCAGCAAAGTATTCCTTCCACCTATCGAGCTGAGTTTCTGGGGTGGTCAGTGGGCGGTTTTCTTTGCTTCTAACTATATTTGTGGTCTTTGTGTGCTTTTTGGAGAGCTTGTTTGTCAGTGTGTAAAGAGTCCTCGAGTTGTTATTTTTGGCTGCTTCTTCTGCTTGCTCACATATCAGGTCAATCCATATTCGCTTGTCTTTTTTGGCAGATGCTTTAATTTGTTTGTATAGTTGTGTATATCTCCAGATTGCATCATTTTTTGTCATCGAAGTTTTGCACTGGAGTACCAGTTTCTTCGCATCCTTTCTGTCTTGTATAAGTTGCCATGTTTGGTCTGAGATCCAGTCTTTTCGATTTCTTTCCTTTGTGCCAAGGGTTGTTTTGGCCGATTCGAGTAGTGTCTTGGCTAAGCCATCCCAAGATGTTATGGGATTTTGGTCTGCATTTTCATGCAGGTTTGTTAGGAAAACTTTTTTGCAGTTTGGTTGGCGCAGTTTGTGTAGGTTGAACTTTACTCTCTTTGATTGTTCAGGTTTCTTTGGTAGGGCCAGTTTGATTCTGAACGTGCCGAGCAGAAGGTGGTGGTCGCTGGCAATGTCTGCACCCCTTTTGTTTCTGACATCAAGTAGGGACCTCCGCCATGTATGTGACTTTGTGGATTTGCTTGTGTGGGAACACTCATCATTCTGATATTGCATGTCAATTGAATAATTAAATAAGGAAAGACAAAATTCCTTTGATTTATAATTTGTATAAATTTGGTGGATCTAAACCACTATTTGTTCAGTTTTTTCTCTCATTTCTTGACTATCTAGATTAGTCTCTATAACCTTGGCTGTCTAGATTTGTATATTTGTTGTTGTCCGTATAGTCTTGTCAGCCTAATCTTGTCTTTTTAATCTTGTCTGTCTATTCTTATTTGTCTCGTCTTGTCTGTCTGGTCTTGTCTAACATTGGCTGTGTTCTTTAATCATGTCTCTTTAGTATGCTCTGTCTAATATTGTCTGTATTTGTCTATCTATTTTTTTGCTGCGTAGGGGGGGTGGGGGAGGATTGATAATTAATCTAATAATTAATCCTCGAAAAGATTGATTCTTTATTAGAAACCTAACGAGCTAATTTGGGTGAAATTGCAAAATGTTCTAGTGTAAAAAGTGACATAAAAATAAATGGAGTGTGTATTATTGCTCCCCCGCCAAGGGGTGGATTGATACAGAGATTAGTTAGGAAAGAAATATGGATAAATCAGTAATCAGTATGTTGATTATTACGTTAGAAACTAGTTTATAATTATGCTAAACATAAAAACCCTCACTTACTCTATGTTAAAAGAGGAAATATTCTCCTCAAAAGTGTACAAATGAGATAGCCGTACGGTTGCATTTTTATGTGGAGTAAGTTTTAACACGACGTTCGTAAAGTTTGCATAAGCCATATCCGGCTCTTTCGGAAACGTAAACCTTATTCTCCCGAAGCCTTGACGTTTTCGCAAGTAAGACACTTCATACTCAGTCATTGAAGACTTGTTTAACACTTGTGCCACGTAATAAACACATCTCTTTTGTCCTAATTTGATCAGCAAGAAATCATTAGTACTTATATCAAAAGCAGACAGCTTTTCTTTCTGTTCACAATCCACTTCCTGAATAGACTCCAAATCAGAATTGATGTCATTGATATCACTATCTGAATCTAGACTTATTGGGTCCTCTTCATTTTCTGAAGATGATTCTACTAGACGCTCATTTTTTTAGTCCGTTTAGTTTTCTTCAGAAACTAACTTTAACTCGCTTCTTTCTTTTTTCTTCTGCCTGTAGTTCCAATCTTTCCTTCACTGGCGAATCTGTGTCTTGTCTTCCTCTACCAGTTCGTTTTCGTACAGGCGCCTTTCAGACGCCGGTCTAATGATTTCTGGTGATAAAATACTAGTATATTCGAACGGAACATATGATCCAGAAGCCATAGCTAGAAGGGTTGTTTTTTTAGAAGGTTCTACAGTGGAGAGAAGTGGATGTGACTCCAAAGTTTCTGGTGCTTTTAGTATGGTAGTGTCCAAGTTGTTTTTTAGGGGGTTCTGGTGCAGAGTAACGTAGTTGTGATCCCAAAGTTTCTGGTGCTGGTATAGTAGTGTTCGAATTGATGGTATCTTCAGCGAGATCTGGAGGGGAGTAAAGTGGATGTGCTTGTGCTACCCTGGTGGCAGACGTTTCTGGTCGATCTGTCACATACGCCGCGCTGAAGTCTGCATCGGAAAATTTTAACCTATCAAGTGTCCAAATACCAGGCTTGCTGAACCCGCTTGTAATATTTCTCATCAAAAATGCTTCAAAGTAAGCTATTTTGATTAAAGCCGGTAGATCATAGATTGTGAGGGTTCGCCCTGGATGGTTTAGATGCCAGTTATTAAACACCACGGACAATTTTGATTTGAAAGGTCCGAATATTGATATGTCTATAGGCTGCAATCGATGGGATGTATGCGGTGGAAACGATAATAGAACAATACTTTTCTTTGCAAATTATTTTTCTTTGCAAAAACGAACAGCGTTGAATGAAGCATGAGATTCATGATTGTCTAGAAGCAGTAGAATTGGTTGTTCGCGAGAGCAACTACTGTGCTTTTTTATGTGTTCTAAAACTTTCGAAAATGCTTCTGATGTCATCCATCCGCTTCTTGTTGCTAATCCAACCGAACCTTCAGGTGCGCGGATTTAATGGCGGGCGCAGCGGGCGCGCGCCCAGGGCCCCCGACCTCCAAGGGGCCCCGCAAAACCTATCTTTACACTTTTCTAATGACAATAAGTTGGGTTTCAAATGTGCAATTTTAAATAAGTGCATTAAGTGCATTTTAATTAAATGCATAATCTTTGAATTATTGATTACTGAATTAATGATTACTGATCTAAAAAAGGCGGCCTACATTTTATATTTTCTTTTCATTGGTAGCTGGAAAATGAAACGAAATCTATCAGAAGCTAAACAAAAGACAAAATGAAAAGAGACGCGAGCAAGCTGGTAACCAACAGAAAGCAGCATTGGACAAATTTATAACTGGCCCTGGTCACTCAGGCCATCATAATTCGAGCAGCAATGAAAATGAAGAACATAGAGCTTCCATGAGTTAACGAAAAGAGTTAATTGAAGTTTGAAAACCAAGGTATAGAAAGCAACAATGATGACAAAAATGAAGACCTAACCTAACCTAACCTAACCCAACCTAACCTAACCCAACACTTTCTATACCCAACTTCATATTTGCCTCGGATACATCGGGCCTATCCGTCATTTTCTTATAAATACGCGGCATTTTGAGTGAAGCTCATGCTGGAAAAATAGTAAAAAGTAAGGTATTACATTTGTCGTATCAAGCCACATATCAGGGGGAGGATTGATACAGTGTATCAAGTATCAATCCTCCCTTGGTTATCTGTATCAATGCTCCCCACAACCAACATAAGTAATAAACTGTAGGGGTAAATAGTACAGTTGTTGGTCAGTAGGTAGTGATTGGTCATAGTTTGAAAACTATATAACTGTAAGACAATCTTTTGGTTACATAATTGTTTATTAACAGAAGAAAATTCTATATTCTTTTCTGTATTGTATACAATCCATAACTTTGTTATAACTTAAAGTTTCATGTATGTATTTAATTAATAAAATGACCAGTCCGAGATTTACGTCATTTTAGACAGAAATGTACAAAAAGTAACCTTACTATTTCTAGTTATTTTCATGATTTAATAATGATTTTTGTGCTGATTTTTGGCATTTGTAAATGAATACAGGTTTATATTATCGAAATAAAAAGTTTTTTGATAAAAATAAAGTACTGACTGTGAAAAATATGATAAGACAATAAATATCGTACGATAAACAGTTTTTATAGTGATAGATCATCCGACCAATTAGTATTTTGACGTTAGAGTAACTATGTGACAGTTATTTCTACAGTGTTTAACCTACAAATAAGACTACAAGAAAAATATTCAGTACACAATTTTAAAGCTATTAAAAATGAAAAATCTATTTTACTTTAATTTATTTTTGTATTTGTTATTGTAGTTAGTGAAAATACTAATGTATTTATTTTTAGGTTAAATACGCTATTGTTAATATACATAAAATGGAAAACGTAAGAAAAGGTACAATCTTAAAACAATCGAAACACAGCCTGAATATATAAATATATTCAACCTTTCTGGAGCTATTATTATATATATTCAACAATTACTGAGTCTTTTTAGGACTACCAAAACAAATCTCGTGTGAAATATGCCAGTTATTTACCAGTTTTATAAAAAAATATAAAATATGCATAAAAAAATGCAGTTTAAAATGGGATGTCACAATGCACAGCTTCAAAAAAGTATGGTATTCCCAAACCAACAATTCAATTTAGAATTATTGATGCATTAATCAAATCTACTACAGGTCCGTCTCCTGTATTAGGATGCAATGCAGAAGAGGACCTAGTACGTTGGATAATTGATTGTCAACGAAGAGGATTTTCTAGAGATCAATATACAAGCTATTGTCAAAGAGTTTTTGGATCAAAGTAAAATAAAAAATCCTTTTTTTTCAATTAGTTTTTCAATTAGTTTCGTTAGAGAAACTCAGTCAGAAGCCTTTGACAGGTCACAAAAAATGCCTAGAGAACGGTTTTCCACATCTACTTCATTAATAATTGTTGTGTAGAATTGTTCAATTGCCGCTACTGTGTATTTATGTTTGCAAAAACCATGCTGTTGTGAAGAAATAATTTGGTATTTTGTTAAGAAGGGTTTTAATCTTGTCTCCATACAGTATTCTAATATTTTAGCTTCATCAGGGATGAAGCAGGGATATTTTAGCTTCAAGTCATCAGGGAATATTTCGGTTCCCTCTAGTTTTGTCTATCTAGCCTTGCTTGTCCAGTCTTGTCCGTCTAGTCTAGTCTGCCTAGTCTTGTCTGTCTAGTCTTATTTGTCTAGTCTTGCCAGTCTACTCCTGTCTGTCTAATATTTGTTTAATGCTGTTGTTCGGATTCAATCTATTTTATGGAAGTCTTTGGATTTCTGTGTTTCAAAGTTATCTCAACAATATCTCAATCCGGCGTTATAAATTGAAGTGGATAAGACAAGGTACTTTGATCGCAACTTCGCAAAGTCCCGAGCAAGTATAATCAATCTAATGGGAAAAATTATTACTTGACTGTAACGAGACTAGATGAACTACACGTTGTGAAAGATTAGAGTCTCAACTTAAGATAAAACGAGGGGTGGCAGATTAAGGCCAGGCAGAGAAGACTAGACAGGCGATATTAGATCATCGGAGGATCAATTTAGGTCCATAAATTATTCTTGTTGAAGCATTTTCTGGTTGATGGGAATTTAATCTTGATGGGGGTTAGTGGGAAAGCGGTGGCTTACGGGAAGATCTTGTTCAGTCCGGTCGGGAAATCGGAGATACGGCACGTTCGGCCTGGCAGTAAATATTGTGGCTTAGCGGTTTATACTAACTACCCTCATAAACTAAACCAACACGACAAGTATGGAACTTAAGTAATCAAACAATTTACCTCTCAGTTCAAATATGTCTACTCCCATGTAATCTCTAGCTTTCTATCTCTAGTTTCTTTAGTTTTAACTCTATAGCCATTTCTATCCAGTTTTATTTGTCTAATTTTCTTTTATCTATGTCTTCTTTTATCTGTCTCCTGTTAACCTCTCTTGTCTGCCTATAAACATCAAGAGATAGAATTGTTATTCTTGTACAATTTGGACTACTCTCGCGAATCTGGAATTTCGTTCTATCGAGGTTAATTGAAACTTCGCTCTTAAAGGCATGTTCAATCTAAACCGGGCTATGCTAAAACTCGATTTGCTAGATCGTTAACATAATATAAAACCAATTAAGATCAAAACATATTGAGCATATAATACCTCTTCAGGCATATCCAAATAATCATGTCGTTATAATCGTGAACTTTCTTTTAAGTAACGAAGCCTATGTACAGATATTTAAATAAATAAATAAATCAATGAATATTTATTATTAAGATTTTTATTTTTTATGATCAAGTTTAGTCCTGAGTATATAAACGATTCTATAACAATTCCTCTGCCTTGCCTTGTCTGCCTAGCCATGTCATTCTACACTTGTCTGTCTAGTATTGTCTGTCTATAGCATTGTCTGTTTAGCCTTGTCTGTCTAGCCTTGCCTCTCTTGTCTTGTCATTTTAATCTTGTCTGTCTAGTCTTCTTTGTCTAGTCTTGTCTGTCTAGTCTTGTCTACAGACTAGACAGACTTGAGTAGACAGACAAGACTAGATAGACAAGACTAGGCAGACAAGACTACGCAGACAAAACTAGGCAGTCAAGACTAGGCACACAAGACAAGGCCGACAAGACTAGACAAACAAGACTAGACAGACAAGACTAGACAAACAAGAATAGACAGATAAGACTAGACAAACAAGACATAGCATTGTCTGTTTAGCCTTGTCTGTCTAGCCTTGCCTCTATTGTCTTGTTATTCTAATCTTGTCTGTCTAGTCTTCTTTGTCTAGTCTTGTCTGTCTAGTCTTGTCTACAGACTAGACAGACTTGAGTAGACAGACAAGACTAGATAGACAAGACTAGGCAAACAAGACTACGCAGACAAAACTAGGCAGTCAAGACTAGGCAGACAAGACAAGGCAGACAAGAAACGACTAGACAGACAAGTCTAGATAAACAAGACTAGACAGACAAGACTAGAGAGACAAGACTAGACAGACAAGACTAGTCTGTCTAGTCTTGTCTGTTTGGTCTTGTCTGTCTAGTCTTGTCTGTCTAGTCTTGTCTGTCTAGTCTTGTCTGTCTAGTCTTGTTTGTCTAGTCTTATCTGTCTATTCTTGTTTGTCTAGTCTTGTCTGTCTAGTCTCGTTTGTCTAGTCTTGTCTGTCAAGTCTTGTTTATCTAGACTTGTCTGTCTAGTCGTTTCTGTTTAGTCTTGTCTGCCTTGTCTTGTCTGCCTAGTCTTGACTGCCTAGTTTTGTCTGCGTAGTCTTGTCTGCCTATTCTTGTCTATCTAGTCTTGTCTGTCTACTCAAGTCTGTCTAGTCTGCTTAGTCCGTCTAGTGCGTCTAGTCCGTCTAGTCCATCTAGTCCGACTAGCACGTCAAGTCCGTCTAGTCCGACTAACCTAATAAATTAAGGTTATCGGGAAGAGACTGGTACAAGGACCAAAACCGTGACACTGCCATCAAAATATACAGCACAAAAGACAACACGGTTACTAACAGCGACAATGGTCTCGGCTTCGTCTGGGTAGCACTAAAGAAGTTAGTTATATAAAGCTGCAACTACTCACCCAACGACAGCTGGAAGCCTCGCTAAGCGAGCTGAGAAACAGCATCAGTTGGCAAAAATGCAAGGACATGATCGTAGCAGGAGACTTTAACGTTAAATCTGCGCTCTGGGGGAGCAAGAAAAACGAAAAGAGAGGAGTCATTGTCGCGGAATGGCTTGCTTAACTGGACCTGGGGGTGATAAACAGGGGCGAGAAACCAACGTTTCACAGACGGGAGTCGAGCTCCATAATTGATTTTATACTTGTCACTGCTCCGCTGGTAGGCAAAGTCAAAAAATGGGAAGTTCTTGATCGAGAAACCCTCAGCGACCAGGCTCTAGCATGCCCTCACCCTGAATGCGACTGACTTCGAGGCGACTTACGTCTGCAATAAATAATTGCTCATAACGTTGAAAGAACCGCTACTTATATAAATAGGGTTTGGACAGAAAATCATGTACTAACTCTCAAAATCCACACTTGCGAAACCGCGGGCCAAAGTTGTATAGCCATAATAGTATATTACGTAACGTGAGTTGTAAGAAGCATATTACGTACCAGCGGAATAGTTACGCACGACCCGCCTAAGTGCGCGGGGAGTCCGTAATTCCGCGATTACGTAATTGCCTTACTCGAGTTATGTACGATACTTTATCTACGACCACACTAAATTTTTTCTGTTTAATCAGAAAAATATATTTTATGTAATACATTATTTAACATTATAATAAACAAACAGTTGCATTTTCATATATAACTGTTAATCGACATTATTTAACTTGATAGAAATTAAAAGAAATACATTCTTAATGGTTACATACCTTATTATTTAGTACTTATTTGGGATAAACTGGAATAAAAGTGCTCATAGATATAGGCAGCCCAATGTACGCAATGTCAATTTCCGTTAGTTTGAATTGTGGCACGGGGGGCGCTGAAGGTATGAGCACTTAGTAGCAGCTCTCAACCAATCAACGAATCGTAAACCGAACGCACGTGTTATCAATCAGAACTTATCATTAATCGCGGACTGTGACATACGTGTGTACTATGTATTTACATAGTCCACGAACTGTACAATAATGGGCATTTACAATAGTGGTCGTAAATAAATATATTTCTTCATTTTATTTAGAATAGATAAGATTTGTTAATTTGCTCCATGATGAATTTCGAACTTGGTCATACTATTTGAATTGTGTGCTGTTCTATTTCTCTATCTGAGCTCTATATATAAATTACGAGAATCAGAAAATATGCGCCCTTATCTCACTGGACGTGAGCAACGCCTTCAACGCGGCCTGCTGGAAAGACATCCTCGATGAGGCGACGCGGCGTAGATTCGCACCATACCTTCTGGCGATGATAGACAGCTGAAAGAGAGGTCGTCGTCGAATCAGACAACGGCTGCACTACAAAGGATATCCTCAGTGCAATGCCGCAGGGATCTGTGATGGGCTCGACACTATGGAACATAGTGTTCTCATAGTGGACTCTACGCCTTCAGGCAGCTCAAGTTTGAGGACTCTGTCATGTCCTCAAACTTGAGCTGCCTGAAGGCGTAGGCTTTCCGTCGGCTTTGCAGACGATCTCGCACTTTTAGTACGAGCCAAAACCGAAGAGGGTCGAATGAGGAAGGCCAATAAAGCGATGCTGTTGATTGGCTCGTGGATGGACAACAAAATGCTCAAGCTGACTCCGGAAAAACGGAAAAGGTCCTATTAACGGGAAAGCGGAAAATTGGGGACATCCAATTTAAGCTGAGGGACACAGTCATCATACCAAAGAGTACCATAAAATACTTGGGGTTGAAATAGATAAAAATCTATCATTCGGAGAGCACGTTCAAAAAGCAGCCGATGAAGCCCAAAGAACCCTATGCGCGTTGGAAAGGCTAATGCGTAACGTTGGAGGACCTAGAAGCAGCAAAAGAAAACTGCTGTGCTCGGTGGCGTTATGTTTGGTTATGTGGCCGAAGCTGGGAGCGGTCCAGAGAACGCTCGCAATTCGAGCCAGCAGTACCTACAGGACCGTGTCAAAGGAAGCGTCACTGGTAATTGCGGGCATGCCGCCAAGTCATAGAGAAGCTAAACATATTCTCACGGATTTAGAGAGACTCAGTTCCAGTAGTCAACAAAAAAGAAATAAAAAGACGTCAAGAAGAGACCTACTCCGAGCAGAAGCACTGGGAACCAAGCACCAAGGGACAGTGGACCAAACTCCTGATAAACGACGTGGAAGAATAGATCACCAGGAAGCACGGAGAAGTAAATACCACCTCACTCAGGTACTCAGAGGCCATGGGTGTTTTCGGGACTATCTCCACAAAATTGGCAGAGCCTCTGACAGCCTGTGCGAGTACTGCGGGGAGGAACACCGTGTGGCGCATACTATATACTCGTGCTATAGATGGGACACCGACAGGAGCACCAATATAACCAAACAATATATAACCGTGAAAGACAGTACCCTACATGCTGCAGTCTGAACTCAATTGGGAAAACGTTCAAGGCATTATACGTAATATAATTACTTATAAGGAGCAAGACGTGAGAACCGGGCAGCAAATAGAACAAGAACGACAAAACCCGAACCCCTAATCAGCATAACTGGATGGGGGAAGTAAGGTACGTTCCTAAATATATTAATATACCAGCATCATGAAGTCAGGCGAAGAGCATATAAATTCTCCTTTGGAAAATGCCAAAATCAAGATTGAACACATTTACACTGGTCCAAATACTAGTAATCTTTATGACGATATGGTCAAATGTAACCACGATGGGCTCCTTATGGCTCATAGTTCCAAAATGTATCCAACAGAGGATTGCACTTTCTTCCAAGTCTTAGGCAGAGTCATGAGTGGAACTTTACATGTTGGAACGAATGTAAGAGTACTTGGAGAAAATTACACGTTACAAGATGCAGAACATTCCAGGATTTTGACGGTCGGCCGTCTTTGGATTTAAGAATCTCGTTATAAGGTTGAGCTCAACAGAGTTCCAGCTTGTAACAAGGTGCTTATTGGGGGTATCGATCAATCCATCGTTAAAACAGCAACAATAATAGATTAGGTGATCCACGACGACCTTTGCATATTTAGACCTTTGAAGTTCAACACGCAAAGTGTTTGGACCGTGTCTCACGAAAATCAAATTTTCCCGTTTGAAACAGGGCTAACCTAATCACTTACCTGTTAGGGCAGCTCGCCCTCCTTTTTCGACCTAATACACCGTCGTCTCCGCCGTCGTCTGGTCCCAGGCCCAGGGTGTGAAAGGAGGAGGGTGGTCGGCCTGCCGCGCCGACCAGAATCGGGAAACCGAAGAAACTAGGCAAGAAACCGCATGGATACACGACTTAACCACTTACGAATTAATGCTACCGCATCCGGGGCAGCCGATGCGCCAGCTTTGGGAACCAGGGATGCTGGTGAGAAGTGGACTACTGGCCAAAGACTCAGGTTAATCACACCGAAATCAGAAATACGAATCGCCGCATGGAATGTGCGAACGGGACATCACGTTGGTCAAAAGGAAATTATCGCCAAGGAATTATTGAAATGCAAAATATCGATCTGTGCATTATCAGAACTGCGGCTCACAGGATCTGGGACAATGAAGGTTGACCCACCATCAATCGACGAGACGATGACGCTATTCTATTCTGGTGGCGACAAACGAGAAGCGGGCTTTTTACGTTGGCTTTATGGTTGATCGACGGCCCTCTGCCAGTGTTATCGCATTCCAACCGATATCCGAGCGTCTGGCGGTTATCACTATTGATGGAACGATTAAGACCCATATCGTATCCGTCTACGCCCCAACTGAGACCAGCCCGGACACAAACAAGGATGAATTTTATGCCCAGTTTCAACACACACTGGATACAATACCCCAAACCGAATTAATCGTACTTATGGGCGACTTTAATGCACATACGGGTGCAGATCGAACCGGTTGGGAAGAAATGATTGGAAAATTCGGATACGGGGAAATAAATGACAACGGATTACCCCTCTTATCATTTGCAGCGTCAAACAACTTGATCATCGGCAACAGCATCTTTCGTCACCCCCTCAAACATCAACTCACGTGGCGAAATCCATCCGGCAACGATTAGGCGATGTTGGACTACATTTTGGTCAACACCAGATTCCGATCGACGCTCAAAGATGTAAGTGCGATGCGTGGACCCGACTGTGGATCAGACCATTATCTTGTACGAGTGAAACTACAATTGAAATTACAAAGAGCAAAGAAAAAGGCACCACCATCAGCCAAGAGGAACTGGGCCTGTCTGCGAGACCCTGAAACCAGGCGAAAATTTCAAATCGCATTATCCAACAAATTTGCAGCACTCACGATACCAGTCGATATCAACATAGAAGAAAAACAACTTTCTGAGTCTATTGTCGGGTGTGCAACGGAGCTGTGTCCGCCCATCCGTCGACGGACGCAGCAATGGATATCGGACGACTGTCTCAATCTAGTCGACCAGCGGAAGCAAATGAAACACGTCGATTTCAAACAATACCGACGATTGAACAAAGAAGTTCGACAGAAAATGAAATTGGAACGGGAAGCTTACTGGAATAACATCGCGGCTGACATGGAAGAAGCAGCGTCAAGGTATGAGTACCGGACGCTGTACCAGACAATCCGACGGTTAAGTGGCAAAACAACATCAACAAATGACAATATCAAAAAATTGGATGGAACTTTCGTGACCTCTCCTCAGGAACGTCTACAGCGGTGGAGAGAATTCTTTCATCAGCTGTACAACCACAATCCGCCAGTAGGTCCAGCACCCGAACTGCCGATTATTGAGCAGCCGATAAATCAGTTTCCCGATACTGAACCAACAATCAATGAGGTGAAGACGGCAATAAAATCCCTGAAAAATGGTAAAGCGCCGGGAGGAGATCAAGTAACTGCCGAAATGATCAAAGCCGGGGGAGACGTCTTATTACATCAACTTCACGTTCTCACAGTGAATATATGGCATTCAGATTGTGTTCCATCCGTATGGAAGAAAGCGATTTTGAAGAAAGGCGACAGTCGGGAATGCAAGAATTACCGTGGTATTAGCCTCCTCTCGATCGTCGGCAAAGTATTTATGAAAATCATACAATCAAGACTACAGAAACATCGAGAGCAAACAAGCCGGAAAGAACAAGCTGGATTTCGACCACATCGAGGATGCATCGATCAGATATTTGCTCTCCGTCAGCTAATGGAAGAAAGAATACGATGTGGCAAACGAACTGTCATCGTCTTCATCGATTTCAAATCTGCTTTTGATTGCATCGATTGGACAAGCTTGTGGGAAGCCCTGAAGATCGAACACGTGCCACTGAAAATCATTCAACTTCTTCAAGCATCGTACGACGGCTCAACCAGCAATGTTCGTATCCGAAACGACATGTCTGAGGAATTCCCGATTCGAACCGGAGTCCGGCAAGGAGACGTGGCCTCGCCGCTCCTTTTTGACATTGTGATCGACACGATTATGCGAAAAGCGTTTGATGGGCGACGCGGAGTTCGATATGATGACAAAAACTTCCTAACCGATCTGATGTTCGCCGATGACAGTGCGGTTTTCGCCGACACAGATGCCGAAGCAACAGACACCTTGTATGACAATTCCCGCATTGCCCAGTCATACGGACTGAGAATCAATGCGGATAAGACCAAAGTGCTTACAATGGATGGATCTGAAGCCAGAGTTTACCTCGATGGAACCACAATCGAGCAGGTACCACAGTTCAAATATTTGGGATCACTGGTTGTGGAGAAGAAAGTAGCTTCGACAGCCGAAGTTCACAGCCGGATAGGCCAGGCAACAGCAACGTTTGCTTCACTCAAGTGGTGCATATGGAAGCGGACGAATATTACCATCAAAACCAAAATACGCCTATACCGGACGCTGATCCTCCCAATTCTTCTTTATGGATCGGAAACATGGACATTACTCAAACCAGACCTTAACAAGCTCGAGGCCTTCCAAATGCGATGCCTGAGACAGATTCTCTGCGTCTCACTCCTCAACCACCTCCGAAATGGGACAATCAGAGAAAGGTGCGACCAACAGACACCGATTGTTGAGGAAATTCAAAAACGCCGATTACGATGGTTCGGCCACATCTGTAGGATGGGCGACAATCGAGTATCGCACAAACTCCTATGGAAAAAACGACCTCTTGATTGGAGAACACAAAAACAAGCACCGAAGACCACATGGTTGAAACACGTAGAGAACGATTTAAAAAACCAGCGAATAACAACAGCTGAGGCAAGAACCGTTGCAACTGATCGATTAGCATGGAAGCGTATAGTGAATGGAGCACGGAATCTAGCGGCACCAACAGCAGCGTACTGGCTACGAGGTCGACCACCTCTCCATGCGCCGGCTATGGATTAAAGAAGAAGAAGGGCAGCTCGCGTCTCCGCCACGTGTGGATCGTCCTTCCGGCGCCTATTTTAAGGGAGGAAATGGGGATAATGGGTGGAGGGAGCGCTTAAAATCGGTGACTTCCAGACGTTGGATGCCGCTTCAGCCCTTTGGGCTCGTGATTACACCCCTGGTTAACCTAAACTTAATAATGCGTGCACGTGTCGGTCGAACTGGGTTCGCGCTTCGATTCTCGTCTTTACGCTTCTCACACTCGAAGCATACTACCGAATAATATAAATTCGCGAAGTAAATTGATAAGTAAATCACGCGATTTCGGCCCAGGTCGATACACCTTTTCCCTTCTGTTAATTGGTGCCGAAATCGATTCAAATGTTGATTTAAAAACAGATTCATTAAAATTGGCGCAAACACAAAGTATTATTAAAATTGCTGTGGAACCCGTGAATCCATTAGAATTACCAAAAATGTTGGACGGGCTGAGGAAAGTTAACAAACTGTATCCATTGTTGACCACAAGGGTTGAAGAATCCGGAGAGCACGTCATTTTAGGAACCGGTGAATTATACCTTGATTTGCGAGAAATGTATTCAGAAATCGACATTAAAGTTGCTGATCCTGTTGTAGCTTTCTGCGAGACTGTTGTGGAACGTCCAGTTTGAAATGTTTCGCTGAAACTCCCAACAAAAAGAACAAGAGCACAATGATTGCTGAGCTTCTAAAAAAAGGTATAGCAGAAGATAACGAAAACGTGCAAATCAATTGAAACAAGAAAAAGCTGGGAGAATTCTTCCAATCAAAATACGATTCAAATTCAAATTCTTTGACAACCTTTTGAGATATAAACAATCTATAGTTTCAGTCACAAAAATGCATAAAATACAATAAAAATTTACAATTTAAAAAATTTGACAATGCCAATAAAAAGATACAAATTATTAATTTTAAAATTACAATTTAAAAAATTTACAATTTAAAAAAAATTTACAATGACAATAAGTGCATAACAAAATGAATGATTTTCATAATTACATTTTAAAATTGACAATAAATACATACACATTAATGATTTTTAAAATTACAATTAAAGAATTCATTGATGTTATAAAAAGGGGTTTGTAGCAATAGCAACCTATTGCCTTATATTATGGTCATTTTTATTGCCACGTTTTATTATTTTTTTTTGGATTGTCCACTCTATATAGTATTTCCAGATTTGTCTACTTTGTCTATCTAATATTTTACAATCGGGTGTATCTAGTCTGAAATCTCGAGGATTTTCAGAATAATCTATTCTATAGCCCGGCCTGGCAAATTTTTCCTAAATTATACTTACATTTGTTAGTTTATAATGGTCTAGTCTTGTCTATTAAATATCGCACATCCAACAGAAAAGTTGCGCAAGTGCGAATTACTGATTTCTGAGAACAACTGTTTATCTGCCATATTTCTGTTGAAAATCTGCTGAAATGAAAAAAGACACTTCCGATTTCTGGCGGACAATAATTGAATTAAACCAAAATCGACTTCATATTACTAAAAACATCCTAAATAGTACCCAATTTTTAGTTTAAGTTGCAAAAAAACCGGCCAAGTGCGAGTTGTGACTCGCGCACCGAGGGTTCCGTACAAACTTGTAAGTAAGGTATCTTTTTTTTGTGGAGAACGTAGCAAGCACATTCAGTTAATTTGACAAGTGGCCCTCCTGAAATCACTACCATCTTAGTACCGCTGCACGCATAACCTCAAGATGTCGCTGTCGTACGATGGAATTCTACCCTACATTTTATTACCATACATCGCCCCCCTTCACTATGAGTGTTTAGAGGTTCTGGAACTTCACTATTTGTTTTTACTGCTCGATTTTGCCTGTATACCTATATATCCTGTATAAAGGTATACAGGGTATTTTTTTTAAATAACACGAATATTTTTAAACTTATAAAAAGAAAACTTTATTTTAGTATTACACTTATTCACTAACTTATATTAAGATCTAACTATTTCTAGCTCTAATATAAACTAATATATTAACTATTTCTAGATCCATTTCGATACTCTTAACATTCAGTTGTTCAATTGACAGCTTTTGGGCAATTGACTACCGAAAAATATAGGGCGTACCTGATTTAAGTATAGGGGGAGGTGGGGTACAATGATACAAGGGGCACCTAGATACACAAGCATTATTTAATAATCTATTAAATGTTTTCAAATGACGACATCTCTAAAACGGTCCTATAAATGTTTGACCGCATCCATTGCGATCGCGCAGACAAACCCCCCGCCCCGAAATTATGCAAAATATATTCATAAATGTTATATTGAAATAAAGAGACGAGTAGTATAGAAGTACTACGAAGTATAAAGTAGTATAGAAGAGTATTGAAATAAAGAGACGACTCTCTTCAAGAGAACATGGTATATGTGAACTTTAGACACCTTTGTGTGTCAGTTTAGAAAGTGAATTGGTGCATTTATGTTACTGTAATTTCCTAAAACCCCTCCTGAAACTAAATCCTGGTCTTAAATACCCCCCGAAACTAAATCCTAGCTACGCCCATGAACAGCAACATGTAGTGCTCTTCCTACTGTTTAGGTTTTTCCTCGTGTTCATTTCGAAGCCCCATTTTCAAATGGGTCTCCCCAAGGCAGTCTTGGTTTAGCAAACAGGAGCGGGTGGGTGACACCTGTGCACTATAGGTAACCCAATTCTTACTATCTGTGACAACCACGAATCACATATTTCTACTAAAGCTGTTAACTATTGTCGTGATAATGGGATTATCTATCTTTTAGTGTTATAATATAACCATTTCATACAATTTCCATTCTGTATTAAAGTGCCCCACGTGATGTATCTAAGTACCCCGTTGATGGGGCAGAATGATTCAAAATCAAAACACCAAATTTACAAAACACGTAATTTTCCTTTTCTATAACAACTTAAACAATTTTGATTATTGACATTATTATATTTATACATTTAGCTAGACGTTGAGTTGAAAATAAATAAAAAATATTAAGTTTATACTTATGTTATTTGATTTTCAATTTTTATGAATCAATCTGCACCACCTCCCCCTATGTAGATTATAAAGAAAAATTAGACGAAATATAATATATACAGGATGTTACGGGACTTGAGTATGTCGCATGTCGGTTATAAACATGCAAAATTTAGACATAATAAATACCCTGTATATATTATGTATAAAGAGCGTACGTGATGAAATGCATAACGAAAATAAACAAAGAAAATTCAGAATAAACAGCTTGGTGCCAACACATACTATTAAACCTTCGGACCTAACCGCGGAGGACCTAACTGTATGCAACCCATATGCTTCTGGAGCCTAACAATACCACTACGACAACATTAGTGTATTTTCATAAGTTTCTAATAGTAAATTCGCATTTTTTCTTGCAATTAAACTACATATTTACGATTTTCAGATTTTTCCCTTTACATGTGCTGTAAGGCACCGCTTGTTGCCAAATTTCATGATTCTAGGTCAACGCGAAGTACCCTATAGGTTTTGATTCCCTTGTGAAATCGCAAAATATGCGACATAAACGGTCATATCTTTTGATGGTGTTGATTTACAAGTTTCAAAAAACCTTACTTCTGAATTTCTTATAAGAAGTTTCATCTCGGAGAGCCTGGTAGTTTATTAAATAGTTTTATTCCTTGGTTTTCCAGTCCTTTTCCGCATAGGGTTAAATTTGATTTTGAGGCGTATAGGAGATCTTTTCCTCTCGTGTTAGATTTGTGATTGTCCGCATGTTTCTGGCGAGTTCCTTTCGCCTTATGAATATATGCTGTTGTTTCTGGAATATACAGGCTGACTACTGTCAATATTCCTATGTTCTGAAAGTGATTTCTGCAGGAATCAGTAATTTTTAACCCTAGTATGTTTCTCAGAATTCTTTTTTGTGGAATAAGTATTATTTCTATCTGAGAAGAAGCGCCCCATAAGATTATTCCATATGACAGAATACTCTGAACCTCAGAAAAATATCAGGTCTGGAGATCTTTCTTAGTAAGGATTTTGGATAGGTATTTGTTAGAAATGCCTTCTTGTGAAGTTTAGCATTGATATGTCGTATCTGGTTGGTTCATTTTAAATGTTCCCGCAGATATACCTCTAGGATTTTTGTATATTTTGCCCTTTTCAGCTGATGAGTTTGTATTGTTAGGTTAATATTGTCGACATAGATACGTCTTGCCGATTGAAAAATAACATATTCTGTTTTGATTTGATTGAAATGTAGCTTATTTGCTGTAAACCATTCATTACCCTTTTCTAATACTCGCTTGGCTTCCTCAGCATTATTCTGAAAATCTTTTTCAGATACAATAAAGCTAGTGTCATCTGCATATAGAGTGCAATGACACCCTCTTATGTATTTAACTAAATCGGCGGTATATAGCAGAAATACGGTTGGAAGCCAGTCCTTGGGGTAACGCTATGTGTGTACATACTGTCCTGGAGTGTCCAGTTCTGTTTCCAATCCTTACCGATAAAAATTGCTTTCTGTTTTTTAATTAGGATTTTATCCACCGGCCCGCTTTTCCTCTGATGCCATAGCTGTATAATTTGTTCTGAAGAATCATTTGTGATACACAATCGAAGGCTTTTGTTAGATTACAAAAATTCCAATGGGATGATACCTTTTATCTACTTCCTCCAATATTTTGTTATGAAAATCTACCAAAGCTGTTGACGTAGATTTCCCTTTATAAAAACCGTGCTGTTGGGAAGGAATCAAATCATGCTTTTCTATAAATGGGATCAGTCTGGATTGCATACAATATTCAAGAATTTTAGCTAAAACAGGGATAAGGTTAATCGGTCTATAGTTTTGGGCATCTGTGTTTGCTCCTTTTTTGTAGACTGGGATAATTTTTGACATTTTCAGGATCTCCGAAAATTTCTCCTCAGCGATAGATGTATTTATTATCTCAATTTTAAGTGCTATGAGCTCATGCCTGTGGAGATTATTGATAGCACTTTCGGTAAAATCATTTAGGAATATGGATTTTGAATTAGACTTTAAATGTTTGTTTGAGATGGTTGTCGGGTTAATGTTGTTAGCGATTAATTTTGGAGATTCTTCGAAGTAGCTATTTAATACCTCTGCGATTTCCTTAGGATCTGTATATCGGATATCATTTTGGATTATTTGTGTAGGTCCGGAAACTTTTAGCTTATTTGATTGCTCATTAATAACATTCCAAATGGCTCTTGATTTATTCTTTGCTTTCATTATCTTATAGTTAAAATATTTTTGTTTTGCTACTGTAATTAATTTGTTATGTACCTTTTTTCGTTTAGATATAGGTTTCTTAAAGTTGGGTGAGATTTCTGTAGCAGGAACATATCTTTAAGATTAGCAGCCGAGAATTTTACTTCTTCTGTAACCCATCTCTTCCATCTTCCTTAGCTTTTATCACTGGAAAACTTTGGAAAAAAAGTGATATTGAAGTACCTTGATGAAGGCAACTGCCTTGCTGTTGCTGCTTGAATTGATAAAAACGTCCTCCCATGTTTCATTGCGGATCTGGTTGGCAAAACGAATTTTGTTAGGAGTTGAGAAGCTTCTTATCAGTTTGTAGTTGTCTTCGGTTTCTATCATGGTTAAACAGCTCAGTTTTAACATACGATGATCCGAAATGGGAGTGTCTTACCAGCGTAGTCTTTAATTTTAATCCCGCAGTAGCAAATATGTTGTCTATTTGAGTTTTATTAGTGGATGTGATTCATTCATTCATTCATTCATTCATCCCATAAGCTTCAAGCAAATTGGTAATATTATATTTTTCTTTAGAATTTATTTCAAGATTTATGTTGAAATCTCCAACCAGAATGATTTGTTTATTATGCCCGCTCCAGACTCTCGGGAAGTAGCACGGAGTTGAGCGAGGAACGAGAGTGTGGTCAGGTTACTCGGTCCGCCTTGTGCTTCCTCGCCTCGCCTTGGCTAACTTCGCTTCATGAAGCGGTTTTTCGTACCCGAGTCAAAGGGACACGAGGCGCGAGTACGAGGAAGGGAGAGTATCACGTCTACACTCTCGTGTTTACTCGTCCTTTAATTTAGTCAACTGTATGCAGGTGGGTCAGTTCACAACCGTTTCTTGAACGATTAAAAACTAAAAATATTTTTATTCAATATTATTAAATTTTATCTAATATTAATTTAAATAATATCAAAAATCATGAGCGATTGGTCCCAAGAACTACAGTTACAATTCCTTGAGGCTTTTCAAAGGGAACCAGTTATTTGGGATCAGTTATTGGGATAACATAATAATAATTAAAAGCAGAAATAGCTGCAGCAGCAGCTACTACCTGTTCGGTGTCGGTCATGGCACTGAGGTTCTCGCGAGAGTGTGGATGCCTACTCCGTGTAGTTCCTCGCCTCGAACAACTTCGGCAAGGATCCTCGCCGAAGTTACTCCGCGAGAGTCTGGAGCGGGCATTAAATTTACTACAACTTTGTAAAACTTTGTCCAAGACTGCCAAGAATGTGATAGTGCAACCTGGTGGTGGCTTGTATATATTTAATATTAGCGTGCATGTGCAATATTTGTCTCTATTCCACATATCTCCATAGTCTTCTCAATGGAGGCGTTTGCTAGATCCAATCTTTCGACAGAACTATTTTTAAGAACAGGCAGGCTAGCAAATATAGCTACACCCACACCTTTGAATTGGCTTCTACTAAAGTGGCTGACTAGCTGGTAATTGTTTATGTGTACTGAAGTAATATTATCAATTATCAACCAGGTTTCTGCTAGACAAATGAGGAGCGGTTTTCCTTTTTCACATAATATTTCTAGTTGGTATAATTTGTTGCGTAGAGATTGTATATTCAGAAATAGTAATATAGGGTAAGTCCGGTAGAGTTCGACCACTCTTTGGAAAAAGCATTATAACTTTTTTGTTTTCTGAGAAAAAAATTTTTTTTTACCATTAAAGCATAAAGCATATAAAAAAGCATATAAATAAATAAGCAATATAATAATAAAGCATATAAAGGGTTTAGATAATATATAAATAATAATTTATTATATCATACAAACATTATTTTTTTTAATTGAATGAAAAGTACAAACATTGCAACTGGTCGATCTCACCCGCATGTCCTGGTTAGACCGACCACCAACTACGGATGAGGCAGACTAGGAAAAAATAACACAATATATATCTTAGAACGTAAGACGGAATAATAATAATAAAATAATAATATAAAAGTATAAACAAATTCTTTCTGAAATTAATTAATTATAAATCTTGAAAATGCTAACAGATCTATGATCATCTGATAAGTGCCAGGAACAGGTCATTGATTATATGAATAGTTCTGATTTTGCAGAGATTATTAGACATATTATAAAAAAAGAAGTGGAGCCACTAAAAAACCAGATCGCCGATTTGACTGAAGGAGTGAAACATTTTAAAACGGAAAAGGAAAAATTAAATCAACACGCAGTCAAATTCAATAAATCAAAGTGTTATTATTTTATAAGAAGAAACAATGGCAGCGGAGATAGTCGCTAAACCCGTCGTCGAAAAATCCTTATCGCGGAGCCAAATCCCGCAGCGCAAAAAAAGATAAACAAAAGATGGTCCAACTAAAAATGGTGAGCCAAATCAAAACAAAAGTAACAATGAGATTTGGCAAACTCAAAATAAAAATAGGAGAAGAACACGCAATAATGATGGCACAAACTCTGATAACAAAGAACTTAAGGCCGTAATTAGATACGCCCAACTACATATTTCTAGACTAAAGCCGCAAATTACAGAACAAGATATATGTGACTATCTTAGAGGTAAAAAATTTGCAGCTGTATTCTGTAAAAAACTGATTTCAAACCAGCCGGAAGTATACGCGTCATTCAAAGTATCCATTAGATAAATCACCGTGCCATATCACCGACACAGTAAATATCAAGTTGGTTGCAAAAAATCTCTAGTTATGTTCTTGAATTATCCCGACTGGTCGGTCTGTAGATTGTAGATTGTAGATATGGTGGTGACGACTTGAACTGCGACCTTTATAGATCTATTGTACCCCACCCTCCTCCTCCAAGTGTTGGTGTACTTACCCATTTAGAGCGCCTCCTCTAATCCCGATTCCTTTAGGAATCTCAGGATCTGGGTGGGATTCAAGGCCTGCAGCTCCTCTGTGTTCAAGCAGTGAGCCCCAAGGTACATCTGTCTCTTGCAGAGTAATGCTCCGCAGTCTTTGAACAGATGTATGGGGGTTTCCTCTGCTGAGCCACAGAATCTGCATGAGCCACCATCCTGAGCCAACATCATCCTCCTCTAGGCCTAGGGCCTTGAGATGTTTCCTAAGTCTGCAGTGTCCCGTCAGGGCTCCTGTCAGAATTCTGAGCTTGTTCCTGTTTAGTTTCAGGCAAGCTTTAGTTCTCTTCTGGTTAAAAGATCCCAGCATCACTTTGGATTGCCTTAGCCCTGGAAGTTCTTCCCAGGTTTTCATCCATTTTCCTCTTATTTCTTCATCTAAACTTTTGTGGATGGTGTTCACGCTCATACCGCAAAAGGGTTCCGGACCTATAAAGGGCCTACTGGATCCCTTGTTTGCTAGGTGATCGGCTTCTTCGTTTCCGTCTATACCAGTGTGTCCTGGTACCCAGTATAGCGTTACTTTATTATCCCTGCCAAGCTTGTTCAGCTTCCCCACACAGTCCCATACCAGTTTGGATCTAATGGTGTATGAGCTAATGGCCTTGATGGCTGCTTGGCTATCTGACAGGATAGCAATTCGTTTTTTGCGGTACTTCCTGTCGAGGTTAAACTGTGCACATCTTTCGATTGCGTGTACCTCTGCTTGGAAGATACTTGGGGATGTTCCCATGGATTCGGAGTATCTGGTACGAGGTCCAAACACTCCTGTACCAGTGCCTTCCTTTGTCTTCGAACCATCTGTATACCACTTGATGGCATTTTGCTCTATGTGGTATGCTGAGGATTCGTCGCTCCAATCGGCTTTACTACTACACATTGCTGTGTAGTTTTTCTCGAAGTGGTATTTGCATACCATTTCGTCTTTTGGTACTTCCAGCCAGGGGATCTTGGCAGCGAGGCTGTTTCGGTCTCTGCTCCCGATTATTTTGCCTCTGCCCATTCCTTCCTTGCTGAACCTTACGATCGCCGATCTGGCGGCGCTCTCCACCACAAGGTGCAGCGGAGTCAGATCCAGCAGCAGCTCCAATGCTGCTGTCGGACACGACCCCATCGCCCCCGTGATGCAGACACACGCCAGTCTTTGAATCTTCTCAAGCTGTTTCCTCATAGAGGCCAGCTTGATTCTACTTCCCCACGCAACCGCCCCATAAGTGATTGCAGGTCTCACTATCATGGTGTACATCCATCGCAGGATAGTGGGG
This sequence comes from Phosphuga atrata, assembly GCA_944588485.1. Lineage (NCBI taxonomy): Eukaryota > Metazoa > Arthropoda > Insecta > Coleoptera > Silphidae > Phosphuga > Phosphuga atrata. The sequence goes on from OX155904.1 coordinate 48,590,530, forward strand.
TTACAACCCCACGTTTTTCCTGCCAGATTTCTGCACACCATTAGGGCGCGTTTGGCTTTACCTACCACTGCCTCAGCGTGTCTATTCCATAGGAGTTTGCTATCTAGTGTGATACCCAGATACCTTATCTCCTGTTGGTATTCTACTGCCTTCCCATCTATGAGTATGGGATGTAGGCAGTTTAGTTTTCTCCTTCTAGTAAATGGTATCACCGTGGTTTTGCTCGGGTTGAGTCTCAATCCCACTGTTTGACACCATCTACTAGTTACTTCTAGGCCTCTCTGAACAATTTCACAGAGCGTTCCCTCAAATTTTCCTCTGGCCATTATGACTATGTCATCGGCGTAACCTTGACATTTGATGTCTAGGTCGTTTAGCCTAACCAGTAGTTCATCAACTACCAGGCTCCACATTAGCGGTGATAGTACACCTCCCTGTGGGCACCCTCGAGTTGTGGAGATCTTAATGGTGTCTTTTCCCACTTGTGTCTCCGCCGTTCTAGTTCTCAGCATTTCTCCCATCCACTTTGAGATAGTGCTGTCGATATTCCTTCTTTCGAGGGCCGCCCTGACAGCCTCGTGTGAGGTGTTGTCAAAAGCTCCCTCTATATCCAAGAAGGCACATATCGCTACTTCCTTTATCTCTAGTGCTGCTTCTATTTCGTTTGTCAGCTGATACAGGGCGGTTTCTGTGGATTTCCCTGCTCTGTAAGCATGCTGACTCCTCTGTAGTGGTGTACCTACCAGCACTATAGTCCTAAGGTAATTATCAATCACCTTCTCCATTGTCTTTAACATAAAAGATGTTAGACTAATGGGTCTAAATGACTTCGGTTGAGTGGTGTTTTTCTTCCCCACCTTCGGTATAAATACCACCTTAGCCCTTCTCCATAGCTCCGGTATATATCCGAGCGCTAAGCTAATTCTAAAGATATTTAGAAGATACGGCATTAGTTCTCTCTCTCCCTTTTGTAGGAAGGCAGGAACTAGTCCGTCCACACCTGGGGCCTTAATTCGTGCCTCTAATTTGTGCCATTAGATAAATTAGAGGAGGCAAAAAATCCGGAACTATGGCCCCAAAATACCTACATAAATCGTTTATTCCTGCATTTGAAGCGAGCCAAAACAAGAAAATAATTGCTAATGAGGTAAATACGAATAGGGTAAATCAGGGAGGGATCGACCACCGGGTGAGACCGACCAGTCGGGATAACTCAAGAACATAACTAGAGATTTGTTGCAACCAACTTGATATTTACTGTGTCGGTGATATGGCACGGTGATTTATCTAATGGATACTTTGAATGACGCGTATACCTCCGGCTGGTTTGAAATCAGTTTTTTACAGAATACAGCTGCAAATTTTTTACCTCTAAGATAGTCACATATATCTTGTTCTGTAATTTGCGGCCCTAGTCTAGAAATATGTAGTTGGGCGTATCTAGTTACGGCCTTGAGTTCTTTGTTATCAGAGTTTGTGCCATCATTATTGCGTGTTCTTCTCCTATTTTTATTTTGAGTTTGCCAAATCTCATTGTTACTTTTGTTTTGATTTGGCTCACCATTTTTAGTTGGACCATCTTTTGTTTATCTTTTTTTTGTGCTGCGGGATTTGGCCTATCGCTCCGCGATAAGGATTTTTCGACGACGGGTTTAGCGACTATCTCCGCTGCCATTGTTTCTTCTTATAAAATAATAACACTTTGATTTATTGAATTTGACTGCGTGTTGATTTAATTTTTCGTTTTAAAATGTTTCACTCCTTCAGTCAAATCGGCGATCTGTTTTTTTAGTGGCTCCACTTCTTTTTTTATAATATGTCTAATAATCTCTGCAAAATCAGAACTATTCATATAATCAATGACCTGTTCCTGGCACTTATCAGATGATCATAGATCTGTTAGCATTTTCAAGATTTATAATTAATTAATTTCAGTGTTTACACAAATTATTGTCGCTTCGGTACTCTCGCGCACCACCACTTCGCTCGACGGTCGAGTTGAGTCGATTGGAATTTGTTAGCAGCTAGAAGCATTTGGGCTTTTGGGCCAGATGCAACTGGTTCTGATATCTTAGTAGATGACACTCTCCCATCTGATGTTGATAAAGGGTTGTTGAGCAGTGTTAAGGATTCTATTGTGCAACGGTTTCAATGGGGGACGAGGGAAGGTCCACTTTGTGAGGAACCAATCAGGAACACGAAGTTTAAAATTTTGGACGCGGTTATTGCTAATGAGCCTTTGCACATGGGTGGAGGACAGATCATTCCAACGGCGAGAAAGGTGGTTTATTCAGCGTTCTAGATGGCTACACCTAGGTTGATGGAACCTTATTTGTTTGTTAAAGTCCAAGCACCTGCTGATTGCGTTTCTTCTGTTTATACAGTTTTGGCTTAAAGACGTGGACATGTTAGACAGGACGCTCCAGTTTCTGGATCTCCTCTTTCCACAATCATTCATCGAGCGATCATTCCAGCGATAGACAGTTTTGGATTTGAGACTGATTTAAGGACTCATACCCAAGGACAAACTTTCTGTCCGTCTGTTTTTCATCATTGGCAGATTGTTCCTGGTGATGAATGCCATCATTGGACAAGAGTATTGTGATAAAGCCGTTGGAGCCTCAACCAGCAACGCATTTGGCCAGGTATTTCATGATTAAGACGAGACGGAGGAAGGGTTTAAGTCAGGACGTTTCTATTAATAGAGAAAACCGTCTAGTCCGCCTAGTCCGTCTAATCCGTCTAGTCCGTCTAGTCCGTCTAATCCGTCTAGTCCGTCTAGTCCATCTAGTCCGTCTAGTCCAGACGGACTAGAAGGACTACTAGACAGTCCGTCTAGTCCGTCTGGTCCGTCTGGTCCGCCTGGTCCGTCTGGTCCGTCTGGTCCGTCTGGTCCGTCTGGTCCGTCTGGTAAGTCTGGTCCGTCTGGTCCGTCTGGTCCGTCTGGTCCGTCTGGTCCGTCTGGTCCGTCTGGTCCGTCTGGTCCGTCTGGTCCGTCTGGTCCGTCTGGTCCGTCTGGTCCGTCTGGTCCGTCTGGTCCGTCTGGTCCGTCTGGTCCGTCTGGTCCGTCTGGTCCGTCTGGTCCGTCTGGTCCGTCTGGTCCGTCTGGTCCGTCTGGTCCGTCTGGTCCGTCTGGTCCGTCTGGTCCGTCTGGTCCTCCTGGTCCGTCTGGTCCGTCTGGTCCGTCTGGTCCGTCTGGTCCGTCTGGTCCGTCTGGTCCGTCTAGTCCGTCTAGTCCGTCTAGTCCTTCTAGTGCGCCTAGTGCGTCTAGTTCTTCTAGTGCGTCTAGTCCGTCTAGTCCGTCTAGTCGTGTCTATTATTACAGATGCTAGTGTACCTATTTAGTTCCTTTGTAATTTAGTGCACTATCAATTATAAACAAAACTACCGGGATGAAAAGCGGTTCGAGTTTGTCTCGTTAGTTTTGTTTTTGCAGTGTGTGTTCCTGTACGGCCGGAAGCGGAAGTGTGTTTGCGCCGCGGGTTCTTGTGCAATCAACCGCGGCACGGTCTGGCCCTCCTGTTGCGAAAATGATTAATAATATCTGGATTAGGGTTTGTTTTGTTAGCGCCGGACTCTGGGGATATTAGCGCCGAGTTGATCCGTCTCCGTTTACCTCGCCCGACATAAATCCTTTCGGTTCCATTTACGGACAAATATTGTTCGGGAACTAACGCGGCTTCAATTATTATTCCATCACAACAATCAATCCGGTATTAACGCTATTGTTAATCTAAGCTTTCGCGGCCAGACGCATCGGATTCAATAGAAAAACATTCTGAAACCAAGACTGGAATTTAGGGATTACACTGGACAAAGTGGACTGGATCGACTATAGAGATAGGATTGATCAATTGGAGAGACAAATCTAGGACAGAAAACGAAAACGCTTAGGACAGTGTTTTTCATTAAAAAGGGCATTCTAAACTGGATAAAGGTCGATTTCCATATGCGCGACACTCAGCTACGCGACGTCGTGCGACATCGCCTGTCAAATAATGATTACATTGTTTTAAATGGGCACGTCGCGTAGCTGTCGCGTAGATGTCGCGTAGCCATAGTGAGAACGTGCCCATTTAAAACCATGTAATCATTATTTGACAGGCGATGTCGAGTAGCTGAGTGTCGCGTATATGAGAATCGGCCTTAAAGCTCTCAAAGCAACTAAGAATATCAAGCTTTGGGAGGAATGTATCACAAAAATTATACAGAATGTTTTGCTAATTACAGGTCTATTCCCATATGCGCGACACTCAGCTACGCGACTTAGTGCGACATCGCCTGTCAAATAATGATTACATTGTTTTAAATGGGCACGTCGCGTAGCTGTCGCGTAGCCACAGTGAGAATATGCCCATTTATAACAATGTAATCATTACTTGACAGGCGATGTCGCGTGACGTCGCGTTGCTGGGTGTCGCGTATATGAAAATCGGCCTTAAAGCTCTCAAAGCAACTAAGAAAATCAAGCTTATGGAGGAATGCATCACAAAAATTATACAGAATGTTTTGCTAATTAAAGGTCGATTCCCATATGCGCGACACTCAGCTACGCGACTTAGTGCGACATCGCCTGTCAAATAATGATTACATTGTTTTAAATGGGCACATCGCAAAGCCATAGTGAGAACGTACCCATTTAAAACAATGTAATCATTATTTGACAGGCGATGTCGCGTGACGTCTCGTAGCTGAGTGTCGCGTATATGAGAATTGGCATTAAAGCTCTCAAAGCAACTAAGAAAATCAAGCTTAGGCAGGAATGCATCACCAAAAATAATACAGAATGTTTTGCTAATTAAAGGTCGATTCCCATATGCGCGACACTCAGCTACGCGACGTCGTGCGACATCGCCTGTCAAATAATGATTACATTGTTTTAAATGGGCACATCGCGTAGCTGTCGCGCAGCCACAGTGAGAATATGCCCATTTATAACAATGTAATTATTACTTGACAGGCGATGTCGCGTGACGTCGCGTGGCTGGGTGTCGCGTATATGAAAATCGGCCTTAAAGCTCTCAAAGCAACTAAGAAAATCAAGCTTAGGGAAGAATGCATCTCTAAAATTATACCGAATGTTTTGCTAATTAAAGGTCGATTCCCATATGCGCGACACTCAGCTACGCGACTTAGTGCGACATCGCCTGTCAAATAATGATTACATTGTTTTAAATAGGCACATCGCAAAGCCATAGTGAGAACGTACCCATTTAAAACAATGTAATCATTATTTGACAGGCGTTGTCGCGTGACGTCTCGTAGCTGAGTGTCGCGTATATGAGAATTGGCCTTAAAGCTCTCAAAGCGACTTAGAAAATCAAGCTTGGGCAGGAATGCATCACCAAAAATAATGCAGAATGTTTTGCTAATTAAAGGTCGATTCCCATATGCGCGACACTCAGCTACGTGACGTCGTGCGACATCGCCTGTCAAATAATGATTACATTGTTTTAAATGGGCACATCGCAAAGCCATAGTGAGAACGTACCCATTTAAAACAATGTAATCATTATTTGACAGGCGATGTCGCGTGACGTCTCGTAGCTGAGTGTCGCGTATCTGAGAATTGGCCTTAAAGCTCTCAAAGCAACTAAGAAAATCAAGCTTAGGCAGGAAAGCATCACCAAAAATAATACAGAATGTTTTGCTAATTAAAGGTCGATTCCCATATGCGCGACACTCAGCTACGCGACGTCCTGCGACATCGCCTGTCAAATAATGATTACATTGTTTTAAATTGGCTCGTCGGGTAGCTGTCGCGTAGCCATAGTGAGAACGTACCCATTTAAAACCATGTAATCATTATTTGACCTGCGATGTCACGTGACGTCGCGAAGCGGAGTGTCGCGTGTATGAGAATCGGCCTTAAAGCTCTCAAAGCAACTAAGAAAATCAAGCTTAGGGAGGAATGCATCACCAAAAATAATACAGAATGTTTTGCTAATTAATGGTCGATTCCCATATGCGCGACACTCAGCTACGCGACTTAGTGCGACATCGCCTGTCAAATAATGATTACATTGTTTTAAATGGGCACATCGCAAAGCCATAGTGAGAACGTACCCATTTAAAACAATGTAATAATTATTTGACAGGCGATGTCGCGTGACTTCTCGTAGCTGAGTGTCGCGTATATGAGGATTGGCCTTAAAGCTCTCAAAGCAACTAAGAAAATCAAGCTTAGGGATGCATCACAAAAATTATACAGAATGTTTTGCTAATTACAGGCCGATTCCCATATGCGCGACACTCAGCTACGCGACGTCGTGCGACATCGCCTGTCAAATAATGATTACATTGTTTTAAATGGGCTCATCGCGTAGCTGTCGCGTAGCCATAGTGAGAACGTACCCATTTAAAACCATGTAATCATTATTTGACCGGCGATGTCACGTGACGTCGCGTAGCGGAGTGTCGCGTATATGAGAATCGGCCTTAAAGCTCTCAAAGCAACTAAGAAAATCAAGCTTAGGGAGGAATGCATCACCAAAAATAATACAGAATGTTTTGCTAATTAATGGTCGATTCCCATATGCGCGACACTCAGCTGCTCGACGTCGTGCGATATCGTCTGTCAAATAGTGATTACATTGTTTTAAATGGGCACGTCGCGTAGCCATAGTGAGAACGTGCCCATTTAAAACAATGTAATCATTATTTGACAGGCGATGTCGCGTGACGTCGCGTAGCTGAGTGTCGCGTATATGAGACTCGGCCTTAAAGCTCTCAAAACAACTAAGAAAATCAAGCTTAGGTAGGAATGCATCACCAAAAATAATACAGAATGTTTTGCTAATTAAAGGTCGATTCCCATATGCGCGATACTCAGCTACGCGACGTCGTGCTACATCGCCTGTCAAATAATGATTACATTGTTTTAAATGAGCACGTCGCGTAGATGTCGCGTAGCCATAGTGAAAACGTACCCATTTAAAACCATGTAATCATTATTTGACAGGCGATGTCGCGTGACGTCGCGTAGCTGAGTGTCGCGTATGTTAGAATCGGCCTTAAATAGTTCAGCAGTGATAATTATGCGGGAATTATTTGTTTTCAGTTTATGACAAGCTAGAAATAAAGGACATTTGATGTCCTTTGCGTGTTGAGTAAAGGATAAGGACATTGAGGCAGAAATAAAGAACGGTCCTTTGAAATAAACTACTTTTTTTTGGCATCCCCTGTTCTAGTTTTTGACGTGTATTTCTAAAATCTTGTTATATCAAGCCCATGATTAAAAGATCCGTTTGTTATTGCAGATCGATCCGCCGGACGACAACGATCCATCCGATCAGGCGGACGATGTCCACGTGATGGGAGTCGAGGACGGCGGCAGTTCCGACGACGCCAACACCCCGCTGCAATCACCGAAGTCGCAGAACACCAGCCGGGAGGAGGAGGACGAGTCATCCAACGCGAACGAGTCCGACTGTAAGAGTCCCAGCCAGAGGTGTGTTGAGTGAGTATAAAATCAAAGCTTTATCTAAATAAGAATTTAATTTAGTTTTGATAAGAAGGAATTTGATGAGGGCAAATTTTTGGTTTTTATATTTTTTTTGAGTAATTTAAAACCTTGATGAGTGTGTGTCCTTGAAAGGAATCCTTGATGCTTTTTTGATTTCGGTTTGATTTTTTTAAATTTGTTTTGTTGGATTTTTTGTTGTGTATTAGAATAGACAGTTTGAACTGGTTTTGCAGAGACGATGATAAGGAGGATTCGGCGAAGGCGGCCAACCACAGCTGGAAGAAACTGAGGGCGGTGATGGCGTATTACCATTCGCTGCGCAAGATCAAGAGGTTTTTGCAAAATAAACAAAAATGCAACTAAAAATTTCAAAAGTTTCTCCAAAAACAAAACTGCATTTTCAAAAAAATTTCCAAATTTGGGCGTAATTTTTTAATTTAATATTTCTCTCTCTCTCTTCCAGTTGCAACCGCTATGAACATTTTTTTTGGTTTAAAAATCGATTGTTTGTGTTTTTTAATTTTTCAGTGTGTCTTTCGTCGTGTTTTCTCTTTTCATTTCTATTTTCGTTTTTCTTTTAAGTAATTTTTCTACTATTTTTTGCTCTAATTTTTCACGCTTGTCCGCATTTCAAGGTTTTTCTACTCAACATCCTTTTCGTCAAAGTTGTTGAAATTGTGGAATTAATTCACTTTCTTTTTTTTAAATTTATTTTCGATGCCTATTTTGACAAAATTTACACAGAAATTAGAACAGAAAAAGTACGAAGTTAACCATACAAGACATGACCAGACAAGACCAGACCAGACAACACCCGAGAGGAGCAGACAAGAATAGATATGACCAGAGAAGATCAGATAAGAGCAGAGAAGACCATACAAGATCAGACAAGACCAGACCAGACTAGGCCTGGCTAGACCACACCAGACCGGACCAGACAAGACAAGACCAAATAAGGCCTGATAAGACCAGACCACACCAGACCAGACCAGAGAAGGCAAGACAAGTCCAGATAAGACGAGACAACAAAAGACAAGGCCAGAAAAGACCAGATAAGACTAGACGAGACCAGACAGAACCACATAAGACTAGAAAAGTTCATACAAGACCAGACAAGACCAGAGGATATCAGACGAGACCAAACAAGACTATACAAGACCAGATAAGCGAGACAAGACCATTCAAGGCAATACAAGACTAGACAAGTTTTAGCAAAATTTAACAAGACGGGACAAAGTTAGACAAGACTGGACAAGACAGGCCAGGAGTAGACAAAACTGGATAAGAGCTGACATAACCAGACAGGACATATAAGACCAGACAACACTTCACAAGACCACACCAGACCAGACAAGACCATACATAAACCATACAAGACCAGACAAAACCAGACAATGAACATCCAATGAACATGAATATGGAGATGAGTACGAGTCGACGGTGCGGAAAGATAGGCACCACGACGACCACAGAAACGATCTATATTTCTAATAAGAAAGGCAACAATGGTGTAACGTACGCGATTGCAAAATTGAAAGGAGCTGACGCCGAGACCGTTACAAAGAAAGCAAGGCTAAAGATAGACTAGGTGACGCATACAGCAGCTAGAAACACCGATTAAATGCTATAAATATCAGGAATAACTTCGCTATGTGCACTAGCACAGAAGAAAGACGTGGTGTCTGTTTCAGATGTGGCGAACGAGGCCACGAAACGAGAGACTGTAGGGAGGAACCTAAGTGTTATTAGTGTTTATCAACGAAAGTGGCCATGTGGTAAGGAGTATGGAGTGCAAAAAATACAAGGAAGCGGTAGAACAAATACTGTAGCGGAGAAAGAACGTAATCAAAACTACGAAACCCAAACATTCTGACAAATCAAATTAGATCTCAGAAGGTCGCGAAACAGTCCAGGAAAGCAAGAACAGGGAAAGTTGAAGAATCCAGACGCCTCATTTATTCATATAAACCTCAATCGCAGACAGACGGCCCACGATTGCCTTTATCAGCTGGCCTACGAAGAGAATGCCGATATTCTGCTGGTGAGCGAACCAAATAGGAAACATATAAGTAAAGGGGGTTGGTATGTGGATGAACATCCGGATGCAGCAATTTTGGTGATAACCAAGGAACTCAGGGTGATAGAGTGGGGAAAAGGACCCGGGTGAGTCTGGATCTCGACCGACTTCTGCTCCATATATATCTGCTATATATCACCAAACGTCACTATAGAAGAATTTGCGGTATATCTCGAAGGTATATCTGGGTGGGAAACTCAAAGGATCGCTGAAGGAGAGAGAGGGTCTTGTGGTAGGCGGGGATTTCAATGCCAAGACCTACCTGTGGGGTTCCCATTTAGAAAAATCGAATAAGCAATCCGCTGGCTGATCTTGTAGCAGCACCAAACATGGTAACTGCTAATGATGGAATCAATCCCACATTTGTTCGTGGAAATAGCCAATCCATAAAAGATGTCACCTTTTGTTCAAGTACACTAGGAACACACCTTGATCGATGGAGAGTCTTGGATTCTGAATGTAGCAGCGACCATCTACCGATAGCATTCATACTGAATAAATCTGGGCACCTACCTGAGCCCCCTCTACTAAATGTAGGTTGGAAGTGGGTCGAACGTATGAAGAACCAATTGGCTGCGAGCATCTACATCAAGCTGGCTAGGTGCACTCGTTGCACGGTAGATAAACTTATGGAGGCGATAACGCAGTCATGCGAAGAGACGCTAACCCCGAGAAATGTTCACTATAGCTCCAAAAGACTTGTATACTGGTGCACGCACGAAGTGGACGTCTGTCGAGCTACCTGCAATGAGGCAAGGAAGAATCTGGCGAGAGCAAACTGCAGCAGAACCCAAAGACAACAATACCAGGTAATTCAAGAGCTCAGGGAAGAGTACCAATCCGATAGCAGACTATTGAAGTGGCAGGTGAAGCAGGAAAAGGCTATAACATGGCAAAAATTAGTCAACAAAGTGAGTAAAGACCCCTGGGGGAAAGTATTTAAAATAGTTATGAAAAATTTAAGGACACGCGCTGTATGGACGAAAAAAGATACTCTCCAAGCGGTAAAAAAGTTGTTTCCTGAACGACCGGAGGCTCGTTGGATTCCCGCGCAGGTAGGAAGTCGAAATTCTTTAACTCTGGATGAATTGAATGCGGCTGCAACAAAACTGCGGATGGGAAAGGTAGCTGGCCCAGATGGTATCCCGGCCGTAGTGATCCGTCTGGTGGTAGCAGTGGTTCCTGAAACGGTGCTCTCAGTGGTCAACGACCTCTTTGCAGTCAGTGTGTTTCCGGAAAAATGGAAGGTGGCCAGATTAGTACTAATACCGAAGTCAGGCACGAACGAAGACGGAACACCCAAAGTAAGGCCAATATGACTGCTATGCACTACCAGGAAGCTATACGAACACCTCGTCAGAGCAAGGCTACACGAAGAAATTGAGGAAAGAGGCGGACTTTCCGAAAGGCAGTACGGTTTCAGGCAGGGACGCACAACTCTTGATGCTGTTTAGGAGGTAATTAATTTTACAAAGTGAGCAAATAGCGGATCATGGAGAAGTAGAGATCTGTGTGCTCTCACGACTATTAACGTGGAGAATGCGTTTTATACGGCCTCGTGGTGTAAAATAGTGGAAGCCCTAAAGAAGAGAGAGATGTCACCACAAATTGTTACCATAACTATGAGCTATCTAAGCGACAGATGGTTAATAATCGAAGACGATAGAGCAGTCAAAGTGACCTGTGGGGTTCTGCAGGGCTCGGTTTTGGGGCCCCCCTTATGGAACGTACTCTATGACGCAGTCCTGGAACTGGAGTTGCCTGTCAGTGACAGTGGCCTTTGCTGGCGACTTGGCTCTTCTGATAATGGGTCACAAGGAGACCGACTTAATAAACCTAACAAACCAGTCTCTAGCCAAATGCAGTGGATGGGTAACATGGAACTAACCGTAGCAATGCACAAGACGGAATCTGTGCTCTGTGGTAGGTGGCAGGAGACCGATGACAGTGCAGTTTCAGCTGGGTGGGTCAATAATTAAATCAGAGAAGAGTATTAAATACTTGGAGGTAATAATGGACCAGCGGGTGAACTTCACGCCTCACATTCATGATGTGACGGCCAAAGCGGAAAGGACGACCGCGATGATGGGGAGACTCAGGCTCACAGCCGGACCAGGCGTTTTCTGTCCTCGGTGGTCACTTCAATCATGCTGTACGGAGTGGAGATTTTCGGAACCGGCCTGGAACTGGGAAAAAACAGAACAGTTATGATAAGATCACAGAGGAGGGCCTTGATCAGGGTAGTCTCTGCATACCGGACAGTCTCGGCAGAGGCTGTATAAGTGGTGGCTGGATCCCCATCCATAAAACTCCTTGTCGACGAAAGGATGATTCTCAGAAAATGACAAGGCCTATACAAGAAAGAACTGCGGCAGTGCACCATGGCGAGTTAGCAAAATTCCTGGCGGGAGGTAAAAACCGGCGCATGGACGCGAGTATCGATACCGGATGTGCAAATCTGGGCTGAACGTAAGTACGGAAACGTCGACTACCATGTGACTCAGACGCTAACGCGACATGGGAGCTTTAATGCCTTTCTGCACAGAATATGCAAAAGGCGAAGCGATCAGTGCTGGTACTGCGACAAAAGGGATGACGCGTGTCACACACTATTCTATTGCGTAAGATGGGATAAGCTAAGACTAGGTATGGCAAAGAAAATTGATGTATGGCCGGACAAAGAGCAGGTGACCGAAACCATGTTAGAAAGCAAAGATAATTGAGACGCATCCGCGGAGATGCTAAGAAGCATAATGATGACCAAGGGGGTAGATGAGAGGAGACTGGAAGCAGGGTTACATAAATTAAAAAGTAACAAATAAGTGTGAGCCCAAAGTTGCCTAGTAATAATACCCCGAGAGGGTGCAAACCACGGCAGCGCTAGGGACAAGATGAGGAAAAGGGGAGAGGTGGTTTTAGTGGGTATACTATGAAGAGAGAGACTCCCACACTACCCAACTAGAGTGTGCCTATAAAAGGATTCCATTTCCTCCTAAAAAAAAGTGATGACCTCGGACAAAATTACGGAAAACAAGGAGGAGAGCACACCACAATAGTGGAAAATCTTCGGGAAAGAAGCTAAAAGGACACCGCCAACAAAAAAAACAGGCAGCAAAGCACGGAACAGGTAAATAAAAAAAAAGCGAGCGCAAACCAAGAACGTATTCCAGTTCTGCAAAACAACGGCCCTTGACAGTGAACAAGGAAAGGAATCTGAACGGGAGAGAGAGGAAAATGCCACAAGCGGCGATAGCTCCACTAAGCTCACGATGGAAGCCAAAAAAGGAAAAGAAGCAAAATAAAGGAAAATGAGGGAGGAAAGCCGAAGAAAGGAGAAGCGCGTGCACTGCAGGAGCTTCTCGACACAGTGGCAAAGAATATAATAGGTCTGCAAAAATTGACCAAGAAAAACATAAACACTAAGAGGGAGATTAAAGAAGCAGTGAATAAACTAAGAACAGCGCGAACAAAATGACTTCGAGCAGGGTACGGAGCTCCTTAGCAAAAGAGGAAGATAACAGAGAGGACGAAGAGTATAGCAGGGGAGCAGGGAGACTGCGCTAATAAACATAAAAGAGATAGAAACAAAAGAAAAGGAACCTACCAGTGCGGCAATGTTGTAGAAGCAGCGCTGAGGTCAGAAAATAAGATGCTTGTGGAGCTTCTGAAGGATGCCCAAGACTGGATTGCAAAGCTCGAAAAAACAGATTGGGTGGGGAAATTGCATCAAAAAGATCACTAGAAAAATAATACAAGACATAGAGACCTGGAGAACTTTAAAGAAGCATAAAGTCTGCCATGGGAGGAGGAGGTATTCGAGAAGGTAAAGCTGGTTGTGGGAAATCCCATAGCCACGGATGACGAAAGGACAGTGAAATGCGTACTCGTAGAGTCTGATGATGAAAAAATGGAGAAGACAAAGAATATACCGCGACTGATTTCCAGAACTCTATGACCCAACAAAAGATTTTGAAATCTTCAAGAATACGATAAGGATTGGGCGAGGAAACGAACAGACCCAAAGAACAAGGAGGATGGCAAAAATTAAAACTTGAGGATGGAAGCAGAAAGCGACAACGTGAAAGAGGTTTTCCTACGCAGGACCCGGTTTATGGACACGTATAAAATTAGGAAAATGACACAAACTGTGTTCTTAGGCCAGGAGGTTGAAGTAGAAATGTATAGGCCCAAAGAAACGAGACAAGGAGAAAACGAAGCAGGACAAATAGGACAAAACAAGAAGTACAGGGACTCGTTCGCCATAAGTATCACTAGACCGAAGGGGGAATATATCACGCTACTAGATGAACTGAAGACAGACTAGAATAGCACGACAGGGGCTAAAATAATCAGGACTCTCAGAAGCTCCAAAAAGGAGAAGTCTGCTTATAGTCACGGAGAGGGAGGCGAAGGGTTTTCAAAAGATAATAAACACAATCACGTAAGTAAAAGTAAAAGATGTCAAAGGAAGAAGTATTTCTAGCGAAAACAAACAAGCAGTTCAAATAAACAAAGTACAAAAAATGTTGTGGCCGAGGCATTAGCCACAGAACTTGGCCTAACCGATACGATAGAACCGATGAGATGAAAAGACTTAAGACCAAGCTAAGGAAACACACAAACGGTGACTGTCATGGTAGCGAAAGATGACCACGACACGCTTATGACAAAAGAGACATTAAGGGTAGGGCTGAGCAGATGCAAAGTACAAGAGAGGGTGGACGTCCCCCGATGCTATTAGTGCTGGAGCTATAGCCACCGGGCGTAGGAATGCCAGAGTGAGGCAGATAGATCCGAAGCCTGCTATAATTGTGACAAACAAGGACATTACTCCAAGGAATGCGAAAACTAACCAGAATGCCCCTGTGCAAGGAATCTGGCCACTGAGCTGGAGGGGACAGGTGCAAGAAATTTAGGAAAGCCCTAAGTAAGAAAACTGAGACTAGAGCATCAAACTAACTAATAAATGAATACGGAAAATACGTATCGGAAGACGACAGGGCACACTGGACAAAACTTGGAGAGTACTTGTCGAGTGGGACAGCGAGTCAGTAGCGGTAGGAGTGGGGGTAGACGAAAAAAAAAAAAAAAGACTCGGAGACACACTCGTTCCTCCGCTGTCACACAATGAACACCTTTACTCCGACAACGCCCAACGAAGCCCTCGCGGCAAAGTATCTTGACCCCAACTACCTGGACACCCTGGACGACAGCGTCCTCATCCAAATGATGAATTATATAACGAAACCGATGAAGAACCAAACTGCCAACGAAAAACCCCAGGAAACCGCCGCCGAAAAGACAACAGAAGCCGCCCCCGAGAAGACAAACGAAGCCGCCTCCGAAAAGACTAACGAAGCCGCCGCCGAAAAGACAAACGAAGCCGCCCCCGAAAAGACCACTGACGCCGCCCCCCGAGAAGACAAACGAAGCCGCCGCTGAAAAGACAACCGAAGCCGTCCCCAAGAAGACAACTGAAGCCACCCCCGAGAAGACAAACGAAGCCGCCACCGAAAAGAAAACCGAAGCCGCCGCCGAAAAGACAAACGAAGCCGCCCCCAAAAAGATAACTGAAGCCGCCCTCGAGAAGACAAACGAAGCCGCCGCTGAAAAGACAACCGAAGCCGTCCCCAAGAAGACAACTGAAGCCACCCCCGAGAAGACAAACGAAGCCGCCGCCGAAAAGACAACCGAAGCCGCCGCCGAAAAAACAACCGAAGCCGCCCCCAAAAGAGTAACTGAAGCCGCCCTACGGAGAAGAACCACATCGATGGACACACACAGCGCCACCGAAGCCGCCCCCAAGCGTAAACCCGACCAAGAAGAAGAGGAAACCATCACCATCAACCAAGAAGACCAAGCACATCAGGACCACAGGCCACTGGAGAACAACCACAGAAGACGAAACACAGAAGAAGCAACCAAGAAAACCGATAACCACACCAAGGCAACAGGACCCAACTGTAGTCAAGTAAAGCCAAACGAAACCCAACGAAAGACAAACAACAGACGACAACAACAGACTAAAAAAAAAACACAACGACAATTAAACCACAAGACGGCGGCATAGCTGGGCGGAAGCTCAAAACCGCCAGACCAGCACAGGATACATGAAAGACTCGGAGGACAGCTATCGACTAAATGAAATAATGGGAGAGCATCTTAAGAAACAGACTGCAACAAGAGCTTGAAGAAAAAGTCGCCCTGTCAGAGCAACAATATAGCTTCAGCAATGGCAAATCTACTCTCGATGCCGTCAGGAAAATACAAGAGCTAGCAAGGGTTGCAACCGCCCCTTCCTACAGAAGTAAGAAATTGGCGATACTGGTGGCACTAGATATACGAAATGCTTTTAACAGTGCACCGTGGTCTGAGATTCTGAAAACTCTGTTAGAACAAAAGATATCGGCATACTTAGTACGACTGATTGGAAACTATCTTAGAGACAGGAAAATAGAAATAGCGAAAAGTAAAAAATTCGCCGTAAGCAGCGAAGTTCCACAAGGCTCTGTCTTGGGGCTCACATTATGGATTGCATATTACGACAGGATACTCAGGCTGGACCTCCCGGAGGAAACTCACCTCGTGGCATACGCGGATGATTTGGCAGTGATGGTGATAGATGGCAATACAGAATACCTGAAACGAAAAGTGGAATAGTGGCTTAATATCATAGACCAGAAGCTGGAAGAAATGGGTCTTGAAATTGCGCCAGAAAAATCAGAAGCATTGGTACTGTTGGGGAGATGGAGAGATAGGCATGGGTTTTAAAAATACAACAATCAAAACAAAATAAGGTATAAAATATTTAGGCATACGATTGGGTAAAGACCTACAAATGTATACACACCTGCAGGAGACCACAAACAACGTAATCCAAACGGTAGAACAGCAGAGAAGGCTAATGGCAAACGTTAAGGGACCAAGCGCGAGCCTCAGACGCACGCTCTGCACAGTGGCACTGTCAAACATGTTGTACGGTGCTCCTACGTGGTATAAATCGTTGATGAGAACCAAAAAATATAGAAAAATGTGTGAGAGAATACAGAGACAGCTGGCAAAACGGATATGTAGTTCCTACAGGACGGCCTCGGCGGAAGCGCGTTGCCGGGTTGATGCCAATAGACCTGATGGCAAAAGAAAGGCTAAGAAGGTGGCAGTAGTCGGATTAGAGAAAACACTATGGACGAATGGCAGACAAGATGGAAGCAGGAAACTGGATGTGGGGTGTGGACAAAACGACTCGGTGGGATGAGTCGTTAGATCGTCATAGAATCGTCATAGAATTATGGGTGAGACAAGGATACGGAGAAGTGAGTTACTTTCTCTTCAGCTGTTGCTCGGACATGGTAGCTTCATGGCATACCTCTATCGCAGATACCTGAGGGAGACCGAAAATTGTGTGGACCTGGTGGATGATTGCCACCATACATTTTTCAACTGCCCCAGATGAGCGAAACAACTGGAAATAAAGGTGGGAGGAAAGCTGACCCCAGAAAACCTACAGGAGACAATGCTACAAAGCAAAGAATGCAGGGACGCCCACTGCGTCCAAGTCGAAAGCTAGCGACATATGTCATAACAGCAAAAGAGAAGGACGAAACGGACCGTAAAAATGGAGGAATAAGATGAACAGAAGGCAAACCCCGAGCGAAGTAATGCTGAGAAGGCTGTCCCGCCAGGGGTGGGCCACTAAGGGCGAGTAGTCCCACACTTCCCAGAGCAATTTGGAGCACTGGGGGCTATACGTAAATGTATTTTACCCCTCCTCCCGAAAAAAAGATAAGACCAGACAGGACCAGACAAACACAGACAAGGTAAGACTATACCAGACCAGACTAGATGGGAACAGACAAGACCAGACAAGATCGGACAACACAAGACATGGCCAAACAAGATCAAACAAAACGAGACATGACCAAACAAGACTAGACAAGATTAGACAATAGTAGATAAGACCAGACAAGACTAGACAAGACCAGACAAGACCAGACAAGACCAGACAAGACCAGACAAGACCAGACAAGACCAGACCTGACCAGACATGTCTAGACAGGGTCAGACAGTACCAGGCAGTACCAAATAAGACCAGACAAGAGCAGGCAGTATCAAACAAGACTCGACTCGAGACTCGAGTTTAGAATTTATCTGGAACGAAGTATAATATTTACTAGATTTAGAATCTTATAAGACGATTCTATATTGCAGTACCAAATGTCACATTTACTTTGGTACTGCAATATAGAATCGTCTTAAAAGATTTAAATTAAATGTCACATTTCTTTAATTTACAAAAATTGGACTAGTCTCACATAAGTTGAGCTCCGTTGACTTATCTACTTTTGCGTATATATTTGTAATTCTTAATCTCACAATATATAGTTGAACTAGACTGATTAAGACTATTAATTCATAAGTTCCGACTAATTGACGCGACACGACTATATTTATTTGATTTGTTTTTCTATTTTATTTTCTTGATATTTACTCACTATGTGATCTCTCCCCCTTGAAAACTAACTAAATCTGCGTCTACTACTAATAATTGCATGTTTGTTGGAGTTACTTATTTGGTATTGGTGTGATCTTTTCACTGGGTAGTTGACTAATTAGTGGATCATGATCTGTCTGTGTATTTCAACTAAACTAACACTAATAATAACTAATCTAAACAGAAGACACTAATTCCCCAAAATTAAATCTACATCACTGAGTTGAAATATTCACTAGGTTTTTATCACAAATTTCGTCAAAATATTATATAACTTGTGAAGTTATTTAAATCACTTAACACTGTTGTCTGCACAAGTTTTATAATAATTTAGAAAATCAGTGAATTTTTCAATTCAGAGTAATTATAGATTACCAGGTAGTACCGGTGGCAAGCATCCCCTTCTTTAAATCTACATTGGTTGGAGAGTCTAAAAAAAACTCGGGTTTAAAACTTTAGTTTCTAATTGATTTAGCCTTAACTAGATAATGTGTTTCGTTGTTGTTGGTGTTTTGTTGTTTTTGAGAGTTTTTAATTAATTAGAAAGTTTCTGTTAGTTAGACTTGTTTGGTAAATAGGTTGTTATTTGTGCAAGCTGTAGATTTTGATTTGTTGCATTTTTAAAAGAAATTTTAACATTTCTTTTGTTCTTTGAGGGCCGATAAGAGATAAGATTTGGATGAATTCGCATTTTACTTAACTACTTAACAATCAATTTTGCAAGCGACAGTAAAGAGATTTATTGATTTTACAGAGGAAAACGTCTAATATGATGTTAATTAGAACAAGATTAGAGGAATGGAACTCCACCCTTCAGAGGACCAGATCAGATCAGACTTTGCAAATCAGAACAGACGAGACATTACAAAACTAGATTAAACTAAGCCAGATTAAACTAAACAAGTTCAGATAAAGCTGGAGGAGAGCAAAATAAGCGATATGTCCACGCAATGACAATACGGACAAGGCTGGGCAAGACTGAACAAGACTGGGCTAGTCTGGACAAAACTATACAAGACTGGACAAGGCTGGGCAAGATTGGACAAGACAAAATTACACTAGACAAGACCAGACAAGAATATACAAGACCAGACAAAACCAGACAAGAGCAAACAAGACATAAGCTTCGGCCCTGCCGACGTTCACTTTTGTCGAGTTAGTTGCTCTAACTCATGCCTCTTCGCCCTGCTCTCCTGGGCCTATCCGCCTCCTCCCGCAGGCGTAGTATCTTCAGGATGTTTACGGCTAGCTCACAGCCAGCATTCCATTGTTCCTCCGAGTGCATCAATGACGCACCGTGTCCAGCGGCAGTTATGCGTGCGCCAGAAATACACTCCCATCTATGTCTCCCCTGCTGGAATCTGGTGCATTCCAGCAGGACGTGTTCTGCTGTCTCCGAGATCCCGGGGCACTGGGGACAGTCGGGTGTTACTGCAGCCCCTATTCGGTGGAGATACTCACGGAAGCCACCATGTCCCGTGAGTATTTGGGTAAGATGATAGTTCACATCACCGTACATCCTGCAGATCCACGACTCGATGGATGCGATCAAGCGGTAGGTCCAGCGACCGTTACTTCATTTGTTCCATCTTTCCTGCCACTGCGTTAGGTTGATCGCCCTCTCGGTCTGTACTCGATCATTGTCGGCCTCCGTGTGTTGGGGATCGTCCTGGGCCGGCCCCTTCTTCTTTTTATATTGTCGCATGCGCTCTTTTGCAAGCAGGTCTATTGGCGGCAGGCCAGCGATGACCAGTGCTGCATCTGCGGATACAGTCCGGTAGGCGCATGCGATTCTCAGTGCACTCGTCCTGTGTGCGGGGGCTATAAGTCTTAGGTATGCGGGAACTTCCGTCATTTCTGCCCAGGTCGGCGCCGCATATAGCAATATCGAGGTGCTAACGCAGGCGAGTTGAGCCTCTGATCCAGCATCACTGCCAGGTACTTTATGGCAGGTTTGCTCCTGATGGTGCATCCTCGGTAGGTTAGTACCATTGAGGTCGCAACCTTTCTTCCGGTGAAAAGCACTGCCTCAGTCTTCTGTACGGCCAGGGAGAGGCCGTCTGACTCCATCCATTCCCAGATAATCTCCATAGCTTCCCCGAATAGTGCAGCGATGGCGTCACAGTCGGTGCTGGGTATAAGGACCGCCACGTCGTCTGCGTACGCTACCAGCCGACAGTCCTCTGGCAAGGGCAGCTTCAGTAGTTCGTTGTACAGGACGTTCCATAAGTCCGGGCCAAGAACCGACCCCTGAGGAGCGCCTGCGGTGATGCTGAACTCCCTAACTCTGGTTGCCCGTCAATAGTTGATCCACACAGCAATAGTTGATCCACCAACCCGTCAATAGTTGATCCACATCCGCGAAGGTGCTCCTGGACGATCTTCTCCAGGATCTTGCCCGCCGTGTCAAGCATACACAGTGGGCGATACGAGGATGGTTCTCCGGGGGGCTTCCCGGGTTTTAGGATCAGGACAAGGCGTTGCCTTTTCCATACGTCCGGGAAGACACCTTCGCGTAGGCACCTGTCGTACGCCCTGGTGAAGATCGTCGGGGCAGCTTTGAAGGCCGCTCTCAAAGCCAGGTTTGGGATGCCGTCCAGACCGGATGCTTTCCTCGTGCCAAAACGTAAAATTGCATTTAGCACCTCACTCCGGGCTGACCGGGGGATGTCGCGCGGGTCGACGTTCTCCCGTATGTTTGTCTTCATTGGCCCGATTCCGGGGAAGAGATGTTCGACGATGGACAGGCTAGCACCTCGGTTCTCCTATTTGGGGGAAGGGGATACCTGAAACCCCGACCGAGTGTGTGTTGCGGGTGGCGGATAGGGGAAGCTCGCCGGCTCTGCATCCAGCAGGGTTGGAGGGTAGGAGCCAACTAAAATAAGCACCCGCGGACCAACAGGTTTGCACAGAGGGGAAAATCCTCTTTAACAAAGAAAGTTCCCTAGACTAGACCCATTGGCGCGGGCCTAGGTCGGATAGCCCTTAACTATGAATTGAGCTCAGACAAGGAAATTTCGTTTACGGTGCAGAGGAGGGTTACCTCAGTGCCAGCCGATGCAGAGAGTGTGCGAGCGCGGGCTCCCCCCGACCGTCATCCAACGACCGCCCAGCACTTCTGGTAGGGAACCAGGCCGGAGTGCAAGATACCATTACTGGAACAGTAAGATTGCAGACAGCGTCAAATGAGCGGAAACTCTTGACGGCTTCTTGGAGAGTAATAGACTGCCGCACAGCAGGCTGAACACCAGCAGTAGTCAAAGATAGCGCTGCAATTTAATGGGTACTGCATTAAAGAAAAAAAGGAAAATAGCATACACGTCTATCGATGCCTCCGACTCATTAGATCCCATAAAAAAGTAAGTGCCCAACTTCATTTAACATTATTGAAATTATTCAAATGATCACACTGCACGCAGCTCAGCTCGCTAAACTCGTTGATGAAATCCCTAGCATGAGAAGGGAGAATAAGACTCTGTTGGACAAGATGAAAAGGCAAACCGAAAAAATCAGCAAAAGCCCCGCACAGGAATGGTTCGAAGCCCATAAGTGGGAAAATATTGAAATTCCTACCTATGGTGTAGACATACAAGTGGACAGCAACCAACTGGAACGTACACGGATATGCTGTGCTGGTACACATACCATTCAGGGCAGGAGACACGACCCCCACTCAACATGGATGGTACCTGCTGGAAACTTTCTAGAAACCCTGGAGAGCGTAGACACTCTAGAAAAATGGCCCTCTGCAGATGTGAAGGAATGGAGGGCAAGACTGTTCACCAACACCGAGGTAATTGTTGGAAATCCACTCAACAGGGACGACGGATCGGTAAAGACAATAATCGTGGAAAAACGACTGTAAGATGGAGAAGAGCATCCAAAGACTCTATCGAGAAAAATATCCAAACGGCGAGTTTGAAATCTTGGAACAAGTAACGAAAATCAGGTCGAAAGATCACGAAGAAGTGATACACAGGTAAATTATTAAAATGACGCAAGACGGAACAGAAGAAGACCTTGGGTTAAGCTACAAAGATTAAAAGAGGAAACAGGTGATTGTGATGATATTGCAATCCACAACCTCGCCAGATTGACTATACTAAGATTCCAAAAAATGATAGAAGCTATCTTCCAACGCACAGGAACTAAAGTACAGCATTAAAGTACAGCACAAGAACTCCAGCGGGAGATGATCAAAACAAGCCCTATACAGAAAACGCAGGAGGAAACGGAGGATGGAATAATCCAAATCATAGAAGGGCCAAACAAATTAAAAAAATGATAGAAATAATGCCTACAACTTCTAGCGAAAGCACCTTCGCCAATGTCTTAAAAACGATGAGACAAGAAATAGATGTAGAGGAAGTTGGAGCGCAGGTTCAAGAAATCAAGAAGACTAAAAGTGGAAAGGTCTTCAGGATTACGGTCAAAGAGAAAAAAGAAGGAGCAGTAACTCTGTTTAAAGAAAAAGCTCTACAAACTTTAAAAGACATAGCCACTGCAAAGAAATGGAGCCATTTAGGAAAGTTAACATAATCAGGGATATACTAGAAGAGACAACAGAAGAAGAGATCAATGAACGATAGTCGATAAAATGGGAATAGAACTCGAGAGGAACGATATAAAGATCAACACTCTAAGAGCCACAAAAAAGGAGACACCATGGTAGCGACAGTAAGTCTATACAAGAAGAAGGCCGAGGAGATCATTAAGACTGGAAGAATTAAAATCGGCTGGCAAAGATGCAGAGTAAGCGAAATCCTGTCCCCAATCAAATGTTACAAATGCTTAGGATAGCAACACGAAATGAAGGACTGCACAGCGGAAAAAAAGGATATGAAGGACCATGTAGTAAGAAAGGATATCTGGCAGTAAACTGTGAAAACGCTCCATACTGCTACGAATGTGAAGTAGGTCATCGAGCTGCGACCAAGGAATGCGGCAAATATAAAAATGAAGTAATTATACTCAGAAACCAAACTCCAAAAGAGAGAACAAAAACAAACAAGCAAACCCATGGCGTTACAGCCCCGGCCGGGCCTTGGCCTCCTCCCACAGCCTTCACCTGTGCTTGGTGTCTTGATCTTAGACACAAGTGTAGGGGAGCCCTTACACTTTTTAACGTAGATGGCGAGCCACTACTAATCGGGGTGGTTTCGAGACAGATTTTTACTGCGATGACTTTGTCAGAACCATCTACAGGAGAACGGTGGCTTATTTGTCACAACGTCCAGGATTTGAACCCGTGACTTGCGGCTCCGAAGTCTGACACCTTGACTAATGGGCCACCACCGCCAAAAGAAAGAACAGGATCCAAAAAAGGTGTCAAATGCGGAAAACCAGAAGGATATGCGACCACTCCAAAATGACTGTTAAGATCCTGCAAACCAACCTGAATAGATATGGCCCGGAACATGACCTATTAAATAAGACCGCCGCGACACTACAAATGGATCTGGTTCTAATTATGGAACCTAACATTAAGCATGTCAATAAAGGACCCAGGTTCCATAGCAATGAAAAAAGTGCCACAATAAGAGGCTTCAGAGACACCAAGGTCACAAGAAGCGCAAGCGGAAAAAATATGTCTGGGTAGAAACTCTAGGTATCATAATATACGTCTGTTCAGAAAAGTATCGGACATTTAGCCGGTAAAAAAAAACTGGCATACCTGGAGCGTTGGAAACCTAATCACCCTCAAAGTAGTCTCCTTGGGACTCCACACACTTCTCCCAGCGGTGCCGCCATTGTTGGAAGCATTCCGAAAAAGCCTCTTTCGAATCAACTTTAGCAGGGCTGCCGTTGCAGCCATAATGTCCTCTCTAGTTTGAAATCGCGTTCCTTTCAATGGCCTTTTGACTTTGGGGAATAGCCAGAAGTCGCAGGGAGGCCATATCAGGAGAGTAATGAGCCTGTCGAACCAGAGGAATCTGGTTTTTCGCCAAAAAATTGTGAACCAAGTGCGAAGAATGTGCTCCAGCATTGTCATGATGGAGTCGCCAATTTCTTGATGACCACAACTCCAGTCGCTTGCGCCGCACAACATCACGTAGGCGACGTAGGACATCCCTCATGTCACTTGTCGTCATTTAACTTCCATTGAAAAACCGACGAGAACACTACACACTACGTCACTCGAACACTGCTCGACAGCAACTGACGCTATCTACAGGCGGGGAAAAATTCACGCATGCGCACGAAGGTTCAAGGTCAGCTCATGCCAGCGCGCTTGATTCAAATCCATCAGGTTTTCAAAATAAAAAATAAGGTCGGATACTTTTCTAACAGACCACGTACAGTTACTATTGCTCACCAAACATAAGTAACGACTATGTAGCAATACTTAACGGAATACGCGAAAGCGTATTCCTAAATGGAAACACCAAGAAAATGTTGATAGGTGGCGACTTTAATGCAAAATCCAGGCTATGGGGATCTGGGACAGAGGACAGAAGGGGAAAAATACTATCCAAATAGGTAGCCGCAGATGTCCTACAGCTACCGAATACAGAAGACGCTCCCACTTTCGTAAGAGGAAACAGCACGTCTTATATAGGCATTACCTTCAGCACTGCAAACATAAGCGGGAAAATAACGAACTGGAGAGTACTGGAACTTGAAAACTTGAGCGACCACCAGTATATTTGTTACGAGGATAAGAAAGGAAGGACCATTATGGAAATAAAACAGCAACATAAACCACTAGGCTGGAAAATTAAACCTGACGCCTTACGACTTTTTAGCACAGAACTAGACCAAAATATTGAAGATCAAAAGGGAAAACAAGAAATCGTAGCTCCAGAAGGATATATTAGACAAATTAAAATTACGTGCCACCGAACACTACCAAAAAAGTCAAGTCAATATCATATGAAGGAACAACTGGTATAAAGTACCCTGGTGTAAAGTATACTAGTGGAACACCGAAACAGCAAAACTAAGAAAGGCAAATTTAAACGCAACCATAGAAGAAGGGAAAAATATGTAAGCGAATACCACGAGCACAGAAACTCTCTTAAGAAGGCCATACTAGATGCTAAGAAAGCATGAAAGAAAGTCTGCGACGAGATAGACCACAATATATGGGGAGAGGGCTATAGAATAGTATGCAAAAAAATGAATGTGGCACCAAAGACCTTCCTTACAGCAGAGCAGATGATGCAGGAAGCCAACAAACTATTCCCGAAAAACCCCGTACTGCAATGGGAGAAGGAGCTGGCTGGTCTGCCAAAAGCTGAGCCAACGTATTTCACCGTAGATGAACTAGAAGTAGCAAGCAGCAAGCAAATTGATATCGGGAAAGGTACCCGGACCGGACTGTATCCCGGCGGAACTAATCAAGTTAAAAGCTTTCAGACAACTGCAATACTACCTCGACGCACGTGATCTGTTAGAAAAGTATCCGACCTTATTTTTTTTATGAGAACCTGATGGATTTGAATCAAGCGCGCTTGCATGAGCCGACCTTGAACTTTCGTGCGCATTCGTGAATTTTTTCCCGCATATTATTTTTATTTCCCTAGCGTCAGTTGCTGTCGAGCAGTGTTCGAGTCACGTAGTGTGTAGTGCTCTCGTCGGCTTTTCAATGCAAGTAAAATGACGACAAGTGAAATGAGGGATGTCCTAGATTGCCTACGTGTTGCTGTGCGGCGCAGACGTCTGGGGTTGTGGTCATGAGGAAATTGGCGACTCCATAAAGATCATAAAGATCTCGATAAAGATCATATCATTCTTCGCACTTTCTTCACATTTTTTTGGCGAAAAACCAGACTCCTCTTGTTCGACAGGCTCCTTACTCTCCTGATATGACCCCCTGCGACTTCTGGCTATTCCCCAAAGTCAAGAGGCCATTGAAAGGAACGCGATTTCAGATAAGAGAGGACATTATGGCTGCAACGACAGCCGAGCTAAAGTCGATTCCGAAAGAGGCTTTTTCGGAATGCTTCCAACAATGGCGGCACCGCTGGGAGAAGTGTGTGGAGTCCCAAGGTGACGTGATTAGGTTTCCAAGACTCCAGGTATGCCAGTTTTTTTTTACCGGCTAAAGGTCGGATACTTTTCTAACAGACCACGTATATAACAGACTATTGAGCTGAAAAGAGGTTCCAAAAATATGGAAGGAATCGAGACTTCTCCTGCTGTAAAAACCTAAAAAATGGGGCGCAAGGCTACCGTCCCTTAAGGATGCTAAATACTGCCGGTAAACTGCTGGAACAATTACTCCATCGAAGACTCAATGAAGAGCTCGAGCAAAAAGGAGGTTTATCCGGTTCTAGAAAGGTTCGCTCCACCATGGATGCAGTGCAAGTAATTAAAAATGCGCAATAATTTGAGCAATAGTTACGCTAGACGTCCAAAATGCCTTCAAAGGCGCGTCTTGGAAGGGTATTGTAGATGATCTTAAAGCAAGAAACATATTTATATACCTAATAGAATTGATATGTAGTTACTTCACCAACGGAACAATATATATGCTGATAGGACATACACACTCAACTGATGTTTACCACAGGGGTCCATACTTGGTCCACTGCTGTGCAAGTAAAATGACGGAACGACTATAGGGAGTACTATAGGGATGTCCTACGTCGCCTACGTGATGCTGTGCCGAGCTAAAGTCGATTCCGAAAGGGGCTTTCTCGGAATGCTTGCAACAATGGCGGCACCGCTGAGAGAAGTGTGTGAAGTCCCGAGGAGACTACTTTGAGGGTGATTAGGTTTCCAACGCTCCAGTTATGCCAGTTTTTTTTTAACGTTCACTACGACAGCTTAATAAAGATGGAAGTGCTGAAGGGAATGATCCTAGTGGGAGGACCTAGCTGTAGTCGCCTGCGGACTAACAGGGATAGCACTGGAAGATAAAATAAATACCGCAATACTTGAAATCCAAAAGGAAATGAAGAAGAAAAAGCGCTTCATTTAGCCCGCCAGAAAACAATATGCGTACTTTTAGTGGGCCGAAGGAGAAAACCTTACAGATCGACGGAATAATGATTAGCACCCTTAGAGTCCTCAAGTATCTAGTAATCTACTTTGACCACAATATGAGAATGACCAAACATGTCGAGAACATCGCAAAAATGGCAGAAGAGTTATTTACCAAACTGTCTCGGATAATGCCTAACGTGGGGGGTGCAAGAAGAAGCAAAGGGAAAATACTTGCATTTGTTGTGTACTCGATAATGTTAAATGGGGCGCCAATTTGGAGCGAAACCATGAAATGTGCTAAATATAGAAACGTAATGGAAAGTGTTCAAAGGAAAACACTGCTAAGAATATGTAGCGCATGCCGCACCACGAAAACTGCAGCACTTCAAGTGATCGCCGAAATACCGCCAATAGAATTACTGGTGGAGGAAAGATGCCGTAGGCATAAAAAAAAATGGACATACGACAGCACACATATAAGAAGAAACTAAAAGGAAATGATAGGAGAAATGGAATGAACTGCAGGATCAGGGTGAGTGGACCAAAAAACTGATCTCGGACATAATAAAGTGGACAAACAGGAAACATGGAGAGGTGGGATATCACATTACACAAATTCTGGGTAGCCATAGCTGTTTTGCAGCCTACGTTAAACGGTTCCATCTGCAGGAATCAGAAGACTGCACCTTCTGTGGTGAGGCAGACAGAGTGTAGCATACCGCTTTCTACTGCCACCGCTAGACGAGCGAAAGATATGAGAAGGAAATACACACTGGAGAGACCTTAACCAACAGGAACATGATGGCACTTACCTAAAACCTAACCTAACAAGTGTTCAAAGGAAAATACTGCTAAGAATATGTACCGCATACCGCACCACGTAAACTGCAGCACTTCAAGTGATCGCCGAAATACCGCCAATAGAATTACTGGTGGAGGAAAGATGCCGTAGGCATAAAAAAAAATGGACATACGACAGCACACATATAAGAAGAAACTAAAAGGAAATGATAGGAGAAATGGAATGAACTGCAGGATCAGGGTGAGTGGACCAAAAAACTGATCTCGGACATAATAAAGTGGACAAACAGGAAACATGGAGAGGTGGGATATCACATTACACAAATTCTGGGTGGCCATAGCTGTTTTGCAGCCTACGTTAAACGGTTCCATCTGCAGGAATCAGAAGACTGCACCTTCTGTGGTGAGACAGACAGAGTGTAGCATACCGCTTTCTACTGCCACCGCTAGACGAGGGAAAGATATGAGAAGGAAATACACACTGGAGAGACCTTAACCAACAGGAACATGATGGCACTTATGTTGAGGAGTTGTGAAGACTGGAAGGTTGTAGAAAAGGGTATGAAGAAAATTATTGATAAAAAGGAAGAGGAAGGAAGAAGAAGGAATAAACAACTAGTGTAGAAATAAATATTAGAACAGCCCTTCCTTGAAGAAATGCTTTTGCGTTGCCTAGGGA
Organism: Phosphuga atrata; assembly: GCA_944588485.1. NCBI lineage: Eukaryota > Metazoa > Arthropoda > Insecta > Coleoptera > Silphidae > Phosphuga > Phosphuga atrata. The sequence continues at coordinate 48,618,974 of OX155904.1, forward strand.
TACAGGGAGCATTCCAGGGGACCATTAGATCCAGCTAGTGCTGGCGACGCCCCTCCCCCCACAAAAAAATAAGGCTAAGCTAGGCTATACTAGACCAAGAAGGCTAAACTAGGCAGGAATGAACATCGTTCAGGCCGCTATGCCTGATGGACACTGCAGATAAACTACTGGAGCAGCTGCTGCTGCAAAGAATTAAAAGAGATTTGAAGACCGGCAAAGATCTCGCTAACATTCAGTACGGTTTTAGGGAAGAGCGATCTAAAATTAACATTCTCAGCTCGATCTACGAACAAAAGTCTGAAGCTAGTATACACATGCTGCAACAAAACTGGCAGTGCAACGAAGAAGAACTCTGACAATATGGCAACACATCTCAAAGCTTGATGACATGGCACACAGATTGCGATTAATGGGTGAAAATATATCGGATTCCATGATAATTACCAACATTCTAATGACTTTGCCAACCAGTTATAGGCATTTTGTGAGTGCATAGGAATCAGCTCCAGAGACAGAACGCAACCTTGTAAACCTTACGTCGAGACATAATATAGAAGAGTCTAGGCATTTGATACAAGAAGACAGAAGAGTCAACGCCTTGTCGTCAAGGGCCCAGCGTGGAAAATCCAGTCGTGACAAAGATTTAAATGCAAAACAGAAACCAGGTAACTGCTACATGTGCGGTGAGACTGGTCACTGGGTAAGGGATTTCTGAAAAGAAATAATACGCTACGACGAAATCCATATGGAGCAGGACTATCGAGTGTAGCCCTAACGTCTACTTCAAAAACCGCAAACAAACATGCAGAATGGCTTCTTGACTCTGGTGCCAGTGATCACATGTGCAACCAGCAAGAATGGTTGCTAACGTATGAGACTTTTGACGCCCCAATGATTGTGTGTATAGGTGACGGAGAATGCAATGAAGCCAACATCAACATGCTTATGTTTGATGGGATCAAATGGAACAAGAACCATCTAGTCGATGTGCTCCACGTTCCGAAATTGAAATACAACCTGTTCTCAGTTATTTCAGCGCTCGACAAAGGTCAAAGGACAAAGGTACTAGTGGACTGCATCTCAGTCCACTAGTACCACTTGCAAACTAATGAAAAATGAGAAAATTGTTGCAGTGGGAGTTTGCCAAGGAAAACTTTATTCGATGAAATTGAAAACAATACAGCCCGGAGAAATGAAATCAGCAAAAGAAGAAACACAAGCGAATGTAGCACTGAAAAGGTCACTTAGAGACTGGTGCATCTAAACGTTAGACATGTGGAAGAGATTCTTGGGCGTTTCCAAATACCAGTAAGCCTCGAGAAAGATATGTTTTGTGAAGCGTGTACAATTGAAAAAATGAACAGACTGCCCTTCTCTAACAGTGAATCGCATACAAGTGTCATCGGTGAGCTCATCCATGCCGACCTCTGTGGTCCCATGGATACTAGATCGATCGGAGGGTCAAGATATTATTTGCTTCTCAGGGGTCAAGATATTATTTGCTTCTCAAAGACGACTATGCACACTTCAGGGTAGTTTATTTCATCGAAAACAAAACTGAGACGACGCGATGCATAGAGAACTTCACAAGAAAGGCTGAGAAGCAATGTCCAAGTGGGGTACGAACGATACGTACAGATAATGTCCTTGAGTTTGTGAATCATGAAATGAGAGAGTTGTTTCATCAACGTACAGTGGCATACACACCCGAACAGAATGGCTCAGCAGAGAGAGAGAGAGAGACAACCGCACACTGATGGAAGTGGCGAGGGCAATGCTCAACGCTAGAAAATTTAAAAAGCTGAAAATTGAAGGTTCTGGGCCGAGGCAGTCAATACCGTTGTCAGTGTTTCAACAGGACAGGAACAAGTAGTGTAAAAATGGGAAACGCCGCACGAACTTTGTGTTCAAGAAAAACCAAGAATTGGGAACCTAAGAATTTTTGTTGAAGAAGTTTTCACTCACATATCAAAGGAAAAACCACAGAAACAGGATGCAAAGGCAAGAAGAGGTTTTTTTTTTGTTATGATGGTGAAAAGAAAGGATACAGGATATGGTACCCGAAAGATGATACTATCCAGACGGCACGAGATGTCGTATTCACGGAACGAGTAGACCAAATGTCCAAGACTGTGGAGAGAGATAATGAACTCCTGATTGAAGGATCAGCCTGATGAACAGATCGATCAGAATCCAGTTGAAATTGCCAACGACGAACGTGAGGAAGATAAATTTGATAGACGTCATCGTCATCATCTTCGAGATAGAGCGACGATACGACCACCCAGCAGGTACGATGATTAAATTAATATTAATTAAATTCTTCTGGCACACGCCGAGAGCCAGGAGCCCATATCATTTAAGGAGGCTATCAAAACGGAGGATTCCGAATATTGGAAAAAGGCAATGGATGAGGAATATGAGTCACTAGCACAAAACGAAGTGTGGGAACTCACAGAAGCACCAAAAATAATTGACTGCAAGTGGACATACAAACTAAAACGAGATGCGAGCGGCAACGTTCAACGCTATAAAGCAAGGCTCGTCGCACGAGGCTTCCGACAGAGGGAGGGAATTGTTTCCTTTCACCTGGACAGTAAAGCCATCGAGGGGCAGCCGCGCGAGCAGCGCGCTCGTTGGATAGTTGGGATAGCTGACCGGGAAGCTATTACTCGGGAGATGGCTCGAGGAAGTGCACCGCACGGGCTGGCCGCGGAGGATCTTACCGGGGCATTCGTGAACAGGGTGGTTGACGCGTGCAGGGCTGGCGTCCCTCAAAGACGTCTGTCCTCAGGGGGGCGGAAGCCGGTTTATTGGTGGACGCCTGAAGTGGCGCAAGCGAGACGCGTGGCGGTGGCGTGTAGGCGTCAACTTCAGAGGGCGCGGCGCAGAGGGGAGCCGTGTGAGGCTGTGGAGGAGCAGGCGAGTTTTCGACGAGCGATTGCGCGGAGCAAATCTCAGTGGTGGCAGGAACTCTGCCTTCTGGTCGACCGCGAACCGTGGGGCTTGCCGTACCGCATAGTCACCGGTCGGTTCGGGCACCGAGGGAAGGGTCCTGACGCGTGCGTGTTGGGAGGAACCGAAGCTGTGGTTGAGCACCTTTTCCCCGCCACAGCGAGAGGGGTGGGACGCGCTGTCGTGGGGCGGTACGTTGCCGTGGACTCCTTCACCGTGGATGAAGTCCGCAGAGCGGTAGCCTCACTACCCGCGAAAAAGCACCCGGCCCAGACGGGCTGCCTAACGAGCTGTTCCGGCTGGCAGCAGGGGGGGCCTCGAAGGACTTGCCGACTTCTGCAACAGATGTCTGGAAGAGGGAGTGTTTCCCAGATGTTGGAAAAAGGCCATTTTGGCCCTTATTCCAAAGCCGGGTAATGATCCCTCAACGCCTGGTGCGTACAGACCGATCTGTTTGCTGGACGGTGGGGCAAAAGTGCTGGAAAGGTTGCTCCTATGGCCGTTACAAGCCGTTATAGAGCAAGGGGGCGGACTCGCTCCGGAACAGTTCGGCTTCCATAAAGGGGTTGGGACGGAGGATGCCATTCGGGCTGTCCTTCGTGTCGCGGAGGGGGCCAACAGCAGACCGTACCGCACCAGGGGGCATTGTGTGGTCGTCAGCTTTGACGTCGCCAATGCCTTCAACACGGTACAATGGTGGTTCGTTATCGAGGCCCTAGTCCGTTGGAAACTACCGGAGACGTTGCTGAGGCTTACTGCCGATTACCTGCGCGACAGAACCATCACTTACCGCGAGGGGGAGGACTGGTGCGAGCGGGGGTTGTCTGCCGGGGTTCCGCAGGGATCGGTTCTAGGACTATTCTTGTGGAATGTCGCCTATGAGGGCCTTCTGCGGACGCTGAGACGGTTACTGCCCACAGGGGTGGGTATTGTGGCATACGCAGACGACCTGGCACTCGTCTTCACAGACAGGTGCTGGGATATGCTGCGTCTCAGGGTCACGCGCGCGGGGGAACTCGTTCGGGACTGGATGGAGACGGCGGGCCTTCAGCTCGCCGCCTCTAAAACACAGGCGGACCTGCTCTCCACTAGAAGGTCAGGTAGAGGCATTCTGGAGATCGAAATTTTGGGAGAGAAGATACCAGTCGAACGGTCGATTCGGTACCTCGGTGTGATCCTCCAGGCGGGTCTGTGGGGATTACACGTGTGCCATGCCGCCGGCAACGCGGCACGCGCGTCACAACAGGTGGCGCGTCTCATGCCGAGGGCCACCGGGCCTGGTGAGGGTAGGAGGAGGCTTATGGCCAGTGTGGCCACTAGCAGACTGCTATACGAGGCACCGGTGTGGGCAACGGCGGTGAGGGGTAACGCTCGTAACAGGGAGCGTTTGCGACGGGCACTGCGCCCGGTAGCCATCAGAGTCGCCCGGGCTTACCGCACTGTTGGCAGTGACGCCATGGAGGTCATATCGCGGATTCCTCCCGCGGACCTCCTTGTTATGGAGCGCGCGTCGGTGAGGGACGCAAGAACTTCTGGTGGGAACCGCGGGAGGCAAGAAGAGCTGCTCGGGAGCAACTACTTGCCTGCTGGCAGGAGAGGTGGTCACGTGGCGGAAACGGCGCGTGGACTCGTCGTCTCATCCCCGATTTAATTCGGTGGATGGGGCGAGGGCTGGACGAGGCTGGTTCGTACTTTCTCACCCAGCTTCTTACCGGACACGGGTCCTTCCGAGCGTATCTTCATAGGATTGGGAAAGCCCCAGACGACAGGTGCATATCCTTTGGAGAGGGCGTGCGCGACGACGCGGAGCACACTCTCGTGGCGTGTCCGCGTTGGGAGAAGGAGCGACAGGCCCTGGCGTCGGCCCTGGAACGGGAAGTCACGGTCGAAGCCGTGGCGGGTGGCCTCGCCGGCGAGGTGGGGCGGGGCGTGTGGGCGGCCTTAAGCCGATTCGCGGCCACAGTCATGCGGGCTAAGGAGTTGCCTGTGTGGGAACAAGGGCGGTAGGGTTTTTTTCTTGTTTTTTTTTTGTTTGTCTCTGTTTTTGTTTTTTTTATTACTTGTGTTGTAATTGTTGCAAATTGTAAATGCTATTGTATAGCATATTTTACTTTCGTGTAAATACTGTTGTATTTTTATTCGAAGGGTGGGCAGAGGCAGTGATGCCATCGCTGGCGGTCCCTCTGACCTTCCGTTTCAGTGGACCCACTTTGGAAAATAAAAAAAATAAAAAAAGAGGGAGGAAATTGACTACCACAAGACTCACAGCCCCGTAGTACGATTTGACTCCCTAAGGGCTATTCTAGCCACGGCGGCCAGCGGAAACAACAGTATATAGCAATTCGATGTCAAAACGGCCTTAATTTATGGAAACATTGCGGAAGTAATATTAATGCGATAGCCCGATGGCTATGAGGCCGGGAGGGCCTAGGAGAGTGTGCAAACTCAAGCGAAGCCTATACAGACTGAAGCAGGCCTCACGCTGTTGGAATCGAAGATTCATCGACTTCTTGCAGAAAAACAACCTGGAGGCCACGAGCGCAGATCCGTGCGTATTTACTAGCCTGAGCAAAGAAAAGAAAATACTATTAGCGATCTACATTGATGACGGGTTCATTATCGCAGAAAATATGAGCCAAATTGACAAACAACAAATTTTGTGACCTACAAAAGAATTTTGAAATAACTCACAGTGAAGCAAACCTGTTCCTAGGACTACAAATTGAAAGATTCCCAGGCGGGAATATTTTTGTCCACCAGGAAGCATATGCGAGAAGGGTCCTTCAGCGGTTCAACATTGGAAAATGCAAACACCCTGGTCATCCCGGCGGAGCCACATGAAGAATTAAACCCTTATGCTCACTCGACAATTGAAGAAGAATGTATCAAGGCTCCATTCCGGGAGGCGATCGGCAGTCTCATGTACCTCTCCGTGACGACAAGACCAGACATCACATTTGCAGTCATCCGTGTGAGTCGTTCTAATCTCGAGAAACCGAAAAAAATTCACTGGAAGGCAGTGAAACGTATCTTTAAATACATGAAGGGCACTATCGACTACGGCTTGGAATTCAAGAACCATAAAACAACGAGTTGGCAGTGTACAGCGACGCGGACTATGCTGGCGACACGGAGACTCGGAGATCGACAACTGAGTACGTGATGTTAGGTTCCGGGACAATGGCATGGAACTCGCAAAGGCAACAAACTGTTGCATTATCAACCACCGAATCCAAATATGTAGCTGCTTGCCAGACAGCTAAAGAAATTGCATGGACTAAGAACCTAGTTCAAAATTTACTCGATGTAAAAGAAATTCGAACAACATCTAGATAATCAAAGTGCAATACAGTTGTAAAGAATCCTGCATTTCACAAGAGAAGTAAACATATAGACATTAGGTATCACTATATTCGAGAGCAATACGAGAAGAACGAATTCCTTTTGGAGTACAGCCCTTCGAGAGAGCAACACGCAGACATCCTAATGAAATCGTTTCCAGGAGACTTATTTCAATATCACTGAGAAGCAATTGGAATCCGCAAGCGGCTTACAGCAGACACAAGTCAAAGATTCGATAAAACCGAAGTAGGAGTGTAAACCGAGGTCGCACTACGGCTTTTTCCTGCGAGCGGTAACCGCTATAACCGCGAAATCGCTCGAGAAACACACAGTACGCTATGGGAAAAATCAGTCGCGGGAAAAAAAAACGCAAGTGAGGCCGCTTGTATTAGCTTAGTTGAGACACAAAATCACGCGATTAAAAACCGCGGCGGTTTAGCCTTAGTGCGGCCAAGGCCTTAGAGATATCGGTTTAATCTAGTCTTTTAACTTTCCCCTAAAAGAGTGTTTGCACTCCTGAAATATATTTTAGTTCCTACAGTTTTCATGTTGTTATTAATACGTTTTATTGAAACATAGAGTAGTGAATAAATATCTAAAGAAATCTCGTGAATACTGTAGTGAAACTTGCCTTTAAATTCCATTCCTAACAATAATGATTAGTACGGTGTGGCTCCTGCATTTTACTGTTAAGAGAGTCCACGAGGTCCCAGAAGATTACATAACCAGAGGACCTGGGATCTCGTGGACTCTCTTAGCAGCAAAATGCAGGAGCCACACCGTACTAATTATTATATTTTATTTATGTTATTAGTCAATTTGTGAATTAAAAAACATAGTTTCCTTAATTCTTTTCTTAGAATATGAAAATTCACATAGTAATTTAATTAAACTAACTTAAATAAATTTAGTAATTAATTTAGTTTTCTAACAAGTAGACAGTTTAGAAAACTATAACAAAGGAGGTAACTAGGCTAAGTTTAAACTTATTCCAGTTTTGAAATTAATTGAAATTAATTAGAAAAGTTCTCGAGATGGGACAAGTTGAAATATTTCCATAGAAGTTTTTAATCTACATGAAAGATCTTAGCAATTTGCTATTCGGAGCAAAGGAACACGAACGAGAATTAAGATGTTCGGTGCTATTAAGACTAAATTTTCGCGAATTACAATTACAAAGACGCGAAGATTAGCGAAGTTAAACTAGTTTTTAATTCGCAATTTGAGAGCCAGCTTGAACTCTGAGCGCAACTTCAAAGCCTCACAACAGACTTAGCACATCCCTAATTGATTTATTCACTTACAACAGGCTCAACACATCCACAACAGATTTATTTATAGAAAAACTTTCTCCTGTTTTATTGAAAATGTTACAAATCGCGAATAACGAACACAAAAGAAGAAGGAAGAAATCTGTATGGAAAGTCGTTGAAAAGTTTCTCGCGCAGCTGCACACTTGCCTTTCTCCCGTCATTAAAACCTGCAGGACTTTTCCACCAAAGTTTCCCAGTTAACAAAAAAAGGAAATAAGATGCTACGAGAAAGAAAGGAAACCGGGAAAAACCTCCGACAAAAGAGAAAGTTTTCAGAACTTTACGCTTCCAACTCCAAAAAAACAAACGGATGACAAAGTTGAGAACGAAGTATCAATGTTAGGACTAGACAGAATATAGGAGGAGACTAAAGAAAGAAGATTGGAGAAGCTAGGCAATATAACTGTAAATTAGGCAATAATACGAAAACAGGAGAGCTCTGGCTAGACCACACAAAGAAAAGCAAATGTCTAGTAAGACGAAACATTACTAGAATTGATATTAACAGCCAAGAACCAGACAAGATATGATCAGACATGGACAGACAAGACTAGTCAGAGCCCGGCAAGACTGGACAAGACCAGACAGAACCATACAGGACCAGGCAAGACCTGTCAAGATCGGACAAGACCGGAGAAGGCTAAACAAGATCAGACAAGACCGGGGAAGGCCAAACAAGATCAGACAAGACTCGGCAATACCAGACAAGCCAGACAAGACCGGCCAGGCCCAGACAAAACCTGGTAAGATAAGACAAGAGGAGTCAAGACTAGACGAAACCTGAGAAGACCAGACAAGAGCGGACAAGACGAGACGACAGGAGAAAAGACCAGACAAGTTGAAACAAGACCACTCAAAGCCAAACAACGACAAACAACGACGAGAATTGACACAAATTGCCAAAAACTGACTGGAATTAACAGGAATTGACAAAAACTGAGAGGAATTGATAAGAATTGACAGGAAATGACAAAAACTGACAGGAATTGATAAGAATTGACAGGAATTGAGAGGACTTGACAAGAATTGACACAAATTTCCAAAAACTGACTGGAATTGACAGGAATTGACAAAAACTGACAGGAATTGATAAGAATTGACAGGAATTGACAAGAATTGATAGGAATTGACAAAAACTGACAGGAATTGATAATAATTGACAGGAATTGAGAAGACTTGATGAGAATTGATACAAAATGATAAAAACTGACTGGAAATGACAATAATTGACAGATATTGACAAAAACTGACAGGAATTGATAAGAATTTACAGGAATTGAGAAGACTTAACAAGAATTGACACAAATTGACAAAAACTGACTGGAATTGATAAGAATTGACAGGAATTGAGAAGACTTGACGAGAATTGACACAAATTGCCAAAAACTGACTGGAATTGACAAGAATTGACAGGAATTGACAAAAACTGACAGGAATTGATAAGAATTGACAGGAATTGAGAAGACTAGAAGAGAATTGACACAAATTGCCAAAAACTGAATGGAATTGACAAGAATTGACAGGAATTGACAAAAACTGACAGGAATTGATAAGAATTGACAGGAATTGAGAGGACTTGACGAGAATTGACACAAATTTCCAAAAACTGACTGGAATTGACAGGAATTGACAAAAACTGACAGGAATTGATAAGAATTAACGGGAATTGACAAAAACTGACAGGGATTGATAAGAATTGAGAGGAATTGAGAAGACTTGACAAGACTTGAAACAAATTGACAAAAACTGACTGGAATTGACAATAATTAACGGGTATTGACAAGAACTGACAGGAATTGATAAGAATTGACAGGAATTGAGAAGACTTGACGAGAATTGACACAAATTGCCAAAAACTGACTGGAATTGACAATAATTAACGGGAATTGACAAAAACTGACAGGAATTGATAAGAATTGACAGGAATTGAGAGGACTTGACAAGAATTGACACAAATTTCCAAAAACTGACTGGAATTGACAGGAATTGACAAAAACTGACAGGAATTGATAAGAATTGACAGGAATTGACAAAAACGGACAGGAATTGACAAGAATTGATAGGAATTGACAAAAACTGACAGGAATTGATAATAATTGACAGGAATTGAGAGGACTTGATGAGAATTGATACAAAATGATAAAAGCTGTCTGGAAATGACAAGAATTGACAGATATTGACAAAAACTGACAGGAATTGATAAGAGTTTACAGGAATTGAGAAGACTTAACAAGAATTGACACAAATTGACAAAAACTGACTGGAATTGATAAGAATTGACAGGAATTGAGAGGACTTGACAAGAATTGACACAAATTGCCAATAACTGACTGGAATTGACAAGAATTGACAGGAATTGACAAAAACTGACAGGAATTGATAAGAATTGACAGGAATTGAGAAGACTTGACGAGAAATGACACAAATTGCCAAAAACTGACTGGAATTGACAAGAATTGACAGGAATTGACAAAAACTGACAGGAATTGATAAGAATTGACAGGAATTGAGAGGACTTGACAAGAATTGACACAAATTTCCAAAAACTGACTGGAATTGACAGGAATTGACAAAAACTGACAGGAATTGATAAGAATTGACAGGAATTGACAAAAACTGACAGGAATTGACAAGAATTGATAGGAATTGACAAAACCTGACAGGAATTGATAATAATTGACAGGAATTGAGAGGACTTGATGAGAATTGATACAAAATGATAAAAACTGACTGGAAATGACAAGAATTGACAGATATTGACAAAAACTGACAGGAATTGATAAGAATTTACAGAAATTGAGAAGACTTAACAAGAATTGACACAAATTGACAAAAACTGACTGGAATTGAGAAGACTTGACGAGAATTGACACAAATTGCCAAAAACTGACTGGAATTGACAAGAATTGACAGGAATTGACAAAAACTGACAGGAATTGATAAGAATTGACAGGAATTGAGAAGACTTGACGAGAATTGACACAAATTGCCAAAAACTGACTGGAATTGACAGGAATTGACAAAAACTGACAGGAATTGATAAGAATTGACAGGAATTAAGAGGACTTGACGAGAATTGACACAAATTTCCAAAAACTGACTGGAATTGACAGGAATTGACAAAAACTGACAGGAATTGATAAGAATTAACGGGAATTGACAAAAACTGACAGGGATTGATAAGAATTGAGAGGAATTGAGAAGACTTGACAAGACTTGAAACAAATTGACAAAAACTGACTGGAATTGACAATAATTAACGGGAATTGACAAAAACTGACAGGAATTGATAAGAATTGACAGGAATTGAGAAGACTTGACGAGAATTGACACAAATTGCCAAAAACTGACTGGAATTGACAATAATAAACGGGAATTGACAAAAACTGACAGGAATTGATAAGAATTGAGAGGAATTGAGAAGACTTGACAAGAATTGACACAAATTGACAAAAACTGACTGGAATTGACAATAATTAACGGGAATTGACAAAAACTGACAGGAATTGATAAGGATTGATAGGAATTGAGAAGACTTGACAAGACTTGACACAAATTGGCAAAAACTGACTGGAATTGACAATAATTAACGGGAATTGACAAAAACTGACAGGAATTGATAAAAATTGACAGGAATTGAGAAGACTTGACAAGAATTGACACAAATTGCCAAAAACTGAGTGGAATTGACAAGAATTGACAGGAATTGACAAAAACTGACAGGAATTGATAAAAATTGACATGAATTGAGAGGATCAGCAAGCCTCTCAGGAATATCTTAGACTTCTTTCACGAAGTTGAATTCCTGGGAGAGTAATTGTAGTAGGGTTAAGCACAATAGATCAAGTTGGTCGCAGTGCAGAAAGGCTTTGCAGCCAAACGACCCCCACACAAAAAAAAAGAGATATTTCGACCTACCTTCGATGAGTGGTAGGAAGCTACCTGTACGACAGAAAGCTTGAGCTGCAAGACGCGGTCTTGGGCCCTCTACTCTGGAAAGTGCTATACGACGGCATATTCAGTATCTTCTTTATCAGCCTTTTTATGTCCCACTGCTGGGCACCGGCTCTCTTCTCTGTCACGTATCTAACCTCAGCACCAAGATTTGAATATGGGGGACCTATCCGAACGACTTTCCAGAGAAGGTATTTTAGACCCCACGGTTGCCTAAGCCGGATTGGGGAATTGAGTGTGATGGGTTGCAGCCATTAGTTTTTAATTTTAGCTGCTTTAGTTCTGTGTGGGATTCGAACCCACGCAGTCTGACTCAAGAGCCAAGTGTTTAGTTATCTGAGCCACCACCACACCACTTACTCAGTATGGATATGCCTGAAGGTACGTTTACACGATGCGAGTTGACTGGAACCAGTCAGCTGTCTTGTATGCGCGCGCAGCACTCGCACCGTGTCAACACATCAAGACAGTACGGAGACTGTTGAACTGGTGCGAGTTAACTCGGATGCCCTTCTACTTTTACCGTGCGAGTTCAATTTAAAGATGGCGACAACTAAGAGACCGTGTCCAAGTGCTAACAAAAAAAGGTAGACTGATAGTAAGAACTTAAAATTTTTAGAATTGTACGAAGCTGAAGAGCTGTTATGGAACTTTAAACATAAAGATTACAAAAATAAAGACTTCCGTGATGACGCTTTAAAACGACTTCAACTCTGTATTTTTGATAACAAGAAGACAAGAAGAACTGTCTTTGAGACAGTCAATTCTCTTGAAAAATATCACTCGCATGCGAGTTGATTCGCATGCGAGCTGTCATTTCAGTCAACTAGCATCGTGTCAACGCCGCTTAAAGTAGTCGAAATCATAGCATTTGCTGATGACCTGGCAGTGGTATCCACAGCCAAAACGAGAGAGGAGCTAACCTACAAGACAAATTAAGCACTCCATAAAATGTCAGAATGGTTAGAAAGGAACAAACTCCAGCTCGCCGCAGAAAAAACGGAAATAGTGATGCTCTCTGGCAGGAAAAGGTATGGAGAGATAGAAACAGTTCAAGACATATGAACAGTTTTAGAACAAATATGGAGAGATAGAAAGAGTTCCAGGTGGGAGGCACAACAATAGTCCCTAAAAACCATCTGAAATATCTTGGAGTTGTGATGGATAAGAACCTCACGTTCGGCTATCATATTACGTATGTCGCCGCCATAGCCCAGACTGAAAAAAAAGAAGACTGCTGGCCACGGTAGCAGAATCTATCATACTGTATTCCGCCCCCATATGGATACGGGCATGTATGTACAAAAAATATACAGGAAAACTCCTACGTATGCAAAGAACTCTCGCTATAAGAATCTGCAAAAGGTATAGAACTGCTGCGACTGAAACGCTGTTTGTACTGGCAAGGATGATCCCGCTGGATCTACGTCTCTCCACTGCTAAGAGAGGAGAGACGTACGGCGCAGATCCTGAACGGAAGAAGAAAGCCTGAGAGGACACTATTGAGTGGTGGCAGGAAAGATGGGACATGGTAAACACAAGTGCCTGGACGCACAGACTAATCTCTAAAAACAATGATTGGTACCAAAGAAAGCACGGCGAGATAACATTCCATGTAGCACAAATGCTTACTGGACATGGTTGCTCTGAGTCCTACAAGGTGAGAATAGTTAAAGAGAGAGGAGAGGCGTACGGCGCAGATCCTGAACGGAGAAGAAAGCCAGAGAGGACAGTATTTAGAGGTGGCATGAATGATGGGACAAGGTAAACACAAGCGCACAGACTAATCCCTAAAACCAATGATTGGTATCAAAGAGAGCACGGCAAGATATCATTCCACCTAGCACAAATGCTTACCGAAGATGATTGCATTGAGTCCTACAAGGTGAGAATATGTAAGATATATATTGCAAAGCTGATGTGAACAACGCTGAACACACGTTCTGCAAATACCTAAAGTGGAACACGAAAAGACTTCTTCTTCTTAGGACGTCGTCTCCCTAACGAAGGTTGGTGATCCAACTGGCTATAATAGTGCGTGAAACCACACCTCCGTGCGTCCGAACCATCGACGCAGATCCTTTAGCAATGAGTTCTGCCGTCTGCCCACATATCGTTTGCCCTCGATCTTTCCTTCGATATCATACCGCTCCCCTCTCATAACGTGTCCGATGTATTGGAGCTTTCGTTATTTGATTGTTATCAGCAGTTCTTTACATTTACCTATTCTCCTTAACACTTCCTCGTTGGATATTCTGTCTACCCAGGATATACGCAGTATTCGGCGATACAAGTACATCTCGAAGGTGTCAATGCCGCTCTCCATTGATTGGCAGAATGTCCAGCTCTCGGAGCCATATAGTAGCACTGGGAAGATTTAACAGCGCAATATGCGTATGCGGAGCTGAAGGTTTAGGTCTCTACTGGTAAAGAGGTTCTTCATGGAAATGAATGTCCTTCTGGCCTGTTCTATCCTCGATCTGATTTCCATTTTGGGGTCACTGTTCTCGTTAACGAGGGCTCCAAGGTATTTAATTTGCGGCACTTGTCCAGCTGAAGACTGCATAGGCAAAAAATTAACAGCGGAGAACGTAATAGTGGAAATGGTACAAATTGAAACAAAATGGAAAGCTATAGAAAGAGTGGCTGATAATATCCTATGGTAAAGAGCGAGGGACGAAAGAGCTACATAAAAGGAGCAAGAATGCGCCCTCTGAGGCACAAAGACAACCCACAGCCATGATAAAATACCGAAAGGTGATTCCGTGGCAGTGCGAGAGTATGAAAGGAAACGATGGGTTTTTAGTGGGTAGGACCGATGTTAACATCAAGCCGGGTGAGTCCCACACTCCTCGGGGCGTTGTGCCATGGGGGTCGTACGTAAAGGTATTTTCCCCCCTTCCCCAGGGCTTTTCCCCAGGGCTAGGTTACGGGAGGTTAAGACTGACGCGCGCTTCATTCCTAATCTCCCGTAACTTAACCCAACAAAGCAAATGCTAATCTAACCCAACTAACCTAACCCAATGAGATTAAAGCTGATTAAAAGCTGCTTACCTGAGTTAAATCTGCTTACCTCAGTAAAATCTGATTATCTGAGTAAAAGCTGATTCAAGCTGATTAAAAGCTGATTCAAAATAGACCTCACACCTTCTATAGCGTGGGAAACATAGATCTCGCACCTTTTTTAGCGAGGGATTAGATAGACCTCACACCCTGTGTAGCCTGGGGCTACGTAGACCTCACACCCTGTTTAGCTTTAAAACTGGCAAAGCTTTAAAATTTTAAAGGTAGTTAGCCCGTCAATTGAGAATTGTGAGGGAATCATAAGATTTCAAGGGCTGCAAGGTAATGTAACAGAGATAAACTTTATAGTGGTGCCGTGTGATTCTATGCACCCTCACACTCTGTTTAGCTAGGAGTTAGATAGACCTCACACCCTGTTTAGCGTGAGGTTATATAGACCTCACACCCTGTTCAGCCTGGGGCTACATAGACCTCTTTTAGTGTATTAAAGCTTAAAACCTATTTAATGCTGATTAAATCTGATTAAAGCAGATACAGCCTAGCCCTTATTAGTGGATTAACGGTAGTTAGCCCGTCAATTGAGGATTATGAGGGAATAATAAGATTTCATGTGAAGGGCTGTAAGGTATTTACCTAAACAGAGATAAACATCATAGTGGTGCCGTGTGAGTATATGGCACTATTAGAACCATCGAGAATTATGTCTGGGGTAATTTGTTGAGAATGCGTATTCTCGTACAACGGCTGTTTAATTTACTAATAAAACTATCTACATCAATCCCTGAACTATTAATTTTATAGCTGGCTACTCTGTTCTTAAATTGGCACAAGCTTGGATGTTCTGCTGGACCAGCACGTTTTCATAGAAGAATCCTGAAAGAATACTGAGAAAGAAGCATCTCAATCGTATGGATCGACGATCTATTATTGATGTTCAAGGAGGTGAATGGATAATTTACGCCAAAAGAACTTTCAATCAAATCATTCGATGTGAGCGATGTAAACACCTACTTATTTAAACAATCAAGCTCGATGGTTGGAGAATTATCACCACGGACTTAAACACAGCGCTGGAAATTTATCGCCTAACTAAATTCAATATATTTTAATAGAACCGGAAGCGGGGGAACGGAAGTCATCAAGGTAACCGGAAGTGGCCACAGTCGCCGGAAGTGGCCGAGGTCAGCGGAAGTAGCCGAGGTCACCCGAAGTGGGGGCGGTTGGTTCAGAACGAATCATCTTATCCTACTAATGTCAAGCATGACTGTACAAAACCCGAGAAAACTAGACAAGCACATTAAGAACGAGAATGGATCTGATCAGACAAACACCAATACTTTCATTATCTTGTCCAGTTTTGTCTAGTTTTGTTTAGTCTTGTCTGGTCCTAACTACACTTGCCCAAGCTTGCACAGTCTTGTCTAGTCTTGCCCAATCTTTTCTAGTCTTGTTCAGTCTTGTCCAGTCGCTTCAATCTCGTCCAGATTGATCCAATCTTGTCCAGTCTAGTCCTTTATAATACATTATGGTCCAGTCTAGACCAGTCTGTTCTGTCTTATGTTGTCTTGTCAATTCTTGCTACTTGTCTTGTACTGATCTTTTCAGTCTTGTTTAGTCTTGTTTAATCTTGTCCAGTCTTATCCAGTCTTGTGCAGACTTGTCCAGTTTTGTACAGACTTGTCCAGTCTTGTACAGACTTGTCCAGACTTGTACAGACTTGTCCAGTCTAGTACAGACTTGTTCAGGCTTGTACAGGATTGTCCAGTCTTGTCCAGTCTTGTCCAGTCTTGTCAAATCTTGTTTATCCTTGCCCAGGCTTGTCCAGCTTTGTCTAGTCTTGCCGATTTTTTTCGGACAAGACCAGACTCAACCCGGCAAGGCAAGTTAGCCCGTCAATTGAGGATTATGAGGGACTAATAAGATTTCATGTGAAGGACTGTAAGGCATTTACCTAAACAGAGATAAACATCATAGTGGTGCCGTGTGAATATATGGGACTATTAGATCCATCGAGAATTATGTCTGGGATTATTTGTTGAGAATGCGGATTCTCGTACAACGGCTGTTTAATTTACTAATAAAACTATCTACATCAATTCCTGAACTATTAATTCTATAGCTGGCTACTCTGTTCTTAAATTGGGACAAGCTTGGATGTTCTGCTGGACCGGCACGTTTCATAGAAGAACCAATCATTTGGAAAAGTTGCTGGGGCCGATGGGTTCAAGGAGGTGAATGGAAAATTTATGCCAAAAAAAGTTTCAATCAAATCATTCGATATGAGCGATGTAGACACCTACTTGTTCAAACTGACAAAGAAGCATCTCATTCGTATGGTTGACGATCTATTATTGATGTTCAAAGATGTTCAAGGAGGTGAATGAAAAAAAAACCATTTAGATCTCTTAACGCATCAGATAAGAATCAAGCTCGATGGTTGGAGAATTATCACCACGGACTTAAATACAGCGTTGGAAATTTATCGCAAACCTAATTCAAAATATTTTAATTGAACCGGAAACAGGGGCGGGGACCGGAAGTCATCAAGGTAACCGGAAGTGGCCACAGTCGCCGAAAGTGGGCGAGGTTACTGGAAGTAGCGAGGGTCACCGGAAGTGGGGGCGATGGGTCCAGAACAAATCATCTTTCCCTACTAAGGTCAAGCAAGACTGTACAAAACCTGGCAAAACTAGACAAGCACATTAAAAACGAAAATGGGTCTGACCAGACAAACTCCAATACTTCCATTATCTTGTCCAGTTTTGTCTAGTTTTGTTTAGTCTTGTCTGGCCTTAACTACACTTGCCCAGGCTTGTCTAGTCTTGCCCAATCTTTTCTAGTCTTGTTCAGTCTTATCCAGTTTCAATATCGTCCAGATTGATCCAATCTTGTCCAGTCTAGTCATTTATAATCCATTATAGTCTAGACCAGTCTTGTCCATTTTTGCTACTTGTCTAGTCTTGTTCAGTTTTGCTAAGTCTTGTCCTGTCTTGTAGTACCCTTTTCAGTCTTGTTTAGTCTTGTTTAATCTTGTCCAGTGTTACGAGGCAAATTCCGTAAATAACAAATGCCTATTACTGGGTAATTAGACGCACTATTTGTGCGTAATTGCTATTATTAGATCTGCGCTACTTACCACAGAGTAGTTACATAAGTCAAGAATAACATAAGGTAATACAAATACTCGGGATCTAATGTGTGATGTTCCTTCTACCCTCATGACCCTGAGTCATTTTGTCAAATCTTGTTTATCCTTGCCCAGGCTTGTGCAGCTTTGTATAGTCTTGCCGATTTTTTTCGGACAAGACCAGACTGAACCCGACAAGGCGTGACAAGTGCAGACAAGACTAGAATAGATTAGGCACGAGAATACAATACCAAACAAGGCTAGACAAAACCAGACAAAACCGGTGAAACCAGACTAGACTAGACAGGGTCAGTAGGGAAAGATGATTCGTTCTAGACCCACCGCCACCACTTCCGGTTACCTTGACGACTTCCGGTCCCGCGCCGCCGCTTCTGGTTCAATAGGTTAGTTGGGTTAGATTACGGGAGGTTAAAACTGAAGCACGCTTCATTCCAACTAACCTAATGCTAACCTAAACTAATGTTGACCCAACTAACCTAACCCAATGAGATTAAAGCTGATTAAAAGCTGATTACCTGAGTAAAATCTAATTAAAAACTGTTCAAAGCTGATTTAAAATAGACCTCACACCCTCTTTAGCGTTTGAAACAAAGATCTCACACCCTGTTTAGCCAGGGGTTAGATAGGCCTCACACCCTGTTTAGCCCTGTGACGCTACATAGACCTCACACCCTCTTTAGCGTGGGAATCATAGATCTCACACCCTGTTTAGCCAGAGGTTAGATAGGCCTCACACCCCGTTTAGCGTGAGGCTATATAGACCTCACACCCTGTTTAGCGTGGGGCTTAAAACCTAATTAAATCTGATTAGATCTGATACAGCCTAGCCCTTATTATGGGTTAACGGTATGGGTTACGGTATGGGTTAACGGTAGTTACCCCGTCAATTGAGTATTATGAGGGAATCATAAGATTTCATGTGAAGGGCTGTAAGGTATTTACCTAAATAGCTAAAACACCTAAACATAAACTTCGTAGTGGTGCCGTGTGAGTATATGGGAGTGTTATTTCAATCGAGAATTATATCTGGGATCATATGTTGAGAATGCGGATTCTCGTTCAACGGCTGTTCATTTTACTAATAAAACTGTCTATATCAATCCCTGCACTATTAATTCTATAGCTGGCTACTCTGTTCTTAAACTGGGAAAAGCTTGGATATTCTGTTGATCCGGTACGTTTTCGTAGAAGAATCAATCATTTGGAAAAAGTGCTGGGGCCAATACTGTGAAAGAAGCATCTCATTCAGATGGATCGAAGATCTATTATTGATGTTCAAGGATTCAATGTGAATGGAAAATTTAAGCCAAAAGAAATTTCAATCAAATCATTCGATGTGAGCGATGTAGACACCTACTAAAGAGCCCCATACACTAGCAACCTAGTCAACAACCTTGTCGTCAACTTGCTATGTTGACGACAAGGTTTAGTAGTGTATAGGTTGATTGAAGAGAACATTTCAGGTTGAGTACAAGGTTGAATAAAAACGAAGTAACTTGGATTTTTTGTGGGTGGAGTCAGATATTGACCACCATGTTGAGGAGTGTGTGGGGAAGTTGAAGACTTGGTTATAACCATCAGTTGAGAACTTGTGAAGGTTTTAGAATTCTTGTTTGTGCAGGTGTTTGGTGCAATTTTTGTTTTTTCAGTTTTTTGTAATTTTTAATTGTCCGCCTTAATAGTTATGGCTGATATACCAAATATTCATGTATGGGTGGATTTTTTTTAAACTTTCAGACTTAAACTGCCTGAGTTATGAAAAGTCTGAAGTTTATGAAGATCGTAACAAGAAAAAGATTGCCTTGGAAAATTTGTTACTCCTACGTTTGGCATGAGTTGCTGGATACCTGCTAGTGTTTTCGTTCCATTTCCTGGTACGCGCCATATAAGATAGCCTTTTATCAATTAATTCTCCGAGGTATTTGAGATTTTCTTTAGGTGTTATTATTGCCTCTTCCACTTTTCCACTCCAAATGTTACGGGGCTAAGTTCCATTAGGCCTGTGAGGAGGACCGCTTCAGTTTTTTCTAGAGTTAAACTCCGGTTCTTCGATTTTATCCACGCGCCCACCATTTCTGTTGCTTGATTTGCCGTTCGCATCAACCTTTGTTCTGTTCTTGCTGTGACAACAGTAGGGATATATGTCACGTTCTCGACCCTCCTCCTCCTACGAGCTTGATTTTGACATTGACCCCTCACCTTGACCCCTGGCCCCTGACCTTTGGCCCTGACACCTGGCCCTGACCCCTGGGCCTGGCCTTTGACCCCTGACCCTGACCTCTGAGGCTGGTCTTAATCTTGATCTGACCCTGACCTAACCACCTCCTCTGACCTTTGACCCTAGCCCTGGTCTTGATCTTCATCTCACCCTAAGCTAACCTACTAGTTCTGAACGCGGCAGAGCGAGTATGTGTAGATGGCGCCGCGATTTATCAGTAGTTCTGAACGCGACCGAGTTTAGATGTGTACATGGCATTAGGATATATTCAAAAATGCGCGGTGAGGAGGGCCGTTCATTCCCAACTTTCCTGTAAACGCATGTGCAACTAATTAATTTCTCGGAAAATAATCTGCGTTTTTATTTTGATTTACCGTTAGACGTGACCGGACGTCTAGTACTTATAACAATTTTTTACCTGATATCCTATCAGCGGTGCGCGAGCGGAGAAATAATCATCTCGTCGCGATAAAAAATATTTATGTGATGGTTGTTTAAACCCTTTTTTCAACTGAATCGAATTTTATGATACGTAGGGTAATCAGTTTCTTGGAAATAATCTGCGTTTTTATTTTGATTTACCCTTAGACGTGACCGGATGTCTGCCGTCGACATATGTCGTCATATGTATGTAGCTGATAAGAGAGGAGGTGTGCTGTCGACGGCAGACATTCGGTCACGTCTAACGGTTAATCAAAATAAAAACGCAAATTATTTCCAAGAAATTGATTATCCTACGTATCATAAAATTCGATTCACTTGAAAAAAGGGTTTAAACAACCATCACAAAAATATTTTTTATCGCGACGAGATGATTATTTCTCCGCTCGCGCACCGCTGATAGGATAACGGTAAATTGTTATCAGTACTAGACATCCGGTCACGTCTAACGGTAAATCAAAATAAAAAACGCAGATTATCTTCCGAGAAATTAATTAGTTTCACATGCGTTTACAGGCAAGTTGGGAATGAACGGCCCTCCTTACCGCGCATTTTTGAATATATCCTAACGGCATCTACACATCTACGCTCGGCCGCGTTCAGAACTACTGATAAATCGTGGCGCCATCTACACATACTCGCTCGGCCGCGTTCAGAACTAGTATGTTAGGTCAGGGTCAGATCAAGATCAAGACCATGGCTAGGGTCAAAGGTCAGAGGAGGTGGTTAGGTCAGGGTTAGATCAAGATTAAGACCAGGGTCGGGGGTTAGGGGTCAAAGGTCAGGCCCAGGGGTCAGGGTCCAGCGTCAAGGTCAAGGTCAGGAGTCAATTTAAAGGTCAGGCATCAAGGTCAAGGTCGTTGGAGGAGGAGGGTCGAGAACGTGACATATATCCCTACTGACAACTTGTGCAATATTCTCTGCGAAGCCATTTACAGTGGCCCCCAAACACAGTCTCATTATAAGTTCTCCGTCTATAGCAAGTTCTACAGGATGGGGTCTAGTATCGAAACCTGTGGGAATAAATCTTTTTTCGTCTTCAAAGGACCCATATCGTCCTCTCGTAACTCGTCCAAAACTATATACATCATCAAATCTTCACTTATTATTTTTAACTTCTTCGTACAAACTTTATACCAATGAATAAACAACGAACAAAAGCAACGTGCAACTGATACTTATGTTTTCAACTTGGTTGCCTAATGTGTGGGCAAGAACCTCAATCTTGTTGACGACAAGGTTGATGACTACGTTGCTAGTGTATGGGGCCCTTTATTCAAACCATCAACGCGATTCAGATTTCTTAACGCATCAGATAAGAATCAAGCTCGATGGTTGGGGAATTATCACCACGGATTTAAATACAACGCTGAAAATTTATCGCCAAACCTGATTCAAAATATTTTAATAGAAGCGGAAGCGGTCGCGGGGACAGGAAGTAGTTAAGGGCACCGGAAGTGCCCAAGGTCGCCGGAAGTGATGGCGGTGGGTCCAGAACGAATCATTTTCCCCTACTAATGACAAGCAAGACTGTACAAAACCTGACAAAACTCGACAAGCTTAATAGAACCGGTAGCGGGGGCGGGGACCGGAAGTCGTCATGGTCACCGGAAATGGTCGAGGTCACCGGAAGTGGTGACGGTGGGGCCAAAACGAATCATCTTTCCCTACTTAGGTCAAGCAAGACTGTGCAAAACCTGACAAAACTGGACAAGCCCATTAAAAACGAGAATGGATCTGACCGGACAAACTCCAATGCTTCCATTATCTTGTCCAGTTTTGTCTAGTCTTTTCAAGTCCTGATTGGTCCAAATTTGACTTTCCCAGGCTTGCCCTGTCTTGTCTAGTCTTGCCTAATCTTTTCTAGTCTTGTTCAGTCTTGTCCAGCCGCTTCAATCTCATCCAGATTTAACCATTCCTGTCCAGTCTAGTCCTTTATAATCCATTATGGTCCAGTCTTGACCAGTCTGTTCTGTTTTATGGTGTCTTGTCCATTATTGCTACTTGTCTAGCCTTGTTCAGTTTTGTCAAGTCTTGTCCTGTCTTGTACTCTCTTTTTCAGTCTTGGTCAGTCTTGTGTAGTCTTGTTTAATCTTGTCCAGTCTTGTGCAGACTTTTTCAGTCTTGTACAAATTTGTCCAGTCTTGTACAGACTTGTCCAGTCTTGTACAGACTTGTCCAGTCTTGTTGAATCATCTTTATCATTGCCCAGGCTTGACCAGATTTGTCTAGTTTTGTCGTTGTGTAATTTTGAGCTAGTTTTGGTTAATATCTAGTCTTATCTGCTCCTGTCTTGTTTATTCTAGTTCCGTCTTGTCTTGTCTAGTTCCGTTGTGTATAATGTAGTTCTGTCTGGTTTAATCTAGTTCTGTCTTATCTCCAGAAAGAAATGATACCGAAGAAAAACTCTGGCAATATAAAACTTAAATTAAAATAAATTGCAACTAAAATTAAATTGAAACTAAAAGTAAACGAAGTAAACTGAAACTCTCTCTATATAGATTGTGCACTCACAACCAAATCTCTCTTAATCTTCCTGTTCACGAGATAATTGTCTAGCCGTAGCTGAAACCTAGTGCTAGTTCGTGTCCGGTGCGGATAGTCCCAGCTATAACTAATACCAGGCCCCCTTTTTCCAGGACCAAGTCGAACCAAAGATGGATGAAGCTACGCACCACCGTACAAATCTCCTCGGCCATGCAGAAGGTAAACAGACTTAATCAATGAAATAATTTTAATTCTCGAAATAATTAAATTCATAATTTTTGTTTTCATAAGAAAACGTTGAATGTAAGCTGAAATTTAGTCGTCGACAAGTGTCGCAATATTAATTAAAATTTGCTTAATTTGTATTTTTTGTGAATTAACATATTCTTTTCTGAATATTGCAAAATATATTTACAATGTATATAAAAGGAATAATAATAATATATATCTTTATTACACTAAGGTCTTTCGGCCCTGGGCATTTCAGAAATTTTGGAAAAAATATATATGCAAATACAAACGTAAACACAAAATAAATAAATATAAACAATTACGGTTATAAGTTATGTTCAGCGTAAACAGCTTCCTTAAATGAACAAGGCTGGGAGACATTCTGTTGTTCCGTTTGTTACATAATTGGTCCGGATGTCTCTGTTTTTCATCTGGTCTTTACACTTTTGTCGTAACATGCCATGTCTGTCAAGGGTTCGAGTGATTTTAGTTCTTTCTAATAGGGATACATTGGAGGGATTGTGTAGACTCCAAACAACCCTCTACACTGTAGAGGGTTGTTTGGACGACGAATTTTTGTGATAGTTCTCATTGCAGTTCTTTCAGCAATTTCTATGGTACGTCGAGTCGTTTTGTTCGTATTCATCCAAATAATGTGTCCATCGTTCAAGATCGACCTGTAAATGGTTTTGTAAATTTTCGTCGCAGACTTCGTGGAAATCTTTTGATTACGAAAGTGACCGAAAGTGTATAAATCTTTTGATTATATCGTGTTTGCGATCTTTTACATGAGTGCTAAATTTTAATGCTACATCGAATCGAATGCCTATATATTTTTGTAGGTGTGGGGTTAACTATAGTAAGGCCTATTGTGGTTGTTGATAAATAAAAACACTTTAATAGTCCATTCCAAAACAAAGAAAAAACAAGTGTAATATCTTAATGATTACATCTTATAAACGTCAGCTGAAAAAACCGTTAATGTATTTGAAAACAGTTCTACCAAATTAATCTCAGAATAAAACTTAGGCAACAACTTCAACACTTTCCCTTATTCTTATGCCCGCCATACACACAACGGTCCACATGACAGGTCTACCTGTGCAGGTTTGCCTGCGCAGGTAGACCGGAGCGTGTGTGGGAATAGACCTGTGCAGTTTCTTGCGTACAGTTGACCTGCGCAGGCAAACCTGCGCATGTAACCTGTACGGTAGACCGTAACGTGTAATGCGGGCATTAGATTGAAGAAAATAGTCCAAAATCCTGACATCGGTAATCTAGGGCCAGGAAGAGGTTTCGTCATTATATCCGCGACCTGTTTACTGGTTGCGATGTGAACAACTTGAACTTCACCTTCGAATACCTTTCCTCTAATAAAAAAGTATTTGATCTTTATATGCTTTTTTCGACTATGAAATTCTGGGTTCTGTGCCAGTCTAACGGTAGCCAGATTGTAAACATGCAGTATTGCTGTTTTTTTGGATCTTTCCCATATTTTTAATGAGTCGCTTAATCCAAATCACCTCTCATCAATCTAACT
Organism: Phosphuga atrata; assembly: GCA_944588485.1. NCBI lineage: Eukaryota > Metazoa > Arthropoda > Insecta > Coleoptera > Silphidae > Phosphuga > Phosphuga atrata. The sequence goes on from OX155904.1 coordinate 48,643,627, forward strand.
GCATCGTTGGAGGAAATCAGCTCCGCCTTTGTGTTGTATGTGGCAGTCATTTCTTGCCTTTGACTCTGCCAAGAAATAGCTCCTCCTGCATGGGTGATCACTACTCCTGATGTCGACCTCCCAGTCTTGTTACATCCTCCAAAGTCCGCGTCACTGTAGTCTTCAAAGTTTCTGTTACTGGTTGGTCTACATACTATACCAAGCTTGGTCGTGCCTGCAATGTACCTGATAACACTCTTTAGCCTACAGATCTGCCAAACCACCGACAAGAAACATCTCATACGAGGAATTGAAAGCCCTCAAGGAACTAAGAGAAAATGACACCATTGTGGTCCTACCAGCTGACAAGGGAAATTGCTCTGTAGTCATAAACAGTGCCGACTATAAACGAAAAATGACCACAATCTTAGATGATACAGCTTATCTACCCAGCACAACGGACCCCACAACTTATCTTGAGAAAACTACCAGACAAAAGATCCTAAGCTCCAGCATTGAAACGGAAACAATTAATTATCTTATACCAAGAGAGAAATCATCACGGCGCCCCAAGATATATGGTTTAACAAAGATCCACAAAGATGGAGCCCCATTCCGACCAATAGTAAGATCCGTTGGTTCACCAGTCCAACTTCTTGCGAAACATTTAGCAAAATGTTTACAACCATACGGTGAGGATTGTGATTCCTATGTCCGCAATGCTGAACACTTCATAGACATACTGAAAAATGACCAACTCCAGCCTGACCACCTCCTGGTGAGCTTTGACATTGTATCTTTATTCACAAAAGTACCGGTCCCTGAGGCCTTAAACACCATAAGGTCGAAATTAAGACCAGAAAAGTATGTATCAGATCTGGCAGAACATTGTTTAAAGAATACATACTTTAGGTACGATGGTCAAATATACAAACGAGGGTTCAACTCTATCCCCAGTAATAGCCAACATATTTCTTACAGATTTTGAGGAAAAGGCAATCTCATCAGCCACACTTAAACCTACAATCTGGTTAAGATATGTTTACGACACATTTGTAACCCATGGCCACATGGCCCACATGACCCCACGACAGACCAGAGCTGGACAAATTCCTTACCCATCTTAACTCCCAACACGACCAAATTAAATTCACAATGGAGATAGAAAAGCATCAACGACTTCCTTTCTTGGAAGTTTTGGTACAGAAGAAACCAGACAGCACCTTGAGTCACACGGTGTACCGGAAACCAACGCATACAGACAGATATCTAAACGCTTCTTCGCTCCAACACCCCAAACAATTTGCATCTTTTTTTTTCACGTGCTGGGAGGCGAAAATCTGCAAACAGACACCACCCGGCCCGTGCCGAGTGGTAGTGTAGGGCTGGCCACCAGTGAGCGACCCACTAAAAACCCCCACCATTCATACCCCCCAGCCCACAACCAGAGAAACGTGTTGGAATCCAGAATTGGCATCACTTCATCACGCTCCTCCCCCTTGCATTTCCAAAGCAGTCATCGGCATTCATTTATTTTGCCGTGCCCCCCTTTACATCAAGTTTACAATAAATTTGTGCGCTCCCTTCGCACTAAGAGGGGCCCGGCGACTGGCACGCGCGGCTATGGTACGTGGTAACCCCTCGGCCCGCCTCGCGCTCATGCCTTTCATTCCTCTCTTTTCTCTTCATTATATACCCAATCATACCTGTCAGAACGCCCCATTCATACTCTCTGCGGAGCATGATCCTCACCATGCTCTCCATGTTTACATTCTCCCCCACGCTGCGTTCTGCCTCGCTCCTTGTTTGCACCTACCTCATACACTCGAAGACCGTATGCTCAGCTGTGACCTCATTAGCTCCACAATACTTACAGTGCGCCTCAGTCAGTTTTCGGATGCGCGCCAGGTAAGACCCAAAACAACCATGCCCCGTCAGCGCCTGGGTGAGGTGATAATTCACCTCCCCGTGCCCACGGTTGACCCATTTATCAATAGCCGGAATCAGTCGGAATCAATCTATGCTCCCTTTTCCGACTCCTCCCATCGCTCTTGCCATGTTCGCATTGTTTCATTCCTTTCAGTTTTTGGATCATTACCTTCACACACTCTTACCCTTTCCTCCGCCAGAAGGTCTAACGGGATGACTCCAGCGACGACCGCCACGGCGTCCCCAGAAACAGTCCTGTATGCACTACACACACGCAGCAACATACGCCTATGTACTCTCATCAGTCTGTCTCTGTAACATTTAATCCTGAAAGCATTTATCCATGCCGGCACCCCATACAGGAAAATGGAGTGCACGACTGCATTTATAACCCTCCTCTTGGAAACCAATGGCCCACCTATGTTAGGCATCAGTCGTCCAAGAGCTTTCGCATTCGCTGTTGCCTTGCGCACTACCCGGTTGACCTGTTCGGACACCCTGAGGTTTCGCTGGAGCTCCACCCCAAGGTATCTCAAAGACTCCCGAGCCGGTATGTCCGCTGCTCCCACTCGCACGGTCAGTTCACGCAGCTTTCTTCTCCCAATCAGCAGAACCACCTCTGTTTTATGGGGAGCGAGGTTAAGCCCCTTTTCCCCCATCCACCGGTCAATTCCACTGATTGCCTCATTCATTTTCGCATTCAGGCTTTCTTCCGTTCTGGTGACAGCGACAACCGCCAAGTCATCTGCGTACCCGACGAGTTTAACGCCGTCTGGCAGCCTCAGTCTCAGCATCTCGTCATAAAATATGTTCCACAAAATCGGACCAAGAACCGAGCCCTGCGGAATACCTGCACTCATCTTGAAGGTTTTTCCTTCGGCAGTCACCATCTCCCTATCACTCAGGTAGCTGCCTACCATCTTCCGAAGGTAGGGAGCTACCCCCTTTAGTTCCAAGGCCTTCATGATTCCGCCCCATGGGACCGAATTGAAAGCATTTTTCACATCCAGGGTTACAAGCACACAGTAGCTGCGGGACCACCATGGACCCGTATTGGCCAACCTTGCTCTTTCAATCACTCGAATCATTGCGTTCGTCGTAGTGCGACCGCTCCTGAACCCATATTGCTCCTCCGAAAGACCCCCTGCTCTCTCGACATCCTCCTTTATTCTAGCTCCGATCATGCTTTCAAACATCTTCGCTATACCATTCAGTAAACAGATTGGCCTAAAACAATTCGCATCTGTAGTCAACACTCTTACCACCCGATCCAAAAAACTAGCGGACCAGCTTAACTTACCAAAAGAATTGAAGAATTTACGAGAAGCTCTTTCTTCAAATGGATATCCAATCAGCTTAATATCCAGAGCTTTCCGTCGTACAGACAACAGTAACCAAAGAACTGAAGAACGCCAGAAACCCGTTAGCACAGCATACCTATCATAAGTGCATGGATCAACTGATAAAATCGCCAGAATCCTAAAAAGACACAACAGCGACACCATTTTCAAACCTAACCAGAAAATATCCTCTATGCTACGCAGCGTTAAAGATACCATCCCGTTAGAATACCATGAAATTTACGAAATACCTTGCGGAACATGTGAACGAACCTACATTGGACGTAAGAATAGAAAAATATCGGCTAGGATTCAAGAACATGTAGTTTCAGTCAGACACAAAGTTTCATCCGCTCTTGTCCAACACACCAACACCGGTCACTCGATAGACTTTAGAAATTCAAGGACTCTTGCACAGATTAGCCACGAAATGTCACGAGTATATAGAGAAGCCATAGAGATAGAAAAACGAGACTACTGCATGAACACGAGAGACGATTCCTTGAGACTCGCCCCAGTATGGCGACCGATCATATCCACCCTCAAAAGGCAATCCCAGGCACATATACGACCAACAAGACAAACAAACAACCGCGCACAACGCGCATGACCCGAAACGCGACAGCTATAAGTAGTCGCATCCCACGAACGAGCTCTCCACCAAAAATGGCCTTTCTTGCTTCCCTCAACCTCCGTGGCTGGAGGAACAAGGCTCCCCTGGTCCAGCACCTTGTCTCCTCCGAAAACATTCTTATACTCGCCCTCCAAGAAACGTTTTTCACCCCTGCTTCCAATCCCAGGCTACGTGACTTCTCCTTTGTCAGACAGGACTCCCCCAGTGGCCGCCGTGGTGTCGCCATTGCGCACCACGTCTCCGTTCCTGCTCTACTAATAACCCTGCCTCCCATCCTTGCCAACGAAGAGCTCGTTGGCATCACAGTTCACTCTGGCCAATCTCCCATCTACATCTTTTCCATTTACATTCCCCCGTCACAACAAATCTCTACTCTTCTATTCAACTACCTTATCTCTCTCCCAAACTTCATCCTCCTAGGCGACTTTAACGCCAGAGACACGTCCTTTGGCGACCGCGTTTCCAATGGAAATGGTCGCCTTCTCACCTTATTCCTAGACAGTTTACCTATTCTTCGCATTTCGTGCCCAGACTACTCCTTTTTCTCCCCTATTGGCAATTCCATCATTGACCATATCCTAATTTCAGACAACCTGACCGACCTTGTCTCTGACTCGGCGTTCATTGGTCCATCCGTCACTAGCGACCACCTTCCCCTTATCACCGAAACCCTCATCTGCTCCAGGCCCAGCCCGCGAAAATCTTCCTAGACCATTCGGTCTTGGAAGAACGCCGACTGGGATTAATTCCAATCCTTAATCTCTCTCTCCCTTCGAGCTCCAAACATCAACTCTGACCTTGACCTATCCTCCGCCATAGACTACCTCACCTACTCAATCCACTCAGCCATAAACACAAGTGTCCCAACGAAAGTCTTCCCTCTCGACTAACTTCATAGTCTCCCTTATCAAACAAAAACGCATTCTCTACCGCTCTTAGAAAGTCACTCACGACCCCCTCACCAAAGCTTCCTGGAACCGCCTCAACGCCCTCATTAAACTCAAGCTCCGTTCCTTCCGCGAATCCTCCTGGATCGCTGCCACCTCCAACCTCAACCCCAAGGACGGCGGCAAATTCTGGAAAGCCCTAAACACGCTTACTGGCCGCAACCGCCGTCCTAACCACAATCTCCTCGTGGAGAACAAGATCCTCACCTCTTCCCCCGACAAGGCCCAGGCCTTCGCGTCCCACCTCGAGAAGGTTCACCTTCTCTCTTCACCCCTCTTTAATCAACCCTTCTTTGTCGAGACGACCAACCTCATCAAACTCTCTCCCCTTTCTCCTCTACCATGGTCTCCCTAAGTCATCCCAATGATAGACCCTGATGAACCCTGCACCACCCCCATAACAACTGACGAAGTCAGATGCGTCCTCGCCCACGCCAAAACAAACTCCGCCCCCGGCCCCGACGGCATCCCCTGGATTGCTCTCAAACACCTCCCTGAGTCAGCCATCGAGTTCCTCTCATCCCTCTACAACGCCTGCCTCTCCTCCGGCACTTTCCCTGCCCAATGGAAAAGTGCTCACACCATTATGATCCTCAAACCAGGCAAAAACCCCAAATCCCCGGACTCCTATCGACCAATTTCCCTCCTCTCTACCATTGGGAAGGCTTTTGAAAGAATCCTCTCCGAACGGCTCAGCTCCTTCTGCGACTCCCACCACCTCATCCCCAACCACTAGAGCGGCTTCATGCCCAACAGATCCACCCAACACTCCATCCTCAACCTCACCTCCAGTCTAGCTATCTCCCACAACTCTGGTCGGGTCTCTGTCGCCCTCTTCCTCGATATACACCGCGCCTTCGACACCGTCCGGCACGACGGCCTGATCAAAAAACTTATCTTCCTCCAATTCCCTTGGCCTCTAATTCGCCTCGTCCACAACTTCCTCAACTTTCGTTCCTGCCGGGTGAAGCACGGCGACTCACTCTCGCTGCCCTTAACTCCTGCCGCGGGTGTCCCCCAGGGCTCTGTCCTGTCTCTCTCCTTTTCAACCTCTTCTGCCACGACATTCCCACCCCAACCTAGCCCGACTGCCATCTCCAGCAATTCGCTGATGATACCGTGGTCTGGGCCTCAAATCACCTCCCTAAGGTCGCTGCTTCTCGCCTAAACTCCCACCTAAAAGCCCTGGAGGCCTGGAAGAGCCTTTGGCGCATCCATGTGAACCCCAAGAAATCTCAACTCGTCTTCTTCCGCCACCCCTATCTAAGGCGCTTCCGCGTTCCCTTTACCAACATTCGACTCCATGGCGAAATAATCAACCCTCAACCTTCCGCCACCTATCTAGGCACCATCCTCCACAAATCTCTCCGTCAACCTACCAACACCTCCCGCTGCATCAACCTAATGCGCAAAGGCTTTCGTCTTCTATTCTGCCTCCGTAGTCGCCTCGGCGGCTGCTCCCCCAAAGTCCTCCTCTTCACCTACAAAACCTTCGTAAGACCAATCCTCGACTATCAAGTCTGCGCTCTTTCCCTCAGCCATGAATCCCACCTTCGCCGACTTCTGGCTTTCGAAAGATCCTGCCTCCTACGCATATTCCGCCTGCCCCCCAAATTTTCCATCCTCCCTCCTGCCCGAAATCTCCAACATGGTACCATTCGACGTCCGCCTCTCCCGACTGCAAGGTCGCCTTTCCTCGAAAATGATATTCAATCAAGCCCCAGTTCTCTCCATCTTCCAAATACCCCCCGCCACGATTCGTCACAAAATCCCCAAACGCAAGATCCCCATCCCCTACCTCAAACTCCCATCTCATTGCACCTCCGAAATTCCACCCGAGCTATCTTCCATCCTCAACTCTGCCCCCGCTGCCTTCAAATAAAGGACCATCCAAATCTAAGAAATTAAAAAAAAATAATAATAATAGGCTAAAAAAATAAATAAATAAATAAATAAACAAATAATAAATAACAAGAAGAAAAAAAGAAAAAATAAATAAATAATAAAAAATTAAAAAAAGAACCGGCCCCAACCAACCATGGGGGTAGAAAAAAAAAACACAGCATCCCCGAACCCCCCCGAACCCCCACAACCTGCACGTCGCGCAACACTCCGCATCAACAACGCCACATCAACAACGCCACAACAGCCACACGCCACAACAACAATATCTTCAAGTCGTCCTGTCATCCACATCCACACCCAGGCTGAAAAGGGTAATCCCCTACAACAGCCCTCCCCCTTCGGGGGGAAAAAACATGATTATCGATCGATCGAACGAGCTCTCCATTCATAGTCTCACCGACCTACGCAACCGCAACATGAACACGCTCATTCTGTCAACCCTCAACGAGGCCGCCGCAGCTATGAACCTCGACCCCGCCTACCTGGTCACCCTGGACGACAGCCTCATCGAACAAATGAAGAAAGAGAAGAAGGAAGACCCAAGCTGACAACGAGAAACCCCAGGAAACTGCCGCCGAGAAGACAACCGAAACCGCCGCCGAGAAGACAACCGAAGCCACCCCTAGGAAAACAACCGACGCCGCCCCCAAAAGAACAACTGAGGCCGCCCAAAGGAGAACAACTGTATTCGCCCCCAAGAGTACAACTGAAGCCCCCGAGGGAACAAATGAAGCAGCCCCCAAAAGAGCAACTGAAGCTGCCCCCAAGAGAGCAACTGAAGTCGCCCCATGGAGAAGAGTCACACCGATGGACATGTACAGCTCCACCGAAGCCGTGCCCAAGCGTAAACCTGACCAGGAGAGAGAGTAAACCATCAAGTCATGAAAAAAGCCAAACTGGAGAAGACCAAGCACATCAGGACCGTAGGCCACTGGAGAACAACCGCAGAAGATCGTACAAAGAAGAATCAACCGTGGAAACCGACAACCCCACCAAGACAACAGGACCCAGCTGTAGTCAAGGTACAACCACCGAAGAAAACCAAGGAGAAAAAAAAATGTAAGACAAACAACAGACGACAACAGACAAAAAACTCTTAGTATGCGTCTTACGGTTAACCCGCACGGACGCACATATCTCTGGAAAATGGCGAATGTTAGTTTGCCGAAACGTCGAGAATCCGGTTCCCACCCCACTTCCGGAACTGGAAGTGGGAACCGGAAGTGTGAAAAATTTTGGAACCGGAAATGGGGGTTGGGAACCGGAAGTGGTAAAAAATTTGGAACCGGAAGTGGAGGTGGGAAACCGGAAGTGGAGTGGGAAACATAAGTTGGGGTGTAAACCGGAAGTGGGTGGGAACCGGAAGTGGTGGGCGAGGGTGGGGGACCGGAAGTGGAGGCGGAGGGTCTATTTATTTCTTAAATAATAATTGTCGGCCAAAAATATTTATACAAAGTTCGTGCGGAAATGATTATACAGCGCTCCAGCTAATGGGGAACGTTCCCCAAACGAGCTGTCGCGTTGTAAAATCAAACTTCCCACACTCTAATGTAAATAACTATTTCAGTTACGCATTATGGCAAGTGATACATTGGAGTATAATAAACATCTTCTAACCGACATTTATTAATTGTTAATTGTAATTGTAAAAGTGCATCAATCAATTAACAATTAATCAATTATAATTGCAAAATTTTACAATTAACAATTAATTAATTGTTAATTGTGATATATTGCAATTACAATTAATTATTTTAATTGTCAGTTGCAATTAAATCTCGCAATTTAATTGTTAATTGTTTTCACAATTAATTTTTGCCCAACTATGATACTTGGACAGCCCAAAACTTACGCCGAAAGCTAGATCAGGCCTCGTTCGCACCATTAGGTACATTAAAGCTCCCACTGCCTGTCTGTAAGGAAAGTCTGTTCTTTTCTCACTTTCCCTGTTCCCTGCAATTTTCTCATTTTGTTACTGGTCTCTGACTCCTTTATCATTGGAGTAGACACTGGCTTACAATCTTGAAAGTCAAACCTCTCTAGTATTTTCTTGACGTAAGTTTGTAACTTGAGGTTTTTACAAAGCTCCACCGATCATAGTAGAGAATGTTAAAGACCTGCCGGAAATGACCAATGCCCTTGCCAACGCAGGAATCAATACAGAAAGCTACCAGATCAAGACTTTAAAAATAACAACTTTAAAGTAAACTCAGCCGATTCAGATACATACCGCGCAATCTCGGAAATAATGATGCAATAGAACGCCCAGTGGCACTCGATTAAAGATAAACAGACAAGGGATATTAAGGTAATGATCAAAGAACTTCATCAGTCTATTAACTCGATCGATATCATACATCAACTAAAGCAACGAGGTCTTAAAGCAAAAAACGCACATACAAACGAAAGTGGCTCACGGCAGAAAAGAAGCAAGATTGATGATTATCCAAAGGACTCAGAAAGAGCGGTTGATAAAATTTATAATATTGATACTATCCTTAACTTCAAAGTACAAGTAGAATCATTGAGAACCAACAAAATGATACCCCAATGCAAACGCTGCCAAGACTAATGTCATACGTATAACTATTGTTCACGTATAACTTATTGTCCAAACAAGATTGCACAAAAGATCCGCCAAAATGCACATACACTGAGGAGGTAATTATCCTGCAAATTACCGAGGCAACCTCGTATTCAAAGAGTTATTAAAACTCAGAAACCGTCCAACCAAGACTCAAGCAAAGATTCGAACTCAACTAACCACAAATATAGAGACCACACGTCCTTGTAGTCCAACAAATCAACGAAACAAGAAACAAGTTAAGCCTCACAATCAATAGGCAAGCCATTGCTTACAATCAAACGACAAACTAGCCGAACTCCATAGAATCGTTGCAGCAAATATTGCAGCGACGCGACAATCTAGAAAAAAGAAGATCATAATGTGCAACTTTATACGCATTATGGAATGGATTGCTAACTATTTGCTGCAACATAAGGACGATCTGCAAGTGATCTTAATCACCCAGAACATCGACTTATACCTGATACCAGAGACCCACTTTACAAATGAATCTCACATTAAATTCCGAAATTATACAACCTATCACACAGTTCAAGTTCTGCAAACACAGCCCGTCGTGGCAGCGCGATCTTAATTAAAGATTAAACTTCACGAAGAAGAGAGATATACAATTTGTGACATTCAAGCAACAATAGTATCACTAAAGACGCATTCTCCGATCTTCGGAACATCAGTGCTGGTATCCCTCTAGGAATTGTACTGGGTCCGGTGTTATACCTACTTTATACTAACGATACACTTAAAATTGATAACACGATAATCGCCACCTTGCAGATGATAAAGGTTATATTTATGACTTGACAGAAATTTAGTTTTATGTTTGACATTTACGAAATAGGACGCTTTAAACTTAAACATAGATGGGAAATATTGAAAACTCACTTGCAAAGTGGTGAGTCTTCTACTCAAACGATAAGAAATTTACGAAACAAATTCGATACGAAAGAAGTGCTTCAACGCAGTTTGTGGACCAATTTATGAAGCGAATTCGCGACACCGGATCGTCATTTGATAAAACAACACGTTCATGTTCTTTTTCAGTGCGCTGAGCCGAAAACATTTTGATTGCTCATAGTGTGTGTGAACTTTCATCAACAACAACTCGTCATCGTTCTCAGGAACTGAACATTTCTCGCTCTTCTCTGAGGAGAATCTTGCATAGACCTCGGTTTGAAGGCCGGTTTGAAAGTTCAATTAATTCAAGAAATGAAACCACATAAGTATCCGATGCGTTTTCAGTTTGCCCAATGGAGAAGTTTGTTTAGACGAGGAAAGTTTGTTTACCTGAAGTTTAGACAGTCGAGTTAGAGAAGCGAGTGGAGACAGTCGATTTAAAAGTGCTAGTGAGTGTGATTAACGTCGATTAGACTAACTTGTTAGAGTGAAAAATCGTGAGTGGATAAGAATAACCTGGTGCCATAGAGAGGGTCAATTGTCGCAAGTTTTTTGGGGCCCCATTAGGCGAAACTTAGTGGCCCCCAAGTAGCTAGTTAATAAAGCAGTATTTGGAGTGGAGAAGTACGAGCAGACGCGAAGTTAATAAGTGAGTGAGATGGAGGAAGGCAGGAGTAAATATTATCTATCGGATAGCGATAGTGCGCGACTATTTCGAACAACCCATTCGCTGGCGATAAGCGCTTAGCCCGGTCCCCCGGCACAAAAAAAAAGGAAGGAGGCGAGCCCGAAGAACGAACGTTCACATCGAGAGATGATGGAGAATATTCTGCAGGAATTAATGGACTTTAAAAACCAATTTGAAGTTAGCGCATCGCAAAGAAAGGTTGAGAAGGAAGAGGATGCTAAATGGAAATAGGACCTTATGCAGCAACTCAAGGATATGCAAAGGGAGAATAAGGAAAACAAGGATCGCATAAAAAAACTAGAATTAGAAGTAAAAGAACTAAGAAGTTTACCGAAAGAGGAGCCAACCGGTTGGGAAAAAAAGGTGGAAGATTTGGAGAAAAGTGTAGTAAAATTGCAAAATGTAGGAGAGGAGAGGGAGAAAAGGGAGAGGAGAAATAATATCGTGCTAAAAGGCATAGAAGAGGAGGCTCAATTACCTACTGCGGTAATGGAAGTCCTAGATAAGCTGCAAACAGCCACGGTAATAGACGAAATGTACAGGGTGGGGAAACGGCGAGAAGGCAGCGATAGAGCTATATTAATAAAATTCCAGAAGATGGAGGAGAAGATCTCTCTCATGAAACAAAAGAGCAAATTGTGTGGTACGAGCATATATATAGACGATGATCTAACCTATAAAGAACGGGAAGTGCAGCAGCTACTAAGAAATAAGGCTAGAGAATTGAGAGCTAATGGGAAACGGGTACGGGTGTCATTTCAGAAGATACAAATTGATAACATTTGGCATGAGTACAAGGTAGCTTCGGGCACGCTTGAAAAAAAGGATTTTCATTAAAAAAAATCAGAAGTAAAAGGGAAAGGGGGAAAAGAACAACTAAAATTGGTGACCTGGAACATAGCCAGACCTAAACGAATATTGAAAAACAACAACAGTCGAAAGGATTTATACACTTTTTTACTAAACACTTTTTTTACTAAACACTTTTCTTACTAAACGTTCCACATAATCGGTATGCTTGAATCTTGGGTAGAGATAAAGGAATGGGACGACATTAAAAACAATCTGCCTGGTGAATATAAATGGAAATTTCAGAGCGCGCACAGATTAACAAAGATGGGGCGAGCAAAAGGAGGTATTGTTACCGGTGTTCATAAGAGTATGATCGAAGTAGAGATTGAAGAAGGAAAAGAGATGGAAGGCATACAGGAACGAGCTATAAATATCAACAAGCAGATGTGGAAAATATTCTTCATATACAATAAAGATCGTCTGAGCACTTTGATAAAAGAGCTAAATGAGAAAATAAATGTATAGTTTCGAGAGGATAATTATAGCCGGGGACTGGAATGTGCGGATAGGGGAACTACAAATTGACAGTCTCGATGAGGAGGCGAAAGAGATAAACAGAAAATCAAGGGATAAGTTAATAAACTCTGAAGGTAGAATGTGGTTAAAATGGATAAAGGAGAGAAGCTGGAGTGTGCTAAATGGGTGTACTAGGAATGATCGGGAGGGAGAACTGACATATATTGGAGGAAGAGGTGCCTCGGTAATAGACTATGCAGTTGTGAGTGAAGCAGCCCGAGGAAGTATTGGGAGCTTCAGGATAGGAGAAAGGACAGAGTCGGATCATCTGCCTCTGGAAATTGGCTGGAAGGAGCGAACGGAAGTAGCGGATAGGATTAAAGGGATAAAAAGAATGTGTGTATGGAACGAAGACACAAAGAGGCTATACCAAGAGAGGCTGGACAGTCTGCAAGAGGTAGCAGTTGAGGATCTACGTCATCTGACGGAACTTGTGAAAGGGGCGCTTACATATAAACAAGTAGTAGTAAGAGAGTGTCATTCCAAGAGCTGGTACGACCAGGAGTTCAGCCTCGTGAAGAAGAAAGCCAGATAGGCGTTTAAAAAGTGGAAAGAAGGGAATTATACATATGTGCAGTTTAAGGAACTTATAAAGGAAGCTAAAGATCTAGGAAAGGAAAAGGAGAAGCTAAGGCAAGAGCAGCAAATAGCGAGGGTTCAGCAGCAATGGTTCAGCAGCAATGAGGGTTCAATTCATCAGAGATATTCCCATAGTCCGATGGAAAGATTATTTTGAAGGTATTCTAGGCAACGAGATGGGAAAGGAGCTCGATGAAAAAGTTGAAAGGACGGTACAGGGACCAGGGCAAGATGAAATATCTTATGAAGAACTAGAGTTTGTCCTCCGGGCAGTAAAAAACAAAAGAGCGTCGGGACAGGATGCGGTTCCTAGTGAGGCATGGAGTGTAGCTCCGACCGGAATTCGACAAATTCTACTGAAAGAATTGAACGGGATTTATAAAGGTCAAAAAGAAATGCCGGACGGTTGGAAAGACGAATTAATAATACCAGTGTTTAAGAATAGGGATAGGGAGAACACAAATGACTACAGAGGTATAACACTGATGGACTCGTCGTACAAAGTATACGCCAAGGTTTTAGAGCAAAAACTGCAAGGCGAAGTTGAAGAAAAAAGTATTCTGCCGGAAGTTCAAGCTGGGTTCCGTCATGGTCGAGGAACTACTGAGCATTTAGTTACTCTCAATTACGTTGTCCAGAACGAACTGACAAAGCCGAAAGGGAAGGTGTACGCCCTCTTCGTGGACCTGAAGGCCGCTTACGACTCGATCATTAGGTTGAAAATGTGGGAGTGTCTGAAGGAGGAAAAGATATCGAGTTCAGTTCGGGAAAGCATTAAGAGCTTGTATAGGAGCACGTATTGTAGAGTGAAAGTGGAGGAGAATGTGTCGGAATGTTTTAAGGTATGGAAAGGGCTAAGACAGGGGTGTCCTCTAAGTCCTCTGCTGTTCAACATCTACATAGCAGACTTAGAGGAGGTATTATCCAAGGGTCAAGCAGGTGGTATAGTAATCGGGAAAAAAAAGTGTGGAGTCTGGCCTACGCCGACGACATAGTTGTCTTGGCAAGCACGTACGCAGAAATGAGAGAGGTGATTGGACGGGTGAAAGGGTTCTTTATGAAACGAAAGCTGGTCGTGAATGTGAAGAAGGCAAAAATGGTGGTGTTCCAAAAGAGAGGAAGAAGGAGGAGTGAAAAGTTTGAATGGGGTGTATATGTAATAGAACAGGTTAGCAGCTTCAAATACCTTTGATTTATGTTTAGTCAGGACGGTTCTTTTAAGGAGCATATAAATTACATTGTAAAGAAATCTTGGGTAGTTACTAACAGGTTCTGGAGTGTATGGAAGAGTGAATGCAAGGAAAGCTTCAGAGCAAAAATGATGATTTGGAAGGTGTGTGTGCGTAGTATTTTAATGTATGGTTCTGAAGTATGAGGTGTGAAAGAGGTAGAAAAGATAGAGAGAATGCAGTTACAAGTGTTAAAAAGGATGCTGCAGCTGGAAAAATCAACATCGTGGTATATAGTGATGCAAGAAACAGGTGCAGTCAAAATTGCGAGTCTGGCTGCAGCGCGGTTTGCGAGGTATGAATGTAAGGTAGAAAGAATGGGAGATGATAGGGTCGCAAAGGAAGTGTTCAAAGCTGCTAGGAAAGAAGGGACGGGTAATGCTAGGATAACTATATGGGGGAGTGATAGAAGGAAGATGTATGAAAGGGGTGGCTGGTCGGGTGTGGAAGTGGAGAGAATGATTAAGAGAGGTAGCAATGTACAAAGTATGGTAGGAGAAAGAATGTTTGAGATGAGATGCAGGAAAGGTTAAAGGGCATTGAAGAGGGATCGTACAACCCCGAGTATCAAAATATACTCGTTTTGGGAAAGTTACCAGATTACCGAAAATCTGACGTTCCCCAAATAATGATCGCCAGATTTAGATGCGGAAGTGAAAAAAGGGGCAGAAGGTACCGGATGACGCCAAACGAGAGAACCTGCCGTATATGTGGGACGGGCATAGAAAGTTGGGAGCATTGGGGTAGAAGTTGTGGTGGTTGTGTGTGGAGTGCGACTGAGAAGATAGAGCTTAGAAAAGGTTGGAAGTCGTTGATGGATGAAAGCGGTCAGGGTTGGCCGCTAATGGCTAAAATTGTTAAGTGGAAAGACAGCAAAGGCGGATCAGGGTAGTCTAAGTGTCGTTTGTGAAATGTAATGTGAAAAATAAAATTTCTTTATTATGTTGATTGTCTAGCTTGTAAGGTCTAATGTTTGTTAAGTGTTTGTTTTTAAAATGCCAATAAAGGTTTATATATAGCCGAAGATGAGAATTTTTATCGAAAAATCGTGTATTCCTATGAATCTCATTTCCAATCCGGAGGCTATGTCAATAAGCAAAATTGTCGCATTTGGAAATCAGAGAATCCATACATATACATTGAGGAGCCTATGCATCCACAACGAGTAACTGATTGGTGTGGTTTTTGGTCCGGCGGCATCATAGGGCTACTTTTCTTCGTAAATGAGCAAGGAGCTCATCATTGGCCGTCTCCGTCAATAGCGAACGTTAGACCGAGGCCGCACTACGTTTTTTTCCCGCGAGCGGAAACCGCTATAACCGCGAAACCGCTGGAGAAACAAACAGTACGCTATTAAAAACAGTCGCGGGAAAAAAAACGCAATTGAGGCCGCTTGTGTTGGCTTACTTGACTCACAAAATCACGCAATTAAAAACCGCAGCGGTTTAGCCGAAGACCGACCTAGGCCTTACTGTGCCGAATTTCGAATTGATACAGAATATAGTATAGTAGAAGTATATTATTTTAAAGCGACTTTTGTGACATACTCTTTATAAAATACTCTTTACTAACTTCTAAATCCTTAGTTTAGTGCTATTCAAAGCCAAACGCATGTCGGAACTAGCATCCAACCGATTCGGCGCTTATTTTTAATTATCAGAAGCGCCGAGAACCCTTGCTCGCATGGATATGTCGAAAACAAAGTTAGGTAACGTATAGCCGTGTCTTGAATCTTTCGGAAAGAGATTGTCTTTTTGGCTCTAAAAATCTTCGAGATTAATTCCTTTCTCGAATATATATTTTAAGTTACTATCGTCTGGTATTTTAATCACTTCCTCTTGATATTCTGCAGGAATCTCAGAAACGTCGACAATTAAAGAATTGCGGATCACTAAACGAGTACTAGATAAATATCATTGTTTTAAAGATCATATCTTTCTATTAAACTTAAGTGAATAGCAGTTTCTCTTCACTATACTGCGTGGTATTAGCAAGAGAAGTAGTTGTTTCAACATGAGATTTGTTTTGTAGTCTTAAAAAGATTTAATAATAGAGCTTAATTATAGTCTACAAGAAGTCTTAATTATAATCTTAAAGATTAATTATAGAGCGACGAACAAGTTGAATATATTTTAATATTCGGCTATAAGGTCATAAAGTTAAGTGAAGTTCATCAATCACAATCAAAACATTTTTTTTACAAATCACAAAAAATTTTAGCCTGCTAGTAAATATGCTTGAATAGAAGGAAAAATCTTCCTGTAACTAGTTCTTATTCCAGAAGCCGCCGTTGAAACGCGAAGACTCCTTCCTGCAGCGGTTCTCCACCCGCCAAATACCGGAAGCGCAGGAGACCGTCGAAGACACCGGAAGCGAAGGCGGCACCGGCGCCGACGGCCAGCCGCAGTCCCGCCGCCGCCGCCGCCCCCGCAAGCAGCCCCGCACCGTCGTAAACCCCGACGAGAACTTCTACTTCTACTGGCTGTTGGTGCTCACCACCTCCGTCCTCTACAACCTCTGGACGCTCATCGTAAGGCAGAGCTTTCCGGAATTCCAAGCGCTCTTGTCCGGATTCTGGCTGGCCTGCGACTCGCTCAGCGACGTCTTCTTCCTGCTGGACGTGGTAGTGCAGCTGAGGACTGGGTACCTGGAGCAGGGGCTCATGGTCTACGACTCGAAGAAGCTGGCCAAACATTACTTGTCATCCCGTGCCTTCCTGTTGGACCTGGCGGCCCTCACACCACTGGACCTGCTCCAGATCCGTTTGGGTCCTCAGCCTTTACTTAGATTTCCTAGATTTTTCAAGGTAAAACAATACAATCGAAACTATTACTATATGTCATATCAATTATTTAGATAATTGGGTGCAGTATTAAGGTCGATTCCCATATGCGCGACACTCAGCTACGCGACGTAGTGCGACATCGCCTGTCAAATAATGATTATATTGTTTTAAAATGGCACATCGCGTAGCTATAGTGAGATCCTGCCCATTTAAAACAATGTAATCATTATTCGACAGGCGATGTCGCGTTACGTCGCGTAGCTGAGTGTCGCGTATATGAGAATCGGCCTTTACGACTATTGTATAACATTTTTCAGTTAAAACTAATAATCGCAATCTATTAGAGTTTGTGAATATTAATAATACAAAACACTTGTAAAATTACTATACTAATTGTTTATTAACGACTTTACAGGACATAATAATTATTTACTCCGACAAAAACAACTTCACACACAAACATAATATAATTAACAGTGTTGCCAATTCAAAAACATTATATTGAAAAATACTAAAAAGAATAATGACGCCAAAAAAGACAAAATTACAATACTTTCCCTTATTTGGCAATATTCCGAAACATCCATAAATTCAAAGCATTACACAAAATGCATTCCCATTACTTAAATACATGTTTGATGTTTCCTTTTACACAAAGGTTTATACATGATGTCAGCAATAAACACTGTCTGACAAAATGATATCTAATATCGATGTGCTTTTTCCTTTTGTGATAAGCTGGGTTCTCAACCAATTTCATTGCTCCCTGGTTATCACAAAAGATTAGTACTGTTTCATTAATGCTCACTAACTCCTTCAACAAGTTTCTTAGAAACAAACACTCCTTACTTGCCTCCGATGCAGCAACATATTCTGCTTCTGTGCGCGATAGAGCAACAGACCTTTGTTTTTTGATTCCCATGATATAGGAGAATCACAAAAGCTAAAATAATAACCAGATTACGATCTGCGATCAGCCTGGTCATTCCCCCAGTCAGCGTCGGCAAACCCAATAAGGTTTTTCTGAGATCTGATAAAACTGATCCCCAGATCAATAGTCCCCTTAAGGTATCGTAAGAGCCGTTTCGCTGCCTTCCAATGCTCTTCCTGGTAGCAAGAGTTAAATTGACTGAGATAACTTACCGCGAAACTCAAATCTGGTATGGTGCAAACAGCCAGATACATTAACGATCCTATTAAACTCTGGTAAGGTTATATTATATAAGGTTATAAGGTTATATTATCAGCCGGTTCAACTCCTTTTCTATTAGCAAGCTTTGAATTCTCCAAAGGAGTTGACTTGAATCCCACATTCCAAATTTTTTTAGTAAACTTACAATGTAGTCCTTTTGATTCGCATCTATTTTATCATCACTACATTTAAAATTAATCCCCAAAAAATATTTGATAGACCCCAAATCTTTAATTTTAAATTCTTTAGACAAAGCTAATTTTACAGCACGCTTTTCATTCTCACAATTTGATAAAATAACGAAACCCTCCACATAGATGACAATCGTTAGGGTACTGGCACTATGCTTAAAATAAATACAGGATTCGTATTGTGTCTTTGAAACCCAATACCCGTCAAAAATACTTCTACTCTTCTATACCAAATTCTACTGCTTTACTTCAAACCATATATTGCGCGTTTTAAGAAACAAGGTTTTCCCAAATCATTTAAAAACGCAGTCTCGACGTCGACATGGTTGAAACTCATGCCTAACCTTACTGCAAGTGCTAGAAGCAACCTGAAACTGCTAAAGCTTATTACAGGTGAGAACGTTTCATAGTAATCAAAACCATAGCGTTGTGTAAATCCTTTTGCTACCAGCCTTGCTTTGAATTTTGGTTTCCCTTCAATTCCCCCATCATATTTGATCTTAAATACCCATTTATTTTTAACTATATTTACACCATCAGGCCTATCTACTAGTATCCAGGTACAGTTCTTGTTTAAAGATTCTAACTCATCACCAATAGCTTCTTCCCACCTACTAGCATCTGCAGACCTTCTAGCCTCATGTATTGTTAATGATTCTAATGGACTTATACAAAAAGCATAAAATAGTTGATAGTCATTAAAGGATACAGGTTGTATTTTTTCTCTCAATGGATACCGCCTTGGCCCATCAGGAAGGTCAGCTTCATCTACTTCTTCTGGAATCTGGTCGTCCTCAGATCCAATTGCATCTTCAGACTCTGAACTGTCTTCCTCTTCACTGACGTGAAGCGTGTTCTGGAGTGACTGAAGCTCTGACATTATTTGCTCAGCCTTCTCAATTACAGGGTCAGAAACCACTGTCATAATTTTTTCATCCATCAAAATCACATTCCGACTACGAACAACTTTATCTTCTTCAGAGAACCATGTTCTATAACCATCCTTTTCGTCACAATATCTAACGAAATATCCATGGTTACTCTTTTGGTCCCACTTGTGTCGTTTCACCTTAGGAATGTGTACATAACACTCCGTCCCAAACACTTTGAGGTGGTGAAATGACTCGAACTTCTGACCAATCCTCAATTCGAAGGGTGAAGGGTGATATCTTATCTTTCACTTGGGTAGGTCCACTTCTATTAATAACAAAAACAGCCGTGTTCACGGCTTCAGCCCATAGTTTGGTTGGCAGTCCTCTTGCATGCATCATGGACCTCGCATTTTCTACCGGAGTGCGGTTCTCTCTTTCTGCAGATCCAGAGTATGGCATTGAAATGCGAAATTATATGCCATGCTCTTCAAGGATTCTCCGAACTTCAACATTCTCATGAAACACTTTATATCTATAATAATAATAATAATAACCTTTATTGGCATAATTAAAATAATTTCCATACAAAATATACATACAAAATAAAACAATAAAAAATAATAAAAAAGTTGTGAAACTAAAACCCCATTAAATAGAAAAAAGAAATTTTACCACCCTATAAACCTATACTTCAACACCTGTACATCGGACATAAGCTCACAAAAAAAAAGAAAAACTAAACCGCAACACTCAAAAAACTACGCCGTCGCATCCGCTCTTTCCATGCTTTCACTCTGTGTAAAAACGACAGTCCCTTCCCGCTCTCGTCCATACACTCCCTCCAATCCTTTCCTCGCCTTCTCTCCTGGTCATTCCACTCCGCCATCGTGCATTCTTCCAACCAATGACTCCACATATCTTCATTCAACCCACACACCAAACACCTTCTACTTTCCTCCTTCATCCAATGTCTCCTTCCACGCTCTTCATTACCACACCTAAATCTCGCCAACACTGACTGGTCGTCCGACCCTTTACTTGTCCTCAAATAAACAGGAACACGGCCGTGCACTTGTATCTGTCTGTAGCCTTGGTGATATTTACTAGCCTCTATTTTCGATTGGCGCTCTTGGAAGTCCACTTCTAATAACCTCTCTTTTAGCATCCGTTTCCACTGAGCACCCGCACTTTTTTCCGTTTCCAACCCCTCGGATGATAAACCGCCTCTCTCATACAGTTTCCTTTTATTAAACCCCCAACCGCTCTCTCTTCTACCACTTAACCCCTCTTTATTCACTACTCGAAAGATTTCCTTTATTATCCTTTCATCTCCTAACCCATCCACCCTATACTCGAACTTTATCACTCTTTCCGCAGCTATTACCGCCACCTTACAAGCACTCACTTCCTGAAGCACAATGTGCCCAGGCGTCGACCTATCAAGTTTCAACACTTTCTTATAAAACTTTAGCTGCACCCTTTCGATCTTGTCTTCCTCTTTCGTTCCCCAGACCTCGCATCCATACAGTAACACGCTTCGCACACATGCCTTCCATATGGTCTCTGCTGCTCTAAAGTTTCCATCAAAGTTCCTTTTCCAAACCTCCCAGATACGACCCACCGCCACCCATGCCTTCTTTGTAACATACTCTATGTGTTCTTTATTACTGTATCCAGTCCCAAAGACATACCCCAAATACTTAAATTTACTAACTTCCTCTATTTCAGTACCCTGCCATTCAAACCTTTCTTTCTTATATCGCCCACCCCTTTTAAACCGAATCCATTTTGTTTTACCAACATTCACCCTTAAATCCCTCTTTTCGAAATACCTGCCGAGCCTTTCAATCACGTCCTTCATCTCACTAGCCGACTTTGCAAATACCACCATGTCATCCGCATATGCCAAGCTCCACACCTTCTTTTTCCCAATCACCACTCCTCCAGCTTGCCCGGCCTGTAGAACCTTTTCCATATCCGCCACATACAGATTGAAAAGCGTGGGACTCAAAGGGCAGCCTTGTCTCAGGCCCTTCCTCACCTCAAAATAGTCCGATTCCCATTCATTCGCTACTACCTTACCGACCGTTTCCTCGTACAAATTCCTGATGTTCCTTCTTACACTCTCTGAGATACCTAGCTTGCCCAAACACTCGTCAAGTCTCCTTCTGTTCACCGAGTCATATGCGGATTTCAAATCAATGAAAAGAGCAAACAGGCATCCCTTTATTATTCCTTGGTCTATGATGACTCTCAAGGTCACCAGGTGTTCCACCGTGCTCCTTCCTTCTCTGAACCCCGCTTGTATTTCCGGCAAAAGCTTCCTTTCATTGATTTCCTTCCTCAAGCGACAATCCAGGATTTTAGCAAATATTTTGTATGAGGAGTTCATCAAAGTTATACCTCTATAATTTTCTAGCGCGTCCCTCGTTCCACTCTTAAAAACTGGTTGAATTATCCCCACTTTCCAGCTGACTGGTATCCTTTTCTCTCCTCTCCCTATCCTTCTCAATTCCTCCGTAAACTTCTCCTTACAGATTCCAGGTGCTTCTTTCCACGCATCATTTCCGAGCCCATCCAAACCTCCCGCTTTTCTTGGCTTTAGGGAATCAATAACATCCTCCACCTCTGTCACGGTGATATCCTCGTCGAGCTCTTCCTGCTTTCTCTGTCGATCTCCTGAACTATCATCTCTTTCTGACCGCATCTCCACCCCTCCTAGCATCCTCATGAAGTGGTTTTGCCATTCTTCTATCGCAATGCTCTTGGGTAATCTTTCCTTCCTTTTCCTATTCTCTCTCACGTATTTCCACAGCTCAGCTTCCGTCTTGATTTCTCGTACCCACTGCTTTTCCTTCTCCTCCCAAAGCTCCTTTTTCTTCTTCTCCATTTTTTGCAATTCTGTTTTCGCTTCCAGCACGTGCATTTTGAGCCCTTCTCCCTTTCTCCATTCTCTCATAGCTTCTCAAAACCTTTGCTTTGCGTTCCGCACTTCCCCGTCGTACCATGCTCGGCCTGGAAACGCTTCTTTGATTTTCTTTTTCACAAGTGCAGATTCCATTTTCTTTGCCATCATGTCTATATCCTCTATGGCGTTCCACTCTACCTCTTCTAATTTCCTTCTGTATTCTTCTGTCGCCTCCTTATCCCATCTGGCCACCCATTTCTCCGCCTTAACACCTTTCTCCCTTGGCTGCTTCAACGACACCACTACCGGCATATGATCCGACTCACTTCTTATTCCGATTTCCATCAGTTTTATTTGCCGTCTCGCCGCATCATTTGTAATTATTAGGTCAATAACTGAGGTACCCATTGCACCCACAAACGTAAATTCTCCCTCCCAGTCGCCCTCAATACACCCATTCAAAATATCTCATTGGTTCTCTAACACCCACGCCAACCAAACATTTCCCTCTGCATTTTTAATTTTGTCTTTAGAATTCCTTCTTATCACATCACCCGTCTTATCCACCGTATTGACCTGCTCTTCTCCTATCCTAACATTCCAATCACCTCCTAGTAGCAAGTTTGTCGTTACCATATCTTCTAAATTCCTCTTTATACCCTCTTTAATTTTTTCCAGTCCCTTATTATTATAAACGGTTGCTATCTGCCACCACTCCCCCTCCAGTTCTACCTCCCTAAACACTAGACCCTCCACCTCTTCTAGAATTCTCTCCGATTCCTTGATGCCTGTTCTGACCCCTGTTATTATTCCCCCCTTTGCCCTTCCGTAGTTACTCTCTCTCCGTGCCGGTTGTATCCTCCAATTGTACTCCTTGGGGAGTCTCTCTTTACAGGCTTCCCATTCCCTCTCTTGAACCCAGGTCTCCACTAAGCCAACTATTTCGAATTTCCTCAAGAATTCTATAAAAGACCCGTCCACCTTATCCAATTTCTTCCTGAGCCCTGCTACATTCCAAAACATTAGCTTTACATTTTCCTTTTCCGTTCCGTCGTTGTGTAACTGTCCCCTCTTTCTTTGGTCATTTATTCGTTTTTTGCTACCTTGTCCCATGGTACCCAATTCCCATCTATTTCCATTCTTTGGTATCCTACTTTAATCTGGTGGCCCCTTTCCTTGAGTACCTTTGCCTTCCTTAACAGTTCTTTCTGGATTCCTTGTTCCTTAGGGGTGAAATCATCTTGAATGAATACGTTTGTAGTTCTAAGCTTGCGTTTGTTTCTCATTATGTCCTTTTTTACCTCCCAACTTTCTAATTTTAACATAATCGGGCCTTTACTTTCTCTATTATCCCTATTCGAGCCAAGCCTGTATGCACTCCCGAAACCTTCGTTTAAACCTAGCTTTATAACACTTTATATCATGTCCAGAAGTTTTGCATTCATTGATAAAACCTTTAAAACAGCTCTAAACATCATTTTTCATTCGAAGGAAAAACACTCTGCGAAACCTTGAGAAATCGTCTTTCAAGCAAAGAAAATACCTTAACTTTCCAATTGAAACTTTTTCCATGGGCAATGACAAATCAGCATGTATTAGTGTACCTGGAGAACTCGAGCGATTCTTTCTCTTATGAAATGATGCCCTCTTTTGTTTGCCACAAACGCATCCCTGACAAAAATCATCTGAAGAATCTGATGTCTCAATCATTTGGTTATTTAGCAACCCTTTCTACATGTTGCTTGTCCTGGTGGCCCAAGCGTTGTGCCATAACTGAAGAGACTCCTTCTTATCTGCCAACAGTGCCTGCCCTGAGATCCGAACTCTCATATCCAATGCGTACAAGCCATTGCAAGTATATTTATTGTAAAATCTGCAACTCTTACCATCAACATCAAATTTATAACCTCTTTTTGCAATTAAACTGACAGAAATTAAGTTTTCTGCAATTTCAGGCACATACCATACATTATCAAGGTAATTTGGTTCCCATTTATTACCATCAACCAAAATTTCAATGTTTATGTTCCCTCGTCCTTCGACCTGAAGCAACTCGTTATTACCAACTCTAACTTGTTCAGGAAACTCAAACCCTGTGTAGTCAACAAACCATTCCTTTAGACTGCACATATGCTGTGAGGCACCTGTATCTGCCACCCAGATCCCTGACACTTTTGCGCCAGACGTGCAGACAAAAGCTCTCCATTAAATTTACCAGATTGTCTTTCATTGGATTTCATGGGGAAATTCTTTGCGAAATGACCTTCCTGGTGACATTTAAAGCATTTTAGTACCCTTTTGTTACTTTGTTTTTATCCCTTTTGGTTATCAAAACTTTGTTTTTGTCCCTTTTGATTACCAAAATTTTGTTTTTGCCCGTTTTAATTACCAAAACTTTAGTTTTGCACCTTCGGAGTAACAAATGCAACAGGTTTTTCTTGCTTCTCAGGCAACCTCATTTCAATCAACCTTAACCTTTCTATCAAAAGTTGATTGTTCTGTCTTTCACATCAATTGACTCCCAAACACTTTTGAATTCAAAATATTCAGGTGGCAAGGTCGACATAATCCTACTCATGAGTAATAAATCTGGTAATTTCGTCTTAGCAATTTTTTCAAGTTCATCATTCAATTCACCAAACGTTTTTTGTAGTTTAGCCACGAGTGTTGCAATTCCTCCATTATGAAAGGATTCTTTAAAAAAATCCTCCATTAGACGATCAATTCTTTGACCATAGGACTGTTCATAGACACTTCTCAACTTAGTCCATGTATCACAAGAAGTGCTACATGTAGCTGTTAATTCAATGTTGCTCTCATTCAACGATCCAACAATTATCAATTGGGCCAATTCACCTTTTTAAATTCCTTTAACCTTTTTAAAAAATCAGGATCCTTTTCTTTTCCTGCCTCCAGTTCAGGCATTGTAATCTCTCCATTTGCATAATCATAACAATCTTGGTGAATTAAAATTAGTTCTACTTGTCTTTTCCACTTTGACCAGTTTCTTGCACCTTCAAGTTTTTCAATTTGTGTTTTAAAATCCATTTTGAATAAACGAATACAAAACACTAGTAAAACTACCATACTAATTGTTTATTAACGACTTTACAGGACATAAGAATTATTTACTCCGAAAAACAACTTCACACACAAGCCTAATATAATTAACAGTGTTGCCAATTCAAAAACATTATATTGACAAATACTAAAAAGAATAAATACGCCAAAAAAGACAAAATTACAATACAATCAAATGAGTTAGAATATTCAAATTTCTACCAGAGTTAATTTTACATACTATCTGGTAATCTAAGTACAGTGTGTTTGTGAAAAGAACTCCCTAGTTTTAAGTACAAATTTAATGTTGAAATTAATTAAAAACTACATCAACGAGTATATAAAATAAAATAAAGTACTTTCAACTTTTGTTTTAACATTAATGGACTTCAACGTGGGATCCATTTGTTGACCTGCATAACTCGAGACGATATTCCACTTCTCGCCACGTCATCAGGTAACTGTCCCAGCCGCGACGATTCTTTCGCGTAAATGATTGATGTATCGGATCTTTTCACTATGCCCAACATTTTTTATGTGGCCTTAAAAGAAGAAGTCCAATGGGGTTAAGTCTTCGGGCTTCGTGGTCCTAAAGAGATTGGACCAGTTTTGCTTATCCATCTTCCCGGAAAGCGAGTGTTGAAAGCCGCGCGCACGTGGTTACTGTGCAATGAGGTGGGACGCCATCTTGTTGTAAAGTCACAAGCCCTTTTTCCGCCTCAATATCATCCATTTGGGTAAAGACATACTCTGTTAACATGTAGTAGTAATTGTCCCCATTTATTGTTTGTTCTAAAAAAATGAAAGGACCAATTACACGATCTTCCATCAAGCCGCAGCAAACATTAACTTTGGGAGACTCACGTTGATGCTGAATATATGTGGATTCTCTGACCCCAAATTCTGCAGTTGTGACGATTTACTGTTCCACTGACATTTAAGGTAGCCTCTTCATAAAAGGTAACATTTTTCAAGAACTTGTTATCATCTTCAATTCTGTTTAGAAAGTCATCAGTAAACTCTAACCTTTTGATTTAATCAGTAGGTTTTATTTCAAGTTCTTCTTCTGGTGCCTATACGCTTCGGATACTGGCGATTATCATAGAAATTCGGACTTTGTTTGTTGCAGCCCTGAAGAGATTTGTTGTTGTTGTATTGTACAAGGTTCGAAGGTTTTTTTCTCCTTCTTCCTAACCATCTTCTTCCATCTACTCTTCCTTGTAGTATTAGTTGGAATAGACCTTACCGTTGACTGTTCCTCATTATATGGCCAAGGTGTTCCAGCTTCCTTGTCTTTACTGTTAGTAAGACCCCTCGTTCTTTTCCCATTCTTTCCGACCTGCTGGTTTGGTGATGTGTGTCGTCCAGGAAATTTTGAGAATGCGACGGTTTATCCAAATCTCAAATCCCTCTAGACTCCGTTCGGTAGCCTTTTTTTAAGAGAAGGAGATGCATTTACGCACAACCCCCAGAACGTAGTGTTCTGGAGAGTGTGGGACTCACCACCACCTCTATACTTCCCTCTATATATATAAAAACCTCTATATTTCCCGTGGATCCCCCGCTGAACCGACGCTAATCCTTTCTTCTTCGGGGGGGGGGGGGCGGTCTGCCGACGTTCACTTTGATCGAATATGTTTATCTACACATCCCTTTCTCTTCGCCCTGCTCTCCGAAGCCTATCCGCCCCCTCCTGGAGGCATAGTATCTTTAAAATGCTAACGGCTAGCTCGCAGGCAGCATTCCATTGATCCTCAGAGTGTATCAGTGACGCACCGTATCCAGCGGCGGTTATGCGTGCGCCAGAATTGTACTCTTATATCTGTCTCTCCTGCTGGAATCTGTGGCATTCCAGCAGAACGTGTTTTGACGTCTCCGAGATTCTTTGGCACTGGGGTCAGTCAGATGTTACTGCTGCCCCTATTCGGTGGAAGTACTCACGGAAGCCCCCATGTCCCGTGAGTATTTTGGTGAAGTGATAGTTCACATCACCGTGCATCCTGCAGATCCACGGCTCGATGGACGGGATTAAGCGGTAGGTCCAGCGACCGTTATTTGATGTGTCCCATCCTTCCTGCCACTGTGTTAGGGTGCGCCCTCTCGGTCAATGCTGGCTCGTTGTCGGCCCCCGTCTGTTGGGGATCGTCCTGAGCCGGCATCTTCTTCTTTTTGTATTGTCACATGCGCTCTTTTGCTAGCAGGTCTATGTCTATGGGCGGCAGGCGATCGATGACCTGTGTTGCATCTGCGGATACAGTCCGGTAGGCGCATGCGATCCTGAGTGCACTCGTTCTGTGTGCGGGGGCTGTCAGCCTTAGGTACGCGGGAACCTCCGTTATTTCTGCCCAGGTCGGCGTCGCATACGAGAAGTATCAAGGTGCTAACGCAGGCGAGCACTCTTCTCCTGGCGACGCGCAGACCTCCAATGTTGGGCAGTATCCTAGAAATAGCTGCGGCAGTTGTAGCGGCTTTTTTTCCGGCTTACCTGAGGTGCTCCTTGAAGTTGAGCCTCTGGTCCAGCATCACTCCCAGGTACTTGATGACAGGTTTGCTCGTGATGGTGCATCCAGTACCATTGAGGTCCTGACCTTTCTGCCAGTGAACAGCACTGCCTCAGTCTTTTATACGGCCAGGTAGAGGACGTCTGACTCCATCCATTCCCAGATAGTCTCCATGGCTTCTTCGAACAGTTCAGCGATGACGTCACAGTCGGTGCTGGGTACAAGAACCGCCACGTCGTCTGCGTACGCTACCAGCCGACAGTCCCCATGGCAGGAGCAGCTTCAGTAGGCAGTTGTACAGGACGTTCCATAAGTCCGGACCAAGAACCGACCCCTGAGGAAAGATTGCAGTAATGCTGAACTCCCTGACTCAGATTGCCGTCTCTGAGAATAGTAATCTGTGACTGAGGTAGTTCGAGACAGGTTGTTCGCACTTTTTCAAGTACCCAGGAACATTGAAGTTCCAACTGAGGGCCTCACAGATCTTGTCCCATCTTGCAGAGTTGAAAGCATTTCTCACATCCAGTGCAACCATGAGACAGAGTCTCCTCCTCCTAAGTGGTCCGCAAATGTGGCTAGTGACCAAGCGCTTTACTTCTTCTACCGCATCCGTAGACGACCTCGCAGGTCTGAAACCGTACTGGTTGTCCATCAGTTGGTGATCCACGCAGCCGCGGAGGCGCTCCTCGACGATCTTCTCCAGGATCTTGCCCGCCGTGTCAAGCATACACAGTGGGCGATACAAGGTACGCCCGGGTACGTTCCCGGGTTTTAGAATCAGGACAAGGTTATATCAGGCTATATCAGGACAAATCTACCGTTCGGTAGCCTCTATCAGAGTCCAGGACTCCGCTCCATATGGAAGTACTGTAAAGATGTAATATCTCAGTAGTCTGATCTTCGTATATTCAGGTGAAGTGCTTTGAATTTTCTTTGCAATTTTCAGGATTGCGGATCTCGCTTTTTCGTTCCGACATTTAATTTCAATTGGAGTTGGAGTTTCTTGGAGACTATAATCCCAACTCCATATATGTGTTGGTTGTCGGTATTTCAGGAGTGGTATACTTTATAGTCTTTGATTGTAAAACGCCCTGTACCGGGCCATCGCATCTCGCTAATTCCCATAATATCTATATCCATTCTCTCAATTTCTTTTGTAGCATTTTGTCCCCTTCCTGCCTGTGCCTATTGCCCTAAAAAACCTATATTAATCATTTTTCGATCAATTTGTGTTTCTTCATTTGTCTTGCCGGGGTTTCGCTGGATTAGGACCTGCTTTCTTTCCATGCCGGATCTTGGTTTCCTAGTCCATGATCAGTACGATTTTTCTCTCTTACTGTACATTCTTTCCATTTGGCTGTTCTTGGGAGTTTAATGGGGTAGTTTTTCGTTGCTTTCCCCATCGCGGTGTCACAACCGTTTATATGGATTATGTTGATATTCGCTTGTCAGTTTATGATATGAACGAAATTTTTCCTCTGTAGCCTCATATCTCCAACGGCGCAGCTGCTTCCCCTCGTCGTGCTTGTTTTGCTCCGCCCCGGGTATTTGATTTATTGCAGAGGAATTTATTTACATTGACGATATATCCAATATACAAAAGATACAAACACTGTTGAGGGAATGGCGGAGCTGCAACGTCTTCGTGGAACTTGAAGAAACCCGCACTGGACCGGACTGAGTAGAGCTGGACTCTCCGAACTGGGCTGGTCTGGTTGACTGACTCCTGGCTGAGTCTGGTTGAACTGGCTGTGCTCGTCTGACTTGGTCCACTGCCTGAACTGAGTTGGTCCACTGCCTGAACTGAGTTGGTCCACTGACTGGTGTGTATGAGTCCACTGGCTGGACTGACTTAGTCCCCTGGTTGGACTGGTGTGTCTCGAGTCCACTGGCTGGACTGACTGTGTGGACTGAACTGACTTAGTCCACTGGCTGAACCGGTGTGTCTGAGTCCACTGCCTGGACTGACTTGGCTGACTGAGTCCACTGGCTGGACTGATTTGGCTGACTGAGTCCACTGGCTGGACTGGTGTCCGAGTCCACTGGCTGGACTGAACTGGACTCGTTGGATGGTTGCGCCTGACTGTTGAACTGAACTGGAGTCGACTCGCTGACTGTTTGCGCCTGACTGTCTGCACGGAACTGGTCTCCTTGTTCGGGGGTTCGGGTATTTATGTTATGTCCAGGTATACTGGTCCCTCATCTGGGGGTGATTAATTTTCTGTATTCGGCCATTTGTCGCTTTGGTGATTACCGATTCTCGGGAAAAACATCTATTACACCATTGACCCTAATAAAATATTTTCGGAAATTCTTTTGAAAATATTTGGGTAATCACCGTAATGCCCTCGTAAAACCAAAAGTACAAATATTTCTTAATCTGCTCGAAGATTACATTACCGACCCTAATAAAATATTTTCGGAAATATTTGGGTAATTATTGTCCCTCGAAAAACTAAGAAATAAAAATGTAACGGCTCGTTGCCGCTACATCATCCCTTGCTAGTGATAACGCTATGTAGAGTTTGTTGTTGTTTGTTTGTTCATAGACGTCTGGTAGATGGTTGAGTTCGTTACCGCAGACGTTGTTTGTTGTCGCTGTTGCGGGGTTTGTTCGTAGACGTCTGGTAGACGGTGGAAGTCGTTACCGTAGACGTTGCTTGTTGTTGCAAGGCATCCTCGTGGACATCGTTTGCTGATAGGCGGTTTCCTAAGCAATACCAGCTTGCACCTATCAGTCGCTGTTGCTGCATTTGTTCGTTGAAGTCTGGTGGACGGTTGAAGTCGTTACCGTAGACGTTGTTTATTGTTGCCGGCGTCCTGGTAGACGGTCGAATTCGTCATCGTTGTCGCTGTTGCGGTGTGTGTTCGTGGACGTCTGGTAGACGGTTGAAGTCGTTACAGTAGACGTTGTTTGTTGTTGCAGACGTCGTCTGACGGTTCGGTGTAGTTGATGAGATCCTCTCTGGTCCACTGTGGGTTTTGGTCGCCGCAGAGCATGATCCTCATCTCGTCCGGACAGAAGGCGGCGAGCTTTTCCATGGGAAAAACGGTGTTGAAGCCCTTGTAGAAGGCCTGGAGCTCCAGTCCAAAAGACCTTCATCCCTTGGGACTTTAACCCTCTCGTGCTTCAAACGCCCTACCCTAAATTCGTGCGGATCATCTCTCCTAGGTGACCGAACCGAACGATCAGTACTTTCTCTCCTAAATCCCTTGCCAGGCTTTTCTCAATGTGTTTCATAATGCTCTATAGGTTGTTGTTGTTATTGACAGTAATGACTCTCCACTTATCTTCGCCTACTCGTACTGCTCTCTCTTGTACCCCTTCGATGTTCTCCATATCCATATTGTATTCTTTCTCCGCTACAAGCTTTATACCGGTAATTATCCCTCCCTTTGCTCTTCCCCTGTTGGAGATCCTCTTTGCCGATTGACATTTCCATCTGTATTCCGCTGGCAGTAGGTTTCTTACTTCGTTCCAGTCCTTTTCTTCAACCCCTATCACGTGGAATTTCTGTAAGTATTGCTTAATAGATTTGCACTCCTCTCCTTTTAATCTTTTCTTTAGCCCTGCTATGTTCCATGCTATTATTTTAAAGTTTTCCCTTCCCCCTTTATGCTCCCCCGTGCTTCCTTTGGTGCTTAGTGAAAAAACAGCTCTTCCAGCAAACATGTTACTGGGTTATACCTGTGCCATTTATTATCTATGAGGATCTTATTGTAGGCGAATTTTACTACCTTGCCTGCTTTCCTAAGATCAACTGCTTTTTGTCTTAAGATTGTTTGCATTTCTCTTTCCTCTTTTGTTAGATCATCATCGATATATATATATAGTAGTCCCCTGCAGTTTATGTTTCATTTTCATTAATTGTTTCTTTTCTTTCCTACTATGACTATGATTGCTCTATCCCTTCCACCTATCTCCTTCCCCATTCTAAACATTTCCCTATATGTTGGGAATACATTATGCCTCTCGCTAATTGAGCTTTTGACTTCATCTTCCCACTTATCACTTTCTTTGATTCACTTAATTACTATATTGTTTTTTTTCTTTCCCTTTTATCCTTGTCCTCTTCGGCTTTGTCGATTTTCTCCATGGTTTTCTGCAACTCTACACCTTTTTTCTCCCATGCGGCTTTATCCTCCTTAGCTTGGTTTTTAATGTATACCAGCTCCTCTTCGATCTTATTCATCCGTTCTTTAGTTTTCTCATTTTCCATTTTCATTTCATTTAGTTTTTCCATCACTTCCTTTTTCCATTTGTTATCTTCCGTCCTCTCCTCCTTTAGCCTCTCGTTTACAGCTTCTAGTTGTTTTCTCACCGCGTTCAATTCCTAGAAAATATCCTCCATCGTTGAACGTTGAGACAGACTGTTAATTGGGCTGTCCTCCTTTATTCTTTTTGTTCGCGGCGAATGGCCCAGTGTTGGGCATAATTCAATTATTTTTTTAATTGTAGAGTCAATTACAATTGTAATTGCAACTAAATCAATTGCAATAAATTTATTTGAATTAACTGTGAGATGCAATTGAAATCAATTGCAATTAAATCCATTAATTGTGGTTTACAATTAATTTAATTGCAATTAAAATTTTAATTGTTAGTTACAATTAACTTAATAATCAATTGTTTATTATTACAATTAATACTATTTGATGAATGTAAAAACTTTTCCCTCATTGTAACCGTGCTTTCCCGCATTGTGCCAAATAAAACAAATTCCAATATTGTAAATAATCTAAATAGTTGGGAAAGATGGTTCGTTCTGAACCCTTCACCTCCACTGCCGGCCCCCCACCTCGCTCCCACTTCCGGTTAATACCCCACGTCCGGCTCCCACCTCCACTTCCGGTTCACACTAACACTTCCGGTTCCCACGTATACTTCCGGTTTCCACCCCACTTCCTGAACCGGAAGTGGGCACCGGAACTGTGAAAACTTTTGCAACCGGAAATGGGGCGTGGGAACAGGAAGTGGTGAAAATTTTGGAACCGGAAGTGGAGGTGGGAACCGGAAGTGAGGTGGGAAACAGAATTTGGGGTGGGAACCGGAAGGGGGTGGGAACCGGAAGTGGGGGCGAGGGTGGGGGACCCGAAGTGAAGGCGGAGGGTTTATTTGTTTCTTAAATAATAATTGTCGGCCAAAAATATTTATACAAATTTCGTGCGGAAATGATTTTACAGCGCTCCAGCTAATGGGGATAATAATAAACGAGCTATTGCGTTGAAAAATCAAACTTTCCACACTCTAATGTAAATAACTATTTCAGTTACGCATTATGGCAAGTGATACATTGGAGTATAATAAACATCTTCTAACGGAAATTTATTAATTGTTAATTGTAATTGTAAAAGTGCATCAATCAATTAACAATTAATCAATTGTAATTGCAAAATTTTACAATTAACAATTAATCAATTGTAATTGCAAAATTTTACAATTAACAATTAATTAATTGTTAATTGTGATATATTGCAATTACAATTAATTATTTTAATTGTTAGTTGCAATTAAATCTTGCAATTTAATTGTTAATTGTTTTCACAATTAATTTTTGCCCAACTATGGAATGGGCTACATGTTTTTTGCCCATGAATGGGTTGCGCTCCCGACTTTCACTATCAGACGAAATGACTTTATCTTTCTATCTATTTCTATACTTTATTATATTATTGTGTTCTTGTCGATCATCTGAGAATACTATCGGCTGATTTAAAAGAAAGATTTTCTAATTTAAAACAAATTGCTTTTCCTACATGGATAATGCAGCCAATATTATTGGATTTGTCTCATATATCAAATATGCCGTATCAAGAAGAACTCGTAGAATTGCAAAATGACGTGTTAAAACTTGATTTAATATAAAATGAGCGATAACATGGCATTGTGAGGAAACAGAAATCAGAAAACGTGCCAGAAAACTATTGCTACCGTTTCCATCTTCAAATTTAGCTGAATGTGGATTTATTGCTGTAAATGATTTATTGGTAAAAAAAAGAAATCGTCTGGATGGAAAAAATAATTCGTTGGAACACAACCGGGAGACTCGAGACTGAAGCTAACCAAATTGGATACTAACGGTAGACTTCCGAGCAAAGCGGCTCTGGCCTCACTAACGTAGCATCAAAGCCGCCGCGACATAGCGATAATATTATGCAGTATGGCAATGTATGAGGCATTATTCGAGCGCAGCGGCATTGACGCGCTCAGCGTCAGTGCGTCAGTGTCGCTGCGTTCGAATGGCGCCTCATACATTTTCAAAGTGCATAATACTATCGCTATGTCGCCGCGTCAGTATTGCTGCGTTAGTGACGCCAGTGCCGCTTTGCACGGAAGTCTACCTTTACATAAAACCTCTGTATAGCAAACATCAAGCGCAAGGATCTCACTAAATTAAAATAATAAGTTAATATAGAAAAACCTTTATTCAAATTATTTCCAATTTTTCAGTTTTTCATTATATGTTTTGGAAATTTTCGTAACAATTTCCTAGTGATTTCTTCCTAAAACGTACCATTTAAGTTTCTTAAGTGAACAATTCAATTTTTTAATGTTAAAAATTATGTATATGTTACATGTGATATTTTAAATTGAAACTGTCCCTGTATTCAGTGATTCCGAATGTCAACGCAAGGCCTAATGGCGATCAATATGTATAAGTCAATCTAGTTGTAAACAAACGAATAAAAATGTTCAGTATTATTATAAAATAACTTATGTGTATCTATCCTAAAATATATACTTAGTCTATAAGACTTCACATGGCGCTGCGGATAAAAGTGAAAAAGTTAAAAATAATAAATAATAAAAAGTAAAAGATTTTTTGGCAAATTAGAACAATACCTGAGTGAAGAAGAGACGGAAAGTGGAAAGAGCCGACATGGAATCATCGATGAAACCCCCTTCCCCCTTGATAGTGGAAACAACGTTTCCAGCTTTATCTGAAGGCCACTGGGCTTGATTCAAAGCCGGAAGAAAGACAAGTTGATGTGTTACTTCATGTCATCGGGGAGGAGGCTCTTGACAAATATAACACTTTCACTTTATCCGAAGACGAGCAGAAGAGTTTGAAAAAAGTATTGGATGCTTTTGAGTCGTTTTGCACCCCACGAGTGAACGAGAGCGTAAGCAGACATTTATTTTTTACCCGCTCACAACAAGAGGGTGAAATTTTTGTGAATTATTTAACCGATTTAAAAAAGTTGAGCAGTCAGTGCGGATTTGGTGAGCTACGTGATAGTTTAATAAAAGATAGAGTAATTTGTGGAATTTTCGACAATAAACTGAAAAATCGCCTTTTGAGGGAAGAAGATTTGAATTTAGAAAAGTGTGTTAACATTTGTAAAGCGAGTGAACTGGCACAAATCCAAATAAAAACACTCTGTGACGAGCCGAAAATCTACGCCATTAAATCAAGTTCCACAAGACAGCAGCAAACAAACCAGGCAAGAAAGTGGAGGGAGAATAAAGTTTTGCAGAATCAAACCAACAGAATCGAACAACAGATAGCAGCATCAGCAGATGGCAACAACAATAGATGGCAGCATCAACAGAGGGCAGCATCATCTGGGTATCAGCAACACACAGGACAAGAAACGTTTCGAAATCCCTGTCAAAGGTGTGGTAGAAGTCACAGGGATAATCAGTGCCCAGCATTTGGAAAGGTCTGTAATAAATGTCAACGTTTAAATCATTTCGCCAAGCTATGTAGATTTAAAACAGGGAACAGAAATGTAAACGTTTTGGAATCAAATAGTGAAAATTTTGAAGAAAACATAGACACATATTTTATTGGATCCCTATTTAATAAGATAAATGAAACGGAATGGATTGAAATGGTACTAGTCGATGATAAAAGGAAATTGAAAGTCAAGTTAGACACAGGGGCTCAGTGTAATGTCATGTCGCTGAAAACGTTGAAAGAAATTGGAATAGCAAAAAATTTGGAAAGAATAAAAGTCAGGTTGAGCGCATATGGAGGGAATTCTTTGAAAGTGTTGGGGAAATGTAATTTCACGTGCAAATTTCAGGGCAAAGATAGTCAAATATTGGAATTTATTGTAGTGGCAGACGAAATGAATTCAGCAACAGTCATTGGATTTCCGTCACTTTTAAAGCTGAAATTAGTAAATACAGTGAATTTAATTGAAAATACGAGTGAAATAGAGAATTTGATAAAAAAACAACAAAAACTTGTTCACGGGAATCGAAAGCATCAAAGGGTGCACCTACGATATTAAGTTGAAAGACAATGCGAAATCTATTATATAAATCATCAATATATAAATCTAATATCTATTATATCTAATTGCCATGTAGATCGGTCCCTATAACGTTGCGAGAGCCATTAAAAAAGGAGCTGGGCGATATGGAAAAAACAGGAATTGTAAAAAAGGTAACGAAACCGACAGACTGGGTGAACCATGCGAAAAAAGCCAAATGGCAGTTTGAGAATTTGTTTGGGCCCAATACAATTAAACGAGAACATCAGAAGAGAACACTTTAAAATTCCAACATTCGAAGATGTTTGCTCCAACATGATAGGTGCGAAAATATTCAGCACATTAGATGCAAGCTGTGCGTTTTGGAAAATCGAACTTACAGATAGAAGCTCCGATTATACAACCTTCAACACACCGTTTGGACGATATAAATTTTTAAGAATGCCATATGGTATATCATCTGCCCCAGAAGTTTTTCAGAGATGTTTTAACGAAATATTTGGTGATCTGGACGGGGTGGAAGTGTATATAGATGATATAATCGTGTGGGGAAAAGATACAAAAGAACATATAGAGAGATTGGAGAGGGTTTTCAAAAGAGCGGCTGAAAGAAATGTGAAATTCAGTTTTAAAAAGTGCAAGTTCGGGAAGAGGGAAGTAAAATATATAGGCCATATATTCTCCGAAAATGGTATTACTCTAGACGAAGATAGATTAAAGGCAGTTAATGATATCAGAAGTCCGAAAAATAAAAAAGAATTAGAAACGTTTTTAGGTATGATAAGATATGTGAATAGATTCATTCCGAACTTGTCTGAAGTGAACGCAGTATTGAGAAATCTCACAAAAAAGGATGTTGAGTGGCAATGGGATGCGAACGCAGAGAAAGCTTTTTGTGAATTGAAAAGAGTTCTCATGGCCAAACCGGTCTTACGTTTTTTCGATGTTAACAAA
Source organism: Phosphuga atrata (assembly GCA_944588485.1). NCBI lineage: Eukaryota > Metazoa > Arthropoda > Insecta > Coleoptera > Silphidae > Phosphuga > Phosphuga atrata. The sequence continues at coordinate 48,680,392 of OX155904.1, forward strand.
CCAGTAACTCTCAGTGTAGATGCGTCCCAAAATGGATTGGGATGCGTTCTGCTACAAGAGAATTTACCCATTGCGTACGGGAGCAAATCTTTGAGTGAAACAGAGAAAATATACGCTCAAATTGAAAAGGAAGCACTTGCGATTGCTTTTGGATGTAAAAAATTTCACCAATATATTTATGAGAAGTCTGTTGTGGTGGAGAGTGACCACAAACCATTGGAGGTGATATTCAAGAAGTCAATGAATGATTGCCCAGCTAGAATACAAAGAATAAGACTGAACGTACAAAAATATGATTTGAGAGTCCAATACAAGCCAGGGAAAGAACTTTTAATCGCAGATGCATTGTCCCGTGCGCATTCTGAAGATAATTCAATAGATATGGAGAAAGAAATATCAGTTCAGGTTTGTATGATAGTAGAAAATTTTCCGATTACACTTGAAAAAAAGGAACAATTTAAATTGCATACGAATGCAGACGAGGAGATGAAAATGTTGAAAAAGTTCATACAAGAAGGTTGGCCAGGAAAGAGGTTTCAAGTTCCAAACATTGTCAAACCATATTTCACTTTTGCGGATGAGTTGAATATCATGGAGGATTTGATATTCAAAGTGGTACGACTGATTGTCCCACAAAGTCTCAGAAAGGAAATGCTATCCAAAATACATTATACTCACTTGGGCGTAGAAAAGTGCAAGATTAGAGCACGAGAAATTCTCTACTGGCCACAAATGAATAAGCAAATAGAAGATGTTGTTCAAAACTGTGTAAAGTGTGCAAAATACAGGAAAGAAAACGGGAATGAGGCACTTATTTTAAGAGAGGTTCCAAACGCGCCGTGGCAAGTTTTGGGACTGGACTTGTTTCACTTTAGAGACTCTGAGTGGTTACTGATTGTAGATTACTTTAGTAAGTACCCTGAAGTTGCGAAGTTGGAAAACATAAGGGCATCGACGATTATATCAAAACTGAAGTCAGTCTTTGCACGATTTGGAATACCCCATGAAGTATATTCAGACAACGGAACGCATTTTGATAACGTTCAAGCAAGGAACTTTGCAGCTTCATGGAATTTTGAGTGGAAGACGTCAAGCTCTAGATACCCAAAGTCGAATGATATGGTTGAAGCACACATAAAAACTATAAAAAACATGTTCAAGAAAATACAAGATAGTAACTTAGATCCTACAATTGCTCTTCTCGAATACAGAAATACTCCAATCTCCAATGAAATAAAGTCTCCTAATGAAATAAAGTTTGGCCATCAAACACGTGGCATATTTCCGACAAAAATTCGAGAAGAACAAAGAAAGGTAAACCTTGAGGTCAAAGAAAAACTCGAAAAAAGACAAATAACACAAAAGTCCTACCACGACGAAACACGCACACATTAAGGCCTCTATACGTGAATGATCAAGTGTTTGTTCGGAAGGAAATGGGAAAACCCCTGGAACAAGCTAAAGTGACTAAAGTTTGTAATCGTTCACGTTCTTACGAGCTTGAGTTGCAGTCGGGAAACAGAATAGAGCGAAATAGGAAACATTTATATCAACAATTTTTCATCAACATTTACATCAACAGAATGAAAACTCGATCGAACCAGCGATCGTTAACATCGAAAAGAAACGGGAGGATAATTTACAATCGCCTGCAAAACAAGCTCATAGAGAACAGTCCATTGCGGATTCTGTATCTATACATGGTAATGATGAGAACGGGGAACAGTATTTGTTAAACGGACCTTTGGTATCCGCACAAAATTGTAACTATACAAACAGGTCTGGAAGAACTGTGAAAATGCCGTCGTACTTTAAAGACTTCGTAAATTAAGAACTTATTTGTTAAAAGGGAGGAGATGTGATATTTTAAATTGAAACTGTCCCTGTATTCAGTGGTTCCGAATGTCAACGCAAGGCCTAATGGCGATCAATATGTATAAGTCAATCTAGTTGTAAACAAACGAATAAAAGTGTTCAGTATTATTATAAAATAGCTTATGTGTATCTATCCTAAAATATATACTTAGTCTATAAGACTTCACAGGGGGCATAAGAATTTTAGAAAGGCACCACCTGGGGCATGACACAAAAAAGGTTGGGAAACACTGCTCTAGATTTTCCGAAATTAAAATTAATGTAAAGAAAAATATGATTTTCTTTAATATTACTGTGCTTAAAACAGCATCATAGTAGTCCGAAACCTAGACAACGGATACTGTTTGTTTTTTTAGGGTTCCGTACCGAAAACGGAACCCTTATAGGATCACTTTGTTGTCCGTCTGTCTGTCTGTCTGTCTGTCTGTCTGTCTGTCTGTCTGTCTGTCTGTCTGTCCGTCTGTCTGTCTGTCAAGACCATTTTCTCAGGAACGCGTAGAGGTAACAAGTTGAAATTTTCAAAAAATACTCGGGTCTACGGTCTCTTTCGGCTGCGAAAAAATCAAACTTGTAAGTTAACGCGATCAAAAGATATGACCGTTTATGTCACATATTTTGCGATTTCACAAGGGAATCAAAACCTATAGGGTACTTCCCGTTGACCTAGAATCATGAAATTTGGCAAGAAGCGGTGTCTTACAGCACATGTAAAGGGAAAAATCTGAAAACCGTAAATATGTAGTTTAATTACAAGAAAAATGCGAATTTACTATTAGAAACTTATCATAATACACTAATGTTATCGTAGTGGTATTGTCAGGCTCCAGAAGCATATGGGTTGCATACAGTTAGGTCCTAAGGTTAAAAAGTATGTGTTGGCACCAAGCTGTTTATACTGAAATTTCTTTGTTTATATTCGTTATGCATTTCATCACGTACGCTCTATATCAGGAATGTTATGGAGATCCGTAACCGTAACCGAAACTATCGGATATCCGAAATAAAAATATATCCGTAACCGAATCCGATATAAAAGTTTCGAATAATTTCGGATAATTTTTACTGATATGTCGAAATAATTCCTATAAATATATTTCAATATCTAATAGAAAATATATAATAGACAAAAAGGAATAATGTTGTTTTTGTTTATTATAATTATGATTTTGCATTTTTACGTAGATAAATATTAATATCTTATATGACATATAATTGTAGTACCTACTTATATTGTTGTACTTAGTTGTATGACATATGATTGTAGGTAGTACAAATAATAACATAGAAATAAAATCATTTTTTTTACAAATTAGCATTCTACTTTTACCATTCCTTAGAAATCTGATATCCGTAACCGAAACTATCCGAAACTAACGGATTATCCGAAAAAAATTCTTATCCGTAACCGTATCCGAAACCGGTATAACATTATTCCTATATCCGTATCCGCATCCAGATCCGACATTTCATATCCATAACATCTCTGCTCTATATACATAATATATACAGGGTATATATTATGTCTAAATTTTGCTTGTTTATAACCGACATGCGACATAGTCAAGTCCCGTAACATCCTGTATATATTATATTTCGTCTAATTTTTTTTTATAATCTACATAATATGTTGATAATCTAAATAATAATATTATACTATAATCTACATAATCTACATAACATGTTGTAGATAATATGATTTAAGTATATTATACTTAAATCACGTTCGCCCTATATTTTTTGGTAGTCAATTGCCCAAAAAGCAGCCAATTCAACAACTGAATGTTAAGAGTATCGAAATATATCTAGAAATAGTTAATATATTAGTTTATATTAGATCTAGAAATAGTTAGATCTTAATATAAGTTAGTGTATAAGTCTAATACTAAAATAAAGTTTTCTTTTTATAAGTTTAAAAGTATTCGCGTTATTAAAAAAAAAAACCTGTATACCTTTATACAGGGTATATAGGTATACAAGCAAAATTGAGCAGTAAAAACAAATAGTGAAGTTCCAGAACCCCTAAACACTCATAGTGAATGGAGGATGTATGGTAATAAAATAGAGGGTAGAATTCCATCGTACGACAACGACATGTTGAGGTTATGCTTGCAGCGGTACTAAGATGGTCGTGATTTTATGAGAGCCACTTGTCAAGTTAATTGAATGTGCTTGTAACGTCCTTCACAAAAAAAGATACCTTACTTACAAGTTTGTACGGAACCCTCGGTGCGCGAGTCACAACTCGCACTTGGCCGGTTTTTTTTTTATTTATGATAGAATTTTGTTAAGCTAGTTACGTGACTTGGGAATCGACATTACAATTAAAAACATTAATTGTCGTTTCTTTTCTTATAGGTAAGATTTTGTTATTAGAATTTATAATATTGTTCATAAATAAATACTTTTCTTATAGAGCAACTCAAGAGTGTTTTAAAGACTGTGTCGACCCAATCAGAAGAAAATACCATTATATTAATTTTAATTTCAACTAACAAAAATTTGTTCATTTTGAGAATTTACTTACGGATTGTAATTTACTTTGTATTGTAGGTTTATCGCGCAGTTAATTATTACTACATGGTGGAATCGCGAACCGTCTACCCCAACCTATGGCGGGTTGTGAACCTGATCCACATTCTCCTCATCCTCGCCCACTGGTTTGGCTGTTTTTATTTTCTCTTATCAGAAGCTGAAGGATTTCAAGTAAGGAAACGAAATGTATTTTTTATTAGATGAGACTAGACGAGACTAGACAAGACTGTATAAGATTGGACAAGACTGAGACAAGACAGGACAAGCCTGGACGGAACTGGGCAAAGCTGTACAAATCTAGACAAGACTCTACAAGACTGGACAAGATTGGACAAAACTGGACAAGACTGGGCTAGACAATTTTGATTTTTAAATTGCTTGTTTAGGGAGATTGGGTTTATCCGTATCGTCCAGGGGATTACGCAACGCTGACGCGTAAATATTTGGGATCTTTGTATTGGTCGACGCTGACGCTGACGACGATCGGCGATCTTCCAACACCTGAAACAAACGCCGAGTAAGTAGAATAAACGACAAGTTTCCTAGATTTAAGTAGCAATTTAAGCAACATGGATATCATAACAATGTCAGAAATGTACATGTCTAGGTAATTAATCTGCAAATAGTGAATATCATTTGAAATCAATTCTTTTATGACGTAATAGTTTGGAGATTGAAGATATTTAACGCTAGTTTTATAAAATCTAGATTTTGGCAATAGATATAGATTATAACAATTTATTTAATTGTCGCTTGTCCAGTATAAAGGCCGATTATCATATACGCGACACACAACTTCGCGACGTCACACGAAATCGCCTGTCAAATAATAATTACAATGTTTTCTGTGAGCACGTTCTCAGTATGGCTACGCGACAGTTGCTAAAAGTCGGAATTCAGCGCGTTGTCGCTGGGATTATTTCGTGAGCATTCTTTTACGTTTTGTCGCACATCGCATGACGTTTGGAAAGTTTGTTTGTGATTCGAATGACGGATTGTGTCAAAAACGGCGTGTTTTTGAAAATGAATGGAACGAACGACGAAAAAGCAGAGAAATTGATCGCTCTTGTGGCTGATTATGTTGAACTGTATGACTTACAAACTAAAAATTATAGTAATCAACAAAGGAGAGATCTAATTTGGAGAAAACTTTTAATTTTCTTTTTTTTTTAAATCTTTAAATTTAAATGAGACTCGTAAGTAGACCAATCTTGTTGTAATTACGACCAATCTTGTTCTTAAAATCTGATGCACCCAATATTTTCTTTTCCTCTTCTTTCCTTTCAATTTCTCATTTTCGTAACACATGGCTACGACGAAGAAATCTCGGAATTGGAATCGGAACTTGACGAACTTGACATTTTGAAAATATAACTTAACCTGAAATGTAGAGAAACTACAGATTTGACATTTGCAGCAAATAATCGCATAGCTGAGTATCGCATATATGAGAATACCTAGCAGCGACGTGACAATTAGCGACAGTTCATTGTGCAACGTCGCGTAGATGAGTGTCGCGTATATGCGAATCGGACTTTATCAAATATTAGCCAGTTACGTCTTGCATAGCCACGTCTAGTCCAGCCTAGTCTAATCGATACCGGTCTAGTCTTGTCTGGTCCAGTCTAGTCTAGTCTAGTCCAATCTAGTTCAGTATAATCTTTTATTCAGTCTAGTTTATTATAGTACAGTTTAGTTCACTCTTTACCAGACTGGAACCTTCAAGTCCTGTCTAGTCTATTCCAGTCTAGTCTAGTCCAGTCTAGTCTAGTCTTGTCCAATCTAGTTCACTCTAATCTAATATTTCATTCAGTATAGTCTATTATAGTACAGTTTAGTGCAGACTAGTAGATTCTTGTCCAATCTAGTCTAGTCCAGTCTAGTCTAGTCTATTCCAGTGTAGTCAATGTAGTCTCTTTTTTTTGGGTAAACCGCACCGGTACTACCATCTGGCATTTCTTCAGTGAGTTCTCCTCCATCAGTCCTCTCCTCTAGGTTGCTCTCTGCTCTTTTTGTTTTAGAATATTCTCCATGGTTCTTGCTATTTGATCCCAGTTTTCTGCATTTTCCAGCATGCAATTAACTATGTTCTCTGTTGTAAGCTCGTACTTTATTTTTGTTATCATCTCCATTCTTCCCTTTACCCACCTTGGGCAAACAAAAAAGGTGTCCTCAACATCCTCTTTTAGATTGCACAACTCGCAGTTTTCCTCACTTATGATTTTAAAACGCTTCAGGTAAGCTCTGAGGTCCCCGTGGTTGGTAAGTATCTGTGTAATGTAATAATTTAGGTTTCCATGTTTCCTATTTACCCATTTTTTCAGATCAGGTATAAGTCTTTTGGTCCATACTGCCGATCCGGTCTCCTTGGCCCATCTCTCCTGCAATTTCCCTAACGTGTCGGCTTTCAGCTCGATCTTCGTTTTATTATTGTCTGTAAATGCAATGGTTCTCTCTTCTGTCATTAGTTCAATTGGGGGTATCCCCGCAATCGCTTGCAGCGCCTCTGTGGACGCTGTCCTGTAGGCACAGCAGCTCCTGATTAGAAGGTTTCTCTGTGCTTAGGTAAGGATGTCTTTATACTTTGTTATTGCCATTGTTTCGTTCCAGATTGGCGCTCCCTACAGCAGTATTGAGTGTACCACTTAGGGTCGGATTTTTCTTCTATCCGTTTTGGGCCCCCTAATATTAGGCAATAATCTCTCTAGGGCCGTAGCAGTTCTTTCGGATTTTCTCGCCGTCTGTTTAATGTGCTCGCTCATTTTCATGTCTTTATTATTATTCCCAGATATTTTATATATTTTTCCGTATGGATGTTTATCCCTTCTACTTTAATAACCATATTGGGGATTTTTCTTCTTGTGTTTTCTCAGGAGCCATTTTGAGTTTTTTGTTTCTCATCCATATGCTTACCTTATTTATGGTCTTATTTGTGATGTTTGTGATCTCTTCCATATTTCTACCTTTGACAATGATTGTCAGGTCGTCTGCGTATGCAACTAGAGTCACATTTCTTCCTAGAGGGAGCCTTAGAATTCCGTCATATAGGATATTCCATAATAGAGGTCCTAATACCGAGCCCTGGGGCACCCCACGTGTGACTTCTATTTCCCTATTCTACCCAATTTCAAGTGTCCGGTTTTCAAGGTAACTTTTAATTACGTTGATAAGGTATGTTAATATTTTTCGTTCCTCCATTTCTTTTATGATTCCTTCCCATGCTGCAGTGTTGAACGCATTTGCCACGTCTATTGTTACCATAATGCAGTATAGCCTATCTCTATACTTTATTCTCTGAATGTCTTTTACGATTTTCTGTATTTTGTTCACTGCGTGTATTGTACTTCTACCTTTACGAAAGCCAAATTGTAAGTTTACGAGATCTCCCTTCATCTCCAGCTCTTTTACTATTCTATCCCCAATTATGCCTTCCATTTGTTTGGCCATACTGTTCAATAGACATATTGGCCTGTATTTTGTCTCCGCCATTGGATCTTTCTTTTGTTTTTCTATTAGTAATAATCTGCCCTTTTTCCACTCTTCTGGAAATTTGTTTGACCGTAGGGTTTCGTTTGCAACCTCTAGGAGGTAACTTTGTTGGCTTATAATTGCTTGTTTTACTATTTCTGCCGGAATGCTATCTACTCCTGTGGCTTTTTTACTTTTCAGTTTCCTTGATGCTGCATTTAGCTCTTTTGTTTTGATTGCTATTTCTTGGTATTTCTTCTTTGTTTATTTATTTGTAGGTCCAGTTCTGTACCTCTCCTCTTGGGAAGTGTTTCTTTGTTTGTGTTATCATTTCGTCATCAGTAAGTTGTATCTAAGGCATTATTTTCATTTTTTACCTACTATCTTATATCCACACCTGTTCCTTGGCTTTTCTGATTTCTTCCTTTAATTTTCTTCTGCCCTCGATATATCTACTATAGATCTCTTCGCAAGTTCGCATCTTTCCCAAGTTTTTTTATTTATGCGTGTCATTTTTCGCTTTCTAGTCAGCACTTCTTTTCTTATTGTGGCTATTTCATTATTCCACCAGTATATGGATTTCTTATTACTTGGTTTGTTTCCTTTCTTCGCGAAATATTCATTGCATGCCTGGGTTAGAACAGCTTGCTGCATCTATTATGTGATCTATTATTTTCCTTTTTTATTTATTTGTTCAGGGTCTTCTATAGCGATTTCAAAAGTAATATTTTGGTGGTCGCTAAGGTTTTCTGCGTCATGTACCATCCAGTTTTTTATCCTATTGTTCATATTTTCGCTATGTATGGTGATATCTATGTATGATTCGCTGTTTCCCCTTCTAAACGTTGGTTCCGTTCCCGTATTTGCCACGATCATATTCATTTCGCAGATCCATTCTTATAGTATCTCCCCTCTTTCATCATCTTTTGGAGATCCCCATACACATGATTTAGCATTTAGGTCACCAGCTATGATTACATATTTTGGTTTAATGAATCTAACCCTACTCTTTATGGTACGAAGTAATCTTTCAAGATGTATTATGTCCCCATTTGGTGAGCTATAGCATCCGAAAATCAGTAGCTCCTCTGTATTTATCCATACACACCCTGTTTCCTTTCCTGCTTTATTTACTTTTATCATTCCGTCCATGACTCTTATTGCCACATCCTTATCAACATCGGCGAACCTGTCATCATCAGTCATTTTTTTATTTGGCTCACTAACAATTAATACGCTGTTTTGTGTCTGAGCAGCTGTGGCTATTAGTAAATCTTGTGCTGCCCTGCACCTGTTTAGGTTTGTTTGTATTACCTTGAAAGTGCCAGCGCCTGTCTGTATTTAGGGCACTTGGCGCTGTCCGCTCTATGGCCTTTCTTTTCGCACAACGGGCAGTAGCTTTCCTTTACGCAGTTCTTCGCTAGATTTCCTCCCTCTGCGCAGTTTAAGCAGCTTTTGGTACTGTCTTCCCCTCTACAATCTTTTGCAACATGGTCAAGTCTAGTCTAGACTAGTCTATTCCAGTCTAGTCTAGTTCAGCCAAGTATAGTCCAGTCTTAGTCTAGTTCAGTCTAGTGTAGTCTAGTTCAATCTACTTCACTCTAATCCAATCTTTCATTCGGTTTTAGTACAGTTTAGTCCAGTCTTTACCAGACTAGCATATTCTAGTTCAATCTGGTACACTCTAGTCTGGTCTAGTCTATTCCAGTCTAGTCTAGTACTGTCTAGTCTAATCTAGTCCAATATACTCTAATCTAGTCTAGTCTATTCCAGTCTAGTCTAGTACTGTCTAGTCTAATCTAGTCCAATATACTCCAATCTAATCCAGTCTTTCATTCAGGCTAGTCTATTATAGTACAGTTTAGTTCAGTCTTGACCAGACTAGTCCAGGCCAGTTCAGTATAGTTCAGTCTAGTCCCAAACTTAAAGGAGAAATCTTGACTAGATATGTCGAGGGCAGAAGAAAATTAAAAGAAGAAATCAGAAAAGTCAAGGAACAGGCATGGGGGAACATATGCAAGGAAATAGACAATAATATATGGGAGGATTAATATAAGATAGTATGTAAAAAAATTAAAATAATGCTAAAGATACAACTTACAGATGACAAACTGATAATGCAAACAAATAAATTCTTCCCAAGAGGAGAGGTGCAGATCTGGGTTGAGAAAGAAATGAACAACTGAAAAATAAATTATTCGGAAAGATGTCATGTCTGGACCCACCTCCACCTACGACCTTGACGTGACCTTGACATGACCTTGACATGACCGTGACATGACATTGACTTGATCTTGACTTGACCTTGACATGATCTTGACCTTGAGGCGCTTCAGGTTTTCATCAGCAAATGCCGCTTTTGTTCAGGTTTTAACCAACAGATGGCGCTTATCATTAGTTCCAAACAGATTCCTATCACTAGTCAAGCGGGAAAATTCAAAATGGGTTGGATGGATATTAATTTGTGAAGCTGGTTACCCCATAAGAGTAAATGGGTGCGACAAGGAAAAGTAGTTTCAAAAAAACTCGGGGTGGATTCAAAATTAGTGCCCGGGCCAAATGAGAGGCGTACCCGGTGAAACTAGACGCTTGAGACACGGGCGACGAGACTAGAAACATACAAGCCCGATGAAGCATACCCGGCGTAAACATACCCTACGAAACATGCCCGGCGAGGCTAGTAACATACTCTACGAAACGTGCCCTAAGAAACTAGAAACAAGCCCGATGAAACTATAGTCCATTTTTTTTAAGAATGCAGTACGGGGAAGATAGGGCCTATTTGACCTTGTTCTCTGATTGGCTTAAATCGAGGAGAAGTTCACACCGACGACATTTACTTCTCCATCTCGACCTCGTTTCTCTCCCTTTTCACATACAAATCAGCAGTTAGTGCCGTGTCAATTCACAATTATCATCTGATCTGTTTGTATCATTTAGATTTTTTGCGTTTTTCTCCATTTATTTGTTTGTATTTTATTACTATTGTTGTCATTTGGAGAATTTATTCAATAATAATAAGATATTCAATGAAACCTTTAATAAATTACCAATTTTATATTCAAGTAACTATATTTTAATTTTGAGCCAAATTTTGTAACTAGATTGAACATTTGTCATAGTGTAAATCTGGTTTCTAGTTACTGCATTCTTAAAAAAAATGGACTATAGACACAATTTGACTTAATAAGAAACACTGCGTAAACAATTTCGTGAGATTAGAAATGAGTTGGATTGCGAACACGTAACACCAGACCAGAATTATGAAATATTGAGAAATAATAGTAGATAGCTAATAATAGCTAAAACCAGACTAGATTTACTAAGATTAGACAAGAACAAACTAGATTACCTGAGATAGATCGGATAAGATCCTACTAGACCGAGCTAAAATATATTAAATTGAATTAAATTAAATTATTTTTAAAATAAATTAACTTTTATTATTTTTAAATTAAATTAAATTATTTTTACTTATTTTTTAATTATTTTTTTTAATTAAGTTAAATTATTATGAAATTTAATTAAACTAAAATATATTTTTTAATTAAACTAAATTAAATTATTTTTAAATTAAATTTTTTTTTTTTTATTAAACCTAATTAAATTATTTTTAAATTAAATCAAAATATGGATGCAAGTAGATAGAAAGTGAATGGAATGTGGATGCAAGTAGATGGAAAGTGGATGGAGGTAGATTGAAAGTGGATGCAATTAGATATGAAGTGGATGCAACTTCATCTACTTGCATCCACTTTTCGTCTATTTGCATATACTTTTCATCTACTTGAATTCACTTTTCATCTACTAGCATCCACTTTTCATCTACTTGCATCCACTTTTCATCTACTTGCATGCACTTTTCATCTACTTGCATCCACTTTTCATCTACTTGCACCCACTTTTTATCTACTTGCATGCACTTTCATCTACTTGCATTCACTTTCATCTACTTGCATTCACTTTTTATCTACTTGTATCCACTTTTTATCTACTTGCATCCACTTTTCATCTACTTGCATCCACTTTTCATCTACTTGCATCCACTTTTTATCTACTTGCATGCACTTTCATCTACTTGCATTCACTTTTCATCTACTTACATCCACTTTTCATCCAATTGCATCATCCACTTTTCATCTACTTGCATCCACTTTTTATCTACTTGCATCCACTTTTCATCTACTTGCATCCACTTTTCATCTACTTGCATCCACTTTTTATCTACTTGCATGCATTTTCATCTACTTGCATTCACTTTTCATCTACTTACATCCACTTTTCATCCAATTGCATCATCCACTTTTCATCTACTTGCATCCACTTTTTATCTACTTGCATCCACTTTTAAAGAAGGTGTGGGGTCCATGTAGCTCCACGCTAATTTTGCACCGGGCACTAATTTTGAAACCACCCCGCGTTTTTTTGAAACTACTTTTCCTTGTAGCACCCATTTACTCTTATGGGGTTACCAGCTTCACAAATTAATATCCATCCCGCAACACATTTTGAATTTTCCCGCTTGTCTAGTCAAAGGAATCTGTTTGGAACTAATAATTAGCGACATCTGTTGGTGAAAACCTAAACTAAAGCGCCATCTGTTGATGAAAACCTGAAGCGTCTCAAGGTCATGTCAAGGACAAGTCAAGATCAAGTCAAGGTCAAGTCAAGGTCGTAGGTGGAGGTGGGTCCAGAATATGAAATCTTTCCCTACTGAAGAAATACCGGCAATCAAAACAAAAGAGCTAAATGCAGCATCAAGGAAACTGAAAAGTAAGAAAGCCACAGGAGTAGATGTCATTCCGGCAAAAATAGTAAAACAAGCAATTATAAGCCGTTAATAAAAAGTTACTTCCTAGAGGTTGCAAACGAAACCCTGCAGTCAAACACATTTCCAGAAGAGTGTAAAAGGGCAGATTATTACTAATAGAAAAACCAAAGAAAGATGCAGTGGCGGAGACAAAATACAGGCCAATATGTCTATTGAACTAATGGCCAAACTAATGGAAGGCATAATTGGAGTTGGAATAGTTAAAGAGCTGGAAATGAAGGGAGATCTCTCAAACTTACAATTTGGCTGTCGTAAAGGTAGAAGTACATTACACGCAGTGAACACAATACAGAAGATTGTAAAAGACATTAATAGAACAAACTATAGAGATAGGCCATACTGCATTATGGTAACACTAGACGTGGCAATTTCGTTCAATACTGCAGCATGGGAAGAAATCATAAAAGAAATGGAGGAACGGAAACTATCAACATACCTTATAAACGTAATTAAAAGTTATCTTCAAAACCGGACACTTGAAATACGGGAGAATAGGGAAATAGAGGTCACACGTGTGGTGCCCAGGGCTCGGTATTGGGACCTCTATTATGGAATATCATATATTACGGAATTCTAAGGCTCCCTGTAGGAAATGTGACTCTAGTCGCATACGCAGACGACCTGGCTATCATTGTCAAAGGTAGAAATATGGAAGAGGTCACACACATCACAAATAAGACCATAAATAAGGTAAGCATATGGATGAGAGACAAAAAACTTAAAATGGCTCCTGAGAAAACAGGGGCCATAATGCTGGCAGGAAGAATAAAACTCCCAAATATGGTAATTAAAGTAGAAGGGATAAACATCCGTACGGAAAAATATATAAAATATCTGGGAATAATAATAGATAAAGACATGAAAATGCACATTAACCCCTTGATATACAAATAAAATGCGCGTTCATGTGTCTATATACACGTGATCTTATACATGACGTCTGGAAGACGTCATTGTATATTAAGGGGTTAAACAGACTGCGAGGAAATCCGGAAAAACTGCTACGGTACTAGAGAGATTAATTCCTGTAAAATAATATTGGGGGGGAGGGGGGTTGGCGTGTCAATACAGTAGAAGAAAAATCCTAGCCTCAGTGGTACATTAAATACTGCTGTACAGAGTGCCAGTGTGTAACGAAATAATGTCAATAACAAAGTACAAAGACATCCGTACCAAAGAACAAAGAAAACTCCTAATCAGGATTTGCTGTGCCTACAGGACAGCGTCCACAGGGACGCTGCAAGCGATTGCGGGGATCCCCCAATTGAACTAATGGCAGAAGAGAGAACCACTGCATTTGCAGACAAGAATAAAACGAAGCTCTAGTTGAAAGCCTACACGTTTGGGAAGTGGCAAGACAGATGGGACAAAGAGACCGGATCGGCGGTATGGACAAAAAGACACCTGACCTGAAAAAATGGGTAAATAGAAAACATGGAAACCTAAATGACTACATTATACCGATATTTACCAACCATGGGGACTTACCTGAAACGATTTAAAATCAATATCGAGGAAAAGTGCGAGTTGGGTAATCTAAAAGAGGATGCTGCGCACACCTTTTTTGTATGCCCAAGGTTGGCAAAGGAAAGAATGGACATGATAACACAAATAAAGTAGGAGCTTACACCAGAAAACATCGATAATTGCGTGTTAGAAAATGCAGAAAACTGTGATCAAATAGCAATAAATATGGAGAATATTCTGAAACAAAAAGAAAAAGAGCAGAGAGCAACCTAGAGGAGGAGAGGAATACTGATGGAGGAAAACTCACTGAATAAATGCCATATGGTAGTACCGGTGCGGTTTTCCCAAAGTCTAGTCTAGCCTAGTTCAGCCTATGCCAGACTAGTCCGATACAGTTCTAGCTATTCCAGTATATTCCTATCTAGTCCCTTGTAGTTCTGTCTAGTCCAGTCTAGTTTAGTCCATTATGGACTTTTCTGGGCCAGCATAGTCTAGTCCATTCTAGTTCAATTATAATCAAGCCCATCAGTCTTGCCCATTCTAGTCCAGTTTTGTAAATCTATTTAAAAATAGGCACTAGATACTAGATATGACTATTGTGAATAGATATAATCGTAATATATAATGGCTAAAATATGTATTATATCACAATAATATATTATGTGCAATAAAGACCGATTCTCATATACGCGACACTCACGTTGCACAATGAACTGTCGCGAATTTTCACGTCGCTGCTAGGTATTCTCATATATGCGACGCTCAGCTAAGCGAATATTTACTGCAAATGTCAAATCTGTAGTTTTTCTACATTTCAGGTAAAGTTATATTTTCAAAATGTCAAGTTCGTCAAGTTCCGAAGATGATTTTTTCGTCGTAGCTATGTGTTACGAAAATGAGAAAATGGAAGAAAAGAAGAGGAAAAGAAAATATTGGGTGCATCAGATTTTTAGAACAAGATTGGTCTTAATTACAACAAGATTGGTCTACTTACGAATCTCTTTTAATTTTAAAGAAATTTTTCTCCAAATTAGATCTTTCCTTTGTTGATTACTGTAATTTTTATTTTGTAAGTCATACAGTTCAACATAATCAGCCACAAGAGCGATCAATTCCTCTGCTTTTTCGTCGTTCATTCCATTCATTTTCGAAAACACGCCGTTTTTGACACAATCCGTCATTCGAATCACAAACAAACTTTCCAAACGTCATACGATGCGCGACAAAACGTAATAGAATGCTCACGAAATAATCCCAGCGACAGCGCGCTGAATTCCGACTTTTAGCAACTGTCGCGTAGCAATAGTGAGAACGTACCCATTGAAAACAATGTAATCATTATTTGACAGGCGATTTCGTGTAACGTCGCGTTTCTGTGTGTCGCGTATATGAGAATCGGCATTTTATCGTTGGAATATGGATGTAGAATGTGTTATCTATTTACTTAGATATACTTGTGTGAATTGAGTAGTAAAGGTATCACTTGATTTAGAAAGACGGGTTCGGTGGACGGTCCCAGGTCCCTGCCACGAAGAGGCGTGAAGTCTCGTCTGCTGCAGTTCAACAACAACGGAGGGTAGGTGCAGAATGGGGATGGGAGCGAGGGGCGAGAGCGAGCACCGCCGCAGCGGCAGCGGGACCTGCGACCCGTCCGAATCCGTTCCAAAAGGCGAAAGGGTGTTTTCGAACGGGCCAGGGTTTCGCGCCCCCGCTACGGTGCTCACTAAAACAAAATTTAATTTTTCGGCAACTATTTTCGCTATTGTCCAAAACTAATTTCGAAAACACTCGGTCTTTTGGAAAATTTAATCTAGATTAGATTATTATGTCTATCTATTACTAAACTAGAATAAGACCAAATAAAACCAAGACCAAAACCAGTCAAAACCAGACAAGACCATATAAGACCGGACAAGACCAGACAAGTCCAGATAAGATCAGACCAGATCAGATAAGACCAGAGAAGATCAGACAAGACTAGATAAGACCATACCAGATCAGATAAGACCATACAAGACTAAACAAGATCAGACCAGACCAGACAAGCCCAGACAAGACCAAACAAGACCAGGCAAGACGTACATCAAGAAGAGGGGAAACGGTGGATTGATGAAATCTATAAAAAAGAAAGGAATGCATTGCTGCAGGAAGAAGATACCAACATTAAGCCAAACAAGATCTACACCCCAACGCAATGCAGCATCACAGAATCCAATATAAGGAAGAAAACGGACAGTAGTCCTTTCTTAATATAAGGAAGAAAAGGGACGGTAGTCCCTTTTCTTCCTTATATTGGATTCTGTTATGCTGCACTGCGTCCGGGTGAAGATCTTCTAGAAGGCAATAAATATGTCCAAGAAAGAACACTATCATACTCGCATATGCACAAAAGTAGACGGAAACGTCTCGTGCTTACACACTTGCCAGAACTAAAGCTGAGGTCTGGGTGAGGTACCCTAATCCCCAACATCGCATGGAACAGCTGCAAACAGTTGCAGATGTCCTTTTCCCAAAACATGAGGCACCAAAGTGGCACCTACCGGAAGTGACAGAAACTGAAAATTTCACGCTTGGAGTTTCCGACAGAACCCGATGGTATACCGCCGAAAACTCTTTAAATTGACGCAAATACATCTCCTGAGTTTATACTTCTTCTTGTGGTGGCCTATCCGTTCCGGAGGTTGACGAATAACATGGCTATTTTAACTTTGTTCGCTGCACTCCGAAACTGTTCTACTGAAGTGAGTCCATACCATTCACGCAGATTATGCAACCATGAATGTCTTCGTCTACCTGATCCTCTTTTGCTGTCTGTTTTGCCCTGTAAGATGAATTGCAGGATACGATACTTCTCATGACGCATTATATGCCCAAGGTATTCCATTTTACGTTTTTTAACAGAAAATGAGATTTCTCTCTTGTTGTGTATGTAGTATGTACCAATGTATCTAAGCATACACGAGATGTAAGTTATCGATCGTCACTCTAGATCTTCTTCCGCTAAAGGCGCTGACGTCGACTAGTGCTGTATGCCACCACATACACGTAGCAATCTATTGCGCAAACATCATTTGGATTTGTGGTGTTGTACGTTGAACATGTCAGATACGGACAATTGCTGTGCCGCCATTATTCTGGCCCTAGTGGCTGAGAAACGAATAGTTAAATTATTTGCAATAAACTGCAATAAACTCTCTCCAAAGTTCCCGCTGTTCATCATCTGTTGAAAAAAAATACCGAAACTACGTTTTCAACCACGGAATAGAAAGGAAACTGCCTGACAGTGTCTAGGAGCAGGAGTTAACTAACTGAAAGTTTGCACAAACCGTACCATACACGTCAAACAAGTACTCAAACAAGGAGTAGGAGTTTTGTACAAATTATTTCGATCCTGACCGATTTTACTCAAACAGTTTGAGCAACCATTCAAACAGCCCCATAGACGGTCAAACCGTTTGCACAAACACCGAATTTGCACAAATTGTTCGCACGTGTATGGGGAGCTTTAAGGTTCAAGCGATTTGTCTGTCTCCTAACTCTTCTGCTACTGCGTGGTGCCATCTCTGTGGGTGGAGGTATAACTTCCACAGGCAATGTACTCTCAGGTTCAATCGGTTCCAGTTGAACTTCTATAGGTAGTTTTATTGTTTCCGCCACTAGCGACTTCTTAGTCTTCTGTATAGGTGATGTATCTTTCATCTGTACAGGGCTTTAGATACAGGGCTCGTCATTCTAGATCTGCTTCCGCCAGGGGCGCTGACATCGACTAGTGTTGTGCTTAACATCTCTGTTTGCCGTCTTTATAGAGAACCGTTGGTGATGTGTTCGGTCCACGATAAAATGCGACGGTATACCCACATTTCGAAAGCTTCCAGTTTCTTCATCATTCGGTCTGTCCATGCTTCTACCCCATATAAAAGAATTGAAAATATGTAGCACTTAGCTAATTTGATACTAGATTTATACTATATACTGTAAACGCAATAATGAAGGACGGAAGTTTCCCTGATATATGGAAAAAATCCACACTGTTCCCCATAAGAAAACAATTCCATATGGGAACTGTCCTCCTATAGACCCATATGCCTCCTGGATGTTGCAGGGAAGCTATTAGAACAGATGATACTCGAAGCAATTGTAAATGAGCTCAGCAAGGCAAAATACTTTCGGAAAAACAATTTGGATGCAAAAAAGGGCTATCTACCTATACTGTCATATTAAGGGTGCTAAAGGTCGGAGAAGACGCTTCAGCAGGCTCCCAGCGGAAAAAGGAAAATATGTGGAGTAAATACACGAGCTGATAGCCAGAAGTTTCCCCCATGCCTGCTGAAACTGATAAGCAGTTCTCTCCATTAGCGCTTCATTATATTGGAGGCGGAAGGTAAAGTAACGGAAAGAGAAGTTCACAGTGGTGTTCCGCAGAGCTCAGTTATGGCACCCACCCTGTGGAACATCCTGTATGACGGTGTTTTAAGGGGGCTGAGGTTACCAGAGGGCGTTGATGTAGTAGATTGATATAGTACCGTCCTCCTAAAGACTGTCCTCCTATAGACAGTCCCCCTATAGACCGTCCTCTTATAGACCTATATGCCTTCTGGATGTCACAGGGAAGCTATTAGAACAGATGATATTCAAAACCATTGAGCCCGTCATTTCGAAAAGGGCACGAGTCACACTTTTTTGAAATATCACTTTTTTACGCCATTTTATTCATTGAAGCGTTTTACATAAAAGAGTACATGTGTATACACCACGAGTCAACTTAAGAAGCAATGAAAAGGGCACGAGTCCTGGACTTGCCCCTTTCAAGTGAAACGATACGCATCTGTCAGATATGACATAACATCACTTTATCGTAAGCTTGCCGAAAATGCTTTTAGACCCAGAAAAAGAGTCTCTAAAATCTCTAAAATGATGATTAACTAACTAAATTTTTTGGACAAATGCCTTTTTCGAAATGATCCCTTGATTTCGAAAAACGTCATTTCGAAAAACGCTCAAAAATTTTAATTCAAAATATCCTGATGAAAATGATGAAAGTTCTTTTTTAATAGGCAAATATTCCAAAAAGCGTGTTTGTTTTTTATTTAACAACCTCTATATTCAGTTTCTTCAGCATCAATGACTTTTTTAACAAAAAACATATTTTTGTTGATTCTGAAAAGTTTTAATTCATTGTCTCATGCCCTTTTCGAAATGACAGGTTCAATTGTAAATGAGCTCAGGCAAGGCAAACGACTTTCGGACAAACACTTTGGATGCAAAAAGGGCTATCTACAAATATTGGCATATTAAGGGTGCTAAAGGTCGCAGAAGACGCTACAGCAGGCTCCCAGCGGAAAAGAAAAATATGTGGACTGATCACGCTGGATGTGAATAATGCCTTTAATTCAGCTGCATAACAGGTCATATGCTGTACATGAACATGGCAGAACATGTACACGACCTGATAGCCAGAAGTTTCCCCTAATGCCTGCTGAAACTAGTAAGCAGTTATTTCTCCATTAGCGCTTCATTATATTGGAGGCGGAAGGTAAAGTAACGGAAAGAGAAGTTCACAGTGGTGTTCCGCAGGGCTCAGTGATGAGACCCACCCCGTGAAACATCCTGTGTGACAGTGTTCTGAGGCTGAGGCTGTTGAGAGGGCGTTGATATAGTAGGTTTGCAGACGATCTGGCCCTCATCGTAATGGGAAAAAACGAAAAACAAGTTATGGACAGAGGGAACACGTCAATAAAACTAATGGCAACGGGGAGGAATGAAAAAAAATGAACGAATGAAAACCGAAGCTTTATTACTAACAGCAATGAGGAAAATAGGTCCCATCATTTTCACGATAGAAGACGAGAGAGTCACACCCAAGAGAGCTATAAAATACTTGGGAATCACTATAGACCTGTATGTCTCCTAGAAGCAACATATTGCGACAACAACGGCCGAGGCTCTCAAAACCTGTGCTCCACTTGAAAGGCTCATGCCAAATGTGGGAGGACCAATGAGCAGCAATGGAAGGGTGTTTTGCACAGTGGTCCACTGCACTATGCTGTACGGTGCCCCAGTATGATCAAGGCTGTGACAAAGTTAAGTGTGAGACAAAAGTTGGCCTCAATTCAAAGGTAGACGGCATTGACGACGTGCGGTGCATACAGGACGGAGTCATGAGAGTCGTCTCTTGTCATAGCGGGGATACCACCAATACAGTTTCTAACTAAAGGAAGAGCTGCATTAGACTACACAAAAAAACAGTGACCAGGCTGCAGACAGAAATCTACGAAACAACTCTGCGAAGTCACAATTATACGTGGTCGGTTACAAAAGTATCCGATCTTTAGCCGGTAAAAAAAAAACTGGCATACCTGGAGCGTTGGAAACCTAATCACCCTCAAAGTAGTCTCCTTAGGACTCCACACAGTTCTCCCAGCGGTGCCGCCATTGTTGGAAGCATTCAGAAAAAGCCTCTTTCGGAATCGACTTTAGCTCGGCTGTCGTTCCAGCCATAATGTTCTCTCTTGTCTAAAATCGCGTTCCTTTCAATGGCCTCTTGACTTTGGGGAATAGCCAGAAGTCGCACGGGGCCATATCAGGAGAGTAAGGAGCCTGTCGAACCAGAAGAGTCTGTTTTTTCGCCAAAAATTGTGAACAAAGTGCGAAGAATGTGCTGGAGCATTCTCGTGATGGAGTCGCCAATTTCCTGATGACCACAACTCCAGTTGCTTGCTCCGCACATCATCACGTAGGCAACGTAGGACATCCCTCATTTAACTTGTCGTCATTTTACTTGGAGACCATTTACGAAGGAAAATGGTTCCGACTGTTAATCCTCCAAGTAAAGCCACGGGCGACAAGAAAACATGGAGAGGTGGGCTACTATCTGACACAACTACTATCCGGCCACGGGTGCTTCAGATAGTACCTGAGCGATATGGATACAGCCTCGGATGGCCTGTGTGTCTACTGTGGGGAAACGGACAGTGTACAACACACAATCTTCGATTGCCACAGGTGGACACCACAATGGACGAAGAGACAAATGGACAAACGGAACCGAAGCAACACTAGAACCAAGAACACTTAACGGATATAATGCTAAAGTCGGAGCAGAACAGGAGTTGGTGACAATGGCTACTGACACCATACGAGAGAAATAATACGACGAACGGAACGCACAGACGACACAAATACGAAGAAATAAATAGAAATACCTGAAGCTCTAATCACCTAAAGTGAGTGACAAGACCAGACAGGGCTAGACAAGACCAGATATGAGCAAACAGGACAAGACCAAGACCAGACAAGACTAAGACCAGCCAAGTGCAAGACTAGACAAGAACAAGAAAAGACTAGACCAGACAAGACCAGAGACTAGACGAGAGCGGACAAGAGCAGTTAAGACCAGGCAAGACCGGACAAGATCAGGCAAGACCAGATAAGGCCAGCCAAGACCAGACAACACCAGACTAGACTAGACCAGACAAGTGCAAGACTAGACAAGACCAAGGCTAGACTAGACAAGAGCAGATAGGACCAGACAAGACCAGAGACTAGACAAGAGCGGACAATAGCAGTTAAGACCAGGCAAGACCGGACAAGATCAGGCAAGACCAGATAAGGCCAGTTAAGACCAGACAACACCAGACAAACCAGACAAGACCAGACATGACCAGACAAAACCAGATAACACCAAGACTAAAGAGGACCAGGCAGCATCAGACAAGATCAGACAAGACCAGATAAGAGCAAGACCCGACAAGACCAGACTAGACAAGAGCAGATATGACCAATCAAGTCCATACAAGACCAGTTAAGGACAGTCAAGACTAGATGATACCAGACAAACCAAACAAAACCAGAGAAGACCAGGCAAAACCAGACAAGACCAGGCCTTGACATAACCCGGCAAGATCAGATAAGATCAGACCAGACCAGATAAGATCAGACAAGATCAGACAACACCAGGCAAAACCTGACAAGACTAACAAGATCGTTCAGTTGCAGGCAAGACCAGACAAGGCCAAGCAAAAACAGACAAGTCCAGACAAGAACGGACAGGACTAGACAAGACCAGACAAAACCAGACTAGAGGCTAGACTAAACCAGACTAGACCAGGCAAGACCAGGCAAAAGCAGACAATAGCAAATAAGACCAGGCAAGACTAGACTAATTATATTTATGAAAGTTTGCACAATTTTGCACATATTTAGGCCTGTTTTAACAAGTTTGAATATTAAAATTAATTCCTGATTTTGTTTTGCTTTCCAGATATGTGTTCACAATCGTATCTTATTTGATAGGTGTATTTATATTTGCGACAATAGTAGGTGAGTTATCTACAAGGTTTAGACGACATGAACAAGTTTTTATTGCTCCGTTTTTGCATCCAGGGCAAGTTGGAAATGTGATAACGAACCGAAACGCCAATCGACTAGAATTTGAACGGCTGCTGGACGGTGCCAAAACCTACATGAGACACCACAAAGTAACTATAAGACTTGTTTTATAAGGTTAGGTTAGGTTCATAAATTTTCTCCCGTCTACTTTGGGTTGCCTATCTAAAGCCGAGGTTATATTAGGCCCACGCCACCTGTCGCAACGCTGCCTGATGCAACGGGCTGGTGATTATACACAGTATCGCGTCGCCGTGCGTGCTGATTAATGTTTGTGTCAGTTCAGTGGTGACCGTTGTCTTCCGACTCGGATACGGATATTGAAGAACATATTTACCTAATTATTTTAAGCCCACTCAAGAAGAAAAGAAAGAAGAGGAGATACTGGGTGCACCCAGTGAAAGCATTAAGAATAATATTAATGCATTCTGCTTGCTTCCTCGTCAACACGCCCCGTCGGAATTCGCGTAGCCACGTGGTGATTATACTAGCGCGGAGCAAGCCAACGCGTCACTTCCCCCACCACGGAGCCGACGCCAATCGAAATTGAGCGGTCTGCGTGGCGTTAGCTCGCTTGGCGACACGCGGGACTGAGGTTATGTAACCACGTCCATACTAAATGTATGTAACCGATTGCAATCCTACGCGTTGCGACACGCTGCGTGGCTCTAATATAACCCCGGCTTTATTCAGACAATTGGTCTTGTCTATTTCTAACCTAACCTAATCTATCAATATTTGTCTTGTCTACTAATCAGTAAATATTGTAAGACTAGTAATAAGTCTTGTGAGAACTTGTATAGTAAGCCAGCTTTTGTTTTGTCTAATCTGTTTAATCTTGGCAATTTAAAGTTTAATCTGTTTAAAATTTAAGGTTCCTGGAGGAATGAAAAGAAGAGTTTTACGCTGGTACGATTACTCGTGGTCTCGGGGAAGGATCCAAGGCGGCGGTGATATAAACACTGCGTTGGGCCTCCTCCCCGACAAGCTGAAGACGGAGCTGGCGCTGCACGTGAACCTGAGCGTTCTGAAGAAAGTGACGATATTCCAGGAGTGCCAGCCCGAGTTCCTCAGGGACCTTGTGCTCAAGATGAAGGCCTACATTTTCACCCCGGGCGACTCCATCTGCCGGAAGGGCGAGGTCGCCCGCGAGATGTTCATCATCGCCGATGGGATTCTGGAAGTGTTGAGCGAGGCCGGTCGCGTCCTCACCACGATGAAGGCGGGAGACTTCTTCGGAGAAATTGGAATTTTGAATCTAGATGGTTTAAATAAGTAAAAAAAAAACTAAACCTAAATGTTAAAGAATTCTAACCAATTTTCTTGTTTTCCTAGGAGAACAGCCGATGTTAGGTCTGTTGGTTATTCCGAATTGTTTTCTTTGTCTCGGGAGGACGTTCTGGCCGCGATGAAGGATTACCCTGAGGCTCAGGAAATCCTTCAGGCTCTAGGCAGGAAAAGACTCATGGAGGTTAAAGCTTCAGCTAGGCAACACCACAAGGAACACAAAGATCAAACTCACGCTGCAGATGGAAAACGACTGGTGGACAAGATCAAAAACGAAGCTAAAGTAAATGTCAACTTCTTGTCACAAAAAATTTCAAGCAAATGCGAGAACTTAAATTGATTTCAATGTTTTAGGGTTTGAGGAATGCGTTGAGGAAATCGAGGACACATCGACGATCACAAGAATCCTTGGAACTTCAGCCCTTACACACGAAGGAGAGCAACGGTTCGAAGGGGGTTTTGAAGAGGATGCCCAGGGTGAAATCGCACGATCTCAGTCAGGACGAGGAGAAAAAGGAGGAGAAGGATCACCCGGATGGCGAAAAAGTGATCTCACCGCTGGGAGCTGGACTACCATTACTAGCCAGATTAAGGTAACTGTTATGTTTTATATACGAGCTCTACATTTTAACTAACGTTTATACGTTTTAACTAACGTTTATCCTTAGGTTAGATTCGGGTATGCAACACATCATACACATTTGACAGTAACAAACAGATTTCGATGGCAAAGTTGGATTTAAAATAAATTTCTTAGCAATTTTGTGCATGTCTATAATAATCATACGTATGGGCCACTAATGGACCACGTGAAGCGTCTATTTGATGTGAGATTTTCTAAGCCGCCACACTTCTTTCATCTTTTCACTGTGCGCTCTCTTCAGACCAGGGTGTTCCAGTCCCGACTCCCTCTGTTCTCGTGGTAGGCCGTGGTAGCTCCCCAGAATCCGATAGTCCGGTTGCGATGCTACCGTGGGCAACGGTGGATTGGTTACCACCTGGGGTATCAATGTTATTCCTCTCACGATTCATGTCTTCGCTTGTTGATACTTGTGGGTCCAGCTCTTGCCGGGTGGTTAGAACTGTAGTGGTTACTTCCAGAGCTTTGATAGCAGCCGCACCCTGACACCCTGCCGCTCGCTCCGAGTGCAGACGCCGATAGATTTGTTTTCTTGAGTTCTTCCGCTTTCTCTGCCGTTGGGAAATGGAACTCCTCTTCCGCCTTCGAGACCGTTGACTGAGGTCTATTGCATTGCCTTATTCTCACCTTCAATCCTCTTTTCCGGTATTTAGGTCGAAAGAGGAGGGAGAGCAAAAAATGTGTGCTAATCACTTACCTGTTAGGGCTGCTCGCGTCTCCGCCACCTGTGATCGTCCTTCCGGCGTCTTTTTTAAGGGAGGAAATGGGGATAATCAGTGGAGGGATTCCCTTAAAATAGTTGTCTTCCAGACGTTGGATGCCGCTTCAGCCCTTTGGGCTCGTGATTACACCCCTGGTTAACTTGACTTAAAACGCTAAACTTAAAGATGCGTGCACGTGTCGGTCGAGCTTCGTTCGCGCTTCGATTCTTGTCTTTTCGTGAAGTAAATTGATAAGTAAATCGCGCGATATCGGTCCAGGTCGATACACCTTTCCCCTCCTGTTAATCGGTGCCGAAATCGATTCAAATGTTGAATTAAAAATACAGATTTATTAAATTTGGCGCGAACATTAATCTTTTATTTAAATTATTTAGATTGTTGAAAGAGAAGCAAGAACACGAAGAAAGAGTTAGCAATTGTGCAACCCCGTCCATCTTGTCCCCGTCCCCAGCGAGCGTGAAGAGTCCTCCGCCAGTGCCCGAAGAACCTACTCAGGAGGTGATTGGGGCCGGTCTTCCTCTCCTCCAGCGTCTTCTTCTGCTCAAAGCCAAGGAGGACAAAGCGCCGTCGGCTGGCCACAGCCAACCGACGAGTCCAACAGCTCAAACCACAACGAGGACAGAGCCGACCTCGAGTAAAAAAAGTTTGTTGACAGTGAGTGCGGCGAAAGTAGTCGGTAACAAAGTGTCGTTTAAAGATAGAATTAAGTTACTGGCGAAGGAGAAAGAGGAGATTAAAGAGCCGTCCGCGGATGAACCCAGTGATAAAAATTGTGAGCCACATTGGAGTAAACTGAAGAAGGCGGCCATAGTGAGGGACAGTGAGGTGGTTAGTGTGAAAGTGGAAGAGGAAGAAGTGCCGAAAAATAGTAAACCTAGTTTAACGTTGACGCGTAAAACGAAACATTACAGGTCGATAGATGACCTTTCCCCGGAGTACGGTGGCTTGCCCTTCGTAAAAAAACTGAAAATCTTAAACGAACGCCAAAAGCTTGAAGAGTTGGAAACGGTGATGAAGACCAGGAGTTTCAGTCTCGATATCCCCGACACTCAAACCTTAGACACCGAGAATTTGACTAGGTCTCATTCCGAAGGTAGCACCATGCACCAAAACGACGACACCTTACTTTCAGCCCGTCTAGTCCAAAGCCCTCTCCACTCCAGCACCGAATCCAACGAAACCCTTGAACGTAGAAACCTCAAGTCAATCCTGAAAAAACTCTCCGAAGAGACGCAAATTCAACCGGCCATGCCCGACAAAATCGACTCCACCGAGTTTAGAAGGCTCATGAGGGCACCAACGATCGAAGGCTACGCGGCCAGACACTCCAAACTCTCGAAGAGTGTTACGTTCAATCGGGACACGTTGCAAAGTCCTCCGAATTCGGCTGTACTTGATGCATCCGACCCTATGTTTCCCTTCACACTATCACCAACTGGAAACGGTTTTCAAGGTGATGATAAAGAATTGGACAAAGTGCAAATTATCTCTTCGAAGCAGAACCAGATGAAATACGCCAAAGGTAACATCAACACCATTAAGGAAATTATTGGCATTCTAACGAAATTACCGTATTAGCCTGATTAGACCATTTTACGATTAGTTAAGCGCATGCGCGTCCGCCATGTTTAAAAGGCGGGAATATGAAAGTTTCGGGCACATTTTGTTATTTTCACTGGTTATACATCAAAGCCCGAAAAACATGACGGAAATTCACACATGCGTACAAAAAAATTTCAACTATGAAAAGGTCTATTCAGATAGGTTCAATATGTACTCAGCAACAAGATTAGTAATGAAACTTAGATGGCGTTGTTAGAATAATCTAACTGTCTGAAAAGATCAGGGAAAGATATTCTGGGTAGAACCTTATACTTATATACTTATATATACGGTAATTTCAGTTGCTTATTTTTGATAATAGACTA
This sequence comes from Phosphuga atrata, assembly GCA_944588485.1. NCBI lineage: Eukaryota > Metazoa > Arthropoda > Insecta > Coleoptera > Silphidae > Phosphuga > Phosphuga atrata. The sequence goes on from OX155904.1 coordinate 48,707,527, forward strand.
ACAGATATGGCCAATGTTTGTCAAAATTTTCTTAAATTAAATGGTAACAAATTTTGATGAAGCAAAATCCTCTAAAATCCTAAATCAAACGTAACATCACAACAGACGATCAACAAACAAAAATTTATTAATTTCTTACTCTATTTAAATTTGTTTGTCGCAAAAGAATATATTTTGTTTGTAGGGTCTTTAGAGGATGAACAGCAATATTTTGCAGATATTCTGATCGCTATTAAGCAAGTCATGAGCTCGCACCTGCAGGACATTCAGGACAAGTACCAGCAGAAGGTCGAGATGATGGAGATGGAGATCAGGCGGCGGGACGAGACCATCGAACAGCTGCGGTCGCACATCGTAGAGCTGGAAAAAGCCGCCGATGATTCCTTCACAGTAAGTCTTACTTGATAAAGCAGGATCTAACAAGGAATGTACTAGAATTTGTAAATAATAATTCACATATATCTATGTTAAGATCAAAATGCAACACCAAGGCCAAATCTAATAATCAAAAGAATACCTATACCCAAGTCCTAAATGAATATCAACGTCAAAACCTAAGTCCTAAGTCAACTTTTAGCTCGAGAGCTTGATCAAAACTAAGTTAGTTCTAAATTAAAAACTATTTCGAGTTTGTTAGCATTGAACTTCTGAGGACCTAACGAGGAAGTTCACGATCAAAACCCAATTCTAGATTAAGATAGGTACCATCGGGAAGTCTCGGGACAAGATCAAAACCAGATCCTTTATGAAGATAAAAACCGAATCCTAGATCAAATTTAATACCAAGTCCTTGATCAAGTTTATTGTCAAGTCCAAGATGAAATCCAAGTCTAATATCAGGTCCTTGATCAAGATGAAACTCAAGCCCTAGATCAAGATCAAAACCAAATCTTAGATCAAGATTGAAACCATGCCGTAGATCATATTCAAACTAAGTCCTAGATGAAGAATAAAACCAAGTCCAATATCAAGATCAATGTCACGTTCTAGATCAATATCATTGTAAAGTCCTAGATTAAAAACAAAACCATGTCCATGTTCAAACCAAGTCCTAGATGAGGAATAAAACCAAGTCCTATATTAAGATTAATGTCAAGTCCTAGATCAAGATCATTGTCACGTTCCAGATTAAAAACGAAACCATGTCCATGTTCAATACCAAGTCCTAAAAAGAAATAACCCATGCAGATCTTTTTTAGCCTGTTGGGGCCTCCAACTATAACCCTCCGGCAACCTCTTGGTGCACTACTCCAACTCCTCTTGTTTTGTCAAGATCAAGGTCAAAACCGAGTTCTAGATCAAGATCTAAATCTAGTTCTAAAACAAGATAAAATCGAGTTTTAGAACAAGACTAAATTTAAATTAGATGATCAAATCCTTAATCAATATCAAGACCAGGTCTTAGATGAATATCAAAACCAAACCCTAAAGCAAGATTAATATCAGGTTCTAGATCAAAATCAAATCTTAGTCCTAGATTAAGATCAGATTACTATGATACTAATTCATAGATCTTGATCAAAACCAAGATGCGATCAAGATGATAACAAAATCCTAGATCTGGATCAAAACCAATCTGTAGATCCAGATCTAAGCAAGTCCTAGATGTATATCAAAACCAAGTTCTGCTTCAAGATTAAAAATCTTAGTCGGCCAAGTCGGCCTTCAAGTGTACAGAGTTTGAACATTAACTACAAATCTAGAGGTTGCGGGTTTGATCCCGGGAGCGTGTGTCGGCCACATTTGTACAAGAAGACAAATGTGTAATTAATTAACGCCAATTTAAATAACACCTAGCTTCCTGGGCCTATCCTATGAAAAATTTGAGCAAAATACAATCACCAATTGTCATTTCTAGCTTCTAGCAACGATAGATCATAGGGGTATTCCACAGGGATCAGTTATGGGCCCAACGTTGTGGAACATAGTGTACGATGGGGTTCTCAGATTCAAGACGCCAGAAGGAGTAGAGACTGTTGGCTTCGCAGATAATCTTGCCCTGGTGGTATGCGGCAGAACCGAGTATGAGCTAAAACGGAGTGCAAATGAAGCATTGCTACTAATAAACAAATGGATTGAAGGTAAACAGCTCAAGCTAACACCTAAAAAAGCGGAGGCAGTCTTATTAACTGGCATGAGAAGAATTGTCGATGCTATCACACCAAAGGGGGCCATAAAGTATTTAGGCGTAATAATAGATAAAAACCTGCCATTCAGGGACTACGTCAAAAAAACTTCCGATGAAGCCGCAAAACTTTTTCTGCACTGGAGAGGCTCATGCCTAATGTAGGAGGACCTAGGACTAGAAAGAGAATACTGATGTGCTCAGTGGCCCACTCCGTGCTTTATGAGGCCCCTGAATGGGCCAGGGCTATGAGCGTGAAAGCCATCTAACACAAGGCAGCGGTTCAGAGAATGGTAGCAATTAGAACTAGTAGCGCTTACAGAACTATATCAAGGGAGGCATCCTTGGTAATAGCAGGCATTCCTTAAATTGAGTTATTAGTGCATCTGCTCAGCTGAACAAATCAAACCCATTGCTGGGTAACTCGGAAACACGAAGAACTAAACTACCATCTAACACAAGCACTCAGCGGACACGCATGCTTTCGAGATTACCTCCACAAGATAGGCAGAGCTGTTGATAGCTGCTGCGAATATTGCGGGCAAAAGGGCAGCGTGATGCACACCATCTACATATGTAGTAGGTGGGACACAGAAATGAACTATTATACCCTTTATGTTAGAATCCGAAAACAACTGGAACATAATCCAAAAAACAATATCTGAAATACTCAGTTATAAGGAGCAGGATGAGAAGAAAAGGCAGATTTCTGAAAGACTACGGCTAAACCAGAACCCCTACTCAGCATGACTGGATGGAGGTAGTAGGGTACATCAAAGACAATATTGTAAAACAACCGGTATCTTGAAGTTATGCGTAGAGCAGTGCCGAAATGTGTGGGTTTCAGGGGGACCACTTGCCAAGTTAATCCAGGGGTGCTTGCTCAATTAATGCCCTTCCTTACCATAATGCAAGTTCTGGGGGAGACCTCTTGGCTATCCCATTTTAAGTTACATTCCCTGTTTCTGAGGATCTGATCTTTCCTCCATAGGCCCAAGATTTTTATAGCAGCGTTAGCCCTAGGTGCTGTTTAGTGAACATCTTGGCCATCACAGCCGAGGCTGCCTTGGCATGATGGATGTGGTCATTCTTGTTTTATGCCTGGAGGCCACGAGTCGACTTCTGTCCCGTTAAGATTGACAGTTTCCTCTCCCTCCGCAGACATGGCGGGACTGCTCATGACTACGAGTGTTAGGTCTAGGTCGTTCTCTTGGTAATCCGAGTCTTCCTCCTTGTCGGCCTTGGCCATTGCGGTCTGGGAAGAGCGAGTGTCCGCTATTGCTGCCTCTTCCACCAAGGAAAAGGCCGTTGTTACGGTCGTAACATTGGAAGGAGGGACCGCTACTACCTCTGCGTTTGCCTTTTATGTGGCATCTTTCTTTCGTCTATGTACTGATCTTTCTTTCGTCTATGTTCTGTTATCCGCCCGAACCAATAGCAGAGTCTATGATTAGCCTTCGCAATAGCTCTACCCGATTCCACGTCAATCCCTGTTAGGAGTTGACCTATACTTTCCACACATCACCCAAGGAGTTTCCATTCGGAAATGTTAAGTCCTTTGTTTTGGTCCCTAATGCAGTCGATGGGTGCCTCCTGGGTTTGTTCCCCGCTCCTAGGAAGGAATATTTTATGAAGTGTGGCTTTGGGATATCATTTGCACTACCAGAGCATCTCCTTTCCGGGATTTTAAAGCAGGTGCTCTCGCCATTTGCCATTTTGCTGACTGCTTGTTATCGCAGTCAACAATGATTAATTCCGGTTTGAAGTGTATACCCTCAAACTGTACTTCCTGAGATCAGTCTACGAGGTTTTTCTCTATTATTGCCTACTCAAGAGCAGACAGGTCTTTCCTATTCAGGGAATTCCTTGGGTAGTCTCTGGATATCACACCAACCCTCACTTTAACGCTGGTTGTGTAGATGCTGCTCGGTCCAGAGGCCTTGGAAGGGTATCTGGGGTAGCTAACCACTCCCGTTACCCCAGGTTAGACGTTCCCCTTTTGTCTCTTAGCTGCCTTGTCTTGAAGCGTGATTGAATCAGCCCCTCTTTTAGCAGCTTCTTGCTTATGTGGTGTAGGTCCCACCTTTTCTTCTATTACCTCTTGCCTCTTCTTGGCTTCGTCGAATTTTAGACCCTGGGCTTAGAAGCGCAGGTGCCATCTCACCCCTGCTCCACTGAAACCCTGTCTCAATGGGTCATCGAGTCCGCCAAGACTACCTCGCGGTGGGAAGAGATGTGCTCATCTCGTCTTCCTCTTTCCATCTTTGAGCCTTATTGTTTCCGCTTGCTTCGTTGCTGGCTTGGTGGGGGTAACGATGTTACTGGTCACCTTGCCCTTACTTTTTGACGCCGTAGCGGGTCTCCCTTGGCTTACTGATTTGGTTTGACCTTTGCTTTTTGGCGACAGTCTGGGAGTGGGTCTTTCTCGACTGGTGCCTTCTCTTGTATCGTGGAGCTCACGCTCCATCTGATCCGCCAGTTCAGGCGCCAAGCGGTGAGATCCCACACACAAGTATTATATTTTTTGATTTTATTCATGTAAATTTCACGAGTAGCAAGGCCCGCCATGTCAGCCTTAACGATGGCCGGTTGCCCTTGGCCACCAACCGGTCTCTTCGGCACGGGTCGCATCACACCTTTGGAATAAGGGATTGGAAGTTCTTAGTTGTTCGGTCCCCATTGATCTGACCGGAATTAGACTCTAGTTAATATCGTCCAATGTTTCCTTGCGAAACTAAGACACACCGCGTCAAGGGTACTTCCATGTGAGGTAATCGTAGATCTAGATCAATGCTAAGTCCTAGATCAAGATCTAAATCTAGTAATACAAGATCAAAATCAAGTTTAAGATCAAAATCAAGTCTTTGATCAATATCAAAGCCAAGTCTTTGATGAAGATCAAAACCAAATCCTAGATCAAGATTAATATCAAGATCAAGAACAAAACCGAGTTCTAGATTATGATTAAAACCAAGTCCAAGATCTTAATCAAAGTTTTCGATCTTCATCAATACCAAGTCCTCGACCAAGATCATATTTAAATCTTAGGTCTAGATCAAAGGCAAGTCGTAGATCCATATAAAATTTAAGTCTACTTCTAGCTGAAGGGGTTGATCAAAACAAAAGTTAATTCTAAATTAAAAACAATTTTGGGTTTGTTCGTATTGAGCGAACTAATTGAGAAACTGACGAAGAAGTTATTGATCACGATTGAAACGCAGTCCTAGACCAAGATCGGTACCGAATCTTTGAACAAGGCCATAATCAAGTCCTTGATAAAGATCAAAACCAAGTCCTGGATCAATGTGAAAACCAAGTCTTAGAACAAGTTCAATACGCATATGAAGATCAAAACCAAGTCCTAGATCGAATTTAATACCAAGTCCTAGATTAAGATGGACTCCAAGTCCTAGATCAATATCAAAACCAAATCTTAGATAAAGATTAAATTAATGTTATAGATTAAATTAAAAACCTAAATGATTTCAATGACATCAACATCAAGTCCGAGATCAAGTAAACCATGTCTATGTTCAATCATCATCATCATCATCATCAATCAGCTTATTGAGGTCCACTGCTGGACGTAAGCCTCCCTCAAAAGTTTCCACTGTCCTCGGTCTTGTGCTGTCTGCATCCAGTTGGTACTGATGCGTTTTAAGTCGTCGGTCCATCTGGTGGTGGGACGCCATCTATTTCCGAAGGCTTACGATCTAGGCCTCCATTCAAGGATTCGTCTTGTCCATCTGTCATCAGCAGATCTCGCAATGTGTCCCGCCCAGTTTTTTAGTGTTCAATACCAATCAAAAAAACAAAGATCAAGATCAAAACCACGACTTAGATCCAGAATTCGAAATATATTAAGATTGAAACCGTGTCCTAGATCTTTATCAAAACCATGCCCTCGATCTTAATCAAATCCAAGTCCTCGATCAAGATCATATCCAAATCTTAGATCTAGATCAAAACCAAGTGTTAGATCCAGATCAAAACCAAGTTCTAGATCAACATCAAAACTTAGTCCTAGATCAGGTTTAATACAAAGTCCTACTTCAAGCAGAAAATCAAGTCCATTCAGGATCAAAACGATATAAAGAACAAAGACATGTCCAGATCAATATCGAGTTCCAGATCAAGATTAAAACCAAGTCCTAGATTAAGATTGTAGATTGTAGATATGGTGGTGACGACTTGTACTGCGACCTTTATAGATCTATTGTACCCCACCCTCCTCCTCCAAGTATTGGTGTACTTACCCATTTAGAGCGCCTCCTCTAATCCTGATTCCTTTAGGAATCTCAGGATCTGGGTGGGATTCAAGGCCTGCAGCTCCTCTGTGTTCAAGCAGTGAGCCCCAAGGTACATCTGTCTCTTGCGGAGTAATGCTCCGCAGTCTTTGAACAGATGTATGGGGGTTTCCTCTGCTAAGCCACAGAATCTGCATCCATCATCCTCCTCTAGGCCTAGGGCCTTGAGATGTTTAGATTAAGATTAATACCAAGTCCAAGTTTAAGATTAATATCAAGATAAAAACCAAGTCCTAGGTCAAGATTATAACCAAGTCTTAGATCAAAACAAAAATCATATCGAAACCAAATCTTAGATCCAGATACAAAGTAAGTCGTAGATCAAAATCTAAATCTAGTCCTAAATCAACATCAAAATCAAGGCTTAGAACAAGATCAAAACCATGCCCTTGATATGGTGTGCAGAAATCTGGCAGGGAAAACTTGCAGGGATTGTGGCGTTGTAACCCCACAATCCTGCGATGGATGTACACTATGAAATTGAGACCACCAGCGATCACTTACGGGGCAGTTGTGTGGGGAAGTAGAACGAAGCTGGCCTCTATGAGGAAGCAGCTTGAAAAGATTCAAAGACTGGCGTGTGTCTGCATCACGGGGGCGATGGGGTCTTGCTGGACAGCACCAATAGAACTGCTGCTAGATCTGACTCCGTTGCACCTTGTCGTGGAGAGGGCCGCCAGATCGGCGATTGTAAGGTTCACCAAGGAAGGAATAGGCAGAGGTAAAATAATTCGGAGCAGAGACCGGAACAACCTCGCTGCCAAAATCCCTCTGGATGAAAGTACCAAAAGAAAAACTACACAGCAATGTGGGTTGTGGGTTGTAGAGCAAAATGCTATCAAGTGGTATACAGATGGTTCGAAGACAAAGGAAGGTACTGCTGCAGGAGTGTTTGGACCTCGTACCAAAAACTTCGAATCCATTGGAACATTCCCAAGTATCTTCCAAGCAGAGTTAGACGCAATCGAAAGATGTGCACAATTCAACCTCGACAGGAATTATCGCAAAAATCGAATTGCTATCCTGTCAGACACCCATGCAGCCATCAAGGCCATTAGCTCTTACACCATCAGATCCAAACTGGTATGGCAAACTGGTATGGCAGAGAATAATATAGTAACGCCATACTGGGTACCAGGACACCGTGATATAGACGGAAACGAAGAAACCGATCACCTAGCAAACAAGGGATCCAGTAATCCCTTTATAGGTCCGGAACCCTTTTGCGGTATGTGTTTGAACACAATCCACAAAAGTTTAGATGAAGAAATAAGAGAACAATAGATGGAGACCTGGAAAGAACTTCCAGGGTTGAGACAATCCAAAGTAATGCTGGGATCTGTTAACCACAAAAGAACAAAATCTTGCCTGAGACTAAACAGGAACAAGCTTAGAATTCTGGAAGAAGTCCTGACGGGACACTGCAGACTTAGAAGCATCTCAAGACTCTAGGCCTAGAGGAAGATGACAGATGCAGATTATGTGGTTCGGCAAAGTAAAGCCCCATACATCTGCTCAAAGACTGCGGAGCACTTCTACGCAAAAGAAGGATGTATCTTGGGGCCCACTGCTTGAACGCACAGGAGTTGCAGTCCTTGAATCCCACCCAGATCCTAAAATTCCTAAAGGAATCAGGACTAGAGGAGGCGCTCTAAATGGATAAGTATACAAACGTTTGGAGGAAGAGAGTGGGGTACAATAGATCTACGAAGGTCGCACACCACCAGTACTGCAATCTACAATCCCTTGATAAATATCAAAACAAAGACTTAGATCAAGATTAAAATGAATTCCTAGATTAGGTTTAATACCAAGTCCTAGAGCATGTCCTAGATCTATATAAATACCAGGTTCCAGATAAAGATGAAAACCAAGTCCTATCAAGATCAAAACCATTTTGTCATATCATATTACGTCGTATCATATTGAAAAACGAGATGAGAAGAACAAAGATAAATTTCTAAATCAAGATTAAAACCAAGTCCTAGATCAATATCAATGCCAAGTCCTTGATCAAGATCATAACCAAGTCTTAAATTAATGTCGAAACAAAGTCTGAGATCGAAAAAAACAAATAATTTGTTGATCAAGATCTGAATCTAGTCCTAAATCAAGATCAAAACGAAGATATAGAACAAGATCTAAACGAAGTCCTTGATGAAAATCAAAACAATGACTTAAGAGTAATATCAAGTCGTGGATCAAGATCAAAACCTTGTGCTAGATTAAAATTAAAAATATCTTAGACGTTAATCAAAATCATGTCGTAGATCTTAATCAAAACCAAATCCCTGATCAAGATTTAACCAAGTGTTAGATCAAGATCAATACCAAGTCTTAGATCAAGATCAATACCAAGTCTTAGATCAAGATCAATACCAAGTATTAGATCAAGATCAATACCAAGTCTTAGATCAAGATCAATACCAAGTCTTAGATCAAGATCAATACCAAGTCTTAGATCAAGATCAATACCAAGTCTTAGATCAAGATCAATACCAAGTCTTAGATCAAGATCAAAACCAACTCCTAGATTTAGTTTAATATCAAGTCCTAGATGAACAAGAAAACCATGTCCTAACAAGATCACAACCATGTCCTAGATCATATTGAAATCCGAGATGAGGGGAACAAAGACAATGAAGATTCTTTATGAAGAACAAAATCACGTCCTAGATAAAGGTCAATCTCAAGTTTTAGATTAAGATCACAACCAAGTCCTAAATCAAGATCAATACCAAGTTCTTATCAAGATCAAAACCAAGCCTTATTGTTAGATCAATATCCAAAACAAGTCTTATTATTAGATCCACATAAAAACCTATTCCGAGTCCGAGATCAAGATCTAAATCTGGTTTTAAGTTTTAAAAACAGTTTTAATTATATCAAGGTAATAACGAACAAATCAAGTTATTGAAATTGCCTGTCACGCAACCAGAAACTACACTACACGGCACTACAAAGCACTACACATTAGTCACGACCAGAAGCCCTGTATGCCATGGAGTGTCTTTCCTTGAACCGAAGGGGTCCAATAGAGAAATTGGAAATCAGAGAGAGGAGAATCCTCAGGAAGATCCTAGGCCCGGTAAAGGAAGACGGGGAATTCCGAAGACGGCATAACTCTGAGCTCTACGAACATATTGAGATGCTCTCTGACTGTGCAAGGAAAAGAAGGGTAGCTTTCTATGGCCACGTTGCTAGATTGCATCCAAACCGACTAACCAACCGTCTGTTCACCTTCTGGCAAAACAAGAAGCTTCGTACCACTTGGTTGACAGAGACCGAGAAGAATATTAAAGAACTGGGAATAACAGATCTCAAAAACAGACAGTCTGTGAGACGCATCCTAAAGGAAGTCCGTGGATTTCAGGAAAAACCTCGAATGAAAGGTACCCCCCGGACAGAAGAGAGAAAGGAGTTACACCGGCAGAAGATGCGACAATACTGGGCAAAGGTCAAAGTCCAAAAGTTGAACTAGCGTACGCCTATTCGAAAGAAGAAGAAATAATTTGTTGATCAAGATCAAAATCTAGTCCTAAATCAAGATCAAAACGAAGGTATAGAACAAGATCTAACCCAAGTCCTTGATGAAAATCAAAACAATGACTTAAGAGTAATATCAAGTCGTGGATCAAGATCAAAACCCTGTGCTTGATCATAATTAAAAAAATCTTAGACGTAGATCAAAATCATGTCGTAGATCTTAATCAAAATTAAGTCCCTGATCAAGATTTAACCAAGTGTTAGATCAAGATCAATACTAAGTCTTATATAAAGATCAATACCAAGTCTTAGATTAAGATCCATACCAAGTCTTAGATCAAGATTAATACCAAGTCTTAGATCAAGATCAATTCCAAGTCTTAGATCAGGATCAATACCAAGTCTTAAATCAAGATCAATACCAAGTCTTAGATTAAGAGCAATACCAAGCCTTAGATCAAGATCTATCCCAAGTCTTATTGTTAGATCAATATCCAAAACAAGTCTTAGTATTAGATTCACATAAAAACTGAGTCCTTGATCAAGATCTAAATCTGGTTTTAAGTTTTAAAAACAGTTTTAATTAAATCAAGTTAATAACGAACGAATCAAGTTATTAACGAAGTTAATAACAAAACAAGTTTAATTAAAAGCAAGTCTTAGAACAAAGTTAAAACCAATTCCTAGATTAAATTCAATACCAAGTCTTAGATTAAGATCAAAATCAATTCCTAGATTAAAATCAAAACCGAGTCCTAGATCAACATCTCAACCATGTCCTAGATAAAGATAAAGAAGAAGATGAAAATCCTAAATCAAGATCTAGATTAACCAAGAACTTATCTAGAATAAGACAATTATTTGTATCAAGACAAGAAACTAGCAGCAACGACTAAATAAAATCAAGTCTAAACAAACATGTTATTCTTATTTGGAAAATACCTTTGTGCTTTTGTAGAAATTTAGGTTTGACATGTTGGACGGCGAAGATAGTCAGGATTAAACTCTTCGAAGATGCAGTCTGAGTTAGATTAAACCGGGTCTGCGAAAGCTGCGAGTATAAATAATACAGGTTAAGTTTATGTAATTAGTTTAGACTAGCTTTAAGCTTTTTATATAGAAGGCTAGCCCGTATTATTTCTTCTAGTTACCTTGTCATATATTTTGTTTTTATAATTAGAAAGTGTGGGTAAATTTGGTTCATTAGACTAGACATAGGGCATGGAAATTTAGACAAACTGACCAAAAACTTTCACAAATAGAAAAGACAAAAGTTGTAATTAAGTAGTTAGACAAATAAATAGACAAGTTGAAGCACCTTGGTAAGTCTGATATAACACAATTTAAACAAGAATGCATTAGACAAAACCATTCAACTACAAGACAAATGGAAACAATCTAATGATGTTTTGAGTCAAAAAATTGTGTTTGTCTAAATCTGTCTGTAATTACACTGTCTATAAGTATTATCTTTCTAATCTTCGCTATCTTATTTAATATGTTTAGTCCTGTGTTTTTAATTTCATTTGTTTAGTTTTGTTTGAGTCTAGTCTTATAAAGTTTTATCTAGTTTTACTATTTGATCTTGCTATATAATCCTGACCTCGTAGTCCAATCTTGATTTTGCTGTCTAATCTTGATCTTGCGATCTAATCTTGATCTTGCTATCTAATCTTTTCCAAATTCATCTCTACAAATTTAGACAAAATTTTCAAAATCTAACATCCTTTTAAACTTCTGCCTGCCTCTAAAAATCAAATTTAGACCAAATATCTTTCCTTGAATGTCTTAATGTTGCATATCAGGCATCAAACTAAAACTTAGAGCCTTGGCCATTAAGTAAAGGAATGTTGACAAAAATGCTTGGAATTTTAACGAAATTGAAGCGATTTGCATAAATGCTCAGAAAATTAAACAATCTAGTTTAGTTTGAACAATTGAAATGTATAAAGGTGAATAAACAAAGTTGAAAAAATTTTAGACAATTTTTAACCATGATACGTGATCTAAACGTTATATGAGGTCTAAATCAAATTAGTCTAAATTGGTGAAAATAGATTGATGAATTACCTAATTCAACCAATTTAAAATTGACAAATGACAAATTTGATTTAGACGTATTATCTATCTGCATTAATGTCAATTTCAAAACATTTATCAAATCATTCAAGTGTGAACGTTGGATAAACGATTAACAAAATTGCGATGAAGATAATTTCTATCAATTTTAATTCAAGACCAATTTGTAAACATTGAACGAACATTTAAGACCAAAGTAATGCAGTACTTATGAAAGAAAAGGGATCTACCTCGGAATGAGAATAATAAGCTCAAAACTCGTATACACCTTCATTTTGGCGTTCTAAAACTTGTTTCAAAAGTCTCATAAAATATTGTGTATGCGTTGTTAGTTATTCAAGGTCATAGGTCACAAAAATCGTTTTTTCGCTATTATCTAGGTAATAGTATATTATCTAGGTATAGAATGTTATTCCAGTCAAGGCCATGTGAAGCCAAACATATTGAATAACGCAGAATCCCATTGCGAAATTTAAAAATAAAAATACATTTTCTAAGTCGCGTTATCCTATTGAATCACTTGGTTTCCTATTTAGATCTCTACTTTCATTTCCTATAAAAACTTAATTTCCTATAGAATCGCTAACTTCCTTTTAGAATCATCATAATCCTATTCAGTTCTGTCAATAGAAAAGCTCTAAATCCTATAGGTTAACGATCATCATTTTATTTCCTATTCAAATTTGTATAATCCTATTAGGCATTTTCCGGTTGCCAGATTAGGCATTTTCCGGTTTCTTAACTTTTCCTATTCAAATATGATGTTTCCTATTCAAATTCTGAAAAAGCCTATAGGATTTAACCTTTCCCAATAGGAATGTTTAAGCAGGGGGTTTCCAATGTTGTCCTCTGCACCAATCAAGTCTTGCTCTGGGATGCTGCGGAGTAAGAGGTAGACACAATTGTGGACGGTAGGATCTTATACCATAGCTGCGAATTCTTCTGTAAACAGCAACCGCCGTCACTCTTTGGCCATTTAGAGCCGACCAGTAAATTCCCAACGCCCGCGACGTTGTAAACCTGTCCCTTATATTTGTAAGATGAAGATCTCGTTCTTCACGCTCAGTGGTGCTTCTTGGACATCCTGATCCAAGTCTACGTCGATTCTCCCCAGCTTCGGACTATCTAGACCTACATCGTATTATCACCGATACACTACGGCCTACCCTTTCAGCAATTGCTAGAACCGAAAAACCCGCATCTCGCATACCAATAATGCTGCGACCCCTTTCGAAATCACTTAGATGATGATATTTTGCAAGACAACGAACACGGGGCATCTATATAAGTTTTACAAACTAAAACGTCAAACTACTCGGAGGCTGCTTAGATTATTAGAAGCATTTAGATATTAGAAGCAATTACATAAAAACTCATCAGCTCTTCATAATGTTGAAATCAAGAAAAAATATCATTAAATAAGAACCGAAACAACAGATATTTCTGATTTAAAATGTATAGCCTGCATGTAGAGAAATGTGAGGAAAATCCGTTGTTAAGGAATAGATCTACAGGAAAATATTTAATACTGAATTTAACTTACATTTCCATGATCATTTGATCTGCAAAAAGCACTTCCGCATCCTAAACTGTCTCTTTCGTTAGGCTATTATAAGCGAAATATATACGTATACTATTTTTATTTCCATAATTTTCATGTTGACAATGTCAAGATGTATGTATGGGATGAAATTACAGCTTCAAGAGGTGCACAGGAAATAGCATCATGCATTTTAGCATCAGTGCTTGTTCGGGCCAAAATCGTAACATTAAAGCATTGACATGGAAAATTGCTCAGTAATCAAATAATAATATTGAAACGGCAGACCAAAAATTTTTGGTATGGGGTCATTCCTTTCTACCGAATGACCGTGATTTTGGGTTGATAGAAATTAAAATTTTAAAAGCGAAATACTTATACAACCTTTAGCTTTATTATGAATTGATTGAACTGTAGAAGAAGAAATACATTTTTGATAAACCAAATGTTGCAGCCGGATTTTATTTCAACGAAATCACTAGACGAATCAATAACAAGAAGAGTAAAAAATACCGCGGGCGAATCTGTCTCTTGGCTGCAAATTCAATGGATGAGATTCTTGAAAAATGAACCTTATAAAATGTTCTATAAAACATCTTTAGATGATTCTAAATTCTAAGTTTTGGATCATTCACACAAAAGGAAGACCAAAAATATCCCATCCCTCCAGTTCTTCAGGAACATTTTAAGAATCTTAAAAACTCGAAATGGATTACTTTTTAAAAATAATTAATAAATGTTCATGAATTATTTCATAAAAGTTATTTCTTCAAATAAAACTCATAGTTCTTTATTGCTTCAAGTCATTTATAGGACATTCAGTTAATGTTGAAGATGGTCTAAGTCAATTCAAACTTTAAAAACAACATTTTTGTATGAAATTCACACAAAATTTCATATTTCTAATAAATTTCCATGTCCAATTATAGATTAAAATGTTGCATAATGTGAAATTATTTTTAAATTTATTCAAATGCAATTGATTAAATATCTCGCAACAAGAAATATATGACTTAGACCACTTTCATGATAATGGGCACGTGTAAAACAATAATAATGTCAAAAATAAAAACATCTAACCCTAATCACCACATGGGTTTTCAAGTAAGTGGTTTACAAATTGTTATTCATGGAAGCAAAGCTGTGCTGATGAGAGATAAATCTCGAAACGCGTCCACAGATGGATATCCACTTAAGGTATCGGAAAGACATGATCTTAAAAACAAAGTTATTCTCATAGTTTCTGTTGAGTGCCACGAAGGTAGACTGAAAGCTATAGAATAACTTACAAATTTCACATGAAATTTGTTTTGGTAGTCCTACAAAGACTCAGTAATTGTTATAGAGCTCCGGAAAGGCTAAATATATTTATATATTCAGGCTGTGTTCCGTTTGTTTTAAGGTTAAGTCAGAGCCATACCTGAATATTGAGGGAGACACAATGCCGAAAACCTATCATTTGATCTACCGTTCAAAACTCAACTACGTTGGATAGAAGGCAAGAAAACAATCATGTGTCAAGGTGGGCTGGACTGATATACAGACGGCCCCAAAAATGACAGTGGAACTGGCGCAGGAATCTACCGACCGTCCCTGAGGTATAACTTATTTGTGCCCGTGGGATCACATACCACGGCATTCTAAGAGAAAATACACGCTATTGCGATCTGTGCCCGTGAAAATCTAATGATGGACTACAAAAGTAGAAACATCCGCATTTTCACGGACAGTCAGGCTACTATAAATGCCTTAAAGTGCCATGATATCAAATCTAAAACAACTTGGAACTGCTCTAGAACCTCAAGGCTCTGGCAAGACAACAAGGTCACACTTGCTTGAGTTCCGAACCACAGGGGACTGGTAGGCAACAAAAAGGCGGTTAAAAAAAGTTAGCAAAAGATGGTGCTAACAAAACAAACATCAGTGCTAGCAGGGACTCCAACATTACCAAAACTATAAAACTTTATATATAACTTTAACTGCTGAACTCCTGCAACTGAAAAGGAAGCAGGTCACAATTGTGGCCGTCCTACTTACAGGCCACTGCCTTCTACGAGAACATCTGCACAAAATGGGGATCTGGAGAGACGAACCACTGTGCAGACTATACTATGAAGAGGAGGAAACTGCCTTTCATATAATCTTCCTTTGTGAAGCAATTGCACGTAGGAGACACGACCTTAGCATTACAGCAAATGAGATCCCCATCCTCATGAGATCCGCATGAACAGAACATTGTGGGGAAATACAATAGGCCACAAGGCCGCAGTATTTTTAGGGCTTACTGGCCTTGATCCACATTGGTTGCAAAAAAAAGTGGGGTTTACTTTACTTACTTAACCTAGCGTGTATCCTTTTGGATCATTATGTCCTTTATTGCTCTGTTCGCGTTGTCCAGTTTTTTCTGTTCTTAATATGTGATCTGTTATTGTTCCTGGTTCTAGCAGTCCGTCCTTCATTATCATTGCTCGTTGGCATTCCCATATGTAAAAGGCGAATAGTGTGTGACAAGACGACACAATGAAAATCAGACAGACAGCACTAGACACAGACACAAAATTGAGACTCTTGAGACAACTTTAAGAACGGTAAGATGAAGGTGTATACGAGTTACCAGCTTATTATCTCTTATTCCGAGGTGAAACTCCCAATATGACTGGACTAAAATTAGAATGATAACACTAGACAGACAAGACTAGTCAGACAAGACTAGAGAGAAAAGACTAGACACTCAAGACTAGACAGACAAGACTAGACAGACAAGAATAGACAGAAAAGACTAGACAGACAAGACTCCTTCAGGTCGTTCCATGCGCATCTTCTTTTTGCAATTTAATGCTATTCTTTCACAACTATTTTCTTGATGTCGTCGAGCCATCTTCTTTGTGAACTTCCAATGCTACGGTTTGTGGCTCTTGGTCTCCAGTGAGTAATCCTATGGGTCCATTTGTCGGTGTTTTCCCTGGCTGCGTGTCCTACCCATCTTCACTTAAGTTCTGCGCTTCGTTCAATTACGTCTTTGACTTTTGTTCGCAGTCAGATCTCCTGGTTTGTTAGTCGGTATCTAAGTTAAGCTTATGCCGAGCAGAGCCCGTTCCATCTTTGGCAGGTTTTTAATCTGTTTGCGCTCTTATTCTCTTAATCTGTTCCGCCGTCCATGTCATCATTTCCAGGCCATACGTCGTAACGGGCAATATGTAGGTACTTATCGTATACTTTTTGTTTTAGGCAGTGCGGTATGTCTGGGTTCTTGAGTATGTGTCTGAGTTTGCCGAAAGCAGCCTGACTTATTCTTCTGGTCATTTATGTTGCCTTATTTTCCTTCCCCAGTTTTGTTTGATGACTTAGGTATATGAACTCCATTTGGTCCATTGTCCATCCATGGTGGTCCATTTGGTGCGGTTAGGCTACAACTTCTTGGGCCATGATCTTGGTCTTTCCCAAGTTCATTTTCAAGCCTACTGATAGTCATACTGTATTTATATACTTGGTCTAGCATGTCTTTAAGTTGTTCATGTTTGAGTTGAAGAGTAATTGGCATTAAGACGCCACGCTTGCCGAGCGTGTTGGCAAATTTTTGGTTCTTCCGCCCCCTTCGCCGTTGAGACCCTTTCGTCTTCTTCCGCTTCTTGTGTCGTTGACCGGTTTTCACCTGTACCCTAGGCAGGGGCCCTTAATGGGTGCTATCAGCCGGGCCAGCTGAACCCACATTTTTTAGACTAGACAGACAAGACTAGCAGGTAAAGCTAGACATTAATCCATTTTTAATTTTAATCAATAAAAATTAAATACGATTACGATTTTTGTAACCTTTGACCTTGAATAACGACGCAGACATGAAACTTGATGAGACTTTTGAGACAACTTTAAGAATATCCAAAATGTCCAAAATGAAGGTGTATACGAGTTTCTAGCTTATTACCTCGCATTCCGAGGTGAAACCCCAATATGACTGCACTAAAATTAGAATATCTAGAAACCAAAACATTATATTTTTGTAAAATTTCCAAATTTACAAGGTAATTTATTATAGGACTCTATAGAAACTGTTGTTTCCGGTCGAGACCGTTCCTGGGACGATCTGAACCGCGACGAGTCGACGGAAGTGGAACAATTGCCGCAGACGTTGACGCCCCAGCCGGTTTGGACGGGCCCCCAGGACTCGCCGTCGTGCATCCTGGAAATGGACTCCAACACCGACACTGACTCCGAGCCGGGCGACTCGTCCGAGCCCGGGTACGAGTCGGGCGAGTACGAGAACTCCAGTTCCAACTGGGAGATCGAGATGTTGGCAGCGCAGATGAGGCAGAGGCGGTCGGCCAGCTTGGACGTTAACAGCAGCAGGCCGATCAGGAGAAGGTTCACCAGGGGATTTAGTGCGGATACTAGGAGGGACTGATATTATTTGGTCGTTTGGTTTGTTTTCAATTGGTTTGTTCTTTTCAGATAAGCACAAAGATTTTAATCCATTTGTTTTTCATCGTTTTTTTTTTTAATATATTGGTAATGATAAAGTAAAACGAAATTTTAGTAGATTTTGCATCTAGGGCGAAAAGTTGTCAATATGAATAGAGAGCGAAGTTGTGCGCACGAACGAATCGCTCAATTTCTCGAGACGAAAATTGACAATTTCGCCTGTGCTACAAACAAAATTTTTAATCACTCATGCGAGGGTATGTATCTTAGAAGTTTGAGATCCAGGGGCCATCCAAAAAAATGGAATCAAAAATGAAGAATTTGCTTTTTCAATTGTCTTCGGTGGTGTAGATTCGTCATAAGAACTCTCCTCAGTCTCCGGTATGACCATAGAATTGACACTCACTTTAAACGTTTTCTTTAATTTTTATTTTTAGTTTGTTATGAAAAAAAATTCTGACACTTCGCGTCACTTTTTTAGTACCGAGGACTTGGATTGTATTCATTTTATTTATCTGTTTCTTTTAATGTAACCTAGCGATATTGAATAACGTACGCAAACGTTATTCAAATTATGTAATATACAACTAATATTTTACATTTATCGCACTAAAAAACGTGCGCCAAGATAGTAATATTGTGCATGAGTGATAAAAAATTCATTTTATTAAGACTTCATACTGGACAAACAATAAATTTAGAGCTGCCTTATTTATTAATTAAAAAAAAAACGCCTGGTAAAGTTTGTTAAAATTTGTGTTTGTTTATGCCAGGCAATAAAGACTTAAGGTAGGCGTCCACAGTTCTCCATCGTACCTATCGGACGCATTGCATCAAACGGATTATTTTTTTACAGCGCGTCCACAATATCGGCAGCGATCAGATTTGCCGACGCAACTACTAGCAAATAACGTATTCCTTGTCATAAGGAAGGGCACTGAATAAGGGCACGCATTGTAAAAGTTTTGTAAAAGCAAATTGACTTCGGCATTGCCGACGGGTAGATTCGTGTAATCCGTACGATGCGGAACAGTGGACGCACTTGTATTACTTTCTATAGAAAGAATACTACGATCCGTTTGATGCGATGCGTCTGATACTTACGATGCGGAACTGTGGACTGTGCACCTTTAAAGAGGGCTTTCGCTACCAAAGGTCAAGGAGAGTTTTAATTTGGTATATTTGTAAAGTTCGGTGCCCCAACCTTCTAATATCAATTCGGTGGAAGATTGTGAAGCTAAATTGTTGCCAAACAGCAAGAGTTTGTCTTAAATATCAATCAACGAGTTGGTAAACAACAAAAGATAATCATTACCAAAATATTAAGGAAAATAATACGAAATCTATCATTCAGTTTCTTTTTCTGTTTTTTTTTTTGTTTGGGAGGAAAACATATCATTTCAGTTTTGAATTTTTTGGAAAAACAAACCCAAAAAATCAAGGAAACATTGAAATTATTTGTTAAAAAAAATGCCTCGTCTACAAAAAAAATTAATAATAATTTAGTAATAAATCAACAAATTGTGATCTATATCAAATAATTATTGAAGAGTATTAATAAGGTGCCAAAAACAAATACCAAAAATTTCCAAAATCTCGGAAATTTTCGTGGCTCAAGGAAAAAACGAACACTTTAAACAAAAGAAGAAAACACCACCCTTACACCCATCCACCACAACGCAAACGTTTATTTGGTCTCATAACTACAAAACAAACAAGTTTGGTTGGTGTAATGAGCATTACAATTCATTACTACTTACGCTTCGTTCTCATACACAGCAAAACAAACAAGTTTGTTTGGTTTAATTTCTAATCAAAGTTTATGTTTGTTCTGTCGTCATCCACACCAAAATAAATAAGTTTATTTAGTTTAATACTCATTAGAAATTTATGTCAATTTGCATTATCCTTACCCAATGAAACAAGTTTAATTTGTATTGGTTTGTGTTGGCCATTCATAGTAGAACAAACAAGTTTGTTATATCTAATTTTGTTTCTATTTTGCTGATATCCACATCAAAATAAACAAGTTTGTTTAGATTAATGTACATTGCAAATCTGTGTCAGTTTGAACGACATCTACAACTAAATATACAAGATTATTAAGTTTAATTAAAATTATAAAGTTTAAGTTAATTTACCATTTGTGTTGATTTCATACATAACAAAGCAAACAAGTGTCACTTTCCAATATAACTTTTGTCTGTTTTGTTTTCATCTGTATCAAAATAAACAAGTTTATTTAGTTAAACGTTAGTCATAAATTTGTTTTAGTTTTCACGACATAAACAACCAAACAAGTTTATTAATATCCATTGGAATTCTGTTGGTGTCTTTGTCATTCATACCGAAGCAAACAAGTTTGTTTGGTTTAATTCCGATTACAAGTTTTTGTCTGTTTCATTGACATCCACATCAAGTTTGTTTACTTTAATGTACTTTATCTACGACCACTATTGCAATTGCCCAATATTGTACAGTTCGTGGATTATGTAAATACATGATAAAACACACAGATGTAACAATCCGCGATTAATGTTATTTAATAATTCAAAATAACACTTGGTTGTTTGGTTTACAATTCGTTGATTGGTTGAGAGCTGCACGTTGATACTATTTTTAAATATAGTGATTTCCAAAAAATCTGTCATTCATTTCACGTTTTTTCACGTTTAAATCTAACGAAAACTGCAAATAAGTACTAAATAAAAAGGTATTTAACCATTATGAATGTATTTCATTTCATTTCTATCAAGTTAAATAAGGTGGAAGGTGTTACATCAAACATATTTTTCTTATTAAACAAAAACAAATTAGTGTGGTCGTAGATAAAGTATAGTACATAATTCGACATAGTACTCGTACATAGTACCGTACTCGCGGAATTACGCGCTCCCCGCTACGCGGGTCGTGCGTTACAACTCTCTTACAACTCTTTTTACTAGTCCGGTCATTTAAGACATAAAAATAGTGATCAAATAAAAAAAATTCCGACAGAGCCAAATCTTCGTAGAGACCTTAGATTTACCACAAGGAATAAAGTGTCAAAAGTCCCCATCAGTCCCATGTGAGCTTAGGGACTTATTCGGGGCCCAAGGTAAAAATTTTAGGTTTTTTGGATTTTTCTCGAAAACGGTAAGTTTTATCGAAAAAGTACCTCAGAGCAAAGTTGTAGATCTTAAAATTCTCTATAAAAATGGTCCCTATGATTTTTTCTCTAAGACCCACTATTTCCCAGATATTGCGCTTGTAAGAATCATGTTCTACATAGTATGCACACATATGCCACGTATATACATATTTAGGTACTCAAGCAAGCAAAAATGCCTACTCGTGTCTCTTTTATGTATACATTATACTATTCTAAGAAAATTTACTCTAAAATGACCGCCGGTCCCTTACCGAATCCCCTCTACTTGAATAACATCTGGCCTTGAAAAACATCTGCCTATTCTTTTGTCCATGTGGTGTCGTTCACGTATACCACATTTGTAATATATTTTAGTATCTGAATCAAATTAAATTAACTTGTGAATTGTATATATTTATTTATAATCAATATATTCATAAATTAGCATTTTAAACATCCCAATCTCTCAAGCGTAGTGTTCATCCTGGTCTTTAGGCATATTGAAAATAGTAAGGATAAAAATTTAAAACCATGCCTGCATAAACAAAAAAACATAATAAAACACATACACAATTTAAAGAATACTTACATAGGGTAAAGGTAGCCCTAATTAAATATAAATCTGCCTTACAGCCGCTTTCGCCTCTGTCGGTATCAGTCAGTTCGTGAACCTCTTGAATTTCTGGATAATATATTCTTTCAAAGATCAGTTGGGCAATGCGATCACCTTTCTTGACTTCCAAATCTTGATCGGAACAATTGTACAGGATAACCATTAAAAGCCCTTCATCGATAAAGGTAATCTTCATCGATAACGCCTGCTAAAACATCAATGTAATTTTCGGCAGCTAAACCAGATCTTGGGGCAATTCTTCCGTAACAACCTTGTGGTAGTTGGATTTTAATTCCAATATCCACCATTTCCTTACCGCGGGCCGGAATTTTGTAGTCGTATACGCTTCTTAAATCATACCCCGCTGCTTTTACTGAGCCTTTGCTTGGAGTAAAGGCTTCAGGAATATCTTTAACAAATTTAAGAATATTTTTTTCAGTAGATGAATACATTTTTGTAATTTACTGTGATGTGTGTGCTACACGATATTTTGATATTTATATATGATGTCCCCACGGGTCGGATAAAAAAATTGTTTTATAGCTTAGCAACAACACTAATTAGGTGAATCATCGCTCATTTAAAAACGACGTTGTTTTTTATTTTTGTGTATTTGTGTATTATAAATTTCGATTACATAAAACACATGTTCGGTTAAACAAATTAAAATGCAATTACACGCACACGCCCTATTTCATTTATCTAAACGACTCACCCAGGCCTGATAAGGACAGAAATAAATTAAAAAAAGAAAAACAATATTCTACAATATAATTAATTAACACTAATTTAAATATAACAAAAAAATAATAATATACAAAAAACAATCAGTTGATTCCGGTTGATCCGAGGCCTCCTTCGCCTCTGTCGGCATCAGTCAGTTCGTGAACCTCTTGGATTTCTGGATAATATATTCTTTCACAGATCAGTTGGGCAATGCGATCATAACAAAGGTTGATACGATGCCATCAAAGAAAAAAAGTGCTCCTGATCTGTGTGAAGTGAAAAATTCGATGCTTTACTTGTTATTGAGAATAGATTATACATGTTTTATGAAGATTGGTTTTGGACAAAAGATTAACAGGAGGATAACTATGAACCACCAAAAGTAATCACCGATTGGTTACCTTTTTCAATTGATAATTTCACTAGAATTAAAGCAGTTTATCAAGCACCTGATACAGAAATTGCTTTTATCATAAATGATGAAATATATGAAATTAATAGTCAAACACTTAATTTAATATTTACTAGTAATGCAAATATTCGTTTAGGATTATCAAACAAAACAGAAATACATGGTCTTTAGGCATATTGAAAATAGTAAGGTTAAAAATGTAAAACCATGCCTGCATAAACAAAAAAAACATAATAAAACACATACACAATTTAAAGAATACTTACATAGGGTAAAGGTAGCCCTAATTAAATATAAATCTGCCTTACAACTATAACAAAGCATTTTTCTATTACAACTAATTTTATTTTATTTTCATTTACGTTTACATATTTATTTGTAATCAAAATATGTGATGAAAAATTTCAAAAGTATGTTAATTATAAAGATAAAAATTGCTTTCAGCATACAAATATGTTGCGATAAATTTTACGGTATAAAAACTTTTTTACAGATAATTCATAGCGATAAGAATTTTTGCATTTAATTACGATTCTATTTAAATTTTTTAAAAATAACAATTGTTTTTTGGCCTGAAAATTATGCAGGGTGATTATGTGATGAGCAAACGCACCAATAAAAAAATATAAAAAAATAATTCATTGTTATTATTTGGTTTCTTGACTAAGACTAGATCAATAGTCTGATCTTATCTGACCTAGCCCTAAACAAATTTAATCTTAGCTAATCTAATCCAGTCTAGAATTATATTATCAATTCTAATCCTTGGATGGGCTTGTATTCTTGACTGATCTTCTTGTTTGGGCGCCTAGTACAAGTAACACTATATGCCCGTCATTTAAATTAATTGATTTTAATCGATTTGAATTGCATTGAATTGAATTTTAATATAACCTGATAAATAATTTAATTTTAAAAATAATTTAATTTATTGATACGTGAGCGCGGGGAATTAATTAATTTGTTAATTTTGAACGAATCCACTTTCCATCTACTTGCATCCACTTGCATCCACTTGAATCCACTTCCCATCCACCTTGACCAAGACTAGATCAATAGTCTGATCTTATCTGATCTAGTCCTAGTCAAATTTAATCTTAGCTAATCTAGGCCAGTCTAGAATTATCTTATCAATTCTAATCTTAGGATGGGCTTGTATTTTTATGATATATTTTAGTCTCTGAATCAAATTAAATTAACTGAATGAATTGGATATTTATAATAAATTTTAGTTATTTATAAATAATTTAATTTTAAAAATAATTTAATTTATTGATACGTGAGCGCGGGAAAAAATCAATTTTTTGAATATATTTAATGACAGGATGATTTCAATACATTTATAACTCTAATCCACTAAATAGTCTTAGGCAACCAAATGCACAAGATATATAAATAATATAATAATACATTTTTAATATATTGAATTATAGGATGATCCCAATACATTTATAACTCTAATCCACTAAATAACTCCTGTAATTTTATTAATTTTTGTTATTATATTACGTGGCGCCATTTAATAAGCGTTTAAGGCGGGGAGAATTATACAATAAACCAGTTCCAAGAATGCAGGTTCTAATGTTAATAATTAATTTGATATGCAATTTATATTTTAATTACATCATTTTAATTGCGATAATAAACACTATTCAGTTTTAATAATGCGGATTTGCTAATCTAGTCTAACCTTGTCTAGTCTGGTGGTATTAACTAATCCAGTCTGGTGTTATCTGATCCAGACTGGTTCTAGTCTGATAATATCTATTCTAGTCTGGCATTAACTAATCTAGTTCACTCTAGTAGTCCAGTATTTAATTCTCTAAACCAATAAATAGTGTTAGGCAATCATATGCACAAGATATTTTAAGTTACTCATTTTTTTTGAATATATTTAATTACAGGATGATCTCAATACATTTATAGCTCTTATTAACTAAATAGTCTTAGGCAACCAAATACACAAGATATATAAGTAACTGACATGTTTCTACGTGGCGCCATCTGTGATGTAGTAGGGAAAATTGAATTACAGGAATTTGTATTTTTTTGAATTTTACAGGAATCTGTAAAGCGCCATCTTTGATATAGTAGGGAAAATTGAATTACAGGAATCTGTAATTTTTTGGAATTTTTACAGGAATCTGTAATTTCAAGGTCGGCGGTTGTGGTGGTTCCAGAACGTGACATATTTCCCTACTGTTCCTTTCTTGTATGCATTAAAAATTAAAGAATTTATTTGTTTATTTACTTTTTTTATTTACTGGCGGCCCCAACTCAATATATATCCCCGGGGCCTCAAAATCCAAACGACGGCGCTGGAACTAGCCATCAAGAAACTTAAACCAAGCAAGGCACCAGGCTGCGACGGCATCCCAGCAGAAATAATACAAGTCATGGGAGTGAGAGGTGTTGACATTTTTCACTCCCTGTGCCAAAAAATCTGGTCCACAAAAACATGGCCAGAAAAATGGGTGACATCTATATTTATGTCTCTACATAAGAAAGGTGTGAAAACCTTGGGTGACAACTACCGCCTGGTATCTCTGGTTTCATACGCTAGTAAAATAATGCTCTCTATAATACATGAAAGATTAAAAACGTATCTAGAATGGCAAATCCCACCAGAGCAGGCAGGATTTGTCCGCGGTCGTGCTACTAAAGAACAAATACTGAATCCTTGCGAAGTCATTGAAAAGTATCACGAAATCAACAGACCACTAAACTTATGCTTTGTTGACTATCGTAAGGCCTTTAATAGCATTAATTCGAACTGGCTCTGGATAATCCTGAAGGAAATGGGAGTTCCGGATCATCTGTCACTTTTAATTCAGAATCTGTACATAAACAGTAAGGCAGTCGTATGAGTTGACAATCAACTATCTAATCCCTGTAAAATAGAAAAAGGAGTTCGTCAAGGATGTATCCTGTCGCCTCTTCTATTTAACATCTATGGAGAATATATTATGAGAAGGCTGACTGACGTATGGAACGGCGGAATTGCAGTTAGTGGAATAAAGATATATAATCTTCCTTATGCGGACGATACCGTCCTACTAGCAAATACCCAAGAGGAACTTCTGGAAATCTTGCTTAAACTGGAAATGGAAAGTAATAACCTTGGCTTGGCCATCAACTACTCCAAGACCAAAGTTATGATCATCGACAGGTTCCAGAATAATATGCCAGACATCCTTCACCTGGGTCAATGCCAAGTCGTGAGCCAATATATCTATCGGGGAGCTGGGAGCATTGATTTTAAACGAGAGTGGCTGTTCTAAGGAAATCATTCGTAGATGCGAAATCGCTAGACGGACTGTAAAAAGCCTCCAAAAAACATGGAAAGATAGTGCTATCACTTTAAACACAAAAAAACACTAATCATTTAAACACTGATATTCCCGGTACTTCTATACGGAGCAGAAACATGGTCGATGAAGGCTGTCGATCGCAGGAAGATCGACGCGTTTGAACTATGGTGCTGGAGAAGAATCCTACGAGTTTCCTGGACAGAAAGATGCACTAATGCGTCCATCATCCAAGAAGCAAACGAACCCCAAAGGGTATCCAAAATAGTGCAAGCTCGAATCCTTAGATACTTCGAGCACATTCAGAGAGGAGACGAGGACAACTTGGAGCGACTAATAGTTCAGGATCGGTTAGAAGGTACTAGGTCCCGAGGGAGATCTCCTACACGCTGGACTGATCAAATAAGGGCATCTACTGACTTAACAATCAACCAAGCAGCACTCAGCGCCTAGAACCGTGGAAAAAGGCGAGATTTTGTAAAGCGAGTAACGAAGTAATACGAAGCTTGATCACGCCTCTTCTGTCAAGAGGAAAGCGAAGAAGAAGAAGAAGAGATTCTGATATTTGTGCTTCTCGAAAGGCTCGATTTACGTAAGTATTTTGACAGCTCAAAATAACAGCGACTGGCAAGCCTTATGCGCCTTTTTATTTCTGTGCTGACATCATTACTCGGGTTTATGCAGGCTCCTAAATATACGAACTCATTCACTGCTTCGATGTTATATTCTCCAATTGTGATATTTTGAACCGCGTCTCTCGCCCTGCGTTCGTTTGTGGCAGCCATAAACTTTGTCTTATTTGCATTTATTTGTAGTCCCATATTTCTTGCGGCATTCTCAAAATTTACAAAGATTTCTTTTGCTTTTCGATGAGTTCTAGAGGTCCAGTCGTCTGCGTAAGCCTGCGCCTGTAATGATCATTACAGGCGCAGGCGTACTTATGTCGACTTATTAAAGATAGTACCTCTAGTATCCAGTTCCGCATCTCGAACTACTTTTTCTAGTGCTATGTTAAACAGGAGACACGCCAGCGCGTCACCCTACCTCACGCCTACAGTTGTTTCGAATGAATCTGAGGTTTCATTCTGTATTTTTACGTGGCGCACAACTTTTTACATTGTCGCTTTTGTCAAATCAAATAAGGTTTTTGGAATTTGTAGCTTATTTATAGCTTGATTTATAACTTTGGTCTTAGAATGGTTGTTGTAAATATTAGCAGGTGATTTAGCTTGGTCTATCCGATTGTTTCTGTAGCGTTTCAGTCTCTCGTCATCTTCTTTGGAGGACATAATGTTTTTGACCAGCCTGTTGGTCCTCTCCCAATTTGTTTTGTTATCCATCATGTACATCATTATCGTTCCTGGTTCGAACGGCATCTGCACAATACCTGTTTGTTTTTCTCTTTCAAGGTCCCATCTATATCAGTGTATATGATGTAGCGTGCCGAGTCTATCCACAATATTCACAAAGGTATATGGTATAAATAATAGTATATCCTTTACCTCTGCCTGCTTCCAGACTCGCAAGGGTTCATGTTCTGGGAAACTGGCATCCACCACTCGTTTGAAGTCTTCCATAGGAAGTTGTGTATTAGGGGCATGGGCTTTGAGTTTCTTTTTACATAGATGAAAGGCGTTTTGCGTGTTTGCGTCTAGGTCTTCCACCATTTTTTTCCCAGTGGGCTTGTTTCGCCTTGCTTATTGCTTGTCGTAACTCTTTTTTGTTTAGTTTATATGCGTCCATTAGTGTTTTGAGCGTGTCGTGCTCACCTTTTTTTGGTTTTTACATTTGGAGTTTTCTTCTGGCTGAGACGCATAAGGCCTTTATGTCAGATATTTCGTTGGTCCACCGGTATACTTGCTTCCTTCTGGCTGGTCTTGTATTCTTCGGTGACATGGAGTTACAAGCAGTACACACTACCTGAGTAAACGTATCAGCATTTCTCATTTCGGTGCCTAGAATTTGCTCTGCAAGGTTATTTGTCATTGCTGCTTCATCGAGGTTTTTTATACTCCAACCTTTTCTTTTTTTTCTAAAAGATTCTGCCTAAATTAAACGCAGATTAAAACTATGTATGATATTAGAATTTAGGACTAATGATAATTTGAAAATTTTCTAGCTTTTTAAGATTTGCTGAGTTATTGTAAACTAAATTGCATAATAATTTATATTAGCGTAATCTGAGTGAAATTCTGCGTGTTTTGATGTGCAACATGCAAAAATCGGAGAGGTGTTGAAAATCGCGATTTTGTTAAGGCACAGCCCCTCTTGTTCGCGACTTTTGACATGTCATGTATATTGACATATAATACATCAAATAACGCGAAATTTTGTATAGAACAAAGAAATAATAATAATTTTTTGTTTTGGTGGAAAGTAAGCCTGATAATAGCGATTTAAAAAACCCACAAAATAGCGTACTTTCGGATTTTTGCCAGAAACTTGTTCCAAAACAATCTAAATCGCCTCAATCTTTTTCTAGATTCTTCCTAAATTAAACGCAGATTAAAACTATGTATGATATTAGAATTTAGGACTAATGATAATTTTTTAATTTTCTTGCTTTTTAAGATTTGATGAGTTATTGCAAACTAAATTGCATAATGATTTATATTAGCGTAATCTGTGTCAAATTCTACTTGTTTTGATATGCAATATGCAAAAATCGGAGTGGTGACGAAAATCGTGATTTTTTAAGGCATAACCCCCCTTCTTATTCGCGAATTTTGACGTCAAGGATATTGACATATAATACATCAAAAGACGCGAAATTTTGTATAGAACCAAGAAATAATAATAGTTTTCTGTTTTGGTAGAACGTAAGTCGCATAATAGCGATTTTCAAAACCCGCAAAATAGCGTACTGTCGGATTTTCGCTATTTCATCAAGGGATCACGCTGGTTGGATTCGCAGACGAACTGGGAATGGTCGCCACGACCGGGACCAAAAAGGCACTGGAAACGAACAAAACGAGGCACTTGACAAGGTTCATCGCTGAATGGAATCAAAAAAACTGAAATTGGCGCCAGAACAACAAGACAGAACTAGTAATCTTGGTCGGGCGGCGCAAACTGATTCAAATGACCATAGAGATCATGGGAGCGAGAATCCCAACCCGACGCTATTTCAAGTTTTGTCTATTTCATCTCGTCTGTTTCATATCAACTAGAATTTAATTTTCATTAAGTGAGACACTAGAAAAAAACTGATACAAACATTGCAATCCAATTTATAAAACAAGACATAAAATCCAATTTATTTCATATTCGGTCACAAATATTTTTTTGTCAAATTATCTAGAAAACTAAAGAAGACTGGGAAAAAACAGACAAGACTAGAAAAAAGTATTCAAAATCAGAAAAATCGAGACTAAAACAAGCTGGAACATGCCTTGAACAAACTACCTACCTTTTGTAAACGGCTTATGTATTTTACTATCAAATGAACAAGCAGATTAATTTTGTCAAATTTAGACAAGATTTTTGCAGACTTGGATTAAATAAGACGTGTATGTTCACGTTAGTAGAAAGTGGACAGGCTTTGTGTGGTTCGAGTTAGAAAACTACATTATTTATAGCTGTTATTTCTCTCCTAACAGCAGCCTCCAACAGTTTGAAATTTCACTGACTGAAATAAGAGACAGTGTAAGAGCTCAAAAGAAACCATCATTGATAGCAGACCACTTCAACGCCAAATCACCTTACTAGCGATGTCCAGCAATGGATGCAAGAGGTGACCTGGTCATGGACTGGCTAGCTGAACTGGACTTACTTATACAAAATGCGGGTGACACTCCTACCTTCAAACGAAGAGAGTCCAAGTCTATCATAGACCTCACTTTTACCACGGACCGACTTATTGACAAGGTTTACAATTGACAAGGCAAGTACTGGACAGAGAAACACTTAGCGATCATAGATACATCTTCTATAACCTGGAGAGCCAAAATAAAAACTGCGTAAACCTGCGAACGACATATAAGGGATGGTCAACTAAATCCTTGAAGGAGCTAATCCGTCAATTAGAAATGGAAGTAGCAAAAACCTCTGAAAATACAGCAGAGGAAATGGTATCTATGATCACTAGGGTGTGTAATGCGACGCTACCAACAAAAAGAATTGCTACCAGGAAACGACAAGTATATTGGTGGAGTGAAGATATTATTTATTTATTTATTTATTTATTAACCTACTGGCATATAGAAACCACATACAAAAAAAATATATAAATTTAAAAATAAAAATACAAAAATATCACAAAACACAAAATAAACTCCAATTTCCAATTTCCTTTATAATACACCTTCTCTGTTACCAGTTTGCTCTTTCCATCTTTTTATCCGTCTCAGCAGTTTCAGACCCTTTCCGCTATCATTCATACATTCCTCCCATTTATTTCCTTCCCGCCTCTCTCCCTCATTCCATTCACCCCTTGTACACTCTTCCATCCAATGCTCCCAAGTATCCTTTCCTGTCCCACAAACACTACACTTTCTATGCTCCTCACTCATCCAGTATCTTCTTCCACGCTCCTCACATCCACACCTATACCTTGCTAACATGACTTGTGCATCGTCCTCTTGATTTACACTTAAATAGGTTGGTAACCGCCCATGTACCTGTATCTTTACGTACCTTTGATGAAAATTACTACTTTCTATTTTGCTTTGCCGCTCCTGTAGGTCCACTTCTTGCAAACGTTCTACCAACCTTTCGGCCCACCCTGCCCTTTCCTGCTTTAGCTTTTCGAGCCCCTCACCCGATATACCACCTCTTTCATACAATTTCCTCTTATTCTTACCCCAGTCACTCCCTTTCATACCGCCTACTCCCACTCGATTTACCATTCTAAAAACCTCTTTTATTAACCTTTCATCTCCCAATTCACTCACCTTATGGCCTAATGGCCAAGACTGCCACCTTGCACGCATTCACCTCCTGGAGGACAATGTAACTAGGTGTCGACCTATCAAACTTCAGGATTTTTTTGAAAAACTTTAACTGGACTCTCTCTATCCTCTCCTCCTCTCTCGTCCCCCAGACTTCTGAGCCATACAATAAAATGCTTCTCGCACACACCTTCCACACCGTCTCAGCCGCCCTGAAGTTTCCTTAGAATTTATTCCACCACTCATTCCAGACTCGCCCAGCTGCCACCCACGCTTTCTTCGCTACATACTCCACATGTTCTCTATTGCTACCTCCATTTCCAAATACATACCCCAGATACTTAAACCTTTGCACCTCCTCGATTTCCCTCCCTCTCCATTCACACCTCTCTTTCTTGAACTTCCCACCTCTTTTGAACCGCATCCATTTAGTTTTTCCCACATTCACACTCAAATCTCTCCTTTCAAAAAACCCTTTCAATTACCTCTCTCAATTCTCCAGCTGTCTTGGCAAATACAACTACATCATCAGCGTATGCTAAACTCCACACCTTTGTTCTCCCTACCACCACTCCTCCAGCTTGTCCGTCTGCCAAAACTCTTTCCAAATCAGCCACATAGAGATTGAAAAGTGTGGGGCTCAGTGGACATCCCCTCCAGTGAAGATATTGCCAACCTAAGGAAAGTGTGTGTTTCCACGAGACGGCAACTCCAAAGGAAAGGCAAGAAAAACCTAGATCCATGCACCAATGAACAGCTCAGAGGTGTATTTTATGTCAAATGAACAAGCAGACAATTTCATAGACCCTACAATGTAAAACATTGTATATGATCGAGTGCTTCGCCTTAAACTCCCGGAAGGAGTAGAGATTGTCGGTTTCGCGGACGACCTTGCGCTGGTGGTTTATGGGAAAAGGGAAAAGGAATTAGAGTCTAAAATTAATGAGGCTATAAAAATAGTGGATGAGTGGATTATCAATCTAAAAAAGCTCTCAACTGGGTCAAAAACACTGAAGCATTGTGCAGGAAAATTGACGACGACACCTGGGGCGATGCGTATGCAATAGCCACTAGAACCTGAAAGCAGACACCCAATTATGAAAATACCCCTACAAAAAATAGAAGCGTTGAAGGACAAACTATTCCCCATTCACCAAGAACCAAGATGGAAGCAGCCACTGGTAACGGAGATAGTACCATTCACACAAGACGAACTTAAAAAGGCTTGTGAGCGCCTCAATAGCGGCAGAGCACCAGGCCCAGACGGAATTCCGCCAGAGGTACTAAAAATTGTTGTCAGAATTGCTCGCGAGTATGTTCTTGGAGTAATGAACAACCTACTAAAGGGAAGTAACTTTCCAGCACAATGGAAAAAGGCTAAAGTAGTCCTCCTGAGAAAAGAAGATAAGCCCCTTAATGAAGCTTATTCGTACAGGCTACTATGTCTACTAGACGTCCCAGGTAAACTGCTTGAGCAACTGCTGGTAGACCGGGTCAAAAGAGCGCTTCGAACTGGGACTGATCTCTCTGAAAAGCAATGTGGATTCAGAGAAGGAAAATGCACTACCTACGCCATGGAGAAAGTCATCGAAACTGCAGAGGCAGCTAGGGGTGGCACACGCAGAAACAGAAAAATCTGTGCCCTGGTAACACTTGACGTGCACAACGCATTTAATTCGGCTTGTTGGCAAAATATTCTCGACGAGACGACATGACGAGGTTTCTCCCCATACCTATTACGTATGATACGCAGCTACCTGTTTGAGAGGAAAGTTATTATGAAAGGAGACAAAAAATTAGTGGAGCGCGAAGTCTACAGCGATGTTCCACAGGGCTCAGTGATGGCATGGCCCTACAATGTGAAACATTGTATATGATGAAGTGCTTCGCCTTAAACTCCCGGAAGGGGTAGAGATTGTCGGTTTCGCGAACGACCTTGCGGTCGTGGTTTATGAGAAAAGGGAAAAGGAATTAGAGTCTATAATAAATGAAGCTATAAAAATAGTGGCCGAGTGGTTGGGAGGGAAGCAGCTGCAGTTGGCCACTCAGAAAACGGAGGCTGTACCTCTGACGGGCAAGAGGCATACAAAGCCACTTTCTTTCGAAATAAGGAACCTTGCAATCACCCCAAAAGCTTATTTAAAATACCTAGTCGTTGTAATCGCCAAGAGTATATCTTTCAAGCAGCATATTAGTAAAGCTTGTCGTTCACGGCAGAATAGAAGCAAGATCGATTAACAAAAGGACTCCAAGCTGTATTTCCGGTGGACATGTTTATTGTGTCCTTCGACCGAGAAACAGCGGTTGATAAAATTTATAACTTTGATACTATCCTTAACTGAAAAGTACAAGTAGAACTACTGAGAACCAACAAAATCATACCCCAGTGTAAACGCTGTCAAGACTATGGTCACACCTATCATTATTGCAATAAAGCGCCACGGTGCGTCAAGTGCGCCGAAGGACACGCCACACAAGACTGCGCAAAAGATCCGCCAAAATGCATACACTGCGGAGATAACCATCCTGCAAATTATCGAGGCTGTCTCGTATTCAAAGAGTTATTCAAACTCAGAAACCGTTCCACCAAGAATAAACGAGAGACTCGAACTCAACAAACAACAAATGTAAATAGAGAGCAAGCAATCCAAGAAACTAACTTGCAGTCCAAAGGAATGGAACTAGAAACATATGAAGATCAAGCCCGATTGCCAACTTATAGCCATGCCATAGTTAAGAATCAAACGATAAGCCAGCCGAATGCGATAGAATCGATATTGCAGCAAATATTGCAGCGACTCGACAATCTATAAAAAAGAAGATCATAATGTGCAACTTTATACGCATTATGGAATGGAATGCTAATGGATTGCTGCAACATAAGGACGAACTGCAAGTAATCTTAAGCACCAAGAACATCGACATATGCCTGATAGCAGAAACCCACTTAACAAATGAATCTCACATCAAATTCCGAAGTTATACAACCTATCACACAGTCCAACCTGCAAACACGACACGTGGTGGCAGCGCGATCTTAATCAAAGATAGTCTAAAACATCACGAAGAAGATAAATATGCAACTTGTGATATTCAAGCAACAACAATAACATTAATGACAACAGAACAAACACTTGCTGTGAGCGCAATCTACTGTCCCCCGCGGTATAACATATACGCGGATAAATATACTGAATTCTTCGAGAAGCTAAACGGTAGATTCATCATTGGCGGCGACTTCAATGCGAGGCACAAGCACTGGGCATCCCGACTAATTACACCAAAAGGCCGCCAACTGTACCAGGCGGCTAAGGACTACGGATGCGAGTTTGCCTCCACTGGCAAACCTGCGTACTGGCCAACGGACTATAATAAAACACCATACCTGATAGATTTCTTCATAATCAAAAACGTCGCAGCAAATTACATTAAGGTTGACAAAGGCTGATCTCAACTCAGATCATTTTCCAATCGTGCTAACAATCAGTAACACCATTATAACTATTAATCCAAACCCAGTGCTTGTGACCAACCACACCGACTGGGTCTACTTCAACCATCTTTTGGAAAGAACCATAAAATTGCATGTACCCCTTAAAACAATCGAACATTTAGAGAATGAAGTGCATCAATTCACTACGACTATTCAAGACGCAGCTTGGAAAAGTACGCCTACCATAAAGCGAAAACTCAAGGGTCTCAACTTCCTTAAAGAAATAAAAGACCTGATCACGCAGACTTAGAAAAAGTTGGCATCAAACACGAGCACCGCAAGACAAAACCAACCTAAATAGAATAACGAAACAGTTGACGAGGGAGATTAAAACACACAAAAAACAACTCTATCAACAACTTCCTCTCGGGACTAACCGCTGACAATACCACAGAATATTCTCTGTGGAAGGCAACAAAGTACCTGAAGCGACCGATCATCCAAATACCTCCGATTCGCAAACCAAACGGCAAGTGGGCTCGTAACAGGAGAGATCAAGCAGACACTTTTGCAGAGCATTTGGAAAGCAGATTTCTTCCCAACCCGGGATCGGATGAACTTCCAACACTCCCAACAAACAACTACGAAGATACAATCCGACCAGAAACACCCAAAGAGGTAACCAAAGCGATTAGCACGAATCTAAATCCAAAGAAAGCACCCGGGTTCGACCTAATTACCGGTGCAATCCTCAAGAAAATACAAAGAAAAGCCTTGGTCAAGCTCACTAATATATTTAATGCTAATATATTACTAATTACTAATATATTAATTTCAATTCGCCTAAAGCATATACCAACCGCGTGGAAGGTATCGGAAATAATTGTGCTACCAAAACCTGGCAAGAATCACAATGATGTGGAGTCGTATAGCCAATCGCATTACTTCCGATCATGTCCAAACTCTTTGAGAAACTGATTATGAAACGTCTCAAGCTAATTATAGACAAATATGAGCTGGTACCGGCCCATCAGTTTGGATTCCGAACCAACCACTCATCAATTGATCAAGTTCATAGAATTACCAATGTCATCGAAAAATCGTTAGAAGATAAAAATGTTTGCTCTACAGTGTTCCTCGACGTCGCACAGGCGTTTGATCGGGTATGGCATGAAGGCCTATTGCACAAACTCAAATCCATTCTGCCTGACCCATACTACAAACTATTAAAATCTTACTTATCCGAAAAAAAAAATCGCATTAAACACGAGGACGCGTTCTCCGAACTTAGAAACATCGGTGCTGGTGTCCCTCAGGGAAGCGTATTGGGCCCGGTGTTATATCTACTTTGTACAAACGATACACCTAATACTGATAACACGATAACTGCCACCTTTGCGGATGACACTGCACTGATGGCAACTGGAAAAACTGTATAGCAATTATTATAGATACTGCAACTAGCAGTAAATAACGTGGCCACCTGGACTCGTAAATGGCGAATCAAACTTAATGAAGCAAAGTCGACATACATCAACTTTACCAATAAAAAGATTAAAAACAGACCACTCAATATTAATGGCATAACTATCAAGCCTGCCAACACAGCAAAGTACCTGGGCATGACGCTTGACACAAAACTCCGATGGAAGGAGCACATCAAGAAAAAACAAGAGGAACTGCAATTAAAATCACGTAAAATGTATTGGCTACTAGGACATTGTTCCGAACTAACAATGCACAACAAGCTAACCCTGTACAAACAGGTGTTGCGCCCAATCTGGACATATGGTATCCAATTACGGGGATGTCCTAAAAAACAAAATATCAATTAATCCAACGCTACCTAAACAAAATGCTACGTACCATCGCCAATGCGCCATGGTATGTGCGCAACAGCGACTTACACCGCGAACTCGGTGTAGAAACAGTCTACACCATCATTAGAAGATATGCTATCTCGCACGAATCACGACTCCAGCACCACATAAACGAGGAAGCATCCATGCTACTAAACGTAGAGAATGACACCAGACGACTTAAACGGACCAAACCACATGAGCATGGGCGTACCCAGCTTTCGGCCGGGGGGGGTTGGGCAAACCAGAAATTTCTTAAGCGGGTCCCCCGCACATGTTTTACACTACACATTACACAAAAGGTAGATCTATGTAGTGTGTAAGGAAAACACCCGCAGAAGATCCTGCTTTCTAGGTAGAAAAAAATTAAACATAAATTCAAGTAGGTATGCATTTATTTAATTTAAATTGTTTTAAAGGTAAATAAAGGTTTTAAATCTATTTTAAAAGTAATTTTCTAGGGTTATCAGCAAAACGCTTTATGACGTCTTCCGTGAAAGAATCGCCCATACTATTCACAAGTTTTCTATGTACACTGAGCATACAAAGCCCATTTAATCTATCTTCGATCATAGTTGATCTCAGCCATGTTTTTACGCGTCTGAGTGTACTAAATGACCTTTCAATTGTAGCCGTAGAATAAGGTATTGCCAATAAAATTTCTAGGGCTGTTTTCACCTTTGGATAAAAAGACTCGGCTTGTTGAATTAATTCTGCAAATTCCAAAGTTTGAAAGTCCTCCTGTTTGTTTATCCAATACGTGCGCCACAGCTCGGCTTCTGATGTGATCCCTTCTAATCCATAAAATTTTGATACTTCCTCCATACATTTTTTAAGTTTTGGAGCTGTAATTTTTGTTAACTGAGCAGGGTGTAACAATGAAAGAGCAAATGCTGGTGATTGGTCTTTGCCGAACCTCGACTCTAATGAGGATGATAACGATTCCAAATAGGGCACGTATAGCGAGCGACGAAAATACTCGCTTAACGAACCAGCAGGATGATTTGCCCTATATTGTTGACGACTTGCTGTTCTTGGAAGACGCAGCTCTATGTTTAGAGCCTTAGCAATTTCATTAGCTGATTCTAATAATTCTTCACTACCTTCTTCGGCAGAACGCCTGTGTCCTGCAACTGCAGTTGTTATGGTTTGGATGTGCTCTGCACATTTAATTACGTCCAAGGTTTTTGACTGCAATGTGTTTGCGACCGGTTGCAGCAGGGAATTATACTTGTCTATAATACATAGAGCCAGTATGAATGTTGTTTGTCCAACTGCGGATAACAACTGGAAAGCTACTTTTCTTGTCACAGAATTCCCTTCCTGAGAAAGTTTTTCCAAGCCTTCCACAATTTCGACAAAATGCTTCATAAACATCGAAATACTTTTGTATTTATAAGACCACCTTGTTTCACACAGCAATGGTATTTTTGGTGCATATTTTTGACGCAAAACTGATTCTCTGAAAAAATGTATCGTATCTTTTACAGTTCCAATGCAGTTGCGGATCTCAGGAACATTATTTAAGTCGTTTACTACGAGGTTTAATTTGTGGCAGGCACAGTGAAAATACAAACACTTTTTATATGTTTCTCTTAATATTTTTTGAACACCGCCAACTTTTCCCGCCATTGTAGCACATCCGTCGCAACCCTGTCCCGTGCATTTTTTAACATCAATGTTTAATGCATTGATGAATCCATTAATAATATCCATTAATACTAAAATAGTTTGGTACGCCTTTCCGGGAGGGGGCGGGAGAAATGCGTCAAATCGGGTTTGTAGAATGAAAACGCACGTTTTTAGTGATTTTCGAAAGAAATTTTGCCGGGACAAAGTGGTAAAATATTTAGAAAACTCCAGACAATTGACTAATCTTTGAGAATTTGTGGTGCCGCCGAAGGCGGCGGGGGTGCGGCGCGAAAACGAAATTTCCGTTTCTCGGCCGCCGAGCGGCCAAATTTGGACCGATCGCGACGCGAATGGTGCTATCTGGAGCGCCGATTTTTTCCGCACAAAACTGTCATCTCAAATTTTCGAGTCTTCGCTGAAAATTTGGAGAAAAGTGCGAAAAACAGAAAAAAAATATCGCAAAAAACGATCTTCTTTGACCTTCTATTGCGAGCCGACCGCTGAACAGAACGCCTTTCCGTTTGCGAGTCCGGTTTCGTAGGTTCTTTCTCTCTAGGTCTTCGAAGAGGCCGTGCGATTTTTTGCCAAACCGGACGTTATCGGCTGCCGAACCGGAAGTGGGTGTAATTTTGCAATTTCTTCTAATCCGTTCGATGGAGGTCGACGGTATCTTGCGTACGAGGTGCCAATTTGCCGATTTGCAGAAACCACGAGGTCGCCACGGCTGATAGTAGCAAACGGGTAGGATGTCAATCCGCAATCGAGATCTACAAAAGTACAAATGGCACAACTTCCTGCCCTACAGTGGCAGATCGAGAATAGACTGGACCGCGCCATAGGCTATTAAAAGTTGCAAAAAGTTCAGAACTGGCAAAGTTATTGCAAAAAACGAAATTCGCATTTTGAGTCCTAGCTAAGAGGCGCATGCGAATTTTTTTGAAATTTTTGAACGGTGTCCTTCCGCCGGAAATTGCCGACATATATTTGTAAATACAGAAATTTTGAAAAAAAAATGAAATTTTGTCAAATCTTTTTTCTGTCCTTTTTTCCAAACTCTACTGAACATGCGTTTAACACTTAACACGCGATAGAGCAGATTTTCATAAAGAAAGATTGGGTTGCACACCGCGAAGCGGCAGATAAATCAAGACCATACGCGCAGCAGCGCCGTGCGTATAGTTTTGATCAAATAAAACAAGAGCAGGCAGCGCCGCGCGTATGTGGTAAACCAGATAAATAAAGACGACAAACGCGCGGCAGCGCCGCGGTGGTCTTGATCAGATAAATCAAGATCCAAAAGCTGAAGGCAATGTGGCACAATACATTTTTTATCGAAATATTGAAAGACCATACCATTTATTTGTACAGTATTGCGTGAAATTTAAAAATAAAGCGGGTTTTGGATGGCATATTCTTTCAAAAACTCTATTGCTAGGCAACGCTTCTAAAGCGTGTTGATTGGCACAGTCTGGCAGTATATTTACAATAAACTATAGTCTACCACATGCCGCACCAGGTGGCGATGAAAGCGCCAGTGGCACTTTTACACTTTTAAATTTTCCATATAGGGTGGCATACAGGGCTGAATACCGCCCAGCGGCAGAACAATTGCCAGATAAAAAACACCACATGATTCCTTCATCGTCACCAGTGACGTGTACATCTAAATTCTCCACATTATTCCATCCTCATCAACTATTTCACCCTCTACAACTATTCCACCCTAAAACAACAATTACACCCACGACAACTATTCCATTTTCATCACTATTTCACTTAAAAAGAAAACGATTAATATGTACTAGTGCGCAATAAAATAAAAATATAAACCTTAAATATAATACATAACGAGATTTTTAATAATAGTTTGATATCGACATTGAATGAATATTTTTTGTGGCCTATGTTTGGCTCTTTCAAATCAAGAACATGTCAAATAAATTCAATTAATGCAGTCTCACAGTCTCACTTGTACTAAAGGCTCTCACGGCCTGTGGCTTGGCGAACCTGACTCGAAGTTTCTCGAATATGTACTTGAATCTGTGGACGCTTGACTGTGTTTGTTAATTCCTGAGCCACACCTTTCCCACAGAGCGTTGTTTGACAAATCTCAAGCCACCATAATATATTGTAATTGTAAAGTAAGTCTTAACGTGGCTCTAACATAACTTTCAGCGACAACAGTAGTTACTTAGCACCTGCTATACAAAATCCAGGGGGTGGGGCAGCTGACCTCCCCTGGATGGACGGACAATGGACAAGAAAATTAATTAGGGATGTGAAAATTTGGACGACGAGGAAACACGGCGAAGTGAACTACTATGTAACCCAGGTACTTAGTGGCCACGGATGCTATTGGGATTACCCCCATAGAATTGCTAAAGCAACGGACAGTCTCTGCGAATACTGCGAAGAGGAGGACGGGGTTGCTCACATCATCTTCGAGTGCAACAGGTGGCATGTGGAGCGCGAAAAAATAAGGTACATTCAGCAACAATGGTACAGTACATGCTAGAGTCCGAAGAACAGTGGCAAGTGATGGATAGTATAATATACAATACATGTCACAGAAAGTATGCCACGAAAGGGCTCGGCAGAAAACAGAAGCAGAACAAATATAGGTTTATACAACGCCATTCAGAAGAAATGCGAAGAGCAGTTCCGAGATGTGCGCGATGCAGAGGGTCGACATATGTTATCCACCACCATATTTATTTATGTATGCTGTGTTTTAATAAATGATAAAGCTTAAAAGAAAAAAAGACTAAATTAGAAGTGAATGTAACTGGACCAAACATACCTGTATTGAAGAGTAAACTTACCTGTGAAGGAAACCAAAGGCTGTTGTGTGGACTATACTACGTATTCATAAGGTTAAATAAAACAAAAATCCATGTATTTTTTTATTAATTTTTTTTATATAATATTTTGTATATTTTACGACCGAATACTGTATACAATATCTAAGTCACGAGACATAAGCGCTCTATTTACTAGAAAAATATTTTATAGAATGGCACTTTTACACATAATGTACTTTACAATAGATTATGGGGGACTGAGGGGCGGTCATCAAGGGGCTCAACAAAACAAAAACATAACCAAAAGGAAAATAATAATTATCATTTTGAGAATTGTATGTAAATGTATATATAACACGTTGACTGCCGGATACGATTTAACTCGTTTTTTAAGCGGATAAAGAAACGACTTAACTCGTCGACGTGTTTTTTTTTTAAATAATGTTGCG
Organism: Phosphuga atrata; assembly: GCA_944588485.1. NCBI lineage: Eukaryota > Metazoa > Arthropoda > Insecta > Coleoptera > Silphidae > Phosphuga > Phosphuga atrata. The sequence continues at coordinate 48,748,732 of OX155904.1, forward strand.
AGATAATTTTGTAAAAATTAGGCAGTCAATGTGTTAAAAAAACAAAGGAAATTACAACTTCTCTTGTTTTTTTAATTTGGGAGGTTTTTTTTAAAATATTTTTTCTGTATTTATTTCTTAGTAAAAAATATTTTTTTAGTTCTAATACTACGACGGAGAGAATCGCAAAGTAAACCTTTTTTGGAGAGATTTCTTTTGTGTGCCTGCTTAGAAAAGTTAGACAAAGTATTTTGTCTAAATTTTCTTCCTCGCGCACAAAACAAACTAGAATATTTGAGTACATACTTCTTCCTTTTATCTTTTTCTTTAGTCTATATACTAACATGAGTTATTCAATTTCTTTATATATTATATAATACTAGTCTTAGAAGCTTATGCGAAGGACACAACGAAGTTTCACTTTCTTTTGTGTTTCATTTTTTCGGGGAAAGGAACTATTTTAAATCAATATATTTGTTGCTATTTTATTTCTACTGTTTTGTGTGTTTTATTTGTAAATACTATTTTGAGAATCTTTTGCGGACTCTCGTTTTAAGACACTTGAGTATTTTTTTGGTTTTGTGGTGACTATAAAAATAATTCTATTATCTGTTATCTGGTAGAGTTTATTTGATATAGACAAAACAATAGTCTCCTTTACGTTTATGAAAGTTTAAAAAGAAAATATGTTTCGATAACTCTTTTTTGTTTATGGGAAAGATTCATGGGTTTTGACAATTTTCTATGTTGCGATTTTTTTTAAGTTTCGGCAATTTATTTACTACATTTTTGGGCATTAAAAAAATAATCACATTAATAAGTAAATTATTGTATGTGAAGTATGTCATTATTATAATCGTATGTAAAAGCATTTAAATCGTGCGTAAAAATCAAATGTAAACCAAATGAAGTTTCATTATTAAACGATTTCTGTTTGTTGTTACTATGGCAACACGGATCACTAAACAAAAAACATAGACGAAGTGAAAATAAATTATTTGACGTATATTAAAGTTGAATTAATTTTTCTTATAATCGTATGTAAAAGTAGATATCCAAATAGTACGTAAAAGTCAAATGTAAATCAAATGGAGTTTTATTATTAAACGATTTCTGTTTGTTGTTACTATGGCAACACTAAACAAAAAACATAGACGAAATGAAAATAAATTTTCTGACGTATACTAAAATTGAATTAATTTTTCTCATTCGGATTCAAGAAGTCTCGGCCTCTCAGTCTGGTTTTATCTGGCTCTAATATAACTTAACCTAATCTATATTAAATCTAGGTTAAGTTAGATTACATCGGCAACGACTACATAATGCCACTGTGCGTGTTTACTGGTTATCAATTTTTGCCACAGAGGCGCTGAACGTTCTAACCTTATTGTGTAAGTGATTTGAAGTTTTTGCCTGTCAAAATTACAATTTTTCAATATTAAAGATAATTAAAGACACAATTATTTGGTACTTACGTACTAACGCCACCGCAGCTAAAGATTTGAACAAAATGGATGGTTAGATTAGGTTATAATGCCCGCCATACACGCTACGGTCTACCGCAGAGGTTACATGTGCAGGTTTGCCTGCGCAGGTCAAACATATTCAAGAGACTGCACAGGTTTATTGCCAAACACGCTCCGATCTACCTGCGCAGGCAAACCTGCACAGGTAGACCTCTCCGGTGGACCGTTGTGTGTATGGCGGGCATAACGGAGCAGATAAATCCAGACCACATATCGCGCGGTGCGCTACCTTTCGATCCAAAATAAGAATAAATATTGGATAAGGGTTAAATTACGTTATATTGGAGAAAATAAATCCAGACCACATATCGCGCGGTAGCGCGACCTCTCGCAGCAGTGGCGTTAATACGTAAGTACCATTTTTTTATGGTTCAACAGTATTTAATACATGCTTCGTACATAAAATAATGTATGATACACGTGTGTGAAAGGCTTTTTTGTACACACTTGTGTCATAAACTACTATTGTCATAAAGTTGTGGCATTTCGAGATATTTTTGTACGATTTGTAAAACTTTTAAAATATTCCACAATTTCCAAATTCATAAATATGGCCTTGTCAATTTTTTATTGGATATTTTTCTAATTTTAGAAATAAAAGAATATTTTTAAAATTATATCGAACATCCTGTCGTTTATTTATTAAACTTAGATTTGTGACATTTTTAAAGATTTTGTAAAACTTTTTCTTAAGCTTTTCTATTTGCAAAAAAAGAGAAAAACCTTTTTTACTTTTCCAAAAGAAAAATTAAATTTTGATGGAAATTTGAAAATAATTTCAATTTTAAAAAAATCAATAAATTTAACTAAATATGTTGTATGAATGAAATAATAAAAATAATTTTAATTTTATGAAACATTATTCAAAAATAATTTTTTTATTACTCATGCGCGCGAAGTTCTTCCTGACGCACGTTTTTTAATACGAGAAATGCCACTTCGCATTGTCTTTCCACATAACGTGGATAACGCACGCAAATATTCAATGACGCTAGGTTACATTAAAACAAAACAAATAAATAAAAGAAAATGAACAGAATCAAGACCTCGATATTAAAAAAGTGACGTGAAAGTGTCAGAAATTATTTTCATTACAAAATAATAATAGAAATTAAATAAAACGTTTTAAAATGAGTTTAAGCCCTTAACATACAATGACGTCTCTAAGACGTCATGTATATGTGATAAGATCACATGTATATGGACACGTCAACGCGCATTTTAATCGTATGTCAAGGGGTTAAATGAGTGGAGATGAGAGTTCTTATGACGAATTAAGGCGACAAAAATAGAATTTTAATTGTCAAGCAAAACCACTTAAAATGTATTGTTAGAAAACCCATCCATAATACTATAAACAAATAAATGCGAAAAACCAATTCCATTGGTTGTGGGAACGTGTTAAACATCGCTCTTGTCCCTTAGGTACCAAAAAGGAATTAGTTGCGCTGTATTTTTAACAAAGTAACTACGTCTGTTTTGTGTTTAAAAATGTTGAACTTTTTAAATATGGAGAATATAGCTTCAAGTATGTGTTTACATGTAATAATATCAAATAATATCGACTATCGTAAATAATCATATTATAAAATAATATATTTTTTTGTAATAAACTGCAATAAATTGATTTTGAGCAAAGTTCCGCATAGTTCCGTTAAATTAAATATTTTGTAAAACAAAACAAACATTGACAATTCTAGAAAAGCAAAAATCCCGTCCACATCGTTCCACCTTACTGAGAATTACACCTTTTTTTCCAGGTAGTCGTGATGACCACCATTTGCAAGAGAGAACGTTGAATAGAAATGAACTATTTTTTGTATTAAGAGATTAAAGTTTTTATAAGTACGATATCGTCAGTGATGATGAAGAAGGTGCAAATAGTGATGCTCATTGATTTTGACGAAGATCGGTTGTGAATTTGTAAAAAAAATTTGTCATAAAAAAAATATATTTTTTCCACTTAAATTTGCATTTTAAATTAATCCTTTACATCTAATATACCGGGTGTCCCATTTTAATCCGCCAGTAGCGATAATTTTGAACCAGAGCATTGAAGCAAATAGTGTTCTAAATAAAAAGTTAACGGTTATGAGGGGGATATCTGATGCCGTCGACTTTGCCCCCACAGCCCCGCAGTGGGGGCGGGAACAGGAGGCAATTTTAAAATCTTAAATGGAATCCCCTATTTTTTATTGTAGATTTGGATAGAGCGTTAAAAAGTAGGTAAGTCTTATCCGGGTTGTTTTCCAAAATTGTTGATAGATGGCGCGGAAAACGTGAAAATGGTACATTTTCAACGTCGAACTCGATTGTTTTGTTTACATTCGCAAACAGATTTCTTGTATTTTTTTTTTCGTTTCTTTTATAAATTTAGTTTTTTAAAATGAGTTCAGTGCGCAAAGTCAAGTCGTTGAGTACTCACCGACGGAAATTATGGACATCCTAAAAGTTATTGGAGAGTCGCTGAACAATTACACCAGAGCAGTAGAACTGTATGGCCAAAGACATACAGTCGGTGCACGTCTTGCAGTACAATGCCAGGTCTGGAAGAACGTTTGCTCCAAGGTGACCTACAACGACACCGACCTCGAGCGAATTTTGTGGATGACGACCCCCGGACCATCGCCATACTTGGACCTGTACACCTCAATCCCTGCATCAGTCTCCGGGAAATACAGGCAGAAATCGGCATACCGAAATCGACGGCTCAACATCATGCGTATCATGGTATATCCGTACCACATCATGCGCGTTCAAGAACTGCATGGAAATGATTTCGCCAATCGCGTGGATTTTTGCAATTGGGCTTTGCAGAAGATCGACCGTGACCGTTTATTCTTCCGCGGAGTCCTGTTCTCTGACGCGTGCACTTTCCAGAATACCTGGTTCGTCAACACCCACAATGTCCATTATTGGAGTGCTGAAAATCCCCACTGGGTTCGACAAGGGAACGCACAGCAGCGATGGAGTGTCAACGTGTGGTGTGGACTTCTCGGCTCGTGTTAAATGGCGCAAGGTACTTGGAATTTCTCTAGAACGATCTTCCCGTGCTATTAGAAGAATTCGATTTGCGTACCCGGAGGACGATGTGGTTCCAGCAGGACGGTGCTCTACCACACTACGCTCGTGTTGTTCGACAACATTTGGATGGGCTGTTTCTAGCGCACTGGATTGAACGCGGGGGACCTATTGTTTGGCCACCCCGATCTCTGGACTTGACTTGAATTTTGGAAAACAACCCGAATAAAATATACCTACTTTTTAACGCTCTATCCGAATCTGAAATAAAAATAGGGGTTTCCATTTAAGATCTTAAAGTTGCCCCCTGTTCCCGCTCCCCCTGGGGAGCTGTGGGGGCAAAGTCGACGCCATCCGATGTCCCCCTCATAACCGTTAACTTTTTATTCAGAACACTTTTTGCTTCAATGTACTGGTTCAGAATTATCGCTACTGGCGGATTAAAATGGGACACCCGGTATACTAATTCTATATTAGAATCATCAGAATGTCATCATAAGGTAATATGTGAGACAAAAAATTTAAATGAACTGGATTTTATTTTTGTCGCCGTAAATTCGTAATCCGTCCCAGTGTGCACCGGAGAAAAAACAAATTCTTAATTTTTGATTCAATTTTGTTTGGATGGCACCTGGATCCCAAACTTGTAAGATACATCCCTTCGCATGAGTAATAAAAACATTGTTTGTAACACAGGCGGTATTGTCAATTGCCCTCTCGAGCGAATGTGCGCACTTACTTCGTTTGCGAGCACCAATTTGGTTCGCGCATCAAATTGACAACTTACCGCCCTAGTTACAAAATTTACTATTTCAATTATGTTTAAAAAAATTTTTTAATGATGTTATTTATATTAAGTTCGTCATTCTGATTATATAGGGTTTTTTTTAGAGGCGGAGAACTTTAATGGCTTAATTTAAATAGAAAGAAATGAGCTTAAAAACAATGTTACGATCTTGAAACCATGTCTAGTGTTGTTATTGACATGAAAATGTATTGGGGCTAGTAATAACATGCAAATGTCTGTTGTATAATTCAATATCCTGCGTGGTATTATCCAGGAAGTAGTTGTTTCAACATGAGATTTGTCACAGTCTTAATAAGACCTAATATTATAGAACTACGAACAGTTTGAATATATTTATATATTCAAACTATATTTTGTCTTTTAATTAGCGTATAAGACCATTTGTTATCTATTTATCTTATTTATTTCATTTGTTCAATCTATCCTCGTTTATCCTTTTTAGCCCTTAACTTCATAAAATCTTTACTTTCCACAAAAATAATTCAAAAACGAAAAATCTTCCGGGAAACAAAAAAGAGTTATCGAAGGAAAATAATCTATATTCTATCTATTGTCTATATTTACAAAGTTGGCAAGACTATTGTTATTGTCTAAAAATATTGCATTTATATTACTATCATTAACAAAGCAAAGAAAGTGAATTTCGTTGGGCCCCAATTTGGGGCGCATGGTCAAGAGATTCATATGGTTATACAAAACCACGCAGGCATAAATATATATTTTCTTATATATTTGTTTTGTTCAATATATATTTATTCTTTATATATAATATTCCTATGTTTACGATTGTTTTCATTTACAATATATATTATATCTGGCACCTAACACTGGTGTCTCTGTTATCTAAACAGTGCCCCAGAGGGGCGCACAATAAAGCGCACCCCCTCGGATTAGGGCAAATTTCTAAAAACTACTACGCCTTTTTTAATACACTTTTTTATTATTATTAACTTTTTTTCTGTGATTTTTTTTTAAATGATTTTCTTTTTCCTGTTTTTCCTCCTTTCGAGATAATAATTTTCCTCATTCACCAAAAAAACGAACAAAACATTTCTACGTCCTTCTTATTATTATTTTCCTTATTATCTTACAAACTACTATTTTGTGACACTAACTACAATATAAACTGTTCTAAATGAGGTATATGTGCGGTTTCTATTATGGTTTTGTTATTATTTTCCTTTTTATTTTATTATTATTATTGTATACGGATTTAATTTTTATTATTTTTGGCGCTCTCTGGTCTATTCGTTTTATTATTTTACTTTTTTGATTGTACGCTACATTGTGAGACAGAAACATTTTTAAACAAAATGTTTGAAATAGACCTTTTCCCAGTTAGTTACGCGCATGCGCATCCGCCAAGTTTGAAAGGCGGGAATATGAAAGTTTCGGGCAAATAATTAGGTTATAAGTCAAAAAGTTCTGGCAAAATATGGCAGATATTGACACATGTGCACAAAAAAATTTCAACTATGAAAAGGTCTATTGTCAAGATTTGACACTAAAACTGTCAAATTCTGATCAAATTCACCTCCGTTTCAAGGTTTAAATGACTAAGGTCAATATAAACAAATCAATACTTTACGTAAGGAGATATTTTAATAATATGTCAAATTATGACATTGTGTCAAATTATTACATTATGAAAAATTAGGACATTGTATGTGAACGATAGTCATATTATCATATCAATCAGATCTAAATTTGTTTAAAAAATCTCCAATTATGTTTGACTATTGAGTTTGACAACAATTAATGCAGTTCTAATCACAATGACTATAATGATAAATAAGTCAAAATGTTTTTATAGAAAAACTTCCAGTAAAATATGTATAGATATGACAATAACGAACAAATTTTGACAATAGACTACTTGTGTCAAATTATTACATTATGAGAAATTACGACGTTGTGGAAGTAATTAGAATGATGTGAACGATAGTCAAATTATCATATCAAAAAAAATATTTTTAAAAAATATCAAATGTAAAATATTATGTTTGACTATTGAGTTTGACAACGATTAATGACAGTTCTGATCACTATGACTATAATCAAAAATTTGATCAAATGTTTTTATGAAAAAACGTGCATTAAAATATGTATAAATATGACAATCACCAACAAATTTTGACAATAGACTACTATATAAATATGACATTAATCATCACATATTGAAATGAAATCACATCACATATGAAATCATCACGACATTTCTACCAGTCCAATATAACACAGGACATGTCAGTACAAGTAATTTTTGTATCAATTCAATATGACTATGTGAAATTGTCAGAATGTAAAATGTTAAGTCAAATGACTATGTCAATTATACATCTAGGTTGTTTGTCTTGTCTGAAATATTAAGCAAAATAAGTTAAAATAAGACGCCTAAAAATGGCAATGTCATCAATGACAAGATATTTAAAAATGACACTAACCTGACAATTATACGTCAAGACTAGTTTTTATTGAACAATGTGTGTGCAAAATAAGCAAAATAAGTTAAAATAAGACGCATAAAAATGACAATTGCCGTTGTGTCAAATTTATGTCAAATTAATACATTATGTCAAATTAATACATTTAATCAAATTTTAACTACGTGAAACATAGTCATATTACCATATCAATCAGATCAAGATTTGTTCAAAAAATGGCAAATGTAAATTATTATGTTTGACTATTGAGTTTGACAACGATTAATGACAGTTCTGCTCACTATGACTAAAATGGTAAATTTAACGTCAAACCGTTTTATAGAAAAACTTGCATTAAAATATGTATCAATATGACAATAACGAACAAATTTTGACAATAGACAACTGTACAAATATGACATCAAATCACGACATTTCTATCTGTCCATTCTAACACAGGACATGTCAGTACATGTAATGTTTTTATCAATTCAATATGACTATATAAAATTAAAAACTTGCATTAAAATATGTATAAATATGACAATAACGAACAAATTTTGACAATAGACAACTGTACAAATATGACATCAAATCACGACATTTCTACCTGTCCATTATAACACAGGACATGTCAGTACATGTAATGTTTTTATCAATTCAATATGACTATATGAACTGACTATATTTCAGAATGTAGACTGTTAAGTCAAATGACTATATCAATTAGATATCTAGGTTGTTTGTTTTGTCTGAAATATAAAGCAAAATTAGTTAAAATAAGACGCCTAAAAATGACAATGGCATCAATGACAAGACGTTAAAAAATGACAATAATTCAACAAGACTAGCTGTTATTAAAAAATTTGTGTGCATTATTATGTCTTAAAATGACAACGATGACAGATTCTATAAATATTCTACTATCAGAATATGACAACATTAAATTTGGACAATATTGCTAATCTGGTATGTCATTTAACTGCTATGTCAAGCGAAACTAAACTGTTTTGGCCGTTTCAAAATATTTTTATGTAAACAAATATTGAATCAAATTTAGACAATTTAGATTGTTATATAATAACTGGGTCCTAATTTATCAATTAATATGTCTATTATGACAATTATACATCAAGCCTGGTAATTATTGAACAATATTTTGTGCACTCAAATATTTCTTAATATGACAATGATGCCAGATTTTGCTAATAGACTACTATCAATATATGACAATAATATTAAATTTTGACATTTGTGGTTTTTTTGACATTTGACTTTATCTTTTAATTTTGACATTTGACAATTGTTGTCAATCTAACATGGCATAAGATCTCAAATATAAAACAAAACTGGCACGATTAGTCGTTTTAAAACATTTTTATCCAAAACAAATTGCTCCATTCAAATATGACAATATCACAGTAATATCAAATTTTGACAATGAATGAAATCATTATATCGAATGATTACTATCGATTTGATGCTATCGTGTCAAATTATTACATTATGAGAAATTATAACGTTGTGTCATATGAATACATTCTGTCAAATGAATAAATAATGTCAAATTAATACATTATATCAAATTAATACATTTTGTCAAATTAATACATTGTGTCAAATTAATACATTATGTTATATTAATACATTTATTCAAATTTTGACTACGTGAACTACAGTCAACTTACCATATCTAACAGATCCAAACTTGTTTAAAAAATGTCAAATGAAAAATATTATATTGACTATAGAGTTTGACAACTATTAATGACAGTTCTGATTACTATGACTATAATGATAAATATACGTCAAAATGTTTTTATAGAAAAATTTGCATCAAAATATGTATAAATATGAAAATAACGAACAAATTTTGACAATAGACTACTATACAAATATGATATCAAATCACGACATCTATGCCAGTGCAACACAGGACATGTCAGTACATGTAATTTTTTTATCAATTCAATATGACTATGTGAAATTTTAGAATGTCAACTGTCAGAATGTCAAGTAAAATGACTATATAAATTATACATCTAGTTTGTTTGTTTTATTAGAAATATAAAGCAAAATAAAAATAAAAAAAAATTTTAAAAGTCAAAGTTAAAATATGGCGCCTAAAGTGACAATGGCATCAATGACAAGATAATCAAAAATGACACTAATATGAAAATTATTCGTCAAGACTGGTTGTTATTGGACAATTTGTGTGGATTCAAATATGTTTTAAAATGACAATGATGACAGATTCTGTCAATGTTCTACTGTCAAAATATGACAATAATAAATTTGGACATAATTGCTAATCTAATATGCCATTAAACTGCCATGTCAAGCTTAACTAATCTTGGTCGTTTCAAAATATTTTTATGTAAACAAATATGAAATCAAATTTTGACAATGTAGATTGTTATAATAAATGGCTAGGTACTAATTTATTAACTAATATGTCTAATATGACAATTATATGTCAAGCGTGGTTATTATTGAACAAAATTTTGTGTACTAAAATATGTCTTAATATGACAATGAAGACACATTTTATTAACAAAATCTATTATCAAAATATGACAATAACATTAAATTTGGCATGACAAGACGTTCAAAAAGCACACTAAATTGACAATTATACGTGAAGACTGGTTGTCACTAAAAAAATTGTGGGCATTCAAATATGTACACTACTATCAAAATATGACAATAATATTAAATTTGGACATTGTTGTCAATCTAATATGGCATAAGATCTCAAGTATAAAACAAAACTGTCTTACGATTAGACGTTTCAAAATATTTTTATCTAAACAAATTCATTTGCTTTATTTAAATATGACAATATGACAGTATGACAACAACAATCAACAATTAAATTTTGACAATAGACTACTATGCAAATATGACATCAAATCACGACATTTCTGCACGTCCAATATAACACAAGACATGTCAGAACATGTAATTTTTTTATCAATACAATATGACTATGTGAAATTTTCAGTATGTAAAATGTTAAGTCAAATGACAAGGTCAATTATACATATAGGTTCTTTGTCTTGTCTGAAATATTAAGCAAAATAGGTTAAAATAAGACGCCTAAAAATGACAATGGCATCAAAGACAAGACGTTAAAAATGACACTAATATGACCATTATTCGTCAAGACTAGTTGTTACTGAACAATTTGTGTGCATTCAAATATGTCTTAATATGACAATGATGACAGATTCTGTCAATATTCTATCAAAATATGACAATAATAAATTTGAACAAAATTGCGAATCTAGTATGCCATTTAATTGCTATGTCAAGCGTAATAAACTGTTTTGGTTGTTTCAGAATATTTTTATATTAACAAATATTAAATCAAATTTTGACAATGTAGATTGTTATAATATACGAGTCGGTATTTATTAATTAATTTGTCTATTATGACAATTATACGTCAAGGCTGGTTATTATTGTGTGCACTCAAATATGTCTTAATATGACAATGATGACAGATTTTCTTAATAGACAACTATCAAAATATGACAGCAATATTAAATTTTGACATTCTTGTCAATCTAATAAGGCATAAAATGTTTGATGAAGTGTAAAAAAAACTTTCTAACGATTACTCGTTTCAAAATATTTTTAACTAAACAAATTGTTCCATTCAAATATGACAATATCATAGTAATATCAAATTTTGACAATGTAAATTATTATATCGAATGATTAGCGAATGATTACGATTAGTATCGATTCCATACTATCATGTCATATTATTACATTGTAAGAAAATAGGACGTTGTGTCAAATTTATGTCAAATTAATACATTATGTCAAATTAATATATTTAATCAAATTTTGACTACGTAAACGATAGTCATATTACCATATTAATCATTGCAGATTTGTTTCAAAAATGGCAAATGTAAATGCCAATGTAATGGCAAATATAAATTATTATGTTTGACTATTGAGTTTGACAACGATTAATCAAAAATCTGCTCACTATGACAAAAATGACGAATTACGTTAAAACGATTTATAGAAAAACTTGCATTAAAACTAGTATATACATATGACATAAAATCACGATACTTTTACCTGTCCAATATAACACAGGACATGTCAGTACATGTAATTTTTTTATAAATTCAATATTACTGTAAAATTTTCAGAATGTAAACTGTTAAGTCAAATGACTTTATCAATTATACTTCTAATTTGTTTGTTTTGTCAAAAATATCAAGCACAAAATAAGATGCCTAAATATGACAATGGCATCAATGACAAGACGTTTAAAAATGACACTAATATGACAATTATTCGTCACGACTGGTTGTTTATAGATAATTTGTGTGCATTCAAATATGTCTTAATATGACAATGATGACAGATTCTGTCATTATCCTAACCTATCAAAATATGACAATAATAAATTTGGGCATTATTACTAATCTAGTATGACATTTGACTGCTATGTCAAGCGCAACTAATCTGTTTTGGTCGTTTCAAAATATTTTTATGTAAACAAATTGTTCTATTAAAATATGAGTATATTAAATAAATTTTTGACAATGTAGATTGTTATAGCAAATGACCAATGTATCAATTACTTTATCTATTATAACAATTATACGTCAACCCCGGTTATTATTGAATAATATTGTGTGCACTCAAATATGTTTTAATATGACAATGATAGACTACTTAATAGTTAATAGACTAATAGTTAATAATTAAAAGTTAATAGACCTAACCTAACCTAACCTATCAAAATATGACAATAATATTAAATTTTGACATTGTTCTCAATCTTGTGTGGCATAAGATGTGAAGTATGAAACAAAACAGTCATTTCAAAATATTTTGATCTGAACAAATTTGCTCCATTCAAATATGACAATGCCACAGGAAAATGAAATTTTGACAATGTAAATTAGTATATCGAATGATTACTGTCGATTATCTATTATGACAATTGTAAATCAAAGTCGGTTGTTATTAAACATTCAAATGTATTAATATGACATTGATGAAATATGTCATATTATTGTAACATTTGATATATATGTACACGTATGCACTATGTCTTATTCGACACCTAATTAGATTTGATACTATCGTGTCAAATTATTATGAGAAATTAGGACATTGTGTCAAATTTATGTCAAATCAATACATTGTCAAATTAATGCGTTTAATCAAATTTTAACTACGTGAACAATAGTCAAATTATCATATCAATCAGTTCCAAATTTGTTTAAAAATGGGAAATGTAAAATATTGTTTTTGACTATTGAGTTTGACAACTATTAATGACAGTTCTGATATAAGTTTCTGAGTTTCTGACTATGACTATAATGACAAATATAGGTCAAAACTAATATGACAACTAATAATACACTAATATGACAATAAATCGTCAAGACTTCTTGTTATTGAACAATTTGTGTGCATTCAAATGTCTTAATATGACACCGATGACAGATTCTGACAATATTCTACTATCAAAATATGACAATGGATTTTGACATTGTTGTCAAACTAACATAGCTTAAGATCTCAAGTATAAAACAAAACAGTCTTACGATTAGTCGTTTTTGTACGACTATATAGTCGTTAAAGTATTTTTATCTGAACAAATTGCTCCATTCAAATATGACAATATCACAGTAATATTAAATTTTGACAATGTACATTATTATATCGAATGATTACTATCGATTTGATGCTATCTTGTCAATTATATTATGAGAAATTAGGACGTTGTGTCAAATTTATGTCAAATTAATACATTCTGTCAATTAATACATTTATTCAAATTTTGACTACCTGAACGATAGTCCAATTATTATATCAAACAGTTTCAGATTTGTTAAAAAATGGCAAATGTAAAATATTATGTTGACTATTGAGTCTGACAACGATTAATGACAGATCTGAAAACAATGACTATAATGACAACTATACGTCAAAATGTTTTTATAGAAAAATGTCTATTATGACAATTATACGTCAAGCCTGGTTATTATTGAACAATATTGTGTGCACTCAAATATGTCTTAATATGACAATGATGACGTATTTTGTTAATAGACTAATATCAAAATATGACAATATTAAATTTTAATATTGTTGTCAATCTAATATAGCATGAGATGTCAAGTATAAAACAAAACTGCCGTTCCAAAATATTTTGATATAAACAAATTGCTCCATTCAAATATGACAATGCCACAGTAATATCCAATTTCGACAATGTAAATTATTATATCAAATGATTGCTATCTATTATTATATCTATTATGACATTTGTGAATCAAAATCAGTTGTTATTAAACATTCAAATGTATTAATATGACAATGATGAAATATGTCATATTAATGTCAAATTTGATACATATGTACACGTATGCATAATGATGTCTTATTCGACACCTTATTGGAGTAAACTCCTAATATTTGAAAATAAAAACTGTCAAAATTAAATTAGACAATAACCAAAATAACATACGTCACACATTGACATTAAAATTTTATTTAGTCATTAACCCCTTGACATACAATGACTTCTCTAAGACGTCATGAATTTATGATAAGATCACATGCATGTAGACACGTCAACGCGCATTTTATTCGAATGTCAAGGGGTTAAAAGCATGTTTGTTTAAATAGTAACTATATTGTTTAAAATGACATTTGACATTTATTGGGGATTCTAGGAATTTTATCACAGCTATACAAGGTCGCGTTTTAGCAACTTATATAGATTCAAGTCAGACAAACATCAATAAATCTTAAAATTCAGACAATAAATTCACACAAACCAGTTTAGACAAACAAACAAAACAATATTTACATCATTTCTTTTTTTAGTTTTTCATGATTATTAGACTATTAGACAAAAGATTATTAGACAATATTTGTCTAAAATGCCATATATTGTCTATTTCCTGATATTTTACTTCTGATATTTTACCTCGAGTATATCCAGATGTTTAGACAAAAAAAGTCTAAAATATATGCCAGTTTCTCTTTACATAATTATTACTAAGAAATATTAATAAGACATAATTATTAATAAGACAAATTCGTTTTAAACGTCGACAATACCTGTTAGACAACCATTCAATATCGCGAACAAAACGAATAAATTCTGACAGTTATTGTCTAAGCTTATTGATATCTTATTGTCCGCACGCTGAGACAACTTCTGTTTTACTTGCGCAGTCAATGATTGTCTAACAATATTGTCTATAGACAAGGAGTGATTGATTGATTTCTTTGGCGTTCGAAAATCGATAAAATATTGTTTATAATTTAGACATTTAATTACAAACTTGTGTCAAAAAATGACAGTTTGCCTAGACTTATTCGTATATCTAGATTTTAATCTAGATTGTATATGTATCATTGTTTCGTATGTCATGATTTTGTCTAAAATTGACTTAAAATTGTCTAGATTTGATGTTTTTCGAAAATCTTCCTTTCGTCTAGAGTTGATGGCGTATTTTGATAACTACTATTGTCTAGTTTAGATATAATTGTTGTTTTTGTCTAAATTTAATGGGTAAGTTTGTCTAAATTTATTGGTACATAGATTTGGTTTTATCTAGAATTGATTGTACACGTATCATTGATATTGTATGTCATGATTTTGTCTAAAATTGTCATAAAATTGTCTAGATTTGTTGGTATTTGAAAATCTTCCCTTCGTATAGAGTTGATGGCGTATTTTATAACTGTCTACTATTGTCTAAATTTAATGGGTAATTTATTAATTACTTTTGTCTACATTTTGTGTAATATCTATAATTGATGCTTTGTTTACAAAATGTTGCATTTTGTCTAGATTTGGCTGTTTGACTTAATGTTGGTTAGATTTGACGATATATCTAGAATAGACCTTTTTACAATTAGTTAAGCGCATGCGCATTCGCCAAGTTTAAAAGGCGGGAATATGAAAGTTTCGGGCACATATTCAGTTATACGTCAAATTGTTTGGGCACTTTTTGAAGTATAAGTTGGCGGAAATTCACACAAAAAATGTATATATCTATGAAAAGGCCTATGGGGTATTATTGTCTAAATTTATAAAATTATATCAAATCTATCAAGATTTATTTGTCTAAATTTGATGTCATGTCTAGAAATGATTTGTCCATACTTCGTGATATTTTCATAAATATATTCCATCTAGATACAATAGTTGTCTAGGAATATTGTCGATTGTCTAGATTTCTTTAGACAATTATCTAAATCTAACTCTGTGAGAGTTATTATCTAAATCTAAAATTAAACACTTTACCAAGAATCTATTGAATTAATATAATTAACCAAGAATTGTTGTCTAGAATTTATGATTTATATAGATAAGTGTCTGTTTTTATGTCTAGGCATGATCTATCTCGAATTGTTTTTGTCTAGATTTAACAGTTTTTGAATCATTTTTGTCTAGATTTTCTAGAATATCGATAATTATTGTTATTGTCTAAATTTGTTGTTTAACCTAGCATTGTTGCCTTTGTCTAGATTTTCTGTTTAATCCATATTAATTATTTTTGTCTAGACATCATACTTTGTCTAACATTGTTCTTTGTCTAGATTTGATGATTAATCTAGAACCATTGGATTATAACATAACAATCCATTTCTTTTGTCTAAATTTAATTATATTGAAATTCTTGATTAATCTAGAATAGTTGTTTTGTCTATAATTTATTATTTGTGTCTAGATTTAAAAATCCATAATTCATATTTCTGTCTAGACTTGATATTCGGTCCAATTTATAATAAAACATTGACAAAAGGTTTAATTGTCTAAACCTTCTAAAATTGTTTAAACCTTGTCTAAGTATGTTATTTTAGTTGTAATTAAGGTTTTCATCTGAATGTGATGTTAGAATCTTTTAAATAACGTGTCTAAAATTTGTTTGTCTAGATTTAAAATTTTAATAAAAACTTGGTATTGATATAACCATCACCTAGTTCTTAAAGTGGGGGACACGGAAGGAGCCTGCACGCATGCATTTTCTCCAGGATATGCAGAACATGCAAGGCGCCCCCTGGTAACACTGTCCCATCAGATAGTGGCCAATCCTTCCACTCCCGGAAACCACCGGACACGAAAAAGTAAGTAAAATTTAGTTTCTAAATTCCACTCCAAATAGAAAACAAAAATTATGTAATCATTGTGTCTAAAAATAGATTTTGTCTAAACCGAACAACTTTTTTGTCTAAACCACATTCTCGATTACCACGACAACTCACTTCTCACATCTTGTCTAAAAACTGTTTCTATTGTCTCACAATCTTTTTTTTTTTAGTTTTTCTTCTAAAAAACGAATAGACACAGCAGGGTGTGAATGCAAGTTGTATGTTAGTCGACTTTTCCATAAAAAAGATCTTGTAAAAAATATACTATTCATTTGTTTAAGTAATCTTAAGCCACCCTGTTATATAATCTTCCTTTATTAGAGAGACCTCGATTGCGTTTAGACACTAAATCCCGTTTAAACAAACACCAACCAAAATAATCTTTGTCTAAGGATTTCTCGCTCGTAAATTACATTGACAATTGTCTATAGACACAATAGTTTCATTACTTTTGACCTTTTACAATTTTTTCACAATTTCTTGTCTACATACAAAAAAAAATCACTTTGTCTAATTGTCTATCGGTTCTCGTGGATGATTAATGTCAAAATTGTTTTTTTTTGTCAAAATTTAACAAAAATGTTTGTCAAATTGTATTTGTCTAATATTTTGTTCTTGTTTAAATGGACAATTGCCATCACTGTTGATTGTTTACCCAATGGACAGTTAGAAATATTTTGTCTAAAAATAATATTTTGTCATTGTTAATACGTTTTGACAAACTCAAGTCTATATTCGTTTTATGTTTAGTTTAAAAAGCCGCTTTTAGACTAAGGGCCTCTTTCACCATCCTCAAGTAAAGTGTAGAGTAGGCTAACCGCCAATTAAAGTCATCCGTAACTTCATGTGCGGATTTCATGACGTTCGAGTAGCACTAATCATAAGATTAACCTACCCGTAACTTACTTGCCACGGCATCTGGCAAATAGGGTGTTTACTTGACAGTTGTCCGTTCTCATTTTGTGTAGAACATAACCTAGCTTTGTATAAGAATGGATTTATTTTAGTTGATTGAGCATCAATTGGATGAATTAGAAGATTCTACGACGCAACGAGTACCTAGGATTCGTGTATTTAAATTACGTGTTGATTATTTGACGGACCTAGATGAAACAGATTTTTTTGATAGATTCCGTTTTTACTTTATTCATGTTGTTTGCAAAACAAATTTAAAAAAACACCACAAATCACAGTTGACAACTGCCAATGACGCGTAACGAGTAACCTTGAAGTATTATGAATGAATGTGACGTAAGATTTGTGACGTCATTCCCTTAACCAATAAGTTGTTGCTCAGAGCTTTATTTTTGTTTGTGAAATTGACAAAAGATGCAAGTAATTAATCAACGCTTCAACGGTGAAAGAGGCCCTAAATATTTTGAGTTTGTACAAATATATTTAGGTAATTAATTTTGCTCGTATTTAATGCATACTGTGCCTAATTGTCTATTCTTGTTCATGTCATTTTGTCTGAATTTTCGGATTGTCTAAATTCAACAGTCTGACATTTTTGTTAGACATTAAGACATTATAAAAATATACAGTTTTGAAAACATGTTTGAACATGCTTCGTCTACATACAGTTTGACAACTGTAATATTTTATTGTCAATGTCAATATTAGAAATGACATTTTGTTTGTTTCCCTATTTTAGAGTTATCCAGTGAGAGTTGTCAAAATAATTTCTGAATTTTCAGATTGTCTAATTTGAAATATCTGATATTTTTGTTAGAAATTAAGAAAATTATCCAAATATACAGTTGCTTCAAAATATTTTGTCTAAATGTAATTTTCGTTTAATCAAATTTTTCTTTTCTGTTCATTTTGTTGAGAGATACTCTACGTATCTAATCATCCATTTCGGTGCTGTGAAAAGGTTGTCTAAATATAATGTCTAAAATTGAATACTATACAAATAGATTTTTTCAGCCAATTGTCCAAATAGACACTATTTCCAAATATTCTTCTAAATACATAAAATTTCAAATGTGATACTCTTGGGGCGATTAGTATCAACATTGTCTAACATTTTCTGTTGTATAAATGAATATTCTTAGACAACTGTTCAAACAAAAAAATGTTTTAAAATATTTTGTCTAATTACAATAATTTATTTTTGCTAGTATTTAATTAAAAAAAAAGTGTGTTACTATATTCTTTATCACTCATGCAAAATATTACTATCTTGGTGCACGTTTTTTAGTACGATAAATTGTCAATATTAGTTGTATTTTACATTATTTGAATATCGCAAATATTCAATGTCGCTAGGTTACATTAAAATAAACAAATAAATAAAAATAAAATGAATACAATCAAGTCCTCGGTAATAAAAAAGTGACGTGAAGTGTCAGAATTTTTTTTCATAACAAAGTAAAAATAAAAATTAAAGAAAACGTTTTAAAGTGAGTGTAAATTCTATGGTTACCGGAGACTGCGGCGAGTTCTTATGGCGAATCCACACCACCGGAGACAATTGAAAAAGTAAATTCTTCATTTTTGGTTCAATATTTTTTATGGCACCTGGATCCCAAACTTGTAAGATACATCCTCTCGTATGAGTGATAAAAAATATAGTTTGTAGCACGGGCAAAATTGTCAATTCTTGTCTCGAGCAATTGCGCGCCTTCACTTCGTTCGTGCGCACAACTTCGCTCTCATATTGACAACTTTTCGCCCTAGCTACAAAATCTACTATTAACACTTATAGACAATTTTCAAAATACTTTCTTTGTTTATAAACAATTTTCGATTAGTATAACTTTAAATTTGTCTTCGTGACTTGCGTCAATTTGTTTAGTCCAGTATGCTGTGTTAAAAAATGTGGTAAAAGACAATTGTTGGTACTTACGTACTAACGCCACCGCAACTACAGATTTGAACAAAATGGATGGTTTAAGATTAGGTTATAACGGAGCAGATAAATCCAGACCACATATCGTGCAGTAGCGCGACCTCTCGATCCGAAATAAGAAAAAATATTGGATAAGGTAAATTAAGACCACATATCGCGCGGTAGCGCCATCTCTCGCTGCGGTGGCGTTAATACGTAAGTACATAATTGTTTTAATAGACAGCTGTTTGAAACTATTTAGTCTAAACACAATGTGTCAAATTATTTACATTTGTCTAATATTTTGGTTTCTTTGAAAACTTTGTTAAATACAATTTAGTGTCTAAAGTTGCATGCAAAAAAAAACGTTTGTAACAAATATTCCTAATAGAAAATGATAAACGAAGTTTGATATTAGTTATCAATCAATTCTTGTTAATTTCTTTTTTTTTAATGATTGGAAACGATAAAGCAAAACAAAGTTGATGATCGAGAAATGACAGTCTTAATTCCTTGATATTCGAAAAAACCGTTGTCGCGGGAAAATCCGCCGCCATTTCAAAACAGCCAATCACAATCGAGAAACAAGCACTTAGTGAATGCTCATTGGTTGCGAGAACGGCGGGAAGTGATTTGATTGGGCGTCGATGATGCATGGGGCATTGTGATTGGTTGTTAGTCGAGAGATTTGGAAATGGGGGTGGAGTTTAGTATATATTTATATATATAATTGGTGAGAACGCAACGCTTTAATTAGAAAAATAGTTTTTTTTTAAGGTTTTTTATATATTTTTTGGACTAGTTATTTCAATATTTTTTTTTCAATTTTCGCAATTATTTTTTTTTACACCACAATATCAGTTCTAGAAAAGTTTTTTTTTACATTTTTCATCACTAAAAAAATCTTATTTTTTCTGATTTTTTTATCCCTTAATACGAATATACCGAGCGACCCAAAAACACACTGATATAAAGGGAAGAATATGTTAACTAAAACGAAAGTCTTACCTTAGTTCGTACCAGTAAATAATATGTCACCCCTGTCAGTTTTATTGTTGTTTACTTATTTTGAAAGTCGAAAATAGTTTTCACAAAAGAATTAAATAGATTTATAATTAAGCTTTATTGCGCCTTTTCAGCAATGAGGAACTAAATTACAGCAATCCAACTTGTTACATTGATTTGCGAGAAAGATTTCCCAAAGTAATTTTTTATGAAGAATGTTTTTTATAATGTGGGACAGGGCCGTTCCTGGACCATTTGCAACCTTGGAATGGTATCAAGATGGAGGAAGAGTGAAAGTTGAGGTTGGTCATGCACGGATGGATTAAACAGTGGGAAAAATACGTTTGATACTCGTTCTTTCTAGTATATGTAGGGTAAGGTTGCTCAAGTCGTCCAAGTGCTTAAGTCGTACCAGTGCTTAAGTCGTACCATGCATATGCATTTTGAACAAACTACGGCGTTAACAATACATACATCGGCAGCCAAATAGACATCTGAGTCAACTAACTCGCGTGACGTATTATTATCTGGCGTAAACTAACCACGTTTAAATTTTCTCATAAATTAAGTTTATTTCAAATTTCTTATATTTTTTTACATATGTTTGGTATTTAATCTTGCAGGTAAATTATTTCAAAAATTATGTTTCTTTTTAAATATAAATTCAATAGAATTTACGTAATCATTTGAACGAAAAGGCATCGTATTAATTTTATTCAAAGTTATGTTATTTTTAGTTTTAAATTTTAGTGTGCCGTGTCTTAAGTCGTACCCGTATGAGATTCCTAGATCGTACTGGTACGACTGGTAAGAAATAGTGTATTGTATTTACCTACTCTCAACTGACGTTGCTTGCGTTCTTCATTTTTGGACCATAATTATGTCAAGGCAGTCAAAGCGAATTTATAATGCATGGAAACAAGATGCGGACAAGGCGTTTACCTAATTCTCGGAAGGAGTTATTGGATCCAATGTAGCTCATATAAATACAATATCCCTAAACCGGGGTTGCGCCGTCATTTTAAAAGGTTAAATAAGAATATAAAATTTGGTAGACCTAAGGATATGACTGAAAATATAGAGGAGTTGTACACACATTCTCAATTTAGATTCAAGCTTTTTTGCGCTTACTGCAACTGATCTATGAAGAGTTGCTTTTCAGATGGAGGAAAAATATAAATTTCCACACCGTTTCAATAAAGAAAAAGAAATTGCTGGGTGTGTAGCAGTGTAATCCTTGTTTATCTTTAGGTAGTCCAAAGGCAACATCAAATTCCAGGGCCAGGGCTTTCAATAAAGAAGGTGTTTATGGATTCTTTGATAAATACGAATCCATATTAGATGAATACAAGTTCACTGCTAACAAGATATATAACGTTGACGAAACCGAATTGTCCGCTGCTCACAACGCATCCAAAATAATTGCTAGGAAAGGCAGACATCAAGTTGGTGCACTTACAAGTGGTGAAAAGGGTTTGACCACTAGTGAAGGGAGTGCTTTGTATGAATGCTGCAGGTGCATACATACCTCCTATGTTAATATTTAAAACCTTGCGGATTAACGATTGCTTAAACAAAGCAGCACCATCGAGCAATTTATTTGGATGCTCCAAAATCGAATGGATAACGTCAGAACTTTTTATTCAATCCTTGGCATATTTCATAAAGTACACAAAGTTGGAGAAGAGTAACAGTAAGCAAGTGCTTCTTCTTTTGTATGGACACACTACTCATCTTCGTGGTTAAGAACAAATCCCGGCAACACAATTAAACAAACCAAAGCAATGGGTTCCATGGATGTTCTACCTCGTCAGTCGAAATTACGCCGAAAAATCAAAAAATGCGATAAATAAAAGAAACGCAGTGGTTAATAAAAAGGAATTTGCATCAAAAATGAACAAGAAAAGCAATGGGTTTTGTTTTATTTGTGAAAAAGATCGGGCGGAAAACATGATTAGATGCTTGAAATGCAAATCCTGGGTGCACGATGTATACGATGGAGTTGACAAGGGAAGAAAAAGATTTGTATGTAATGATTGTTCTAATTGAATACGTACATATGTGTATGTATCTGTAAACATATTAATAAAAAATACGTTGAAATTGATATTGTTTCTAAATTGAATTATTAGGTACGACTTAGGCTATTGGTAGTACGACTTAGGCTATAGGTGGTACGACTTAGGCTATAGGTGGTACGACTTAGGAAACTGGTTGCTTTAGTCGTACCGATGTAAGTTTATGAAAATTTACTTTTTTTACGTGCGAGCATATAGATTAATTAATTTCGTTATAATACATAATACCAATATTAACAAAGTGTAGAATAGCACATTTAATTTCTATTTATTCGATAAATCTTAAGTTTTCTACGGTTCTTTTCTTAAGAGGTACGACTTGAGCAGCCTTACCCTACATCCTCCCCCCAAGAACTGATTAATGACGAATATTGTAATTACTGTATTTAATTTCAAACTGCTAATATAAATATTCCATTAAATTAGAAATATTGGTTGCAGTGATAAAACTGCAATTAGGAGAACCGAAGTTGTTGAAAATGTTGAGCATCAGATGCTTAATGAACCTACAAATCACTGGGACACCTGTCCCAAGAAACATGTCGTAGGGTACGTGTTAAAGAAGTTTAACCCTCCATCATTGGCGTGATATCTGAGGACGCCAACGATTATATTTACTCTCATAACTTTTGAAAACGGAAGAGTAGGATATTTCCCTCTTACATACCTTCCGAATTCTTCCTCAGTAAGCGATTAAGCAAAAAAATGTACAGTACTCATGTATTACTCATGTAATACTCTGTATTACTCATGCGGGATAAGTACTATTTTGGCGCCCATTTGTTAGTGCTACAAATGGATGTTTGTAAATTCAATTATTTGCAAACGACAAATCAAATTTCGATAAAAATCGAATAGGTAACTAAAAAAAACACAATCAAATTCAATATTAAAAAAGTGACGTGAAAGTAATTTTGTTCATTAACAAATTGAAATTAAATAGAGTTTTAGAATGAGCGTACATTCTATGGTGATACCGGAGACTGATTCTTATGTTCTTATGACGAATCCAAACCAGCGGAGATAATTGAAAAAGCAAAATCATCATTTCACTAGGGTACCCTGTGAACTCGTCATCAACGATTTGGCCCAAATTTACAGTATATGTAGCGCTTGACTATAATTGAAAGTGACGCAAGCGGGAGGGCCAGATGGCCATTTTTACGCCGACAGGTAAGTTACCGACAACTCATAACCCCGCTATGTTAGCATAAATTTCAATGTCCGGTCAGCGCAGCGGTAATAAGAGCTCGGGTTCATAGAACAAGGATCGCTGGTTCGACTCCCCGTGGGGACGCTTTTTTTACTAATAAAATAATTAAATTAACAAATTAATAATAACAATTAAAAAGGGAAAAAAATAAATAATAATAATAAAAGAAATTCATTTTAAATTCAAACTGCTAATTGCATTTAATTTCAAACTGCTAATATAAATGTTCCATTAAACTAGGACTATTGGTTGTAGTGGTGAAACTCAAATTAGGAGAACCGAAGTTGTTGAAAATATTGAGCATCAGATGCTTAATGAACCTACAAATCACTGGGACGCCTATCCCAAGAAACATATCGTAGGGTAGATGTCAAAGAAGTTTAACCCTCCATCACTGGCGTGATATATGACAGACGCAAACGATTATATTTACTCTCATAACCTTTGAAAACGGAAGAGTAAGATATTTCCCTCTTGCATACCTTCCTAAATCTTCTTCAGCAAACGATTAAGCAAAAAAAATGCACAGTACTATATTTTGAAACGTTCAATAATTAATTTTTATTACTCATGCGGGATAAGTACTATTTTGGCGCCCATTTTTTAGTGCTACAAATGGATGTTTGTAAATTCAATTATTTGCGAACGACAAGTATACTTGTCGCACGCAAATTATGCTTGGCGCATGCAAATTTTCTATAACAATCGAATAGGTAATTAAAAAAAACACATTCAAATTCAATATTAAAAAAGTGACGTGAAAGTAATTTTGTTCATTAACAAATTGAAATTAAATAGAGTTTTAGAATGAGCGTACATTCTATGGTGATACCGGAGACTGATTCTTATGTTCTTATGACGAATCCACACCAGCGGAGATAATTGAAAAAGCAAAATCTTCATTTCACTAGGGAGTCCTGTCAACTCGTCATCACCGATTTGGTCCAAATTTACAGTATAAGTAGGGCTTGACTATAAATGAAAGCGACGCAAGCGGGAGGGCCAGATGGCCATTTTTACGCCGACCGGTAAGTTACCGACAACTCATAAGCCCGCTATGATAGCATAAATTTCAATGTCCGGTCAGCGCAGCGGTAAGAGCTCGGGTTCATAGTACAAGGATCGCTGGTTCGATTCCCCGTGAGGACGCTGTTTTTTTCTAATAAAATAATTAAATTGACAAATTAATAATTACAATTAAAAAGGGAAACAATAATAAATAATAATAAAAGAAATTCATTTTAAATTCATTTCAAAAATTCAAAAGTCATTTTATAAATTGTAAAAAAAGCGTCCCTACGGGGAATCGAACCAGCGATTCTTGTACTATGAACTCGAGCTCTTACCGCTGCGTTGACCGGCTATTGAAATTTATGCTAACATAGCGGGCTTATGAGTTGTCGGTAACTTACCGGTCGGCGTAAAAATGGCCATCTGGCCCTCCCGCTTGCGTCACTTTCATTTATAGTCAAGCCCTACATATACTGTAAATTTGGGTCAAATCGGTGATGATGAGTTGGGCCGCCTTGTCAGATTGTTTTTTTTTTATGGCCTCTGGATCGCAAACTTGTAAGATACGTCTCCTCGTATGAGTAATAAAATATTTATATGCTGTGCAGCAAGTTATCAATTGCCCACGAGAGCGAAGTTGGGCACTCACTTGGTTCGTGCGCTCATTCGCTCTGGTGGGCAATTGACAACTTGCCGCACTAGTTTCACAAAATACTATTTCAATTCGAATTTGTTTCACTAATAAAACAGTGAATTTATCAAGTCAGTGTAAGTATGGATTACCACGTAGTAACGGTCGCAACAATCCAATTTATTATTAGAATTAAGCTCCGACTTAATTAATGAAAAGACATAATTAAAAGCAACTGAATGAATCAAAATGTTAATAAAAACCAAAATTTTGTCAAAAGAATCTAAAATGTGTTTGGTGGGAACCGGAAGGGGGATGGGAACAGGAAGTGGGGTGGGAACCGGAAGTGGGGGCAGGTACAGGAAATGGGGTGGGAACCGGAACTGGGAGGTGGGAACCGGAAATGGGATGGGAACCGGACGTGGGGGCGGGAGTGGGGGACCGGAAGTGAAGGCGGAGGGTATATTTGTTTCTTAAACTTATCAAAAATATGTGAACAATGTCATATGTATAAAGCATGTCAATAACATTGCTAAAATATTGATAAACTTAACAGAATTACTTGTCCAGATTGTCTAAAATGTTACTTATCAAAGATAAGTTGAAATTTATCAAAATATTAATAAAAACTGAGAATTTGTCAAAATTGTCTAAAATTGTCGAACTTGTCAAGAATACGTCAAAATAAAATGTCAAACTGTCTTAAATGTATCAAGCATGTTAGGTTAACCTCTTAAAACAGAATGGTAACAATATTGCTAAAACATGGACTATAATGGATAATATGGACTATACGATAATAATGATAATTAAGAATTTGTCAAAATTTGCCAAAAATAAGTTAAAATAAAATGTCAAAACTGTCAAGAATGTATCAAGCATAATAAACTTGCTAAAAATGAATTTTTCGAAATGCGCCAAAATTGTCAAAAATAAATCAAAATGAAATGTCAAAACTGTCTTGCATGTATCAAGCATGACAAAATTGTCAAACTTATTGTTTAAACAGAATGACAATATCATTGCTATAATATTGACAAAGCATGTTAGACTTCTTAATACAGAATGGTAACAATATTGCTAAAACATGGACAAACTTGAAATCTCTTTGACATTATTTAAAATATAAAATTGTTTAGAATGCGATTAAAAACTTGTCAAAAATATTAAAACAATATGTCAAAACTGTTTCGAATGTATCAAGCAAAACTTGTAAAAAAGTCAATGTTGTCTAAAATGTAACAAACTGGCAAAAAATAGCAAAACATCAAAATATTATTAAAAACTGAAAAACTGAAGTGTCAAAATTGTCAAAAATATGTTGAAATAAAAAGCAAAACTGTTTTAAATGCATCAAAATGTCAAACTTGTTAAAACAGGATATCAACAATATTGCTAATATATTGACAAACTTGTCAAAATTAAATATCAACATTGTCTACAATATTACAAGTTAAAAATTCAATCAAAAGATTAAAGGAGGTTCGAGCGTAACTAATGAGTCAAAATAGTACTACTTGAATTTTTCTATATTTTCAATTATTTTAATAGTTGTTAAAATTCATTATTTTTATTTATAATAACAACAAATTTAAAAATTGGTAATTATTATTTATTTAATAAAATAAAGTTATTAAATGACATATGTAAATGACGTTATTTTTGACTTATAAGGTGACATAAAAAGATCTGGCAACATCAGTGTTATGAGTTAACTGGTTGTAAGTGGATCAGAATTTTATTACCCCACGATGTTGGCCGAAAATCTCGAATTACCAAAAGATAAAAAATAGATAATCTATGTAAAAAGCTGCAGTATTCTATCAAATAGTTCCACAGACGTTCAAAAGTTCAAAATGTTTCCATGTTTTACTTTTCTCTCGCAATCAGCTGTTATCGCTACGTTGCTAAACCATCAGTCATGTGAATTACTGTCCGTAAGATTCAAAACAAAAAAATGTAACTTTAATTAATTAAATAATTACATCGGGAACATCACATTGCTTTAATGTTATCGTGTTTTCATATTATCTAAGTTTATTGTATACAGTTTTTTATTCCTTAAAGTTGGGAAATTAATATCGAAAAAAATATATAAAGACGAGACGGAAGCTTGTCGGCCATAGGAAACTGTGTATAAGATTCGAAAAAACATCTTTTTTTCCGGAAAAACTAAAAGGAGGATCACTTTCAAATTTTGAGAGAGCATAAATAAAGTATTGATCTTCATGTATAAAAAGTTTCAAAGCTTAAACTTGAATAAACAAATTAACATGGGATTCGCTCGAACCTCCTTCAAAACTGAAAATTGTCTAAAATGTGCCACACTTACCACACGTACCAAATTCAAAAACTGTCTCGAATGTCAAGCGTGTTATGTTGTGTGTATGCATTTTAATAACATTGCTAAAATATTGCCAAACTTGTCAAAATTAAATAACAACGTTGTTGTGACAAACTCAAAAATGCTGGAAATGCAGATCATGGGTGCACGATGTATGCGCTGGAGTTGACAAGAGAAGAAAAAGATTTGTATGTAATGATTACATACAAATATTACTTATTTTGTCAAAAATAAGTTACAATTTATAAAAATATTATTAAACAATGAAAATGATATGGGAAACTGAAGATTGGAAAAATGCTATCATCCACCCAAGCCGGGGTTATATTAGAGCCACGCCGCGTGTCGCAACGCGTGGGATTGCAATCTGTTACATACATTTAGTATGAACGTCATTTACATTAGCTCAGTCCCGCGTGTCGCCGAGCGAACCACGCAGACCACTCGATTTCGGTCGGCGTGGCATCGCTGGCGGGGGAAGTAACGCGTTGGATTGCTCCGCGCTAGTATAATCACCACGTGGCTATGCGCATTCCGGCGCAGTGTGTTGACGAGCAAGCAAGCAAACGTCTACCACATTTTAGTACGCGCGCAAGATGTCCATTGACGAACTTATTGAGCTAGTAAGAGAGTATAAATTGCTCTTGTCAGGTCTTGTCTGGAACTCTTGTCTTGTTGTAGATGGTAACTACGCTCCGGAATAATTATTAAACCATGTATTTGTACAATACTTGAATCGTTTTTGTTGAATAAACTTTGTTAAAATCCGCAATAGTGAAAAGCCGCAATAATTATGTCCTAAAGCCCAGAAATGATATGACCTGAAGCCCTAATCTCTGGAATTTGTAGCAATGACATTAATATTTTCTGTATGCAAATATTTCATGAAGAAAATTGAGGAAATAAGAGCTTTACACCCAATTGGCAACAGGCTAAGATATTTTAAACTAAACTTCTTTTTTTTAACTAATTTTATTTTAACGAATTTATAAAATTTGCTAAAAAGAGTCGGAAGAGACCATTGCAAATAGGTGCGGACGTTTACGCGGTCGCCACTGAACTGACACAAAAATTAATCAGCACGCGCGGCGACGCGACACTGGTGTATAATCACCAGCTCGTTGCGTCAGGCAGCGTTGCGACACGCGGCTCGGCTCTAATATAACCCCGGCTTTACACAAAAGAGATGATAGAACGGATCCTAAGAACTACCGTGGCATTTCCATAGCTCCTGTAACAAATAAGGGAATATCTAAAGCGCTACAGAAGAGGCTTGTGGAGCAAGTGGATCACCAACTTGGTGAATAATATTAAGCGGGATTTAGGAAAGGAAGATCAGATCATGTGTTAAACAAATCTGGAGCCTGAAGCGAATACCGGAGAACTATATGTCAAAAGAGCTATTAGCAGTTTTTGTAGACTTCAAGAAAGCTTATAATTCTATTGACAGGGAAGTGCTGTTTAAAAAACTTGTGAATTTATTATCGACGCTAAAACAAGAGAAATTATTAAGCTGACGCTAACAGGAACACATTCCAATGTAAAGTACATGGGAAAGACCTCCAAAGAGTTTGAGTAACAGGAGTCAGACAAGGTGATGGATTTCTATTCAACTGTGTGATGGAGAAGATTATCCGGGAATGGGAGAAAGAACTGGAACTACTTAATCAAGTATACTTTGGAGGATCAAAGAATGGCGTCAAGATCAACTGCCTTGCTTTTGGCGACGACCTCGCGCTCCTTCTAGAAATAGCTATAGAACACAGCTATAGAACATCTGAATATACTAACCAATCAAGGAAAAAAAGCAGGACTTCCTTTGAAAAAACGAAGTATATGACAAACACTAAAAACGCCTCCCGTTACCTGAAGACCGAGCATAGTAAGATAGAAAGAGTTGTCAGCTTAAAATATCTGGGTGAAATCGTGCAGTTGATAACCAGTAAAAGGGCAAGTTAACAACACCAGACTGGAGAAGATGACAGCGTTTTTTTGCAGAACATATCATTCGTTTGGATGAACAGGGTATTAACTCATAATGTTCTTACCTGCAAAATTTCTTGCTCTTTCTCAGTAATAGCAAAATTGACAAAGTCAGGAAGTGAACAAAAACGTTATCAATAAACGTTAATCAATAGTTTCAAAGATATTATAAGAGAGGTTAACCAATTATTTACAGAAATGGAAATATATTGATTTGAAAACATCAAATTTGAGTTAATACTTGAGCTTTTTTGAGTTAATACCCTGTTCATCTGGACCGACGATATGAAGAAAGAAGACAAGATATAAATAATAACACTAACAATACAAGAAGAAAGCCATTTCGAAGGGAGCTAAACTAAGACACTATAATACAGTGATTAAAACGGAAAACCTGTATGCCTCCAAATGACAAGGAAAGCAGGACTCGGAGAAGCTGAGAAATTTGATAGGAAGTTCCTTCGAAGGTAATGGGTCCAAAGATCGTGGATGGGCAGTTAAGAGGAACGGAAGAACTTTACCAGGACAATGAAAGACTGATTGAGTCCATGAGAAAACGGATTTCTAAGAACAAATTCTATGGGCATTTAATTAGAATGGATGAGAAGAGACTAACAAAAAGGATTTTTAAAATACTTGACAGTAGACCTAAAGTGTCTGACAAATGGTTCAGGGAGGATCTCCAACAGGTTGGACTGAACTCGGAAGGCATGTCAAACCGAACAAAGTTTAGGTCAGTGATAGATTTCATTGACGAACCAAAAAGGAACAGTGGTTGATCAGAAGAAAGAAGACAGGATGCCAGAGAAAGAATGCAAAGATTTTGAGCTGCAAGGAAGGCTACCAGAAAGATGTAATTGTTGCCTAACGTGGTGTAATGTCCATATACGATAAAAATAATAATAATTAAAAAATGAAAATTTGTCAAGATTCGCCAAAAATAAATTAAAATAAAATGTCAAAATTGTCAAAATTAAACGGTTGAAATAAAATGTCAAAACTGTCTTGAATGTATCAAGCATGACAAATTTTCTTTTAAAACATAATGACAATATCGTTACGAAAATATTGACAAACTTGTAAAAATTAAATGTCAACGAACTTGTAAAAATTAAATGTCAACGTTATCTAAAATGTGACAAATTCGTCCAAAATTAGCTAAAATATTATTGAAATCTAAAAATTTGTCGAAATGTCCATATACGATAATAATAATGATAATTAAAAAATGAAAATATGTCAAGATTCGCCAAAAATAAATTAAAATAAAATGTCAAAATTGTCAAAATTAAACTGTTAAAATAAAATGTCAAAACTGTCTTGAATGTATCAAGCATGACAAATTTTCTGTTAAAACATAATGACAATATTGTTACGAAAATATTGACAAACTTGTAAAAATTAAATGTCAACGTTATCTAAAATGTGACAAATTCGTCCAAAATTAGCTAAAATATTATTGAAATCTAAAAATTTGTCGAAATGCGCCAACATTGTCAAATAAATCAAAATAAAATGTCACCACAAAACTGTCTTCAATGTATCAAGCATAACTAGTTAAACTTGTTGTTAAACCATAATGACAATATCATTCCAAAAATATTGACAAACTTGCAAAAATCAAATGCCAGTGTTGTGCCCAATGCGCCAAACTTATCAAAAATAAGTCAAAATAAAATCTCAAAACTGTCTTGAATGGCAAACTTGTTAAATCATAGTGACAATATCATTGCAAAAATATTGTCAAATTGTAAAAATGAAATGTCAACGTTGTCTAAAATGTGACAAATACGTCAAAAATTAGCTAAAATTTATCAAAATACAGTCGAACTTCCATAACTCAAACTTCTGTAACTCCAATTTTTCTATAACTCGAATATTTTTAGAAATCTATACGTTTAGATAGCATTTTACATATAAATTAACTTCCATAACTCCATTTTTCCTTAACTCGATTTTTTGCATAACTCGTAGTAAAAATTTGTACTATGGTAAAATTTTACATACAAAATAATCTCTATAACTCCAATTTTTTAACCGCAGCGTATTTTCCAAAATTTATGATTGCCTACCATAAACCGTCGATAGTGTCGATAGTGTAACCCTCGGGCAGATTACCAAACATTTTATTTTTCATATTTTATGATCGCCAAAAACTCGAATAAAGCAAACCAAAGAATTTACCAGCGGGTGTGCATTAGGAAGATTACGACAAGATATTATTCTCCAGAGAATCGGTAATCCAAAAGGAGACGATATATTCGGAGATCATCCACAAGGTGCTATATATTATGGAAAACAATTAAAAATTACTTACTTTTTCAAAAAATAATATATTAATTAAAATTATTTTGAATTAATTATAATTATATAACATCAGATAGAATTGGTGAAACCATCCTACGTTATAGATAATCATACAAACTTAAAACAAACGGAACACAGCCTGAATATATAAATATATTCAGCCTTTCCGGAGCCCTATAACAATTATTGAGTCTTTTCAGGACAACCAAAACAAATCTCACATGAACAAATTTTTGCAAATTTTTGTTTACAAATTATTGTTCAGGAAGCAAAGCTGTGCTGATGAGAGATAAATCTCGACACGCGTCCACAGATGGCTACCCACTTAAGGTATAAAACTATGTTATTTTTATGGTTTTTCTTGAGTGCCACGAAAGTGGACTGAAAGCTGTAGAGTAACTTACAAATTTCATGTGAGCTTTGTTTTGGTAGTCCTAAAAAGACTCAATAATTGTTGTAGAGGTCAAAAAAGGCTGAATATATTTATATATTCAGGCTGTGTTCCGAATAAATTGTGTTTAGTGTATTTTACACATTTTATAGTTATGTATTTCTATAACTCCAATTTTCAATAACTCCAATTTTTTCATGAACTGTGGCAATTCGACTTAGGGAAGTTCGGAAGTTGTATTTAAAAACTGAAAAAGTTTACTAAATCATATCAAAATTATGTTAAAATAAAATGTCAAAACTGTATATATACGTAACTGTATAATATATCAAGAATGTTAAACTTGTTAAAACAGCTCTAACAAAGCTAAAATGTTGACAAACTTAAATATTAACATTGCCTAAAATATGACATTTTCGACAAAAATAACTTAAAAATGTATCAAAATAATAATAAACAAAAAATTTGTCAAAATTGTCTAAAATGTGTCAAAAATATGTCAAAATTAAAAGTCAAAACTGTCTTAAATGTATCAAACATGTCAACCTTGTTAGAACAGGATGTCACCAATATTGCTAAGCTATTGACAAACTCGTCAAAATTAAATATCAACGTTGTCTGCAATACTACAAATTAGTTAAAAATTTATCAAAAAAAAAAGAAAATGAAAATTTTCTGGTCAAAACTATGTAATAAAAAAACAAAAAAACTGTCTCGAATGTATCAATCATGTTATATATGTGTGTATGCCTGTCAATAACATTGTTAAAATATTGACAAACTTGTTAAAATTAAATATCAACGTTGTTGTCACAAAATTGTCAAAACCAGGTTATGTTAGTTAATTTGTCAAAATATTATTAAAAACTGAAAATTTGTCAAACTGTGTCAAACTTATCACAAAAATGTCAAAACTGATTTGAATATTTCAAGCATGTCTACCTTTCTAAAACAGAAAGTCAACAATAATGCAAAAATAATGAACAGATTAAAATAAGGACAACTTACCGAAATTAAATGCAAAGGTTGTCTAAAACGTGAGAAACTTGTAAATAATAAATTAGAGTTGATCTAAATATTAATAAAAACCAAAAATTTGTCAAAATTATATAAAATCACTCAAACTTGACAAAAATATGTCAAAATAAAATGTCAAAACTGTTTTGAATGTATCAAACAAACTATAGTCCATTTTTTTTAAAGAATGCAGTACAGGAAAGATAGGGCTTATTTGACCTTGTTCTCTGTTCTCGGTGATTGGCTTAAATCGAGGAGAATTTCACACCGACGATATTTACTTCTCCATCTCAACCTCCTTTTCCTCTTTCTTGTCACATACATTTGCAGCTGTTAGTTGTCAATGTCTGCCGTGTCAACAGGGAATATGCATGAAATTTAAATTTGGTTCAAATATTTTTTTCCGAATCTTAATTGACCGGACATTTGAACTAAACCATTATTTTTGTAATTAATATCTTTTTAAATACTTAAAATTAATAAATAAAGGTGCAAATTAAGCGAGGGAAATTTAATTAACGTCCTTTTAATACAAAATTTAGACGGAGCAGATTTGTTATAATTAACGCCGATCTTGGTAGCGTCCTTTTAAAAAGACGGTAATGAAACTCTTTCAAAATTAATTCTGTAAAGTCTAAGTTAACAGACAGAGGAGGTTTGTTACAATTAACCTGGATCTTGCTAGCGTCCTGTTAAAAGGACGTTAATTAAGATCTCTGAAAATTAATTCTGTAAAGTCTGGATTAAAATATGGAGGAGATTTCTTATAGTTGAAGCAGATTTTGCTAGCGTCCTTTGAAAAAGACGGTAATAAAGCTCTTTCCAAATTAAATCTCTAAAGTATGGATTAAGAGACTGAGGAGATTTGTTATAGTTAATGCAGATTTTGCTAGCGTCCTTTTAAAAAGACGGTAATAAAACTTTCAAAATTAAATCTATAAAATGTGAGTAAAGAGACAAAGGAGGTTTACTAGAATTAACCTAGATCTTGCTAGCGACCTATTAAAAGGACGTTAAATTAAAATAAAAACGCATGTGACGTAACATCCTATATAAACAAGTCCGTATTTTTTACTGTCATTGCAGTCTTTTGGTTAGAAAATAAACGTAAAAAACGTCGAGTTAAAAATAAAAACAGCTGTAGTAAACAACGGACAGTGATCTTTGACGTCATCAACAGACCGCGCGAAAATAGCGGCGTTTGAACAGCTCAAAATTTTTCTCTATTTTAAATATTTTTTTAAACTTAATTACAGCATTTTGAAGCAGTATTCATATTTTTTACTAAGTTATAACGGTGTAAACAGTGAATTAAAAATATTAAAAAAAACATGCATATTCCTTATTCACAATTATCATCTTATCTGTTTGTATCATTTTGATTTTTTGCGTTTTTCTCCATTTATTTGTTTGTATTTTATTACTATTGCTGCCATTTGGAGTATTTAATCAATAATAATAAGATATTCAATGAAACTATTAATAAAAGAATTGAAAGTAGGAGATTACCACTACGATATCTTCAAATCTGTCAGTAGCTACAATTACACGGAAATCTTCTGTTACTCTTTGGCACACCCCGCTGAAGAAGCGTGGTGTGAGCCGTTCGCTGCGTCAAAGCAAGTAAAGGGAACGGTCAAGACCGATTTGTGTCAGGGGCTGAAGGCCAACAGATGTTATGAAAGAGTAAAGAAAATAAAGTTAGAATTTGTGTAATTACTACCTTAGAGTCCAAGATAAGAAGATCTTTGGATGAGGAACCGACGAGATCTTCTTATCTTGGACTCTATCGTAGTAATTACACAAATTCTAACTTTATTTTCTTTACTCTTTCATAACATCTGTTGGCCTTCAGCCCCTGACACAAATCGGTCTTGACCGTTCCCGTTATTTGCTTTGACGCAGCGAACGGCTCACACCACGCTTCTTCAGCGGGGTGTGCCAAAGAGTAACAGAAGATTTCCGTGTAATTGTAGCTACTGACAGATTTGAAGATATCGTAGTGGTAATCCTACTTTCAATTCTATTATTAATTTGGTTCAAACCATGACATCTCATTTTAAACTATTAATAAATTACCAATTTTATATTCAAGTAACTCTATTTGAATTTAGCGCCAAATTTTGTAACTATAGTTCATTTTTTTTAAGAATGCAGTACAGGGAAGATAGGGATTAATTGACCTTGTTCTCTGATTGGCTTAAATCGAGGAGAAGTTCACACCGTCGATATTTACTTCTCCATCTCTCTCTTTTCACATACATTGGCGTAGAATTTGGTGATATGTAATTAAATGAATATAATACTACGAATAATTTCTAAATATAATAGAACTTTAAATTATACTACGGCTAATAAGTACTATAAGTATATAATTTAATATTCAATTTTAAATTTAAAGATAAAAAAATTAATTAACTCCAAGTATATTTTTTGTCGTACGCCAATGCATGTTGAGCTTTTAGTTGTCAATGACTGCCGTGTCAATTCCTTAGAACATATACATAGTATAAGTTCTATGGTCAATTCACAATAGACCTTTCAACGGTTAGTTAGGCGCATGCGCGTCCGTCATGTTTAAAACGCGGGAATTTGAAAGTATCGGGAACATTTTGTTATTTTCATTGGTCATACGTCAAAAAGTGCCGGAAAAACATGGCGGAAATTGACACATGGGACAAAAAAAAATATGAAAAGGACTATTGGCAATATATGTCAAATCTTGACTAGGTTTGTCCAGTTTGTTCTAATCTTGTTATTATTACGAATAATTTCTGAAATTTTCAACAAAATCTGTTTGTCTGTTCGCTTTTTACAGGAAATAAATTCCTCGCCTTTCAAGAAAATCTTGTAAAACTAGTCAAGTTAATTTTTGTAAAGTTGTAATTTCGTCAATTTCCGGTTTGCAAATTTGAAACTTTCAGGGCATTAAAAGACACTTTCAAGAATGATTCCTGAAATTTTGATCAAAATCTGTTCGTCCGTTCGCTTTTTACAGAAAATAAATTCCGCGCCTTGCAAGAAAATTTTGTAAAACTAGTCAAGTTAATATTTGCAAAGTTGTAAGTTTTTCAGGGAATTAAAAGAGACTTTCAAGAATAATTCCTGAAATTTTGATCAAAATCTGTTCGTCCGTTCGCTTTTTACAGAAAATAAATTCCGCGCCTTGCATGAAAATCTTGTAAAAATAGTCAAGTTAATATTTGCAAAGTTGTAAGTTTTTCAGGGAATTAAAAGAGACTTTCAAGAATAATTCCTGAAATTTTGATCAAAATCTGTTCGTCCGTTCGCTTTTTACAGAAAATAAATTCCGCGCCTTGCATGAAAATCTTGTAAAACTAGTCAAGTTAATATTTGCAAAGTTGTAAGTTTTTCAGGGAATTAAAAGAGACTTTTAAGAATAATTCCTGAAATTTTGATAAAAATCCGTTCGTCGCTCACTTTTTCGTGTTCGTTTGCTTTTTACATATAAAAATTTAACCGTTTTAAGACCGTTAAGACTTTTAAGACCGTTTAAGCTTAGCATTAAATAGACCTGTTTACGGTTAGTTAGGCGCATGTGCGTCCGTCATGTTTAAAAGGCGGGAATTTGAAAGTTTCGGGTAACATTTTGTTATTTTCATTGGTTTTGCGTCAAAAAGTGCCCGAAAAACATGGCGGAAATTGGCACTTGCGCACAAAAAAAATCAGCTTTGAAAAGGTCTATTGTCATCTGATCTGTTTGTATCATTTAGATTTATTGCGTTTTTCTCCATTTATTTGTTTATATTTTATTACTATTGTTGCCATTTGGTGCATTTAATAGATATTCAATCACACCATTAATAAAGTCCCAATTTTATATTCAAGTAACTATATTTGTATTTAGCGCCAAATTTTGTAACTAGCTTGAACATTTGTCATAGTGTAAATCAGGTATCTAGTTACTGCATTCTTAAAAAATGGACTACAGATTGAACATTTGTTATGGTGTATATCAGGTTTTTAGTTACTGGATTCTTAAAAAAAATGTAATATAGTTAAAACAGCAATGTTGATAAATTGATTAAAAAAAAGTCAAAATTGACTAAAACGTATCATATATATGTCATAATAAAAGTAATAAGCAGTAATAAAATGTCAAAACTTTCTTGAATGTACCAAACACGTAATACTTAAAAAATTCATCAAGATATTAATGAATCTATAGTTTGGGTTAAGAAGAACATCTTTGTACATTTTCGTAGAAGAGATTTCTTGTAGTACATTTTTGCTCTGTAGTCATCTGGGAAATATTGGAAACTTGAGCAGGATTTCCATGAATTGTCGCCGATGGATGACAATGGACGTTATTTTCAGTGATTTGAGAAACTTGTACAGTATAGAGTAGGGATGTTGCGAATATTCACATCCGCATCCGGAATTGAGGAGCTTCCGCATCGATTTGCACGTCTGCATCCGCAATGTTCATGCGGATTTTATTTTCATATCAATCATTTCACTATAACGCAGAAGTAACTGCAAGCAATTCAGGACAGACTTTACACGAATTGTCACCAATGGATGACAATGGACAATGAACGTTATTTTCAGTGATTTGAGAATCTTGTACGGTATAGAGTAGGGATGTTGCGAATATTCGCATCCGCATCCGCAATTGCGGAGCTTCCGCATCGATTTGCACGTCTGCATCCGCAATGTTCATGCGGATTTTATTTTCATGTCAATCATTTCACTATAACGCAGAAGTAACTGCAAGCAATTCAGGACAGACTTTACACGAATTGTCGCCAATGGATGACAATGGACAATGAACGTTATTTTCAGTGATTTGAGAATCTTGTACAGTATAGAGTAGGGATGTTGCGAATATTCGCATCCGCATCCGCAATTGCGGAGCTTCCGCATCGATTTGCACGTCTGCATCCGCAATGTTCATGCGGATTTTATTTTCATTTCAATCATTTCACTATAACGCAGAAGTAACTGCAAGCAATACAGGACAGACTCAATCAACCTCATCTCAAAGTGTTCCAAGATTGTATAATGCGATGGAACGGTACATTTTACAAGTTCGAGCATATTTTTTTAATATAATGGATGCCCTCAAGTCACCTGAAGTCTACAGCACTGGCAGTGAGATTAATCCTATTTTGACAGAAGAGTGAAAAATCATTGAAAGTTGTTTTGAGTTATTGGAACTTTTTGAGGAAGCCACGCAGGAACTAAGCAGCTCTCATGCCCTGATGTCATCTGTAATTCCTATAATTCAAAAAATTTGATAACTGTTTACCAAGATCACAAGATTTTGATCCAATTCGACAGGTCGTCACGATTCTGAAAAGTGCACTTTCAACAAAGTTCTTCAATTTGGTAGAGAACAATTTATATATCATCGGCACCTAGTTCGACCCTCGCTATAAATAAGTTTTTTTAACCAGTGACTGAGGAGAAGGTTAAAGGAGACATTTTTATGATGAGAATGAGAAATAATGAAAATGAACGTTCTTTTAATAGACCTTTTAACGGTTAGTTAGGCGCATGCGCATCTGTCAAGTTTGAAAGGCGGAGTATGTAAGTTTCGGGCAAATATTAAGGTTATACGTCAAAAAGTTCGGGCAATTTTGACGTATAACAGGTGGAATTGACGCATGCGCACAAAAAAATTTCAACTATGAAAAGGTCTATTCTGTAGGGCTAAAAGAATGAGAATTAAATATTCCTCTGAAAAAGACACGGAACAACTAGGACCAGGTTTGGTCAGAAAACCACCCTCGATGTCGATCTTGCTATGATGTTGGATTCATCAAGTGAAGATGAGAGTCAAGAAACACCAGAAAATGGTAATGATGAATCTGTGCTAAAAAATGAATTAACCGTGTTAAAAGAGGGCCAATGTAGACGAGAATCCTCTTAAATGGTGCAGCGTTCTTCGCCAAAAATTCAAACTACAGTCGAACTTCACTAACTCGAACTTCTGTAACTCCAATTTTTCTATAACTCGAATATTTTTAGAAATTCATACGTTTAGATTGCATTTTACATATAAATTAACTTCCATAACTCGACTCGATTTTTTCCATAACTCGTAGAAAAAATTTGTACAATGGTAAAATTTGACGTTCAAAATAATCTCTATAACTCCAATTTTTTAACCGCCGCGTATTTTCCAAAACTTATGATGCCGGATATTCCTTACTATAAACCATCGATAGTGTATTCCTCTGGCAGATTACGAAACATTTATTTTTCATATTTTATGATCACCAAAAATTCGAATAAATCAAAACTTAGAATTTACCAGCGGGTGTGCTTTAGGAAGATTATTCTCCCGAGAATCGGTAATCGGTAAAGGAGACGATATAATCGAAGCTTACCCACAAGGTGCTATATATTATGCAAAACGAATTAAAAATTACTGACTTTTTCAAAAAATAATATATTAAAATATTTACTATTTTCTATCAAATCTTTGTCGATTTTGTGTCTAAGTTCTCTCTATTTTGTGTCTAAGTTTTGTCTATTTATACACACTGTACAATTCTAATTATTGTCTAGACAAAATTAAAATCTAAAATAAAAAATAAAAAACTAAAATCTGTGTGAAAAAAAAAGTCTAAATTTTTCTGTTTAAATTTTGTTTAAATGTCTAAATTTATTTAAAAAAATATAACTCATTATTTGTCTATTTTGTGTCTAAGATTACATCTTGGGGTATAAAGGCTGCGCTGTAGAGGTAGCACTTCTAAGTTTGAGACGGTCGCATCAAGAGTCGATGGTTTTAAACAATTGGTCCTCACAGGGCAGTCAGGTCTCACTTATGGCTCCACGTACCACACACTGGAATTTGCATCCGCCTGCAGGCTAAACTAAGTAAGGGCAGCGAGATATGGCGAGAAAACTAGTGTTGGACAGCAACAACATTAAAAGGAATTGGTCGCCTTTTCTAGATGTAGAAAGAAAAACGGCACCATATAACTGAGTTAAAGGCGCGACAAGGACTGTCTCAACGGTTTTAATACTGCGATGAGGAAGACAACAGGAAACCACCTCATTACGCTCTCCAGGAAAAATCATTATCATAACTGGAAAACCAAAAGCACAGGCCCTCAGTTTCTGGTAGGTCTTAAGTGATCAGAGGGTGCTAAGAATCTCCGGGCCAGTCTTGAAGAAGATTGCTACCTGAAACGCACAAAGTATGTTTCAATCTGGTAAAACCCACAACGTCTATTCTGTAGGGCTAAAAGAATGAGAATTAAATATTCTTCTGAAAAAGACAACTAGGACCAGGTTTGGTCAGAAAACCATCCTTCAATGGCGATCTTGCTATGATGTTGGATTCATCAAGTGAAGATGAGAGTCAAGAAACACCAGAAAATGGTAATGCTGAATATGGGCTAAAAAATGAATTAACCGTATTAAAAAAGGGCCAATGTAGACGAGAATCCTCTTAAATGCTGCAGCGTTTTCGCCAATAATTC
Source organism: Phosphuga atrata (assembly GCA_944588485.1). Taxonomy (NCBI): domain Eukaryota; kingdom Metazoa; phylum Arthropoda; class Insecta; order Coleoptera; family Silphidae; genus Phosphuga; species Phosphuga atrata. Next base: position 48,789,915 of record OX155904.1, read on the forward strand.
AAACTACAGTCGAACTTCCCTAACTCGAACTTCTGTAACTCCAATTTTTCTATAACTCGAATATTTTTAGAAATTCATACGTTTAGATAGCATTTTACATATAAATTAACTTCCATAACTCGACTCGATTTTTTCCATAACTCGTAGTAAAAATTTGTACAATGGTAAAATTTTACGTTCAAAATAATCTCTATAACACCAATTTTTTAACCGCCGCGTATTTTCCAAAACTTATGATGCCGGATATTGCCTACCATAAACCGTCGATAGTGTCTCCTATCCTCTGGCAGATTACGAAACATTTATTTTTCATATTTTATGATCACCAAAAACTCGAAAAAAGCCAAACTAAGAATTTACCAGCGGGTGTGCTTTAGGAAGATTACGACAGGATATAATTCTCCCGAGAATCGGTAAAAGAGACGATATAATCGAAGATCACCCACAAGGTGCTATATATTATGCAAACAATTAAAAATTACTGACTTTTTCAAAAAATAATATATTAATTCAAATTATTTTTAATTAATTTTAATTATATAAAATCATATTAATAATGTTATTTGATGTTATTTTACTCATTTTATTGTTATGTATTTCTATAACTCCAATTTTCTATAACTCCAATTTTTTTCATAAACTATGGCAATTCGACTTGAGGGAAGTTCGACTGTATTATTACTAATAGCACGCAGATTTTTATCGACACCACCAGCCAATGTTCCTAACGAACAATTGGTCAGTAGCGCGGCTTTAATTTCTGAACCTCTGCGTAACAGACTTGACTGCGAAAAGGCTTTTTTACTTTATTTTTAACTTTAATTACTAATAACTTGATGAAAATATTAAAAATTACTAATTTATTATTTTTCCACCCATATAGTTACGTATAAAATATCTTAAGATCCGCATCCGCGGTTGTGAGCCTTCAAATATCCGCATTCGCATCCGCGGATGTGAAAAAATCTGCATCCGCAACGTCCCTAGTGTAGAGAGCAATGATAGACTTGATATGTGTCAGAATACATAAGTTCACAGAATATGAGAATGCGGTATGCAAAAAATCCACCAAATGTTCGTTAATTTCAGTTAAATCCTTGTTTAAAGTTATGTTTAGATTGCTGTTTGCCAGATAGGGGGAGGACATGGCTAGTAAAAGCTTGGTCCAAGAATGGCCCACCTAATAAAAGAACCCACATGGGTTAGAAGGTGACTATGCGGGACAAAGAAGGAGGTTGAACAATTTAACTTATTAGTGTGTAAAATAGAAAAAAAATGGTAGGGAAAGGCTACAACTACAAGAAAAGATACAACTACAGTATAATCTCGGTAATTCGGCCGTTGGTTAATCGGACGACACGTTCAGTAACCCGGCGGTCTGGAGACCGCTCGCGCTCCTCCCTCCCACCAATCTTTCTGATAATCCAGCGGTTTCCTGGTCGCATATGTATCGGATTATCGAGATTATATATACGAGATTATACTAGATGTATTTCCATTAATCCATAACTCATCTTGTTCTTCTTTCTATTTCCGTAACTAATTCCTATTTATATCATTATACTTCCTACTTACGTAACTAAAATCACAAACCTTGTCCTTTTGTGAAAACGCATTTTTTGCAACTTTCAAATCGTAGATTGTAGATTCAAATCGTAACAAACAACAATAAAACTTCCAGATGTGACGAGATGTTTTAATTTTATCAAATAAGCTACGACTCCCACATTACCTTTCACATCATCCCTGTATATAAATTTGTTTTGATCGCTCGGTATTTATTTTTTAAGACTACTTAAGAAGACTAATTATTGATTTCATCCCGCGTGCTTGGCGGAGCGACTAAACACGCCCCGAAAACGCGCGAATATTTGTTGTTTTTTTTTTCGAAAAAATAATACAAATTTTACAAAAAAAAAATTATATAATATGGCAAAAAATAGGGCGAAATGCTCAAAAAAAAATTCTCTCGTACACAAAACTCAAAAAAAAAAACTTTATACAATATAATAAACCACAGCAAAGAAAAAAATACTTTTTAAACCTAAGTTTAAACTTAAAAAATACCCTAAAAATATTGTTTTTTTTTTAATGATTACTGTTGCCTATCTAGATTGCGTCACTTATCATATACACAGGAAATAAATAAACAAACATAAAATAATTATAATTAAAATAATAATTAGACAAAAAGAAAATGAGGATCAAATTCACTAGCTTCTAGACAATACTCTTGTTGATTTATTACATGTTTCGGTGGGGTTTTCCTCGGCGACGCAAACGCAACACGACAAGCTTTCTTCGTCTAAATCACAAATTACGCGTCATTTTTTTTTCATTCAGACAAACGTTTTAGACAAAGCAAAACGCGGGAAAACCTAATAAGTATCCGATGAGATCAAAAAAATCGTAAAAATAAAATACCAAAATACATTTTTTGACATTTTGAACATAAGATTCGTAAAAAAAACAATAAACAAAAAATGCAAATATATATAAAAAGTACATACTTCGTGTCTTATATTTTGTCTAAATTTTCCTCTCTGTTATTGTCTAAACAACAAACCATCATTATTTAATAGATAAACTATTGTCTGTATATTTTGTGTCTACAATCATAAGTTTTGTCTATAATTTTTTAACACAATTTTACTGTCACAAAAATTTAACTGTCACATTAAGAAATGTCAGTTTTTTTCACAACTTCAATGCTCAGTTTTTGCCTATTTTTAAAATGATGGTTTATTTAATTTCTGTCTATGTTTTGTCAAAATTGTCTAAAATCAAACTGTCATAAACAAACAGTTCTTGTTTAGTTGTTTAAATAAATTTGATTATATAAAATAGTACATAAATATGAAAAAATGCATATTTTGACACTCTATTATTGTCTACACATCAAATCATCATTTTGTTAAACAGATTTTCAAAATCATTGTTTGTATATTTTCTGTATACAATCATAAGATTTGTCTATAATTTATTAAACACAATTATTCTGTTAACAAAATTAAACTGTCACATTAAGAAATGTGAGTTTTTTCACAACTTCAATGTTCAGTTTTTGTCTATTTTTACAATGATAATTTGTCTAATTTCTGTCTATGTATTGTCAGAATTGTCTAAAATCAAACTGTCACCAACAAACAGTTCTTGTTAAGTTGTTTAAAAAAATTTGTTTATATAAAATTGTACATATATATGAAAAAATACATATTTTGTCTTATATTTTGACTCTCTATTATTGTCTAAACATCAAACCATCATTTTGTTAAACAGATTTTCAAAACCATTGTTTGTATATTTTCTGTCTACAATCATAAGTTTTGTCTATAATTTATTAAACACAATTTTCAATTATTCTTTCAATAGTAAACTGTCACATTAAGAAATGTCAGTTTTTTCACAACTTCAATGTTCAGTTTTTGCCTATTTTTACAATGATAATTTGTCTAATTTTAGTCTATGTTCTGTCAAAATTGTCAAAAATCAAACTGTCACAAACAAACAGTTCTTCTTTATTTGTCTAAATAAATTTGTTTATATAAAATTGTACATATATATGAAAAAGTACATAATTTGTGTTATGTTTTGTCTAATTTATCCTCTCTATTATTGTTTAAACAAACGTGAAACCATCATTTTTAACAGACTTCAAAACCATTGTCTATTTTGTGTCTACAATCATAAGCAATCTCTAATCATAAGTTTGCTCTATTATTTATTGAATTTATAAAATTAAACAGTCACAGACACAAACATTTTTTGTTTAGTTCTGTTTAAAGAATTGCATTTGTTCATAAAGTGCAACGATTTGTTTCAATTGTTTACTTCCCATTTATTGTCTAAACAAAATTAAACAAACACAATTTTTGTCCACTTTTGTTTTAAAGCCGTAACATATTGTTTGTCTATTTTATGTCCAATAGTACATTTTGTTTATTTATCCACACAATTCTCAAGTATCCTTAATTCTCAGTAACAAAATTAAACTGTCACATTAAGAAATGTTAGTTGTTTCGCTACATCAACGTTCAGTTTTTGCCTATTTTTGCAATGATAGTTTGTCAAATTTGTGTCCATGTTCTATCTATATCGTCTAAAATCAAACTGTCACAAACAAACAGTTCTTGTTTAGTTGTGTTTAAATAAATTTGTTTGACTATGCTGTGTCTAAGATTATTTTTTGTCTTGGATTGTTTCGAAAAAACAACAAAAAACACTTTTGTTGCAAAAATGAAACAATTTTCTATATATTTTGTGTCTAAGTTTCTATTTTGTGCCAAGTTGTGTGTATTTTGTGTTCAAAATTTGTATATATGGCATGTACAACTTTTATCTATTTTGTGTCTAAATAAAAGTTAAATATTTTTTTATCTTCATATCATCTCAATTATTGTCTAAACAAATTCGAAAAACCACAACCAAAGTAGTTTTTATCTAGTTTTCTTAAAAAAAAAATTATCTGCACAATTAGCTATGCGCAAATTTAAATTATTGCCTAAACAAAAGTTCAATGTTGTTTTGCCTTCGATTGTTTCCCAATTGCTGTGTAACCAAAATAATAGGGCAAACATAAATTATTTTTATCTAGTTATTTAAAATCTAGATATTTAAAAAACTTCTAGTTTATTTAAAAAACGAAACATTGTCTCTATATTTTGCATCTAAAGACAAAAGTCTATTTTGTGTGTAATAAATATTATATATAATAATATTATATATAATATAATATAATAAATATTATTAAGTTAAATATTGTTTCGCCTTACCGATCGTTTCTGAATTATTGTCTAGGCGAATTGAAAACGACTAAGAAAGTAGTTTTTGTCTAGATTGTTAAAAAAATTAAGTTTTGGCTATTTTCTATCAAATCTTAGTCGATTTTGTGTCTAAGTTCTGTATGTTTTGTGTCTAAGTTTTGTCTATTTATACACATTGTACAATTCTAATTATTGTCTAGACAAAATTAAACTAAAATCTGTGTGAAACAAATAGTCTAAATTTGTATTTCTTTAAATTTTGTTTAAATGTCTAAATTTATTTAAAAAATATAACTCATTATTTGTCCATTTTGTGTCTAAGATTACACCTTGGGGTATAAAGGCTGCGCTGTAGAGGTAGCACCTCTAAGTTTGAGACGGTCGCATCAAGAGTCGTAGACTGCAGATGGTTTTAAACAATTGGTCCTCACAGGGCAGTCAGGTCTCGCTTATGGCTCCACGTACCACACACAGAATTTGTATCCGCCTGCAGGCTAAACTAAGTAAGGGCAGCGAGATATGGCGAGAAAACTAGTGTTGGGCAGCAACAACACTAAAAGGAATTGGTCGCCTTTTCTAGATGTAGAAAGAAAAACGGCACCATATAACTGAGTTAAAGGCGCGACAAGGACTGTCTCAACGGTTTTAATACTGCGATGAGGAAGACAACAGGAAATGCCTCATTGCTACTGCGATGAGGAAGACAACAGGAAACCACCTCATTACGCTCCCCAGGAAAAATCATTATCATAACTGGAAAACCAAAAGCGCAGGTCCTCAGTTTCTGGTAGGTCTTAAGTGATCAGAGGGTGCTAAGAATCTCCGGGCCAGTCTTGAAGAAGATTGCTACCTGAAACGCACAAAGTATGTTTCAATCTGGTAAAACCCACAACGCCATCAAAGAGATGAAAATAATGAATATACAAATTTTAGGGATCAGCGAAATAAATCACTACAATGGCGTGGCCCTTATAGTAAATACACAGGTACAAAAAACGGTAAAATCTTTTGTCCCGGATTCTGATAGTGTACCATTTTTACAGCTCAATTCCAAGCCATTCAATGTCAACATCATCCAGATATATGAACCAACGAGCGATCACTCAGACGAAGCTGATGAAGCATTTTACGAACAACTACAAACCGCCCTAAATCTCACTAAAAAAATTAGAAATTAACATTGTCATGGGTGATTTTAATGCAAAGATTGGTAGCGGTGCGAGAGAAGAGATAGTTGGTAAATATGGATTGGGTATTGCAAATGAACCGATTATTCCAGTTTTATCAAGAAATGGGATTTGTTGTCTCCACTTTCTTCAACACTTTCTTTAAGCTTCCATCAAGACGCCTGTTGCACTTGGACTTCTAACACCCATGAGTCAGAGAGGATTGTCAGAAACCAAGTAGACTTTCTATTGATAGATAAACGTTACAGAAATTGCATTAAATCTGCAAAAACTAACCTTGGCGCAGACATAAATTCCGACCACAATCCGCTTGTAGCAAATATTCAGTTAACTCTAAAAAGGTGTACAGTAAAAGGAAACGGCCCTTAACTGGAACTGACAAAACTGCACAACCCAGAAACACTAGCTGAGTTCAGAAACGAACTAAATTGTGGACTAAACAAATTAAACGCTGTGGAGAAATTCGAAGCAGAGACTATTTGGACCAACATCAAGAAAGCTTTCACAAATGCAAGCTTGAAATTATCTTCAAACAATACTAAGATCAAAAATAAAGCTTGGATGACTTTCTTTATTTGAATATGAAAATGAATGAAATTCTTTATTTAATGGAAGAGACACGCTTGAAAAAAGTCATCCGGAATATCACCAGATGAATCGTGAAATGAAGAACAAAATTAGAATGGTCAAAGAAAATTGGTTTAACGAGCAATTTCACGAAATCGAAGATCTGGAGGATAAATATGACACTTTTAATTTGCAAAAGAAAATTAAGGAAGCGGCTGGTGTATACAAACCTCGACAAACTGGCATTCTCTTGAAGTGATGATAAAATAATTCTTGACGTTAACGACAGAGTAGAACAGTAGTGTAGCTATAACAAAAACCTTGTTCATGATGAAAGATCGAACACTCCTGAACAATATACACGCGAAGGGCTTGATATAGCTAAGGAAAAAGTCCAGCATGCAGCCCCGCTGTCAAAAAATAGAAAAACTGCAGGTCCTGGTGGAATTTACTTGGAAGTCATTAAAATCCTAAAGAATGAGGAGTCTCTCGACGGGATAGTGAAGCTTATTAATATGCTCTACAGATCGGGCGTCATTCCTTCCGACTGGCTTCAATCAACATTTATAACGCTTCCAAAGAAGAGCACGGCAAAAAGATGTAGCGATTAGCGGCTTATCAGCTTAGATACAAGAGAATATATGCAAAATGCGAGTACTTTATGGGCGAATCTCAGTTCGGTTTTGGTAACGAATTTGGCACAAGAGAGGCGCTGTTTAGTATCCAAGTGTTGGTTCAGAGGTGCAGGGGAGTGTCTATTCCTGCTTATGCATGTTTCATGGACTACGAAAAGGCTTTTGACAGGGTGGAGCATGAAAAGCTTATGAAGGCCTAGACGATAGAGACCTCAAAATAATTGGAAATCTTTACTGGAACCAAATTGCACAAATTAAGGTAGATCAACAGATGTTTGGCGAAGTTCGAATCAAAAGGCGTGTCCTACAGACTTGCACCATTTTACTTTTTAACATTTACTCAAACAAAATATTCTAAGATGCCTTGAAAAGCTGCCCTGAAGGAATTTCCTTTAATGGCGTAAACATAAATAACCTTAGGTACACTGACGACACCGTTATAATCGCGGACTCGTTGGAGGGTCTTCATATTATACTTGACCAGGTGGCAACCAATAATGCAGAATTTGGATTAAATTTAAACACCAAAAAAACCAAATGGATAATCATTAATAAGAATCAGATTGGACGAGGTATTCTACTGGTACGGAACCATCAAATCGAATGCGTTCAGTCATAGAAATATCTCGGATGCCAGGTCAACGAAAACTGGGATAATATGCAGGAGGTGCGTGCCCGAATTGAACAATCCAGAGCACCATTTGAAAAAAAAACATTTTAAAAATGAAGTCCGTGTTGTGTTGCCGAAGTCTGTCTCTCCGTTCGCACTCGAGTACTACGTTGCTACGTCTTCAGTATTCGCTTTTATGAAATTGAGACGTGGACTCTAACAGACGCCTTGTATAAAAAGCTAGAAGCTTTCGAAATGTGAACGTTTCGACAGATATTGAGAATATCGTGGATGGACAGTGTGCGCAATGCGGATGTACTTACATGAATGCCAAAAGATCTCGAAGTCATGCGCACACTTAAAAGACGAAAGCTGGAATACTTTGGATACATTCTCAGAAACGAAAAATACAGACTTCTCAAATATTAATAGAAGGAAGGATCGAAAGCAAAAAAGGACCCGGGCGTCGAAGAATATCGTGGCTGAAGAATTTGCGACAATGGTATGGTGGGACTTCGACAAGCCGCTTTAGAAAGCGACCTACAAAGCGCTAATGATTGCCAACCTTCGAAGAAGGGCACTTATAGAAGAAGATTATGTTGACTATGTGTCCACCCTGCACTATTAAGAATTCCCTCACTGCCACCCTGTACCACCGATAAAACTAATGCCTAAACAAACTTGTCACAAACAATTTTTGTCTAGTTTTCTATAAAACATGAAATCCATTGTTTGTTCACAGTTTGTCCATTTTGAGTCTAAAATCATACGTTTTGTCTGCATTGTCTATACTGAAACTGCCAGACAGTTTTTGTCTAGTTCTATTTAAAAAAATAAATCTATTGAATTGTCTATGTCATGTCTAATGATATATTTTATCTCTTTTGCCTAAAATGAAACAAACACATTGCAACAAACAGAAATATTTTTTGACTAGCTTGCTTTAACTACGCTATTTTTGTCTAAAATGCTTCTAAGATTTAATAATATTTTCTTTTATGTTTTTATATTTTCTTTGTTTATTTCGCAATAGTTGTCCAAACATTTATTTGTCTATTGCATGTCCAAGATCACATTTCATCTGCTATATATCATTAGCATGTGAACAAAATTAAAACCTCACTTTTTGTCTATTTTTATTTTAACTAAAATGAAACCCATTGTTGTCTATTATGTTTACACGATTAAGTCGCCTAAAAACAACTATTGTGAATGCAAATGGCTATTGACTAGTTTCATCTGTAATAAATTCAACCCATTATATGTCTATTTGTGTCTAAAATTTGTGTCTTTTCTATTAATCTACTTAAAACAATTCTCATTGTTGTCTAAACCAAATAAAAATGTTGATCTATTGTTAATATATTTAGTGGTTTGTCTATTTAGTGTCTATTAAATGATTTGTAACATTTCGTTTTGTCTATTTGTCCATTGCACTCGATTCTCAATAAATAAAGAAAATGATAAATATAATCAGTTTTTGTCTAATTGTTTAAATAGTCCTTGTCTAATTGTTTAAATACTGTTTGTCTAATTGTTTAAATACTCTTTATCTAATTGTTTAAATACTATTTGTCTAATTGTTTAAATACTACTCTTTGTCTATTTCAAATTCATTTTGTCTATTTAATCAGTCCGCATCACTTTCAAATATTGTCTAAAAACAAACAAAAAACTGTAAAACAAAATATAACTCAAAATATAAGTCATATAACTACATGTCAAACAAAATAATGTCATATAACTATCTTTTATCAGTGTTACCTTTTGCTTTGTCTAAAACTAATATGGCACGTACTGTCTATATTTAGACAATTATATCTACATCTCACTACCTATTTTTGTATTGAGATAATATTATTATATTAAACATCGACATTTGCTTTAATTTAACCGTAAAATTGTCAAAAACAGTTTAAATTGCCAATATTAATGTCATATATATATACCTGTCAACCTGTATAACTGTCAACTGATAATGGTTAAAAATGTCATAAACCGAAAAATGTAATAGTTATAATTAGACAATGATCATTTTAAGACAATATACAGTGATTCAACAGCATTCATTAATGGCACAGTTTCAGACACATGTAAATAACTAGGTTATAAACTAGGATATTAGTAATATTAAGACAAATATGGACAAACACGTTTTTAAACACATAAAATAATTAAATAAAATTGTGTAATTTTAGTTAAATTTTGCTAAAAAAGTGTTTAATTATAAACAACATTGACATGTTTTTTAGACAAATTCTAAACTAAACTTTTAAAAAATTCTAAACTAAAATATAATTAGTATATTAAAAAACGAGTCCAGTAAGCGCGATTTTGCTGCACGCGTCCATGTTTTTCTAATGGACGAATTGCGAAAAACGCCATATGAACGACGTTTTTATAGTTTTTTTATTTTATTTTGCGCCCTTTTATGCCATTTCTAAATAAAAAAATCGCCGATACATATTGAGAAAATTGTATCGCACTCGGCGAGCCATAACCGCACGCATATGAGTGCTGTTATGAGTCCATTACAGACACAAAATAGAAAAACTACTTTTGCTATTGTGCGCCCTTTTATGCCATTTCTAAATAAAAAAATCGCCGATACATATTGAGAAAATTGTATCGCATTCGGCGAGCCATTAACGAAACCATATGAGTGCTTTAATGACTTTCATTATAGACGCAAAATATAAAAATAATTATACGCAACAAATTTACGTTTGTCACATTTGACAATAACACTGTTCTTCAAACCTCAATTGCAATTGTCAATGTCAAACTGTCATTATGATTTTTTAATACTGCATATTCGCATGCATGCAATACTGCATTTTCTAACAATTTGAGATTTGAATTATTTTTGATAAAAAAAATGACATTCCTTAAATCTTAATATTCCACATTTGTCAACTATTAACGGCAAGACTAACATTGACACTAATACTGCGACAAAATTGTCATGTAACTACCACGAACAATTTAATACTGAATTATATTGACATTTCACATTTCCCTAAAAAAAAATTAGACAACATTCTTCTTATAGAATTGTCTAAGTTGTCTAAATAAGCAAACACAAGAGTAGGGAAAGATGATTCGTTCTGGACCCTCCATCTCCACTTTCGGTCCTCCACCTCGACTTCCGGCCCTCCACCTCCACTAACGGTCCTCCATCTTTTAATCAGCTTTAATCAGCTTTAATCAGCTTTTAAACAGCTTTAATACACTACAAGGGTATGAGATCTATGTTACAGGATGTCCCCACGCTACAGGTATAATCATTTTTGATCAAGCGGAGATGGAGGGTTCAGAACGAATTATCTTTCCCTACTCACAAGGAATAAAACTAGCAGTCTATTCAAATCTTAATGAGATCTAGTCAGCTTTGGCTCATAAAATACTTAGACAAACAATTGTCAAAGACACATTAATTTTGACAAGGTCACAATTTAGACACTGCCGCATGTTTGACACAATGACAATTGTTTGACATTTAGTCTTAAAATAAATGAAAAAAAGCAGTCTATTGATTATGAGATCTAATTGGCTTTGGTTTACTATCTAAAAAAATAAAATCGATACACAGTTGTTAGACAAATGAGGAATTGCTGTTGTCTAAAACCTATGACATAATGGTTGCTTTTTTATACGAATTTTTACATTGTTGTAGACTATAATTACGAGTGACAGAGTTTTTTTAAACAAAAAGTTGTGTCTAAAATTTATTTCAGCGTAATTTAGACAATCAAGAAAAATTTCGCAGCATAAATAATTACGTTGATAATTAAACGTTCATGATTAAATTTCAATGATTGTCTAAAGATGTCCATTTGGGGTAAAAAAAAACTTTGTGTCTAAATTGTGTTTCGGCATATTTTAGACAATCAATCATAGTTACGCAACTTTCATAATAACGTTGATACATGTTTGTCTATAATTACGATTTTAGACAAATTACTTTATCTACAGCAGTATTTTTGTCTGATTTTCCTTGAAAAATTAAGTCCCAGGAATTTAAAAAATCACAACTTTAATTAATTCATTTTTTGTATAATACACACACAAATTAGACAGCATTGATGTAGACAATATAAATAAATCAAACAGTAAACTTGATATCATTTTTTATAAGTTGCAAATTTATTATTATTAGACAAAAGTCTAGATAAATAGTTTGCATAAATCAAAACGTGTGTATAAGTGAAATTTAGACAAATCTTCTCGTGGAATATAGAGGGGTTTTTAGACAATTGTCAAATAACCTGTTCCAATATTCGAATATAAATGAAAAAAATATGTATTATAAGACAAGATATAAGTAAATTTTGTGCGATTTAAGTAAATTTGTCTAGTAATTTTAGACACAACATTCAATCTTAAATCTAACATACAGATGAGATAATACTTGATTGTAAAAAATATAAAAATTTGTAGGGCCTTGAGATAATTGTTAAAGGAACTGATGCAGTTTTAGACAAACTGTATATAAAACATATGTAACTTGTCTTACAAAGTGTGTAATTGTGTTTATTATAGCCTGGTGGGTTGATGTCTATTTTACAGACAAATGTCACTATAACATGACACCTAACATAATTTTTCCAGAACGGTCTAATTTCAAAATATAGACAAAACGTCAGATATAACTAGACTGACATAAGAAAATTTGTCTATTTTTATAAAATTTAAAAGAATTTGTTCAATTAAGTCGATTTCAAATTCTTAAATTTTAGACAAATGTAAAGGTAGAGTAATACAACGCAGACAAAAAACCTATCAGTTTAGGCAATTATAATAATAAAAAATATATAAACGAATTTGGTTTTAAGAATTTTTTCCAGTTCTAGACAATATATATGTAAATTTAGTTATATGAGACCTGAATGAATCTGCTTGAAACACAGTTATTAGACAAATGAGTAATTGATATTGTCTAAAACCTAACATAAAGGTTGCTTTTTTATACGAAGTTTTACATTGTTGTAGACAATAATTACGAGTGACAGAGTTTTTTTAAACAATAATTTGTGTCTAAATTTAATTTCAGCGTTTAAGACAATCAAGAAAATTTCAAGAAAAGATAAATAATTACGTTGATAACTAAACGTTCATGATTAAATTTCAATGATTGTCTAAAGATGTCCATCTTGTCTAAAAAAACTAATAATTTGTGTCTAAATTGAGTTTCGGAATATTTTAGACAATCAATCATAGTTACTTTCATAATTAACGTTGATAATTACATTTTCATAATTGAATGCGGAACAAAATTATGAAATAAATGCAACAATATTGTCTTAAGATATTTTAAACAATGAATCAAAAACATATATGTCATATTGTGTAAGAATATAATTTCCGCAAAATATAGACAATGTATAAACGACGAGTTTTTAAACAATAGTTTGTGTCTAAATTTTATTACAGCGTATTTTAGACAATCAATGAAAATTCCGCAACATAAATAATTACGTTGACAATTAAAACTTTAGGTTTAAATTTCAATGATTGTCTAAAGATGTCCACTTGGTCTTGATCCACTTATTGTGTAACTTGATCCATATTGTGTAAGAATATAATTTCCACAAAATATAGACAATGTATAAAAAAGAGCAATTAGATTGGCATTATTTTTTGATACATGTTTGTCTATAATTACGATTTTAGACAAATTATTTTAAATTATTTTAAAAAAATACTTCATCTACAGCAGTTTTTTGTCTGATTTTTGTTGAAATTTAAACAAGTGTTAGAAATTAAACAAAATCTCAATTTAAAAACCTAAAATTAATTATTTTTTTGTATAATATAGACACAAATTAGACAGCATTGATTTAGACAATATAAATAAATCGAAAAATAAACTTTATATATTTTTTTTAAGTTGCAAACTTATTATTATTAGACAAAAGTCTAGATAAATAGTTTACATAAATCAAAACTTGCGTATAAGTGAAATTTAGACAAATCTTTTAGTGGAATAAAGAGGGGTTTTTAGACAATTGTTAAATAAACTGTTCCAAAATTACAATATAAATGAAAAAAATATGTATTATAAGACAATATATAAGTAAATTTTGTGCGCTTTAAGTGAATTTGTCTAGTAATTTTAGACAAAACTTCCAATCTTAAATCTAAGATAAAGGTGAGATAATACTTGGTTGTAAAATATAGATAAATTTGTAGGGCTTTCAGATAACTGTTAAATGAACTGAAACAGTTTTAGACAAAATGTATGTAAAATATTTAAACTTGTTTAACTTGTCTAACAAAGTGCCTACTAATTGCGTCTATTATAGACTGTTGGATTGATGTCTATTTTACAGACAAATGTCACTATAACATGGCACCTAACATAATTTTGACAGAACGGTCTAGTTTTTAAAATATAGACAAAACGTCAAATATAACTAGAGACTGACAAAAGAAAATTTGTCTATTTTTATAAAATCTAAATGAATTTGTTCAGTTAAGTCGATTTCAAAGGCTCAAATTTTAGACAAATGTAAAGGTAGACTAATACAATGTAGACAAATCTACCAGTTTAGACATTTGCGATATAAACAAATCTGGTTTAAAAAAAATCCAGTTTTAAACAATACATAAGTAAATTTATTTATATGAGACCTGCTTGATGAATAATGAATCTGCTTGAAACACAGTTGTTAGACAAATGTGTAATTGTTGTTGTCTAAAACCTATAACATAATGGTTGCTTTTTATAAGAAGTTTTACTTAGTTGTAGACAATAATTACGAGTGACAATTTTTTTGAACAATAATTTGTGTCTAAATTTTATAGTATTTTAGACAATCAATGAAAATTTCGCAACATAAATAATTACGTTAATAATTAAACGTTAATGATTAAATTTCAATGATTGTCTAAAGATGTACATTTGTGTTTGGGCATATTTTAGACAATCAATCATAGTTAAGCAACTTTCATAATAACGTTGATAATTACATTTTCAAAATTAAATTTAAATGATTATTTAAAAATGTGAAACAAAATTGTGAAATAAATGAAACAATATTGTCTAAGATATTTTAGACAATCAATAAAAAACATATATAACGTTATAATGTGAAATATAATTTCCACAAAATATAGACAATGTATAAATAAAGAGCAATTAGATTGGCATTATTATTCGATACATGTTTGTCTATAATTGAGATTTTAGACAAATTACTTTATCTACAGCAGTATTCTTTTATCTGATTTTAGTTGAAATTTAAACAAGTGTTGAAATTTAAACAAAATCTCAACTTAAATTAATTCACTTTTTTTATAATATAGACACAAATTAGACAGCATTGATTTAGACAATATAAATAAATCGTACAGTAAACTTGATATCATTTTTTTTAAGTTGCAAACTTATTATTAGACAAAAAACTAGATAAAAGTTATGTAAAGTCAGTTTATGTAAATTAAAACTTGTGTATAAGTGAAATTTAGACAAATCTTTTAGTGGAATAAAGAGGGGTTTTAAATTTTGTGCGATTTAAGTGAATTTGTCTAGTAATTTTAGACAAAACTTCCAATCTTAAATCTAACATAAAGGTGAGATAATACTTGGTTGTAAAATATAGATAAATTTGTAGGGCTTTGAGATAACTGTTAAATGAACTGTAGTTTTAGACAAAATGTATGTGAAATATATGTAACTCGTTTTACAAAGTGTCTACTAATTGTGTCTATTACAGACTGGTGGATTGATCTATTTTACAGACTAATGTCACTATAACATGACACCTAACATAGTTTTGACAGAACGGTCTAGTTTTAAAATATAGACAAAACGTCAAATATAACTAGAGACTGATATAAGAAAATTTGTCAATTTTTATAAAATTTAAATGAATTTGTTTAATTTAATCAATTTCAAGTGCTTAAATTATAGACAAATGTAAAGGTAAACTACTACATTGTAAACAAATCCATCAGTTTAGGCAATTGCGATATAAACGAATCTGGTTTCAATATTTTTTTCCAGTTTTAGACAATACATAAATAAATTTATTTATGAGACCTGAATGAATCTGCTTGAAACACAATTGTTAGAAAAATGAGTAATTACTGTTGTCTAAACTCTGACATAATGGTTGCGTTTTTATAAGTTTTACATAGTTGTAGACAATAACTACGAATGACTGTTTTTTTAAACAATAATTTCTCTAAATTTTATTACAGCGTAATTTAGAAAATCAATGAAAATTTCGCAACATAAATAATTACGGTGATAATTAAACGTTGATCATTAAATTTCAATTATTGTCTAAAGATATCCATTTGGTGTAAAAAAAACTTTAATGATTCGTTTCTAAACTCTGTTTCTGCATATTTTAGACAATCAATCATTGTTACGCAACTTTCATAATAACGTTAATATAATTTTCAAAATTAAATTTAAATTATTATTATTATTATATAAAAATATGAAACAAAATTATGAAATAAATGCAAAAATATTGTTTAAATATTTTAAACAATCAATCAAAAACATATATCGTAATGTGTGAATATAATTACCACATATACATACCATACCATACCATATACCCACATACCATAATGTGTAAGAATATAATTACCACATATACATACCATACCATACCATATACTCACATACCATAATGTGTAAGAATATAATTACCACAAAATATAGAGAATGTATAAAGAGCAATTAAATTGGCATAACTACTCGATACATATTTGTCTATAATTACGATTTTAGACAAATTACTTTATCTACAGCAGTTTTTTATATTTTTTACAACCAAGTATTATCTAAAACTTCCAATTTTAAATCTAAAATAAAGGTGAGATAATACTTGGTTGTATAATATAGATAAATTTGTAGGGCTTTGAGATAATTGTTAAATGAACTGATGCAGTTTTAGACAAAATGTATATAAAATATATGTAACTTGTCTTACAAAGTGTCTACTAATTGTGTTTATTATAGACTGGTGGGTTGATGTCTATTTTACAGACAAATGTCACTATAACATGACACCTAACATAATTTTGACAGAAAGGTCTAGTTTTAAAATATAGACAAAACGTCAGATATAACTAGAGACTAACATAAGAAAAATTGTCTATTTTTATAAAACTCAAATGAATTTGTTTAATTAAGTCGATTTCAAATGCTTAAATTTTAGACAAATGTAAACGTAGAGTAATACAATGTAGAGGTTTGCCTGTGTACAGGTTTGTCTGCACAGGTTTGCCTTGTGCAGACAAATTTGCCACAAGACACGTTATTTTACACGTGATTTTTTCATGTTATTTTAGACTTGTAAGATTTAATTGGTAGACTTGATAGACTTCTAAATTTATAAGATTGTAGTAAATTTGTCTAATTTTTGTAAATCTGCATGGTAATCATGTCTATTTCAAACATACTGTTATCTAGATATCTCAAATTCAGACAATTATAGATTTGAGAAATTTTGAAGGTTTTAGACAATACATGAAATGTATGTGATGTTAATCCAGTCATAGACAATATGTCGTTTAAGACTTGCCAATTTGTCTAATTTTTGTAAGATTGTTGCAAATCTGCATGGTAATTGTGTCCATTTCCAACAGACTGTTATCTAGATAACTCAAATTCAGACAACTATAGATTGAGGAATTTTGAAATTTTTAGACAATATATGAAATCTCTGCGATGTAACTAATCTAGTTATAGACAATATGTCGTTTGAGACTTCCGAATTTGTCTAATTTTTGTAAGATTTATGCAAATCTGCATGGTAATCGTGTCTATTTCAAACAGAGTTATCTAGAAATCTGAAATTCAGACAATTAAAGATTTGAGGAATTTTGAAGTTTTTAGACAATAGATGAAATGTCTGTCAAGTAACTAATCTAGTCATAGACAATATGTCGTTTAAGACTTGCGAATTTGTCTAATTTTTGTAAGATTCATGCAAATCTGCATGGCAATCATGTCTATTTCAAACAGACTGTTATCTAGATATCTCAAATTCAGACAATCGTATATTTGAGAAATTTTGAAGTTTTTAGACAAAATATGAAATGTCTGTGATGTAACTAATCTAGTCATAGACAATACGTCGTATTAGAATTTGTCTAATTTTTGTAAGATTCGTGCAAATCTGCATGGCAATCGTGTCTATTTCAAACAGACTGTTATAGACACTAGTAGTCATAGACAATTCGTCGTATTAGAATTTTTCTAATTTTTGTAAGATTCGTGCAAATCTGCATGGCAATCGTGTCTATTTCAAACAGACTGTTATAGACACTAGTAGTCATAGACAATTCGTCGTATTAGAATTTTTCTAATTTTTGTAAGATTCGTGCAAATCTGCATGGCAATCGTGTCTATTTCAAACAGACTGTTATCTAGAAATCTCAAATTCAGACAATTAGATTTGAGAAATTTTAAAGTTTTAGACAATATATGAAATGTATGCGATGTAACTAAAATAGTCATAGACACTATGTCGTTTTAGACATGCGAATTTGTCTAATTTTTGTAAGATTTATGCAAATCCGCATGGTAATCGTGTCTATTTCAAACAGACTGTTATCTATAAATCTAAAATTCAGACAATTATGGATTTCAGTAATTTTGAAGTTTCAGACAGTATATGAAATGGATGTTATGTAACTAATCTAGTCACAGACAATATGTCGTTTAAGACTTGCGAAATTGTCTAATTCTTGTAAGATTTATGCAAATCTGCATGGCAATCGTGTCTATTTCAAACAGACTGTTATCTAGAAGACTAAAATTCAGACAATTATAGATTGAGAAATTTTGAAGTTTTTAGACAAAATAGGAAATGTCTGTGATGTAACTAATCTGGTCATTGACAATATGTCGTTTTAGATTTGCAAATTTGTCTAATGTTTGTAAGATTTGTGCAAATCTGCATGGTAATCGTGTCTATTTCAAACAGACTGTTATCTATAAATCTGAAATTCAGACAATTATAGATTTGAGTAATTTTAAAGTTTTAGACAATATATGAAATGTATGCGATGTAACTAAAATAGTCATAGACACTATGTCGTTTTAGACATGCGAATTTGTCTAATTTTTGTAAGATTTATGCAAATCCGCATGGTAATCGTGTCTATTTCAAACAGACTGTTATCTATAAATCTAAAATTCAGACAATTATGGATTTCAGTAATTTTGAAGTTTCAGACAGTATATGAAATGGATGTTATGTAACTAATCTAGTCACAGACAATATGTCGTTTAAGACTTGCGAAATTGTCTAATTCTTGTAAGATTAAGCAAATCTGCATGGCAATCGTGTCTATTTCAAACAGACTGTTATCTAGAAGACTAAAATTCAGACAATTATAGATTGAGAAATTTTGAAGTTTTTAGACAAAATAGGAAATGTCTGTGATGTAACTAATCTGGTCATTGACAATATGTCGTTTTAGATTTGCAAATTTGTCTAATGTTTGTAAGATTTGTGCAAATCTGCATGGTAATCGTGTCTATTTCAAACAGACTGTTATCTATAAATCTGAAATTCAGACAATTATAGGTTTGAGTAATTTTAAAGTTTTAGACAATATATGAAATGTATGCGATGTAACTAAAATAGTCATAGACAATATGTCGTTTTAGACATGCGAATTTGTCTAATTTTTGTAAGATTTATGCAAATCTGCATGGTAATCGTGTCTATTTCAAACAGACTGTTATCTATAAATCTGAAATTCAGACAATTATGGATTTGAGTAATTTTGAAGTTTCAGACAGTATATGAAATGGATGTTATGTAACTAATCTAGTCACAGACAATATGTCGTTTAAGACTTGCGAAATTGTCTAATTCTTGTAAGATTTATGCAAATCTGCATGGCAATCGTGTCTATTTCAAACAGACTGTTATCTAGAAGACTAAAATTCAGACAATTATAGATTGAGAAATTTTGAAGTTTTTAGACAAAATAGGAAATGTCTGTGATGTAACTAATCTGGTCATTGACAATATGTCGTTTTAGATTTGCGAATTTGTCTAATGTTTGTAAGATTGGTGGAAATCTGCATGGTAATCGTGTCTATTTCAAACATACTGTTATCTAGATATCTCAAATTCAGACAATTATAGACTGAGGAATTTTGAAATTTTTAGACTATATATGAAATCTCTGCGATGTAACTAATCTAGTCATAGACAATATGTCGTTTAAGACTTCTGAATTTGTCTATTTTTGTAAGATTTGTGCAAATCCGCATGGTAATCGTGTCTATTTCAAACATACTGTTATCTATAAATCTGAAATTCAGACAATTATGGATTTGAGTAATTTTGAAGTTTCAGACAGTATATGAAATGGATGTTATGTAACTAATCTAGTCATAGACAATAAGTCGTTTAAGACTTGCGAATTTGTCTAATTTTTGTAAGATTCGTGCAAATCTGCATGGCAATCGTGTCTATTTCAAACAGACTGTTATAGACACTACTAGTCATAGACAATTCGTCGTATTAGAATTTGTCTAATTTTTGTAAGATTCGTGCAAATCTGCATGGCAATCGTGTCTATTTCAAACAGACTGTTATCTAGAAATCTCAAATTCAGACAATTAGATTTGAGAAATTTTGAAGTTTTTAGACAAAATATGAAATGTCTGTGATGTAACTAATCTGGTCATAGACAACATGTCGTTTTAGACTTGCGAATTTGTCTAATTTTTGGTAAGATTTGTGCAAATATGCATGGTAATCGTGTCTATTTCAAACAGACTGTTATCTATAAATCTGAAATTCAGACAATTATAGATTTGAGTAATTTCAAAGTTTTAGACAATATATGAAATGTATGCGATGTAACTAAAATAGTCATAGACAATATGTCGTTTTAGACATGCGAATTTGTCTAATTTTTGTAAGATTTATGGAAATCCGCATGGTAATCGTGTCTATTTCAAACAGACTGTTATCTATAAATCTGAAATTCAGACAATTATGGATTTGAGTAATTTTGAAGTTTCAGACAGTATATGAAATGGATGTTATGTAACTAATCTAGTCACATACAATATGTCGTTTAAGACTTGCGAATTTGTCTAATTCTTGTAAGATTTATGCAAATCTGCATGGCAATCGTGTCTATTTCAAACAGACTGTTATCTAGAAGACTAAAATTCAGACAATTATAGATTGAGAAATTTTGAAGTTTTTAGACAAAATAGGAAATGTCTGTGATGTAACTAATCTGGTCATTGACAATATGTCGTTTTAGATTTGCGAATTTGTCTAATGTTTGTAAGATTGGTGGAAATCTGCATGGTAATCGTGTCTATTTCAAACATACTGTTATCTAGATATCTCAAATTCAGACAATTATAGACTGAGGAATTTTGAAATTTTTAGACAATATATGAAATCTCTGCGATGTAACTAATCTAGTCATAGACAATATGTCGTTTGAGACTTCTGAATTTGTCTATTTTTGTAAGACTTGTGCAAATCCGCATGGTAATCGTGTCTATTTCAAACAGACTGGTATCTAGAAATCTCAAATTCAGACAATTATAGATTTGATAAATTTTGAAGTTTTTTAGACAAAATATGAAAAGTCTGTGATGTAACTAATCTGGTCAAAGACAATATGTCGTTCTAGACTTGCGAATTTGTCTAATTTTTGTAAGATTGGTGCAAATCTGCATGGTAAACGTGTCTATTTTAAAACATACTGTTATCTAGATATTTCAAATTCAGACAATTATAGATTGAGGAATTTTGAAATTTTTAGACAATATATGAAATCTCTACGATGTAACTAATCTAGTCATAGACAACATGTCGTTTCAGACTTCCGAATTTGTCTAATTTTTGTAAGATTAATGCAAATCTGCATGTTAATCGTGTCTATTTCAAAAAGACTGTTATCTAGATATCTCCAATTTTGACAATAATAGTTTTGACAAATTTTGAAGTTTTTAGACAATAGATGAAATGTCTGTCATTTAACTATTCTAGTCATAGACAATATGTCGTTTTCGACTTGAGAATTTGTCTAATTTTTTTAAGATTTATGCAAATCTGCATGGTAATCGTGTCTATTTCAAACTGACTGTTATCTATAAATCTGAAATTCAGACAATTATAGATTTGAGTAATTTTAAAGTTTTAGACAATATATGAAATGCATGCGATGTAACTAAAATAGTCATAGACAATATGTCGTTTTAGACATGCGAATTTGTCTAATTTTTGTAAGATTTATGCAAATCCGCATGGTAATCGTGTCTATTTCAAACAGACTGTTATCTATAAATCTGAAATTCAGACAATTATGGATTTGAGTAATTTTGAAGTTTCAGACAGTATATGAAATGGATGTTATGTAACTAATCTAGTCACAGACAATATGTCGTTTAAGACTTGCGAAATTGTCTAATTCTTGTAAGATTTATGCAAATCTGCATGGCAATCGTGTCTATTTCAAACAGACTGTTATCTAGAAGACTAAAATTCAGACAATTATAGATTGAGAAATTTTGAAGTTTTTAGACAAAATAGGAAATGTCTGTGATGTAACTAATCTGGTCATTGACAATATGTCGTTTTAGATTTGCGAATTTGTCTAATGTTTGTAAGATTGGTGGAAATCTGCATGGTAATCGTGTCTATTTCAAACATACTGTTATCTAGATATCTCAAATTCAGACAATTAAAGACTGAGGAATTTTGAAATTTTTAGACAATATATGAAATCTCTGCGATGTAACTAATCTAGTCATAGACAATATGTCGTTTAAGACTTCTGAATTTGTCTATTTTTGTAAGATTTGTGCAAATCCGCATGGTAATCGTGTCTATTTCAAACAGACTGTTATCTATAAATCTGAAATTCAGACAATTATGGATTTGAGTAATTTTGAAGTTTCAGACAGTTTATGAAATGGATGTTATGTAACTAATCTAGTCACAGACAATAAGTCGTTTAAGACTTGCGAATTTGTCTAATTTTTGTAAGATTCGTGCAAATCTGCATGGCAATCGTGTCTATTTCAAACAGACTGTTATAGACACTACTAGTCATAGACAATACGTCGTATTAGAATTTGTCTAATTTTTGTAAGATTCGTGCAAATCTGCATGGCAATCGTGTCTATTTCAAACAGACTGTTATCTAGAAATCTCAAATTCAGACAATTAGATTTGAGAAATTTTGAAGTTTTTAGACAAAATATGAAATGTCTGTGATGTAACTAATCTGGTCATAGACAACATGTCGTTTTAGACTTGCGAATTTGTCTAATTTTTGGTAAGATTTGTGCAAATCTGCATGGTAATCGTGTCTATTTCAAACAGACTGTTATCTATAAATCTGAAATTCAGACAATTATAGATTTGAGTAATTTTAAAGTTTTAGACAATATATGAAATGTATGCGATGTAACTAAAATAGTCATAGACAATATGTCGTTTTAGACATGCGAATTTGTCTAATTTTTGTAAGATTTATGCAAATCCGCATGGTAATCGTGTCTATTTCAAACAGACTGTTATCTATAAATCTGAAATTCAGACAATTATGGATTTGAGTAATTTTGAAGTTTCAGACAGTATATGAAATGGATGTTATGTAACTAATCTAGTCACAGACAATATGTCGTTTAAGACTTGCGAAATTGTCTACTTCTTGTAAGATTTATGCAAATCTGCATGGCAATCGTGTCTATTTCAAACAGACTGTTATCTAGAAGACTAAAATTCAGACAATTATAGATTGAGAAATTTTGAAGTTTTTAGACAAAATAGGAAATGTCTGTGATGTAACTAATCTGGTCATTGACAATATGTCGTTTTAGATTTGCGAATTTGTCTAATGTTTGTAAGATTGGTGGAAATCTGCATGGTAATCGTGTCTATTTCAAACATACTGTTATCTAGATATCTCAAATTCAGACAATTATAGATTGAGGAATTTTGAAATTTTTAGACAATATATGAAATCTCTGCGATGTAACTAATCTAGTCATAGACAATATGTCGTTTGAGACTTCTGAATTTGTCTATTTTTGTAAGATTTGTACAAATCCGCATGGTAATCGTGTCTATTTCAAACAGACTAGTATCTAGAAATCTCAAATTCAGACAATTATAGATTTGATAAATTTTGAAGTTTTTTAGACAAAATATGAAAAGTCTGTGATGTAACTAATCTGGTCAAAGACAATATGTCGTTCTAGACTTGCGAATTTGTCTAATTTTTGTAAGATTGGTGCAAATCTGCATGGTAAACGTTCTATTTCAAACATACTGTTATCTAGATATTTCAAATTCAGACAATTATAGATTGAGGAATTTTGAAATTTTTAGACAATATATGAAATCTCTACGATGTAACTAATCTAGTCATAGACAACATGTCGTTTCAGACTTCCGAATTTGTCTAATTTTTGTAAGATTAATGCAAATCTGCATGGTAATCGTGTCTATTTCAAAAAGACTGTTATCTAGATATCTCAAATTTTGACAATAATAGTTTTGACAAATTTTGAAGTTTTTAGACAATAGATGAAATGTCTGTCATTTAACTATTCTAGTCATAGACAATATGTCGTTTTCGACTTGAGAATTTGACTAATTTTTTTAAGATTTATGCAAATCTGCATGGTAGACGTGTCTTTTTCAAACAGACTGTTATCTAGATATCCAAAATTTTGACAATAATAGTTTTGACAAATTTTGAAGTTTTCAGACAATAGATTAAATGTCTGTCATGTAACTAATCTAGTCATAGACAATATGTCGTCTAAGACTTGCCGATTTGTCTAATTTTTGTGAGAATCATACATATTTGTCTAGAAATCGACTTTACTTCTAAAAAACTGTTATCTAGATATCTCAAGACAAGTATAGATTTGACATTTACAATTTGACAAATATTGAGATATTTTATTTTTAAGTTTTTAGACAATATATGAAGTTCGACCTGCACTTTTGTCTTTTTACGAGATTGAACAAATTTATTTAGAAATGATGTCTATTTTTCAACAGTCTGATATGAAAAATTTAGACAAATGTTACAACAGATTTGAGATTTACAAATAAACAATGGTTTAACATTTGATTATAGACCTTTTACGGTTATGCGCATGCGCGTCCGCCATGTTTAAAAGGCGGGAATATGAAAGTTTCTAGCACATTTTGTTATTTTCACTGGTTATAAGTCAAAAAGCGCCCGAAGCACATGGCGGAAATTAACGCATACACACAAAAAAATTTCAACTATGAAATTATAATCTTGAGTAAAATGCTAATTAGGGTTATATATCTATAGAAAACGTCTATAATGTAAGTCTATAATGTAATATAAAGGTCTATAATATAAGTATAGATTTACTATACTTACATTTGTCTAAATTTGAGAACGTGAAATATAGACAAATATTTCTAGTTTTTAGACAGTGTACGTAAAACATTTCCTTGTGTGTAATTCATCAAGTTTTAAACAGTAGATTTTATATCTTTTGTCTATTTAAAACTAAGTTGGGTTGATTATTTAGAAATGTTTATCTCAAACAGTTTGATTTCAAAATTTTAGACAAATGTAATAGATTTAACAATAAACGAAAACTTGACTCGAATCGGCCAAGCACTAAAATATAGACAAATTTGTCACGTTTTTAGACAATGACGTTATCTAGTTCGAGATGTATTGTTTGTTTATGAAATAATTCACAGAGTTTTAGACAATATATAAGTATTTTTGGATGAGATTTTAATGAATTTGTCTGTTTGAGACAATGGTCAAGCACTAAAATATAGACAAATTTGTCACGTTTTTAGACAATGAAGTTATATAATTGCAGATGTATTATTCGTTTATGAAATAATTCATAGAGTTTTAGACAATATATAAGTATTTTTGGATGAGATTTGAATGAAATTGTCTCTTTGAGACAATGGTCAATCACTAAAATATAGACAAATTTTTCACGTTTTTATACAATGAAGTTATCAAGTAGCAGATGTATTATTCGTTTATGAAATAATTCATAGAGTTTTAGACAATATATAAGTATTTTTGGATGAGATTTGAATGAATTTGTCTGCTTGAGACAATGGTTATTCAGTCTAGTTGCCTTAGTTTCTAGTTGCCTCTGACTAGGTAACTTAAATAATTAACATTAACAATAATCATAATAATAAAAAAAATAAACTAAAAATAAAGCAGTCGTTTGGGTTTTTAAATCATAAAAAAAAAACTCAAAAATTAAAGTTTGTCGTGATGTTTGCGCCCCGAGACCTAAATTAAATATATCTATTTATATATAAAAAAAAATCTTGTAAATCTTGTCAAGTAAAAAAAAGAAATTTTTTTTTCTACAAAAAAAAATTTTTTTTTCAAAATTTTCTTTTTTTGTGTTGTGTTGTTGGTTTTTATTGGGGGGGCTTCTTACTTGAGTTTTGAGACGCCCAGTTGGGGTAACTTGTAGTGCACAATGTGATAGGGAGGGCCGATGGGGCTGGTGTTGCCTGGCGAGCCAAACGAGTTGGAGAGGGACGACATGGACGGGGACATGCCCGCACCTGAGCACGCCCGGCCCCTTTTCCGGCGGGGCAGAATGCCCTTGCGCGCCATGTAGAACCTTATCGTCGAGATGGGGATGTTGAACTGGTCGCTGACTGTTTGGAACGTCTGGCCGCGGGTTATGCACTCGGCCGCCCTGCGCAGCTCCTCGTCTGATCTTCGCACGCGTCTACTCGTCGATCCTGCAAACATTCACAATATGTACACCTGTGGTTAATACCCAGCTAACTTGTTACAAAGTTTAGACTAGAAAACTACTTTTGAACTAAACGAACTTACAATTAGCTCTACTACGAATTATACATTATGTTGCTAAATCTGCTCAATTATCTCATCTTAGTAATTTTGGCGTTGGAGGTATGGATTATATGTCAGCAAAAGGCAAATGGGATTAGACAAAACTGGAGCATTAAGCTCCAAAAAAAGATTAGCATTCGCTAAACAAAATTTCAGTTCTCTCCCCCTCTCACTCTCTGTCTCAAAAACAAGGCAGACAAGACAAGAAAGACAAGATTAGACAGACAAGACTAGATAGATCACACTAATCTTATCTAGCTCTGTGTCCGGTCTTGTCTAGCCTTGACTAGTTTTATCTAGTCTTACCCAGTCTTGTCCATTTTTGTCTAGTCTTGTGCAGTCTTTTCTAATCTTGTCCAGTCTTGTTTAGTCTTATTTGGTTTTATTTGGTCTTATTTGGTTATGTATGGTCAGGTCTGGATTTGGCTCGGCTTGTCTGGTCCTGTTTGATCTTATCTAGTCTTGTCCACACTTGACAAGTCTTGTTCAATACAATCTAATGCTATCAAGTCTGGTAGAATGAAGTCTGAGAGAACTTGATAGCATTAGATTGTATTCAACAAGACTTGTCAAGAGTGGACAAGACTAGATAAGATCGGACAGGACCAGACTAGCCGAGCCAAATCCAGACCTTACCATACATAACCAAATAAGACCAAATAAAACCAAATAAGACTAAACAAGACTGGACAAGATTAGAAAAGACTGCACAAGACTAGACAAGACTGGACATGATTGGGCAAGACTGAACAATACTAGACAAAAATGGACAAGACTGGGTAAGACTAGACAAAACTAGTCAAGGCTAGACAAGACCGGACACAGAGCTAAACAAGATTAGTATGATCTATTTAGTCTTGTCTGTCTAGTCTTGTCTGTCTAGTCTTGTCTGTCTAGTCTTGTCTGTCTAGTCTTGTCTGTCTAGTCTTGTCTGTCTAGTCTTGTCTGTCTAGTCTTGTCTGTCTAGTCTTGTCTGTCTAGTCTTGTCTGTCTAGTCTTGTCTGTCTAGTCTTGTCTGTCTAGTCTTGTCTGTCTAGTCTTGTCTGTCTAGTCTTGTCTGTCTAGTCTTGTCTGTCTAGTCTTGTCTGTCTAGTCTTGTCTGTCTAGTCTTGTCTGTCTAGTCTTGTCTTTCTTGCCTTGTCTGCCTTGTTTTTGAGGGATAGAGTGAGAGGGAGAGAGAGAGAGAGAGAGGAACTATACAGAACAAGACATAACGACGATAGCACAAAAAGTGCTAAAAAAGGAAACCAGGGCCAAAATGAATCAGGCATGGCAGATCGAATGTCAGTCGTCAAACAAGGATCAATGGACGAGAATATAGATCCCTGACGTCGAGAAATGGGCCTTACGTAGACACGGGGAGTCAAATTTTCGCCTTACCCAGGTATTGACCGGGTAATGATGTTTTAGGGGCTACCTATATCTCAGAGCAACACACAACGAACTAGTTTCGAATGCCCCGGATGGATACCCGAGAGAGAAAGCTGGGAAAGTAGTACAACCTTATATGCTATAGGCAGTGGCGGATTTCTAAATAGGCTAGCTAGGCTATAGCCTACGGCGGCAAATTTTTGTAAGCGGAAAATTTTAAAAGATACAAATTTTTCAAAACAGAATTTTTAAAAATTTTTTGAAAATACAAAAATAGATTTTTTCTTCACCAAGAATCTTGCCAAAATAGTTCCGCAATCACCGATTTATATTGAAGAGCCTGAAAATCTTGCCATACCTAGTACATCAAAAGAAACAGAAACTAATGTCAATTTTGCTTTGTGAGAAAATGAAAATCCTACAGTTAATCACGTTGAACGAGAAGAAAAAGATAAACCAATTTTATCAGAAATATTGTCTCTGTATCAAGTTTTTATATTGGAGTAGATGCTGCAAAGTGGGTAGTTAATGATGAGTTGATAGATTTTGTTGCGCGAAATGGTTATTCTCAAAACGCGGATTCTAATTTTGAGAAATCAAAATGAATCTGCAAAGACCAAACACGCTTTTTGAATTCAACAATTTTTAAACGGGTGCTTCAGAATGGAGAAGTTTCAACACAAGATTTCAGTTCTCTCTCCCTCTCACTCTCTCTCTCAAAAACAAGGCAGACAAGACAAGAAAGACAAGATTAGACAGACAAGACTAGATAGATCACACTAATCTTATCTAGCTCTGTGTCCGGTCTTGTCTAGCCTTGACTAGTTTTGTCTAGTCTTACCCAGTCTTGTCCATTTTTGTCTAGTATTGTCCAGTCTTGCCCAATCATGTCCAGTCTTGTCTAGTCTTGTGCAGTCTTTTCTAATCTTGTCCAGTCTTGTTTAGTCTTATTTGGTTTTATTTGGTCTTATTTGGTTATGTATGGTCAGGTCTGGATTTGGCTCGGCTTGTCTGGTCCTGTCCGATCCTATCTAGTCTTGTCCACACTTGACAAGTCTTGTTGAATACAATCTAATGCTATCAAGTCTGGTAGAATGAAGTCTGAGAGAACTTGATAGCATTAGATTGTATTCAACAAGACTTGTCAAGAGTGGATAAGACTAGATAAGATCAGACAGGACCAGACCAACCGAGCCAAATCCAGATCTGACCATACATAACCAAATAAGACCAAATAAAACCATATAAGACTAAACAAGACTGGACAAGATTAGAAAAGCCTGCACAAGACTAGACAAGACTGGACATGTTTGGGCAAGACTGGACAATACTAGACAAAAATGGACAAGACTGGGTAAGACTAGACAAAACTAGTCAAGGCTAGACAAGACCGGACACAGAGCTAGACAAGATTAGTGTGATCTATTTAGTCTTGTCTGTCTAGTCTTGTCTTTCTTGCCTTGTCTGCCTTGTTTTTGAGGGAGAGAGTGAGAGGGAGAGAGAGAGAGAGGAACTATACAGAACAAGACATAACGACGATAGCACAAATTGCCAGGAAAAAGGAAACCAGGGCCAAAATGATTCAGGCATGGCAGATCGAATGTCAGTCGTCAAACAAGGATCAATAGACGAGAATATAGATCCCTGACTTCGAGAAATGGGCCTTACGTAGACATGGGGAGTCAAATTTTCGCCTTACCCAGGTATTGACCGGGTAATGATTTTTAGGGGCTACCTATATCTCAGAGCAACACACAACGAACTATTTTCGAATGCCCCGGATGGATACCCGAGAGAGAAAGCTGGGAAAGTAGTACAACCTTATATGCTATAGGCAGTGGCGGATTTCTAAATAGGCTAGCTAGGCTATAGCCTACGGCGGCAAATTTTCGTAGGCGGCAAATTTTTGTAAGCGGAAAATTTTAAAAGATACAAATTTTTCAAAACAGAATTTTTAAAAAAACTTTTGAAAATACAAAAATTGATTTTTTCTTCACCAAGAATCTTGCCAAAATAGTTCCGCAATCACCGATTTCTTTTGAAGAGCCTGAAAAACTTGCCATACCTAGTACATCAAAAGAAACAGAAACTAATGTCAATTTTGCTTTGTGAGAAAATGAAAATGCTACAGTTAATCACGTTGAACGAGAAGAAAAAGATAAACCAATTTTATCAGAAATGTTGCCTCTGTATCAAGTTTTTATATTGGACGTAGATCCTGCAAAGTGGGTAAGACCAAACA
Organism: Phosphuga atrata; assembly: GCA_944588485.1. Classification (NCBI taxonomy): domain Eukaryota; kingdom Metazoa; phylum Arthropoda; class Insecta; order Coleoptera; family Silphidae; genus Phosphuga; species Phosphuga atrata. The sequence continues at coordinate 48,820,160 of OX155904.1, forward strand.
CGCTTTTTGAGTTCAACAATTTTTAAACGGGTGCTTCAGAATGGAGAAGTTTCAAATCGACAATGGATAATCAACTCTGAATCAAATGGAAGTATTTATTGTGGGCCTTGTTTGTTATCTAAATTGGGTTCATCTTTTCGCACGGATAAAGGATTTAATGATTGGAAAACTTAAAAGAATGCGTAACACAACACGAACGATCAATAAATCACAAAAATCTGTGGTTGCTCTGAGGGCAAGGATTTCAAGTAAGAATTTGATTAATTATTAAATGCAGAAATTTATCTAACAAAAAAATATTGGACGCAAGTTCTAAAACGCGTTGTCGCATCGTCAAAAACTTATTAAGTCGTAATCTTCCCTTAAAGGCCGAATCCCATATGCGCAACACTCAGCTACGCGACGTCGTGCGACAGCGCCAGTCAAGTAGTGATTACATTGTTTTAAATGGGCACGTCGCGTAGTTGTCGCGTAGCCATAGTGAGAACGTGCCCATTTAAAACAATGTAATCATTATTTGACAAGCGATGTCGCGTGGCTGAGTGTCGCGTATATGAGAATCGGCCTTAAGAGGTTCTAATGAAGTTGTAGGATCATGTCATAATGGTAAATTTTTAATGGCTGTAGAACTTTTAGCCGAATCTGATCTATTCTTGAAGGAACATCTCAGAAAATATTGAAGACCGGGTAGCGGTAGAACGAATTATTTTTCGTCCACAAGGTACGAAGAAATAGTTCATTTTATGGCTCAAAAGTGCACAGAAGTAATATCTACCAAAATAAAAGCGGCGAAATATTTTTCTATAATTGTTGATTCCACACCAAACATCGCACATGTAGATCTGTGAATTGTTCTGAGATATGTGCCCATAATTATGAAAGTGGTCTAAGTCAAAATTAAAAAACCAGATTAATCCAAGACAGAATTAAAAATGTCAACAAGTTGGCGGAATTTATACCATGTGCACCCCATTCTCTTAATTTAGTTGGAACTGCGGCGGCTAGTTGCTGTAATGAATCCACCTACATTTTTCATTTTTGCAAGCAATTTATGACTTTTTTCGGCATCAACGATGCGTTGAGAAAAACTGCAAAACAGCAATGTACTCATAGCGTCAAAGAGGATCTCGACTACAAGATGGTCATGCAGAGATGATGCCTGCAAAAGTTTATTAATGTCTTGGAAAGAAATTCATGATATTCTAAAATCAATTTCAAACGACAGTTCTGAGAAAACGGTTAGAAAGAAGCAGCATAACCCTGCAAGAAATTGACAAAATTTGAAACTTCGTTCATAAACGTTCGTATTTTAAATTGTATCAACATAGTGAGTCAAAAACTACCACAGGAAGATACAGACATTGGATTGGTTATCGATTTATACAAACCTTTATTTTCAAGTATTTCATCTTCCCGCGAGAACTTTACAACGTATGAAGAAGAGGCCAAGGCGCTTGTTGGTACTCTAAACTACACTGCAAGCGAAAACCGAACCAAATAAAGAAAGCGACATTTTGATGAAACCAACGATAATGAAGTCCTGTTTGGCGCTCAGGATAGTTTTAAAATAAACGTATTTTTTACAATCGTCGATCGATTAATCTCAGAACTAATCTCGAGAAATTGAAATCGAGAAAATATAAGCATTTAAATTATGTGAAGTTTATTCACAAGATGTTTCAGATGATCTAGTTGAAGAGATTTTGCACTTCAAAGAGTATTTGGTATTGGATGATAAAAAACATATAAATATCAACACTTGTGTAATTGGATTACTGGATCAAAATCTGATTGATATTTTTCCTAATATTGATATAATTTTAAGAATATGCAAATTTATTGGTTTCAGCAATTGTTTAGCGGAACGTTCGTTCTCTTGTTTAAAACGAATTAAAGCATATTTACGATCAAAGATGTCCGATAGCAGATTAAGCGATTTAGCAGTTTTATCAATTATTGAATCTGATATTGCAAATTCGATTTAATTTGATTTTTTATTTAGTTGAATATTTATAAAATATGTTATTTTATTTAAGTTTTATATTTTGTTGAAATGAAGTTTTTATTGCATTTTATTTGAGTTTAATAAACGTTTGTACTATTTTCGTATTTTGTATTTTATTAATTATTTTTGCTATATTTGCACGTTTATCATTAAAAGCTTAATTTTAAAGTACTTGTAAATATCGTGACCTTGAAATTTCGAAAAACGCGCTTTTTTTTGTCGCTGAGCTCACATTTGATATTTTCTAAAATATATTAAGCGGCAATATAAATTAGCCTATAGGCGGCAAATTTGTAAATCCGCCACTGGTTATAGGACTAGTCGACCAAGTGATAAACTCAGAGGACGCCTGGACTGCAACAACGAACATAATCCAAGACATTATGTCCATGAAAGAGCAGGAAGAATCGAAAAGACCACATGACGAAATCAAGAGGGAAACTGCAAATATCTGAACCCCTAATCACTAGACGTGGAATGTAGATGTAAGGGAAAAATAAATACACCGACATCTTGAAGTTATGCGTGGGGCAGTTCCAAGATGTTCGGTAAGTTTCCAGGGCGGCTCTTGACAAGTTAACTCAACGGTGCTTGTTACGTCCCCACAAAAAAAGCCTTGTCTGTCTAGTCTCCTATGTCTAGTCTTGTCTGTCCGTCTAGTCTTGTCTGTCTAGTCTTGTCTGTCTAGTCTTGTCTGTCTAGTCTTGTCTGTCTAGTCTTGTCTGTCTAGTCTTGTCTGTCTAGTCTTGTCTGTCTAGTCTTGTCTGTCTAGTCTTGTCTGTCTAGTCTTGTCTGTCTAGTCTTGTCTGTCTAGTCTTGTCTGTCTAGTCTTGTCTGTCTAGTCTTGTCTGTCTAGTCTTGTCTGTCTAGTCTTGTCTGTCTAGTCTTGTCTGTCTAGTCTTGTCTGTCTAGTCTTGTCTGTCTAGTCTTGTCTGTCTAGTCTTGTCTGTCTAGTCTTGTCTGTCTAGTCTTGTCTGTCTAGTCTTGTCTGTCTAGTCTTGTCTGTCTAGTCTTGTCTGTCTAGTCTTGTCTGTCTAGTCTTGTCTGTCTAGTCTTGTCTGTCTAGTCTTGTCTGTCTAGTCTTGTCTGTCTAGTCTTGTCTGTCTAGTCTTGTCTGTCTAGTCTTGTCTGTCTAGTCTTGTCTGTCTAGTCTTGTCTGTCTAGTCTTGTCTGTCTAGTCTTGTCTGTCTAGTCTTGTCTGTCTAGTCTTGTCTGTCTAGTCTTGTCTGTCTAGTCTTGTCTGTCTAGTCTTGTCTGTCTAGTCTTGTCTGTCTAGTCTTGTCTGTCTAGTCTTGTCTGTCTAGTCTTGTCTGTCTAGTCTTGTCTGTCTAGTCTTGTCTGTCTAGTCTTGTCTGTCTAGTCTTGTCTGTCTAGTCTTGTCTGTCTAGTCTTGTCTGTCTAGTCTTGTCTGTCTAGTCTTGTCTGTCTAGTCTGTCTAGTCTTGTCTGTCTAGTCTTGTCTGTCTAGTCTTGTCTGTCTAGTCTTGTCTGTCTAGTCTTGTCTGTCTAGTCTTTTCTGTCTAGTCTTGTCTGTCTAGTCTTGTCTGTCTAGTCTTGTCTGTCTAGTCTTGTCTGTCTAGTCTTGTCTGTCTAGTCTTGTCTGTCTAGTCTTGTCTGTCTAGTCTTGTCTGTCTAGTCTTGTCTGTCTAGTCTTGTCTGTCTAGTCTTGTCTGTCTAGTCTTGTCTGTCTAGTCTTGTCTGTCTAGTCTTGTCTGTCTAGTCTTGTCTGTCTAGTCTTGTCTGTCTAGTCTTGTCTGTCTAGTCTTGTCTGTCTAGTCTTGTCTGTCTAGTCTTGTCTGTCTAGTCTTGTCTGTCTAGTCTTGTCTGTCTAGTCTTGTCTGTCTAGTCTTGTCTGTCTAGTCTTGTCTGTCTAGTCTTGTCTGTCTAGTCTTGTCTGTCTAGTCTTGTCTGTCTAGTCTTGTCTGTCTAGTCTTGTCTGTCTAGTCTTGTCTGTCTAGTCTTGTCTGTCTAGTCTTGTCTGTCTAGTCTTGTCTGTCTAGTCTTGTCTGTCTAGTCTTGTCTGTCTAGTCTTGTCTGTCTAGTCTTGTCTGTCTAGTCTTGTCTGTCTAGTCTTGTCTGTCTAGTCTTGTCTGTCTAGTCTTGTCTGTCTAGTCTTGTCTGTCTAGTCTTGTCTGTCTAGTCTTGTCTGTCTAGTCTTGTCTGTCTAGTCTTGTCTGTCTAGTCTTGTCTGTCTAGTCTTGTCTGTCTAGTCTTGTCTGTCTAGTCTTGTCTGTCTAGTCTTGTCTGTCTAGTCTTGTCTGTCTAGTCTTGTCTGTCTAGTCTTGTCTGTCTAGTCTTGTCTGTCTAGTCTTGTCTGTCTAGTCTTGTCTGTCTAGTCTTGTCTGTCTAGTCTTGTCTGTCTAGTCTTGTCTGTCTAGTCTTGTCTGTCTAGTCTTGTCTGTCTAGTCTTGTCTGTCTAGTCTTGTCTGTCTAGTCTTGTCTGTCTAGTCTTGTCTGTCTAGTCTTGTCTGTCTAGTCTTGTCTGTCTAGTCTTGTCTGTCTAGTCTTGTCTGTCTAGTCTTGTCTGTCTAGTCTTGTCTGTCTAGTCTTGTCTGTCTAGTCTTGTCTGTCTAGTCTTGTCTGTCTAGTCTTGTCTGTCTAGTCTTGTCTGTCTAGTCTTGTCTGTCTAGTCTTGTCTGTCTAGTCTTGTCTGTCTAGTCTTGTCTGTCTAGTCTTGTCTGTCTAGTCTTGTCTGTCTAGTCTTGTCTGTCTAGTCTTGTCTGTCTAGTCTTGTCTGTCTAGTCTTGTCTGTCTAGTCTTGTCTGTCTAGTCTTGTCTGTCTAGTCTTGTCTGTCTAGTCTTGTCTGTCTAGTCTTGTCTGTCTAGTCTTGTCTGTCTAGTCTTGTCTGTCTAGTCTTGTCTGTCTAGTCTTGTCTGTCTAGTCTTGTCTGTCTAGTCTTGTCTGTCTAGTCTTGTCTGTCTAGTCTTGTCTGTCTAGTCTTGTCTGTCTAGTCTTGTCTGTCTAGTCTTGTCTGTCTAGTCTTGTCTGTCTAGTCTTGTCTGTCTAGTCTTGTCTGTCTAGTCTTGTCTGTCTAGTCTTGTCTGTCTAGTCTTGTCTGTCTAGTCTTGTCTGTCTAGTCTTGTCTGTCTAGTCTTGTCTGTCTAGTCTTGTCTGTCTAGTCTTGTCTGTCTAGTCTTGTCTGTCTAGTCTTGTCTGTCTAGTCTTGTCTGTCTAGTCTTGTCTGTCTAGTCTTGTCTGTCTAGTCTTGTCTGTCTAGTCTTGTCTGTCTAGTCTTGTCTGTCTAGTCTTGTCTGTCTAGTCTTGTCTGTCTAGTCTTGTCTGTCTAGTCTTGTCTGTCTAGTCTTGTCTGTCTAGTCTTGTCTGTCTAGTCTTGTCTGTCTAGTCTTGTCTGTCTAGTCTTGTCTGTCTAGTCTTGTCTGTCTAGTCTTGTCTGTCTAGTCTTGTCTGTCTAGTCTTGTCTGTCTAGTCTTGTCTGTCTAGTCTTGTCTGTCTAGTCTTGTCTGTCTAGTCTTGTCTGTCTAGTCTTGTCTGTCTAGTCTTGTCTGTCTAGTCTTGTCTGTCTAGTCTTGTCTGTCTAGTCTTGTCTGTCTAGTCTTGTCTGTCTAGTCTTGTCTGTCTAGTCTTGTCTGTCTAGTCTTGTCTGTCTAGTCTTGTCTGTCTAGTCTTGTCTGTCTAGTCTTGTCTGTCTAGTCTTGTCTGTCTAGTCTTGTCTGTCTAGTCTTGTCTGTCTAGTCTTGTCTGTCTAGTCTTGTCTGTCTAGTCTTGTCTGTCTAGTCTTGTCTGTCTAGTCTTGTCTGTCTAGTCTTGTCTGTCTAGTCTTGTCTGTCTAGTCTTGTCTGTCTAGTCTTGTCTGTCTAGTCTTGTCTGTCTAGTCTTGTCTGTCTAGTCTTGTCTGTCTAGTCTTGTCTGTCTAGTCTTGTCTGTCTAGTCTTGTCTGTCTAGTCTTGTCTGTCTAGTCTTGTCTGTCTAGTCTTGTCTGTCTAGTCTTGTCTGTCTAGTCTTGTCTGTCTAGTCTTGTCTGTCTAGTCTTGTCTGTCTAGTCTTGTCTGTCTAGTCTTGTCTGTCTAGTCTTGTCTGTCTAGTCTTGTCTGTCTAGTCTTGTCTGTCTAGTCTTGTCTGTCTAGTCTTGTCTGTCTAGTCTTGTCTGTCTAGTCTTGTCTGTCTAGTCTTGTCTGTCTAGTCTTGTCTGTCTAGTCTTGTCTGTCTAGTCTTGTCTGTCTAGTCTTGTCTGTCTAGTCTTGTCTGTCTAGTCTTGTCTGTCTAGTCTTGTCTGTCTAGTCTTGTCTGTCTAGTCTTGTCTGTCTAGTCTTGTCTGTCTAGTCTTGTCTGTCTAGTCTTGTCTGTCTAGTCTTGTCTGTCTAGTCTTGTCTGTCTAGTCTTGTCTGTCTAGTCTTGTCTGTCTAGTCTTGTCTGTCTAGTCTTGTCTGTCTAGTCTTGTCTGTCTAGTCTTGTCTGTCTAGTCTTGTCTGTCTAGTCTTGTCTGTCTAGTCTTGTCTGTCTAGTCTTGTCTGTCTAGTCTTGTCTGTCTAGTCTTGTCTGTCTAGTCTTGTCTGTCTAGTCTTGTCTGTCTAGTCTTGTCTGTCTAGTCTTGTCTGTCTAGTCTTGTCTGTCTAGTCTTGTCTGTCTAGTCTTGTCTGTCTAGTCTTGTCTGTCTAGTCTTGTCTGTCTAGTCTTGTCTGTCTAGTCTTGTCTGTCTAGTCTTGTCTGTCTAGTCTTGTCTGTCTAGTCTTGTCTGTCTAGTCTTGTCTGTCTAGTCTTGTCTGTCTAGTCTTGTCTGTCTAGTCTTGTCTGTCTAGTCTTGTCTGTCTAGTCTTGTCTGTCTAGTCTTGTCTGTCTAGTCTTGTCTGTCTAGTCTTGTCTGTCTAGTCTTGTCTGTCTAGTCTTGTCTGTCTAGTCTTGTCTGTCTAGTCTTGTCTGTCTAGTCTTGTCTGTCTAGTCTTGTCTGTCTAGTCTTGTCTGTCTAGTCTTGTCTGTCTAGTCTTGTCTGTCTAGTCTTGTCTGTCTAGTCTTGTCTGTCTAGTCTTGTCTGTCTAGTCTTGTCTGTCTAGTCTTGTCTGTCTAGTCTTGTCTGTCTAGTCTTGTCTGTCTAGTCTTGTCTGTCTAGTCTTGTCTGTCTAGTCTTGTCTGTCTAGTCTTGTCTGTCTAGTCTTGTCTGTCTAGTCTTGTCTGTCTAGTCTTGTCTGTCTAGTCTTGTCTGTCTAGTCTTGTCTGTCTAGTCTTGTCTGTCTAGTCTTGTCTGTCTAGTCTTGTCTGTCTAGTCTTGTCTGTCTAGTCTTGTCTGTCTAGTCTTGTCTGTCTAGTCTTGTCTGTCTAGTCTTGTCTGTCTAGTCTTGTCTGTCTAGTCTTGTCTGTCTAGTCTTGTCTGTCTAGTCTTGTCTGTCTAGTCTTGTCTGTCTAGTCTTGTCTGTGTAGTCGTGTCTGTCTGTCTTGGGCATGTGTGGGAGGACATGTGCTTGAACATGATGAATGAATTGTTGATGAATGGCAGTTTCCCCAATGAGTGGAAGAGAGCGGTGATGATTGAAAAACAGCGAAAGGAAGGAGAGGAAGCCAAATATAGGCCAATCTGCATACTGAATGGCATAGCGACGATGTTTGAGAGTATGCTCGGAGCTAAGATGAATGAGAATCTCGAGAGGGCAGGGGGTCTTTCAGAGGAACAATATGGCTTCAGAGGCGGCCGCACTACGGTGAACGCAATGATGTGTGATGGTGAGAGCAAGTTTAGCCGATAGGGGTCCATGGCGGACCAGTAGCTACTGCGTGCTTGTAACCCTGGACGTAACAATGCTTCCAATTCGTCCCATGCAACGGAATCACGGAGGCTTTGGAACAAAAGAGGATAGCTCCCTACCTTCGAAAGATGGTGGGCAGATAATTGAATGATAGGGAGATAGTGATTGCGGAAGGTAAAATCTTCAAAATGAGTGCGGGTGATCCACAGGGTTCAGTTTTTGGGCAGATACTTTGGAACATATTTTATGATGATGTTTTGATTTTGAGGCTGCCAGACGGTTTTACATTCGTCGGGTACGCAGATGACTTAGCGGTTGTCGCTGTCACAAGATCGGAATAAAGGCTGAAAACGATAATGAATGAGGCAATTAGTGTGATTGACTGCTTGGGCTTGCTTTGACTCCCTACAAAACCGAGGCGGTTCCGCTAATTAGGCGAAGAAATCTGCGAGAACTGACCGTGCGAATGGGGACAATTGACGTAACGGCTCAGGAGTCAAAGATATCTTGGGGTACTGCTTCAGCGAAATCTCAGAGTATTCGAACAGGTCAACCGGGTGGTGAGCAAGGCTACAGTGTATGTGAGAGCCCGTGGACGGCTGATGCTCAACATAGGTGGGCCGTTGGCTTCCAAGAGGAGGGTTATAAATGCAGTCATGTACTCCATTCTCCTGTATGGGATGCCGGCATGGATAAATGCTTTTAGGATTAAATGTTAGAGACTGATGAGAGTGCTAAGTTGTATGTTGCTGCGTGTGTGCAGTGTATACAGGACAGTTTCTGGGGACGCCGTGGCGGTCGTCGCTGGAGTCATCCCGTTAGACCTTCTAGCGGATGAAAGGGTGAGAGTGTGTGAAGGTAATGATCCAAAAACTGATAAAACAATGCGCCTATGGCAAGAGCGATGGGAGGAGTCGGAAAAGGGAGCCTGGACCAGGCAACTGATTCCGGCTATTGATGAAAGGGTCAACCGTGGGCGCGGGGAGGTGAATTATCACCCAGGCCCTGACGGGGCATGGATGTTTTGGGTCTTACCTGATACACATCACCAAACTGATTGAGGCGCACTGTAAGTACTGTGGAGCTAATGAGGACACAGCGGAGCATACGGTCTTTGAGTGTATGGGGTGGGTGCGAATGAGGAGCGAGGCAGAACGCGCAGCGTGGGAGAGAATGTTAACAAAGAGAGCATGGTGAGGATCAGGCTCCGCAGTGAGTATGAATGGGGCATGCTAACAGGTATGATTTGGTATATAATGAAGAGAAAAGAGAATGATGAAAGGCATGAGCGCGAGACGGACCGAGAGGTTACCATGTGCGAGTCGCGCGTGCCAATCGCCGGGCCCCTCTTAGTGCGAAGGAGGCGCACAAATTTATTGTAAACTTGAAAAGGGGACACGGCGATTGAGGGCGCGACCGAACAAATTAATGAATGCCGATGACTACTTTGGAAATGTCTTCTTTTTTAGTCTTGTCTGTCTAGTTTTGTCTGTTTAGTCTTGCCTATCTAGTCTTGTATGTCTAATCTTGTCTGTTTACATACAAAGGTAGAGAAAATCGAAAGAAATATAATACAGAGGCAGTTCTCATCAAAGAGCAAGGATGTTTATATCTTGATCTCCTAAAGAAGATACGTAATGAGGTTACCGGACTGCCGGAGTCGACATCACAGCGATGAGAAAGTCCAAAACAGGGGAATTACTCTTAAAGGTGAAAGGTGGTCAGGCGCATGAATTGAGAAGAAGTATAATTCAAAAGTGCCCAACGATTGATGATCGCCTCTAAACAGATAATGTAATAATGCACATCAAGGACTTAAATACTGTCGCTACAGCAAACGAAATAGAACAGGCAATCAAAGAATACGTCGGTGTTCAAGAACAGGAAATAAATGTTAGAGGTAAGAAACATGAGACCCAGCTATGGGGAAAACCAAATTACAACCATAGCACTACCGAAAACCCAAGCACTAAAGCTCCTGGAGAGAAACAGAATAAGAATAGGACTAGTAGAGATAGGACAATGTAGAATGAGAGAAAGAATCTTATAAAATGCCACAGATGCTGGCAGATATGACACAACGAAAGAGAATGCAACGGACCTAACAGACAAAATCTTTATCTACGATGTGGCCAAGAAGATCATTTTGCCAAACAGGGCAAAGAAGAAGAATTCTGTCCATTATGCCAATTTAAAGAACTTAGGGCAAACTCTGGAATGTGTCAAAATTTTCAGAAGTCGCTGTCGGAGGCAAGGCGTAATCTAAATAGATAAAAATGTTGAATATCATACAACTAAATGCAATGCTTTGCCGTGCCGGGCATGATCTTCTTAATGCCACAGTCTCGAACCTTAACATAGACTTAATTATTATAAGCGAACCCAATAAAAAAATATATAAACAATGGAATATGGTACTCAGGTAATAACAAGGACTCAGCAATAAGGGTAATAAACAAAAACATAATAGTACTGGACAGTGGAAGCGGAAACGGCCATGTGTGGATAGAGACTGCGGAATGTATTTTCTAAAGCAGCTACTTTTCCTCTAATAAGGGACTGGATCACCTGAAAAAAACACTGCGAGATTTAAGTGATGCAACGAGAAATCATTAAAAACCTATATTCTTGAGACTTTAAAGTTAAATCACCGTATTGGAGTTCCCCAAAAATGGACGCACGTGGAGATATTGTCATGTACTGGGTATCGCCTTGGACCTCTACATACAAATTATAGGCACCGAATCCACCTTTCAGCGCAGAGTCGCACTCTATCATAGACCTCACATGCACTACAAGCGACCTGGAGCAGAGAACCTCAAACTGACACGTCCATGAGAAGGAGTCTCTCAGCGACCGCAAATATATATTGTATATGATAGCAGAATATAAGATGACAGTCCCACATAACCCCGTCGTAACGAAACGCTGCATCACTGACCAGTAAAATATGGACCTCTTTACCAGTAATATGACTTAGGAACTAAACAAGCGCGGAATAAACTCTGTCGACTCGCTTATCAAAGCTCTACGACTGGCAAAAAAACGAAGGATTGTATTAAATCGCAAGAATTAAAGCAAGCATACACCGATGCTAAAAAACATCTACGACGAGAAATAACCATTCAAAAAAATCCCACTGGAAAACCCTATGGAAAAGCATCAACGACGATCGAATAGCAATTAGGACGCATATCTAATAGCAATTAGGAGCCTACGTATTCAGAAGCCGAATGCACAACTACCGATGGACAAAATGACTGAAGCACTATTCCCAAACCATCCCAAACCAACCTGGACAGGGCACAACCTGAAGTTGACAACATTCCTCCATTCTCAGAGGAACTAAATATAGCAAGTAGCCATCTGCGCAACAACAAAGCTCCAGGACCAGATGGCATCACCACGGAGGCCGTAAAAATAACTGCACAAAATTTCCCTACTCTCGTACTGTCAATATATAACAAATGTCTACTGACCGGCACGTTCCCAACCAGATGTAAGCAAGCTAAGCTAGTATTAATAAAAAAGCAAACAAGCTCCTAGGAGTGCTTTCTTCATATCGGCCCCTTTGTATCCTTGATGTCGCTGGAACATCTAATTCTAGCACGATTAAAGATAGTACTAGAAAGCGACAAGAACCTATCTAAAAGACAATTCGGATTTAGAGAAGGTAGCGGTAAAGTATGTCATAAATATAGCGGAAAAGGCAATAGAAGGTACAAAACGAACAAGAAAAATATGTGTGCTTATAACATAAGAAATGCCTTTAATTCGCCAGCTTGGCAGCACAATATGGATGAATTAACAGAAAGAGATATACCGCCAAATCTACTAAGAATGGTTCGTAGCTATCTATGCGACTGCAGCATCCCCCTACGTGACTGAAAATAAAATTTAAACCACTGGCGCCTACAGTGGTGTTCCTCGGGATTTCGTAATGGGACCGACCCTGTGGAACGACGGTGTCCTCAGGCTGAAGTTATCCGAAGGAGTTAACATCATAGGTTTTGCGTACGATCTGGCACTCACGGGATACGGATAGTTAGCCCCTATGTTCTTTAAAGTGTTGGGTGTGGACATTAAACCAAAAAACTCTTTAAAATACCTTGGAGTCATAATTGACAAAAGTCTGTCCTTTGCAGAGCATACTAAAAAAAGCAGCAGAAACTGGTATGAAAACAGCCGCGGCACTAGAAAAACTAATGCCAGATATGGGAGGACCTAAAGGCAGTAAGCGAAGGCTTCCAAGCACTGCGGCTCACTCTGCCATGCTTTATGGAGCTCCCATATGGGTAGACGCCCTTAATAGGGAAAAAATTAACCAATTAGCAGTATACACAGTGCAGTGCTTACTGAACAGTATCTCTAGATGCAGCTTTGGTAATTGCAGGTATCCCACCCATTGAACTACAGGCAAAATATAGGAATGAACGATATGAGGCAGGCAAAAATAAAACTTGGGGCAAGTACCAAATTCACTCTAGATTGGCAGCAAAAGTGGAATAACTACACAAAAGGTCAGTGGATGAGGATCCTCATCCCGGACGTTGAAACATGGATTACTCGACGACACGGGGAAGTGTTATATTATCTCACCTAGGTCCTAACGGGTCACGAATGTTTCCGAGATTACCTGCACAACATTGGGATTGGCCGATAGTGTCACCCATACCATATTCTATTGTTCGAGATGGGACAACGAGAGGGAAATGCTTGGGAACGACAAACTCGATCCACAAAATATGATGGCTCACCTATTAAAATTGCAGGAAGAATGGAACACTATCCACAAATTGGTCAAGACAATAATTACGGAAAAAGAAAGCGATGAGAGAAAAGCAAAACACAAAAAAAAGAACCCCTAATCGCACGCAGTGCGGTAGGGGGCGTAGATAGTACAACTGTAGCAACATGTCAACGAACACCCTGAAGTAATGTGATAAGCGGTTCTGGAGTGTTCGAGTTAATTTCAGGGGGCTCACTTTTATGCTTAACCGAAAGGTGCCATCCACACCCTATTTAAAAAAAAATATTGTAAGTCTAGTTTTGTCTTTCTAGTCTTGTCTGCCTAGTCTTGTCTGTCTAGCCTTGTCTGTCTAGTCTTGTCTGTCTAGTCTTGTCTGTATAGTCATGTCTGCTTAATATAATTGTTGCACAAAAAGGCGAAGAATACAAATCTCTGCTCAACAGAATAAACAATAATCTGAAGGTGAACCCGACCAGCAAAGTAAAAACAGCAGATAAAAACAGCTTTGGATGGTGTAAAAAAATCAATAGAAGTAGGGCGAAATCACATCACTACGAAGAAATTGGACCCAAAAAAAATGGAGACGGTTATAATCAGGAACATTAACGCTGTAACGAACCCGGGTGAGATTAGTTCCGGCATAAATCGTAGGGAATTTGGATGAAAACTTCCTCAAGGTTGGAACGTACCCAATCAACAAGAATACACGTTACGCTAAGAAGAGGCCAACAAACTGCTAAGCTTGGAAACGATAAGGGTGGGATACACAAACTGCTCCATGGAAAAAAAGTTCAAATGCTACAAATGCTGGTCCTATGAGCATAGAGCAGTGGATTGCCAAGGTACTTTACAGGACTAGCTTGTGCTACAACTATGTAGAAGAGGAGCACATTGTCAAGGAATGTCCAAACGACGAAAAATACCCGATCTTCCAGGAGACTCTGGCCACAAAGCCGGTACTGGGAGATGCTAATCGTACCGAGTGCCACTCAAATCAAGCAAAACCAGGTAGGGATAAAGCAGCTACGAGTCTCCTCCATAAGACAGCAATAGACGGAAGAGTAGACATCTGCGTAATTTCTGAGCCAAAGAAAAACATGGCCTCTAGTGGGACCTGGTTAACGGACAACATGATTGTTCATTATTTTTGAGGCGGCGTCCTTCCGCCATAAAATTAATGAACAATCAACTAGCTGTAAAGAAATGGGATCAAAAGGGAAAGGTATTTGTGTGGGTGGAAGTAGAGGATATCATCTACTCCTGCTACTGGTCACCAAATAAAACATTAGCGGAACGAGAAAAGTACCTCCAAGATCTGGGAGAGAGCATAAAAAGTCAACTCTATAAAAAGTCACAAGAACTCTGGAGATTTCAACGCAAAGGCCAAGTTATGGTGAGGAGCAAAAGATGAAAGATAGGGGACGGCGCTAAAAGAGTCGATGGCTGAGCTAAACCTGACCATAATGAACGACGGTAAAAACCTAATTTGGTTAGGGGAACATCAGAGTCATATATCGACATCACTATGTGCTCATCAGACATAAGCGACAGGGTGGAAAACTGGAGGGTAACAGACGATGAAAACCAAAGTGTATACCAGAACATATACTTTGTGATAAGTGTACCAAAATGTGCCATGGAGATCTCTACGAAATTGAGAAAATGAAGACGAAAGGGTGGAAAATCCAAAACGGCCGTATACCCTTACTTAAAGAAACATTGCAAAAAACATCAATGGGACGGATACGCTTAGCGCAGAAAACTTGATGAGTGTTATTATTAAGCATGAATAAAACCTTTCGAAAAACAAGGTGCAAGCAAAATATGCAATATACTACTAATACATTCGAGCTCGACTCAGCAAAAAAAAAGGTGTATACAAGCAAGGAGGGCAACCAGAAAAACTAGATCCGAACATAGTAAAAGCTAAAGATAATGCATGGAAGAGATTATGTCAGGACATTAAGCAGGATACATGGGGAGTAGGATATAAAATAGTGACAACAAAATTAAACTTATTGTTAGTACAACAAGCTACACTTACAGATAGCAAACATAAAGAAATTGCGATAGAACTATTCCCCAGACACAATCCAAACCGCTGGGAGACATTTCCGACAGAGGAAGGAGATCCATTCACGAAAGAGGAGCTTCACGAAGCACTAAAGAGGACAAAAAGACAATAAAGCACCGGGCCTGGATTGTTACCAACTCTGAACGATAATTAAAAAATTGTTCAAAGCCGTATCTGATAAATTGCTACAAACAATAAACAATAAATACAGGGAAGGCAATTTCCCAGCAGTATGCAAAGAGCCGAGACTCGTTCTAATAGAGAAAACCCCCAAAACAGGAGACGAGCCTAAATATAGACCCATTTGCCTTCTTAACTGGGTAAGATCTACGAGCAACTAATTGCCGGGAGATTGAGAATGGAGATAGAGGCTAAATTAGAGGATAATCAATTCGGTTTTAAGAGGGACAGGTCAACGGTAGAGGCTATGGAAGAGGTAATAAAAGCGGTCAGAGCCGCCAAAAACTATGCACCGAAGAACAGAACATCACATCACATGCGCATTAGTCACCATCGACATCTAGAACGCTATTAACTCGGTCCCACGGCACGAGCGGTGGTAGTTTTTATAAGTGACAAAGAGGAATTAATGTTGTCTTGTTGATATAGTTGTCTTGTAGTTTTATCTTGGGGCACCGCAGGGGTCAATACTCGGACCATTACTGTGGAACGAATATCATAATGAGGTCTTACAGATTAAGATACCTCAAGGGGTTAAATAATCTGCTTTACATGAATATGTACATTTATTCTCATGTGACACAACTTTCACTTCTTTCCCTTCTTCTTCTTCTTCTTCTTATCCCAAAAGCTCTTCATCCTTTGACTGTGCTCCTGTTTCCTTTGTTCTGTCCACAATGTTCCTATCTTCTTCCTTTCGGTTACTAAAAATTTTTTATATATATATATATATAAATATATATATATATATATATGAATATATATATATATATATATATATATATATATATGAATATATATATATATATATATGAATATATATATATATATATACATATATATATGAATATATATATATATATATATATATATATATATATATATATATATATATATATAATCAGTAGCCTTATTTAACCTAAGGTATAAGGTGTTACATTACTAATTCTTACATTTAATCTTTACAATACATTATATTCTCACATTTCTTTACCTATATATGAACTTTTTCCACTACTTTTTTCCTTTTGTCATAGTTGATGCTTGAACCATGAGTCTGAGAAGTTGTGTCCTCTGTCCTCTACTATTTTCTCTATGTTACGATTCCATGTTGTCTTTGGTCTTCCTCTACTTTTCTTTTTTTTACTTTTAGCTTCCCACACTCACTTGACTGGTCTTTTGTCCTCCATTCACTTGAGGTATCCATACCATCTCAGTTGGCAGTTCTCGATCCACTTCACTACAGTTTGCACCTTTAACATTTCTTATGAGATCTCGTCTTGTGAATCCTAACACTCTTCTTAGGTATTTAATTTCTATACTTTGGATCTTGATCTTTAATCTATTGCTTAACACCCAGCTTTTGCACCCAAACGTTAGTATAGGTACGAATACAGCTCTGTATATACTCATTTTTGCTTTTAGTGAACTTCTCTCTGTCCCAGGAAACTATTTCTGAGGCTGTGGTACACTCTCGCTGAACTCTCTATACTGTCATTAATTTCTATATCATGGTTTCCCTTGCTATCTAGACGTACTTCCAGGTATTTAAAGGTGTCAACTTGTTCTATTGCCTTTCCATTTATCTCAATGTTTACTTTTGTATCTGATTTCCCACTAACCATGATTTTGTTTATCTTGAGCTTCTTCTCTATTAATTTATCATTCCATATCTCGTAAGTTTCTCCTCAGTTCACTTTCATTTCTCGCGAATATAACAAAGTCTAGGTTTGGGGTTCTGGTTCTAAGTTTCTATGCCCCACACTCAATGAAGACATTCTTTTACTTCGTCCATATCTAGGTTGAACAAGGTTGGACTCAAAACACCTCCTTACCGTACACCCTCGTTTAACGGAATCTCGCGTGATAGCATATTGTCTGTTCTTACAATATTTCTACTTCCTCTTCTTCTTTCGAATAGGCCTACTTTGGACCACGCTTATTCAACTGTTGGGCTTTGACCTTTGCCCAGTATTGTCGCATCTTCTGCCGGTGTAACTCCTTTCTCTCTTCTGTCCAGGGTGTACCTTCCTTCGAGATTTTTCCTGAAATCCACGAACTTCCTTCAGGGTGCGTCTCACAGACTGTCTGTTTTTGAGATCTGTTATTCCCAGTTCTTTAATATCCTTCTCGGTCTCTGTCAACCATGTGGTACGAAGCTTCTTGTTTTACCAGAAGGCGAACAGATGGTTGGTTAGTCGGTTTGGAGGCAATCTTGCAACGTGGCCATAGAAAGCTACCCTTCTTTTGCTTGCACAGTCAGAGAGCATCTCAATTCGTTAGTAGAGCTCAGAGTTATGCCGTCTTTGGAATTCCCCATCTTCCTTTACCGGGCCTAGGATCTTCCTGAGGATTCTCCTCTCTCTGATTTCCAATTTCTCTATTAGACCCCTTCAGTTCAAGGAAAGACACTCCATGGCATACAGGGCTTCTGGTCGTAAGACTAATGTGTAGTGCTTAAGTTTCAGGTTGCATGACAGGCATTTCTTATTGTAAGTGTTCTTAGTCAGCTGATAGGCTAGTTCTAACTTGCTGACTCTCTTGGATAATGATGCTCTTTCTGATAAGTTGGGTTCAATCCATTTGCCGAGATACTTAAATTTCTCAGTCCTCTTGATGTTTCCCTGTTCTAGTATCATCTCTCTGTTTGCTTCTCTGATGTTGGTGAAGAACAATATTTCTACTATTTTTGTACATGCCCATTATTGCTCGGAGTTTATAAAGAACATGGTAAGCTCCGAAAATTGGGTTTTCCCATTTTTTCTACCTAATTTAATTGATGCAATCGTCTTCCACAGTGCTTTAGCAAGCGCGTAAAAGTAAAATGAAGCTTCTAAGTCGTCCGGTTCAAGAAATATTTAGATTTTTGTAATTGACAATAGAAATAGAAAATTGACGAATAAAAAATTGACATTTTCACCACAACAACTGATGTGTATGAGAATGAACAGTAGAGAATAAGATACAACCACAAGATCCGCCAGCTCTTCGCAGAAGCAGACCTAGCAACAACAATAAGATTACAAAGACTTAAATGGGCCGAGCATTTACAAAGGATGGAAGAGTCAAGGGCAGTCAAGAGGATTTTCAACTAAAAACCGGAAGGTAAAAGACCGGTTGGAAGACCAGGGGCGAGGTGGGCAGACAAAATCCAGGTGGAAGCTGGGTGATCCAGGTGGAAGCTGGGTGAGCCAGGTGGAGGACAAGGATGGCTGGAGGAAGAAAATAGAGGAGGCCAAGGCACGATTTGGGCTGTAGCGCCATTGGATGGAACTGATGTGTATTACTGGTCACATAACTAAAAATATGTCCATGTAGCTGAACCGGCGTTGCCAATTTTAACCCTTTTAAATAAAAATTAAGAAAATGTTATTTTAGCAAAATATTACAACAAAAATGAGGTTTTGCAACAACTATAACACAAATGTAATAATGTCTATTTTTAAATTTACAGGGTAAATTTCACGTAAAGGTAACCCAGTGTGTAGTAAATCGGAACTATTTTTCGCGCATGCGCATTGACATAGCCTTGATACAAAAAACATGGTAAAAATAAATTTTCTGGTGGGATATTTTACCAATCAATTATATTTCTTTCAGCAAGACATATACTTAAATTGAATATTTCTTAAAAAAAACCGTTATCCTATATTGAATCCAGAGTTCACGCTGGCAACCTAATCTAACCTGGGTTAAACCAACGGTGATTGTTACATTGTCCTATATTTGATCGAGAGTTCTGTCGAGATTCTTATCTGCCCGCTCCGCAGCGGGCAACCTAATCTAACCTGGGTTAAACCAACAGTCCTTGCCACATTGTAATATATTGGATCGACAGCTCGCGCTGCCGCGCGTATGTGTTCTTGATTTATCTGCCCGATTCGCGGTGGGCAACCTAATCTAACCTGGGTTAAACCAACGGTCTTTGCCACATTGTCCTATATTAGATCCGCAGCTGTCAACCTAATCTAACCTGGGTTAAGCCAACGGTCCTTGCCACATTGTCCTATATTGGATCGAGAGTTCGCGCTGCCGCGCGTATATGGTCTTGATTTATCTGCCAGCTTGGCGGTGGGCAACCTAATCTACCAGTCTTAAAATATTCTGAATATCCAGAATGGATAAATAATATCTGGAAGCCATTTTTGTATATACTTTACGCAAACATGTGACGCAGCAAAATTCAAATAATTTATATATTCAGAAATAATTATGTTGTACAAAATTAATTTAGTACCGCTGAGCTAGTTGTATGCCCATTCTTAGTTATGTGACCAGTCATACACGTCATTTATTGTGTTGAAATTGTCATTTTTTTTACCAAAACCCAAATATTTCTTAAACCAGACGACTTAGAAGCTCTATTTTACTTTTCCGCGCTTACTAAAGCACTGTGGAGGATGATTTGCGTTAATTAAAGCAGGTAATAAAAACAAGAAACGCGATTTTCGGAGCTTCTTAATTATACCCTTGCTCCTATTAGTTTTATGTTAATTATTCTTTTGAACAGACTCTCTTCTATAATTGATCTTGATATCCTGTTGAATGCCTTTTCCAGGTCAAGAAAGACTTCAAGAAAGACTTGTCAAGATATATTTCATCCTCTTTTTTTTATTTGCTCAAGTGGCTCCACTGAAACGGAAGGACAGAGCGACCGCCAACGATGGCATTTCTGCCTCTGCCCACCCTTCGTGTCTTCCCGCAACGGGGACCAGATGAGCTCTATTCAATAAAAGTACAACAGGATTTATATAAAAGTAAAAGATGCTATGCAATATCATTTACATCGTTTTATATTTCATCGTCTGTATTACTTATTCTTTCCATCATATGTTTAAACGTAAATATATGGTCCTGTATACTCCTGCCTTTCCTGAAACCACTTTGTGACTGTTCAAGCTGTGTTTCTAGTTCCCGACTAAGTTTTATTTCTAAAATTCGTATGAGAGAATATACTTTCGATGCTATGCTCAGCAGGGTGATTCGGTAGTTGTTACAGTCTCTTCCGTCTCTTTTCTTGTATATTGGCACAATGACCTCTAACCAGACCAGACCAGTCTTTTGGTACACTGCCTTTTTTGATAACAACTGGACTCCATCTCCGCCCATAGTTTTCAGCATTTTCTCTTTTCAGCAGCTTTTCCTCTTTTGAGTCTCTATATGACATTCTTAACCTCTTCTAGTTGTATGTGCTCTCTTTGTTGTTGTATTTCTTATATGTTGTAGATTCTTTGGATTTTTTCCACAATAAGTTCTTTGTTCAGCAGATTTTCAAAGTATCGGCTCCATCTTTCTATTATGTCTTCCTCCTCCGTTAATATTGCTTCATGTTCATCCTTAACTTGCTTAATTACTTCATTCTTCTTCCCAGATCTTAGGTTTTTCAAAGTTTTGTAATTGTTATTTACATTAGAGTGGGGAAAGTTTGATTTTAAAACGGTACAGCTCGTTTAGCTGGAGCGTTGTAAAATCATTTCCGCATGAAATTTGTTTAATTTTTTTGGCCGACAATTATTATTTAAGAAACAATTATTATTTAGATTTAGAGTACGGAAAGATGGTTCGTTCTGGACACTCCATCTCCACTTCCGGTTCCCACCCCTCTTCCAGTTCCCACCCCACTTATGGTTCCAAAAAACCCCACTTCTGGTTCCCACTACTGGTTCCGATTTCGGAAGTGGGGTGTGTCACCTGGTTGTGAGGTTGGGAACCGGAAGTGGGAGTGGGAACCGGAAGTGGGATGGGAACCGGCAGTGGGATGGGAACCGGAAGTGGGATGGGAACCGGAAATGGGGGCGTGGTGGGCGGCCGGAAGTGGAGATGGAGGGTCGAGAACGAAACATCTTTCCCTACTATTAAGATTATTTACAATATTGGAAATTATTTTTTTTTTGCACAATGTTGTAAAGTACGGCTACAATGCGGTAAAGTGGCTTTACATTAGAGTGCGGAAAGTTTGATTTTACAACGCGGCAGCTTGAAAAATCTCGCCTTCAGGCTCGTTCCCCAAACGATCAGTCGCGTTGTAAAATCATTTCCGTAGGAAATTTGTATCAATTTTTTTCGCCGACAATTATTATTTAAAAAACAAATAGATTTAGAGTAGGGAAAGATGGTTCGTTCTGGACCCTCCACCTCCACTTCTTCTCTGACCCTCCACCTCCATTTTTCTTCCAAACTCCTCCCAGGTTTCTCATATTGCTTCTAATACTATCTCTTTGACTCTGTCTTTCTGTCTTTTATAATCTTGGTATGTGTTTTATAGTCTCGGTCTTGGTATCTGTGGTATGTTACATATGTAGTAGTAACATGGGCTAAAAATAATAGTAACATGGACTAAAAAGGAATCAGAACTGTTGGCACTGACAAACCGTACTATTAGACTCATGATTGGACACACGATCACGAAAATGAAGGTAAAGGTCGAGGAGAGCAAGACGGAAGCGGTAAGGGCAGGAAGTTAAAAAGTATCACACTGAAAGCCGGGAACACTGTCGAAAGCGACCCTAAAATACCTAAAATAATAATGGGGTATGGTTCGGCCATAATATGAGGATGGGGGAGCATGTTAGGCAAGCAGCAATAAAAACCGAAAAATCAATTACTGCACAAACAAAACTGATGTCAAGAAATAAGGGCGCCATGGGTAAATTCTTAGCACAGTCGCGAACTCCATCATGCTTTATGGAGCACAGGTATGGAGTGATACCCTTAATCATTAAATCTATAGGAACGTGCTGGGAGCACTACAAATAACGATAACTATAAGACTAGCATAAGCCTTTCGAACTATATCAGCGGAAGCTGTAATGGTCTTCGTATCGAACTCATGGTCAAACAAAGGAAAAAGACAACCAGGAAAACAAAGAAAGAAAAAGAAAATTTCAAAGTGTATGTCAATCAGAAATGGCAAAGGAAATGGACGCAAGACACGGGGAAAGAAGCCTGGACCAAGAAACTCATCAGAGATTTAGTAAAAAGGACCACCAGGAATTACAATAATGTGGACCATCTCACGGGTGCTTCAAAGCATATCTTAAGCGTTTCAAGATTAACAACGAAGACCTCGGGTCCCACTGTAACGTGGATGAGGCAGTGAGCACACCCTTTGGAGGTGCTCAAGATGGAGATCAGAAAGAAGTCAGCTATGTAATGAGAGTTGGCTATAGAAAGCACTATCGAGAAGATGCTAACTAGTGAAGAGGAATGGACGCACATACATAACTACATCAAGAACATCCTAAAAATAATAGAAACGGAAGAAAGAACTGCCGGGAAGATCCCAAAGCTTAATATCTAGGGGGGCGAGAGAAAAGCTTCTCCGGGTGATCCAATGATTCCAGGGTGGAAAAACAACATCGTCAAGTGGACTCGGGGTTTAGAGGATGAGAGCTCTGCATGATCACTCGAGCTTCCGTAGCCATGAAAAAAAGTCTTGTCTGTCCTGTGTTGCCTGTCCAGTCTTGACTTTTCAGACTTGGGGATCGTCCATTAATCACGTGAGACTCGAAAGGGGGAGAAGGGGGTTTGTGAAGAATCACGAAATATCGCATAGGGGGAGGGGGGAGGTGAGGGTTGTAGTGAGATATCACGTGTATTTATTTTTTCGTTGAACGCGCGATTTTTAAACTGAAAGGCGGCGCCCGACTTATACCAAAAAAATATACGCGATTTTGGGTAGGGTGGGGGTTTATCCTAAGACCTCACCACATATCACCATCACGTAGAGGGGGACCTTAAAAAGTTGCTAAAAACATCAAGTGAATAATGGACGAGCCCTTGTGAGTTCTGTCTTGCCTGTCAAAGATTGTTTATCCAATCTTGTTAATCTAATCTTATTCGATAATACTATATCACTCTTGTAAAGCAATAATAATTTTAAATTAAGTTTTTCTGTAACTATTGTTGCGAATAAAGAGATTATTAATATAATAATTAAACATAATAATTAATGTTAATCTAGTCTTGTTCTGGTTTAACTGATTATTTTAATTTTATTATATTTACCTGGACTACCGTCATATTGACATGATACATTGGCAATGGCATAGTCAGGAGTCTTCATGAGCAAACTGCTGTTCAGCGAACTGTCTTCAAATTCTGTGTCTCCGTCCCCATCATAATATGAATCTTCAAATTCTTCTTTCACATCTAATTCCTCTACAAAAAAAGAAACAAAACAAAAACATTAGACAAGATTATCTGTAATACTTAAGAGACTATTATCAATTATTTTTAATTAGACATATTATCACTTATCACAATATTTAGACAGTTTTGTTATATTTCAAGTTATTTAATAGTTATTTACATTAGAGTGCGGAAACTTTGATTTTACAACGCGACAGCTCGTTTGGGGAACGAGCCCGAAGGGCAAATAATTAGAGCCCAGTAAAATCATTTCTGCACGAAATTTGTATAAATTTTTTTGGCCGACAATTATTAATTAAGAGTTCTGGACCACCCTCCACCTCCACTTCCGGTCCCTCACCCCGCCCCCAAATCCGATTCCCACCCCACTTTACCGGTTCCGGAAACTTTACCGCAATGTAGCCGTACTTGAGTGAGCAAAAATCTAGTTTTTGATATCTAGATAGCGCTTGACGTATACACGATATCAAGCTAGCTTTACAATTCATGAGGCCAAAATAGTATATTACGTAACGAGAGTTTTAAGAAGCATATTACGTACGAGCGGAACAGTTACGCTCGACCCGCGTGAAGAGGAGTGCGTAATTCCGCGAGTTTTTATTTTTAATCACTATTATCTATAATATTTAAATACTATTTATCCATTATACTTAGTTAGTATTGTGTATGACATTGGGTCAGTAATACGTCGTCTGTTAGAAAAGTATCCGACCTTATCTTTTATTTTGAAAACCTGATGGATTTGAATCAAGCACGCTTGCATGAGCCGACATTGAACCTTCGTGCTCATGCGTGAATTTTTTCGTGACTGTAGATAGCGTCAGTTGCTGTCGAGCAGTGTTCGAGTTACGTAGTGTGTAGTGCTCTCGTAGGTTTTTCAATGCAAGTAAAATGACGATAAGTGAAATGAGGGATGTCCTACGTCGCTTACATGATGCTGTGCGGCGCAAGCGATTGGAGTTTTGGTCATCAGGGAATTGGCGACTCCATCACGACAATGCTCCAGCACATTCTCACTTGCTTCACAATTTCTTGGCGAAAAACCAGACACCTCTGGTTCGACAGGCTCCTTACTCTCCTGATATGCCCCCCTGCGACTTCTGACTATTCCCCAAAGTCAAGAGGCCATTGACAGGAACGCGATTTCAGACAAGGGAGGACATTATGGCTGCAACGACAGCCTAGCTAAAGTCGATTCCGAAAGATGCTTTTTCGGAATGCTTCCAACAACGGCGGCACCGCTGGGAGAAGTGTGTGGAGTCACAAGGAGACTACTTTGAAGGTGATTATATGCCAGTTTTTTTAACCGGCTAAAGGTCGGATACTTTTCTAACAGACCACGTATACAGGGTGTATCCAGCAGAAATTCTAAGGCGTGTTCTAGAGCCCAAAATAAGAAAAAGGCCATAGAAAGATGTGTGCGAAAACGGTTCCTAAATACAATTGTCGTGCCTCGTATGTAGCGCCACTGATTGGCTATCAAGACAAAAATAAGCACAAACTGTAGTTAGGCACCAGTAACGAGTACACAAAAAAATTGATTTGATCAATTATCATTAATTGTCTGAGATATTAGCAAAAATGTTGTGTAAGGTCACAGTTGTGTAAGAAATATGTAACACCCATAGGGCGCGTCCCCAGGTGGCAGATAGGGGAATGTCCGGTAGATATGCCAGGTAGGAGGTAGATATGCCTCCCACGGACCATCAGATCTGGTAATGGGCAGCAGTATTGTTGTACTGAACAGTACAGAAAAATGATTTCTTTAAAGGCTCTCGTTTCGGAAAGCTATGGGCGCAGCTGAAAATCAGCATAATCGGCCATAGTACTGCGGTGTGGAAAGCAAGGAGAAACTACCGCACAATAACTCTCAAGTCAAACAATCATGACGAGAAACCAAATAGAGATGGCCCCTAGTCCGTGGCAGACCTTAGGGTGCGAAGAATACCCGCGATGAAAATGGATAGATCTCACTCGAAAGTGAAAACTAATGGAGAAATTGCTATAAAAATCGGTACATGGAATGCACGAAGTATGTACATGCCCGGAATAATTCATAATACAAATAAAGAGATGAGAAGACTAGATCAATCAACGTTCTGGGAGATGAGATGGCCTGGTGCGGGAAAAACCTGTATATGTACCGCTGATGTACCTGTATGGCATATTTTTCTGGCAATGACGGGGCAGACCACTCAAATGGCGTTGGAATAATACTTGACAAAAACGCAAACAAATCAGTCTCAAACTATGTACCGCACTTGGACAGAGCAATGCTAATACAACTAACAGCAACCCCCAAAAACATTAATATTATACAAATCTATGCACCAACAGCTGACTTAAAAGAACTAAAATAATATACGAAAAAAAAACTAAAATTTCCCTAATTATGGGAGATTTCAATGCGAAAATGGCCAAAGAGTCGCTGATGTTGTCGGTAACCATGGCCTAGGTGATAGAAATGACAGAGGCGACTTGCTGGTGCAATTTTGCCAAGAAGAGAACCTTATGATTAATAACACTTGGTTCAAACTACCTAACAAACGACTCTATACTTGGGCAACAGCCACGCCACATAACGCGAAACCAAATAGACTTTATACTAGTCGACAAGGATATCGCAATGGTGTACTTAGAGCAACCCCGGATCTAGGGGAGGGCAAGCCGGGGCCCATGCCCCGGGCGGCAAATTCAAACTTGGCAGACAAATACAATGTTTTCCCTACGCATACATTCTAATTTGTCTCGATAACTTTTCAACAGTTTTCGAGATATTTTAATTAACATCTCCAAAAATGTTAAAAATTTGCTGCCAACAATTTGCTGCCAATCAAAATAAATCAATTTTTTTCTTTCAATTTTCTTTCCCAACCGACTAAACTATCTATATATTTGGAAACTCCTTCGTCGATCTCCGTCAACGGCAGTGTTTTGTTTCAAACATTCGTTTTGTGTTTACTATTTAGTTCTTATCGATTAACCGAACATAGAATACTGACTTTTAAAAAATTGGCAAGTATCATATTTATCAAAGACAATAAAGAATGAAATTATTGACGTAATAGAAATATCATTTTAAATGACATCAAAGAAGCCAAATACTACATTTTGAATTGGTAAAACCATACAACATTATAGATAATCAGATAAACTTAATAAAGACGGAACAAAGCTTGAATATATACATATACTCAACCTTTCCGGAACTCTATAATACTAATGAGTCTTTTTAGGACTACCAAAAACAAATCTCGTATGAAATTTGTCAGTTATTCTATAGCTTTCAGTCCATCTTCGTGGCACTCAACAAAAACCATAAAAATAACATTGATTTTTAAGATCATCAAGTGAGTGATTTACAAAATATTGTTCATGGAAGCAAAGCTGTGCTGATGAGAGATAAATCTCGAAACGCGTCCACAGATGGCTATCCACTCAAGGTATCGGAAAGACATGATCTTAAAAATCAATGATAATGTAGTATTTGGCTCTCTGCACTCCTAATGTGTCCCATACAGAACAAATGAGACAAGTAATTTGATATGTAAAAAAAACTGATGATGTGTGTGAAAGAAAGTTTCATTGATTTGAAGTTGTTGGAAAGACAAGATAGTACATTTATATACAGATTATAGAAAAATTGACAGTTGATACTTTAGATATTGGACAATATCGTGGCCAATCTAATGATAATGGGTCCAATATGGCTAGCATCTATAAAGGAGTCCAAGTTTTAAAGACCAAGCTCCACTTTTATTTGGTGCTATAGAAAAGGCTAACGGTTTCTATCTCTTGCAACAGATCTATGCGCATGACTTGCAGGATGCCTTTCCTAATATTTGCTCTGCGAATTTACTCCACGCTTCCTACTGCATCCGCAAGCTGTAAGCGAAACTAGCAAACTAAAACTTATTAACCCTTTAACTACCGCGGTCGTCAATAAGCGATCTGACTCAAAATCTTTCAAATGGCGGAGTCGTCAATGAGCGATCCACGCTATTTCGCGCTATTTAAACACCGCAGTCGCTTTTGAGCGATATATTACAATATTATTAAACAAAATTAATAATTTGAAAAGTTTTAATAACATCCACTTTGGGACAGCTTTACTAATTAAATCAAGGGAGGGACACGGAAAAGATATTAGATATTAGATATTAAGACCTAATATGTCTTGACCTTTCTCGTTACTTGCTTTGACGTAGCGAAAGGCTCACACAATGCATCTAGAGCGCTGTGTGCTAAAGAGTAACAGAAGATTTCCGTGTCCCTCCCTTGATTTAATTAGTAAAGCTGTCCCAAAGTGGATGTTATTAAAACTTTTCAAATTTGAGTAGGCATTGTCTGTGTGACTGTTATAAATAGTTGTCAATTAGAATAAAATTAATAATATTCGTTACTTTTTATAGGTCTAGAAAAATAATCTAAAATTTTGAGTGACAAAATATTTCTGTCATAATACTCTTTGTTACAATTTATCGATCAATAAATATAAGAAATTATTTTGTACAGTTAGGAATATCTTTCAGCAGAAATTTACGCATTCTTATCATCTAAAATATCTTCGTGGCTGTTTGATATAATTATATGTATGTAAAATATGCGTACATAAAAACTTCGAAACTGCTTCGAAATCGAACGAAGAAGACGTGGATTGTTTACATCTTACTAAGTAATGGTTATGAGTCCCAATATTGTGTTTATGTTTTGATATTTATTTAGGACCCTTTTTATATTTTCAAACAGAAGATTCACTCATAGCCGAATATCTCGAAAAGTTTTCGTATATTTTATGATTACTCTCTCGCAGTGTTTTGATACATACGTTTCACAGCGGTTTACAAAAAAACAATTTACCTATTTTTTTATTAGTTTTAATTATTGTATTGAGTTACATTTATTATTTTGTGTGTTCCTCAACTATTACATTTTAATATTTTCAACGTCATCATGGACCCACAGCCCTCAAAGTCACGTGCCTCAAAAAGAGTTGCAGAAGAAGAACTATATCCAATAGATATTGACAGTGATGAAGAAGAACATATTTTTGAAAGTGACAATAGTGATATTGATAACAGTGATGCAAGTGAAGAAAGTGTTGATGAAAGTGATGATGAAGTTATTGCGGGAGATTTAGTATGGAGAAATTGTCATTTATTTCGGCCCAAAATATATATAATTTTGATGCAAAAAATTCTGGAATTACTAACGCATTTTCAATAGAAGAAAACTTTGAAGAGTATGATTTTTTCACAAGATACTTTGACCAAGAGTGTATGTCTGAAGTTGTAAGTGAAACAAATAAATACTTTCAGTTTTCTGCAGAAAATTTCAACATACAACCACAATCCAAAACTAAAAGATGGGTAGATACTACAGTCGATGAAATGTATACATTTTTTGTACTTGTATTATTGATGCCACATGTGAAAAGCATGCCATAGGAGACTACTGGTCAAAAGATCCCATGATTGCTACAGAGTTTTTTTCAAAATATATGACCAGAAATAGATTTCTCCAATTACTGCGATATGTTCATTTTGCAGATAATAATTATCTATCTGAAAATGACCACTTGTGGAAAATTAGAAATGTACTAAACAATTTAACTGAAAAGTTTTCTGCTTTTTTTATTCCCTTCCAAAAATTGGTTATTGATGAATCTCTTATTTTGTTCAAAGGGAGATTAAGATTCAAACAATACATACCCTCCAAAAGGCATAAGTTTGGAATAAAATTGTTTGTTCTCTGTGATTGCGAGACCGGAATGATCCTAAATGTATTATTTTACACCGGTACATTACCAGAAACAAGAAATGATCCTTTGGGTGTATCTGGAGCAATTATAAAGAAACTATTAGTAGCTTATGAAAATAGAGGACACTTACTTTATACGGATAATTGGTATACAAGTACAAAATTAGCCATATATTTGGACGAACATGACACTGGTTTATGTGGTACAGTATAGAAAAACATTTTCCCAAGTTGACGAGAATATTGCAAAGAGGGGAAATTGAATTCAAAAACTGCAACTCAGTATTAGCCATAAAATGGAAAGATAAAACAGATGTATACATGATAACTACTTTTCATGATGGACGTCTAGAAGATAGTGGTAAATTTAATGTCGCTAATGAACCTATTCAAAAGCCAAACTGTGTTTTAGATTACACACTAAATATGAGGTTATATAAGGCAGATATGCAATTATCTACCGTGGAATGTATCCGTAAAAGTATCAAATGGTACAAAAAAGCATTTTTTCACATGATGGACTTGATTGAACAGTTATAACATGTATCTTGTGAAGACTGGAAATAATCGATTGAAATTAAAAGATTTTATTAGAAAAATAGTCCAACAAACTTTGGAAAAGCACGGTATTTTGAGTAGTGTAAGACCTGGAAGAAAAAGTTCCCTAGCTATAGATCGACTTGCAGCAGTTAACTTTATGGCGCGACATTTTCCTGATCACATACCGGCGACAGGTGCAAGAAGAAAAAGTCAACGGATTTGCCATGTGTGTAGTAATACAACACTAAATAAACAAAAAAGACAATATGTGACAACTTGGTGTCCAGAGTGCAAAGTTGGACTATGTTTGGGAAATTGTTTTAGAATTTTTCATACTAGAAAATCATTTTAGATTTGAACAGTAGTTTTTCTTAATATTTTTGCGTAATCTGCTAAATTTTAGATGTGTTATAATTACATTACTCATGTATTATTTTTTATTACTACTACTATATATATATAATATAATTTTTACTTTAGGTGTAATTTATAATTTTTATAATTCTGTGTTTTTGGAATCTACTTTATTTTTGTTTTGTTTGATATTTCTTATTTGTGTAATCAATAAATAATGTTTTAGTCAAAGAAGTGGTCTTTTCACAAACTATACCAACTACAATATTCAGTATAAATTTTTGCTTTTTTACTCTAAAAATATAGTAAATTTTTATTATTTATGTATTATAATTTTTGTTATAATACTTTAGATAAATATATATTTTTATATGTACTGAAATATCGGTATATATATTGTGGGTTTGTTGTGCGCAATTAACAAATCCTGTGATGTCTTAACAGTAATTGGTTTATTCTTAATTCAATCCGTTTCAATCTTTACATCGACAATCTTAAACTCTTAATTCAATCTGTTTCAATCTTTACATAAACCTTAAAATCTTAAATCGTGTGGATCGCGTGACTTAAAAAGCGACTTGAAGCGACTGTCGCACGTCGCAGTTGCCAAGGGCATCGTCGCACTTTGGGGGGATACGTCCCGTTCCCTCTTTCCTGCATGCCGGTGCATGCGGACGCGAACTTCGGCCAGCTTACGCCGCACAACTGGCCACGCACATACGCGAATTCACACACTCACACTATTATGAATGCATTTATATCAGTGGTGTCCATAACGTCGATCGCGAAGCCGTTAAACTTTAAACCTTTAAATGAAGATAAATATGTGGGAAGAAGAATAAGATTTTTTTTTGTCTTCACATTTAGTCGATCTTGGCAAGACATTTTTATAATCGATCTTCGAAAAGTCGATCGGTCAAAAATTAGTGGACACCACTGATTTATATGATTGAAACGTGAAACGTGTCGACCTTATTAGCAAAGCGATAATTTGCTTATCAACATGCAGCAGCATCATTAAAAAAAATTAATTAAATTAAAAAAAAATTAATAAATGATATTAATTTATGTGCAGAGCATAATGAGTCAGCGTTATAAATCCGGATTCGAAAAACATTGGAAAATTTGGGTTTCATAACTTTATCGAAATCCCAACAAGATGAAAAACAAAACCCTTCCGAATCAATAAATGCAAAGGAATCTGATGGAATTCCTACACTTTCCTTGTCTACGGATGTTGCGGATCCTTCAAGTTCAAGAACTGAAGAAACAACATTTCCCTTGTCTGAAGAATCGGCCAACTGTGAAATGGAAGAAGCATCCACCAGTGAATCTATGGATGTGAATTTACTAAACATCGACATTGGATTGTTGAAATTAAATTTAATGAGAAAGGATGTAGAAGAGGCTATTCAACGAGGTCCAGAATCACATCCAGCAACATTTCCTGTTGATAAACAGGGCAATCAATTTCCAGTAAATTTGTTAAAATTGCGTTTAAAAAATAATAAAATTGTTGCTCGAGATTGGCTTGCTTGGAGCAAATCCAAAAATGCTCTGTTTTGTTTTCCTTGTCGTTTATTTTATAATTTTCGAGAAAATCAAAGATCAGTTTTGGCTACGGAATTGGGTTGGCAGCCTGATAGAGGATATAAAAAACTATATGATAGAATACCTGAGCATGAAAAATCAACCCACCATAAATCTTGTTATATCCAGTGGCGAACTGTAGAAATTAATATTAGTAAAAATAGAACAATTGATTGCCTTTTAGTACAACAAATACGAAATGAGATACAAAAATGGACAGATTTATTAAAACGATTCTTAGATGTAACTTTATTTTTGGCTGAACGAGGTTTGGCTTTCAGGGGCAGTTCACATTTGATTGGAGATTCAAACAATGGAAATTTTCTCGGAATATTAGAACTTGTCAGTCGTTATGATCCACTTTTGGAAGCACATTTAAAAATGGTGAAACAATCACAAATCGAGAAACAGAGATTGCAAGTACATTATTTATCGGCAGACATTCAAAATGAATTCATATCATGCTGTGCCGATTATTTGAGAACTTGCATTTTGACGGAAAGAGAAACTGTAAAATATTATTCTGTAATTGTAGATGCAACTCCCGATTCCGCCCATATAGAACAAACTACATTTATTTTACGATACGTCTCTGTAAATAATCATTTAGATGAATACGAAATTAAGGAAAGATTTCTTGCATTTGTAAACTGCAATAAGAAGACTGGAGAAGATATTGCAAATTTAATTCTCGAAACGCTTGAAAAATATAATATTCCTATAAGCGAATGTCGTGCACAAGGGTACGATAATGGATCCAATATGAGTGGCTCATATAAAGGTGCTCAAGCTCGTATTTTGCAAATCAATCCACTGGAAATATTTTCCCCTTGTGCATGTCATAGTTTAAATTTGTGTGGTGTTCATGCAGCAGAATCTTGTCATGAGGTTGTAACGTTTTTTGGTACGGTACAAAAATTATACAATATTTTTAGCAGTAGCCCTCAAAGATGGGATATATTAAAAAATAATACTGGACGTTCATTGCACTCTATGTCAAATACACGTTGGTCTGCTAGAATTGAATGTATTACACCAATTGCGGAAAATATTCCTGCAATTAAAAGTGCCATAGA
The DNA here is from genome assembly GCA_944588485.1 of Phosphuga atrata. Lineage (NCBI taxonomy): Eukaryota > Metazoa > Arthropoda > Insecta > Coleoptera > Silphidae > Phosphuga > Phosphuga atrata. The sequence continues at coordinate 48,852,336 of OX155904.1, forward strand.
TTCTGTTCTAGAATTAAACTTAACATGGGAAATTCGTTCAGATCTGAACGGAATAAAAAAATATATGGAATCGTTTGAATTTTTAGTAATGGCTAAAATTTGGTACAAAGTCCTTCAAGCTATAAATTATAGAAATATTGTTTTACAAGCTCGTGATGCGACAATTGATGTAGAAGTAGCGAATTTGTCAAGTCTTCTTGATGAATTACAAACAATAAGAGATAGTTGGGAAACTCTCTTCAATGAATGTAAATTGTTTGGTTCATCGTTAGAGATAAATATAGATTTTGAAACAAAACGTAGTAAAAGGAAAAAATGGTGGAACGAATTAGAAATGACACCAAGTGACGAATTCAGAACAAATGTTTTCAATGTTTTCTTAGATTGTATTATTGGAAATATTGCAAGAAGATTTAATGAGGCTAAAGAAATTGATTCGTTATTCAATATATTATGGTTATGTCATAACCTTAATGATGAAGAAATACAAAAGAAGTCCGAAAAATTACAAAAAGTATATGAAAATGATATTGACCATAATGTTGGTGAAGAAATACTCCATTTAAAATCAATTTATGATGCCAATATACAAAACAAATCTCTCTCGCCCATTGAGTTACTAAACATCATTAAAAAAATGAAACTGGATGTATTGTTTCCCAACATAATAATAGCAATAAGATTATTTTGTACGATCCCTGTAACCGTTGCTGAAGCAGAACGATCCTTTAGTGTTTTAAAAAGGATAAAAGATGTTTTGAGATCCACAATGTCACAACACCAATTGTCGATTGAATCTGAAATGGCTAAGAAAATTGATTTTCAAGACGTAATTAATTTGTTTGCTAGGCGCATGGTTCGGAAAGCAACATTCTAAAAAATAATTTGTTTTTTGTACTTTTTTTTGTAATTTTAGTTGTAAACGTTTTCATTTTTGTAAGAGAATTATTGATGAATACATTGTTCCAATAACAATTAGGATATTTTTCGGTTTCCCGCTTCGTTTATAAATAGCCCAAAGTCCGAGGGGAAATTTTTTTTTTCACGCTCTTGGCAGGGGCCCCCACAAGAAGTATATCCCCGGGCCCCAAAAGTCCTCTCGGCGGCCCTGTTGGATACAACCCATAACTTTGTTATAACTTAAAGTGACAGGTGCAAGAAGAAACGGTCAACGGATTTGCCATGTGTGTAGTACACTACAATATTCAGTGTAAATTATTGCTTTTTTATTCTAAAAATTTAGTAAATTTTTATTATTTATGTATTATAATTTTTGTTATAAGACTTTAGATAAATATATTTTTTTATATGTACTGAAATATGGTTGCTTCCGACCTGATTTTTTGCTCCTGGCGGTGCGGTAAACAGTGCGAGATACCGGTAGTTAAAGGGTTAAAAATTATTTGCGATCCACTATGAGCCAGGAAGGTTTATCGAGTCTCGCAATCTTAGCAATAGAATATCGAATGACACATGATGATAAATTATAACAAGGCCATAGATTTGTTTGTAGAACAAAAGGCCCAAAGAGTAAAATTGTAATTTTAATTTGCAATACAGTAACATACTACACGTCCATGTACGTACGTACATTTGTAAATAAATAGGCTTATCACAGAATGAGCAACGCTAGATAGGTATTTGTGGCGTTTTCCGGGAGGCCTATGTCCATCAGTGGGCGTCTGATGGCTGAAATGATGATTATAACAGTAAAAATATAGGCGGGCGGGGTCGGCATTTTTCAGTTTTTGCCCCGCCACGAAAAAATTGAAGAGCCGGGGCTGACTTAGAGTGAGAACGTAACCGGGGGCGGACATTGGGTCAGATCATAACCCCGTAATAGCTCAAGTAAGATTCCGCCGTAAGATAAAGTGTAAAATCAATAGAAGACCAAACATGGAGGCTCTCAAAGATCCAAAACTACAAGAGAAATTGAGGAGGAAGCTCAACACTGAACTAAAGACCTGTTCGTCAGAAGAGCAAACGGTGGAAGCCGTACGGAATCAACTTACGCAAATATTTCAAAATATCCACGAAACATTGAAAACACCAAAGACTGATTATAGAAAGCAGTGGATGACAGAAGAAATTATGAATATAATGGATGAACGAAGGAAATACAAAAATGTGAACCAAAAGAAATATAATGAACTCAAACATAAGAAGAAACATTAGAAAAGACAAAGAAAAATGGATGGAAGAGAGATGTCAAGAACTTGAAGAACTACAAGACAAACACGATCTGTTCAACATCCACAAAAAGGTGAAAGAAATAGCTGGATATACCAGAAGCCACCTACCCTCCAGAATAGTAAATGGGGACAACCAACATCTGACAAAGAAAAAAGCAATGAAACAAGAGCGGACAAAGAATATTCAAAATTTGTTTGATGGTGAAACTAATTTACCACATCCAAATCAAGGAGGAGACATTGGCCTAAACATCATGAAATCAGAAGTTATTAAAGCTATAAAATTCACCAAATCAAGTAAAGCTGCAGGACCAGGCGACATGTACATGTACTTAAAGCTTATACAAGAGGAAACTATCAACATTCTTGTCTTTAACAAAGTATATGAATCTGCAAACAAACCAAGAGCCAGTCTTTAATCAATATTCATCGCCCTAGCAAAGAAACCAAACGCAAACAAGTGCGACCAATTCCGACTGATAAGCGTGATGAGCCAAGTATTAAAAGTATTCCTAATAATCCTACATAACGGAATACGTAAGAAATGCGAAGAAGACCTAAGCAATGAACAGTTTGGTGTTAGAGATGGAATCACCGCTAATGTGGAGCCTGGTAGTTGATGAACTACTGGTTAGGCTAAACAACCTAGACATCAAATGTCAAGGTTATGCCGATGACATAGTCATAATGGCCAGAGGAAAATTTGAGGGAACGCTCTGTGAAATTGTTCAGAGAGGCCTCAAAGTAACTAGTAGATGGTGTCAAACAGTGGGATTGAGACTCAACCCGAGCAAAACCACGGTGATACCATTTACTAGAAGGAGAAAACTAAACTGCCTGCATCCCATATAGATGCAGGAATCCCATAGATGGGAAGGCAGTAGAATACCAACAGGAGATAAGGTATCTGGGTATCACACTAGATAGCAAACTCCTATGGAATAGACACGCTGAGGCAGTGGTAGGTAAAGCCAAACGCGCCCTAATGGTGTGCAGAAATCTAGCAGGAAAAATGTGGGGTTGTAACCCCACTATCCTGCGATGGATGTACACCATGATAGTGAGACCTGCAATCACTTATGGGGCGGTTGCGTGGGGAAGTAGAATCAAGCTGGCCTCTATGAGGAAACAGCTTGAGAAGATTCAAAGACTGGCGTATGTCTGCATCACGGGAGCGATGGGGTCGTGTCCGACAGCAGCATTGGAGCTGCTGCTGGATCTGACTCCGCTTCACCTTGTGGTGGAGAGCGCCGCCAGATCGGCGAACGTAAGGTTCAGCAAGGAAGGAATGGGCAGAGGTAAAATAATCGGGAGCAGAGACCGAAACAGCCTCGCTGCCAAGATCCCCTGGCTGGAAATACCAAAGGACGAAATGGTATGCAAATACCACTTCGAGAAAAACTACACAGCAATGTGTAATAGTAAAGCCGATTGGAGCGACGAATCCTCAGCATACCACATAGAGCAAAATGCCATCAAGTGGTATACAGATGGTTCGAAGACAAAGGAAGGAACTGGTGCAGGAGTGTTTGGACCTCGTACCAGATACTCCGAATCCATGGGAACATCCCCAAGTATCTTCCAAGCAGAGGTACACGCAATCGAAAGATGTGCACAGTTTAACCTCGACAGGAATTACCGCAAAAAACGAATTGCTATCCAGTCAGATAGGCAAGCAGCCATCAAGGCCATTAGCTCATACACCATCAGATCCAAACTGGTATGGGACTGTGTGGGGAAGCTGAACAAGCTTGGCAGGGATAATAAAGTAACGCTATACTGGGTACCAGGACACACTGGTATAGACGGAAACGAAGACGCCGATCACCTAGCATACAAGGGATCCAGTAGCCCCTTTATAGGTCCGGAACCCTTTTGCGGTATGAGCGTGAACACCATCCGCAAAAGTTTAGATGAACAAATAAGAGGAAAATGGATGAAAACCTGGGAAGAACTTCCAGGGCTAAGGCAATCCAAAGTGATGCTGGGATCTTTCAACCAGAAGAGAACTAAAGCTTGCCTGAAACTAAGCAGGAACAAGCTCAGAATTCTGACAGGAGCCCTGATGGGACACTGCAGACTTAGGAAACATCTCAAGGCCCTAGGCCTAGAGGAGCATGATGGATGCAGATTCTGTGGCTCAGCAGAGGAAACCCCCATACATCTGTTCAAAGACTGCGGAGCATTACTCCGCAAGAGACAGCTGTACCTTGGGGCTCACTGCTTGAACACAGAGGAGCTGCAGGCCTTGAATCCCACCCAGATCCTGAGATTCCTAAAGGAGTCAGGATTAGAGGAGGCCCTCTAAATGGGTAAGTACACCAACACTTGGAGGAGGAGGGTGGGGTACAATAGATCTATAAAGGTCGCAGTACAAGTCGTTACCAAAATATCTACAATCTAGAGATGGAAAAAGGTCGTGTACATCTGTTTTATTGATTATGCAAAGACATTTGACTGTTTAAAACACGACATACTAATTAACATTTTGATGCAAAAGACCTCGACCAAAAAGATCTCCTTCATAAAAAAAAAATGTACAAACACCAGACTGTTGCAGTACTCGAGGACGACACGACCAGCGATATACCTATTAAACGTAGAGTACGTCAGGGCTGTGTACTATCACCATTGATGTTTAATATCTACTCGGAACAAATATTACTGAAAGCCTTGATAAACTCTACAGATGGAATCAAGATCAATGGTGAACTATTGAACAACATCAGGTACGCGGACGATACCGCTATATTTGCAGACAGTGCAGCTGGCCTACAACGTTTGATGAACAAAATAATAGCAGAAGGTGATGCGCTTGGGCTAAAAGAAAATACGGCCAAAACGAAAACAATGGTTATCAGTAGACATCGGATTATATGCATTTGCATATGCAAATGCATAAAACCAATAGTACTAAAATATGCAAAAATGCTATTTTTATAGCATTGCTATTTATATGACATTAAATTGCATATTTTAGTACTTTTTCATTTATAGTTCTTATTTCAGTAGTTAAATGTGTTTTGTATCAGGCGGGAACGATGGCAGGTCGCAGCCAGTGACTGCCATGCGGGCACCTCACACTCGGCAACCCGACTACTGACTTGCACTAGTCAATAAATTGATTTCCTCTACAAAGAAAGTGTTTTTAAAAGCACCATCGCGCATACAAAAATATAAAGAGCGACTACCAAACCTAGCACTATTGTTTATATTGTTTTTGTATTGTTTTATGCTTAGAATTTTGAGGCCATAAAAGAAGTAGTTAGTCAATTTGACAGTTCAGAAGCCATTGCAATAGATCTTTTTAAGGTTATTTAAGCGCATGCGCATCCACCAAGTTTGAGAACGGGAAGTTCACACGAAAGTTTCGGGCACATATTTAGTTATACGTCAGAAAGTTCGGTTGAAAAAATTGACGTATAACATATTAGGCGTATAACACATATAGGCGGACTGAACTGAACAGCGTAAACCGGATGGGCGAGGAGATTAGAAGGCGGATAACTCTTGGTAACAGGTGCTATTATGGGCTACTTAAACTTTTTAGGTCCAAAACAATCCACCCCAAGCATAAGTGCACACTGTACAGGTCACTGATAAGACCAGTGGTAACCTATGGTGCAGAAGCATGGAGCTTAACACAGAGCGAAGAACAGGCTTTAAGTGTATTTGAGAGAAGAATGCTACGTGCAATATTTGGAGCGACCCAAGAACGAGGAATCTGGCGCCGAAGATATAATCACGGACTATATCAGCTCTACAATCAACCAGATATTGTGAGTTTCATCAAGGTGGCAAGATTGAGATGGCTCGGACACATGCAGAGAATGGGTGATCATAGGGTTCCGAAAAAGTTGTTCAAAAGCCAACCAGAGGGAAGGAGAAGGGCCGGAAGGCCAAGAGGGAGATGGAAGGATGCGGTAACAACTGACCTACAAAAACTTCAAGTACGGGACTGGAAAACGTTGGCGAGTGATAGGTCCGCTTGGAGAAACATGCTGAAGGAGGCCCAGACCGGCAATCGGTTGTAGCGCCATTAAGAAGAAGAACATATAGGCGGAAAATGACACATGCGCACAAGAATTCAACTATGAAAAGGTCTATTAATTCAAGCCAGTTAGCATTTCAGGCTCCTTTAATCAAAGAAAATATTGGTGTGATTATAACACATTTCAGCAATATTCCCGACACAATTGAGATTCTAGAAACTAAAAACCTTCATCTGTGCAAGCCCTTGGAAATATTGGAAAAAATGATTGAACAGAGCAACGACCTTCCGAGTTCACTATCAGAATAGGTCCGTGGCAAATTAAATGCTGTTCTCTATAAAAACCCGGGTCTTGAAGGAATAAAGAAAGAAAATGCATTTATAAAAGGCACCAGCCAAACTCTACCTGAAGAGGTTTTTGCAAAAGTTTTTTTCAGAAGTGACAAACGTCACAAGTTTGCTCTAGAAAATCTAGAATCTTCTAAACTTTGACGCGTGCTGCAAAACCATGCTTACTGAACTCGTCCTTTAATATACTCCTTTCTATTTCCTTTTATAAAAAGGAAAGGATCCTAAATATCCTTTCTATTTTGCGTCTGTAATGAACTCATAACAGCACTCTAATGCGTGCGGTTATGGCTCGCCGAGTGCTGTTATTACCATTAATTAAATGTGTGTATTCGCGATTTCCACACATCACATAACCTCAAAACTATCTCGCCGAAAATTTGACACTGACAGCTCGGAATTTCAGTGCCAACCTTGAAAAAATTAACTCATTACAGCACTCGATGAGCCATAACCGCACGCATATGAGTGCTGTTATGAGTCCATTACAGACGCAAAATAGAAAAAAATATTGAATTGTATATTGTCACAAGAACTACAAGAATTACAGTATATTGTAAAAAATAAGTAAATCCCAATAATAAATAGTATTTTGATTGTGCATATTTTATGCATATTTCACACATTTTTTGGGCATATTTCGCCCATTTTTAGTGCGTATTTGCTTGCATATTTTGGCATGTTAATAGTGCATATAATCCGATGTCTAGTTATCAGTATAGCACCAGATATCCAAGCCAATTTGCAAGTATACAATAAGCAAATAGAGCAGGTCGCTAAATTTAAATACTTGGGCAGCTGGATCACGGAAAACCTGGATCCAGCTGTGGAAGTAAGAACATGCATTGAACTAGCCAGAATGACGTTCCTTAAGAGTAGAAAAGTATTTTGTGAGAGAAGCCTAAACCTTAAACTAAAGATACCAGTTCATTAAGTGCTACATTCACTCGGTATTGTTGAATGAGTGGAACATATCACGAATAATGAGGTTCTTAGACGCATGGCCAGAGACAGAGAGGCTATTGGTTATTGCGAAGAAACATAAGACAGGGTACCAAAGACATATCTTCATAAATACAAAATATAGCCTTCTAAAATTAATAATGGAGGGCAAGATAATGGTTAAATAACATAGGGGACTGAACTGGTCTGGACTCCCACTCAATCTTCAGAGCGGCACAAGACCGTGCAGAATTTGCTATGATTCTTGCCAACCTTTAAGTAATGGAGAAGGCATCTAAAGAAGATCTAATGGTCACCCCATGACCTCACAATGCTCTGACGTTTGTTATGAAGGTTGAAGTCCAGCATTCATACATCTCCCATGAGTCCTGCCACGAAGCCGTCAAGTCTTCCATCGCTTCCTTTCTGTTGGCCTTTCCGTTCTCGTGCAGCTGGCAGCGTTTGGGCACAAGTAGTTTTATGGAAGGGGATCCCTATCGGCAATAGCTAGCACACACAGCCTCTGTAAAAACGGTTCTGTGCGCTAACGTTATTCTTATAGCCATTCTTCTATCAACTTTCTCTAGTATGTTTGTATTTTAGCACGCTTGCCAATGCTGAGCTCCATAAAAGAGGATGAAGGAGACTACGGATGGTTGGATTTTTGGCTTCTTTGTTGCGGGGCCAACGTTGGACATTATCCGAATGAGGACATGAAGGGTGTTTGTGGCTTTCATACTTTTGTGTGGGGGTTGTTTGGCTGCAAAGCCTTTTTGCACTGCGACCAACTTGATCTATTGTGCTTTGGCTTTCATACTAGTATTCTTTATATGCCCAGATATTTTAGCGAGTTCTTGAATTTTATTGTTTCCCAATTTATTCTGATTTCCAGCGAGTTTCCTACGGCCTGTGAGCAGAACCATTTCAGGTGCCAGTTTGATACCCATACCCAGGCTTGGACTGGCACTCCAAACCGACTCGGGCATTTTAGAGACTCTCTCAGGAGACATTCTCACAACACTCAGACAGTCTCAGGAGAAAGGAAAACTACTAATGTGAATCATTTTTTATATATTATTGGTAATGGGAAATAAAGTTCTTTTATAATTTAATAATTTATTTGCCTTACTAGTTTCGATGTGAAAACTAACATCTCAATCATAGGCTCTAAATTGTTTCTATTAAATTAAAAATTATTATGTTTTATGTTTTATGATGTTATAAATGATTATATAAATTTTGTAGTTTATGTAAATTTAATAGAAACAATTTAGAGCCTATGATTAAGATGTTAGTTTTCACATCGAAACTAGTAAGGCAAATAAATTATTAAATTATAAAAGAACTTTATTTCCCATTACCAGTAATATATAAAAAATGATAAAGAATAGGGTTAATAATAACCAACATCTACTAATGTGAAGTTTCAATCATATGTATCATATTTATATTTTCAATTTAATAGTTAGTCAATGACTTCCGAAGAAGCTCACTCTCTCTTGGCTACTTTATCAATTATGTCATGCTATCTAGATTCATCAATAGATTGTTTTCTACCGCCTTTATCATGAAAGAATTTAAATTATCAGAGGATAAGGTACTCATCATATGATTTTTGATAATTTTTAGGATAGAAAATGATCTTTCACAAGCAACTTAATGACTCAATGACAACGTTAACAGAAATTTGATCGCTAGTCCAATTAAATTGTAGGTATTGGTCAATAGATTATATCTATGCAAAAAAGTCAAACACGGTACAAATCTGTTATCTATTTGGTTATCTATTTATAAAGGCATTTCATCGTTACCCCTTTACTTCCATTCTACTTCATGAATATTTTATGATCTTCTAATTCATTGGTTTTAAGTTTATCACAATGGAATAGCAATCCAAATCAGCCCGCAAATTTTTACCTGTATCCGTCTTATCAAATTTTAATAAGTATCTACTTAACTCATTAGTTTCTCCTAGTTCACCGGATTTAAATTTATTATTACATATGGCAGGGAAATGTTTTAGATCTAGATACGAGAAATCAGCGTACAGTTTGTCCATTTATGAGAAATCAGCGATCCATGCTTCGAGCAACTGTGTGGAAAATAATCTTATGTTGTTATCATTGACCTTGTATGCACGGGGTCCATCAGATATAACTTCATCCTGTGCCATCTCACATGTCTTCGATTTCCACTTCTTAAGACTTTTTTAGGAAATTTGATTGGTCTTCTACATCAAAGTCTTCAAAGCTTTCTGTACTGCATCAAAATCTCTTTTTTTTTAGTTCTGAACAAGATTCTGATACCATATGATATGCTTTTAATATATCTAAACCCGAGCTTTGCAGGTACTAGAGAGGTGTAGTAACTGATCAGTAAAATGTTCTTAAAAAGGTTTTGGTTGTAGTCACTGTTTCGTATTTACATATTAATTCCAAGTATGCTTTTGCTTTCACATGGACTTAAATTTCAACTTCTGATGTATTTTGTACAAGTCATTATCAACATTACATGTGAAGCCAAATCCAAGTTTGAGAATGAACCGAAAATTTTCTTTCTCTCAGCTGTATCTTTAGACAACCAACGTGTTTCTCCAATAGTTGACAGCCTTTTAGTATTTTCATCCTCTTTAGTTTGTTCCCACAGATTGGTAAGATTCGCGAAGAAATACAGCCATGTCATTCAGTAAGCTAAATAATGAAACACTTTGAATAACAGCTTTAGTGATATCTCCTAACACTAAATTATTTGCATGTGCATAGTACCACACATGAGTTTGCGCCGGAGATTCTTTAGAAAGCCAGGAAGAAAACTCATTATACTGGCCTTGCATGATTACAGCCCCACGCTTCGAATTAGCGATGCACCTTTTAATGCTATATTCAAAGACTTTAAAACTGAATCAACTAAGGAAATTTGCGATGTTTTTTTAAAATAGCAAAAGAAAGTCGACCGCCAATCGGTCACACCAACCCATCGGGAATATGTCCGATTTGCCCTATGGCCAATCCGGGACTGCCCATACCCAATTCGTCAAGACGCTTCGCTTCGTTATTATGATTAAGGCCTAGGCCGCACTATGGCTAAACCGCCGCGGTTTTTAATCGCGTGACTTTGTGATTCAAACAAGCTCATACAAGCGGCCTCACTTGCGGTTTTTTCCCGCGACTGATTTTTCCCATGGCGTACTGTGCAATTCTCGAGTTGTTTCGTGTTATAGCGGTTACCGCTTGCGGGAAAAAACCGTAGTGCGGCCTTGCCCTAACTCGTGTTCTGCTTTTTACAGCAACTCTATTACAGCAAGTTCTTCCGCGTATGCTACGGTCATCACATCGTTTTCCATTTTTAAATTCAAAATTTGATCGTAAAAACGTTCCACAAAATTGGTCTAATTACCGATCCTTGTGGTACCCAAGGTGTTATCAGTTAGTACACCTCTCGGTTACAGGTCACCTTTTGTTTTACTTCATTGGCCTTCTCGCTTCAGCAGAACTTTACTAATCAATCACATCTATACTCTGCCCGGCGAGAGAATGCAGCAGTACTGCGCCGAGGTATGAGGGGCAAGGGACGCGCCGAGGTACGCGCAGATTAGTTTGAGTTAAGAAATATGCGTCAGTTTTTCAAACACGGACAACTAAACACCGCGTACTCGAAATAAAGTGAGGGTATGCGCAGAACCATGCTAAACTCGTCGAGACGAGATGCATTCTCTCGCCGAGCATAGTGCAGATTTCCCGCTTCTGTAGCCGAATTGGTTGGCGTATATGGCGTCTTTGCTATCGAGTTCTTTTTGGAGTCTTGATTTAATGAGAGCCTCTAATAGTTTACCCATCGAGTTTATGAGGCAGATCGGTCTATAAATCTTGGAGTCCTGTGCTTTCTTTTTGAGTTTCTGGATGAGTACTAGATTTCAAATTTCCTTTCTAGTATGCATTTGTTCATGATATTTGCTACTGTCTCCACTTCATTGTTGGATACGAGTTTAACTAGTTCTCGTGATATTATCCCGGTCCTTATAATGATATTATCAGGACCTGGAGCTTTTTTCGTTTTAATAGACTTTTTCATAGTTGAAATTTTGTTGTGCGCATGTGTCAATGTCCGCTATATTATACTATATTATACGTCAAAGTGCCAGAACTTTTTGACGTATAATCAGTGAAAATGTGCCCGAAACTTTCATATTCCCGCCTTATAAACTTGGCGAATGCGCATGCGCTTAACTAACCGTAAAAATGTCTTCGGGCAGCTGCGGCGAATATTCGACATCTGTATCTAAGCATACGGGTCATGTATTCATCCAGTATAATCTATGATATTTACTCTATGATCAATTAAATTTAGATTCAATTACCTATAATATACCTGTAGTATTTTGTAGGATATTTGGACAATGTTATCCATAATATTGTACATATTGTACATTGTAATATTGTACCAATATTATTTTTGATATTTATAGTTGCCGCAACCACCCGATGGAGTAAAAAACTTTTAACGATTTTAAAAAACGATTTTTGGGGGGATGATTCCCTATTGGTCAGTGCAAACGCTTTTGAGGCGTAGATCACGCAGCCGAAACTTTAAACCAGTCGACCAATCCGGTTATGTGCCACATGCTCTTGAGTTTTCAGTATTTCTGTCTTAGTTAAATTTAGTACTGCTGCACTCTCTCGCCGGACAGATTATTGATGCGATTAGTAAAGTTCTGCTGAAGCGAGAAGTGATTACATTTTATCCATAAATCAGTCTTTTTAAACACTTTATTTTTTTAAATTGATATAAAATTTTTTAAAGTAAAATTTGGCAAAGCAGTGTAAATCACGCTTTTTACAACATCACTATGAAATATCAAGTTAACTTTATTTGTGATATTTTGAAATTATTCTTTATAATTTAGACACCTTTGGCAATACCACGTATTTCTATTTCTCTTCAAATTTAGACATTGATATCTAAATTTTACGATAATTTAACACAATTTAAAGAGGTTCGAGCGTAACTAATAAGTCAAAACCGTGCATGAATTTTTCTATATTTTCGATTATCCTAATAGTTAAAATTCATTATTTTTATTTATAACATAACAAATTTTAAAATTGTTAATTATTATTCATTTAATAAAATATAGTTATTAAGGAGGTTCGAGCGAATCCCAAGTTAAATATTTTTTTCAAGTTTCAGCTTTGAAACTTTTTATACATGAAGATCAATACTTTATTTATGTCCTCCCAAAATTTGAAAGTGATCCTGCGTTTAGTTTATCCGGAAAAAAAATCAAAAATTATGATTTTTCGAATCTTATACACAGGGCCTATGGCAGACAAGCTTCCGTCACGTCTTTATTTATTTTTTTCGGTATTAATTTCCAAATTTTATGGAATAAAAACTATATACAATAAACTTAGATAATATTAAAACACGATAACATTAAAGCAATGTGATGTTCCCGATTTAATTATTTAAATAATTAAAGTTAATTTTTTTTTTTTTTTAATCTTGTTTATCGACAGTAATTCACATGACAGATGGTTTGGCAACGTCGTCGATAACTGATTGTGAGAGAAAAGAAAAACATGGAATCATTTTGTTGAACTTTTGAACGTCTGTGGAACTATTTGATAGAATACACTGCAGCTTTTTACATAGATTATCTATAATTTCTGTCTTTTGGTAATTCGAGGTTTTCGGCCAACATCTTGGGCTAATAAAATTCGGATCCCTTTACAACCAGTCGACTCATAACACTGATGTTGCCAGATCTTTTTATGTCACCTTATGACACCAGCTGTTATCGCGACGTTGCCAAACCATCTGCTTGTGAATTACTGTCGATAAACAAGATTCAAAACAAAAAAAATAACTTTAATTATTTAAATAATTACATCGGGAAACAAAACATTGCTTTAATGTTATCGTGTTTTAATATTATCTAAGTTTATTGTATATAGCTTTTATTCCTTAATTTTTTATTCCTCCTTTTTTTTTATTTTCCGGATAAACTAAACGGAGGATCACTTTCAAATTTTGTGAGGACATAAATAAAGTATTGATCTTCATGTATAAAAAGTTTCAAAGCTTAAACTTGAAAAAAATATTTAACAAGGGATTCGCTCCTTAATAGACCTTTATAAGGTTAGTTAAACGCAAGCGCGTCCACCTTGTTTAAAAGGCGGGAATATGAAAGTTTCGGGCACATTTTGTTATTTTCACTTGTTATACGTCAAAAGTTGTGCCCGAAAAAATGGTGAAAATTGACGCATGCGCATAAAAAAATTTCGACTATGAAAAGGACTATTTTGAAAACGTTGAAGATGGCGCCATTATTTAAATTAATTACACAATTTAAACACAGCTCAATATTGTTTAAGATATTTAGGCATAATTAGCATTATTACTGTATATATACTACACAACAGACACAATTAGCATAATTGATATATACAGCTAACATTGTCTGTGATATTTAGCAACCAAGTGAGATTGTCTAATCATTACCTTTTAACATAAGGAGGGCATCGTTGGAATCGCATTCGGAAGAGGATGGATTATTTAGGGCACTCTCCGTCGTCGTTTGTTCAGTCTCTTCCTCTTTCTTTATGATAACTTTGGATTGTGTCTGCTGTTGCTGCTGCTGCTGTTGCTGCTGCTGGATCTGCGGCTGCAGCTGCACAGCCTGGTGAGGCTGCGGCTGCTGCGTGTGTTGATGTTGTGGCTGTTCGGAAGATACTTTGGCATTCGCGTTTTGGACTGGTTTCTCTTGACTACCGTTCGTCGACGTTTTCACCTAAAAATTATTCAATTAATACAGGAAATATTAAATAGTGTTACTAGACTAGACTAGACATACAAGACTAGACATACATAAGTGGATAGATCAGATTAAACAATCAAGACTGGACAAACAAGACTAGACATATAAGACTAGACAGAGAAGACTAGAGAGACCAGACTTGGCAGACTAGAGTAGACAAACAAGACTAGACATTCATGACTAGATAGATAAGACTAGAAAGATAAGACTAAAGAGAAAAGACAAGAGAGACAGGACAAGACCAGAAGACAAGACCAGACAAACAAGACCAGAAGACAAGGCAAGACCAGACAGACAAGACCAGACAGACAAGACCAGACAGACAAGACCAAACAGACAAGACCAGACAGACAAGAGCAGACAGACAAGACCAGACAGACAAGACCATACAGACAAGACCAGACAGACAAGACCAGATAGACAAGACCAGACAGACAAGACCAGACAGACAAGAGCAGACAGACAAGACCAGACAGACAAGATCAGACAGACAAGATCTGACAGACAAGACCAGACAGACAAGACCGGACAGACAAGACCAGACAGACAAGACCACACAGACAAGACCATACAGACAAGACCATACAGACAAGACCATACGAACAAGACCAGACAGACAAGACCAGACAGACAAGACCAAACCAGACACACAAGACCCAACCCGACAGATAAGACCAGATCAGAGTGTACATGACAGAGTATACATGACAGACGTGACAAACATGAAAGATATGTTAGAAATGAAAGACATGACAGACATGCCTGACATGACAGATATAACAGACATGACATACAAGACACACATGACAGACACGATAGAAACGACAGTCAAGACCTGATAGACAAGACATGTCAGACAAGACATGACAGAGTGTACATGACAAACATGACACATGAAAGACATGATAGACATGAATGACATGACAGACATGAGATACAAGACACACATTGCAGACACGACAGAAACAACAAAGAAGACCTGACAGACAAGACCTGATAGACAAGACATGACAGAGTGTACATGACAGACGTGACAAACATGAACGACATGACAGATATGATAGAAATGACTGACAGGACAGATATGCCTGACATGACAGAAATGACTGACATGACAAACATGACCTAAAATACACACATGACAGACACAACAGAAACGACAGACAAGACTTGACAATCAAGACCTGATATACAAGACATGTCAGACAAGACATGACAGTGTACATGACAGATGTGACAGACGTGACAAACATGAAAGACATGACAGATATGATAGAAATGACAGACATCACAGACATGCCTGATATGACAGACATGACTGACATGACATAAAAGACACACATGACAGACACGACAGAAACGACAGACAAGACTTGACAGACAAGACCTGATAAACAAGACCTGTCAGACAAGACATGACAGAGTGTACATGACAGACATGACAGACGTGGCAAACATGAAAGACATGACAGATATGATAAAAATGACAGACATGCCTGATATGACAGACATGACTGACATGACAAACATGTCATAAAAAACACATAATAGACACGACAGAAACGACAGACAAGAGTTGACAGACAAGATATGACAGTGTACATGACAGACATGACAGAAGTGACAAACATGAAAGACATGACAGATATGATAGAAATAACAGACATGCCTGACATTACAGACATGACTTACAAGTCACACATGACAGACACGACATAAACGAGACGTGACAAACAAGACCTGATAGACAAGACATGTCAGACAAGACATGACAGAGAAGACATAAAGAACAGGACATGACAGACAGGACATGACAGACAAGATATGACAGACAAGACATGACAGACAAAACATGACAAACAAAACCAGACAAAAACAGACAAAACCATACAGACCAAGAGGAAGAGAGAGAACTAGGGTGGACAAGACTGGACATGATGAATTGGTCCAGTCAGTCTGCATAAATACATACTGCTTGTTTTACATTGCTCAAATTTTGATGGTTGAGTAACTGATCGGATCCACAGAGTCCTCGGATTTGTAAGGCCTCTGCAGATTTTAGAAGAGATGGAAGGTCATCCTGTGTCACATTCACTTCTCCTTTGTACATGAAATCCACCAGTGACTGCATCTCATGAAATCTACAAAAGAAACAGAAATTAGTCTTGTCGGTATAGACTTGCCTAACTTGTCTATTTACTCTTATCTGTATTGTATAGCCTGCCTAGTCTATCTACTCTTATCTGTCTGGTCTTGTTTGTCTAGTCCCGGGATGGGCAACCTACGGCCCGATAAAGTGCTTAATGCGGCCCGCGAAAATCTGTCTTAAATACATAAGAATTGGCCCGCAGATCGCAGAACTCAATATAACTTTTAATTTTGGTGTCGATTCTTGACACAAATTGTCAACTTCTTAAAAATATTCTTGCTTTTGCGGTATTTCAACGACTTTTGAGGTTTTGTAAAAATGCTGACTTGCATAAAGGGTAGAAGGCTTGACGCAAACACTAATGCTCTCAAACACGTGAATGCGCACGCTTGCATCGTAAGTGCGTGCAGAAAAAAAAATTTCTAGCCCGCGTCAGCTAGTACGAACTCTGACTGGCCCATCACCTAAAACGGTTGCCCACCCCTGGTCTAGTCTATCTACTATTGTCAATTTTTTCAGTCTAGTGTTGATTATCTAACTTTGTCTGTCTAGTCATATTGGTCTAGTCTTGTTAACGGTCACAACTGTCTAGTCTTATCCATTGTTAGAGTTATCATCTATTCTTATCCGTATCGTATGTAGAGACATCTAATGAACTAACTTCATATCTTTCATGAAGATGATGGGATGCTGGCAGGGGTTTTGCAGCAGCAGCTTCTCGAAGTAGGTGGAGCAGGCGGAGAGGACGACCTTGTGGCACTTGAGCATTTCGTTCTCGCAGGCCAGAGTGACGTCGACGAAATATTCGGAGGTGAGCAGCTTGGGGAAGGCATTCTGCAGGTTCGACTGGTAGCTGTTCCATCGGACGCAGAACTGCTGCGGCGGCGCGAGCGTCACCATCTTCACTAAAACTACTCAGTCTAGCGGGCGAAATGGTCTCTCGGCGAGTCTAGGTGGTTGGGGGAGGGGCGTCTACGTTATCTAGAACATTAAAGCTACCGGCGCAGCTACGACCTCTATATAAAACTATATCTCGTCTATATCTATTGTATAATATATAAATATCTTGTGTATATATATCTAGGTTTCTTCTTCTTCTCTTGTATATCTAGGTAAGATTCTCTATATAAAATATATCTATACAAAAAATAATTCTTGATTGTTCTCCGATAGTCTGAAACAAAAATGAAAGAAATACGTTAGATTACAATAACAATTACACACAAATAAATAATTATAAATAACAGACTATACTCGAACCGGCGAGAGAATGCAGCAGTACTGCGCCGAGGTATGAGGGGCAAGGGACGCGCCGAGGTACGCGCAGATTAGTTTCAGTTTTAGGTTTTATTAGTTTCAGTTTTAGGTTTTTAGGTTCATTAGGTTCAGAAATGTGAGTCAGTTTTTCAAATACAGCCAACTAAACACCGCGCACTCGAAATAAAGTGGGGGTAAGCGCCGAACAATGCTATACTCGTCGAGACAAGAAGCATTCTCTCGCCGGCCCGAGTATAGATAAATAAGTATATGATAAATATAAATATAGATAAATACAATATGGATAATGATTGCATAAGGCTAGATAGCTATAAATAACTAAACATGCAGGCATAAAAATCGGCCCAATGTAACTTTTGACTTTACCTATTGTTTTTAAAAACTATGAGGTGAAATTGAAAAATGCTGTTTGAAAGACAATTTAAAATCCTTTAATATGAGTTTAAATTCATCAAGAATATTTATCGTTTATAGGCGTAGCAATCGGTAAACAAAAACGAACGTATTTATGCGGTGGTTATAACGAGAATAACATAACATAAACTTGTGAAATATTGTAATTATTGTCTTTGCAATTTAAATTTCCACATTATTCGTTTTTCATAATGTGATTAGTTTTCAAGAGTGTTAGTTTAATGAGTAGATTAGAAATGTAGAAATGAGTAGATAGAAAGATGATATGTTCTAGGCCCTCCACCTCCACTTCCGGTGACCCCCTAATTCTATAGCTGACTACTCTGTTCTTAAACTGACACAAGTTTAGATGATGTTCTGCTGGATATGGAGGTGTTTCATGGAGGTTACTTGGAGGTGTTTCTGTGATCGTAGATCTCCTTCATACTTTTATCTTCTTGTGGATTGTTGATTGCATATTTTACAGAAGTTATTTGTGTATTCGCGGCTTCAACTTTATCTTCTTGGAGGTGAAGGGTGAATATTCAGTACTTAGACTCTTCTTCTTCCCACCATCATTGTTAATTTTATGATATTTTTTCATGTCGCTATCTTCTCTTGTGAAGGTTGAAATGCAAACGGAGAAAATATGGAGTACATTTTTTGATTATCATCACATAATTCCTTCTGGCTACCAAGATTATCCTTGCTTGCGAAAACTGTTACACATTGATCGCAGGGGTACAGTTTCAATTGTTAATATGACGATGAATTTAGAGCTCAGGCTTAAGTATTAATCGCGTTCCGAATGTATAGCGATAAAATAATTATCAATGATAAACATCCGACAGTGCTCGAGGCGCGTGTTAGTTAAATTATTGTAAACAAAACCGGACCGGAAATGGGCGTGGTGGACCGAAAGGGGTGGTGGACCAGAAGTGGGGTGGGGGGACCTGAAATGGGGGGTGGCGGACTAGATGTGGGGGTGGTGGTCCGGAAGTGGGGTGGAGACAGGAAGTGTGTTGGGGACCGGAAGTGGGGGGTGCAGGGACTAGAACATATCATCTTTCCCTACTTTAATGCATAGTACATCTCAAAAAGTTGCACACAAAAATATTTTTGTTCTAATCGAAAATGGATTTAGCTAGCTAGCTGTTGCTCGACAACTGGATATGACACCCGCCGCGGATCGATGAGTGTTCCAACGTTATGGAGATCCTTTCATAGACGACCTGCTATAGGCAGAAGGAGATTTACAACCGCTCGGAATAACCGCTGTATTGTGTCAACATCATTAAGAAATCGTAACCTTAATGCTGTGCAACTGCAACAACAGCTCCATGAAGTAGCAAGTGTGGTTATTAGTCAGTGGACAGTAAGACGAAGACTGTAGAGGTGTAAGACACCTGCAGTTTGTCAAAAACTTACCCCTGCTCATCGTCAAGCACGGCTGCGTTTTGTAAGGGATAATTTAAATTGTACATTAAAACAATGGGAGTCTGTTCTGTTCTCAGATGAGACCAGAATATGCCTCTATGGTAGCAAACGAAGAAGAAAAGTGTACTGGAGGCCAAGAGAGCGATTTGCACAAAACTGCATTGAACAACGGACTGCTTATAGAGGTACTTCCTGCATGATCTGGGGTGCAATTTCTATGGGAGCACGACCCTGCTTTCATCATTAGGTGCGTCGGTTTTCAAGGGAGGGAGAGGAGGTTTTAGTCGTTCATGTCGTACCTTACGTTGACTACATTGGAGAAGAATTCAACTTTTTGCTTGACAATGCGAAGCCTCATACCGAAAGAATAGTGCAAGATTACTTTACAGAAATGCCGTCCCGACCATCCCGCCAGCATGCCGTCCCGACCTAAATCCGATAGAATATTTATGGGATGAGCTTTAACGAAGAATTCAAACTAGGCTTCGTGCCCCAACCTCGATCCTGGTATTGCATCCCAGACAATAGAAATTTTTACGGTTAGTTAAGCGAATGCGCGTCGGCAATCTTTGAAAGGCGGGAATAGGAAAGTTTCACGTAAATTATACGTCAAAAAATTTCGAATTACGTCACAACAAAGTTATACGTCAAAAAAATTCGAGCACTTATTTGACGTACATGGCGAAAATTGACGCATACGCACAAAAAAATTTAACTATGAAAAGGTCTTTATGTAGTTCATGCCGGAGAGCTCCTAGTGTCCGTGGAGGATGGGCTACCCATCAGAGTTTTGTACCCAACACATGTTCGATGGGCGAAAGGTCGGGAGATTTGGGTAGCCACGGCAAGATATTGATGTTAGTCTCTTCGAAGCACTCCATAGAATGCCTTGCAATATGGGGACGGGCATTATCCTGTTGGAAAATCGGGTCTTCCAGCTCCTGGAAGAATGGAAGCATATCGGCTGCTACCACTTCATGAACATACCGGTGTTCATAATGCTTCGGATGAATACCAACTGCGACCTGCTTGCATAAACAATAGCACCCTAAACCACAACCCCCACTGTGTTGTGCACATGCCGCTCAACAGAAAACTGCACATGGCGACGTTCACGTGTACGTCCGACCCTCATGCGACCATCGTGCATTTCCAAGCAGAATCGGGATTCGTCACTGAAGACCACTCTATGCCATTCCACGTCCCAATCCAGTCGAAAGGTACAAACGTTGCTGTCAATGACGAGCCGTCAGCGGAAGCACAACATGTGGCCGATAGGACTGCAAGTTAAAAGCTCTAATTCGTCTGTAAACTGTTCAAAGGGTTACAGGACGTCCTTCGTTTCCAAACTATTGATCTTGTACTCGAGACTCGGTATCTTAATGCCATTAATCGGAGATGGCGGTCCTGGACCAAACTTGTCTGTCTTGGTCGTCTTGACCATCTGTAGACCATGCTTATAACACTGTACTACAGAGGATTGGTTACGGTTAAGATGATTAGCAATTCATCTGAATGAAAAACCACCTTTACGTAAGCGAATAATGCGACTTCTGTCGAAATCACTCAGGTTTCGATAATTTTCACGTCGCCGAACTCTAGGCATAATCGCAACCCCAAAATGCAAAGATCTCAAAAAGAAAGCAATAGCGAAATCGACTTAAGCTCGCAAGAAATACACCCGATAATTTCGATTGAAACAACAAGTAAAACGTCAAATTCGTCCTGGCTATTGTATTATTTTGAATACAATTTTAATCAATTATTACCTTTGAGTAGATTAAACCATTATGCCCAGTTTAGTACAAAAATTCCCACCCCGGTTAGTTAAGCGCATGCGCGTCCGACATGTTTCAAAGGCGAGAATATGAAAGTTTCGGGCACATTTAGTTAGCAGAGGAAGAAGGAAGAGCAGAAAAAGACAAAATCAAGCACAACCTAGTAATCACAAGCAATGATCTAAAAAATATAGCAAACGAAGAACTGAAAATCCACACGGAAAGAATTATAACAAATGAACTGGGAATTAATAGAACAATTAGGACAATACTGGGCAAAGGTCAAAGCACAACAGTTGAGCAAGCGTGGTCCCTATTCGAAAGAAGAAGAACAATTAGGAACGCCAGGCAAATCGCGGACAACAAATACGTGGAAGAAATGGCGGACTGGAACGAAAAAAGTTAAGATACTAAAACACAAAAACAAACTAAGAGGAAGTGATATACGTGGTCTGTCAGAAAAGTATCCGACCTTAATTTTTTTTAAACCTGATGGATTTGAATCAAGCGCCCTTGCATGAGCTGAACCTTCGTGCGCATGCGTGATTTTTTCCCCGCCTGTAGATAGCGTCAGTTGCTGTTGTTCGAGTGACGTAGTGTGTAGTGCTTTCGTCGGTTTTTCAATGCAAGTAAAATGACGACAAGTGAAAATGGGATGTCCTACGTCCCCTACGTGATGCTGTGCGGCGCAAACGACTGGAGTTGTGGTCATCCGGAAATTGGCGACTCCATCACGACAATGCTCCAGCACATTCTTCGCACTTGGTTCACAATTTTTTGGCGAAAAACCAGACTCCTCTGGTTTGACAGGCTCCTTACTCTCCTGATATGGCTTTCTGGCTATTCCCCAAAGTCAAGAGGTCATTGAAAGTAACTCGATTTCAGACAAGAGAGGACATTATGGCTGCAACGACAGACGAGCTAAAGTCGATTCCGAAAGAGGCTTTTTCGGAATGCTTCCAACAATGGCGGCACCGATGGTAGAAGTGTGTGGAGCCCCAAGGAGATTACTGTGTGGGTGATTAGTTGTCCAACGCTTCAGGTATGCCAGTTTTTTTTTACCGGCTAAAGGTCGGATACTTTTCTAACAGACCACGTATACATAGATAGCGAATTGACAAAGCAAGAACGAATAACCCAGAAGAAAATAAGAGTCGTGGCTAAAGCAGAGAGGATGAAGGATATGAACGTAAACAAACATAAAGATTGGATTCCAAAAACTAACAATTAATGGGAAAGTGATGAAATGCAGCATCGAAGAGAACAAACTGATACCAAAAAATTAGAGGAAACCGGAGGTCTGTCTGTCTCTTACACACAGATGACGACAACGCAATGGCCAAGCACAAGAGCAGAGAAGGAAAAAACAAAAGCCACCAACAAAAAGGAAAAAAAGAACAATAATTGGGTCGTAAAACGTAAGAACGATATTAACAGCTGGGAAACCGCAAACACGAAAAGACCAAATACAAATTAGAAATACTCTCGCTGCAAGAGGTGAGGTGGAAAGGTGAAGGAAGAATAGACATAATGAACTTCACGCTATCTACTCGGGAGAAAAGAAACAGGAAAAAATGGCATCGCATTCATGGTCAATAACTATGGGAGAAGGAAAATAATCCAATTCAAATCAGTGAACGGCAGAGAAGCATATACAGTGAAACTTGTCTAAGAGGGAACCCGTAAAATTCAGAAACCTGCATTAAACGGAATTTTTTTGATACCCGTTCATTTTCCCATTTAAAACAACCCGTGTAAAACGGAAAATAATTCTTAAGACGAAAACGGATTTTGTCATATTTTATGGTGGTGGTAGGCAATTCTCAATGCTGGAAGATTCGTCTAGGAATAAGGAAGTAAGGGCTACGAGTTCTCGTAGAATGATTGGTGTTTTTGCGTCGGTATCATCTGCGCAAACAGATCAGCGATAACCTAGTAAACATTCTAAACCGTTTTCCTGACATAATTCGCGAAAGAAGATACCAACAGCTAGTGTAAACAAAATTTTGACATTAAATTTGGCACAGTTTGTGAGGAACCCGCGCTTTCCTCACAAACTGTCAGTCTAGGATAAGAAAAAAAATAATCGTAATAGAAATTGAGGGATATGACCCTAAGAACATAGCAAACGAAGCTGAAACGCCGCTCTTTTCACGTGCTTTCCAAATAAAACTTTTGCACTAATCAATGAAAAATTGTGGTGGCAGTAAGCATTCAAAAGAACGAGTCACATTATTTTTTTTTTACTTTTGCTAATGGAAAATTCGAGAAATTCAAGAACTTTTGGTTATTGGAAAATCTTTAAAACTCAGGTGCTTTAATCAACTAATTAATTATTTATAAATTTATTTATTTATAAAATTAATAATTATAAATGATTTACCTATTGAATGGCATGCAAATAAGAAGGTTTGGATGACTGGCAGTATATTGTTAAGTTAGCTCAAGGATTTCAATTTAGGAATTTTATTACAATTTCAATTTTATTACATACATGTCCATAATTAAAAATTGAAAAAAAAAATTATTAACCGGAATATACCGGAAATATTAACCGGAAGAAACGGAAGAAGACACTAAGCTGGAATTCTATGGCAAGCTTGAAGAGATCTGTGAGGAAATACCCAGAAACGATATGTTAATTATAATAGGCGACTTTAATGGGAAAATCGGGAAAGTGGAACAAAACCGAGACGTTGCAGGAAATATAACAAATGATCACAGCTCACAAATATGCAACCTAGCAGCAACAACAAACACATTTGTAGCAAGCACAGCATTCAAGGTCATAAAGAACTACAGCCAATAGAAGCAAACAGCAAGGACAACAAGAAGTTATACGAATACATCAAACGACAAAAGAAAGCCTGCCACTAAAATCAAGAAGCAGGAATGGGAAGAACACTTCACGAAAATATACCAGGAAACACAAACAGATGATGAGGTAGAAGAGAAAAATGCGCAAAAAGTGAAAGAAAACCAGAGGCGTTTTGCAGCGGTAGCTAGAGCGTCCAAACCAATTGACGGATCGGAACGGGACCGGCGCCGTTCGGTCGGGCATAGAACTAATTCTAATTTAGTTTAATTAAATTTTGTTTAATTAATTAAATAGTTTGTTTGGGAGTTTAATCCTTATTCCATTAAAAATGGCGTCGCGACGCCACGAAACGACGTTTTTTGGACGTCCCGGAAAACTCGCGCAGAATCACCAACTTAAGCTCGCGGTAACAGTTTTGCGTGATTCCCGCAGAGAATTAAACGTTTTATCTTTTAGTGCAAGCGACATCGCACTGCGTCGTTTGCAACCGTCGCGACGCCCGCCCAAACTCGCCCTATAGCAAGAAACTAATGACGAAAGTAAAACGTCCATATTTTTGTAGCCCCCCGGTGAATGTTCTGGATTTTTCAGTGGATTGTAGAATAGTCTTTTGGCTTTTCGCACCCATAATTCCCAGAATCCAAAATCTCGTCGCGACGCCCACTTATAACTGTTAATCGGCACAGAGTAAAACTTGAATGTAGTTTTGGGGCACCAGGATGTCGCGTTTTTTACATTCCAAGTTGAGCGACACGTGGGCCCCGCCGAGAAGCGCATTTTAGTACCGGCACCGCGTCGCTGCGACCACTGAGTCGCCCGCCGCAGTTCGAAACGTATCGGCTCCCGTTCGTCGGAAAGTGCGGTGAGTCTAACCGCTGCAGTTTCGCCGTTTCTGGGCGCAGCTACTCAAAACTGCACACCGAATCGGAACGGATTCCCGCGCCACTTTTGTATTTAAGGGTTCGCGATCCGAGCCGTCTCCGTCGAGCTGCCGACGTTGGAAAACATCAACCTTTTTTGCACGGTTTGCTCCCCCTTACCGCGTCCCGGAATTCAACTTTCACAGACTTCGCACAGGGCGATGCCGCCCGCCATTACGCGTATTTTGGTACCACTCTCGGCTTTTTGCGTCAATCCCTTCGCCCGGTGCGTCTGAAATGCAGAACAAAAATTCACAACCGCCTCCTTGCCCGGCAATTTGCGAGTTCGGCAGTCATCGGCGAGAATTTGCGTTCGCATCGCGCAGGATAGATGCGGGAATCTAACAAATGGATCCGCACTTCAGTAAGGCCCCCCGATCTAGAAATATCGTCATAAATGTGCAGGGTTCACTGTAAAAGTGCACCTTCAAGTTTGCCGCCGTCTGAGTTCAAAGTGCCACGACGAACTCTCGATTTTTAGGCGCAGCTCTTTAGACTGAACCTTTGGCTTTGCGGCAGTGTAACCGGCGTCGCTGCCGGGAGTCATGGCGCCGAGTTATGGACGAACAAAGACGTGAAGATATCTCGCCTTTTTCTTCAACACGCCCGCAAACCACCAAGACCAGTACGGAAGACGAAGAACCACCTAACTACGAAGAACTCACGCAAACGATAAAAAAAGCTAAAACTACACAAAACATCAGGGCCACACGAAATAAATAACGAACTGATAAAAAGGGAGGAGCAGTGCTTACTCACAGAATACATGGCCTAATAAACAAAATATGGAAAGAAGAAAAAATGCCCACAGAATGGAAGGTCGGACATATAATACCAATATATAAAAATACAGGGTGAACAAAATTAGCGACAACCATATTTAAGATATTTGTTGAAATCATTAATGTAAATAAAAGTATGTCGTACCCCAATGAGTGTATCAAGTACAGAATATTAAAGAGTTTATCAAGTACAAACAATTCTTGACGATAACTTGGAACGGCTGTTTTATCTACTAAAGTACAAGTGGATTTCATTTGAATACGTCCTGTCAGTGATCATCACCTGTATCGGTCGCAATTGTTTATATTGAGTAACGTTTGGCTGTTGGAAGTGTCTTTGATAGTTAGTCCTCTACCCTGTATACGAATGCCGAAATGACTGACATGCATTTCATGTATCGACTTTTGACTTAGTGATTATTGGGAAAATAATAATACTATCAACTCAAAATGAGATTTGTCATGACGATAATAGTTTTATTTGTGTTTTGCTCTCAATTCATTGATATGTTGGCATATGTCTATAAAAAAACATCAATTTTGAGAACCACATAACATCCAACAACTGTATTGTACAATTTTTCCCTCATTTTGTAGATCACTCCGTAGGATCACTACCGTTCGCCGTAATATAACACTTCATAGTGAACTTTGTTATTTTGAACTAAAATGCAAACCGTTTTGAACGGTGGCGTATCAAAAATATTCTGTCGCGTGCCATCAATTGCACGCGTGCCATTGGTTCGCCATCCCTGACGATTGTACATTGAACGGTTTCCTAGACGTAATATCCCCGACCGAAAAATCTTCGAAAACATTAATCGACGTCTTCGTGAAACAGGCACATTGAAACGAAATTGAAGGCCAGGAAGATTAATGACAGTAAGAACGGTTCAACTGGAACAGCATGTGCTGGACATGATAGAGGAATGTCCAAGTACTTTTACGCGACAAATTGCCAATATTTTGAATGTAAGTCATTGGAGAGTTTGGAAACTTCTTAAGGGCAATTTATTATATCCATATTGTATTATCGTGCAGTTGATTACAGAATGGTAACTTTAATGTCACATGTACTGACAGTGTTTCTACGTATAATCCACACAAGAATCTACCAGAAGTGTGAGAATCGGACGGGCCAAACACAATTTGAGTTTCGCAATGGAGTTGGCACAGCTGAAGTCCTATTCTCCCTGAATGTCTTGGCCCAAAGATGCCAAGATATGAATTGCGACCTGTATGCCTGCCACCAAAAGGCATTTGATTGCATTCAACATGAGAAAATTATAAACATACTGAAATCCACAGGCATAGATAGCAGAGACATACAGATTATCACAGAATTATAAAACAAAAAACAAACAAACCCATGGCGATACAGCCCAGGACGGCCCTTAGCCTCCTCTCACAGCCTACACTTGTGATTGGTGTCTTGATCTTAGACACAAGTGTAGGGGAGCCCTAGGGGAGTTTTTAACGTGGATGACGAGCCACTAATCGAGGAATTATACTAGATCACGGAATTATATTGGAATCAAACGGCTCAAGTATCAGTGGATAATGCACTCGCAGATGCTATACATACAAAGAAAGGTGTCCGGCAGGGGTGTGTGCTATCGCCTCTTCTATTCATACTATACTAGGAAGTAATATTCAACGAAACACTTGATAAAACTTCAGGCGGAATCCCAGTAAATGGACGAATAATAAATAACTTGAGATACGCCGACGACACGGTCATCATTGCAAATACCCAAGCTGAACTACAGAAAATGATAGATAACGTGGTGTAGCATAGGGAAAGGGCAGGGTTGTTTATAAACATACTGAAGACAAAAACTATGACCTTTACTAAAACCAACAAATCAACGGGGAATCCATACAGCAGTTCGCCAACTTTAAATATATCGGCGCCTTAGTCAACCAACACTGTGACATGACGAAAGAAATAAAGTCGAGAACAAAACAAGCCTGCAGAACATTCATAACTGACCCATGAGTGCTACAAGGCCCATTTTGGGTGGTCTTCCCCGCCATGGGGGCAGGCAGCCCCACATCATGAGAGGCAAGCGTTCGTAACGCTTGCTCCTACGATTAATTATTGAGGAGAATGCAGGGAAAGAGGTCGATTGGCAGATGACAGAACTCATGGCTAAAAGACCTACGAAGTTGGTTGAACTGTACGACCACTGATGTCTTCGCAGCATCCGGACTGGCGGTCCAGACCGGGCCCGTGAGCCATACGG
This sequence comes from Phosphuga atrata, assembly GCA_944588485.1. Classification (NCBI taxonomy): domain Eukaryota; kingdom Metazoa; phylum Arthropoda; class Insecta; order Coleoptera; family Silphidae; genus Phosphuga; species Phosphuga atrata. The sequence continues at coordinate 48,880,427 of OX155904.1, forward strand.
CCTATACCGGGCATTTCCCGGTCGTAATTGAACGGGCAGTGGGACAACAAGTGTGCAACTTCACGGTCGCCCCCTTCTTAAAGGCGTATGCGCGCACGCCGGACACGAGACGCTTGACCACTACCTGGTCTCCACGAATGGGTACCAGTGCCAGGCTGTTAGGGCCCCCATTCTCCGTGGTACGAGTGTAAACCGACTTATGCTCGGTATCCTTGGACTGGTAACGGTCGAGCGCACTTTCGTACATCTCTCCTCGATGCCCCCGCCCTTGTGGGAACGTCCTTTGCACAGGCTATTGTGATCGGGTAGCCCCACGAGGCTCCCGGGATGAACCCTATCGAGTCAAAAGTCCACCACAAGACCTGTTTTATACTATGATGAGAAGAATACATGGGGCACATCATGATAGGGAAGCGTCACGAACTCCTACAATTATTGAGGAGGCAGACGACAGAACTCATGGCTGAAAGACCTACGCCGTTGGTGCAACTGTACGACCACTGATGTCTTCGCAGCATCCGTGTCAAGAACGATAATGGTCAATTGGATCGCCAACCTTCGGAAGGAGAAGGGGAAGAATAAGAATACCATCATCATAACGCCCCATAAATAGAACTCAAGGGGGCGAAGGTCGGGTGACCGAGGAGGCCATGGAACAGGACCACCTCGACCTTTTTTGCAAATAATTAAAAACAAGGCCAGAGAGACGAAAAAGGATTTTTGCGCAATGGCTACATCAATATCTCAGCAATGCAGGGGGCTATGGTTTCGATCCCCTTCTGCAGCATTGCCGGGGAAATTCCATAGGGTCCGGCAGACTTAAATGGCTTAAAACTGTTCACAGCCAACCAAGTGGGGTTACTTGTCTAGTTGATCAGCTGATAAAGTGTGAGGAATATGAATGCCTTCGGCAAGGTAATTTTTGGTGGTAAGTTTTACACATATTTTAGAAAATACAAAATCAAAACGTTCAATGCAGAGGCAAGGTTTAATCTCACTCTTACAATGTATTTCTATTCATTTCACATTAATTTCCGTAACCTACAGTCGGAATTAATTCGTGTACATTCACATTACACAATCACATTGCACAATCTTTCTGCCAACATTATTTTCGTGAACTACAAATCAATACTTGTTTTATTTGGCAATAGAACCCACCTTCGACCTGGAGAACATGTTACAGAATTGCTGACATATTTAGAAAATTCCGATATCGAGGGATACGAGGGCGATGAAACTAATTCCGATTCCGAAAATGAGAATTTTGAAAATAATGAAAACTTTGCTGAAGGTGATCAGTGATTCCCAAAGTGGTCCAGGTGAGGAGACTCTATAGGGGTTTACGTTGGCGTGAAATAAAATGGGGGTTCACAAGTTTTAATTTGGGGCCCAAAAGAATTCCTTTGTGTAACAACACTATACAGAGACGTATTAATGAAAAGAGCTCTGATATTGAAAGATTCTTATCTAATTATCTACAAACAACTAATTTTTCTATTCAACTGGACGAGTTTCGATTTGTTATGGACGAAGAAACCCATGAAGAGCTGGTATTCGCGAAAACTTTGGAGACGGACAGTAAAGGCGAATCAATATGTAATGTCATGAGTGATTATTGTAAGGAAAAATCGATTCCATTTACAAACATTATTTCGGTGGCAGAAGATTGAGCTCCTGCCATGTTCGGGCGATATCGTGTTTTTATAAGCCATCTTAAATAAAATATTTCACGAGTAACTGCAATAGGGAATATGCATGGATTTTTTTTTTATATTTTCAATTCACTGTTTACACCGTTATAACATAGTAAAAAATATAAATACTGCTTAAAAATGCTGTACTTTAAGTTTAAAAAAATATTTAAAATGGAGAAAAATTTTGAGCTGTTTAAATGCCGCCATTTTCGCGGGGTCTGTTGATGACGTCAAAGATCACAGTCCATTGTTTACTACAGCTGTTTTCATTTTTAACTTGACGTTTTTGACGATTATTTTCTAATCAAAAGACTGCAATGACATACAAATGTAAAAAATACAGACTTGTTTATATGGGATGTTACGTCACTTTCGTTTTAACCAATGGTGCGTTTTACAAATTTAAATTTCCCTCGCTTAATTTGCACTTTTATTTATTAATTTTAAGTATAAAAAATGATATTAATTACAAAAATAATGGTTTAGTTCAAATGTCCGTAGTTTGAACCAAAAATTTGAACCACCGACAAGACCTGGTAACGCAAAATTTGAGTGATAGATTGCACCAATCGCTACAATTTGTGATTAAAGCACTTAACAAAATAAGATACAATGCGTTGAATACCCGTTTATTTGCACAATTTGCGACGAAAATGATGATGACTTCCAACGATTGCTCTAACATACTGAAATACGCAGGATGTCAAAGGTTTTACAAGATTATTCATCTACTCACACACCAAAATGTACACATTAATATACACATGATTGCATATGAAGGATGCCATTATTATAATCGTGTGTAAAAGTATCCAAATCGTGCGTAAAAGTCCAATGTAAATCAAATGGAGTTACTTTATTAAACGATTTATGTTTCTTGTTACTATGACAAGAACTCGCGTCACTAAACAAAAAACATAGACGTAGTGAAAATACATTTTCTGACAAAATTAGAATTGAATTAATTTTTCTTATTTTGAATCAAGAAATCTCAGTCTGCATTTATCTGGCTCTAAGATAACATAACCTAACCATAATCTAATCTAGATTAAATCTGGGTTAACCTAGATTACATCGAACTAGGGAAAGATGTTCCTTCTAGGCCCTTCACCTCCAAAAATTTGACGCAGCTAGGAAAGTCGATACCGGAAGTCGAAACCGGAAGTATCAAGGTCTAGGTCAGTGGAGAACCTAGAAGGAAAAATCTTTCCCTACTCATCGACAACGACCAAATAGTGTTCCCGTTACTGTGCGTTTCTACTAGTTACCATTTTTTACCATATTTTATTCCACGGAGACGCTGAACGTTCTAACCTTAAGCCGGCTCCACATGCCTCCACGTATGCCATGTGATGTGGCATACGTCACATGGGCAATGTGTGGATGAAGAAGTTGGCGCTTGTGAAAGGGCTGGTGGAGGTTGGCACATGCATTGGCGGCTGGCCATAGGGTTGTCGGTTTTCTGTGCCGCTTCAAAGGAATTGGCGCATGCTCCCACAAGACAAGTTCTCCCTCCACACATTGGCCATATATTTCACATTACCATGCATTGCCAAAAGCAGCAACCGCGAATTCAAGATGAAGATCACCAGACATGTTACCATTGGCTCTACTACTCAACTTGTGAACTAAGAAGTTGGCACTTGCGAGCCAATATGTAGACGCCCACTTGTGTGTGAAAGAACAGCAAATGTTGGAACACACATTGGCCTGGCTTTCTTGTGTCAGTGATTTGAAGTATGTTCTGTCAAAATTACAATTTTTTCAATATTATCGGTAAAGGGGCTTGTGTAGCCCAGTATGTCTGTGCAATATTGTGACAACAGTATTACCCGAGACTTTCCGCGTACACGTTCAGTAATAGGGAATATGCATGAAATTTAAATTTGGTTCAAATATTTTGTTTCTGAATCTTTATTGACCCGGACATTTGAACATTATTTTTGTAATTAATATCTTTTTAAATACTTAAAATTAATAAATACAAGTGAAATTAAGCGAGGGAAATTCAAATTTGTAAAACGCAACACCATAGACCTTTATACGGTTAGTTAAGCGCATGCGCATCCGCCAAGTTTGAAAGGCGGGAATATGAAAGTTTCGGGCAAATAATAAGGTTATACGTCAAAAAGTTCGGGCAAAACATGGCCGAAATTGACACAGTGCACAAAAAAATTTCAACTATGAAAAGATCTATTGGTTAAAATGAAAGTGACGTAACATACCATATAAACAAGTCCGTATTTTTTACATTTGAATGTCATTGCTGTCTTTTGGTTAGAAAACAAACGTCAAAAACGTCAAGTTAAAAATGAAAACAGCTGTAGTAAACAATGGACTGAACTGTCAGTGGTAATTGACGTCATCAACACACCCGCGCAAAAATGGCGGCGTTTAAACAGCTCAAAATTTTTCTCAATTTTAAATATTTTTTTAAACTTAATTACAGCATTTTTAAGCAGTATTTAAATTGTTTACTATGTTATAACGGTGTAAACAGTGAATTAATTAAAAATTAAAAATGTTAAAAAAAAAACATGCATATTCCCTATTATGGTCTACAACGGTGTTTCCCAACGTGGGGCCCACGCCCCACAGGGGAGCAATTTGATTGTTAAGGGGGGCAATTCGAAAATGAACTAGATACGAGGTTAACCATTTTTCTCCGGGCCATTTAAATACAATGCTTTCGGTGCAAAAATTGAAAGAAAAAAGCAAATTCTTAAATCATTGCGGCCAATAAATATTATAAATTCGTTTGACGAGGCCAAAATATCTCTATATCTAAACTGGGTTTTTTTTGGCGTCGTCAAGTTAACCTCCCTTCGACAGACTGAAGACCCCGCGGGGACCCCCGGAAGCTTTAAAATCTCGCTAAACAACGCAGTTTTGTGTTGGTACCCAAATTAAATTTGGCCAGCAATGGTTGACCAACGAATCAATGAAACAAGGTCGCATTGAGGCGCATTTGAAGGTGAAACATAGTGCTCATATTAATTCAGATTTGAATTACTTTCAAACTTTAAATTTTAAGAAAAAAAATGAAAAGGGAACGACAATAAAGTCCCTTTTTACTGCTCATACTTCAACTCATAATCGTACTCTTGAGGCAAGTTATCAAATATCTTTATTCATCGCTAAATCTGGAAAAAAAAACACACTATAGGAGAGAATTTAATGAAACCGTCAATTTGCATTTCTTAAAACGGTTCTTGATAAAGATGACAAAGATGTAAAAACTATGCTACTCGGTAACAATACTGTTTTAAAGTATATAAATAGCAGGAGAATAGACGAATTGAGTAATGATATAGAAAAACAACTTGTTGAAAAGCTGAAAATTCTCAGTGAAAATAGATGAATCAACTTTGAGAGACAGTGAGGCTGTATTGATAACTTACGTAAAATATATTGATAAAGGATATTTTGCTGAAGAAATGTTGTTCCATAAAAGATTAGAAAGCACCACTACCTCCAACATGTCAATAATAGATGTCAATGATACTTAGATGTCAATAATATACCAATGAAAAATACATCCTAATATGATGGATAAGAAAAATGGCTGCTTAAAATTGTTGAAAGATGAGAATCCAGAACTGATTCTTGCACATTGTTATTCAAACGGAAAACTTGGTAGCTAAAAACATCTCGCCTGTTCTCAATGTAGTACTACATCCAGTAATAAAGTGTATCAATGCTATTAAAGCTAATGCCAATTGTGAGCGCCTCTTCAAGGTATTTTGTGAAGAACGAAACGCTAACCTTGTGAGACTTTTACATTAAACAGAAGTAAGATGGCTTTCTAAAGGGAACTGCTTGAAAAAATGTATAGAACTGTTTAAATTAAAACTCTTGTTGATGCAAAAGCATCACACAGAAGATATTTGGTTTCATTACCCTTATTAAGTGATGTCAAAAATATATTAACAACAAAAACTTTAAAAAGTTTAATTAGCTCCAAAAATGTGAAGTAAATGATACTTGTTATTGGCGATCATCTGAAAATACTATCGGCTGATTTAAAAGAAAGATTTTCTGTTTTAAAACAAATTGATTTTCCAACATGGATGATGCAGCCAATGTTAGTGGATTTATCTGATATATCAAATATGAAGTATCAAGAAGAACTTGCAGAAATGCAAAATGATGAGTCAGTTAAAACTTTATTTAATATAACAGTAGCGATGGCATAGCTTTGTGAGGAAACAGAAATCAAATACCCAAATTCAACCAATGTGCAAGAAAACTATTGCTACCGCTTCTTCTTCTTTCGAATAAGCCTACTTTGGACCACGCTTGTTCAACTGTTGGGCTTTGATCTTTGCCCAGTATTATCGCATCTTTTGCCGGTGTAACTCCTTTCTCTCTTCTTTTTGGAGATACCTTTCATTCGGGGTTTTTCCTGAAATCCACGGACTTCCTTCAGGGTGCGTCTCAGAGACTGTCTGTTTTGGATTCTTTAATATCCTTGTAGGTTTCTGTCAACCAAGTGGTACAAACCTTCTTGTTTTGCCAGAAGGTGAACAAACGGTTGGTTAGTCGGTTTGGAGGCAATCTTGCAACGTGGCCATAGAAAGCTACCCTACTTTTCTTTGCACAGCTAGGGAGCATCTCAATATGTGCGTAGAGCTCAGAGTTATGCCGCCTTCGGAATTCCCCATCTTCCTTTACCGCGCCTAGGATCTTCTTGAAGATTCTCCTCTCTCCGATTTCAAATTTCTCTACCAGACCTCTTCGGTTCAAGGAAAGACACTCCATGGCATACAGGGCTTCTGGTCGTAAGACTGATGTGTAGTGTTTTAAGTTTCTGGTTGTGTGACAGGCATTTCTTGTTGTAAGTGTTCTTAGTCAGTCGATAGGCTAGTTCTAACTTGTTGACTCTCTTGGATAATGATGCTCTTTCTGATAAGTTGCATTCAATCTAATCTCGGAGATACTTAAATTTCTCAGTCCTCTTGATGTTTCCCTCCTCTAGTAACATCTCTCTGTTTGCTTCTCTGATGTTAGTGAAGAATTCGGTTTTCTCCAGCCCTTGAAGACCCACTTAGGCAGCCTGTTTTCTGAGGCAATTTACCTGCATTGTTGCCATCTCAAGAGAATCAGCAAACAGTGCCATGTCATCTGCAAATGCTGTTTTTTTATAATTGCTATCGTTTCCATCTTCATATTTTTTAGCTGAATGTGAAATTAGTGCTGTAAATGATTTATTGGTAAAAAAAAGAAATCGTCTGGATATTACACAACGGGGAGATTTGAGAGTGAAGCTAACCAAATTGGAACCTAACATAAAATCTCTGTGCAGCAAGCATCAAGCGCAAGGATCTCACTAAATCAAAGTAATAAATTAATATAGAAAAGTTTTTATTGAAATTATTTCGAATTTGAATTTCAGTTTTTAATTATCTGTTTTGAAAATTTACTTACTGTGTTTCATTAACAATTTCCTAGTGATTTCTTCCTAAAACCTATCAATTAAGTTTCTTAAGTGAACAATTCGATTTTTTAATATTAAAAATTATGTAGTTGCTACATGGGGGGCTTAAGAATTTCAGAAAGGCTTAGGTGGGGTAACACTGGTCTACAGTGAAGAACTTGCTAGTGCAGCATACATACTACGATACTAATCACAAGATTTTTAACTTTTTATAAGCATGATCATTGGTTATATCAAATTTATTAGCCACTGAGGTTCAAGAATCCTTTTTAAGATTTCTATCCTTATATTCCGGTGACTCCACGTCCCATAACACAGGTTTTAAATGTAAATGTTTCATTCATGAAGACTTGAATGTTTTTTAATTTCTCCAATTAATCAAAATGAAAAGTAGGAGTTGAAATCTTTCTAGTATCTTCGTACTGAGAAACTTTGTTGAACTGATTGTAGTATATATTTTCAAAAGCAGGAAAACTCACTGCTCGTTCGCATTTGCCATGACACTGACTTTTAAAAATTAACGGCAATGTTGACAATATACCTTTTCTTAGTTGAATTTTGTTTGACACTTTTTTGACGTATATACAGTGAAAATAACAAAATTTGCCCGAAACTTTCATATTCCCGCCTTTTAAACAAGGCGGACGCGCATGCGCTTAACTAACCGTAAAAAGGTTTTTTTTTAAAAGTGGTCGCTCCGGCAGCGATATCAATAGCAACATGCCGGCCAGTAGTGGCAATACGGGCCCTATTGCCGGCAACACGGATATATTGCCGATCCATACGCACGTATTGCCGGAAATGTTGCTAAATATTGAGCTTATTGATGTTGCCCAACAATTATTGCCGGCCACACATTGCCGTTAAAATATTGCTTGTGTACAAGCCCCTTAAGAAACAATTATTTTTTTTGTAGATTTAACAGAATCTTAACATGCTTCGTAGATAAAATAATGTATGTATGACACAGTTGTGTGAAAGGTTTTTGTGTACTCATTGCAATTCACACTCGCCTTCGGCTAGTGCTTTAAACTTCGTAACTCTTGCACAAAAGCCCTTCTTCACACACTCATATCATAAATTACTATTATGTTTAACAAGATTTTACTCACTTTCTGAATCAGTTTTTGGAAAGTAAAGATCCAGATTTAAAAGAAAACCTGATCAAATTGAAAGCATCACGTATTTGACAGATTTGTTAAAAAAATGTAATGACATTAACTTGCAGTTACAAGGACACAGCCTAAATTTAATAAAAACAAACAGTGTAATTTCGGCTTTTCTTGGAAAAATGAAATTTATGAAGCAAAATATTAGTCGTGAATTCTCCCAGTTTTCAAACTTGCCACTTGAAGAATGTCTTGATGAGGATGATATTCAGGCATACGTTCAACATTTAAATGGCCTGCATGAGACAAGAAACAATCCTGGAGTCAATGCTCCATCGCCACGATCAACCTCAACAAAACAAAGGAGAAACAAGGAACAATCCTGGAGCAGGCCCAGACACAGGGCCCCTAAGCACTTTTGGGCCCGCCCCTGCCATTTCGAAAATATTCATTATAATATTATTTTCGATAAAGCTTTTTGGCAAGGGCTTTTGAGCTTATGTAAAGCTTCCGTCAACGGGGCTACGTCCTATCTACGTTCGCTGGGCCCGTAGGCCGGGGCCTTGTAGGCCTAAGCAGAAATCCGGCACTGTCCTGGAGGCTTTGCGTCATCGCCACGACAACCTCAACAAAACAAAAAATGAAGCATTTACCAAAACCAATGTAAAATTCAATTTTTAGTGGCAATTGCTAAACTTGCAACTGTTTTGCAATTTAAAACAATTGCCACAAAAAAATATTTTTTGCGAAATATACAGGGTGGGCCATTTAACGTGACCATCCCAAATATCTCCGTTACCTTCAGAGTGACGAAAACAAATGTCAAAAAGGAATTTGATTGACTTCGAAGGGCTGACACAGTGGTTGAAAATACTTTTTTTTGTCAAGGTCATAGTTTATGCATCCCCCAAGGTCATCAATGGTTTCTCAAACCACAACATGTTATTTTTTTAACAAGGCATTGTAACCACTATTTAGACGAATCCAGCGACCCATAATACCATGACCTTGAAATGGTTTTTCACCAAAATACACGTATACAGACGGGAAACCGTGATTTTATTGATAATACGAATATTTTAAAACGGTACTTGCATACTCCAAGATGAGAAACCGTAAGGTGGTTGTCACCTTTGTTGATTTTAGGAAGGCCTGCGATTCCATTGATAGAGAAACGCTTAACAAAGTACTCTAGGCACTAGGGCTAGACAACAAAACCCGCAGACTCATCCTAGAAACTTTGACAAACACCCATTCTAAGGTTAAATTTAGAGGCGAGATTTCAGAAAGCTTCGAAATAAAAACTGGAGTGAGACAAGGAGATGGACTTTCCGCACTTCTCTTCAACTGTATCCTTGAAAAGGTTATGAGAGAATGGCGCAAGGAACTGATCAACTTGGGTGCTCGGAGTGGTATCTACCTGGGACATAAGAACAATGGACTGGTTATAGATTGCCTGGCCTTTGCAGATGACATGGCACTGTTTGCTGATTCTCTTGAAATGGCAATTATGCAGGTAAATTGCCTCAGAAAACAGGCTGCCAAATTTGGTCTTCAAGTGTCACTGGAGAAAACAGAATTCTTCACCAACATCAAAGAAGCAAACAGAGAGATGTTACTAGAGCAGGGAAACATCAAGAGGACTGAGAAATTTAAGTATCTTGGCGAATGGTTTGAACCCAGCTTATCAGAGAGAGCATCATTATCCAAGAAAGTAAACAACTTAGAACTAGCCTATCGATTGACTAAGAACACCTACAACAAGAAATGCTTGTCACGCAAACTGAAACTTCACACACAAGCACTACACATCAGTCTTACAACCAGAGGCCCTGTATGCCATGGAGTGTCTTTCCTTGAACCGTAGAGGTCTGGTAGAGAAATTGGAAATCAGAGAGAGGAGATTCCTCAGGAAGATAGGCCCAGTAAAGGAAGATGGGGAATTCCGAAGGCTTCATAAATCTGTGCTCTATGAACATATTGAGATGCTCTCTGACTGTGCAAGCAAAAGAAGGGTAGCTTTCTATGGCCACATTGCAAGATTGCCCGAAACCAACTAACCAACCGTCTGTTCCCCTTCTGGCAAAAAAAAGGTTCGTAACACTTGGTTGACAGAAACCAAGAAGGATATTAAAGAACTGGGGATATAGATCTCCAAAACAGACAGTCTCTGGGATGCACCCTGAAGGAAGTCAGTGGATTTCAGGAAAAACCACGAAGGAAAGGTACCCCTTGGACAGAAGAGAGAAAGGAGTTACATTGGTAGAAGATATGACAATACTGGGCAAAGATAAAAGCCCAACAGTTGAACAAGTGTGGTCCAAAGTAGGTCTATTCAAAACAAGAAATAGTGTAACTTTTAGAAACAGTAACTATAGTAACTTTTATTTATTTTCATTAATATGTCATTATAGCATTGTTGGATTATGAATAGATATTTGAATTCATGGAAATGGAAGTTTAGTCTTCAATTTTTATAACAACAAAGCCATCCATTGCCCAAATTTATATTTTGATCTGTGGTTTACAACCATACTAGCTAGTCATGGAATTAATTTGGAAATTTTAAAATATGTACTTTCTGGAAAAAATTGAATTCAAATTTTAAAATTGATTTTAAGAATTTTTTTCTTAACTTAACCTATATAGTGTTCTAAATCATAGGAAAGGGCATTAAGAATGCCTCCAATTCTAGGTCTCTAGCTCATTTAGTAAAGATTCTACAGCAACTCAAAGCATTGTTGTTTCTCGTTTTTGGGTCTATTTATGAAAACTTTAGAGCTCTGTAATTCAAAAACGAGTTGACACATTTCAGTAAAATTTCATATTTTTCCAAGTGTATACTAATAGGATATCTGTGTAAAATTTGAAGAAAATCTGAGATCGTGAGGTTTAGACCCTGGGTTGAGTTGATGTGGAATGGTCCCTACCTAGTGAAGACTTCGACTATAAACAAACCAAATCAAACCCAGACTCGCTGCCCCCTTCATTGGAAGAAGTTGGCCAGATCATTCAACTTCTTAAGAATAATAAGGCAGCTGGAGAGGACCCTATCATTGGTAAACTGTGGAAAAGTGCTGGAAACAATTCCGTGCGCAAGCTAACCGATATCATCTAGAACATCTGGGAAACAGAGAAATTAACACCCGATTGGAAAGCTGTTCTGATCCATCCGCTTCACAAAATGGGAGATTTTACTGATCTAAACAACTTTTAGGCAAATTTTAGGAAAATCTAAGATCGTGAGGTTTAGACCCTGGGTTGAGTTGATGTGGAAAGACCCCTACCCAGCAAAGACCGACTATAAACAAACCGAACCCTGACTTGCTGCCCCCTTCATTGGAAGAAGTTGGCCAGATCATTCAACTTCTTGAGAATAATAAGGCAGCTGGAGAGGACCCTATCATTGGTAAACTGTGGAAAGGTGCTGGAAACAATGCAGTGCGCAAGCTAACCAATATCATCCACGACATCTGGGAAACAGAGAAATTACCACCCGATTGGAAAGCTGTTCAGATCCATCCGCTTCACAAAATGGGAGATTTTACTGATCTAAACAACTTTTAGGCAAATTTTAAGAAAATCTGAGAGCATGAGGTTTAGACCCAGGGTTGAGTTGATGTGGAATGACCCCTACACAAATAAGTTTTATTCAATTTTGATCCTTGGAAAATTCCTTGGATACAGATCAATAGAACAGTGGTTTATTCACTAGTGAAATTAAAATTGAATTTCACCAGTGAAATAAAAATTGTATTTCTTTAGTGAAATAAAAGTGTCCATTGAAACGCATCAAAATAAATCACTTACTTATGGGTTTCGTAAACATAACCCTAAATGTTGCTTCGCCGATGATCTTTCTTGATCGCGAATTACAAAACTTATACATTTTTTGAATAAATCTCTGATTTCTGCGGGAGCAATCTTTCCGCAATTGCGTCACCATCTAACAATAATCCTTCGGATGTATACATTTATGGTTAATAAAGCACAAAATAATTAAACACAATACTCAAACAAAATTTTGACCTACGAATCAACAATTTTATCATTGTCATGATAACCACACAATCACAGCCGGACGACTTGATTTTCGTAAAAGAAACGCGGAAAATGATGGTGGACTGGTTGTAGATTGCCTGGCCTTTGCAGATTACATGACACCATTTGCTGATTCTCTTGAGATGGCAACAATGCAGGTAAACTGCCTCAGAAAACAGGCTGCCAAAGTGGGTCTTCAAATGTCGCTGGAGGAATCAGAATTCTTCACCAACATTAGAGAAGCAAACAGAGAGATATTACTAGGGAAAAATCAAGAAGACTGAGAAATTTAAGTATCTCGGCGAATGAATTGAACCCAACTAATCAGAAAGAGCATCATTATCCAAGAGAGTCTCGAAATATTCCGTTACACACTCATTCACCCTGATCTTACACACCGTTTCCCTATACACCTCCCTTACATTCCTCCTCACCCTCTCCGAAATACCCTTTTTAACCAAACATTCATACAATCTCCCTTTATCTACGGAATCATACGCTGCTTTCAGGTCGATAAAAAGAGCAAAAAGGCTGCCAGATCTAATTTCCTGATCAATTATAAATCTAAGTGTTATGAGTTGTTCGACTGTGCCTCTTCCCTCTCTGAATCCTGCTTGCACCTCTGGTATTAACTGCTTTTCCTCTGCCTCTTTTCTCAACCGCCCTTCTAGAATCTTGGCGAACATTTTGTAGGAAGAGTTCATCAGCATGATCCCCCTGTAATTCTCCACCCTTTCCTTGTCCCCATTTTTGTGGATTGGCTGTATTATCCCCTCTTTCCAGCTCTCTGGGAAACCCTTTGTCCCTTTCCATATCTTGTTGAACTCCTCCGTAAGCTTGTCGATACATTTATCTGGTACTAACTTCCACGCTTCATTTCCAACTCCGTCCGCTCCCGCCGCTTTCTTCTGCTTTAAGGCTGCAATTACCTGGTGTACTTCCCCGGCAGTAATTTCTTCTTCACCTACTTCTTCAACAGTCTGTTCCCTTCTAACACTGACTTTCCCTCGATCCACCGTTATCTCCACTCCTTCCAATAGAACCATATAGTGCCTTAACCAGGTTTCCTTAGGTATACTGTCTGGAATTCGCTCCTTCCTCCCGCTCTTCTCCTTTAAATATTTCCACAGCTGCGCTTCAGTTTTAATCTCCAGTATTCGTTGTCTCTCTCTTCTCTCCCACATTTCTTTCTTTCTCCTCTCCAGGTTTCGTAAGTCCGCTCTCGTACTTAACCACAGTTCCTTGTCACCGGTACCCTCTCTCCACCTTCTCGTCACCTCTATATTTTTGTTTCTCCCTTATGAATTCCTTATCCACCCATAATCTTCCTACTGGTGCTTCTGTGACTTTCCTCCTGATCATTGCTGTTTCCATTTCATCGGTTATCATATCTATATCTTTTAAATTATCCCAGTCTATTGCCTCCATTCTTAATTTAAACAGCTCTGTCGCACCGCTATCCCACCTGGTAACCCATTTTTCTTTCCTGGACCCCTCTTCTACCAGCTGCAGATTCACCTTTCACTCCGATCTCCATCTCTCTAATTTCTTGCCTCGCGGAGACGTTAACAACTGCAATGTCTATCACCGACACCCCCCCAGCACTCCCAAACGTATACTGTCCCTCCCAGTCCCCTTCCACACACCCGTTCAATACATCCCATTGCCAATCCCTTACCCACTCTGCCCATTCTTTTCCTTCCGCATTCCTCGTTTTGTCCTTAGATTTCCTTAGTAGTACTTTACCAGCTCTATCCACCGTGTTGAACTGCTCCTCTCCTATCCTCACATTCCAATCACCTTCCAGCAGCAAGTTTGTCGATGCCGTACCTTCTATATTACACCTTATGCACTCTTTAATTCTTTCCAGTCCCTTATTGTTATACACCGTGGCTATCTGCCACCAGCCTCCCTTCTGCCACCAGCCTCCCTTCTAAGAGAGTCGGCAAGTTAGAACTAGCCTATCGGCTGACTAAGAACAATTACAATAAGAAATGCCTGTCACGCAACCTGAAACATAAGCACTACATATCAGTCTTACGACCAGAAGCTCTATATGCCATGGAGTGTCTTTCCTTGAACCGAAGGGGTCTAAATTGGAAATCAGAGAGAGGAGAATCCTCAGGAAGATACTAGGTCCGGTAAAGGAAGATGGGGAATTCCGAAGAGGGCATAACTCTGAGCTCTACGAACATATTGAGATGCTCTCTGACTATGCAAGGAAAAGAAGGGTAGCTTTCTATGGTCACGTTGCAAGATTGCCTCCAAACCGACTAACCAACCGTCTGTTCACCTTCTGGCAAAACAAGAAGCTTCGTACCACTTGGTTGACAGGGACCGAGAAGGATATTAAAGAACTGGGAATAACAGATCTCAAAAACAGAGAGTCTCAGTGTCTTTCCTTGAACCGAAGGGGTCTAAATTGGAAATCAGAGAGAGGAGAATCCTCAGGAAGATACTAGGCCCGGTAAAGGAAGATGGGGAATTCCGAAGAGGGCATAACTCTGAGCTCTACGAACATATTGAGATGCTGTCTGACTGTGTAAGGAAAAGAAGGGTAGCTTTCTATGGTCACGTTGCAAGATTGCCTCCAAACCGACTAGCCAACCATCTGTTCACCTTCTGGCAAAACAAGAAGCTTCGTACCACTTGGTTGACAGAGACCGAGAAGGATATTAAAGAACTGGGAATAACAGATTTCAAAAACAGAGAGTCTGTGAGATTCACCCTGAAGAAATTCCGTGGATTTCAGGAAAAACCTCGAAAGAAAGGTACTCCCTGGACAGAAGAGAGAAAGGAGTTACACTGGCAGAAGATGTGACAATACTGGGCAAAGGTCAAAGCCCAACAGTTTAACAAGCGTGGTCCAAAGTAGGCATATTCGAAAGAAGAAGAAGAAGAAGAAACGCGGAAAATGGAAGTTTGAATATAATTTGTTAAATCAAAAGCAAAATTGAATAAAAGTTTGTATTGCACTCGCAGATAAAATTAAGGTTTAACTCGCGAATTTAAATCCTCTCGCGCTGACGGGCCGGCGTTAGCGCTAACAATTCGCTCTTTAATTTTATCCGCTTCTATAATAAATAACTATTATCGAGATTTGGATTATTGAAAAAAAAAAATTATCGATATTTTATGTATTTTAAAATCTTATTATAAATAATTTCTGATGTGCAATGCGAAAAAGTTAAAAAAAAAGATTTTTCAATTAATTATAAACAATTTAAGTGATAAAATTTTGAAAATAATCACGTGACCCCAAACGCGGCATAATTTGTTTCTAACGTCGAACTTGAAACTCTAACGAGAAACTTCATTCTAACATTCAAACATAAACATTCTTTTTTCAAATCGTCGTTTTAGGATTTTTTCGCCGCACTGTTTAAAACCATTGGTTTCGATGTTTAACAATGTGGGACATTTAACAACATTTTTTGAGTAGTTCTTTTTGTATTACTCCTACACGATGATACGAAACAAGCAGGATAACTTTTAAAATTTGACTTAATATTTGACATGTCTACTACAACTACTGTATCAACAAAGTCATGCGCGGGTAGAAATTCATTTTCTGACGTCACAACGGCGACCGGTCTGTTTTCAGATATATAGATAGTAGAGTTAGGTAGTAGAGTTAAGATATAGTTTTAAAATATATTTTCAATTTGTTATAACTTTTTAATTTTTTAAACGACAAAAAGAAAACAAGGAATCGTTTTGTTATAAAACTTATATATGAGCTTTCGATTTATGACAAAATTTTTTGTTATTCAAATACCCATTTCAATGTTCTTAGATTGATTATCTTGCTAGATACTAAACTATAACAAACTTCTGCATTTTAAAACTACATCCTTCACGCCTATATAGATCAAACAAGCCTTAAGCAAATTTTATAGCATTATACAATCCTGTATTGATATTTATGTACCAAAAATTATATCAAACAATAAAACGTTTCCTCACTGGTATAGTCAAGAACTAAAATCACTGATTGTTAATAAAAAAGTTGTTTATAAAGCTTGGAAACAAAATGTTTTCCTCAGTGATTATGTTAAATTTAGCGACCTGCGGGACCAATATCGGACACTTTATGGTAGCGTTTCTCAACCTTTTTTGGCCCACGGACCAGTAAAATTTAAAAAAAAGATTCGCGGACCAGTGATATTTCTTTGACAAAATTTTACTAGGTATTAAAGAACTACTACACAAAGGTGAATTAAAGTCATTTAACACAAAATATCGCGAAATAACAAGTAGCATGAGTAACTTTGATGAAATTTATGACAGTATGTGTGCCAAAATTAAAACCAAATGTAGCGAGTTTCAGGAGAAAGATTCGGGTTGGTCACTAAGGGAGATTTCCAATTTAGAAATTAATATCAATAAATATAAACCAATACGTGGGTCGTCATTCATTGAACTGCCAAAAGAGATTAGAGATCGGAAAGCTTGTATGAATGTTCAGAATGTAGACGAATTTTGTTTTTTATGGAGCATTGTATCCGCATTACACCCCACGAATGTGAGTTCTGATCGCCCGGCATCATATCCCTACTTTTCTTCAATTTTAAAATATGACAGATTAGAGTTTCCGCTTAGAATCAAAGACATTCCTAAATTTGAACAGATGAATAATATTAGTATTAACGTTTATAGCTTGGAGTTTAATTTTAAATCTAAACAACATGACGTAGTACCATATTGACGTAGGACCAATTTACCATACTAATGCGACTAGGGAAAGACATGTAAATTTATTATATTTGGAAGAAGGGGTTAAAGGTCATTATGTTTATATTAAAAATATTTCACAGCTTGTAAGAAGTCAAATCTCGGAAGATTGTAGAAAAAAATATTTATGTGATGGCTGTTTAACCTTTTTTTCAAATGAATTCGCGTTTAATCAACATAAATTGAATGACTGCAGCAAAATTTACACTATTATGCCGACGGAAGACCTTGTAAAACATAAGAGAGGTGATATGATGCCGGGGAATATATTAAAATTTCAAAATTTCGATAGAAAAATGCGTACACCCTTTGTTGTATACGCAGATTTTGAATTAATTTTAAAACCTGTTGATACATGCTCACCGAACCCTGACAATAGCTATACTAGTCAGACACATATCCATGTACCATACAGTTTCGCCTATAATATAAAATGTTCATTCGATGACTCATTGAGTAAATTTTTCACTTATTCCGGGGAAGATTGCCCGAAATTGTTTTGTCAGAACCTCTATGCATATGTTAAGGAATTATACAGGGAACATTTAAGCGTTATACTTCCGATGATTAAATTAACTGCAGATGAGCAAAATTCCTACGATACGGCCACTTCTTGTCACATATGTAATTAATTATTACAAGTAACAGACAAAGTCGCCGATCACGATCATTTAACGGGAAAATTTTGGGGAGCCGCCCACTCAAATTGTAATTTGAATTATAAAATACCTAAAATGATCCCGGTATTTTTCCATAACATGTCGAATTATGATGTTCATTTATTTATTAAAGAATTTGGATCTGACGAGGAAAAAATTGATATCATTCCCCAAAATAAGGAAAAATATATATCCATCACCAAAAATCTACCTGTTGGTAGAACTACTACAAGTTAATTGTAACATTTTTATTATCATTTACTTACAATAATATTTAAATGTAAAGATATGTAATTATTTTTCTTTTTTTTTCTTCAGTGCCGTACTAATCATAAATTACATAGAATTAAAATTAGATTAAGATATTTGTATTTCGTAATTTTATAAATTAAAATTTAGTTTTTATAAGTAAATTTTTTTCGCGGATAGAAAAAATTGTCTGCGGACCAGTAAAATTTCTCCGCGGACCACTGGTGGTCCGCCGGACCAGCGGTTGAGAATAGCTGCTTTATGGTACTTGTTAACATATCAATGCAACTCAAGACAATGTCAAAAGAAATAGCAAAGAATTTTGGAAATTTATTCATGCAAAGCAAAATAATAATAATTTACCTATCTCCATGTCATACAAAAATCAATCTTCTGACAATCCTCTTGAAATTGCTAAAATGTTTTCGAAATATTTTGAATCTGTACATACAAACACCAACGGTGTTATAGCCTGTATTAATGGTAATATTAATTTAGATCTAAATAGCTGCGATATTAAGGGACCCTCATAGTGTGAAATTTAAAAAAAATCGATTTTTTCATTATCCGATAGTATACACCAGGCGTCGGCAACCTATGGCACGCGTGCCAGGCTTGGCACGCGACGAGTTTCTGAATGGCACTCTACAAAGTAAATAGCAGAGTTCGGAATAAATACGGTGAAAAATACGGTATTTTAAAATAATATTATATAATTTAATTATAATATTTGGAGAGTCCAATTCGAGGGGTTGAGCGGAGCGGACGTGTTTTGTGAAGCGAGTTTTACGGATTGAGTTTTTTTATTTGTGACGCGTAAAAACGGCGCGCGATAAGGAAAAAAAAAGAAAAAATGAAAAAAAGTGAGAGTGAAAGCGACCCAGACGAGGATTATAAAAGGAAAAGAGAAAAGGGAAGAGAGTCAGAAGAAAGGTTGAACCCCTTTCAAAAAAGTAAAAAACTGGAAAGATCACCGGCTAAAAAGGAAATGGGTGAGGAAATGAAGATGCTGAAAAAAATTATGGAAGATATAGGGGAGATAAAGGAAGAGAATCGGAAGATGAGCCGGGAAATGGAATATTTGAAAAATATGATGCGTGCAAAGGAAGAAAAATGGGAAAGAGAAAAGACAGAACTAAATGAAAAAATTAAAAGACTGGAGGAGAAAATGGAAGAGAAGGAAAAAATAATGAGAAAAAAGAATATTGTTGTGACGGGACTGGACGAAGGGGAATGTGAGAACGAGAAGAATCTGGAAGAATGGATGAAGGCAGAATTAGAGGTAGAAGTGACGGTGAAAGAGATGTATAAAGTAAGTGGAGGGAAAATGTTAGTGGCGGAACTTGGGACCTGGGGTGAAAAGCGGAAAGTTAGGGAAAATAAGAGGAAACTAAGAGAAAAAAGGGTATACATAGAAGACGATCTGACAAAGAAGGAAAGAGAAATACAGAAGGAATTAAGAGCGATAGCCAAAGAAGAGCGACAAAAAGGACGGTGGGCGAAAGTCGGTTATAAAAAGATATGGATAGACGGAAAAGGCTTTAAGTGGGATGATGAAAAGGGGGAGTTAAACACAACACATTTTTGAATAAGAGCACAAGGAAAAGACGACAGGACAGAAAACGGAAAACGAACATGGAGAGGAATAAGGAAGAAACGGAGCAGTTAAGAATAGCATACTGGAACACAGCGGGGATAAAAAACAAAGACAATGAGTTTTGGGAATATTTGGGAAAATTTGTTGTAGTGGGATTGGTAGAAACGTGGGTGGAAGAGAAGGGGTGGGAAAAATTGGAAAAAATAATGCCGAAAGAGTTTAAGTGGAAGCGTCAATTTGCAGAGAGGGTAAGCAGGAAAGGGAGAGATAAAAATAAAGGGGGGATAATAATGGGAGTAAAAAAGGGTTTGGAAGAAGAAAACAGAACCGAAGCAAAAGAAGAAAGAGGCATTATGGAAAGAACGGTGAAAATTAGACAGAAAAAATGGAGAATTATAACAATATACAGCAGAAGTATGAAAGAAACGAAGAGAATGATAGAAGAGCGAGTAAAACAGCAAGACGAGGGAACTCTGGTGATTGGGGGGGGACTTTAACGCAAGAATTGGAGAAAAGGGAATACGGCTAGAAGAAGAACAAACAACAATAGAAGACCAACAAAAGACGCAACAGAAAACGCCGAAGGGAGACTACTGATTAGTCTAGTAGAAGAAAGAGGGTGGGACATACTTAATGGAAACAGTATAGGAGATGAGAAAGGAGAGTACACATATATCGGACCAAGAGGGGAGACAGTTATTGACTATGTTATGGTGAATGAAGAAGCATGGGATGAAATAGAACAATTCAAGGTGGGAGAAAGAGTCGAGTCGGATCATATGCCATTGGAAGTGAAGACAAAAGGAAGAGAGAAAAATAGAAGAAGTGAGAAGGATGTTAGAAGAAAAATTGTGAAGAATATCTGGACGGAAGAAGCAATAGGAAATTATAGAACAAGACTTAGGGAGGCTAGATATGAAGAGGAAGGGATAAACGAAAAAGTGAAAGAACTGGGTGATCACGTAAAAAATGCAACAGAAAAAAGTGATAGAGACAAGAGTGAAGGTGGGGTCTTGGAAAAACGAGTGGTGGGATAAAGAATGCAGGGAAGGGAAGCAATCAGTAAGAAAGAGATTAAGAAATTGGAAAAGAGGAAAAGCAAGTAATGAGGATTACAAGAGAGCACGCAAGAGGTACAAATTAGTATGCAAGGAGAAGAAGCAAAAGAAATGGATGGAAGAAGAACTAAAGATGAAAGGCATAAAGACGGAAGAAGAGGTATGGAAATACATAAATAGGGAAAGAAAGAAAAAAGTAGAAAGAGTGAGTAATAGAATTACTATGAAGGAATGGAGAAAGTACTTCAGTCAGCTGCTGGGTGGTGATGAAATCAGACAGGAAAAGAAAAAGAGTCAACACAGGGTGGGAGAAATTGAAGAGATAACAAGAGAAGAATTAGAACAACAACTGAGTAAACTGAAAAAGAAAAAGGCACCGGGGAGGGACGGTATACAGAATGAATCGTGGATATATGGAACTGAAAGGGAAGCTGACAGGCTGTTGGAGATAATGAATGGAGTGTGGAAGGGAGAGGGCTTCCCACAGGAGTGGAAAGAGGGGATAATATGCCCCATATATAAGAAAGGAGAAAGGGAAACAGCAAGCAATTACAGGGGGATCACCATGCTCAATACGGCATATAAGATATATGCAATGATTGTAGAAGAGAGATTGACGAAGGAATTGAAGGAGCGAGGTGTGATACCAGACGGACAGGCGGGATTTAGGAAAGGGAGAGGGACCATGGATAATGTATACATCTTGAATCACATAGTAGGGAATGAGATAAAAAAGAAGGGCGGCAAGATGTATGCATTATTTGTGGACCTGAAGGCGGCCTTTGATAATGTAGCAAGAGATGCACTGTGGGAATGCCTGAGAAAGAAAAGGATAAAGGAGCATCTGATATCAAAATTAGAAGAGATTTATGAAGAAACAATAAGTAGAGTGAGAGTTGGTGAAAGGGTGAGCGAAGGTTTTAATACGCATAAGGGAGTGAGACAAGGCTGCCCACTAAGCCCCAGCCTGTTTGCAGCATTTATTGGAGACATAGAGGAGATGTTCAGCAAGGCGCAGACGGGTGGGGTTGTGGTGGGCAAAGAAAAAGTGTGGTCCCTAGCCTACGCGGATGATTTGGTGGTGCTAGCGAGAGACGAGAAAGGGATGAAAGAAATGATAAGAAACATGGAGAAATATATGAGGAGGAAAAATCTGACAGTGAATGTGGAGAAGTCCAAGATGATGGTGTTTAGAAAAGGGGGTGGCAGGAGAAGAGTAATTGAGTGGAGATGGGAGAAGGAGAAAATTGAAGAAGTAAAAGAATTTAAATACCTAGGGTACGTGTTTAATGAGAGAAATACTGAAACAGCACACGTGAGAGAGTTAGTAAAGAAAGCCAATAAAATACTAGGAGTGGTATGGGGAATAGGAGAGAGAAAATTTGGACACGACTATAGAAGGAGAGTGATGATGTTTGATAGCCTGGTGAAAAGTGTGATGATGTATGGAGCGGAAATATGGGGATGGAGAGAGCAAGAAGGACTGGAAAGGGTGCAAGAAAAATATTTGAAATGGGTGCTAGGACTAGGTAGAGAGACCCCGGGGTATATAGTGATGGAGGAAACAAAGAGAGATGGAATAAGAATAGAAGCAGGAAAGAGAGCAATAAGTTTTGAGGAGGGAATGATAGAGAGAGGAGAGTGCAGAATTCTGCAAGAGTGCCTCAAAGAAAAAAGAAAAGAAATAGGAAAGGGAGTGTGGAAAGAGAGAGAAGCATATCTAGAAAGAAACGGGTATGCAGGAGCAGAGATAGAAAGAATGAGAGAGAGAGGTAGAGTAAAGACAGAGGAATTGGTCCAGAGAGATAGAGATGTGCAAAGGCAAGAAAGGAGAGCAAGAATTAGGGAGTCTAGGTACAATGGGAAATATGAAAAAATAATAACGGAAGAACTGCCAAAGTACCTAGGAAGAGAAAGTAGAAAAGAGAGAGTGACAATAGCAAGATTCAGATGTGGAAATGAAGAGAGAGATAATAAATTTTGGATGGAGGATAGGAATACAGTATGCAGGATGTGTGGAGAAAATCAAGGAGACAATAGAACACTTGCTGAACGAATGTTCAGAAATGAGAGAAAGGGACGAGTGTAGAGAAGAGATTTTAAACGAGGATGGAAGAGGGATAGATTGGATGAAGAAAGTTGAGGAGAGAAGAAGAGCAATATGTGGGGAGGGAAGCCGGTAATCGGGGTTTAGGGATAGGAATTTAGTGACTTTCTTTTTTTGTTGTGTTTTTAGTTTGAGCAGCATATGTTTCTTTTTTTGAATGTGTATTTTTTCTTTTTCTCTTTTTAGTATTATTCTTATTTATATTATGTTCGATGTTAGTTTTAGTAAATTTTGGATTCAATTTATAAACCCGTAAGGGCAATAAATATACATAATACCATAATATATATTTAGGGGGTAAAATACGGTATTCCTAGCGAATGTTCACTTTGTTGTCTTTGCTATAACTGAATAAAAACAGTTTTTTTGTGGGGGGGGGGGTCTGAATTTGCTATAAATTTCCTAGTAAACAAGCTAATTTTTGTAAAAAATAAACATTTAAATAAAATCAAAAAATAATTTTTTAACAACTATTTTTTATGAATATAAATGCCCTTATCAAAGATTTCAAAGCAAAATTTCACCTTTTATAAATCCTGTTAACGCCGAATATTTGTTTAAATTTTTCATGAGGGCCGTTTTTTTAAATATTTACATAAAATATTTAATTTAGCTTATTACAACAACATCAAAAATACGGGTATTCGAAAAAAAAATACGGCACCGTATTTTTTTCTGACCTCTAGTAATCAGGGAAATCGTGAAAATATCGAGATGAAGTGATTTTTAAATAAGAGAAAATGTTTAATTATATAATTTATCTAAGGAGGCTTGCCAATGTCACGAAAATCTGCGCGATGCTTTTGTGGAAACGCATTCGGAGCAAAATGAATGAAACATGCGCAGCACCGACTAGTTATCGAAGCGGACTTATACGAATGTTCAAGCCGGAATACATTCGCCCCTCTCTTTCTCGTTTTGTGCTGCGCATATTTGCCTGCAATCCAGTAAAACTTGCATTTCGTTTAATACTGGTCGTTACTTTCCGTTCTAACTTTTTTTGTAAGACTTGTATCTTATTGGTTTAATATTTGTTATTTTTAATCCATATTTAATCATATGGAGGCAAAGAAACAAAAACTAAATATTCGCGGGTTTCAAGACTATTGGACGAATGAATATGGATTTATACAACAAACGGATCGTGCTGTATGTGTGATATGTCACGAAAGTGTCGTATGCCGCACGTCAAGCGTACAAAGACATTTCCAAACCAAACATCAGTCCACATTTAATAGCAACGATGAGAAATGTGAAACTATAAAGAGAGCTGTTTCTGGTTATAAGAAACAAGTAGCTTTTTTTGTGGAATAACTGGAACGAAGCC
Organism: Phosphuga atrata; assembly: GCA_944588485.1. Lineage (NCBI taxonomy): Eukaryota > Metazoa > Arthropoda > Insecta > Coleoptera > Silphidae > Phosphuga > Phosphuga atrata. The sequence continues at coordinate 48,904,442 of OX155904.1, forward strand.
TAAGGCGACAGAATGCAGCTTCGCAATTGCTCATTGCATAGCTGCCAAAGGCAAACCCTTTACAGATGGGGAATATATAACGGGAATCTTTATAAAAAGTGCAGAAAAGTTGTTTAGCGATTTACCTAACCAACAAACCAAACTATCCCGAATTCGAGAAATACCGGCTTCTGCGCGAACGATTGAAAGAAGAATAACTGAAATGGCAGACAATGTGACAACAAAACAGAATTCTGGACTACAAGAATCTGTTGCATTTAGCGTCGCTGTTGATGAAAGTACCGATGTAAATGATATTGCGCGGCTTGCAGTATTTGTACGGAATTTTGATAACGGTCAAGTTTATGAAGAATTGTGCAATTTGATTCCTCTGTCTGGGACAACTAAGGGGCAGGATATTCTTGCTTCATTCATAAATTATTTTGACAGCAAGAAAATTAATATCAAAAAAATATTTTGTGTAACTACTGACGGCGCACCTGCAATGGTTGGCAAGGATAAAAGATTTGTCAAACTTCTTGAAAATCATATTGGACAAAAACTTTCATTGTATAATACACCAGGAAAGTTTAGTTGCCAAAATTTCGTCACAGCGCTTAATTCCTGTAATGGACACTGTTGTTAAAATAGTTAATTTCATAGTGTCTCGCTCTTCATTGACACACAGGCAATTTAAATCTCTTTTAGGAGAAATGGAAAGTGAATATGTCGACCTCCCCTTATACAGCCATGTTCGTTGGCTTAGTCGAGGCAATGTCTTGAATAAGTTTGTGTCATGTCTGGAACACATTAAAGTTTTTCTTAATGAAAAGGAACAACATTTCCCCGAATTTAACGATAAAGAATGGTTATGCAAATTGATGTTTCTGACTGATATAACTAAACATCTCAAGGAACTAAACTTAAGATTGCAAGGAAAGCGCCAAACTGTGCTCGAACTTTTTGAATATTGGACAGGTTTTGCTACAAAATTAAATGTATTTTTATGTGATATTAATACTAGTACCTACAAATACTTCCCAAATGTTAAAACGCTTGCAAATAAATCGACCATAGACAAAGATGAACTTAAAACCTACGTTGAAGCACTCAAAGATGAATTTTCCAGAAGATGCAAAGACTTTGAAGCTCATTTGCCTATATTTTCCTTCCTGATAAAACCAGATTTAATAGATCCATTAATAATACCGTTTGATTTTTCAATTTTTGAGTGGATGAATGTTGATAATTTTGAAATGGAACTTATCGAACTAATATCTTCAGAATTATGGAAAACAAAATTTAAGGAATTACGAAAAAATCTGGAAGATGACTCTATGGAAAAATCGACTGCTATATTAAATTGTTGGATGTCATTGCCGGAAAGATTTTATTGTTTAAAAAAAATTGCATGTGCTCTCCTTTCCGCTTTTGGTTCCACATATCTCTGTGAACAAATTTTTTCTCATATGAAACATATTTTGAGTCCACAAAGAAGTCGTTTAACAAATGAACATTCAGAATCTTGTGTGAAATTAAAAGTCACAAATTATACCCCTGATATTGAAATATTAAGCAAAAATGTGCAGGGACAAGGTTCGCATTAAAAAATTTTAATTTATGTTATTTTTTTAATAAATATGTTTAAAAGATAAATTTGGTATACATTTTTTCTCCTCTAAAACCCCATTATATAAGTTAAAATTCTGGCAGCCCTCTTTATCATATTGGTAGAATGGCTTGGCACACCACGGGTAAAAGGTTGCCGACCCCTGGTATACGCTGTTATACACTGATAGTATACACTGTTTAACATACTCCCCAATTTTTAAATTGAAATTCGTAATATTTCGGTCGCTACAGCCTTTCTTAGAAAAAGGGATTTATGCATCTGGCACGCCCGTCCACCCTTGAACCGTTATTCACTATACGTAGCTCTGCAAAGTCGCAGTAAATGGGCAAAGTATATCATCAGTTCGCTTTATCATCAAAACGTGTTTTTAAAAGGGAAAACGAAGCAAGAAAAAGGTTGGTTCAATTGAAGAAAGCCAAAAAGCAAATTGCAGATAAAGCAGAAAAAAAACCAAGCAACCTGCTAAGAACGAACCGAAAAAAGTTCAATTGACACTAAACTTGCTAAAAAATTTGTCCGAGTATTATTGCTTAGCAGTTCGTCGAAACTCCGATTCCGTTGAAAATATGAGGAAAGCAATATGGAGGACGTTTCATCACAAGAGCTCAACTGATGCAAATCCTCAGCATCAGTTTTGCCTTCGGGAGGAGATTCGTGGTGCGAATGGTGCAAAGCTGATGCCTCTGGAATTCTGGAAAAATATTCTCATCCACCAGCGCTCGACGACGATGTCCAAGAAAATTTCTCACACCAAACTTTAAACGCGTTTTTCTCGAAATGGAGTTTTCAAAACGGTCTCCACTCTCAAAGGAACAGTTTTCAAGTTAACCCTTTGAAATTTGGACTGAACATTCTTCACGACATTGTTTATGTTCTTATGGAAGCTTTTTTTTAAATCTTCCAATTTTTTTTACGAATAATAGGGAATATGCGTGAAGTTTAAATTTGGTTCAAATATTTTTTTTCCGAATCTTTATGGACCGGACATTTGAACTAAACCATTATTTTTGTAATTAATATCTTTTTAAATACTTAAAATTAATAAATAAAAGTGCAAATTAAGCGAGGGAAATTCAAATTTGTAAAACGCAACAGCATTGGTTAAAACGAAAGTGACGTAACATACCATATAAACAAGTCCATAGTTTTAACATTTGTATGTCATTGCAGTCTTTTGGTTAGAAAACAAACGTCAAAAACGTTAAGTTAAAAATGAAAACAGCTGTAGTAAACAATGGACTGAACTGTCAATTGTAATTGACGTCATCAACAGACCGCGCGAAAATGGCGGGGTTTAAACAGCTCAAAATTTTTCTCAATTTTAAATATTTTTTTAAACTTAATTACAGCATTTTGAACCAGTATTAATATTTTTTACTATGTTATAACGGTGTAAACAGTGAATTAAAAAAAACATGCATATTCCCTATTGTCGAAAAAATAGGCCGATACCTTCTTGTCAAACCGCCGCCATTTTTTTCTCAAATTTCATAAAAAAAGCTTCCATAGGAACACATAGGCTTTCCTACAGATTAATAATCTTCTCGAAATTTTTGTATCGGATCAAAATTACGTCCGCTATCATGGAGACGATGCAGGAACGCCACATTAAATTTAATAAACAAATGTTAAAAAATAAATAAATTAATTAAAAAAAAATCATTTTGTATTCTCGATTATTACCTTAATTTGTAAAAAAAATCAGACCGATTAGTTTATCCTAAACATAAGGAAAAAAAAATCGCGAAAATCTGCTATTTTTCGAGGTGTCACACTGTGAGGGTCCCTTAATGAAATGGATATTTTTGACTGCATATCTAACTTATAGAGTAACTTAGGACCAGGATCTGAAATGCACCCCCAAGGGGTCATCCACTCGCCGAAATGTTGCTGATGTATTCGCAATTATTTTGATTTTTTGGTAATTCGAGGTACTCGAAGAAATTACTAGAGTAATGCGTAATAATATCACGTAATTATCCCAATTCTTTGGTAATGCGAAGTACTCGGAGACATCACAAGTGTAATGCGCAAAAATGTCAGATAATCCCAATTCTTTGGTAATGCGAAGTACTCGGAGACATCACAAGTGTAATGCGCAAAAATGTCAGATAATCCCAATTCTTTGGTAATGCGAAGTACTCGGAGACATAACAAGTGTAATGCGCAAAAATGTCAGATAATCCCAATTCTTTGGTAATGCGAAGTACTCGGAGACATCACAAGTGTAATGCGCAAAAATGTCAGATAATCCCAATTCTTTGGTAATGCGAAGTACTCGGAGACATAACAAGTGTAATGCGCAAAAATGTCAGATAATCCCAATTCTTTGGTAATGCGAAGTACTCGGAGACATCACAAGTGTAATGCGCAAAAATGTCAGATAATCCCAATTCTTTGGTAATGCGAAGTACTCGGAGACATCACAAGTGTAATGCGCAAAAATGTCAGATAATCCCAATTCTTTGGTAATGCGAAGTACTCGGAGACATCACAAGTGTAATGCGCAAAAATGTCAGATAATCCCAATTCTTTGGTAATGCGAAGTACTCGGAGACATCACAAGAGTAATGCGCAATAATGTCAGATAATTTTTGAAATTCTTAGGTACTGCAAAGTAACGTCACGTAAAGGAGGCAAATTTGAAATAAGTTCTTCTAACGCCCTGAACGTTAAGCTACGTACACACAGTATAGAAAACTGGCGTATAGTCCTGCTATAGTTTGACTATAACTGTGTGACCGTTTCGTAAAGTCCAAAACTATTCGTATAGTTGAACTATACGAAGCGGTCATACAGCTATAGTCAAACTATAGCAGGACTATACGCTTGTTTTCTATACCGTGTGTTGTTACTACCTATAAAGATAAAAGTGCTAGTAATAAGACATCACGTTCGTGGTATCGTCATTGAATAACAAGTGTGTTAAATTTGTATACATTTATTGAAAATCTGATTGAAATACAACAAAATTAGAACACTCTAAAGTGCTTTTTCACATGTTTGTATTGACGCTCTATAACCAGTTTTTCAAATTGTCTCAATTGGAAGGTCCTGAACCCAAAAGCCCCACAGGGCCATAAAAAAATAATCAATTTTCTATAATTGCAATATATTCTTCTTTTGGCCATATGAAGCTTTTGGCCATCTAGTTTAGATTTATTTTTAAAAATAAGATTTATAAAATTTTTCTTGTAATTTTATCTCGAATTTTATATTGTGCTGAGAGTCAATTCTTATTATAGCAGTTGCAAAGTCTATTGTGATTTCTAATTCACTGTCACTTTTATTCATATAAATGTCTTCACCTTCAGAAGTACAAATTTCTTCTGGATCTGGAAGAAAATAAAAAGGAGAATGATGATTCTCCTTTTTATTTTCTTTTAGAGATCTAATTCCTTTTACGCGAATTCTATCTGATAGTCTGCCAGATTTAGTTCCGAACAACCAATTTATGATTGATTTTAGGACTGCCTTTGTAAAATTGGCCAAAGTTCTGTATAAGTTGAATAAGATCATATTTGCCATCAAAGTTTCATATGCCAATCGGCCAGCAGTAATGAAATGGTGCAAAGTAGAAATGAGCAAGGTGACAAGTTTCTCGTTCCAAATCTCATCCCGTGGGACGGATCCCTGTCATTGTCCCATCCCATCACATTTTCGTCCTACTGTCCCATCCGATAAACTTTCATCCCATCCTATTCATCCCACATCACAGAAATTTCCTGGGCTGGACATATTATGGAAGATTTGCGTATTGGCACGATAAGCAATTAATTATTCACCCATTATGTCCCATACAAAATTGTCGTCCCATCCCATCCCACGCGACGTTCATACCACTCATTCCATCTCATGGGTCGATGGAATAGGACAGGATGAGTGTGATCCCATGCTCATCTCTAGTGCAAAGCCATTTTTTCAGTTGGTCCGGATATCGATTTCATGCTTTTGATTTTTCCGCTGAGTTTCCTGTGACGGAGTTCTTCATCATTTCAAAAAATCCTGTGGTATTTTCTTGTGTGTCCCCAACGATATTCAGATTAGCTGGAAATTCTGCAAGTACTAGAGCTTTTTTTAATTGCTCTTTGTATTGCTTCACAAGTTTGAAAAGGTCAGTTATTTTATATTGCCTAACGTCAAAATTAATTATTACTACTACTTTACATCGTTTTCTGTTTCTAAAGAAATGTATTTTTTGCGGCAGGGTTACCATTGTCTTGAAGAGCTTCCTCGTCAATAAGAGTTTAGTGGAAGCTCACTGCCCTACTGCGGGGCGGCGCATGATGACGCGCATGATGAGCTCATGTGGGTGTAGCGGGGACATAATATGAACGTAATGCGAATATAATGTGAACGTAATTCATTGAATGCAAGAGTAATTCCAGGAATCCAAGAGTACTTTGTGTAATGTGATGTAATATTTAGGTACTGCTAAGGAAAGCAAAGTAATGTGCAGTAATGCATCTAAATATTAACATGTATTTCAAGAGTGGATGGCCCCTCGTGCACCGCATTACCTTGTTTGCTCTTCTGGCTATCGGCCCTTACGTTCATTGTGTAGCCTAGGTACTTAAACTCTTTTACTCACGCAATTATTCCCCCTTCCCACTTCAATTCCTCCTCGTCTTACTAAACACCATCATTTTCGTCTTCTCCACATACACTTCTATGTTTTTCTTCCACACATACCTCCATGGGCTTTTCATCATTTCCTTCACCACCCCTTCGCTCTTTGCCACCACTACCACATCATCCGAAACGCCAGCCTCTACCTATCACACACCATCCCACTTGCGCCCTCTTAAACATTTTTTCCATATCTAGCAAATCATCATCATCAATCAGCCATTTGTGTCCACTGATGGATATCAGTGCCTCCCTTAAGTTTCTCCATTTCTCCCTATATTGTGTCTCCCGCATCCAGTTTGGGGTCGTCCATTAATCACGTGGTGTTTTTCAGCAACTTTTTAAGCCCCCCTTCCAACTGGTGATACGTGGTGAGGTTTTAGGTTAAGACTCCCTCCCCTCCCAAAATCCCGTGTATTTTTCTGGTAGAGGTCGCGCGCCGCTTTTCGGATTAAAAATGATGCATTCAACGAAAAAATATACGTTATATCTCACTACACCCTGCCCTTCCACCCTCGTGATATTTCATCATTCTTTACAAACTCCCTCTCCCCCCATACGAGCATCATGTGGATAATGGACGATCCCTTTCCAGTGATGCGCTTAATATCGTCGGACCATTGTGTCGGGGCTCGTCCTCTGCTTGTGAATGCAAGTTGTCCCAGTTCCCAGTTCAATTTCAGTGCATCTGTGACGCCTGTTCTTTGTCGTATTGTTAGGTTTGGGACTTTATCTCGTAGTGATATTTCTAACATCGACCTCTCCATAGCTCTTTGGCAGACTTGTATTTTTCTGATTGACTTTCGTGTTAGTGTCAGCGTTTCTGCCCAGAAGGAGTTGAATTAAGTTTTGTTGGTATTTATCTTGAGTCCCACCTTGCGGAACGACGCGTATAGCATCTCCAGCATCCGTGTAGCCTCGCTTAAGTCCTCCGATATTATGACGATGTCGTCTGCAAATTTTAGATGGCTCAATTTCACGCCGTTTATATTGATGCCTTTTGTTTCCCAGTCCAATTCCTTACTCATGTACTCTAATAACGCCGTAAATAGTTTTGGGGAGATTGTAGCTCCTTGGCGTACTCCGCGTTTTACTCTCAACTTGTTGGTATTCTCGTGTAGTTTTACGCTAGCACTTGAATTTTCATCAGTTCCTTTTATTAGTGAGGTGTAGCGGTGATCTATTCTACATTCAGCGAGTGCTTCATGTTAGTCTATTTGGTCGAAAGCTTTTTCGTAATCTATGAAAACTAGAACCAGTAGCTTGTTGTACTCTATACACCTCTCGATCAGCGTTTTAATTACTTGACCATCTGCAAGTAATTAAAACGCTGATCGAGAGGTGTATAGAGTACAACAAGCTACTGGTCCTCGTTTTCATAGATTACGAAAAAGCTTTCGACCAAATAGAGTTTGTCCCGAAACCAGATATGAAACCCGCTTGCACACGCGGTTGCTAGAAGTCCAACTTAGGTATTAGACGCTTCGTTATTATCTTGCTGAAGAGTTTATATATGTGTGGTAACAGAGCGATAGGGCGGTAATCTTCTAGTTCCTTGGTGTCTCCTTTTTTATGCATAATTATGATTACCGCATTGTTGCAGGTTGATGGCGTCTCTCCTTTCGCTAAACATGCGTTGAATAGCTTTTTGATAGCTTTTATGACCATTTTTCCGCCAGCTTCTATTGCTTCTATTACAAGCACATCTTCACCTGGTGCTTTGTGGTTTTTCATTTCACGAAGAGAGTTCTTTATTTCTTCTAAAGTTATTTCAGTTATGTCCTCGGAGTCTCGATCTGCCACATATATCGTAAATAATAAGGGGCTGAGGGGACAACCTTATCTAACTCCTTCTGTCGCCTCGAAACAACCTCTTTCTCATAAGAAAAGAAACTAGACTAGAATCTAGACTATCTACAATTTTATTGCATTTAAGGATAGACTAATTTCCTTCATTAATATTATCAGTGAAAACAAGTTATTCACAATTCAAGTATTATCTATGGCATAGATATTTTAAAAATTATTACATAGTTACATATACGGATTATTTAAGACTTAATTCTATATAGATAATTCTACACTTCTCGAAAGTAAACAAGACTGACAAGACTAGAGGGGCTAAACACGACTGAGTGGACTAGATGCAGAAGACTAGACTAACAAGACTAGACGAACAAAACTATATCGACAAGACTAGACGGATAAAATCAGATGCCAAAGACTATAGAGATGAGATTACATTGATGAGACTAAATCAAGCTAAAGATGGACAAGTCAAGATGGACAAGTCTTGACGGACAAGAATAAATGAACAAGATTAAAGCACGATTCTCATATACGCGACGTCAGGCGACATCGCCTGTCAAATAATGATTACATTGTTTTAAATGGGCACGTTTTCACTATGACTACGAGACGTGACCATTTAAAACAATGTAATCATTATTTGACAGGCGATATCGCACGACGTCGCGTAGCTGAGTGTCGCGCATTTGGGAATCCACCTTAAATAGACAACACCCGACTTTGGAGACTAAACGGATTAGACAAATGTACAAGATTAGAAGCACAAGACTAGACGGACAAACCTGGACGAACAAAACTAGACTAACTTAACTCACTAAACCCCCTATTCCACCTTGGCCTTTAGTATGCGCCACCCCGGTATCGCATATTTTGCATCCATCACGGTGGGCAGCCCGGACGGTTAGTGAAAACCGCTCTAGTTGTTGTCTCCCCGACCAGGATTCGAACCCGGGTCTACCGCATTGAAAAGACTGACTTAACTAGATAGACAAGAGTAGATACACAAGACAAGACTATATAGACAATGCACAAACAAGACTAGTCGGACAAGACAAGAGATAGGTAAGATTAAACAGACCATATTCTACAAACAAAACTGGGCAGGCAATAAAATACTAACAAACCAGACAAATTTAATTGTAAGACTAGGCCTGCAAGATTACACCGGGCAGATAAAATTAGACCAGGTATTTACCTAAACAATGAGATAGTAGATCTAGATAATCTAGATGTGCGAGATTTGATTAATTGTCGGTGTGTGCTGAATCTATTTACGATTATTTTGAAATTATTATCTGAAACACATTACGCCATTTATTTTTAACGCAAAATCTAAAAGTATTTGGCCGGCGGCCAAAAATAAATACATATAATTAAAACGTAACAAAATTAATAAGAATGTGCGGCACATTTCGCAACAACAAGTCCCTGCACAAAGATTCCACCAGACACCCAAATTACATTGACTTCTACAAACTGGGTATCATTATTAACAAATAGTAGCAACTAGATACATTAGACAGATACAACTTAATAGACTACATGGAAGACTATACATATCATCAGTCAAAGAATATTTGACAGGCAAGACCAGACATCTTGTCTTGCCTGACTAGTATTGTATTGTCTGTATAAGCTTGATCTTCTATTCTAGTCTTGTCTGTCTTGTTTTGTCGGTCTGGTCTTATCGCTCTAATCTTGTCTGTCTATTCTGGTATTTCTATTATTTTCTATCTATTCTTGTCTGTACAATCATGTCTGTCTCATCTTGTCTCTCTGACCTAGTCTGTCCAGTCTTACCTGTCTAGTCTTGTCTGCCTAGTCTTGGGTGTCTAGTATTGTCTGTCTGGTCTGTCCAGTCTTGTCTGTCTAATCCTGTTTGTCTAGTCTTGTCTATCTAGTTTTGCCTGTCTAGTCTTGTCTCTCTAGTCTAGTTAGACAGACTAGACTCTGTCTAGTCTTGTCTGTCTGCACTTGTCTGTCTAGACTTGTCTGTCTAGTCTTGTCTGTCTAGTCTTGTCTGTCTAGTCTTGTCTGTCTAGTCTTGTCTGTCTACTCTTGTCAGTCTAGTCTTGTCTGTCTAGTCTTGTCTGTCTAGTCTTGTCTGTCTAGTCTTGTCTGTCTAGTCTTGTCTGTCAAGTCTTGTCTGTCTAGTCTTGTCTGTCTAGTCTTGTCTGTCTAGTCTTGTCTGTCTAGTCTTGTCTGTCTAGTCTTGTCTGTCTAGTCTTGTCTGTCTAGTCTTGTCTGTCTAGTCTTGTCTGTCTAGTCTTGTCTGTCTAGTCTTGTCTGTCTAGTCTTGTCTGTCTAGTCTTGTCTGTCTAGTCTGTCTAGTCTTGTCTGTCTAGTCTTGTCTGTCTAGTCTTGTCTGTCTAGTCTTGTCTGTCTACTCTTGTCTGTCTACTCTTGTCTGTCTAGTCTTGTCTGTCTAGTCTTGTCTGTCTATTCTTGTCTGTCTACTCTTGTCTGTCTAGTCTTGTCTGTCTAGTCTTGTCTGTCTAGTCTTGTCTGTCAAGTCTTGTCTGTCAAGTCTTGTCTGTCTAGTCTTGTCTGTCTAGTCTTGTCTGTCTAGTCTTGTCTGTCTAGTCTTGTCTGTCTAGTTTTGTCTGTCTAGTCTTGTCTGTCTAGTCTTGTCTGTCTAGTCTTGTCTGTCTAGTCTTGTCTGTCTAGTCTTGTCTGTCTAGTCTTGTCTGTCTAGTCTTGTCTGTCTAGTCTTGTCTGTCTAGTCTTGTCTGTCTAGTCTTGTCTGTCTAGTCTTGTCTGTCTAGTCTTGTCTGTCTAGTCTTGTCTGTCTAGTCTTGTCTGTCTAGTCTTGTCTGTCTAGTCTTGTCTGTCTAGTCTTGTCTGTCTAGTCTTGTCTGTCTAGTCTTGTCTGTCTAGTCTTGTCTGTCTAGTCTTGTCTGTCAAGTCTTGTCTGTCTAGTCTTGTCTGTCTAGTCTTGTCTGTCTAGTTTTGTCTGTCTAACAACTCAGGAGTGTGTGAAGTAAGACGCATTAAATCGAAAATAGACCGAGAACTCGTACATACGCCATCTCTCATCTTAACGTTTAACTCCCCGGTTTTATCAAAATATATTAAAGCTGCGTTTTACAATTTAGAGGTGCGCGAAACATACCAAACCCTATGAGATGTTTTCGCTGCCAGAAATTTGGCCACAGCTCTGCCCGCTGCTCGAAACCACAAATATGTCCTTGTGGTAAACCGCCACACGAAGGCACATGTCTTTCGCCCAGCTGCACCAACTGCGCTGGAGATCACATGGCTAATGCTCGAACATGCCTCAAGTATGTTAAGAAGAATGGGCTATACAGGAAATTAAAATAAGGGAAAAAATTTCGTACCACGAGGCAAGGAGGAAAGTAAAACCGACTACAGCACCTGTAAACAATATTACATATGCGAAAGCAACAGCAACACCCAGGAGACAGGTAGCCTTTGATGTAAAGGAACTGGCCGCAGTATTAGTACCACGATTAAAACCCTGGTTCAACAAGAAATCGCAAATTGTCTAGCAAAACCATCGACACCAGGACCAAATGCAAATATTTCACAAGCGACAATCGAGAAACAGACTTCCACATTGGTAATACCTCCGGAAGATTTAATCAGCGAATCTTCTACCAGTGCTGCATTTGGAACGGGAGATATCTTCAAACCTCCAATAGCACAGAAAGAGAAAGACAAGCGTAAACGAGACGGACTACCGGTTAGAACATCATCCAACTCCGAGGACACATCGGAACCTGAACCGGACCCCAGAAAGGTTTGGGTCAAGACGATATCAAAAGGACGGGAGAAAGGAAACATGAGACTAAGAAACCAGTGACCAACTACGTCAAATAATTAACTAAAATGGCTTTAAAATTACAAACAAAAACTGGAACGAATATCGGATTAGTTGCTTTAATTAGTTGCCAAATTAACGTAGGAAAATCAAAAGCGGCAACATCAGAATTGCTTGAAAAATTAGACTTTTAATGCGAACTGCGCAAAATTAAAAAGACTAGATCATGACTTTTAGAGTTTAAAACTATATTATCATAAAATTGTAAACTTTTATTGTAATCGTTAAACCAGCATAGTGTCCATCTGGACTAGTCTTGTCTGTCTAGTCTTGTCTGTCATGGTAGCATGCAGAATAGAGGACAGGCTAAATATCACCAAATGCTATAGATGCTGGGAAATAGGTCATGTGACAAAGGACTGCAAAGCCCCGGATAGATAAAATCTGTGCCTGCGCTGTGGACAAGAAGGCCACAAAGCCCAAGACTGCAACGAAGAGGAATATTGTCCCATATGCAAAGTGAAGGGACACAGGGCAGATACAGGATCATGTCCAATGTTTAAAAAGACGCTATCGGAGGCCAGGCGTTCCCAACGAAACTCGCAATGCCAAGAATAATCCAATTCAACGCAATGCGCTGCCGGGCTTCACATGACCTCCTATCCGCCACTGTTGCAGAACTTGCCATTGACATAATCATTATCAGTGAGCCGAACAAAAAGCTAATAAGTTCAAGAGATTGGTTCAAAGAAAGCAAACATGTCGCAGCGATAAAGGTAGTCAATAGGGACGAAATCGTTTTGGACAGTGGTAGTGGCCCTGATTTTGTGTGGGTTCAACTGAAGGAAGAAATAATTATTAGCTGCTAGACAACCTACAACAATTGCAAATTTCACTAATTCACCTGAACCAATGTATAAGAGGCTCTACTAAACGGAAATTGATCGCCGGTGATTTTAATGCCAAGACTCCATACTGGGGTTCTTCGAAAATGGACGTGCAGGGAAATCTGGTTATGGACTTTCTATCCGAGCTAGATCTCACTGTAATAAATGAAGGTAATAAACCAACTTTCGAAAGAAGGGAGACAGCTTCCATTATAGATCTAACACTGACAACAGCTGAAATGGCAAACGAAATTGAAAAGTGGCAGGTGCTAGATAATGAGACCTTAAGTGACCACAAATACATCTTCTACCAGTTGCATGGCAGAACGATATATCGTACGTCTCAAAGTAAGGGGGATAGACGATGCCGAACCAAAAACTTCGACGAAAAAAAAATTTCAGAAAGGCTGCAGTTGCAAATAAGCCAGGCAACGTAACGCACCCCCGAAGAATTAATTTAGATCCTTGCGAAGCCACACTTAGCATAAAACCAGCTTTCAGTAGGAAGAGACTGACCTATTGGTGGAATGATGAAATCGAAAAAAAAGAAAGGAATGTATTTCTGCACGATGAAAATATCTACGGAAATCCAAACAAAATCTAAACCCGGACTCTGTGCAGTATCTCAGAAACCAATTCGAAGAAGAATTTCAAAAAGATTTCAAAAAGAGAACACTGGGTGTACAAAATTAGACGAAAACATCTGGGGGGATGGCTACGCACTTGCCACCCGGGAACTAAGGCTTAGGTACCCAAATTCCAAACTCCCCATGGAACAGCTGCAAGCAGTTGCAAATGTCCTGTTCCCAAAACACGAGGTACCACAGTGGAATCTACCGAAAGTGAAAGAAACCGAAGATTTCACGCTTGAGGGATTAGAAAGAGCCAGCAGACGTCTAGGAAACAATAAAGCGCCGGGACACGACGGTATACCGCCACAAGCTCTTAAAATTGCCGCAAAGATATGTCCTGACTTCATATTATAAATTTCAAACGCAATAATGAAGGATGGAAATTTTCCTGATATATGGAAAAAAATCCAGGTTGGTCCTCCTAAGGAAAGGCAACAAACCTATAGAGAATCCGTTTTCCTATAGGCCCATATGCCTACTAGATGTCGAAGGGAAGCTATTAGAAAATATGATACTCGAGAAAATTGCAAATGAGCTCAGGCAAGGCAAAGGACTCTAGGACAGATAATTTGGGTTTAGAAAAGGGCTATCCACCGACGATGCCATATTGAGGGTGTTAAAGGTTGCAGAAGACGATTCAGAGGGCTTCCAACGGAAAAGGAAGATATGTGCGCTAATCACGTTAGACGTCAAAAATGCTTTTAATTCAGCTGCATGGCAGAAAATCGTAGAAGAGCTGATAGCCAGAAGTTTCCCCCCATTTCTACTGAAACTGGTGAGCAGCTATCCAAAGCTGTCTAAAGAGAAGTTTACAGTGGTGTTCCGCAGGGCTCAGTGATGGGCCCCATCATGTGGAACATCCTGTATGACGGTGTTCTAAGGCTGAGATTACCAGAAGGCGTTGACATAGCAGGTTTCGCCGACGACCTCTCATCTTGACGAGCAAAAACGAGAAACAAATAATGGGCAAAGGGAACATGGCAATTAAACTAGTGGCAACTTGGATGAACGGGAAAAAAATTAAGCTCGCTCCAGAGAAAACCGAAGCTGTGTTACTAACAGGAAGGGGGGAAATCTATTCTATAGAGGTTCTATTTTGAACATGATGGGACCTCATGTTCAAAATAGAACATGAAAAAATCTTAGCAAAGAAATCTATAAAATACCTGGGAATCACTATAGATCAATGTGTTTCCTTCAATCAATACATTGCGACAACAATAGCAAAGGCCCTCAAAACCTGTGCTGCACTCGGAAGGCTCATGCCAAACGTGGGAGGACCAAATAGCAGCAAACGAAGAGTGTTATGCACAGTAGTCCACTCCACTATGCTGTACGGTGCCCCAGTATGGAACAAGGCCATGAAAAAGGTTACCGCGAGACAAAAGTTGGCATCAATTCAGAGGAAGATGGCACTGAGAACTTGTAGTGTATACAGGACGGTGTCAGGAGACGCAACACTTGTCTAAAGAAAGAGCCTAGCGAAAGAAAGAGCGATATTACACAGCACAAAAAACAGTAGTCAGGCTGGAGACAGAAATCAGCGAAAGAAGACTGAGAGGTCACAACTGTACACCAGATGGCAACAACTGTGGAAGAGCTCAAACAAAGGAGAATGGACCCGACTGTTAATCCCCCAAGTAAAACCATGGGCGACAAGGAAAGATGGAGAGGTGGGCTACTACCTGACACAATTACAGTCCGGCCACGGGTGTTTCAGACAGTACCTGTGCGGTATAGGACGAGCCTCAGACGGCTCTGTGTCTGCTGTGGGGAAATGGACAGTGTGCAACACACAACCTTCGATTGCCCAAGGTGGACACCAGAAAGAGAAATGGGCGGGCAGACAGGACCCAAGCAACACTGGAAGTGAAAACACTTACGGACATAATGTTAAGGTCGGAGCAGGACTGGATAACAACGGTGGCCATGGCTACCGACATATTACGAGAAAAAGAAAACGAGGAACGGAACTCGCATATACATACCTGAACCTCTAATCACCTAGGGATGTATAAAATATATCGATATATAAAAATAATGATATTTTTTTAAATATATATCGATATTTTCGCACGATATTTTTAATAGTGATATATCGATACTAATTATGTTATTTTGTAAACGATATTTTTCTATAAATTTAGCGCTTAAAATCAATTTGGTCTAGACATGATAAAATTGTATCCCAAAATACATCAAATATCGACATTTCTAGATCAGGTTCTGTCCCAAATGAATTTAAACAATATTTTGATCAACCAAATATACCAAGACATTCAGATCCGCTAAGATTTTGGTTTGAAGGTCGCCATTTTACACCTGTGTCGGATATTGCACAAAAATATTTAATCCCTCCTGCGACGTCTGTATCTTCCGAACGAATGGCTTCAACAATAAACATTGTAGTACCAAATAATAGAAGTAGATTGTCAGCAGAACACATTAAATACCGTGTATTACTAAGATCATTGTCTGAAAAATATTGGTTTGAATAAATATATAAGATTTTGTAATCGTAATTTTTTAATCCTTTTTTTGACGATAAACCTCAAACATATTTTCCGGTTAAAACACAATCTGATATACAAAACACTCTGATAATTGTACAAACAATAATAGTGTTCGGGTAAAAATTCTAATTTAATTTTTAATTCAATAATATTGGATTAACAATTGATTAAAAAATCTTTTATTCGGGATTAAAAACCTTAAAAATATATTTTAGCAAAAACTCGACAAGTAATCAAAAAAATTCAAATTAACACATTAAAAACAATGGGTTTTTGGGTCAAGTGGGTCTTTGAAGGGTTATTAAAAATATCTATTTTTTCGAATTTAGAAAAATTGACCGATATATCGATATTTTTTGAAAATATATCAAAACGATATTTCGATAGTTTCTAAAAGTATCGATATTAAAAATATCGATATATTTTAAAATAACAACATCCCTATAATCACCTATGGTGGAGGGAGGAAGTAAGGCCTGAAATTGACCCAAACTGCAGACACCTTTAGAAACTAATAAATAGACATCTTGAAGCTAAATGAGCTATAAGGAGGGTATCTAGGTGGGTAAGGGGTGACGGCAATAATCACCAAGTAAGTCCGACCCAAATGTCAACCTCTCCTGCACGCGGTGCCAGCTGCTAGATAACGAACGAGGCTCTGGCGACCGAGTCATGGCGGTATAACCATTCCAACGAGAATAAAGGAAATGTATTCTCACAACAGCCCCAGAACGGCGGACCGAAGTGCTACCGGGATAAGTAGCAAGCATTAACTAGCCAACAGCTATGGGTGGAAGAGCTAGAAAATTTCTTTTGTCTCTTTTGTCCAAGAGTTGAGAAACCAATTCTGAAGGCGGGTGAACTGCTGAAGCGGTCAACGGCATAAGAATGCAAAAAGCAAGGAGAAACTATTGCATTAAAGATCCTCGTGGATATCTCTAGAATCACCATTATGACGATGAAATTCACAGCAAATTATTCCGGAGTAAAAAGTCTCCCAATCGGATCTCCGGAGGAGGCGATTTTGAATGAGGTCGTGGAAAAAAGAGTGTCATTGAGATCAGACACGTTAAGAGTAGGCACATGGAATGCAAGAAGTCTATACTCGCCAGGAAGATTAGACAACATAGTACTTGAGATGGAAAGACTAAAAGTGGATTTACTTGGGGTAAGCGATGTAAGATGGGCAGGAATAGGCTCGATAAATACAGATAATGGAATGCTATACTACTCAGGAAACAATGACCCAAAAATCAGTACGGAGTAGGAATAATCCTAAACAAAAAGTTAAACAGGTCAGTTACAAACTTTACTCCCTATTCAGATAGAGTAGTAATGATACAATTAACGACAAATACTGGAATTATGAACGTGATCCAAATATACGCACCAACTACAGATAAAGAAGATGAGGAAGTTGAAGAATTCTATACACAACTAAATGCAGTACTAAGAAGTATAAATCGTTGCGAAGTGATCATAGCGATGGGCGATTTTAACGCCAAGGTAGGAAAAACAAAGGTAATTGGCTGCACTGGTGAATTTGGCCTCAGGGATCGGAACGAGCGCGGTGACCGTCTGATTCAGTTCTGTCAAGATGAGAATTTTATAATCACCAACACACTCTTTCAGCTCCCTAAAAGAAGGCTGTATACCTGGACATCTCCAGACCATACAAAGCAGAAAATCATACGAAATCAAATAGATTATGTGCTCATCAGAAATAGATATAAAAATGCCGTAAAAGCAGTGAGAACTTACCCTGGAGCTGAGATCCACTCAGATCACAATCCTGTAATAGCAAAGGTACAAGTTAAACTAAAGAAGATCATAAAGAAACAGAACAACAACATAGATATTCAACTTCTTAAGGATAAAAAGATACACGAAGTTGTAGTTGACCAGATAAAGCAAAATGTAACAACAGCAATGAAAGAAAATGAACTACATCAAGATGTCGACATAAGATGGAATCGAGCTCAAACAGTTCTGACAGCAGTAGTGAAAGAAAACCTAACTAGGAAAGCAACAAAAAGGAAATATTGGATGACTGAGAAAATCATAGAGCTCATGGATGAACGCCGGACCCATAAGAACCAAAATGAAAAACAGTATAAAATCTTACATAAAACGATTCAAACAGAAATAAAAAAGGCAAACTCAGAGTGGATCTCTAAACAATGTGAAGAAATAGAAATGCACAAAAGAAACTATGACAGCTTTCATATGCACAAAAAAATCAAAGAGATGACAGGAGCTAGAAAAACATTCCAAGCTAACCATGTGATCAAGAGCGCGGATGGCCGCATAATAACATATGTGAAAGAAAAAGTAACGAGATGGGAAACCTACGTGCGGGAACTCTTTAATGATGAAAGACCAACACAAGTACCAATAGGAGTAGAAGACGAAGAACCTAAAATAATGAAACATGAACTCGAATATGCCCTCAACAGTATGAAGCCAAGAAAGGCTACGGGGCCGGATCAAATACCAGCTGAGATATTAAAATTATTTGATGAACACCTAATAGATAGTCTCCTAGACCTGTTTAACACAATATATGACACAGGCATCATACCGAAACAATGGCTTTTATCGACATTTGTATTGATCCCTAAAAAAGCAAATGCTAGAGAGTGCACAGATTATAGGACTATTGCACTTATGAGCCATGCACTAAAAATCTTTCTAAAAATCATCCATAAAAGAATTTATCGAAAACTAGAAGAGGACATAAGTGATAGCCAATTTGGATTTAGAGAAGGGCTTGGAACAAGAGAAGCACTCTTCGGAATAAATATTCTTTTTCAAAGATGCCTAGACATAAATCAAGACCTGTTTGTGTGCATCATCGATTTCCAAAAGGCTTTCGATAAAGTTCAGCATGACAAATTACAACAACTAATACTTAGAAAGAATTTAGACCGGAAAGACGTCAGGATAATTACCAACCTATATTGGGGACAAAGTGCAGTTGTAAAAATCGAAAATGAACTGACAGACGAAATAGAAATACGCCGCGGAGTTAGACAAGGCTGCATCCTATCCCCGCTATTATTCAACATATACAGTGCAGGTATATTAGAAGAAGCTTTGTTAGGAGAACCAATAGGTATAAACATAAACGGAGAGGTAATAAATAACATCAGATATGCCGACGATACGGTATTATTGGCAGGTAGCGAAGCAGAACTACAACACATACTCGAAAGAGTAAAGCACCAATGTGAAGCTTATGGACTTCAAATGAAACTTTCAAAAACTAAGTGTATGGTAGTTTCTAAGGCACATAACCAACAAGTGCAACTAAATATCAACAATACCATAATTGAAAGAGTAGATTTCTACAAATATCTTGGAACCGTGCTAGACAAAACAAGCGACCAGGCAGGTGAGATACGAAGAAGGGTGGAGATAGCAAGATCAGCGTTTATGAAAATGAAAAAGTTTATTTGTAACAGAGACACTAATATAGAATTACGAATTAGAATACTACGCTGTTATGTGTTCTCTACCCTGCTATACGTAGTTGAAGCTTGGGCCCTAAAGAAACCTGAACTAAAACGGTTGGAAGCGTTCGAGATGTGGTGTTATCGCAGAATGTTTAGAATATCCTGGACAGATAAAGTCACCAACAAACAGGTACTTGAAAAGGTAAAAAAGGAATGCGAAGTCGTGCTGACCATTAAGAAAAGTAAACTGGAGTATCTAGGCCATGCCATGAGAGGCCCCAAATATAGTCTTATTATGCAGGGAAAAATTAAAGGAACCAGGAGTATTGGTAGGCGTAGAGTATCCTGGCTGAAGAACCTGCGCGAGTGGTTCAGCTGTAGCAGCACGGAAGTGTTCAGAGCAGCGGTGAACAGGATAAGAATAGTCATGATGGTGTCCAACCTCCGGTAGGAGAAGGACTGCAAGAAGAAGAAGCTAAATGCCATGAGGCTGTACCAAGATGATCGTCTTATTTCAGGGATGCACTTGTCAAGTTAACAGAATGTGCTTGCTACGTCCCATAAAAAAAGACTTGTCTGTCTAGTCTTGTCTATCTAATCTTGTCTGTCTAGTCCAGTGGTCGGCAAACTTAACAGCCAAAGAGCCAAAACTATGCAAATTAAAACGATTAAAAAAATTGAGAGCCAAATCTGTTTGTAAATGTAGTAAACATTTTTCATAATTTTAGACATTTATACATTACGGGTACACTGAATAAAACTTTATTTCATACTTAATTAGGACTTTATTCGTTGATAACAAATAATTTGATAGTAAAGTATCAATAACAACACTATTTAATGCGAAGAATGTTCTTGTAACTCCTTTGAAAGTTTGTTCAAGTCTGGTTTGTAGGTTGCTGTTTTTAATTTTAAGAACATTTCCAGGTTCTCATCACTGAGCCGAGTTCTCAGTTAGATTTTAATAAAATTCATATTCGAAAAAAATTGTTCGCATGCGTATTCATGCAAGCAAATTTTTGAACCGAAAATGGAAAGAACAGCAAACGTGAGTTTCTCAGCTGATCATAAGCGTCCGGAATACTATTCCAGGCGTTGAACATGAACATCTTTTCCTTCTCGAGGTGTTTCAAAACTGACCACTTGTGTTAAGAACTTGAATTCACTTTGTTTTTCTCTAATATTTCCAAATCAACGCAAAGACGTTCAAATTTAGAGCTCCATATTTCCTTGTTTTTCAAATCCAGCAATTGTATTTCAAAGTTACCAAGGTCAATGCCAAAAGGAAAAAATGTAAATCTGTTAGGTTTTTTGAAGGAATGCTAAGGTCGCTTTGCTGTTTTTAAAATCTTGAAACCTGCTAAGAAACGCTTCCCTCATATTTAAAATGATTGTTTTAAAATAGTATTTGTCAATACAGGAATTATTTTCTTAGCGATGCTTCATCAGGATCGGAAAGTGAAACAAAGTTTCTCTTTAAAAATCACGTGCAAAAAGGGTTAATTTGTTTTCGAATGAAACGACTTCTTCTAACATCGAAAAAATTGTGTTCCCCTTTCCTTGAAGTTTGGGATTAAGCTGATTTAAATGAGACGTAACTTCTACCATGAAATAAAAGTGAAAATGACGAAAGGAGTCATTCGCAATCGTCAAACGTTCGCCATGCAAACTACAAAACGGTTTTAACTACGAAGCACGTTTTTATTTCACTGCCCTTTTTTGGCCCAGTCTAATCTACATTCGTACTGTTCGTGGAATTATAGAAATAATCCCGTTCTAATCGGCCCAAAACAAAATTAACGGAATGCAAATTCGGAGAATACCAAAACTCCGTTACTCCGATACCCTTTAGTCGCTACACGTGTTTTTGCGTCTCGTAGCATGGCTTTTGTAGTGGCAGGCTGCATGACGACCGCCTGACGATACGCAAATGCGACAATGGCGCACCGTAGACACTTTCCTCCCTTTCTACGCAAAATACAAGCCAGCTGCACAAAAGTGTAAAATAACTATGTCGTGCGTATTGCGTGCGGCTACGTGGACAGTAAGCCTAACGGAATAGGAAAACTTCTTATCTCGCCACATTAATATCGTAGGGCAGGCAAGCCCGTAGAATATTTGTGCCAGAGCCACACTCAAGAGGTCAAAGAGCCGCATGCGAGCCGCACTTTGCCGACCTCTGGTCTAGTCTATCTAATCTTGTCAGTCTATTCTAGTCTTGTCGGTCAGTCTTGTCTGCCTAGTCCTGTCCGTTTAGTCTTATCTATCTAGTCTTGTCTGTTTAATCTTGTGTCTCTCGTCATGTCCGTCTGGTCTTATCTGACGGTATTGTTTGTCTAGTCTTGTCTGTCAAATCGTGTCTTTCTAGTCTTGTCTGTCTAATCTTGTTTGCCTAGTCTTCTCCGTGAGTCTTATCTGTCTAGTCTTGTCCATTATTCTACACTTTCTAGTTCTGCCTTGTCTGTCTGGTCTTATCTGTCGGTACTGTAAGTCTAGTCTTGTCTGTCTAATCTTGTCTGTCTAGTCTTGTCTGTCCAGTCTTGTCTGTCTAGTCTGACTAGTCTTGTCCCTCTAGTCTTCTCTGTCTAGCCTTGTCTATCTAATCTTGTCTGTCTATTCTAGTCTTGTCTCTCTAGACTTGTCTGCCTAGTCTTGTCAGTCAGTCTTGTTTGTCTAGTCTTGTCTGCCTAGTCTTGTCAGTCAGTCATGTTTGTCTAGTTTTGTCTGCCTAGTCTTGTCCGTTTACTCTTGTCTTTCTAGTCTTGTCTGTTTAGTCTTGTCTGTCTCGTCATGTCCATCTGGTCTAATCTGACGGTATTGTCTGCCTAGTCTTGACTGTCAAGTCTTGTCTGTCAAGTCGTGTCTCTCTAGTTTTGTCCGTCTAGTCTTGTCTGCCTAGTCTTGTCTGTCTAGTCTTGTCTGTGTAGTCTTGTCTGTCAAGTCTTGTCAATCTAGTCTAGTCTTTCTAGTCCTGTCTGTTTAGTCTCGTCTGTCTGGTCTTATCTGTCGGTACTGTATGTCTAGTCTTGTCCGTCTAATCTTGCCTGTCTAGTCTTGTCTGTCCAGTCTTGTCTGCCCAGTCTTGTCTGTCCAGTCTTGTCTGTCTAGCCTTGTCTGTCTAGTCTTGTCTGTCTAGTCTTGTCTGTCTAGTCTTGTCTGTCTACTCTTGTCTGTCTAGTCTTGTCTGTCTAGCCTTGTCTGTCTAGCCTTGTCTGTCTAGTCTTGTCTGTCTAGTCTTGTCTGTCTAGTCTGTCTGTCCTCCTCGGTGGTGTAGTTGACAACATACCCGCATTTCAATGCGGGAGACCCGGGTTCGATTCCTGGTCGGGGAGACAACAACTAGGGCGGTTTTTCAGTAAACCGTCCGGGCTGCCCACCCTGAATGAATGCAGAATATGCGATACTAGGGTGGCGCATACTAAAGCCAAGGTGGAATAGGGGGTTTAGTGAGAGCTTCCCCCGAACCACTTTAGTCTTGTCTGTCTAGTTTTGTCTGTCTACTCTTGTCTGTCTAGTCTTGTCTGTCTAGTCTTGTCTGTCTAGTCTTGTCTGTCTAGTTTTGTCTGTCTAGTCTTGTCTGTCTAGTCTTGTCTGTCTAGTCTTGTCTGTCTAGTCTTGTCTGTCTAGTCTTGTCTGTCTAGTCTTGTCTGTCTAGTCTTGTCTGTCTAGTCTTGTCTGTCTAGTTTTGTCTGTCTAGTCTTGTCTGTCTACTCTTGTCTGTCTAGCCTTGTCTGTCTAGTCTTGTCTGTCTACTCTTGTCTGTCTAGTCTTGTCTGTCTAGTCTTGTCTGTCTACTCTTGTCTGTCTAGTCTTGTCTGTCTAGTCTGTCTAGTCTGTCTAGTCTTGTCTAGTCTTGTCTGTCTAGTCTTGTCTGTCTAGTCTGTCTAGTCTTGTCTCTCTAGTCTTGTCTGTCTAGTCTTGTCTGTCTACTCATGTCTGTCTAGTCTTGTCTGTCTAGTCTTGTCTGTCTAGTCTTGTCTGTCTAGTCTTGTCTGTCTAGTCTTGTCTGTCTACTCTTATCTGTCTACTCTTGTCTGTCTAGTCTTGTCTGTCTAGTCTTGTCTGTCTAGTCTAGTCTGTCTATTCTTGTCTGTCTACTCTTGTCTGTCTAATCTTGTCTGTCTAGTCTTGTCTGTCTAGCCTTGTCTGTCTAGCCTTGTCTGTCTAGCCTTGTCTGTCTAGCCCTGTCTGTCTAGTCTTGTCTGTCTAGTCTTGTCTGTCTAGTCTTGTCTGTCTAGTCTTGTCTGTCTAGTCTGTCTAGTCTTGTCTGTCTAGTCTTGTCTGTCTAGTCTTGTCTGTCTAGTCTTGTCTGTCTAGTCTTGTCTGTCTAGTCTTGTCTGTCTAGTCTTGTCTGTCTAGTCTTGTCTGTCTAGTCTTGTCTGTCTAGTCTTGTCTGTCTAGTCTTGTCTGTCTAGTCTTGTCTGTCTAGTCTTGTCTGTCTAGTCTTGTCTGTCTAGTCTTGTCTGTCTAGTCTTGTCTGTCTAGTCTTGTCTGTCTAGTCTTGTCTGTCTAGTCTTGTCTGTCTAGTCTTGTCTGTCTAGTCTTGTCTGTCTAGTCTTGTCTGTCTAGTCTTGTCTGTCTAGTCTTGTCTGTCTAGTCTTGTCTACTCTTGTCTGTCTAGCTCTTGTCTACTCTTGTCTCTCTAGTCTTGTCTGTCTAGCCTTGTCTGTCTAGTCTTGTCTGTCTAGTCTTGTCTGTCTAGTCTTGTCTGTCTAGTCTTGTCTGTCTAGTCTTGTCTGTCTAGTCTTGTCTGTCTAGTCTTGTCTACTCTTGTCTGTCTAGCTCTTGTCTACTTTTGTCTCTCTAGTCTTGTCTGTCTAGCCTTGTCTGTCTAGTCTTGTCTGTCTAGTCTTGTCTGTCTAGTCTTGTCTGTCTAGTCTTGTCTGTCTAGTCTTGTCTGTCTAGTCTTGTCTGTCTAGTCTTGTCTGTCTAGTCTTGTCTGTCTAGTCTTGTCTGTCTAGTCTTGTCTGTCTAGTCTTGTCTGTCTAGTCTTGTCTGTCTAGTCTTGTCTGTCTAGTCTTGTCTGTCTAGTCTTGTCTGTCTAGTCTTGTCTGTCTAGTCTTGTCTGTCTAGTCTTGTCTGTCTAGTCTTGTCTGTCTAGTCTTGTCTGTCTAGTCTTGTCTGTCTAGTCTTGTCTGTCTAGTCTTGTCTGTCTAGTCTTGTCTGTCTAGTCTTGTCTGTCTAGTCTTGTCTGTCTAGTCTTGTCTGTCTAGTCTTGTCTACTCTTGTCTGTCTAGCTCTTGTCTACTCTTGTCTCTCTAGTCTTGTCTGTCTAGCCTTGTCTGTCTAGTCTTGTCTGTCTAGTCTTGTCTGTCTAGTCTTGTCTGTCTAGTCTTGTCTGTCTAGTCTTGTCTGTCTAGTCTTGTCTACTCTTGTCTGTCTAGCTCTTGTCTACTCTTGTCTCTCTAGTCTTGTCTGTCTAGCCTTGTCTGTCTAGTCTTGTCTGTCTAGTCTTGTCTGTCTAGTCTTGTCTGTCTAGTCTTGTCTGTCTACTCTTGTCTGTCTAGTCTTGTCTGTCTAGCCTTGTCTGTCTAGTCTTGTCTGTCTAGCCTTGTCTGTCTAGCCTTGTCTGTCTAGTCTTGTCTGTCTAGTCTTGTCTGTCTAGTCTTGTCTGTCTAGTCTTGTCTGTCTAGTCTTGTGGTAGCTGTTATTTCTAATAATAATAAATAGTTTATTATTTTTAAAATGAAACTGAACAAACGTCTACATGAAAGATACGAATTTGTTTAATTTTTTATGGAAATGAATAAAAAAAAATTAAAATATTCGCGAAGATCGCAGGCGAAGAATCCCGCGTGCGAGCCGCAAAAACGCGGCCTCAAGCCGTCCTCGTTTAACGCACGTGTTAGCAATGGGAAAACACACACGAAACCCGTCTGATTCACCCAAACAACACGAGAAGGAGACAAAACGTTCGCAAATGTGCAGAAGAAGAAAAAAACGAAAATAATATAACGAACCGAAAAACATAACCTCAATGATTTATTAATAAAGTTTTTTTTATGTGTGTACGAAGATTATTAGTTTTGTGTGTGTTTATAAATAGATTCACGTTTGGGTCTCAAAACAAAATGTCAATTTTGGTTTTAATTTTAATGGGAAATTCCGAATTTAGGGGTTGGAATTTTTTTTGGTCCAAGAGGGCCGAGGGTTTGTTTAAAAAAACAAACAACAAAGTTAGAGGGACGCTTCGCCATATTGTCTAACCCTCAAAAAAAAATTGGTATTAATTTGTTGAAAGATTTTAAGTTAATTGTGATTTGAATTTTAGAATTTTGGTAAGAATAAGGGAAATGGTTTGGGGGAAAGGATTTGGATGTGGCGAGATTTTTTTTTAAATTTCATTGAAAAAAATCAATAAAGAATGTTTTAATGCAAAATGTTGAGTTAAATAATTATATAGTGTATGGGAGTCTGGTGTGAGGGGGGAAGTAAGTTGTCGGAGTTGGTAAGTGTGTAGGAGAGAGAGGTTTGTAGGGCCGTAGGTCGCGACTAGCGTAATTTCGTACGACGTTGTAGGGGGTGCAGAAATACGCGATTTTAGCGTAAACAATCGTTAATTTCGCACCTTTTCCACGGAAAAAACGAAACTGATTTTGCATTTCTTACCTTTGACTGGGAATCTGTTGTATCGTCCTCACAACCAACCCCGAAATCTCGAAATTCTTCACACATAAAATACAAGTTTTATATAAATATAATATTTATATTTAGATCAACGCCATTTGTACAGATGCCGGCTGGGTACAGTCAACACTAACTAATTCCCCTTGCTCGCTCTCTTACGCTCTCTCTACCCTCGGCCCGCTCTCTCCTCGACTCCCCCTTGACCTATGTTCAACAACAAATTCACCTTAATTTTTAAAACCCGCGTCCTCTCTCCTATTTTAAATACAAACAATTAATACGTACACTAACACACTAGCTCCATATTTTATCCAATCTAACGATTTAAATTAACGTTTTCTCGGCGGTTCTTGTTCTTGGTGTTGATGTTAGTGTGGATGGGGTGAGACTGAGAGAAATTAACATAAATTTTTAGGGGAATGGGTTTTTATTGTACATATCGGGCGGTTATAATAATCCTTGCCGGCGTTTTTTCTTCTCTTTTTTGCTTTCGTAAAATCAATAATTTACGTTTGCGTTGTTTAAATTTCACTACTTTATTTCTTCTGGGCCTTTTTTTTTTCTTAGTCGCGCGCGTTTTTTTTTACTTTTCTTCTCTTTTTTGCTCTTGCGCTTCGATGGATTTCGCTTGATGGCGTAATCGCCCGTCGAGATTAGCAGGATTTGATCATCCCTTCCGTATTTTCGTTATTTATTGAAATAAATGCGGTAATATATTATATATAATTTAACATCGTATATGTTTTATTTACAGTCTGAGATTGTTAAAATTAAACAAAAAACTAGGCAGACAAGACTAAACAGACAAGACTAGATGGATAAGACTAGTCAGAGAAGACTAGACAGACAAGACTAGACAGACAAAACTAGACAGACAAGACTAGATAGACAAGACTAGTCAGACAAGACTAGACAGACAAGATTAAACAGACAAGACTAGTCAGACAAGGCTAGACAGACAAAACTAGACAGACAAGACTAGATAGACAAGACTAGTCAGACAAGACTAGACAGACAAGACTCACCAAATCCCCTATTCCACCTTGGCTTTTTAGTATGCGCCACCCCGGTATTGCATATATTGCATTCATTCAGGGTGGGCAGCCCGGACGGTTAATGAAAACTGCCCTAGTTGTCGCCTCCCCGACCAGGATTCGAACCCGGGTCTCCCGCATTGAAAGGCGGGTATGTTGTCAACTACACCACCGAGGAGAGACAGACAAGACTAGACAGACCAAACTAGACAGGCAAGATTAGATAGACAAGACTAGTCAGACAAGACTAGACAGACAAGACTAAACAGACAAGACTAGATAGACAAGACTAGTCAGACTAGACTAGACAGACAAGACTAGACAGACCAAACTAGACAGGCAAGATTAGATAGACAAGACTAGTCAGAAAAGACTAGGCAGACAAGACTAAACAGACAAGACTAGTCAGACAAGACTAGACAGACAAGACTAGACATACAAGACTAGACAGACAAGACTAGACAGACAAAACTAGACAGACAAGACTGGACAAACAAGACTAGTCAGACAAGACTAGACAGACAAGACTATACAGACAAGACTAGACATGCAAGACTAGACCGACAAGACTAGTCAGACAAAACTAGACAGACACGACTAGACCGACAAGACAAGTCAGACAAGAGACTAGACAGACACGACTAGACAGACTAGACAGAAAAGACTGGGCCGACAAGACTAGACAGATAAGACTTCTTTTAAAGTGGTTAGGGGGAAGCTCTCACTAAACCCCTATTCCACCTTGGCTTTAGTATGCGCCACCCTGGTATCGCATATTTTGCATTCATTCAGTGTGGGCAGCCCGGACGGTTTTACTGAAAAACCGCCGTAGTTGTTGTCTCCCCGACCAGGAATCGAACCCAGGTCTCCCGCATTGAAAGGCGGGTATGTTGTCAACTACACCACCGAGGAGGACGGACAGATAAGACTGGACAAACAAGACACGAGTAGACAAACAAGACTAGACAGACAAGACAAGACAAACAAAACTAGACAGGCAAGACTGGACAGACAAGACTAGTCAGACAAGACTAGACAGACAAGATTAAACAGACAAGACTAGTCAGACAAGACTAGACAGACAAGATTAAACAGACAAGACTAGTCAGACAAGACTAGACAGACAAAACTAGACAGACACGACTAGACAGACAAGACTAGTGAGACAAGAGACTAGACAGACACGACTAGACAGACAAGACTAGTCAGACAAGAGACTAGACAGACACGACTAGATAGACAAGACTAGTCAGACAAGAGACTAGACAGACACGACTAGACAGACAAGACTAGTCAGACAAGAGACTAGACAGACACGACTAGACAGACAAGACTAGTCAGACAAGAGACTAGACAGACACAACTAGACAGACAAGACTAGTCAGATAAGAGACTAGACAGACAAGACTAGACAGTTAAGACTAGACAAACAAGACTAGACAGACACGACTAGACAGACAAGACTAGACAGACACGACTAGACAGACAAGACTAGACATACAAGACTAGACAGACACGACTAGACAGACAAGACTAGACAGAGAAGACTAGACCGACAAGAGAAGTCAGACAAGACTAGGCAGACAAGATTAAACAGAGAAGACTAGACAGACACGACTAGACAGACAAGACTAGTCAGACAAGAGACTAGACAGACACGACTAGACAGACACGACTAGACAGACAAGACTAGACAGAGAAGACTAGACCGACAAGACTAGTCAGACAAGACTAGACAGACAAGATTAAACAGACAAGACTAGTCAGACAAGACTAGACAGACAAAACTAGGCAGACACGACTAGACAGACAAGACTAGTGAGACAAGAGACTAGACAGACACGACTAGACAGACAAGACTAGTCAGACAAGAGACTAGACAGACACGACTAGACAGACAAGACTAGTCAGACAAGAGACTAGACAGACACGACTAGACAGACAAGACTAGTCAGACAAGAGACTAGACAGACAAGACTAGTCAGATAAGAGACTAGACAGACAAGACTAGACAGTTAAGACTAGACAAACAAGACTAGACAGACACGACTAGACAGACAAGACTAGACAGACACGACTAGACAGGCAAGACTAGACAGACAAGACTAGTCAGACAAGAGACTAGACAGACACGACTAGACAGACAAGACTAGACATACAAGACTAGACAGACACGACTAGACAGACAAGACTAGACAGAGAAGACTAGACCGACAAGACTAGTCAGACAAGACTAGACAGACAAGACTAGTCAGACAAGAGACTAGACAGACACGACTAGACAGACAAGACTAGTCAGACAAGAGACTAGACAGACACGACTAGACAGACAAGACTAGACATACAAGACTAGACAGACACGACTAGACAGACAAGACTAGACAGAGAAGACTAGACAGACAAGACTAGACAGACAAGACTAGACAGACAAGACTAGTCAGACAAGAGACTAGACAGACACGACTAGACAGACAAGACTAGTCAGACAAGAGACTAGACAGACACGACTAGACAGACAAGACTAGTCAGACAAGAGACTAGACAGACACGACTAGACAGACAAGACTAGTCAGACAAGAGACTAGACAGACACGACTAGACAGACAAGACTAGTCAGATAAGAGACTAGACAGACAAGACTAGACAGTTAAGATTAGACAAACAAGACTAGACAGACACGACTAGACAGACAAGACTAGACAGACACGACTAGACAGACAAGACTAGACATACAAGACTAGACAGACACGACTAGACAGACAAGAATAAACAGAGAAGACTAGACCGACAAGAGAAGTCAGACAAGACTAGACAGACACGTCTAGACAGAGAAGACTAGACAGACACGACTAGACAGACAAGACTAGACAGACACGACTAGACAGACAAGACTAGTCAGATAAGAGACTAGACAGACACGACTAGACAGACAAGACTAGTCAGACAAGAGACTAGACAGACACGACTAGACAGACAAGACTAGTCAGATAAGAGACTAGACAGACAAGACTAGACAGTTAAGACTAGACAAACAAGACTAGACAGACACGACTAGACAGACAAGACTAGACAAACACGACTAGACAGGCAAGACTAGACAGACAAGACTAGTCAGACAAGAGACTAGACAGACACGACTAGACAGACAAGACTAGTCAGACAAGAGACTAGACAGACACGACTAGACAGACAAGACTAGACATACAAGACTAGACAGACACGACTAGACAGACAAGACTAGACAGAGAAGACTAGACCGACAAGACTAGTCAGACAAGACTAGACAGACAAGATTAAACAGACAAGACTAGTCAGACAAGACTAGACAGACAAAACTAGGCAGACACGACTAGACAGACAAGACTAGTGAGACAAGAGACTAGACAGACACGACTAGACAGACAAGACTAGTCAGACAAGAGACTAGACAGACACGACTAGACAGACAAGACTAGTCAGACAAGAGACTAGACAGACACGACTAGACAGACAAGACTAGTCAGACAAGAGACTAGACAGACACGACTAGACAGACAAGACTAGTCAGACAAGAGACTAGACAGACACTACTAGACAGACAAGACTAGTCAGATAAGAGACTAGACAGACAAGACTAGACAGTTAAGACTAGACAAACAAGACTAGACAGACACGACTAGACAGACAAGACTAGACAGACACGACTAGACAGACAAGACTAGACATACAAGACTAGACAGACACGACTAGACAGACAAGACTAGACAGAGAAGACTAGACCGACAAGAGAAGTCAGACAAGACTAGGCAGACAAGATTAAACAGAGAAGACTAGACAGACACGACTAGACAGACAAGACTAGTCAGACAAGAGACTAGACAGACACGACTAGACAGACAAGACTAGACATACAAGACTAGACAGACACGACTAGACAGACAAGACTAGACAGAGAAGACTAGACCGACAAGACTAGTCAGACAAGACTAGACAGACAAGATTAAACAGACAAGACTAGTCAGACAAGACTAGACAGACAAAACTAGGCAGACACGACTAGACAGACAAGACTAGTGAGACAAGAGACTAGACAGACACGACTAGACAGACAAGACTAGTCAGACAAGAGACTAGACAGACACGACTAGACAGACAAGACTAGTCAGACAAGAGACTAGACAGACACGACTAGACAGACAAGACTAGTCAGACAAGAGACTAGACAGACACGACTAGACAGACAAGACTAGTCAGACAAGAGACTAGACAGACACGACTAGACAGACAAGACTAGTCAGATAAGAGACTAGACAGACAAGACTAGACAGTTAAGACTAGACAAACAAGACTAGACAGACACGACTAGACAGACAAGACTAGACAGACACGACTAGACAGGCAAGACTAGACAGACAAGACTAGTCAGACAAGAGACTAGACAGACACGACTAGACAGACAAGACTAGACATACAAGACTAGACAGACACGACTAGACAGACAAGACTAGACAGAGAAGACTAGACCGACAAGACTAGTCAGACAAGACTAGACAGACAAGACTAGTCAGACAAGAGACTAGACAGACACGACTAGACAGACAAGACTAGTCAGACAAGAGACTAGACAGACACGACTAGACAGACAAGACTAGACATACAAGACTAGACAGACACGACTAGACAGACAAGACTAGACAGAGAAGACTAGACCGACAAGACTAGTCAGACAAGACTAGACAGACAAGACTAGTCAGACAAGAGACTAGACAGACACGACTAGACAGACAAGACTAGTCAGACAAGAGACTAGACAGACACGACTAGACAGACAAGACTAGTCAGACAAGAGACTAGACAGACACGACTAGACAGACAAGACTAGTCAGACAAGAGACTAGACATACACGACTAGACAGACAAAACTAGTCAGATAAGAGACTAGACAGACAAGACTAGACAGTTAAGACTAGACAAACAAGACTAGACAGACACGACTAGACAGACAAGACTAGACAGACACGACTAGACAGACAAGACTAGACATACAAGACTAGACAGACACGACTAGACAGACAAGACTAAACAGAGAAGACTAGACCGACAAGAGAAGTCAGACAAGACTAGACAGACACGACAAGACAGAGAAGACTAGACAGACACGACTAGACAGACAAGACTAGTCAGATAAGAGACTAGACAGACACGACTAGACAGACAAGACTAGTCAGACAAGAGACTAGACAGACACGACTAGACAGACAAGACTAGTCAGATAAGAGACTAGACAGACAAGACTAGACAGAGAAGACTAGACCGACAAGAGAAGTCAGACAAGACTAGACAGACACGACTAGACAGAGAAGACCAGACAGACACGACTAGACAGACAAGACTAGACAGACACGACTAGACAGAGAAGACTAGACAGACACGACTAGACAGACAAGACTAGACAGACAAGACTAGTCAGATAAGAGACTAGACAGACAAGACTAGACAGACACGACTAGACAGACAAGACTAGACAGACAAGACTAGTCAGATAAGAGACTAGACAGACAAGACTAGACAGACACGACTAGACAGACAAGACTAGACAGACACGACTAGACAGACAAGACTAGTCAGATAAGAGACTAGACAGACAAGACTAGACAGTTAAGACTAGATAAACAAGACTAGACAGAGAAGACTAGACAGACACGACTAGACAGACAAGACTAGACAGACAAGACTAGTCAGATAAGAGACTAGACAGACAAGACTAGAGAGACACGACTAGACAGACAAGACTAGACAGACAAGACTAGTCAGATAAGAGACTAGACAGACAAGACTAGACAGACACGACTAGACAGACAAGACTAGACAGACACGACTAGACAGACAAGACTAGTCAGATAAGAGACTAGACAGACAAGACTAGACAGTTAAGACTAGATAAACAAGACTAGACAGACACGACTAGACAGACAAGACTAGACAGACAAGACTAGACAGAGAAGACTAGACCGGCAAGACAAGTCAGACAAGACTAGACAGACAAGACTAGTCAGATAAGAGACTAGACAGACAAGACTAGACAGTTAAGACTAGACAAACAAGACTAGACAGACACGACTAGACAGACAAGACTAGACAGACACGACTAGACAGACAAGACTAGACATACAAGACTAGACAGACATGACTAGACAGACAAGACTAGACAGAGAAGACTAGACCGACAAGACAAGTCAGACAAGACTAGACAGACACGACTAGACAGACAAGACTAGACAGACACGACTAGACAGACAAGACTAGACAGACAAGACTAGACAGACAAGACTAGACAGACACGACTAATAGATAGAGTAATAGACTGCTGCACAGCAGGCTGAATACCAGCAGTAGTCAAAGACAGCGCTGTAATTCAATGGACACCGCCAAAAAGAAAAAAAGGAAAGTAGCAGACACGTCTTTCGATGCCACCGACTCATTAGATGCCATAAAAAAGAAGGAGTGCCCAACTGCATCTAACATTATTGAAACTATTCAAATGATCACACTGCACGCAGCTCAGCTCGCTAAACTCGTTGATGAAAGCCCTAGCACGAAGAGGGAGATTAAGACTCTGGTGGAAAAGATGAAAAGGCAAACCGAAAAAATCAGCAAAGGCTCCGCACAGGAATAGTTTGAAGCCCATAGGTGGGAAAATATTGAAATTCCTACCTATGATGTAGACATACAAGTGGACAGCGACCAACTGGAACCTACACGGACATGCTGTGCTGGTACACAGACCACCGAGACCGGTAGACACGACCCCCACTCAACATCGATGGTACCTGCTGTAAACTCTTTAGAAACCCTGGAGGGCGTAGACACTCTAGAAAAATGGCACTCTGCAGATGTGAAGGAATGGAGGGCGGAACTGTTCACCAACACCGAGGTAATTGTGGGGAATCCACTCAACAGGGAAGACGGATCGGTAAAGATAGTAATCGTGGATCCCAATGACAGTAAGATGGAGAAGGGCATCCAAAGAATCTATCGAGAAAAATATCCTGAAATAGGGGAACTAAACGGTGACTTTGAAATCTTGGAACAAGTAACGAAAATCAGGTCAAAAGATCCCGAGGAAGTGATACACAGGAAAATTATTAAAATGACGCACGACGGAACAGAAGAGGACTTATGGGATAAGCTCAAAAAATTAAAGGAGGAAACAGGCAATTGTGATGGGATTGCAATCCACCACCTCGCCAGTCTGACCACACTAAGATTCCAAAGTAATAAACCAAAGTATATATATATATACAAAAGAAACACGCAAGGTCCAGCGGGAGATGATCAAAACAAGCCCTATACAGAAAACGCAGGAGGAAACGTAGGATGGATTAAACCAAATCATAGAAGGGCCAAACAAATAAAAAAAAACGATAGAAATAACGCCCACAACTTCTAGCGGAAGCACCTTCGCCAATGTCTTGAAAACGATGAGACAAGAAATAGATGTAGAGGAAGTTGGAGTGCAGGTTCAAGAAATCAAGAAGACTAAAAGTGGAAACTGCAGGATTACGGTCAAAGAGAAAAAAGAAGGAGCAGCAACTCTGTTTAAAGAAAAAGAACTCGAAACTCTAAAAGACATAGCCACAGCCAAAGAAATGGAGCCATCTAGGAAAGTTATCATAATCAGGGATATACTAGAGAAGACAACAGAAGAAGAGATCAAGGAAGCGATAGCAGATACAACGGGTATAGAAACCCAGAGGAATGATATAAAGATCAACACCCTAAGAGCCACAAAAAAAGGAGACACCATGGTAGCGACAGTAAGTCTATACAAAAAGAAGGCCGAGGAGATCATTAAGACTGGAAGAATTAAAATCGGCTGGCAAAGATGCAGAATAAGCGAAATCCTGTCCCCAATCAAATGTTACAAATGCTTAGGACATGGGCACGAAATGAAGGACTGCACAGCGGAAAAAAAGGATATGAAAGACCGGTGCTATAAATGTAGCAAGAAAGGACATCTGGCAGTAAACTGCGAGAACGCTCCATACTGCTACGAATGCGAGGAAGAAGGTCATCGAGCTGCCAGCATGGAATGCGGCAAATATAGAAATGAAGTAATTAAACTCAGAAACCAAACTCCAAAAGAGATAACAGGATCCAAAAAAAAGGTGTCAAATGCGGAAAACCAGAAGGATATGCGACCACTCCAAAATGACCCTTAAGATCCTGCAAACCAACCTGAAAAGATGTGGCCCGGCACATGACCTATTATATAAGACCGCCACGACACTACAACTGGATCTGGTACTAATATCGGAACCTAACATCAAGGATGTCAATAAAGGACCCTGGTTCCACAGCAATGAAAAAAGTGCCGCAATAAGAGGCTTCAGAGACACCAAGATCACCAGAAGCGCAAGCGGTAAAGGATATGTCTGGGTAGAGACTCTAGGTATCATAATATACAGTTGCTATTGCTCACCAAACATAAGTGACGACGAGTATGTATCAATACTTAACGGAATACGCGAAAGCATGTTCCTAAATGGAAACACCAAGAAAATTTTGACCAAAATATTGAACACCAAAAGGGAAAACAAGAAATCATAACTCCAGAAGGATATATTAAACAAATTAAAATTACGTGCGACCGAACACTACCAAAAAAGTCAAGCCAGCATATAAAGAAACAACAAGTGTATTGGCGGAACACTGAAATAGCAAAACTAAGAAAGGAATGTATAGCTAGAAGAAGGAAAACCACAAGAACAAATGCAAATCCAAACGCAACCATAGAACAAAGGAAAAAATATCTAAGCGAATACCATGAGCACAGAAACTCTCTTAAGCAGGCCATACTAGATGCTAAGAAGAAAGCATGGAAGAAGGTCTGCGGCGAGATAGACCACAATATATGGGGAGAGGGCTATAGAATAGTATGCAAAAAAAATGAATGTGGCACCAAAGACCTTCCTTACAGAAGAGCAGATGGTGGAGGAAGCCAACAAACTATTCCCGAAAAACCCCATACTGCAATGGGAAAAGGAACTGGCTGGTCTGCCGAAAGCTGAGCCCACATATTTCACCGTAGATGAACTAAAAGTAGCAGCAAGCAAATTGAAATTGGGAAAAGCACCCGGACCGGACTGCATCCCGGCGGAACTAATCAAGTTGACAGCTCTCAGACAACCGCAATACTGCCTGGACGTATATAACAGACTATTGAGCAGAAGAGAGTTTCCAAAAATATGGAAGGAATCGAGACTAGTTCTGCTGGAAAAACCTAAAAAAAATGGGGTGCAAAGCTACCGTCCCTTAAGCATGCTAAATACTGCCGGCAAACTGCTGGAACAATTAATCTACCGAAGACTAAATGAAGAGCTCGAGCAAACAGGAGGTTTAGCCGGCATGCAGTTCGGATTTAGAAAGGGGCGCTCCACCATTGATGCAATGCAAATAATTAAAAACAAGGCAAGAGAGACGAAAAAGGATTTTTGCGCAATGTTACGCTAGACGTCCAAAATGCCTTACATAGCGCGTCTTGGAAGGGTATCGTAGATGACCTTAAAGCAAGAAACATTTCCACATACCTAATAGAATTGATATGCAGTTACTTCACCAACAGAACAATGCTGATAGGACATAAACACTCAACCGAGGTGACATGCGGTGTACCACAGGGGTCCATACTCGGTCCACTGCTGTGGAACGTTCACTACGACAGCGTAATAAACGTGGAAGTGCCGCAGGGAGTGACCCTTGTAGGATATGCGGATGACCTAGCTATAGTTGTCTGCGGGCGAACAGGGACATCACTAGAAGGTAAAATAAATGCCGCAATCCTTGAAATCCAAAAGGAAATGAAGAAGAAAAAGCTCCAGTTAGCCCCCCAGAAACGGAATGCGTACTGCTAGTGGGTCGGAGGAAGTTAAAGGAGATAACCATACAGATCGACGGAATAATGATTAGCACCATTAAAGTTCTCAAGTATCTAGGAATCTATTTTGACCACAATATGAGAACTACCAAACATGTCGAAAACATCGCAAAAAAGGCTGAAGAGTTATCGACCAAACTGTCTAGGATAATGCCTAACGTGGGGGGTGCAAGAAGCAGTAAAAGGAAAATACTTGCATCGGTAGTGTACTCGATAATGCTGTATGGGGCGCCAATCTGGTGCGAAACCATGAAATGTGCTAAATATAGAAACATAATGGAAAGTGTTCAAAGGAAAACACTCATAAGAATATGTAGCGCATACCGCACCACGTCAACTGCAGCACTTAAAGTGATCGCCGGAGTACCGCCAATAGAACTACTGGTGGACGAAAGATGCCGTATGCATAAAAAACAAAATGGACAAACCACGGCACAAATAAAAGAATAAACTAAAAGGAAATGGCATGAGAAATGCAATGAACTGCAAGATAAGGGCGAGTGGACCAAAAAACTGATCCCGGATTTAATAAAGTGGACAAACAGGAAACATGGAGAGGTGGGATACCACATCACACAAATTCTAGGTGGCCATGGCTGTTTTGCAGCCTACCTCAAACGGTTCCATCTACAGGAAATCGGAAGACTGCACCTACTGTGGGGAGGCAGACACAGTGGAACATACCGCTTTCTACTGCCCCCGATGGACAAGCGGAGAAAGAGAAAGACTTGAGATGGAGGTACGCATAGGAGAGACCTTAACCAACATGAACATGACGGCAATCATGCTGAGGAGTGATGAAGACTGGAAGATTGTAGAAAAGGGTATGAAGAAAATTATTGATAAAAAGGAAGAGGAAGAAAGAAGAAGGAATAAACAACTAGTGAGAACGAAATATTAGAACAGCCCTCCCTTGAAGAAATGCTTTTGCGATTCCGAGGGATACAGGGAGCATTCCAGGGGGACCACTTGTCAAGTTAACGAAAGTGCTTGCTACGTCCCCCCCCCCCCCCCAAAAAAAAAAAAAAAGACAGACAAGACTAGACAGACAAGACTAGACAGACAAGACTAGACAGACAAGACTAGACAGACAAGACTAGACAGACAAGACTAGACAGACAAGACTAGACAGACAAGACTAGACAGACAAGACTAGACAGACAAGACTAGACAGACAAGACTAGACAGACAAGACTAGACAGACAAGACTAGACAGACAAGACTAGACAGACAAGACTAGACAGACAAGACTAGACAGACAAGACTAGACAGACAAGACTAGACAGACAAGACTAGACAGACAAGACTAGACAGACAAGACTAGACAGACAAGACTAGACAGACAAGACTAGACAGACAAGACTAGACAGACAAGACTAGACAGACAAGACTAGACAGACAAGACTAGACAGACAAGACTAGACAGACAAGACTAGACAGACAAGACTAGACAGACAAGACTAGACAGACAAGACTAGACAGACAAGACTAGACAGACAAGACTAGACAGACAAGACTAGACAGACAAGACTAGACAGACAAGACTAGACAGACAAGACTAGACAGACAAGACTAGACAGACAAGACTAGACAGACAAGACTAGACAGACAAGACTAGACAGACAAGACTAGACAGACAAGACTAGACAGACAAGACTAGACAGACAAGACTAGACAGACAAGACTAGACAGACAAGACTAGACAGACAAGACTAGACAGACAAGACTAGACAGACAAGACTAGACAGACAAGACTAGACAGACAAGACTAGACAGACAAGACTAGACAGACAAGACTAGACAGACAAGACTAGACAGACAAGACTAGACAGACAAGACTAGACAGACAAGACTAGACAGACAAGACTAGACAGACAAGACTAGACAGACAAGACTAGACAGACAAGACTAGACAGACAAGACTAGACAGACAAGACTAGACAGACAAGACTAGACAGACAAGACTAGACAGACAAGACTAGACAGACAAGACTAGACAGACAAGACTAGACAGACAAGACTAGACAGACAAGACTAGACAGACAAGACTAGACAGACAAGACTAGACAGACAAGACTAGACAGACAAGACTAGACAGACAAGACTAGACAGACAAGACTAGACAGACAAGACTAGACAGACAAGACTAGACAGACAAGACTAGACAGACAAGACTAGACAGACAAGACTAGACAGACAAGACTAGACAGACAAGACTAGACAGACAAGACTAGACATCTTATTTGTTTATTCACATAAGAAATGTTTTGCTTATGTGACCAGCACTCCATCTGGTTAGACATTATGCTGGTTTCATAGCTAGTTACATGGGTATTATTACATCGTATTATCACAACATATTGTTACATATTACACTATACTGCATTACTGTTACATATTTACACTATACGTTAGAATATTACATAAAAGTTGTACAAATACTATAAGCGGGAGAAATTGAATGTCAGAATTTAGTCTAAGTGGTTAGATCGTGGTCCAGTTTTTTTAATTTTTTACAGTTTCTATTGAAGGTCATCCACCATTTGTTATTTTTCACGATTGTAGTCAAGTCCTCTTCGGTCCGTGGCCAGTGGCATCCTGCCTTAGCCATACTGGCTGCTGATTGTTCTCGCCAGTTCTCCGTGAGCGGACATCTAAAGAGAACATGGGCGGCGGTTTCCTCCTCACCGCATGCACAAAGCGGAGATTGTCTTTTACCAAATCTGTATAAATAGGCTTTAAAATTTCCGTGGCCAGTTATCAGCTGGACCATGTGATGTGTAGGTCTTATGTCTATGTTAATCCATGCCTCTATATTTGGTATGAATTTTTTGGTCCACAGACCGGTTGTGGCATTATTCCATCGCTCTTGCCATTCTCTCTTGATTTTTGCTGATATGCCGTTTTTTATAGCCTGTCCTGGAATTGTTTTAAATGTAATTGGTATAAGTTCGACTTCCTCGTTTGCTTTCTCCGTTCCAGAGGCCTGTCTTGCTAGGGAGTCCGCTCTTTCATTT
Source organism: Phosphuga atrata (assembly GCA_944588485.1). Taxonomy (NCBI): domain Eukaryota; kingdom Metazoa; phylum Arthropoda; class Insecta; order Coleoptera; family Silphidae; genus Phosphuga; species Phosphuga atrata. The sequence goes on from OX155904.1 coordinate 48,944,354, forward strand.
CCTGCGTGACCCACATGAGCCTTTATCCAGTGCAGCTGGAGCTTCACTGTTTTTCGGACTTCCTGTATTAACTGCCATGTATCCAGAAGCAGTTCGGTTGGCGAGGTCATATGTTTTAAGGCTTCGAGAGCGGCTCTGCTATCCGAGAGGATGGAACATTCTGGGATTGATCTGTTGTTCGATAGAATGTGTCTTAGTGCCCTGTTAATTGCCAAGAGTTCTGCCTGAAATATGGAGCAATATTTTTCAAGCCTCATAGTCTCATTGTGAATCTCAACTTCTTTAACATACAAAACAAATGCAGCCCCTACGCCCGATTCTGATTTAGAACCATCTGTATATATAGTGATACTATAGGTGTTGCTATGTGTAAAGCAGTAATTTATTAGTGTTATGTCAGCTGGATGTTTAATTAGAGACATGTTGATTTTTCTTTCTATCGTGTTCGGAGACGCGTTAACTCCGGTGAGTTCTCTTATTGTGTCCTCATCCATGGATTGCTTGGATCCGTATAAAGCAATCTCTTTTAGTCTAAGGTCAACCGGAAGAAACCCGGAGATAATGCACGCAGCTTCTGTTGAAACAGTGCGGTAAGCTCTCGCTGCAATTATAGTGCATTTCCTCTGTACTCCTAGGAGTTTTTGTTTTTCCCTAATCCCACATGCACTGTACCATACTGAAGCACCAGCATACAGACAAGACTAGACAGACAAGACTAGACAGACAAGACTAGACAGACAAGACTAGACAGACAAGACTAGACAGACAAGACTAGACAGACAAGACTAGGCAGACAAGACTAGACAGACAAGACTAGACAGACAAGACTAGACAGACAAGACTAGACAGACAAGACTAGACAGACAAGACTAGACAGACAAGACTAGACAGACAAGACTAGACAGACAAGACTAGACAGACAAGACTAGACAGACAAGACTAGACAGACAAGACTAGACAGACAAGACTAGACAGACAAGACTAGACAGACAAGACTAGACAGACAAGACTAGACAGACAAGACTAGACAGACAAGACTAGACAGACAAGACTAGACAGACAAGACTAGACAGACAAGACTAGACAGACAAGACTAGACAGACAAGACTAGACAGACAAGACTAGACAGACAAGACTAGACAGACAAGACTAGACAGACAAGACTAGACAGACAAGACTAGACAGACAAGACTAGACAGACAAGACTAGACAGACAAGACTAGACAGACAAGACTAGACAGACAAGACTAGACAGACAAGACTAGACAGACAAGACTAGACAGACAAGACTAGACAGACAAGACTAGACAGACAAGACTAGACAGACAAGACTAGACAGACAAGACTAGACAGACAAGACTAGACAGACAAGACTAGACAGACAAGACTAGACAGACAAGACTAGACAGACAAGACTAGACAGACAAGACTAGACAGACAAGACTAGACAGACAAGACTAGACAGACAAGACTAGACAGACAAGACTAGACAGACAAGACTAGACAGACAAGACTAGACAGACAAGACTAGACAGACAAGACTAGACAGACAAGACTAGACAGACAAGACTAGACAGACAAGACTAGACAGACAAGACTAGACAGACAAGACTAGACAGACAAGACTAGACAGACAAGACTAGACAGACAAGACTAGACAGACAAGACTAGACAGACAAGACTAGACAGACAAGACTAGACAGACAAGACTAGACAGACAAGACTAGACAGACAAGACTAGACAGACAAGACTAGACAGACAAGACTAGACAGACAAGACTAGACAGACAAGACTAGACAGACAAGACTAGACAGACAAGACTAGACAGACAAGACTAGACAGACAAGACTAGACAGACAAGACTAGACAGACAAGACTAGACAGACAAGACTAGACAGACAAGACTAGACAGACAAGACTAGACAGACAAGACTAGACAGACAAGACTAGACAGACAAGACTAGACAGACAAGACTAGACAGACAAGACTAGACAGACAAGACTAGACAGACAAGACTAGACAGACAAGACTAGACAGACAAGACTAGACAGACAAGACTAGACAGACAAGACTAGACAGACAAGACTAGACAGAGAAGACTAGACAAACAAGACTAGACAGACAAGACTAGACAGACAAGGCTAGACAGTCAAGACTAGACAGACAAGACTAGACAGACAATACTAGACAGACAAGACTAGACAGACAAGACTAGACAGACAAGACTAGACATAGACAGACAAGACTAGTCGGACAAGACTAGACAGATAAGACTAGATAGACAAGCAAGACTTTTTTATGTGGGACGTAGCAAGCACATTCAGTTAACTTGATAAGTGTAAACTTGCCAACTTTCGAGCATTTGGGTCCTTGCTTTTTTTCTCAGTTCGTTTTTGTTTTCACTGCTTCTTTCTTTATAAAGCTTGTCTTTCTCTTCAACAAGAAGTTTTATTCCCACAAGAGTTATTCCAGCAATAACGAAAATAGCATCTCCTGAAACGGTCCTATATGCGCTGGACACGCGTAGCGCCATTTTGCATTGAATGGATTGCAGATTTTGCCTTAGATTTGCTCTCTCCATGACTCGCTTCCAGATTGGCGCTGCACAGAGCATGACAGATTCTACAAGTGAACACAAGAGCCTTTGTTTGATGCACTTAGGACCACCTACAGTTGGCATAAGTTTTCCAAGTGCGGTGAGGTTTTTAATACCTTCCCAGCTGCAAGAACAATGTGCTATCGAAAGGAGAGATTTTTTATCTATAGTTACGCCTAAGTATTTAATGGCCTCATTTGGTATTATTGTTTCGCTTTTTATTTTAAATGTGAATGGTCCTACGTTCATTCTTCCTGTCAATAAAACCGCTTCTGTCTTTTATGGAGCGAGCTTTAGCTGTTTTTTCTCCAACCAGATGTCTATTAGTGCTATGGCTGTTTGCCATTTTTATAACACAGTTTTCTGATAATCCGGTGACGATGAGGGCCAAGTCGTCGAAGAAACCGACAGCTTCCACTCCTTCTGGCAACTTCAGTCTAATTGTAAAGACTCCATCATACAGATTGTTCCACGAAGTTGGTACTATTACTGAGCCTTGTGGAACACCACTGTAGATTTGTCTTGCTACGCTTTCACCCTCTGCCTCTATAATATTTTTTCGGTTGCAGAGGTAGCTGCTTACGAGCTTCAGGAGATATGGAGGGAAGTCTCTTGCTATTAATTCTTCAACAATATTTTTCACAATATTGAAGGCGTTCTTAACATCTAACGTTATGAGTGCGCAAATTCTTCTTTTCCCCCGCAATTCTTCTGCAGCCAATTCTGCCACTTCTGGAGGAACATCTGACACTGTATCAATCTGTGGGCTGTATATTGTCATCACTCCTATTCAACATCTATTCGGAGGCAATTTTCAAAGAAGCTTTAGAGGAAGACATGGGAGGTATCAAAATAAATGGAGTAAGTATCACCAATATCAGATACGCAAACGACACCGTAGTCCTTGCCGATAACATATCAAACTTACAAAATATAAATATATATATAAAATATGATGAATAGAATAACTGAATAATAGTGAGCATCATGGATTGGAGATAAATATATCAAAGACCAAACTGCTAGTCTTCTCCAAGTGACCCACTGCTGAAACAATTTTTATTAACGGCAATCAGATTGAACGTCTCGTGTTTTAAATATCTGGGTACCATAGTCAACGCGTGATGCGATCCGAAACGAGTGATCCGTGCCAGAATCGAACAAGTCAGGAAAACATTCATAAACATGAGAAGATTTTTTACTAGTACTCAACTGAGTTTGGAGGTCAGGGTTTGCATGATTAAATGTTATGTCTCAAGTGTGTTGCTGTACGGATGTGAATGCTGGACCCTGGACCCTGCAACTGAGAAGAAAATTGAGGCGTTTGAAATGTACTTATATCGCCGTATGCTCCGTATCTCATGGGTCCAACGAGTTACGAACGAAGAAGTGCTTAGACGAATGAAGAATCCGGAAGAACTAATGGTCCTCATTAAAGAAAGAAAAACTACATACATAGGCCACATTATGAGAGGCAATAAGTATGAACTGCTGAGACTAATAATTGAAGGAATGATTCAAAGGAAAAGATCTGTTGGTAGACATCAGAACTCCTGGTTGAAAGACCTCAGAAGATGGTTTGGGTGCACTTCCATTGAAATCTTTCGAGCTGCCGTGTCCAGAACAATGTTAGCTATGTGAATCGCCAAACTTTGAAAGGAGAGGGCGCCATAAGAATAAGAAGACTTCTGCCACCTTTAGTTCTCTCATTATTGCGTCTATAGTTGAGAGTCCCTTCCTGAAGCCGAATTGCCTTCTGGATAGATCTTTACCTTTCCTAAGCTCCTGTTTTATCCTCCCTACTACCATTTGTTCTAGCTAATTCCCTGTTACATCTAGCAGACAAATTGGCCTGTACGATGATGAATCCTGTAAAGGTTTGTCTCCTTTTCTTAACAGTACCAGCCTTGATTTCTTCCATATTTCAAGGAAGTTACTGTTTTTTAATATATCGTCTTAATGTATGTCTATCAAGAAGTCTGGACTGCTGTTTGCGGCAATCTTAATTGCTTCAGCTGGTATCCCGTCGGGTCCTGCAGCTTTATTGTTTCGAAGGCGCATACTTGCTCTTTTTAATTCTACCAGGGAAAATTTTTCGTTTACCAGTTCTTCGGGCAAATCCCACATGGGGGCCTCGTGAATTGGAATTAGAACATCAACGACTTCTTGCACTTTTTTCATAGGTAGGTTGGTATTTGGGTGCCTTACCTTGAGTTGTCGTGTAGCGATTTCGTATGCGTTTCCCCAGACGTTTTGATCTAGCTTGTGGCAGAGTTCAAGCCAGTGGTGTCTTTTGGACCTGTTTATTTCAATCTTTAAAGACCGTTTGGTTTCCTTATACATGTTTCTGCAGTGTTGTGTGCTCTCCGCGTTTTTGTTTCGTTCGACATTTCGTTGATAGCATCTTCTTGCTGCAATGCACTGTGCTCTCAATTTGGAAATCTCATCGCTCCACCAGTATAATAGCTTTCTATTTACATTCTATTCTATTTTATTCTATTTACATATTATACAGCTCATATTTGTTTCGAGGATTATGAAATGAATTATGCATTATGAAATGAAGTATCCATCTGTCGTAAAATTTCAGCCGTCAGAGTGAGGTTTTAATAATGTTATAGATATTTCTGTGCGGCGTGGTGAGTTCTAGGGAGGAGCAGCTGCATCCCCTGCCTCCCGCTGGGTACGCCCTTGTACTTACGTTTTATCTTCTAAAGAAAAACACTTTTAAATGGGGTAAAAATCACACGAATTAAATTTATTAACACATTATTACAAATTTATCTTTCTTGCTTTAGCTGACGCAAATTTTATTATATCATCAAAGTCAATTTCTTTTGATGACATAATTTATTATCTACTCACACAAAAATAAGCAACACATTAATAAATACATTATTGTATGTGACGGATGCCACTTTTATAATCGTGTTTAAAAGTATCGAAATCGTGCGTAAAAGTCCAATGTAAATCCTCCGTTTGATTTACATTGGACTTTTACGCACGATTTGAATACTTTAATTATTAAACGATTTCTGTTTGTTGCTACTATGGCAACAACTTGCTTCACTAAACAAAAAACATAGACGTAGTGAAAATAAATTTTCTGACTTATATTAATATTATATTCTTCTTCTTATGCTAAGCAAACACCAAAACCGATTTTGTCGGCCGATGGCTCACATAAGTGAGTACACGGACGAGTAACTCGGACGTGTATGTGCTTATGGCTCGCGTACACCTAAACCGTCATCGGCCGAAGTTTGCTCGAGCGACGACGGCGATTGAATCAAACACTTGAGAAGAAATGAGAGCGCGTACACAAACACGACTGTCATCGTCCAATGACGCCCCAAAACGGCCGATCATCACGATGATCCGAACTTGTTGGGATTTCTCGCCAGACTGCCGGCGTTTACAGTGCAAATTGAGTGTATTTATAGTTAAATTTTGTTATCTACCTAACCGACTATGGATATTCAAAAATTAATTAGTTGTGTTTATAATAGGGGTTGGTCTATTATAAACACAACTTATGTGGGATAAACATTCAAAAAATTACAATAATCGACAGGATAGCACTGTTGGTAACACTGATGCAGTGTAAGCCAGTGTTGCCAACTTTATTTTTCAGGGGATCGTACCATGCACTTGGAAAAATCGAATTTTGCTACGAATTTTCGAAAAAAAGTAGTACGCATAGAATTTTCAATAAAACAATATTAAACGATTTAAATACGTAATATTATTATAGCTTTAAATCAATATTCAATATTTAGGGTACGTTTGAACGTTTTAATATTTGCTATTTTGACGAGCAAGGAATGATTTTCTGGCCCTTGGTTTCCAGAATTTGAACACTAATTTGTCAACTATATATACACTGCCCAAAACAATTACCGGGTCACTAATTTGTGCCTCCATAAAATTCAAACGGGAAATTACATGCAAATAAAATTAAGAACTGAAACACTCTATTTAATTGTTTTAACTGACACATAGGGAATTATTAGCACCGCATACTTCCGGAGTATCAAACGGAAAAGTTTACCACTGACAGTTTGACTGAAGTGAAAATGAGTCATCTCAATGAACTGGAAGTTGTTCGTGCTATAACATTAATTGAAAATTGCGAGAGCCTTCGACAAGTTTCAAGAAACTTCAACGTAAGCCTGTCTGTTATTCAGCGATTGTGGAACAAGTACTTGGATACAGGTCAATATACCACGCGCGGTGGGCAAGGTCACAAAAGAAAAACAACTCAAAATCAAGACCGATTTGTACTGATTTCGAGTCTTCGCAATAGAGTTTCTATGGCGAAAGACCTCTTAATTTCCCTCAGGATGACGCATGGGCTCACTTTATCAGGCCAGACAATTAGGAATAGGTTATGTCGATACTAATCCCACCCCAAACCATAACTTAACCACCTCCAAATCTTTCGACTTCCTGGACAGTAGCAGCTGAGTACCGTTCTCCTGGGCGTCTGTAAACACGAACTCGGCCATCGCAATGAGTAATACAGAACCTTGATTCATCCGCGAAAAGCACAGACTTCCTTTGTCGAAGTTGCATGCGACATGTACGACGTTCGACGACAGAGAATTCAGAAACACACAGACCCTCTGTTAATACCCCAACAGGCAGGCTTCAGACCTGGCAAATCATGCACTGGTCAGGTACTAAATCTCAGAACGCATAGAGGAGGGATTCCAAAACAACAGGAGCTGTGTTCATCGATCTCACAGCCGCCTACGATACAATAAACAATAAAATCCTGCTTATCAAAGTCTACAAAACCACAAAAGTGTACAAACTAACGAAAGCAGTTTAATCAATACTTCGAAACAGAAGGTTTAATGTTGAAAAGCCGATGGAGAATCCAAAGAAACGGTCTCCCACAAGGAAGTGTTCTGGCCCCAACTCTATTTAACATATACATACACCAATGACACTAATTTGTCAACTACGAAGTTTTGACCAACCATCAATGACCAGCCTATAACAGAAAACGCCAAACACTACGTGTACGCTGACGACCTAGTTGACAAACATTCAAACCCTCAAACATTCAGGGCAATAGAGGTAAGGCTGGAAGACGCAATGGGAACTATGTCCAAATTCTAATCAAAAAAACTCGAACCATCGAACCCATCAAAAACCCAAGTAAGTGCTTTCCATTTGAATACCCACAAGGCTCACAAAAAAACAAAACGTGTCCTGGGAGGGCAAAGAACTAGAATACGGCGGAACACCAAAAACTTGTTTGTCTAGTCTTGTCTGTTTAGTCTTGTCTGTCTAGTCTTATCTGTCTAGTCAATTACAGTTTATTCAGCTTGTAGCTCTTGCTCATTAATGACCTGTTCTTCAACTAAAAGCTCGTTTTTCCTAATATTACGAAACGTCTTAATATCGTCATCCTACTTGCAGAAATCAGTAAATAGGTGCAAATACTCGGCCTCTTCCTAGGAAATCGGGTACTCGGCGTACTTTTCGGCGGACTTCGGCGTAATCTGCATCGATCTATTCTTCAATGGTTTGATATGAACTTCGACGGGAGATTCCAAAATCCGGCGCAACCTCTTCACCAATCGCTCAATCTGGATAACTTTTCTTGCGGCCACGACGGCTACATGACCTTTGTCTGGTCGTTGTAGCATTCGATATCGGCCTTGTGGATTTTGTCGTAGTGCAAATAGTCGAGTTTGAGCAGGAACTCCCTGAACTTCATCTCGACGACTTTCATCATGTCGTAGACGCTGAGTTTGGCGTCGTTAGCCGCCACGCTGGTCTCGTACACGTCCTCATAACAATCACGTACAGGTTCGCAAATCAACTTTTTAAACTCGTCGTTGGATCAGTTCTTCGGCAAGCTGTTCCAACATTTTAGCTCTCTTCTCCTATATAGAATTTATCCTTTCCATTTATCGATCAATTCTTGAAGATCCTTGATTTGACTCTCGTGGCTGGCCTCGGCAGTGGTCATAGTTTCTTTGATATTCTCGCGCCAGTTCCTCGGAGTGCAGGAGCGAGTTAAAATTTTACAGCTCGATGAACCGAAACATCTTGATGAGCTCCTTCGGATTTTGGAAGTAGAGCAGCGGCTCTTGCGCGTTCTTGCATTCCTCGTTGAAATTCGGAATTGTGTCCTGCAACCACTTGACTTCGCCGACGGCCGAGGCGGTGTGTTCGAAGCCCGCAGAGTGAGTCTCCTCGGATTCTTAGTTCTCTCTGTCGCTGTTGTAGTAGTGGTCGTGGATTTTCCTCCAGTGTATCGGACTGACAAGATACAAGAACTTTTGGTACAACTTGCAGTTCCTCCATTTCTCTTCATGATTCTTGAGTTGAGATTTCAAGTTTCCGAACTCTTTGGCCATGATTCGGCACAGTTCGTACTTCTTGGATAACTTGTTGGCTTCGTTTTCGCTCTGTTGCAGTAGCGCTATGGATGTGCCGTGGTCTTGCAACTAGAAATCCTCGAAGGTGCTCACGTAGAGGTTGTATTGCTCGGTGATTTCGTCGATCATGTTTTGCTCTTCGATCAAATTCTCTGCGATTAACATCGCGTCGTCCATCCGGTAGCCGGTCACGATCTTCGTCCCTGATGTTATCTATGTATTTTTGAAATTTGAACTTCTCCCCGATCGGCCTTACTTGGATTATGGTGTAAAACTCGGAATTTATGTCCAAAATCGTCAGATTAAGATCTTGTATGGGAGTGTACAACCGCGCCAACAAATCCCTCTGGTGTTTGCTGTTGAGTTCCTCTCGTAGTATTTTACCTTGAGTTCGTTTCGCCTTTCGTGCGATTGCCACCGCTTGTATAAGGATGTAATCTTGGATAGAACACTAACTTACAAACAGCACTGTCACAAAACCAGACAAAAAGTAGTTGCTAGAAATAGCCTTCTATAAAAACTAGCTGGAAGCAAATGGGTTGCAAAACCTCAAGTCTTGAGAAGATCCGTGCAAGTCCTTTGTTTTTCAACTGCAGAATATGCCTGCCCAGTCTGGTGCAGACCAAGCCATGCAAAACAGGTCGATATCGCCATAAACAACGCAGCGGGCTTCGCAGAACCAAGTAAAAGAAGAATAGGTATAGAGCACGTAGAAAAATGTATGCAAACCTTCGAAGGTCGATGTCCTTTATGGCCAAGAACAGCAACGGAAAAGACTCAAATTAAGAAAAAAAATTCGTGGAACCGCCCGACAATTTCCCTTTCAACGTGCAGGGTCAAATTTAGACTGGAAGACATTGAGAACGCTAAACAGAATACGAACCGGCGTGGCACCCGTAAAAAACCAAACTAAAGCGGAAAATTGAGGAGGACCAACAATGCCTCTGTGGGGAGATACAAAACATGGTCCACCTGCTGGGATGCACATTATGCCCTGCAACGTGCTCCATTGATGAGATGTGAATTGCAAATGAAAATGCCATTGGGCGTTTTCACACTATACGACACGACTCCGACACGGCCCCGGCACGGCAGAGTCAACGATGCCGGTGGGATGGAATTCACATTGAAATAATTGGGATGGTTTCACACTAGACGACATATCGGTGCCGTGCCGGTGCCGTCGCCGGCTGTCGTCTAGGAGCAATCTTTCCACTCGTGTCGTCCCGATAAAACTAATCAGTTTTACATTTTTGCCTTCTACGACGTCGAAGATATAATAAGTACAGTAAGTATAATTTATTAACAGCCGCCATAATACTACGGGAATAAAAAAAAGTCTAAAACTAAAAAAATTACTTATTTATAATTTTAAATTATAAACTATTTACTAAAAAATGGCTTTTATCGGTGTCGTGTCGTCCACACGTACCGTGAGGTGTGAACTCGTGTCGTTGTCATGCCGGAGCCGTGTCGGAGTCGTGTCGTGTAGTGTGAAAACGCCCATAAACGTAGCCCGGTACTGGGCAGAAAAACTTTGAATGGAATGCTTTCAGACTCGAAAAAGTAAAAGTAAAGTAACCAAGGATGAATTTTGCTCGAAGTGAACATGTCGCATGCAACTTCGACAAAGGAAGTCTGTGCTTCTCGCGGATAAATCAAGGTTCCGTATTACTCGTTGCGATGGCCGAGTTCGTGTTTACAGACGCCCAGGAGAACGGTACTCAGCTGCAACTGTCCAGGAAGTCGAAAGATTTGGAGGTGGTTAAGTTATGGTTTGGGGTGGGATTAGTATCGACAATAGAACCGACCTTGTTGTAATTCCAGGAAATCTTAACGCTATGCTCTATGTTGACATTGTGTTAGGAGAACATGTTGTTCCTGTGGCATATGGAATAGGTCCTGTTAATACAGGATAGCGCACGACCACACATACACAGTGCTTTGATTGCGGCAAATCGATTACGCGGGGAATCGTCGTATAGGCGACGAGTTGCCAGGATAGTACGCTGCATATTTCTAAAGCGCGAGTGGTACAGAGTTTAAAAAATTATTGGAAGCCTTCATTGAAAATCCAAAGTAGAAGTTCATGGCCCGTTTAAGTTTTTTGTTTTTCAGTTATTTTTTGTTGTAATTCTGTTTTGAAGATTGAAAGATTTGGAAAGATCGTATATTTTGCGTACGATTTCGAATGTATGATTGTACATCGTGTCAGCTCCAAAAAGTCGTATAAATACGATTTAAATCGTACGGTTGGCAACACTGGTGTAAGTACATACAGGTCCGATTAACTCGTCCGGGTAGTTCTGTCCGCCATTGGCCGACAAAATCGGTTTTGGTGTACGCTTAGCATTACACTGCAACAGTGTTACCACCAGCGTTACTAACAGTGTTATCAAAAGTGCTATTCTGTCGATTATTGTAATTTTGTGAATGTTTATCCCACGGGGTTGGTCTATTATAAACACAACTAATTAATTTTTCAATATCCATAGTCGTTTAGATAGATAACAACAAAATTTAACTATAAATACACTCAAATTGCACTGTAGACGCCGGCAGTCTGGCGAGAAATCCCAAGTTCGGATCATCGTGATGATCGGCCGTTTTCGGGCGTCAGCGATTACAGTCGTGTCTGCGTACGTGCTCTCATTCTTTTACGAGTGTTTGATTCAATCGCCGTCGTCGCCGGAGTAAACTTCGGCCGATGACGGTGTAGGTGTACGCGAGCCATTAGCGTCATCCCGCTGGTGCAGGGAGTTGAAGTTGTTGCCTAACTTTTATTCTTAGATTAACTTGGTAGAACTGTAGTACATTAACGGTTTTTTCAGTTGACGTTTATAAGATGTAATCATTAAGATATGAAACTTGGTTTTTCTTTATTTTGAAATAGACTATTAAAGTGTTTTTATTTATAAACAACCACAACCGGGTCCGCTTTCTTGGTCAATGACCGCCATTTTGCACGGTTTTGTGTGTCATTTGGTTTAAGACCCACGATCTTTAGGTAACTATTTATCATGTCCTGCAACCGCTGCTTCGGTCCTCCTCTGCGACGTTGGCCTTCAAGCTCAAAATGGAGGACAGAGTTGACAACAGTGCCAGTAGCTGCTCGCAGTGCTTGGCCATACCATCGGAGTCGTTTCTCTCTCATTTTGTCCACAATTGGTGCGACACCCATTTGCACTCGAATTATGTCGATTCTGACATGGTCAATAAGGGAGATGCCCATTCCCCAACAAAGCATTCTCATTTCCATGGCTTGTAGATGATGTTCAGAAATCTTGTCGGATGGGCGACAAACACATTCAACTCCATATAGCGCAACAGGCCGTATCACTGTCCGATATATCTTGGATTTGAGGTTGTTGAGGTTAATGATTAATTAATGTGGAAATTAACAATGTTAGTCGTCAAATAAAAAGGATGCACACAGATTTAATTGTAATATTAAAGAACTCAGAGTAACACGCGTCTATACCCCACTAAGGTCGCAGCACAAAGTGGAGAGAGAAGGTTGGCGCATTGCGACAATGCTTACAAGACTAACAGTGTTGCCAATATAGAACTAGTAACCTTTATGGTACCAACATAACACATAGTACATAAGTATGGTGACATTCAAACAAAATATAATTACAACACTTCCTCTAATGTTATCATGCAAAATTTAGTTCATTTTCTTGAGTCCCAACATTTCACGTAGTTTAATGAATCTAGGCTTTGGAAGTGGCTTCGTTAAAATATCTGCCACTTGTGCGTCTCCTGGAACGTGTTCGATTGTTATATCTCCAGAATTTAGTTTCTCTCTAACGAAGTGGAATTTGACTTCAATATGTTTGGTCCTTTTATGGAATTCTGGGTTTTTAGCCAATTTTAGTGCACTAGCACTATCAGTATAGAGAGTAGGTAAATTACTGTCTGTCCCGTTTACATCGTTCAGCAATCTGCTCAGCCAGATTGCTTCCTTTGTGCCTTCACAGGCTGCAATGTATTCAGCCTCAGTTGTTGATAGAGCAACACAAGTCTGCTTCTTACTGCTCCATGAGACTGCTGCATCTGTGACTTTGCAAACCACGCCGCTTCGGGATCGCCTGGTAGGTTTGTCTCCCGCGTAGTCAGCATCGCTGTAAACTTCCAGTTTTGGAATCGCCAAATCTTCCTTCATGTACAGCAAACCCAAATCAGCTGTACCTCGAAGATAGCGAAATATGCGCTTGACTGCGCCCCAGTGTGATGCTCTCGGATTCTCCAGAAATTGGGAGACTGCGCTGACGGCATAACTAATGTCGGGCCTTGTTGCTACCGACAGGTACATAAGACAACCAATTGCCTCGCGAAATGGCGTTGACTTGTCAAGGAATGGGTCTTCCTCGCTGTCTGACAAGTAGTCATCACTCGGAGTGGCAACCGCATTACACTCCTCCATGTTGAACCTCTCCAGTACTTGTTTTGTGTATGTGCTTTGACCTACAAATAAAGAATTAGCACATTGTTTGGTTTGCAAACCAAGAAAACAATTTAAATTGGACACTTTTATTTTAAAGTTCGTTTTGAGTTCGACGAGAAATTTTTGGACTTCTGTTTGGTTGTTGGTGGCCACAAGTCCATCGTCAACATATATGGCGATCATGATGACGTACAACGAAGTACGTTTGATAAAAAGACATGGATCTGCTTTGCTTTGATCAAAGTGTTGTTGCTTCAGGAAGTCTACGAGCCGTTTCATTGTAGTCCAGGTCCTTCTTCTGCACGAAACCTTTTGCCACCAGTCGTGCTTTAAATCTCTCGATTGAGCCATCTGCATTTTTCTTTAGCCTTAATACCCATTGGCAACCAACAGCCTTCTTTCCTTTGGGAAGGCTCACCAGAACCCAAGTTTGGTTCTCAATGAGAGATGCAATTTCTTCTTCTTTGGCTTCTTTCCAATTTGCTTCGTCAGTAGACGATTCGCTTAACAGAACTTCAGCATCAATTTCTTCCTCCAACAAATAGTCATTCATTCGTACTGGACGTCTTCTTCTTCGTTTGGTTTTCGTTGTTTCGTCATGATCGTCCTCTTCCTCGCGAGGTTGATTGACTCCATCGTCGTCATCATAGTCCTGGTTCACTTCACCTTGAACAACTTGATGGACATCATCATCGTCATCATGATTCATCTCTTCCTCTCGATGTTGATGGACATCATCATCGTCATCATGATTCATCTCTTCCTCTCGATGTTGATGGACATCGTCGTTTGTCACTTCCTCTGGAACTTGATGAACGTCGTCGCCGTAAGCCTCCAGGACTGGATTAACATCCACTGCACATGGTTCAATGTGATCGAGGGATTTCTGTAAATTTTTATCCATGAAAATCACATCATGGCTGATAGTTACCTTCTTTTCATCTTGCAGCCAGACCCGGTACCCCTTCTTCTCTCCACAGTATCCAACAAAACAAGCGGACTTGCTTTTAGCATCAAGTTTTCGACGCATCTGGTGAGGAATGTGGACGTAGCACCTTGTTCCAAACGTTTTAAAGTGTAACGGTGTGGTTGGTTTCCTGTTAAACCACACTTCGTACGGAGCTTTTGCTTCCACAGAAGTAGGGCCCGTTCTGTTTAAAACATACGCAGCGGTGTTGACAGCCTCTGCCCAAAGATTTAACGGCATCTTTGTCGCGTGTATTAAAGTGCGCGCACTTTCAACCAATGTCCTGTTTTCGCGTTCCGCGGTCCCGTTTTGTTCTGGCGAATAAGGCATTGTAATTGTTTGCACTATACCATTCGCCGAGAGCAAAGACTTGAGAGCCTGATTGTCATATTCTTTTCCTCCGTCACTTTGAAACTCGCGAACTGTTACACCGGCTCTAGTCGCCTCATTTATGAAAGTTTTAACGCATTCAGGAACTTCACTTTTCTGTCGAATAAAAAACACGCGCCGAAACTTGCTAAAATCGTCTTTTATACACAGAAAGTATCTCGATCCGCCGAGAGAGGTCACCTGCATTGGCCCGCATACATCGGAATGCACGAGCTCTCCCGCACTCTTTGCCTTGTCTCTCCGCGAACGAAAACTTATTCGTTGTTGCTTCCCGAGAATGCACGCTTCACAAACTGCGTCATTACGATCTAGCGCACTAATGTTGTATCTTTTTAACACCTCACGAACATGCTGCTTGTTTTGGTGACAGAATCTCTCATGCCAAGTTTGGAGTGACGCCGTTTTCGTAGTTGCCACGGCCGCCAACATGGTCGCACACTCATCGACTTCTGATGAAAAAAGACAAAGATTATTTGTCCGAGAAACAGTCATATTTAGTGCATATAAGCCTCGTGTGGTCATTGTACCCGTTAAGCGCACATCGTTGTTCTTCACAAACTTGCACATGCGGATGTCAGCTTGAAACTTAAAGCCTTTCTTCATTGTTGCGCTGACTGAGAAGAGATTGCGCCCAAGATCTGGTACATACCAGACGTTCTCTAAGTAGTTGTCAACTGACGCACCGTTGTAACGCATCTGAACGTACACTGTTCCATGACCAATTGCCTTTATGACACTAGAGTCCCCGAGATGCACGGATTTTTCTTGTTCGAATCTGTTAAAAGAAGCAAAGTATTCTTTTCTACTCGTCATGTGTGCCGTTGCACCACTGTCCGCAAACCAAGTCTCACTGTCAGTTACCGCACTATTCGCGAACGATGCAACCGCCATGAAAGCTTCACCCGCACTTTCGTTATTGCTGAAATTTTTGTTTCTGCATTCGCGAGCAACATGTCCCATTTTGTGACATTTGTAACACTTTAAAATAGGCTTACGTTTATAGGCTTTCCTGTCCTCTGCAACTAGCGCTTCAGATTCGTTTTTCTTCGTTGACAAACGCATTTCTATTAACCGTAGACGCTCGGTTAACTTGTTTATCGAACGATCAGCAATGGTAACGGACTCCCACACACTCTTAAATTCGAAGTACTCTGTGGGGAGGGTTGACAAAATTCTACTCATGAGTAACAGGTCAGGAAGTTGCGTTTGGGCAACCGTCGTAAGTTCTTCATTCATTTCCCTGAAGATGCGCTGAAGCCGAGCGATATGTGTCATGATATCCTCATTTTCATCCTTTTCATAGGTGAAAAATCTTTCCATCAGCCTGTCTAAGCGCTGTCCTGAACTTTGTTCATATACACTGAGTAGTTTTTCCCAAACAGCTTTAGCTGTGTCACATGTGGCTGTCAAGTCCACATTCGATTCGTTCATTGTCGAAACAAGTACAAGTTGGGCTAGCGCGTCAGCTTTTTTATACTTTCTTAATGCTGCTTGTGCTGCTTCGTCGTTCGAAGCTTCCGGGACGACCGTCATGCCGGTTACAACTTCATACACCTCGTGGTGTTTCAGTACCAAACACACTTGACGTTTCCACATCGCCCAATTTTGTGCTCCACTCAGTTTATCGATCTGAGCCTTAAACTCCATTGTTATTGAAACAATCAAGGCAGTAACGTACTACAAGAAAAGATGTCCGAACTCACAAACACGTGCTCACACTCGCGCAACTTACTAAGTTCAAGATTTTATTCACTAAACACTCGAAATTTACAGAAAATTCGTTCTGGGCCCATAACCTGTTGAGGTTAATGATTAATTAATGTGGAAATTAACAATGTTAGTCGTCAAATAAAAAGGATGCACACATATTTAATTGTAATATTAAAGAACTCAGAGTAACACGCGTCTATACCCCACTAAGGTCGCAGCACAAAGTAGAGAGAGATGGTTGGCACATTGCGACAATGCTTACAAGACTAGCAGTGTTGCCAATATAGAACTAGTAACCTTTATGGTACCAACATAACACATAGTACATAAGTATGGTGACATTCAAACAAAATATAATTACAACAGAGGTGAAGTGGCATTTTCTTGACGCAAAGTATACCCGTGACCTCCTTACACCGCAACCAGGATGCATTTAATCTAGCTCTTACTTCATCACTGAAGCTGCCATCACTCTGTAGACCGAAGGTACCTAGTGGACACAGGTGGGCACAGTTAATCGAAAAGTTAACTTCTTTAATCGTTAAATCGTTAATAAAAAAGTTAACTTCGTTAAACGTTAAAATTAACCGTTAAATTAAAGTTAACCGTTAAAATTTAACAATCCAAAACCTATACTGCTTTTGATAGATAAAACAAAAACAAGTAGATGGATTAATTGATTTAATTATTACAAGCCACAGAAGCGGCTTGAAGAAAGATTAGGTCAAGTAATCTTTTAACAGGTTGAGGTGAAAACAAAAAAAAATCGCTTCTACTGCTAATGCTATCTGCACCAACATCAGAAGAATTCAAATTCACAGCACTTAAAGAGGGCTTCAGAACGGTTTTCTTTTTCCCACGAGTTGACGCTGCTTTTACTTTTTCTCCAAACAGCACCTATATGGATGCATGCGTCTTTTTCACGACCCTTTAGTGCAGAAACTTTAGGCAAACACAATTTGCATTCATGAATCATCTTCTGCTCTCTAAGTTTTGATTGAAATATAAAGTAATCACTCAAGCGTGGCCAAGGATTTGATTCAGTTTCATTTTCAGAGCTTTGCGTACTTTGAGTAGAAGTAGTGGTGTTCATGATGTAAACTATTTCCACCCACAACCAGCACAAACGAAAAAGATAAATAAATGAAGAATTAAAAAAGTCAGGTTATAATAACTGGGGTCGCTTTATTTTTTTCGGCTCTGTAGTTTCTCGGCTCTGGATTTTTCATCTTTTGAGTAACAGCGCTGCGCCGCACGGGTGTGCCCGCGTGGCGCTTAATTCCAACAAAAATGTCATCAAACAACCAATGTAACGGACTAAAGTTAACGGAAGTTCAATTTAACGGAAGTTAACAAGAGCGTTCAATTTTTTTTGAGTTAACTTAAAAGTTAATCCGTTAAGCATTTTGTTAACTTCGTTAATTAACGATTAACGGATTAACGAGTTAATGCCCACCTATGCTAGTGGACTTGCTCTTGACTAGATTTTCTCCACCGACTTGAATGTTACCGTCACTTGGATTTAACTCCAGATATTCCGTTTTTTTTTCCACGTTTAGACATAGACCATACTGGGAGAGGCGGTTATTCCAGTCTTCAACTTAACGTTGGAGTTTCTTGCGGGAGAGATCGGCAACCGTTACATCATCCGCATACAGAAGGGTTCAAGGGACATTCCGTTGTAGATCAACGGAATTATATTTATTACTTGCCTTGTGTTGTGTGTTTTATAAAGTCGTGCGAGATGGATGCCGATAACCTCAACAATTTATTTGGTAAGTAGGAATAATTACTGCGTGAAACCCAATATTCAACTGTAATATATGTTTGATAAGTGGAACGTAAGATGTTTGAGGATTCTGCCCAAATAATCCTTGTCATAACCCTTTGAAATTTGTGTACGCAATTGCCACCACTGGATGTCTACGCAAAAATTGATAAAAAAATAATTTTTTTCTGTGCATTCTTAGATAATAATGGAATTCCTGCAATGACTTTTTATGGCAATGTAAAGGAATCATCCCGAAAAATAACTTTACAGGATGCAAATGCACCAATATTTGCATTGCCTGATTAGAACGTAGAAGATGAAGTGGAAAATATAAACGAAATGGATATTGCAGAAGAGTTATATGAAGAGTCAGATGAAGAGAAGAATCCAAGAAGAGTCCAACATTCAAAATTAAAAAAGAAAACGAGGAATTGGAAGCGAGATGTGTTTGTTCCGTCAAACATTATTTTTACTCCCTCTGGCAATGATGACGAAAATACCAATAAGTATCAAACTCCAATGACCTATTTTACAAAATATTTTCCAAATAATATTTTCACTGTAATATAATCAACTGTAATACAATCAATAATATTTCAACTTGCCGAAAAAACCAACATGTATTCAATTCATAAACGCGGAAACTTGTAGCTCTGCATATTTTCATGGGCATAATTCGTTTTCCCAGATTGAGTATGAACCCCTGCCATAAAAATAAAATTCGTGGATGATGTTCTAATAACTCGCAATCGTTTCGAAAGAAAACGAAACCTAACGAAACCTAGAAATAATAAATAAACCTTAGAAATAATCTGCATATTGTGGATACGATAGTAGAAGGGTCGGCATTTTCTAGTTGCCTAATTAGTACGCCGAAACGAAGTAGGTCATTGCTCGAAAGTCCCAACAATCCAGTACCAATCATACTTAAAAAACGCATAATGTTCTGTTAAACGAGGTAAGATTTGATAACCTTGGTCACTGGCCGGCACATATAAATGGCAGCGAGCAGCGCTGCAAACTCGAGACATGTGAAGGGCGCTCGCTCGTTGCTTGTCCAAATTTAGGAATTGTTTGAAAAATTTTCGTATTAAATATATTATGTTTGTGTTTATGTACGAAACTGTAAGTTTATTAGAATAAATGTAAGTTTTCATTTTTAGCTTTAGGACCTGCTGGTGGCATTTGTCACCACTAATTAATTCCTATACTAATTAAGCTAATGAGTTCAAATTTTTGTATTTATGGTCTTAAGAAGCTCCCCATCAATAATAATTATCCAAAAAATATTTTTTTCAAGTTTAAAAATCCAGGGCTGAAAGGGTTAACTTATGAGGAACACGATCAAAAGCCTTTTCTAATGATGCTTTTCCATGAGTATTCGTGCTGAAAATATGGTGTCAGTAGTTCTAGCTCTCTTGACAAATCCACACTGGTTGATGTTAATGCTGGCAATATCACGTAGTCGATGATCAAGAGTTCTCTCAAAGATCTTCATTGTATGCGAGAGAACGCGTATTGGGCGATAGTTAGAGCACTCTGCTGGGTCTCCTTTATTCTTGAAGATCGGTACCTGATGCTTGTAGTTCAGTCAGTACGGATGGTACCAGAGTCGATTATAGCGTTGAAAAAGGTAACAGGCCAATCAATTGCAGAGGCTTCCATAAGTAAGCTGGAAGATTGTCTGGTCCAGGAAATCTCTAATTTCTTATTCTTTTGAGGACAATGGCAACTTCCTCTGCAGTGATTTTAGGGATAGGCCCTTCAATTGGGACACCTTCTGGGATTAGTGCATGCGGGAACTCTATATTTGAAATCCTCAAAATGCTCCTCCTCAAAATGCCGATGCCAGCGCTTGAAAATCTCATGTTTGCTCTGTAAACTTTTGCCTTCCTTGCTCTTTATGCACACATAGTGTTCAATATCCCTTGTTGATTTTGCTCGGGCTTTGATCAGGCGGTATATATTCTTTGGTGTCCAATTTGAGGTAGAGATTGTTGTAGTGGTTGGTTCTTGCGACGGCTTTCTTTGCCTCTCGTTTAGCAGTAATGTATCTTTATCTGTGCTCGTCTGTTTTTTTTTTTTTGAGAAAGCCAGGTTTTAATGGCGCCTTGCCATGCCGTCTTCTTATCATGGACTTTTTCTTGTACCTGAGCTGTCTACAACTATGTCTGCTTGTCAATATGGTGACTTCCTGGTTTTGTTGTACCCAATGTTTCTGCAGCAACAGCAGTCACTGACTTACATAAATTGGTCCATATGGTGTAAATATTGTTGGAGTTCACAGAAGGAAATGTCATACTGCTAACCAATGCTTATTTCTGTTCTTGTAGTTTCCACTACTTTATTTCTTCTCTGGCCGCTTGTATATCCACCTATCTTGCGTTAGCTGATCTTCAGGTCGGCAGTGAGTAGTTTGTGTTGTAGGGCAACACACTCTGAAGGTATAACCTTCACATCTGAGACTGATCGGTTGCAACGCCGAACAGTATGAAGTCAATCTGTCTTCTATAGTCACCGCTAGTGTATGAGATGACTAGTATTATGAGATGACTAGTGCGCTTCTAGAAGTTGCCTTGTTGCCTATGATAAGGTTTTTGCTTCCGCAAAGTCTAGGACTAGCCATCCGTCCTCATTCCTACTATCGTAGCCATTTCCACCATGACAACTGTAACCATCCTTATTTTGGCCAACATGCCCATTGAAATCGTCACATATGAGTAAGAAGTCTTCCTCTGGGCACAACAAGATAAGATCTTGCCAAAACTGCTGTTTCTCACTCTCATCACAGCCAGTTTGTGGTGCATAGGCACTGATTATATGTAGCCGGCAAGATGTCATATCTATGAACACGTTCATGAGGCGGTCTGAATGGCGATTTACCCCCGCTACTTGATCTCTTAGGTTGATACAAACAACAATGGCAACCCCATTTCGAGTACTGGTTCCATGGTAGATGAACTTATATCCATCTCCTATTTCACGAGATTTCTGTCCTCTCCATCGAGTTTCCTGTATACAGGCCATGTCCACTTTCCATCTTTTGAGTGTATAGTTCGCGGCTACGTCTCGTTATAGTTCCGATATTCAGTGTATCAATACGTAGTGGCACTTCTTTAAACTGGTAATATATATATATATATATATATATATATATACACATATATATATATATATATATATATATATATATATATATGTAATATGATTTCTATACTCCCAAGTTTCTTAGAAATTAAAAACGAAATTACGTTTCTTTATAAGAATAAGAGTATTTATTTACAATAGTTGTTACAATGATTCATCTTACCTATAAGAATAAGAGAAACAACGTTTAAAGTTTCTAATTCAAGTATTAACTAGTTTAACAAATTTATAAAATGTTCACATTTAATTATCTGTTGTGTCAACTGACGTTTAGTCCGTTTCATCAATTGTCGGTCTTTCCATGGAGCGGCTGATTCAAACTTAAGAAAACTAAAGACATCAGTATATGAGTGTCATGTTTTCTTTACATCTCCCCCACTTGGAATTAGTTTGGTAATATGGTAGAGGTTTGATTCTGTTTTCTTGTGTCCGGTATCGACCTCATAAATTGAATTGGACAACTTTCTCATTATTTTATATGGATCAACTCTCAATTCATCTAGTATTTTCCTATTTAGACGATTCCCATTTTCCACGTAAACCATATCTCCTGGATCCAATTCATATGCTTTTCTATGTAGATCGAACCGCTTTTTATTATAATTGTGCGATTTAATTGTATTTTCCAAAGCCCATTTTCTATCTCTTTTCAGATCCTCGTCTGCACATCTTAAATTTAATTCATGTGGTAAAAGGTTTACATTTTCGCCTTCCAATAAGTATTTTGGGGCAAACTTTGTGACTGTATGTTCTGTTTCATTATATTTCTCTACACATTTTTGAGCAGTGGTTGTCCATGCTATTTTTCCATCACTTTCATTTATCTTGCATCTTATTTTAATGTCTGATTTAGTCTTTCGTTGAGACCATTTGAAAATGGTGCATCAACTGCAGTAAAAATAATTGTTGTATTTATCTCTTTTAGAAATTGTTTAAATTCTTTGGAATTTATCCCTGGATATTGATCCGTCAAAATAATGTTTATATCGTTAACTTGTGCCACTTTCTTAATCAATTTTATAAAATCATTGGAGTTTTGGTTTTTAGATGTTAATATGTAGGCATATCTCGTAAAATGATCAACTAGAAGATGTAAATATTTCTTTGTTGAACGAGATCCCCCAAATCCTCCAATTGTATCAATGGATACAATTTCAAATGGATGTGTTGCTGGACCCAATTGTGACATATTGTGACATACATGACGTACATACGTGACATATTGTGATATACAAACCATATTTAGATTTTTTTCTTAATTTATTTTTTATACAGATATCGCACTTTTCACAGATATATTTTATGTTAGCAGTGATGTTTCTTGCTGTATAAAATTGTGTTATTTTATTTAACATTTGTGTTGCTCCTATATGGCAATATGTATTGTGTACATCTTTCATTATTGTTTTACTAAAATCTTCTGATAACAAAATTTTATCTTTATTTTTAAATTTTTTATAGTAATTGTCGTTCTTCAATTTCAAATTATTATATATATTATTTTGTAGATCGGTATTTGTTCTTTGATCATTTTCTCAGTCTCTCAGATTGATTAGATTTACTACTTTCAGAATTTCATCTGTATTTTCATAAGGTTCTAAAACCGGATTTCTGCTCAAACAATCTGCTTCTTGATTAGATTTTCCTGGATTATATTTTACTTTAAAATTATATTGAGATAAGTAATATATCAAATCTTCAAGTTCTTCATCCTTTCTAGCCTTTATGTTCAAATTTTCTAAAGGTTTATGATCGGAATATACCAGAAACTCCTTTCCAATAAGCCAATGTTGCCAGTCTTTTACCGCTTCTTTTATGGCTAAACATTCTAGGTATATTGCCTTTTTCGTTTTTGTGCGTCATTCAGTTTTTTTTTTAAATATGCCACTGACTTACTGTCTCCATTTTCATCTTTTTGTTTCAGCACAGCCCCTATTCCTTTAATGCTTGCATCTGTGTATATCTCAATTGGTAAATCTGGATCAAAAATTCTCAAAATTGGTTGTGAACAGAGCAATGATTTTATTTTATCAAAAGATTCTTGACCTTCTTCTGACCAGATAAATTTCACATCTTTTCTTAATAAATTTTGTAGTGGATCTAGAATTACTGAAATATTTGGAACAAATTTATGATGATAATTTACTTTCCCTAAGAATTGACGTATGTTCTTTCTTGTCTCTGAAATTGAGAAGTTCTTGACAGCAATATAAATAATCTTTGAGTGGTCTGATAGAATTATTTTCTATTATATGACCCAAGTATCTTACAGAATTTTCTGCAAAAGTGCATTTAGAGAATTTGAGTCTAAAACCTTCAATTAGTATTGCCTCCAGTAGTTCTGATAGATGAGATATATGTTCCTCAAAAGTTTTAAAAAAAATCAGGATGTCATCTATATAATTAACTACATAGTCCGACTGTTTGTGTTTTCTTATGATGTTGCTCAATATTCTTTGAAAAATAGCTGGGGCTGTCTTCAAACCAAATGGGAGACAAGTCCATTGAAAATGACCTTCTTGAGTTGCAAATGCAGGTTTTTGTCTGTCTTGTAATTTCAAAGGAATCGACCAGAATGAGGAATTTATGTCTAAAGTAGAAAAATATTTACAGTTTCACCATTAAATCCTCAATTAATGGAAAAGGTTGAGATTGGGGAACAACAATTTTATTTAATTCTCTAAAATCTATACATAGCCTAGATTTTTGTTTCTCTTCTTTTTTATATGCTAAAACAGGGTTTCTCAAAGTGGGCGATATCGCCCCCCAGTGGGCGATGACGTCGTTTTGGGGGTCGCTAGGTGGCCAGGGGGGCGATATAGGGGGCGGTAGGTAGCCAGGGGGCGATATAGAGGGCGGTAGGTATCACGAGCAATACAATGTATTTCTGTTAATTTAAAACAAACAAATACGTTCAACAAAATTGTTCCGTGCTTAGTATTATACAATCGCTCGTCTGCTATTCGCTGCTGGTCGAGTAGGTATCGATAATCGCACGCATACACACACAGCCAGCGTTACTAACTCTACCAACTTTTCTGTAGATCTACCACCTTTTAGTGAGTCCTGTGAAGTTAGCAACCGAATTTGCAAAAATATAATATTACATCGGAGTTCCCGGCAGATATGAAATAGTTCTAGAGTACTTTGTGCAAAATTTTAATAGTTCTACAGAATTTCGCGAAAAAAATGGAAAATACCATAATTGAGCAACCACTTTTGAGAAAAACTGTGCGTTTTTTACATGTTCCTGTACCCCGACTATAGTTCTGGAGTACTTGATCAATTTTGCAAAAAGTTCTGCAAAAATTGACATTTTGCACAAGAAAAAAAATGAATTTTGAAAATTACAAAAACAGTTCTATTCGCGGATATCAATAACACCATAAGAGTTCTATCGAAGATCCCTTTGTCATTTTTTGATCAAAACCTTAGTTCAAAAGATACTTGCAATAATAAGGGACCCATTATTTTGAATGAAAATTTAAAAAAATTGCGGAACAGTTCTGTTTGCAGTTCCCGATAGAACTCTTAGAGTTCTATCAAAAATCCTTATAACTTTTTTCTGTAAAGTTAAAAATTGGAAAGATTTGCGAAAAATTAGACTTCACCAATGCGACGAAGTGAAGAAGAAAAAAATCGCGAGACAGTTCTGTTGGCAGTTCCCAGTAGAATACTTAGAGTTCTATCTAAAATCTTTATAACATTTTTCTGTAAAATTAAAAATTAGAAAGATATGCGAGAATTTTGACTTCCCCGATGTGACGAAATGATGAGAAAAAAATCGCGCAACTGTTCTGTTTGTAGTTCCCATTAACCCACAACTCTAAGAGCTCATAATTTTTGTGTAAAGTTAAAAATGGGAAAGATATTGGAAAAATTAGACTTCATCGATGCGACAAAGTAAAAAAAGAAAAAAAACCGCGCAACAGTTCTGTTTGCTCTCTTACTATTATATTTCGATAGAACTCTTAGAGTTCTAACGAAAATCCTTATAACATTTTTCGTTAAAGTTATAAATTCGAAATATATGCGAAAAATTAGACTTCATCGATGCGACGAAGCAAAGAGAAAATAATCGCGCATAGTTCTGTTTGCAAATCTTTCTAACATTTAATTTTAATGAAAAATGTTATAAGGATTTTCGATAGAACTCTAAGAGTTCTACCAGGAACTGCAAACAGAACTATTGCGCGATTTTTTTCTCTTTGCTTCGTCGTATCGTTGAAGTCTAATTTTTCGCAAATCTTTCGAATTTTTAACTTTAAAGAAAAAAATTATAAGGATTTTCAATAGAACTCTAAGAGTTCTATCGAAATATAATAGTAAGAGAGCAAACACAACTGTTGCCGATTTTTTTCTCTTCACTTCGTCACATCTAAGTAGAACTCTAAGAGTTCTACCGGGATCTGCAAACAGAACTGTTGCGGTATTTTTTTCTCTTCATTTCGTCGCATCGGTAAAGTCCAATTTTTCGCAAAAATTTCTATTTTTAATTTTACAGAAAAATGTTATAAGGATTTTCGATAGAACTCTAAGAGTTCTACTGGGAACTGCGAACAGAACTGATGCGCGATTTTTTTTCTTCTTCACTTCGTCGCATTGGTGAAGTCTAATTTTTTGCAAATCTTTCCAATTTTTAACTTTACAGAAAAAAGTTATAAGGATTTTCGATAGAACTCTAATAGTTTTATCGGGAACTGCACATAGAACTGTTCCGCAAATTTATTGCAAATATCTTTTGAACTAAGGTTTTGATCAAAAAATGACAAAGGGATCTTCGATAGAAGTCAGATCCGTGAATAGAACAGTTTTTGCTATTTTCAAAATTAATTTTTTTTTTGTTGCAAAATTTCAATTTTTGCAGAACTTTTTGCAAAATTGATCAAAGTACCCCAGAACTATGGTCGAGGTACAGAAATATGTAAAAAAAGCAAAGTTTTTCTCAAAAGTGGTAGCTAGCTCAATTTTGGTATTTTTCATTTTTCCCGCTAAATTCTGCAGAACTATTGGAATTTTGCTCAAAGTACTCTAGAACTATTTCATATCTACCGGGAACTCCGATGAAATATTATATTTTTGCAAATTCGGTTGCTAACTTCACAGGGCTCTTTTAGTGTCTTGTCCAAATCTACTACTTTGAAAAAAAATCTACCTGAAACTATTCAAGTTTCTGAAAAAAAAATTAATATATAATTTTATTTCTGTAAAAATTATAATGCCTTCACTTTCTTTTCGCGATTTTTTCTTTGTACAGGGATCCCCCCATGTTAATTTTTAATTGAAATATTTCATA
Organism: Phosphuga atrata; assembly: GCA_944588485.1. NCBI lineage: Eukaryota > Metazoa > Arthropoda > Insecta > Coleoptera > Silphidae > Phosphuga > Phosphuga atrata. Next base: position 48,971,081 of record OX155904.1, read on the forward strand.
AACTATCACAATTATTGTTGCTAATTATTTAAGAATGCATTTATTATTAATCTAAATAGGTTCTCAGACCAAAACTTATAATTAATTTTTAATGATGATGACGAAGCTTTATTTATGATTTCGCTTGCGAAGGATCCAGGATGCTTTCATCCGTTGTTGTTGTGTTCACTAAAGATCCTCTCCCTTTCTTCCGTCCACTTGGTACCTGATCTTTTTGGTACTTCATTCTCTGATATATATATATATATATATATATATATATATATATATATATATATATATATATATATATATATATATATATATATATATATATATATATATATATATATATATATATATATATATATATAATACACACACACATATATAATACGATAGATTTGGGGGGCGCTATTAACTTTGGCATATCAAAGGTGGGCGATGAGACAAATAAGTTTGAGAAACATTGTGCTAAAGTTACTGGAGCTGCAAAAGGGCTGTATGATTCTTCAATCATATTTTTGTTTAAAAGCTTTGCTATTTGATTTTCTATTTCTTGTCGATCTTTAATTGTGCATCAGTATGGACGTTTGTAACAGTATTTGTCTACCATTAAGTCAATATGAGCTTCATAATCTTTTACAGTACCAACATCATATTTGTCTTTAGCAAATACTGGTTTGTATTTGTCAATCAACTTATCTATTTCTGATTGTTGATCCAGATCTAAATGATTTATTGAAATTTGAAAATCATTAGCATTTATATGCTCATTGAAATTTAACTTATATTTGATTATTTGTTCAATGTTTCCTTGCTTCACTACCTTAGAGTCCAAAGCCTTTTCATCTTTTCGAACATCAGAAATGCTGACATTTTTATTTTCTTTAGGTGTGATATATTGTGTGATCTTTAGATCTTCATTTTGTATTAGTTTAAAATTCTTGATACAGTCCAAACCAATAAGAAAAACGTAATTAAAATTTTCATTATCCACAACAAATATATTCATCGTTTTTTCAATATTGTAGATTTTTATATTAAGTGTTACTATACCATTTGTTTTCTTTACACCATTAATCGTCCTCAAATTTACTATTTGTGCATAACCTGATTTCTCTTTTTTTATTTTCAATAATTTTGCATTAATTAAAGATACATTTGATCCAGAGTCATAGATTCCAGAAACTTCTAAGGTATCATTTAATAGCAATTTGATTTTTATTAATGGTGGTATTATTAGTTTTTTGGATTTTCTTCATTCAATTCTAGTTCTAATTCTGAATTATTAACAGATCTTACCTGATCTCTTCGATTTTCATATTGTTTATTTTTAAACCAACAATTTTCTTCAACGTGGTAACATACACCTTTCTTCTGCTTTTCACATATTCTGCATGGTTTTTGTTTTTCTATTTTTTTCATTTTGTTTTCTGGGTACATCTTTTCTTTTTTATCCCAACTTTTTGTTTTCTCTAGGTGTTCTAGACCTCTTATTTCATTAAAAATATCTTCGGTCTCTTTTAATTTGCTTCGGTCTATTCTATCAAATATGTAATCTGGAAGTCCCACAGCAATTAAATCAATCAACATGAGCTTGTCCACTGATTTGTTTATTTCTAATAAAAGTTTTTCTTTTTTTAGAGCATACTCTAATAAGGAACCATTAATATATTTAAATTCAATGGCGTATTTCACTGGAGTCCAACCTTTATCTGCATAAGTATCATTGAATATTTTCTTCCATATTCCCCAATCAGAGTCCAATGTATATTTTATAAGCATTGAACTGTACCAGTTGGTACATGAGCCTTTTAAAAACAGTCTTAAAATTCCAATTTTATCTATATCTTGGGTTATATTGAACCGTGTACATTCACTTTCAAAGGTTTCCATCCATTGTAATACATTATTATTCACACCATTAAATGTTTCAAGGACAAATTTTTCAAATATCTCTTTTTTGTTAAGGACTTCTGATTTTGATTGCTCATTTGTTTTTGTTTGGAGATATTTTTCTTGTTCTTCTAATAAATATCCATGGAAGTGTATATTCCCATCTTCATCTTTATATTCTTTCAAAGTATCTGTGTTCAAAGTAATCCAAACTCTTCTTAAACTACCCCTTTTTGTTAGAGTTGCTTTTACTTTTTTAAAAGCAGCTGTATTCTTTAACTTTTCTTGATGTGTAATGTTTTCGAATTCAGGTGGCATATTGAAAATCTCTTTGTCTTCTGTCTTCTGTGGGCAATGCCTTGACTATGAATTCAAACCTGAGCTTTTCCATTTCTCTTGAAATATCCGAAAAAAAAATGTTTTGTAATATGGTTTCTATACTCCCAAGTTTCTTAGAAATTAAAAACGAAATTGCGTTTCTCTATAAGAATAAGAGTATTTATTTACAATAGTTGTTACAATGATTCATTTTACCTATAAGAATAAGAGTAACAACATTTAAAGTTTCTAATTCAAGTATTAACTAGTTTTACAAATTTATAGAACGTTCACATTTAATTATCTGTTGTCAACTGACGTTTAGTCCGTTTCATGAATTGTCGGTCTTTCCATGGAGCGGCTGATTCAAACTTAAGAACTTAACTAAAGACATCAGTATATGAGTGTCATGTTTTCTTTACATATATATATATATATATATATATATATATATATATATATACATATATATATATATATATATATATATATATATATATATATATATATATATATATATATATAGAGTGGGCCATTCAACATGATCACCCCAAATATCTCCGTTACCTTTAGAGTGACGAAAAAATGTCAAAAGGGAATTTGATTGATTTCGAAGGGTTGACACGGTGGTTAAAAATCCTTTTTTGTCAATGTCACAGATTATGCGTCCTCAAGATCATCAATGGTTTTTCATATGAGAACATGTTATTTTTGTATCAAGACATTGTAGCCACTATTCAGACGAAATAACGGAGATATTTGGGGTGGTCACGTTAAATGTCCCACTCTGTATATGTGTATCTTATATAACAATAAATTTCACTTTGATTTGATCACACGAATTTTGGTTGTACGAATTAATAAAATTAAGAGTAGGAAAAGAAAGGTAAAAATTGGTGTTCCACAGGGAACAATCCTAGCTCCATTACTCTATAGTCTCTACTCTAGGTTCACTCTATATTTAAATGATATTTTTAATTTTGATATTTGATTTGATTAGACAAACAAGACTAGACAAAAGCGACTATACAGATAAGACTAGACAAACAAGATTAGACATACATAAGATATACACTAGACATACTAGATATCACTGTATAGTCTTATATCTTATATCTCTTTTCCACTTATATGGCTTCTAGATATTTTTGCTCATTTATCATTTTCATTGTCATAATGTTTTGGATCATCTTTATTGTACCTGTGCTAGGTCCTTTGTCGAGATAATTTGTTCAATCATTGTTGTTTGGTCTAGTGATAAGTTTATCTTATTTTTTCTTCCGGTACCCACTTGACGCATTCGGATATTGTATGCGCACATATGTGGTGTGCCAGCCAATTGCAGCATCATAGTGGCATCCAGGGTTGGCGTGAAGGGAGGGCGAACTGTAATTCAATTCAAAAGGCTCCATCAGAATAAAACGAATTAAGTTTTAAAATAAAAGCTTTTATCTACGACCACTATTGTAAATGCCCATTATTGTACAGTTCGTGAACTATGTAAATACATCATACCACACACATATGTAGCAATCCGCGATTAATGTTATGCTATAATTCAAAATCACCCATGAACGTTTAGTTTACGATTCGTTGATTGGTTGCGAGCTGCACGTTGATACTATTTTTAAATATAGTACTCCGTGATTTCCAAACAATCTTTAAATGTCACACCATTCACATAGAAACTGTCATTCATTTCGTTTTTTCACGTTTAAATCTAACGAAAATAAATACAAATAAGTACTAAATAAAAAGGTATGTAACCATTATGAATGTATTTCTTTTCATTTCTATTAAGTTAAATATGGTCGAAGGTGTTCACACATCAACATATAACAACATCAAGCATATTTTTATTATAAAACAGAAACAAATTAGTGTGGTCGTAGATAAAGTATAGTACATAACTCGAGTTGTAAGACAATTCCGTACTCGCAGAATTACGCCCTCCCCGCTACGAGGGTCGTGCGTAACTGTTCCACTCGTACGTAATTTGCTTCTTACGACTCTTGACACGTAATACACCATAACGCTTTTCCAGAGTTGGACAGCATTTCCAGCATTTTGTCATATTGATAATATAATATGCTATTGATCTTTGATATGATATTAATCGTAATGTATACTTATGATGTAATGTGCACATGTGAAAAACAAAAAGCTGTCTAGTCTTGTCTGCCTAGTTTTGATTACCAGATATTGTCTTGCCTGTCTAGATTTTTTGTCTATTTTTCTCTATATAGTCTTGTCGAACCAGTCTAATCTTATTTTTCCTGTATAGTTTTGTCTGCCTAGTCTTGTCTGTGTGGTCTTGTCTGTCTAGTCTTGTCAGTCTAGTCTTGTCTGTCTAGTCTTATCTGTCTAGTCTTGTCTGTCTAGTCATGTCATACCTGTTTAACTATTGGTATTAGCATTTTCTAAGTCAGATTTGTCTGATTTTGACTATATAGTCTAGTAAAAACTAAAAAAATCAGCATTGATTACGATTAATGATTATTTGAAAATAATATTTGACGATTACAATACGATTAAGTTTCAAATGTAATACATTTCTCCGTATTTTATTTTAACCGAAAAAGGTTTTTGTTTGCCGGTTCGATGCAATATCGGGTGGGGTGAGCTCGAGTGAATTAACATAAAATTTTTAGGGGTCGCCGTGCGTTTTTTTGTATAAATATATAAGGGTGGTTGCAATAATCCTTACAGAACAAAGCGAAAATCAATACAATTTTACACTCTCGGTTTGTTCCTAAAATTATTACTTTGTCTTTCCTTACACCTCTCTGTCGAGTCTTCTCTGTGTAGTGTTGTCTGTGTAGTCTTGTCTGTCTAGTCTTGTCAGTCTAGTCTTGTCTGTGCAGTCTTGTCTGTGTAGTTTTGTCTGTGTAGTCTTGTCTGTCTAGCCTTGTCTGTCTATTCTTGTCTGTTTATTCTTGTCTGTCTAGTCTTGTCTGTCAAGTCTTGTCTGTCTAGTCCTATATGTCTAGTTTTGTCTGTCTAGTCTTGTCTGTCCAGGCTTGTCTGTCTATTCTTGTCTGTCTAGTCTTGTCTGCCTAGTCTTGTCTGTCTAATCTCGTCTGTCCAATCCTGTCTGTCTATTCTTGTCTGTCTAGTCTTGTCTGTTTAGTCTTGTCTGCCTAGTCTTGTGTGTCTAGTCTTATCTGTGTAGTCTTGTCTGTCCAGTGTTGTCAGTCTAGTCTTGTCAGTCTAGTCTTGTCTGTTTAGTCTTGTCTGTCTAGTCTTGCCTGTCTAGTCTTGTCTGTCTATTCTTCTCTGTCTAGTCTTGTCTGTCTATTCTTGTCTGTCTAGTCTTGTCTGTCTATTCTTGTCTGTCTAGTTTTGCCTGTTTAATCTTGTATGTTTAGTCTTGTCTGTCTAGTCTGGTCTGATTAATCTTGTCTGACTAGCCTTGTTTGTCTAGTCTAGTCTGTCTAGTCTCGTCTATCTAGTCTTGTCTGCCTAGTCTTGTCTATATAGTCTTGTCTGTCTAGTCTTGTTTATCTATTTTTTTTCTGTCTATTCTTGTCTGTCTATTCTTGTCTATCTATTCTTGTCTGTCTAGTTTTGTTTGTCTAGTCTTGTCTGTCTATTCTTGTCTGTCTAGTCTTGTCTGTCTAGTCTTGTCTCTCTAAAAGCTGTGATGCCACACTACCACCAAAAATGGAACTCAGGCAAAAAAGACGGGTCTACTGGTGGAATGATACTATCGCTCAAGCAAGGGCAGCCTGTAATAAAGCCAGACGCATATACCAACGTAAAGCTAAAAAAAACCTAGCCCAACACAACCAGCAAAAATTCAAGCAGGAGTACACAGCTGCGAAAAAGACTCTCAGAATGGAAATCAACAAATCAAAACGAGATCACTGGCAAAACCTATGCCACGAGATCAACGAAGACATATTAGGGGATGCATTCCAAATTGCAATGAGAGGTCTAAAATTAAGGCAACAAAAGATTAGAGTTCCAATGGAAACAACACAACAGATTGCCGATGCACTTTTCCCAACCAATGAAGAACCGGTCTGGGAGCAACCAGACGTGCTAGAGATTGTGCCTTTCGATGAGGAGGAGCTATATAGAGCCAGCCAGCGCCTTCGAAATGGCAGAGCCTCAGGTATAGATGGACTTCCATCAGAGATTATAAAAAACATTGTGGTAAAGTTTCCAGACTATGTTCTGAAAATAATGAACCATATAGTCACCGAGGGAATATTTCCAGATATATGGAAAAAAGCCAAACTTGTTTTAAACTTAATAAAGACGGAACAAAGCTTGAATATATAAATATATTCAACCTTTCCGGAACTCTATAATACTAATGAGTCTTTTTAGGACTACCAAAAACAAATCTCGTATGAAATTTGTCAGTTATTCTATAGCTTTCAGTCCACCTTCGTGGCACTCAACAAAAACCATAAAAATAACATTGATTTTTAAGATCATGTCTTTCCGATACCTTGAGTGGATAGCCATCTGTGGACGCGTTTCGAGATTTATCTCTCATCAGCACAGCTTTGCTTCCATGAACAATATTTTGTAAATCACTCACTTAGAATCCCATGTGTTGATTAGGGTTAACCCTACTTCTACAAAGAATAAGACGGCATTAGAGACAGGTGAAAACCTCTCAGAGAAGCAACATGGGTTCAGGCAGGGAAAGTCGACAGTAGATGCTATAGATAAGGTTGTCGAAGTGGCAAAAAAAGCGCAGGAAGGCTCACAAAGAACGAAAAAGCTATGTGCACTTATAACACTCGACGTTAGAAATGCATTTAATTCTGCATCATGGCAAAACATTTTGGAGGAACTGGCAAGAAAGGGCATGCCACCGTATCTACTGCGACTAATCAGGAGCTATTTGAAAAATAGAAAGATCATTCTGCAAGCAGAGAATTCAAAAGAAGAGCGCAATGTGAGCAGTGGTGCTCCACAGGGCTCGGTTCTGGGCCCGACACTGTGGAACATCCTGTACGATGGAGTCCTCAGACTCAAACTGCCGGAGGGAGTGGAGATCGTGGGCTTTGCTGACGACCTGGCTCTGGTAGTGACTGGGAAAACAGAAAGGGGAATAATGCTTAGAGCAAATGCAGCTATAGACCAAGTTGGTAATTGGATGGAAGGAAAGAGACTAGAATTGGCTCCCGAAAAGACAGAGGCAGTGCTGCTAACAGGATTCAGAAAAATTGGTCCCATTTATTTCCTTGTAAAGGGAGAAAAGATAGTCCCGAAAGAATCCATTAAATACCTGGGTGTAACGATGTGTAACAAATGGGTGTAACAAATGTCTATCATTTACAAACCACGTCATCGCAATCGCAGATAAAGCGCTCAAAACCGCTGCAGCATTAGACAAACTAATGCCCAACGTCGGTGGTCCCAAAAGCAGCAAACGAAGGCTCCTATGCTCGGTGGTGCATTCGACCATGCTCTACGCAGCTCCGGTATGGGCAATTGCCATGGAGAAGAAATCGATCAGACACAAGTTATTGTTAATTCAACGGAAAATGGCACTGAGAGTGTCCAGTGCATACCGAACTGTCTCAATGGAAGCTGCACTTGTAATCGCTGGCATAGTACCAATAGAGCAATAGAGCGACGACTGCACAAAGAGCGATAAAAAGAAAGCCGCCAGGGCGCAAACGTATAAGACATGGCAAAAAGAGTGGCAGCTATCGAACAGGGGACAATGGACCAGGATCCTTATACCTGACGTAGAGCGGTGGGTGTCACGAAAACATGGTGAAACGAATTTCCACCTTACTCAAGTGCTAAGCGGTCATGGTTGTTTTAGGGACTACCTGCATAACATGCGCAGAGCAACCGATAGTCTCTGTGAATACTGTGGCCTTGAAGATAGCGTTCGACACACCATCTTCGACTGTCATAGATGGATACCAGAAAGAGAAACGTGGGAAAAGAAAACTCACCTCAAACTAGATCTCATAGGCCTAACCGACCATATGATTAGTTCGGAGAACATCTGGATAATAACAACCGATATGGTAACAAACATAATGACCTTGAAAGAGCAGGACGAGAGGAAACGACTCCAAGTCGAGAACAACAAGAAATTGAACCTGAACCCCTAATCACTAGACGTGGAAGGGGGATGTAAGGCGAAACCAATACAACGACATTTTGACGTCATGCGTGAAGCGGTTCCAAGATGCTCGAGGAGTTCAGGGGGCCACTTGTCAAGTTAACCGATTGGTGCTTGCTACGTCCCGTTAAAAAAAAAAAAAAAAAGTAGAGAGTCTTGTCTCTCTAGTCTTGTCTGTCCAGTCCTGTTTGTCTATTCTTGTCTGTCTAGTTTTGTCTGTCTAGTCTTGTCTGCCTAGTCTTGTCTGTCTAGTCAAAGATATTTATTTCATTACTTAAATTTACAAATGAAATAATATGTGTTTTACAATCTTAAATGATTTGTAGATTAAATGAAATATGTTAATATTGTTGAAAGTCATGAGAATTGTTTAATTTTTGTATAATGTTCTTGTAGGTCATATGGTTCTATATTTAGGAGGATGTTTTGTAGCTTACTTTTAATTTGGTTTTGGTTATTCAATTCCCTTATTTCCCGGGGCATGGTATTCATGGGATCCTTTGTTTTGTGGCGGTTGTGGGCCGTGAGCCCGTCCTTCCGCCGTCTTTTGTTTTGTTTCATTTTTTTTTTCTGTTTGTCTTTTGGTTCGGTTTTTAGCGAGAAACGTTAAAACAACGGCTCTTTTCCCCTGGTTTTTTTTCCCTGGTTTCTTCTGTTATGGCTCCTCTGGTCCTCGGTTGGGTTGATCCTGCTGTGGCCTCTTGTCCTCGGCTGGTCCTGCTGTGGTCCTTTGGCTTCCTTCTTTGTTTCTTCTGTGTTGTCTCATTTGCTGTGTTGTCAGTGTGGTCCTTTTGTTTCTCTGGGGTTGCTGTGGGTACCCTGTAGGTAGAAAACAGTGTTATTTATTGTCTGAATGTGGTTTGTTGCAGTTTTGGGAATTTCCACTTGACGTTCGTTTTGTAGTTTGCGGTTTGTTGTATTGTTATATTGTCATGTTGTCGCATGTTGTCAAATGTTTTTTTGTGTAAGTCTTGCTATGTGCTCTGTGATTGTCTCCATTTCGAGGTCTTTATGTATTTGTTCGTTGGTTATGTACCATCGCGAGTCTGTGATTTGTCTCAGTATTTTGTTTTGTATAATTTGTTGTCGGTATTTTGTGTGTTTGTCAGCTTGCTTCCAGCACGTCGCCGAGTATGTCATTATTGGTCGTATTACTGTCTTGTACAGTTTCAGCTTATTTTCCATGTTGAGTTTGCTTTTCCTGTTGATGAGGGGATTAAGATAGCCATTAATTTGTTTGGTTTTCTTCACAATGTAATCCATATGTCTTGCGAAGGTTAGGCTTTTATCCAGTATACTACCTAGATATTTTACCTGATTTTCCCATTTTATACTTGTATTATTAATGGCTTTTTTTGGGATGTGTTTGAATTTTCTTCTTGTGAACATGATGGCTTGAGTTTTCTCATCGTTAAGTTGTATTTTCCACGTGTTACACCAGCGATTTATCTCATCTAGGTGGTTTTGTAGTCTCTCGGTGATGGTGCTCGCCAGGATTCCTCTGGTAAATATAGCAGTGTCGTCTGCGTATAGTGCAATTTTTGTGTTTTCCATTTTTGGTATGTCAGCGGTGTAAATGTTGTAGAGCAGGGGCCCCAGTATGGATCCTTGGGGGACACCCGCTCCCACTGGACGTGTCGTCGACATCGTGTCATTTAATTTCACCTGGAACGTTCTGTTGCTGAGGTACGAAGCTAGTAGCTTTATCATCCCCATCGGGATTTTGAATTTATTCATTTTATATATTAAGCCTTCGTGCCACATCTTGTCGAAGGCCTTTGAGACGTCCAGGAGTACCGCTCCCATGGCGTATCCTCTGTTGAAAGCGTCAATTATCGCTTCGGTTATTCTAGTTGTCTGGTACGTTCTGTGCAATGTTCTTGTCTGAATCCGTACTGTTCGTCCGAGATTATTTGTTTCTCGTCAAATATGTCTGTCAGTCGATTGTGTATTATTTTCTCCGTTATTTTTCCAAGTCCTGTTAGTAGGCTTATTTGCCTGTAGCTTGATGTTTTGTTCCTGGGTTTGTTGGGTTTGGAAATCAGTATTGCTGTGGCGTGTTTCCATTGGGTCGGAAACGTTCTGAGTTTGAGCGATGCGTTTACGATTTGATTCATTCTGTCTATAGCTGGCGGCGTTAGGTTCTTGGTAGTCACATTGTTAATATTATCACAACCGGGTGCTTTCCTGTTTTTAAGGTTTTTTATTATCTCGGCTATTACCTCTGGCGTTGATTCTCTTATGTCGCAGTTTTCTTCGCTGTTCAGAATCCTCCTTACCGTTTCGTAGATTCCTTGAGAGTTGTGGATTACGTTTGGGATATTTGGTGTGAATTGTTCTTCGAGGGCGTTTGGGAAAGTCTCTGTCTTGTCAATGTCAGAGGTTGCTGTGCTGCCGTCGTTCTTTTTGATAGGTGGTATTGTGTTGCGGTTCTGTTGTTTTAGAGTCTTGGCTAAGTACCACGGTTCGTCTTTGGTGTCGTTTATTCGTTCTAGTATGTTTTCCCAGTCTGCGTTGTGTTGTTTTTGTAGTGCCAGTTTTAGTTGTTTTGTCAGTCTGTTCAGGACCGTTTTGTCTGTCGGTGCTAATGTACGTTGGTACGTCTTGTTTGCTTTCCGTTTTGCGCGTATTAGGTTCATTATTTCCTGTGGGTGTGTAGTTGTTTTGTTGAAGGTTAGTTTTCTTGTGGCGGTATGGAGCGCCTCCTTTATTTCGTTCTCGAATGTTTGTGCCGCCTGTTCTAGGCTTAATGGGTCTGTACTATCTGTGCAGGTAATATCTAGGTTCTCTTTGAACTTTTCCCAGTTTGTTAATGTTTTCTCGCACGTTCTTCTCGCACTTTTCGTTTGGACGTCCATGTGCACGGGGTTGTGATCGGAGCTCAAGTCTTCAATACAGACTATGTCGATGTTTGCTGTGACGTTTTTCATTACCGCTATGTCCAATATGTCCGGCGGGTGTCTGTTATTACCTGTGAAATGTGTTGGCTCGTTTGGGGCTAGAACCGTTAGTAGGCGGTTTTCTGTGTAACGTTTTAGTTCTCTTCCTTTTTGATTTGTTTTTCTGCAGTTCCATTGTGTGTGTTTTGCGTTAAAGTCTCCTGCGGCTATCGTTGCCGTGTTATTTCTAAATATTTTATCCAAGTCTGGAGTGCTCATTTCTTTATTTGGTGGCGAGTATAGTGAATACAAGGCCAGTGGGCCGTCTGCGGTCATTATTTCGATTCCTATCGTTGCTGTGTTATGCGTCGTGTCAACTTCGGGCAATTCGTGGTGTTTCAAATTCCTCTTGTTTGTTATGGCAACTCCGCCTGCGGCTTGTTGGCCCCTGTCTTTCCTGTAGGTTTGGTAGTTTGGTATGTTCAGGCGATTGCAGCGTCGCAGGTGCGTCTCGTTGATTAGCGCCACATCTATGTTGTATTCCGTCATGTGTGCTACCAGTTCTAGTTTCTTACTTTCGACTCCGTTTGCGTTCCAGAAAACAATCTTTAGTTCGTCTACTTTCCGTTTTCTAGTCATTTTTGATGATTTTGACGATGTTTGTGATGGTTTTTGAGTAATTTTCCAGTTCGTCGTCGTCTGTTTGTACAGAGGCGTATGCAGGCAGTTTATTGTACAGTTTAATGTTTATATATGGTGGCGCTTTTTCTGTCATAGTCAGCTGATGAATTGGAATACAGTAACTTAAATTTTTATTTCTAGTATCTCTTCCACGTTGATTATATTTCTCGAATAATTCTTTGTGTTTAATTGTGAACATTATCTACAATATATGTTCCTGTGATCGTGAGAATCTCTGCCTTCATAAATTCCCCTCTACATGACTATGTTTTTATGCCTTAATAATTCTGATTGCTTCTTTTTTTACTTTGCATATTTCGTTTATATGCGATCCTCCGCCCCAGAAGATGATTCCATATCGTAGGTGACTGTGGAAGATTGCAAAATAAACTATTTTTAATATTTTCCTATTCATGTATTTTTTAAGGATCCTTAAAGCGAAAAGAGATTTATTTAGTTTTTTTCTGATTATTAATATGTGTGGTCCAATCAAGATGCTGGTCAATATATAGATCTAATAGTCTTACGTCTGTTTGTATCTGCGTATTTTCACAGTAGTTGGATATTTCCGTCGGATAAACTCTTGTATCCCTCTTCGTTTTAAATATAATATGATTCGTTTTATCCCTGTTTATAATCAGTTTGTTAGCTGAAAACCAGACTATAGCGTGGCCATGGTCCAGTTTAAATTTGCCTATATTTCTTCTGGTGTTTTATTTATCACTAGGATACTGGTATCATCTGTGTAATTTATCAAAGTGTGGGGCATCTCCTTTAAAATAATTGGTAAGTCGTTAATGTACAGAGTGAAAAGCTATGGTCCAATAATGCTACCCTGTGGTATTCCGATATTAATTGTTTTGGTGGATGAATGTATCTTTAAACCATCCGGAATTTTGCGAAGAACTGGACGCGGACCCATGGGGGAAAGCTTACAAAATTGCCGCAAAAAAGATGATAAGGAGCCGTCCTAAGATGGATGAGGCCGAGGTAGAGTCCATCGTCAACCATCTCTTCCCCGAAATGGGGCCAATGAAGGCCCACAGAACATACGGGAGAACGTCGACCGGCGCGACATCCCTCCGGTCACACGGAGTGAGGTGCTAGACGCATGTCTGCGCTCTGGCACGAGGAAAGCATCCGGCCTGGACGGTATCCCAAACCTGGCTTTGAGAGCGGCCGTCAAAGCTGCTCCCGCGATTTTCACCAGGGCGTACGACAGATGCCTACGCGAAGGTGTATTCCCGGACGTATGGAAAAGGGAACGCCTTGTCCTGATCCTAAAACCCGGTAAGCCCCCCGCGGAACCATCCTCGTATCGCCCACTGTGTATGCTTGACACGGCGGGCAAAATCCTGGAGAAGATCGTCCAGGAGCGCCTTCGCGGCTGCGTGGATCAACAACTGGCGGACAACCAGTACGGTTTCAGACCTGCGAGGTCGTCTACGGATGCGGTGGAAAAGGTGAAGCGACTGGTCACCAGCCACATTTGCGGACCACTTAGGAGGAGGAGACTCTGTCTCATGGTTGCACTGGATGTTAGAAATGCTTTTTACTCCGCAAGATGGGACAAGATCTGCGAGGCCCTCCGCTGGGACTTTAACGTCCCCGGGTACTTGAGAAACATCATCCTGAACTACCTCAGTGACAGAGAACTATTCGCGGAGACGACGACTGGAGTCAGGGAGTTCAGCATCACTGCAGGCGTTTCTCAGGGGTCGGTTCTTGGCCCGGACTTATGGAACGTCCTGTACAACGGAATACTGAAGCTGCCCTTGCCAGGGGACTGTCGGCTGTTAGCATACGCAGACGACGTGGCGGTCCTCATACCTAGCACCGACTGTGACGCCATCGCTGCACTGTTCGGGGAAGCCATGGACATTATCTGGGAATGGAGTCAGTCGGCCTATCCCTGGCCGTACAGAAGACTGAGGCAGTGCTTTTCACTGGCAGAAAGGTTAGGACCTGAATGGTACTAACCTACCGAGGATGCACTATCAGGAGCAAACCTGCCATAAAGTACCTGGGAGTGATGCTGGATCAGAGGCTCAACTTCAAGGAGCACCTCAGATACGCAGGAAACAAAGCCGCTACAACTGCCGCAGCTATCTCGAGGATACTGCCCAACATTGGAGGTCCGCGCGGTGCCAGGAGAAGGGTGCTCGCCTGCGTTAGCACCTCGATCTTGCTGTATGCGGCGCCGACCTGGGCAGAAATGACGGAAGTTCCCGCATACCTAAGACTGATAGCCCCCGCACACAGGACGAGTGCACTGAGAATCGCATGCGCCTACCGGACTGTGTCCGCAGATGCAGCACAGGTCATCGCTGGCCTGCCGCCAATAGACCTGCTTGCTAAAGAGCGCATGCGAGCAGGGTAAATGTGGAGTTTATGGATCTTATGTGTCAGTTTTAGAATAGTTATTTACATTAGAGTGTGGAAAGTTTGATTTTATAACGCGATAGCTCGCCCTTCGGGCTCGTTCCCCATCAGCTGGAGCGCTGTAAAATCATTTCCGCACGAAATTTGCATAAATTTTTTTGGCCGACAATTATTATTTAAGAAACAAATAGACCCCCCGCCTCCACTTACGGTCCCCTAGTCCCGCTTCGACGTCCGGTTCCCATCCCATTTCTGGTTCCGACCTCCCACTTCCGGTTCCCACCTCACTTCCTGTACCTATCCCCACTGCCGGTTCCCACCCCACTTCCTGTACCCATCCCACTTCCGGGTTGCACACCACTTCCGGTTCCTACCCCACTTCCAGTTCCCACCACACTTTAAAAAAAAATTCCACTTCCGGTTTCGAAACAGGACGTGGGGTGGGAACCGGAAGTGGGAGCGTGATGGGGGCCGGAAGTGGAGGTGGAGGGTTCAGAACGAATCATCTTTCCCAACTATTTAGATTATTTACAATATTGGAAATTATTTTTTGGCCTCCTGAATTGTAAAGCTAGCTTTGACATCGCGTGTACGTCCAGCGAAACTAGATTTTTACACACAATGTTTGAAAGTACAGCCACGATGCGGTAAAGTGACCAGTAAATTTTAACCTTTCAGGGACATTTACAAAATAAATTAAGTATAAAACAATAAAATCTAATTTAGAAAACGCTACTTTACACGACATTTGTCACGATAATGTGGAAAATAAGAGTGATTTTTTAAATTTTACTGTGCGTCTGACATGTGGAAAAATGACATATTACGAATCTAATAAATTTGAATTAGTAAAAATGTCAAAGTTTGTGAGTACCAACATTAAAAAAATTAAATAATATCCAATATTGTAAATATTCTAAATTTATTTATTTTCTTTAATAATAATTGCCGGACAAAAAATTTCGTGTGGAAATAATTTTACAATGCTCCAGCAAATGGGCTGTTGCATTGTAAAATCAAGGTTTCCGCACTCTAATGTAAATAACTAGTATTTGGCACAATGCGGGAAAGTACGGCTACAATGCGGGAAAGTGAGTTTACCGCATTGTAGCCGGACTTTGCAACATAGTGGGTAAAGTGCTAGTTTCGCTTGATGTATACACGATGTCAAAGCTGGCTTTACAATTCAGGAGGCCAAAAAGTAAATTGGCGCATTTGTGTTATTGTATTTTCTTCAAACCCCACTCGTAATGTGGTACTCCCAAACGTAAATGTTGACTTTTATAATTTATATAAAAAATTATAATATATATATATATATATATATATATATATATATATATATATATATATATATATATATATATATGTATATATATATAAATATATATATATATATATATATATATATATATATATATATATAAATATATATGTATAATAACCCTAAAGGGCTGCTATGGATACTTTTATTTCACAAGCGACATAAAATTTTTATTTAAGTGGTGAATAAAATACTGTTTTATTGATCCGCATCTTAGGAATTAAACGTTAAGGTAAAATTGAATAAAAATTATTACACATATTAGGAAAAATGTTATTCTTTATAAGTTCACTTTAAGACAGTTTCTGCTTGTTTTTATATACGTAAAAACAATCTGCAAAAATCATTTTATCGTGAGCAGTTAGTAAAAACTTTTGGTTATATTATAATAATTAATTATCAAAGAAGATCAAAAGGAATTGTTTGCAGATTCACAGCTAATTCAAGGATTCAAACACATTATAAAAAGTAATGTTGTGATTGATACTACACTATTTTTTATGTAATCTAAATATTGTTATTTTTCTTATATCCACTTTGGCACACACATAAAATGAAAATTTTGTAACATCGTTTCGTACCTCTTTCAAACCATTCGCGTACCCCTTTAGGAAACACTGGTCTAGACCAGGGGTCTCCAAACTACGGCCCGAGGGCCACATCCGGCCAGCGGACAGATTTTGTCCGGCCCGCGGAGAGCTAGCATACTTGAAAACTCCTTTTAGACAACATATTTTTTATAGCAAATTAAATTTAGTTTACTGAAGTATTCTAATTTTATGTTGAATAATTATTAATATGACATCTACATTGATATGGTCATGGGCTAACTACTCATAACATTGTTGTAGGCTTATTGTTATTGTTTTTGTGATAAGTTGGATAAAGAAACACAGAATTGTAATGAGTAAAGACATGTATAATATGCAGAAAATTTAACTTCAGTATATAATAACTAACAAATTATTGAAATGAATCCAACTAACATTTTATACATTTTAAATAAAAACATAACTTATAACAAGCATAATGACATATGAAATACTAATGAGATTTATGTAATTGAGATTTTCCACTGACAATAGTTTGTAGTTGTGGACTAATTTTACTTGTACCAATTATTAAAAGAGATTTAAGATGCTCATCAGTTGATTTAGATCTGTAAACATATTTTGTGTACTTCATTTTGGAGAAGGTCTTCTCACACAAATAAATAGTACCAAAAACAGAAAACAGCCCACGAGCAAATTTATGCAAATTATCAAATTGTGTCAGTGGAATACTCTTATAAAATTCCAACAAAGATGAGTTTTGATATTTTTTCTTAATTATATCACTGCACTGTAGATCAATCATTTCCATTTGAAGTTCCGGGGCTAGGGTTTCAATGTCAGTATCAAAAGGATTCTGAAAAATCTTAATTTGATTCGCAATGGCATCAAAGTCCGAGAAACGAGTATCAAAATTTATTTTCAAAGCACTCAAAGTTTCGATTGCAAAATCGATAGGAAACTCAGTCTCAGTGGTGTGGCTGAATATTTCACATGTTTTAAAATGTGAAAAACATTTACTTCGTAGTTGTGATTGAAACAGTATCAATTTCTTCCGGAATGATTTGATATTAGTGTATAAATCAGGAAGATGCTGGTTTTCTCCTTGCAATCTCAAATTCAGTTTGTTCACATGTTTTGTCAAATCAACATAGAATGCTAACTTCCACAGCCATGCGTTGTTTTGTAATTCAGTAAGAGGGCGATGTTTTTCATTCAAAAAAATTTCGATCACTGCTCGAAGTTCAAAAAAGCGCTGAAGGACTTTCCCACAACTAAGCCAACGTACGGCAGTATGATAAGGTAAGTCATTTTCTCCAATCTCTTCAATAAATTGTCGGAATTGTCGGTGATTCAGCCCTAAATATCTGATAAAATTAACAGTTGATATGACTGGTTTCAGAACTTCAGACATATCCAAACATTTTCCGCACAAAGACTGTTGATGAATGATACAATGTAAGACTAATGGTTTTGAACCACAGTCATTTTCTACAGCCTTTGACATAAGAGCGACCACTCCTTTATCTTTCCCACTCATGTTTTTGCCTCCATCATTTGTAATACATTTCAAGTTTTTCCATCGAAGGTTCTTTTGATTAATGGCCATTTCAACTTCTTTAAAAATATCTGTACCAGTAGTTGTGCCTTGAATACTATACATATCAAGAAGTTCTTCATGCACTTCATAGCTTTTATCTACTCCTCAAATATAAATCAACACCTGAGCAGTATCTGACACATCCGTTGACTCATCCAAGGCCAAAGAAAACCACTCAACATGTCCATTTTTGTCGAACAGTTGAGAGGATATATTTTCAGCGATGTTTTCTACCTTTCGAGCCACAGTGTTTGCTGACATACTGACAGTTTTTAATAAATTTACCTTTTCAGGGCACATTTCTTCGGCTACTGCAATTATGCATTCTTTGATCATTTCTCCATCGGCGAATGGTTTTCCACGTTTTGCAATTTCAAGAGCCACGCGAAAGCTGGCACGAGTTGCAGCCTCTTGTTCAGTTTTGAGTTTTGTAAATGAAGATTGCTGCGATTTCAATCCGCGCTTCATAGCTTCGAATTTTTCTGTCCGCAAACTTCCTGTATATTTTGAGTAATTTCGAAAATGTTTTGTTTCATAATGACGTTTAATGTTATATTCCTTGAGAACGGCTATGCTTTCGTTGCAAATCAAACATAGCGCCTTGTTACTGGACTCAATTACGAAATACTAAATGTTCCACTGATCTTTGAATTTTCTGCATTCACTATCAATTTTTCGCTTCTTTTCCATACTACTAAATCACACACAAAAGCAACAATTCAAGTCAAAATACTGTTACAAAGATGTCTTAAACTTAAACACGCACAAAACGTTTTAAGGAGGTACGCACTATTTTATTTCACAACAGTGTCATAGGAACTGACTTGTGGTTGCGCCACTAGCCTTCTTATATATTCCAATTACTGCCATCTAGAAGTGAGTGGAAGACACCAGAACTTTCTCGAACCAACGAGATTATTCTGTACATGCTATTAGCGCCATCTGTTAGCGATATAAGGTACTATCTATTTCCGCTTGTGTCCACCAGATGTCGTGTCACGTTACTCCTCATGGCTCGTACTCTACGACTAATCTAGAAATTACAGATAATAACATGAAAAATTTAAAATATGCAGTGTTACCGTTTTGCGGACTTTAGTCCGATTTGCAGCCTTTTTTAAACGTTGCGTACTTTTTCGGACTTTTTTTCATCAGTGGACTATTTCACTTTTTATCACCGGCAACAATGATAATTTGGTTTTGGCCCTCGGAACTTACTGGAGTAATCAGTATGGCCCTAAGGCTGGAAAGTTTGGAGACCCCTGGTCTAGACCTATCTGCGTCTAGTCGTGTCCGTCTATCTAGGCCTGTTTGTCTAGTTTTCTATGTCTAGTCTTGTCTGTCTAATTTTATCTGTAATCTTGTTTGTCTAGTGTTGTCTGTTTAGTCTAGTAAACCTAGTTTTGTTTATGGTTTGTATCTATTAGTCCTTAATAAAATTATTGCTATAATTATAATATGTTTATTATCTATTTCTACTTGTCGAGCTTTGGCTTATTTGGTCAAATCGAATTTGAATTGTAAATTAAATGAGATAGATAAGATAACGACGATTGTACAGGTGATGGAAATTATTACAAACCTTTGTTGGATGAATCATACATGAGGTGTAGGAAATGTTGCCTAACTTTAGTCGACACGATCTAACCAATAAAAGTCCCTCAACAGAAAGACGAAAAAACTTTGTTTAAAAATAACCCGAGATCTATAAATATCGAAACATTTGATTCGTAACCTCATTCTAGAACGCTGTGGAACATGCTTTCCTTATAAATCCGGTAGCAGCAGGAAAGTTTCACTCACAACTCGAAGGATAGAACAAAATCACAATGGGAGTTACCAAGATTGAAGAAGCCAACAAGTTCAAAGAGGAGGGCAATGGCTGGTTCAAGAATGGGGACTGGGATGCTGCTGTTAAGTCTTACACGAAAGCTTTGAACACTTTGAACGACGACAGTCGAGATATGTCTGTGTTTTATAAGAACCGAGCAGCGGCTTATTTGAAGCTGGAGAAGTATGAAGAAGTTGTTGGGGACTGTGATAAGTGTTTGGAGATTTTGCCCACGGATCCCAAGGCTTTGTTCCGGAGGTGTCAAGCTTTGGAACAGTTGGAACGGTAAGAAAACAATAACTTATCATCTTAATATATTAACTTATCAAATATATTGTACTAACTTATTTATTTATTTACGGGTAGCATCCAATTCAAAAATATGTTTTTATAAAGGTATATGATACATGAATACTTATAACTAAGGTTAAACCTAAAAACTATACGAATGAACATAATGTGTTTTTTTTTGTTACAAATTAAGAAGCGACGGCAATCTTCGTTTCAAGCTACTTTCGGAGATATTAAAAAAATCCACTTGAATTTCGTTAGCGTTCGATATAATTCTGGCTAATGGTGAATGTTTTCCATAATTGCATCTGTGGAAATCAATTGCAAAAGTCTGAGTGTTACTCTAGATGGAACATGTAGGCCAATTAAGGACAGGAGATGTGGACAATCAGCATTATAGTTCAAAATCTTATGCAGAAATCTAATGTCTGCATAAACTCTATGAGTGCTGAGTTTCTCTATTTTTGTTGTATTGCGAACTTCTCTCAGTGAGTTTTGAATTAAAGGTATATTCAATTTATAGGCTAAATATCTCAAAAATTTGTTCTGAGATTTTTCTATATTATTTATATGGATTTCATATGTTGGTGACCATACACATGAACAATACTCCAATATTGATCTAACCAAAGAATAATAAAGAGTTTTTATGGAATCGACATTAGTGAATTCTCTTGTGGTCCTGCACACATAGCCCAGCATTTTTGTCGCCTTATTGACAACCTGCTCAAAGTGGAGATGAAAATTAATCTTGGTGTCAAAAAGAACACCGAGATCCCGAACAAAGTTTGCTCTTGTGAGAGGTTCACCTTCAATATTATACCCAAATTCAATATGTTCAAGTGATCGATAAAAAGACATAACATTGCATTTGTTTACATTCAACTCCATGTAATTTTCAGTGCACCATTTGACAATTGAAGTAAGGTCCTTTTGAACATTTTCACAATCTTGTTCGTTGTTGACATGGCTAAGGATTTTAAGATCATCTGCGAACAGCAAAAATTTTGAATGTTTAATTATTCCTTCAATATCATTGATGAATATATTGAACAAGAAAGGGCCCAGATGGCTTCCCTGTGGTACTTCTGAAGTGACGTGAATCTCCTCCGATGTGAAACTCTTGACTTTTACATATTGATTTCTGTCTCGAAGATAGCTTGTGAACCAGTTCTGTAAATTTCCATGAAACCCTATCGCTTCTAATTTCTGAAGCAAGACAGTATGATTAACTGTGTCGAATGTTTTGGAAAAATCTGTGTAAATTACATCTACTTGATGCTTCTGTTCCAAGGCACTCAACACAAATTGTGTTATTGTTAACAAATTTGTAGTTGTTGATTTACCCATGCAAAAACCGTGCTGCTCTTGTATAATAACTTGGTTTAGTGGGGTTTTTATTTGATCACAGATCAGACTCTCTAATAATTTTGGGATTGCACTCAGAATTGTGATCGGTCTATAATTTTGTATGTTTGCTTTATCTCCCGACTTGAAGATTGGGGTGATAAAACTAGATTTCCACAAAAGTGGAAATTCCCCTAAGTTCGATGATGAAGTAAATAGATCGAACAAAGGTTTTGCCAAGGTAAATCTACATTTCTTCAATAACAATGGAGCTATTCCATCTGGTCCTGGACCTTTATTGGAGTCTGATTGGTATAATTTATTCAATATGGTTTCCAAGCTGAAATTACAGGAACTCATATCTATAGTTTTATCACATTTGAATCCTAACAAATTTGCATTAGCAGTGTCCTGTTTGTAGACTGATTGAAACTGGCGTGCAAAGCCGTTAGCTATTTCATTTCCTGTTGTACATGATTGTTCTCCTAAGTACATAGTATCTGGTAAGCCATGATTTTTCTTTTTATAGTTTACAAAATTCCAGAAATGTTTTATATTCCTACCTACGTTATTTTCCGTACATTTTATATAGTTATCATAACATTCTTTACTCATTATTTTACACTGTTTTCGAAGTTCAGAAAAAATTAAATAATCATCCCAGCTGTTACTAATTTTATAACTTTTATGAGCTTTTTTCTTTTCAAATATCAAATATTTCATATCGTTGTTAAACCAACAAGGAAATTTAGGCTTGCTAAGGCGAATATAGGGAATGAAATTATTTATTCCTGTATATAAAATATTATAGAAAATTTCTGTAGCATTATTGATGTCTGTTATACTGCCTAGCTGATTGTCCCAGTCTACAGTGGACAAGTAGAAGTTTAGTCCAATGTAATCTCCTCTTTTGAAGTTGAAATAAGAGTTGTCAAATTTCAGATCGTTGAAATCTTTCTTCAAGGTAATTGATGAGACTGTGGCTGGATGATATGGATCACAAGGCAGCAAACAGTCATCAGCAATTTCTACAGTGATAATGTCTTTATCTTTCGTGAATATCAAGTCTAGCATAACACCAAAACAATTTTTAATGGAATTTGATTGAAAGAGATTATGAAATGCTAGAGATTCAACAAGCATTTGAGCTGCATTATTATTATTATATATAGCAGATACGCCCAATTCGTCATTATACCATTCAACATTTGGTAAGTTATAGTCACCATACAGAAGCAGTTTTGTTTCGGGAAATCTCTCTATCACACTATCTACAGTTGCACAATGATCTTCATATAACTCCTGACGAGAGCTGGGTGGAAGATAGATCCCACCAATAATTAGATCTTCACCATAAGTAGATACCTTGACAAATATTTGTTCCACGTTATTCACGTTGATAGTTATGACATTACTGGAATAATGCTTCTTCACTGCTACAAGAACGCCTCCGCCTCTGGATTTTTGATTTGTTAGTATTGACCGATCTTTCCTGTATAAATCATATTGCGACAAACCAAGTTCCTCATCATGAATATTTTTGTAGAGCCACGTTTCAGTGAAAACAATAACATCATAGTCACTGATAGCTGCATTAAGTTCTAATGTCGTAATTTTAGTTCTGATACCTCTAACATTTTGATAGTATACGCGCAATATGTTCTGTTCAATCTGGGAGCTGCCCGTAGAATTTAGTTTTTTCTTTGAGAAGTGTTAGAGACAATTTTCGGCATTCCCTGTATGTATCGAATGGTTAGATTGTTTTCTCCTTTCTCAGTCCGTTCGTTAAGTTGTTGGCGAAGATTTCTGAGATGGTTCCTCTGATTAAGAGTTAAATCAGAGCTGACTCTAATTTCTGGAAGGTTTATTTTGTTTTTATTTCTCAGGACGAATAAAGCATCATCACTACTGTCAAGAACAACTTTTACAGGTCGGGAGGTATTATTGTTTTTGCCAATACGTAAGACTTTTTTGATGTGTAGTTGTGGATCTAAGACTTATCAAACATAGTTCGTCTAATCAGTTCATATTATTCAAATTAAAAACAAAAGGAAAGAAACGTATCAAGTTACAATTTAAGGACATTTGACAAAATAACAAATGTAATTATGAGGCATTGCGTATACGAAGGGCGAACTCAACATATGACTCAATGGTAAGTTCGTCCTTCGTATTCGCAATGCCTCATATATATTTAAATCATTTAACAAATTTACGGACTTATAATATTTGTAATTTATTTATTTACACGAATTGGTCAACTAAGGACCGCATTACAAATTTTATTTCGTATTTTGTTTTTTCTTCTTTCTCTTCACTAAGGCTGTTCTTCTTCCTGCTGCCATTTTCGTCAGATGTTCAGCTGTTAGTTTCCTGTTGGTCGTAGTTTATCGAGCCTCTTGAAAAACCCCAAATTCATTTATTGCCTTTCTGTACTCATCCCTGTTCATTGCGTCAATTTCTGTAAATTTAAGTTCTGTGAGGTCTTTCTTTATTCCTTCCAACCAAGAGTCAACCTTCTCCTTCTCATTTCTGTTGTGACCGTTTCTGTTGTGACCGTTTTAATAAATTGTTACTTCTTATCTTCTTCTTCTTATTTCGAATAAGCCTACTTTGGACCACATTTGTTCAACTGTTGGGCTTTGATCTTTGCCCAGTATTGTCACATCTTCTGCTGGTGGGGTTTTTCCTGAAATCCATGGACTTCCATCAGGGTGCATCTCACAGACTGTCTGCTTTGGAGATCTGTTATTCCAAGTTCTTTAATATCCTTCTTGGTTTCTGTCAACCAAGTGGTACAAACCTTCTTGTTTTGCCAGAAGGTGAACAGATGGTTGGTCAGTTTAAAGGCAATCTTGCAACGTGGCCATAGAAGGCTATCCTTCTTTACCTTGCACAGTCAGAGAGCGTCTCAATATGTTCATAGAGCTCAGAGTTATGTCGTCTTCGGAATTCCCCAACTTCCTTTACCAGGCCTATGATCTTCCTGAGGATTCTCCTCTCTCTCATTTCTCATTTCTCTATGAGATCTCTTCGGTTCAAGGAAAGTCACTCCATGGCATACAGGGCTTCTGGTCATAAGACTGATCAGGTTGCGTGACAGGCATTTCTTGTTGTAGTTGTTCTTAGTCAGTCGATAGGCTAGTTCTAATTCGTTGACTCTCATCGTTAATGGTGCTCTTTCTGATAAGTTGGGTTCAATCCATTCGCCGAGATACTTAAATTTCTCAGTCCTCTTGATGTTTCCCTGCTCTAGTAACATCTCTCTGTTTGCTTCTTTGATGTTGGTGAATAATTCTGTTTTCTCTAGCAGCACTCACTTTGGCAGCCTGTTTTCTGAGGCAGGTATTGTTGTAGCAGTTTACCTGTATTGTTGCCATCTCAAGAGAATTAGCAAACAGTACCATGTCATCTGCAAAGCCCAGGAAATCTACAACCAGTCCATCGTACTTACGTCCCAGGTAGATACCACTCTGAGATATCGTAGATACCATTCTCTCATAACCTTTTCAAGGACACAGTTGAACAGAAGTGGGGAAAGTCCATCTCCTTGTCTCACTCCAGTTTTTGTTTCGAAGCTTTCTGAGATCTCACCTCTAAATTTAACCTTGGAATGGGTGTTCGTCAAGGTTTCTAACAGGGACTAAATCCGTGTAAATATAGATTCAAAATTTTGAATTTCGAAATCTCCCACATTTAGAAATAGCATGCGTTGTTACTTCACTGTACAATATCATGTAAATCTAGCTGTAAATTTTGTGCGAGTCATAACCGCTTTGTAATTTACATAGTAAATTTTTCGTAATTATTTGCTAATTACTCTTATCAGACTCTCTGAAGCTCGATTGGTGGATAAACATAATGTCCGAAAAAATTGCTTCTTTCTGTTGATCCACATTTACTGTAATCTGAACGGTACTTTTTGTGGAATAAAATAAAATGTGATTTCCCATAAGGAGCAATGGTAAAAACAGAAAATGTTTTTATTAATATCTTTTTTCTGGTTCTCTGCAGCACTTTATTTATTGAAATGGTATCTTATTATAATGCACGAATATGCAAAGTTTCATGAAATTCTGAACAGTAATTTTAATACCCCTAATAAGTTAATAATTTAATAATAATAATAATATCCTTTATTGCCATAAAATCTACAAGCGGACATAGCAACGTCAAATAGGTTTAGGTTACAGAGAAGGGTTGTTTATCAGACATGATATACAAATTAAAGTATAAATAAAATGTACAAGAAGGAATTAATCACAATTAAAAATTACATATATTTAGATATAAAATAAGCACCTAACACATATTTTCACAAACATAATACAGACACGTATATACATATAGATATATTGAGATTCATCTCTTAGCTGCTATTGAAATTGTAATAGACTTTTTTTTTCAAGTAGTCTGTGACTGAAGTTTTGAACTTTTTTATGTGTACAATATTTCTAATTTCAATAGGAAGAGAGTGATAGGCTTTGATTGCTCTATACTGTGTTCCTTTTTCAAAAAATGATGAGTTGTGATGTGGTATCCTGAGTTCATTTCTATATCTTGTATTGATTGTCATTTGGTTTGAATATGAATCACAGTTTCTTGTAAAAATATTACAGTGTTTTTTGGCAAATGTGACTAGTTGTAGAAAGTATAAAGATGGTACTGTTAAGATTTCTAAATTGACAAAGTGGGATTTACATGATGTTCCATATGGTAATTTCAACATAGATCGAATAATTCTTTTTTGTGTTTTGAATATTTTTTCTGAGTGGGAGGAACTTCCCAGAAGTTGATGCCATACTCTATGATGCATTGTACATGGGCATAGTAATATATTTTGAGGCTATTTATTGATACCTGATCCTGTAAAGCTCGAATAACTCCACATAAAGAGTCTAGAATTTAGAATATTTATGTGTGTTTCCCAACTGAGACTGCTTTCCATTGTCACCCCTAAGAATTTGATTTCATTTATTAGTGGAATGGATTTGGAGTTTAGCCTAACATAGATAGACTCTTGACTAAGTTGATATCTAGAGAATGATATAAGTCCTGTTTTCCCTGTATTGAGCTTAAGTCCATTTTTTGTACACCATGTTGACATGTTCTCTGCTATATCTGATAATCCCCCTGAAAGCTCTGCAAGCCCAGGAGTGGACATTATTACCGATGTATCATCTGCAAACTGATAGACCATCCCTGGTCCCAAAGCCTCCGGGAGATCACCAACATATAGCAGGAAAAGAATTGGGCCTAGGATAGAGCCTTGTGGCACCCCTAAAAAAATGATTTATTTTTTTGTGAAACACTTACTATTTGGGATCGTCTCGATAGATATGACTTTAAGAGATAATTACACTTTCCTCTGATTCCATATTCTTCTAGTTTACTCAATAAAATACTGTGGTTTACCTTATCGAAAGCCTTTGAAAGGTCAAAATACAAGCCACCTGTAACCTTATTTCCATCGATTTTGTCAAAGATTTCAGTTATTGCATTATATATTGCTAGTTCTGTTGACATGCCTTGTCTGAAGCCATATTGTTGTGGAGCAAGTACTTCAAATCGATTTAAAAATATCACAAGCTGCTTGTATGGCCCTCTCAAAAATCTTCGAAGGTGAAGGCAGAATAGAAACAGGCCTGTAATTATTGATGTCTGTTTTGGCACCTTTTTTGTATATGGGAATTACTCGAGCTATCTTCAGATTATCTGGGAATATTCCTGAAGCCATACTTTCATTTATCATGTCCACCAAAGGTTTGCTAATATATTTTCCTACTTTTTTCAGTATGAATGGAGGGATAGAGTCCACCCCGCTTGCAAATTTGGGCTGCAACTCATTTAAAATATTGTTGATTTCAGATTCTATGCCTGGATCTAGAAAAATGGTTTTATTATTGTGAGCTACCTTCGTACCCAGCAAATCATTGTTGCAAGTTTTTTGTGTGAAATGATTGTTGAATTGTTTAGCAATTTCTTTGGGATCTGTTATAGCTCCAATATCTGTTTTTATTTCAATAGAGTTTTTGTTCACCAATTTTCCATTATTGAGATTTTTAAAGATAATCCAGACTGTTTTTGATTTATTTTGTGAGTGAGATATTTGACAATCGTTGACGGATTTTTTATAGTCTGACGGATACCTTCTGTAAGCACCCTTTTCTCGCTTATATTTAATATATACATTTTCGCATTTTGTTTTAATGTAGAGTTCATAGAGATCTCGGATATAGAGAGAATAACGTTTTATTTCAGAATTTATCCAGTGGCATTTGTTATTTTTCGGTTTGGATAGGGTTAATGGAAAACATATGTCGAAGTGGTAGTATAATATGTTGTAGAAATTATTATATTTACTATTTATATCACTTGCTTTATAAACATCATCCCAAGTTTCAGTTTCTAGTGCTGACAAGAATCTCAATATATTTCTTTCTATGAAGAATCTTTTTCTACAGCTGCTTTGTTTGTTTGCTACTCCTATAGTATACTCGATCTCAAAGTTCTGACTAAAATGATCTGATATAACTGTTTTTAGTATGGTACAAGTTGATATTTCTTCGGGTACGTTTGTGAATACATTGTCAATCAGAGTTGAAGAGTGCTGAGAAATTCTAGTCGGTGAGTTTACTCTCGGAGTTATCCCAAACTGACTGAATAATTGTAATAACATTAATGACTCATTTCCAGGTTTTGCAAAATTAACATTGAAATCTCCACAAACTATGGTGAGTTCTGACCGACTAGTAATGAACTCTAAAATTTGAGATATATTGTTTAAAAAACAATTAAAATCTCCTGATGGAGATCTATATACACAAACTAAGTGACATATACATTTATTTAGTGCAAATTTAGAGCTGGAGTATTCAAATGATCTTTCAACTTGCGCAACTGGTGTTTCTGCAGTACTAATTGTAATTTCTTTTGAGGCATATATTGCAGTACCTCCTCCTCGATATTCACTTTGATAGGAGTAGCACACTAATTTATGATTACCAAGACTTATTCTTTCTATCTCATCACCCCTACACCAATGTTCAGTGACACAGAATACTTTTGGAGATATTTCGTCTAAAAGAACTTGTACTGTTAGTATTTTGTTTTTGAGGCTTTGCAAATTAAGATGTAAAACTTAAGTGGTTTTCAAACTGTTTTCATTTTTGGGTACGTTATTTGTGTCCACTGCTTGTTGTGTTAGAAAAAAGATTTCAAAAATTCACCGTGGATTCTGAAGTCGAATCTTTTTATCCCTACTTTGTTTGGCCAGAAATTGGGATCATACATTTCATTTTTGCGATTTAGTGAAGCTGTAACTACAAACCTCTTTAATCTTCATGGATCTGAAGGTAATTCTTGTACACCAATTTCCTCGTTTTTAAAAGTGTCTTTTTTTACAATATAGTCCTTTATCATTTTCTCAGACACATGTGTCTTTACCCCATAAATATATAACCGGACCTTTTGATCTGCTCCCACAAATCCATTGGCATCTTCCTCGCTAACTTTACCTGTTCCTAGTAGACGCTTTGCAGATCTTTTCTGTTTTTGGTATTGAAAACCTTCATTTTCTCCTGCTTGTCTGTTGTTTTCCAGATTAAAATCGTTTGATCGTTCATTTTTTTCGAACCAATCACTTTCCCTTTGATTGTTTTCATTTTTTCCTTCACTGGTACAGCTTTTTTTATTTTTGGGGTTTGTTGTTTCACAATTTTTCCATCCTGCCATCTGTGAGTGCTCTTCAACTTCTGAATGGAGTGATGTGAGGGGTGCCCCTGGTTGTGAGTAGATGAACTCGTTGAGGCTAGATTTCCAATGTGGAGTACTTTCGATCTTTGGTTTGCATCTTGAGAACTTGAACCTACTTTTTTTGCCCAGCTAACAAATGATGTTTTTTCAGGGGCCTTTTTTGCTTCAGCCCATATTTTCTCTTGAAGGTATTTCGTTTTTTCTAATAGTAAGTTGTTGTTTACCATAAGGATGTTATTTTTCTCCTGAACTTCATGCAATAGTTGTTTGAGGTAATTATTTTCCAAAACTACTTGTTGCTCAAAACTCTTTCACTTGTTCCGAGTTGTCCCTGCTAACATGGGTGATTTTTTTTCACAACACTCTATCTGGAGTTCACTGATTATTTTCAAATTTGATAATCTTTTTGCGCAACTTTTATGAAATACACTGTTATAGTTTACACATACATAAACTGCAATATCTTTGGCACAACATTTCATTTTATTTTCGTTATCAGGAGGAGGGTCCGACAGGACATCGTCATTCCCCGCCATCTTGGTCTACACACAATTTCGAAGAACGTTTTTACGTGCGTTTTAAAATATAACGTTGCAAAACAAATTATTGTATACAAATTATAAGCTCTTCGCGTGTATATTGTTCAGGAGTGTCCGATCTTTCATCATGGAAAAGGTTTGAATTTGTGAAAAGGTGAGGTGAGAATTTGCTCACGAGCGCCAGCGAGTTAGCAATCACACTGAACCAAAAAAACGCCACTTTCATCTCTTGCTGTAAAATATACTATTTCCGATGAGTTCACTTTGATTTTGGGGGAGGCTTGAGCCCCTTAGCCCCTCCCCCCCTTGATCCGCCACTGAGTGTAGGTATATCAAAAACCTTTTCCATGATGAAAGATCGGACACTCCTGAACAATATACACGCGAAGAGCTTATAATTTGTATACAATAATTTGTTTTGCAACGTTATATTTTAAAACGCACGTAAAAACGTTCTTCGAAATTGTGTGTAGACCAAGATGGCGGGGAATGACGATGTCCTGTCGGACACTGCACCGCAGCCGGACCCAAGCCCGGATAAAAGAGGAGGGTTGAGCGGAGGGTTACCCACCCTCGGAAAAAAGAAACTAGTTATGAAAACTGCAACTTTGCCTCGGAACCGGACAGACAAACACAAAAAACGACAAATGCAATGTAAAAGGACCATGAATATTGCAACTTGGAATGTCCAGAGTTGGTACAGACCTGGAGCTGCTATAAATGCTGTGGAACAACTGGAAAACATAGGAATGGATATAACAGCCGTCCAAGAAATAAGATGGCCAGACGATGGAAATATAAAAATAAGTAAATCCACCATCTTCTTCAGTGGTAACAAAAACGGAAGACATGAATTTGGAACGGGCTTTGTGATTAGAGATAATCTAGTACAGAATATACTAAATTTTAAACCTATAAATGAAAGGATATGCTACATACGAATGAAGGGAGAGCGATACAACATTTCGATTATCTCAGCGCATGCACCAACGGAAGAGAAGGATGAAGATATCAAGGATGATTTCTACGATGCCCTAGAAAGAGAGATAGATACGATACCCAAACAGGATATGCGCATACTCTGCGGGGACTTTAATGCTAAAATAGGCAAAGAGCCCAGCCTATACCCCACAATAGGTAAACACAGCCTACACAATATATCCAACGACAATGGCTTAAGACTCACAGAAACTGCAGCAGCTAATAATATGCTAATAAAGTCAACCATGTTTCTGCATAAAGACATCCATAAGCAAACCTGGGTCTCAAACGACCATATTACACGCAACCAAATTGACCACATCATTGTAGATGCCCGTCATGGCAACAATATTATAGACGTAAGAAGCCTGAGAGGAATAGACGGAGACACAGATCATTACTTAGTCAGAGCAAAAGTCAAGTCCAGAATATCTAGCCACAAATACAATAAAACAACAATAAACCCACAATGGAACATGGACGAAATACACAATGCAGAGAAACAACAAAACTATAGAGAACAACTTGAACAAACCTTGAACTCTGAAAGAGAAGACAATGATATAGAACAGCTATGGGAAGCGACTGCCGAAATAATAACCAAGACAGCTGACAAGATCTTTGGAAGGAGTAAGCAGAAGAGGGCAAAAACATGGTATGACGAGGAATGTCGGAAACAACTGGAAAAAAGACAAACAGTAAGAAAGACTTGGATACAACTGCAAACAGACCAAAGTAAGAAGGAATATGACGACTGTCGAAAAGAAACAAGAAAAATAATACGCACAAAGAAAAGAAACTACGAACAACAAAAATATGAAACTATGGAGAGAGACCGGCCCAAACCAGGCTCCAGAGAATTCTACAAAGCAATTTCCTCTGAGAAAAGAGGGCATAGAGCCAATTCCATCCACACACTGAGAGACAACCAAGGCCGTATGATAATCGACGGTAAAGAAATAACTGAAGAATGGAAAAAGTATTTTAGAGACCTTCTAAACATCATACAGGAAGAACAGCACAAAGAAGAGATCTATATCACAGCGGACATGCCCGTCAAAAATCCTTCCTTTGAAGAAACCCAAAAGGCCTTCTTAAATAAGCTGAAAAATCACAAAGCGCCGGGTACGGACGAGATACCAGCAGAACTTCTGAAATATGGGGGAGATGCACTACATCGCCAAATCCACCAGCTAATAACGCACATATGGTTAGAAGAAAGGATACCAGCACGATGGAAGGAAAACATAATAGTGCCCATCCACAAAAAAGGGGACAAAACAAAATGCGCGAATTATAGAGGAATCTCACTCCTAAACACGGCATATAAAACCCTCTCAAACATCATTCTTAGTAGACTAATCCCTTATGCTGAAAATGTACTAGGCGAATATCAAGCCAGGTTTAGGGCAAACAGATCAACAATAGATCAACTATTCACGCTGAGACAACTTCTAGAAAAGGGATGGGAGTATAACAAACCCATACACAATCTTTTCATAGACTTTCGACAGGCATATGATAGCGTAGAAAGAAGCCAAGTATGGAATGCCATGGCGGAGTTCTCAATACCAAAGAAACTCATTCGGATGACCAAAGTCTGTATGGAGGGTGGAATATCTAAAGTACGTGTGAATAATAAACTGTCTGGCAGCTTTGAAATCAACAGTGGACTTAAAAAGGGTGATGCGTTATCTCCACTACTATTCAACCTTGTATTAGAGAAAGCCATGAGGTCGGCCGAAATAAAAACAGAATTGCTATCGGGTCAAGGTCCCAAAGTGTTACTCGCATATGCAGATGACATAGATCTCGTTGGAGACTCCATTCTATCCACGAAAGACATTTTCAACAAGGTGGAAGGAGCAACAAGTGAAGTAGGGCTGAAGATTATTGAAGAGAAAACGAAATATATGTGTATAAATAGAACGACACGAAGAGACAGAATAGGACAAAATATGACGATCAACACCTTTAATTTCGAAAGAGTACAACGTTTTAAGTATCTGGGGGCCGTAATCACAGCGGACAACGATGTTACCGAAGAAATAAAAGACAGAATCCAATCTGCAAACCGCTGTCTATTTGCACTGAATAAGCTCATAAAATCAAAAAATCTCACAAGAAGTTCAAAGATCAAAATCTATAAATCCATCGTCAGACCTGTAATAACATACGGATGCGAAACGTGGACCATGACCAAAGCAAACGAAGAAAAGCTCAGACGCTTTGAACGAAAAATACTTAGAAAAATTTTCGGACCTCACCATGACATCACCACAGACCAGTATAAGATCAGAACCAATATCGAATTAAAAGCACTCTACAACGACACCGATATTGTCCAAGAAATTAAATCACAGCGACTAAGATGGGCAGGCCACGTGCACAGACTGCATTCGTTAGAAAGACTTGTAAAACTGGTATGGGAGGAGATTCCCACAGGCAAGAGACCGCTCGGACGTCCCAGAATGCGATGGAGAGATAACATCCAAGCAGATCTCCGGAAAATGAACATTCCATTTGACCCTAGGTTGATGGAAGACCGAACAAATTGGAAAAAAGTTGTACAGTCAGCCAAGACCCACCCAGGGTTGTAGCGCTACGTGATGATGATGATGAATTCGAAGCGAACTGTCAATACAAATTTAATTGTTGGTTTGCTCGTTTCCATGGTAACATATTGCATTCTCATAGAAGGTGATACTTTTCAAGTCAAATGTCTTAATTTTATTTCGGTTTTTTAAATAGTTTCAGGCTCGTTTTACGTTTGTACATAAAATATTTCATTGAAATTGATGTAATTAATAAGAAAGTCCATGCACATTTGGTTAGTTTAGTGTTTTAATCGAGAAAATCATAAATTTAAAATGCTCATTGTCTCTCTAGTCTCTAGATCTCTAGATGTGAAAATATTCTCATCTCTAGAATGAAAAAATGTCACTTTCATGTAGGGTAAAGCCTTGGAAAAAATGCCATTTTCACATATATCAGTAGAAAAATATATTTTCATAGTTCTTCTTCTTTTTGGCGCAACAGCTTAACTGGTACCTAGATCTCCTACCTAGTTACTTATACACCAATACCTCGCTTTGCGTCGTTTCGTTTTGCGTTTTTTCGAAGTTGCGTCGCTGCTGAATTAGTACTAATTTTCACTGTGCGTCGTTAGATTTTCGAAGTTGCGATGTTTTGAGTTCGAGTCTTTAATTTTTTTTCTAAAAGATGGCGCGACTATGGTTTCTAATTGCGCCATGCCATCATAACTCGGGGATTCCCCTTTCTAACTGAAAATCAACGCAATTTTAATACAGTTTTATTATCACTTTGTTTTGCTAATTTTAGAGTTCAGTTTCAATTAGTGTGTTGTGCTTTTTTTAAAGGAGAATAATACATTTTTACGGGTTGTTTCTGGTTACAAAAAAGGGAAAATTTTTCCAATTTATTTATTGGCAGAGTTATATTATTTTTTTTACATACACTTGTAATTTTTTTAGACAAATGTGTGAAAAGGGCAGGGCTGATAGAATTAACAATAAAAAAAAAACTATCAGCTTGGAGACAAAATTAAATATTATGCGACGATTTGATAAGGGAGAGAAGGCTGTGGAGATAGCAATGGCTCTTGGTCTGGCTGCAACAACTATCAGAACTATTATAGATCGAGATGGGGATAAAATAAGAGAGGCTGCAAAATCTGCAACATCATTAGGTGCTAAAACGATGACCCATACAAGGAGTGCTCTGATGATAATAATAATAATAATAATATACTTTATTGCCCAACAGGAAACCCCATTTACAAGACAACAATAAATTTAACAATATATAAATAATGAAAATGTATTGGTTTAAGTTATAACTTGTCAAAAAAAATATCTTTATAGCGTGCCATCGCATTCTGACACATTACAGTTACTGGTGCCCGCCGAAGACAATTGGTATGAGCCCCTGGGATGTAAAATGTGTTAATATACCTAGAACTTGACCTGGGTATATGGAAGTTTATTTTTGACAACAGAAATGAAGCATCCACTTTATTATGAAGAATCTTCCATAAAAACTTAGCAGTAAGCTCTTCTCTTCGGGCGGCCAGCGAAGCGATACCATGTTGGTCCAAGAGAATATTTTGATCCACACTGCGATCGGGATAGACACCATCTACTCTGTACGACAAATACTTTAAGAATCTGCGGTGAATACGGTCCAGTGGCATTATCTGATTCATGTAATATGGATACCAAATAAGACACCCATACTCAAGTTTGCTTATTACATATGCAAAATACAATGACTTTATGAGGTCAATGTCTCTGAAAGATGCACAAATTCTCATAATAAAACCTAACATTCTGGAAGCAGACATTGCAATATTAGTTATATGTCTAGTAAAATTTAAATCAGAGGTGAATAAGATGCCCAAATCCCTTATCTCCCCGCAGCATTTAAGTTGTAATTCATTCACTGTGTATGATGTTGTGAAATGGTTAGATTTCCGGGAATATGACATGGAGCAGCATTTATCAACATTAAGGTACAGTTTATGAGTTTCACACCAGGATACTAATTTGTTGATGTTATGTTGAAGAAACATAACATCATTTGGCGAAGTGACGCTTGTAAAAAGTTTGATGTCATCTGCATAGGCCAGTACATGACAGTTTAAGGATTTTAAGAGGGAATTAATAACAATATTAAAAAGTAGCGGCCCCAAATTTGAACCCTGCGGAACACCAGAATCCATTGAAAATTTGTACGAGTGAAAACCATGAAAAGCTACGTATGCTTGACGATCAGATAAATATGATTTCATAAGCTGTTGTAGACTTGGAGCAGCTCCAAGTTCAGCAAGTTTCATGAGTATTATGTTGTGGTCAAGGGTATCGAAGGCTCGAGAAAAGTCCGTATATACTACGTCTACTTGACCCCTGTTATCTATCACTTCCGAAACAAATTGCGAGAATGATGCAAGATTGGTTGTTGTAGATTTACCTGGCATGAAACCGTGTTGGTTGGAAGAAATAAATGAATAAACATTTTTGAAAATAGTTGAATAAATAACCTGCTCGAATATTTTTGAAAAATTACTTAATAAAGCAATTGGACAATAATTTCTCAGAACATGTTTTTCTCCCTTTTTATATACCGGAGTAATTTTAGCCAACTTCCACCTTGAAGGAAACATGCACGTGCTAATAGCAAGATTTATAATAATAAAAGGGGCTTAGCAAATATGAATCTACAATCTTTAATTAGGAAGGAAGGAACAGAGTCATCTCCAGCTGATAATTTATTAGGTAAACGCGCCATAATGCTTATTAAATCATTTTCTGAGATTGAGTTTAAGGTATAAGACAGACAATTACTATGATTGTCAGACAAATTAGTGGCGTTAGCAGGTTTATAACTTTTAGAAAATAGTGAGGCAAAACCGTTAACGATGTCACTA
This sequence comes from Phosphuga atrata, assembly GCA_944588485.1. Taxonomy (NCBI): domain Eukaryota; kingdom Metazoa; phylum Arthropoda; class Insecta; order Coleoptera; family Silphidae; genus Phosphuga; species Phosphuga atrata. The sequence continues at coordinate 49,006,987 of OX155904.1, forward strand.
GGTGTAGAATACTCCTGACTTTCATCGGTAATTCTGCTAGGTATTCTTGTAGTACCTTGTTTCATATGAGCATAAGTCCATAATCCGGTCGGATTTGATTTGATATTGTCTTCTAGTTCTTTAAGATACAACTGATATGTTTCACTGATTTGCCGTTTAGTGAGTGATCTGAGCCTTTTAAATTCATTATGATATACTTGTTTCTTACTTGATAGCCATTTTTGTCTATAATATGCCTTAGTTTTTAAGTTCCTTTTTATTTCAAAAGTAAACCATACAGGGAACTTAGATCTGCTACTATGGGAAAGGGGGATCGATTTATTAAAAATGTTGTATAGATTCGTATAAAACATATCCAAAGCTTTATTCACATCAGTATATTTGCTTAAGAATGACCAGTCCATATTGCACAGTTCACTATACAGTGTGACAAAATTAGCTCTTTTAAAGTTATATCGTGTATTAGTATTTGAGGGAAACCTACTATTATCAGAGATTGCCCTTAGTTCAAATTGAATAGATAATGATGGGTGGTGTAGATCTTCAATCACCATTGAAGTATCAGCACGCTTGACTAAAATGGGAGAGCTTAAGTTCGACACGACGAGATCAAGAATTTTATTGTTAATGTTTGAACATGTATTGTATTGAAAAAGATCAAGCATGTTACAAAAACAGTGAAATGAAAGACATTTGGAACACGAAATATTTGTATGATAGAGATTAGGTAAATTGAAATCACCTATAACTATTATTGGCTGATCCATTATTAAAAGTTCCAAAGAATTGAAGAATAATTCCAGGTCATCTACTGTTGTATCGGGTGGAATGTATAATGTACAAATAAAAAAGATAGCACCGTTAAGAATACATTTACTTAATAGAACATCAATTAGTGGAACACTATTAGTTAATAAAGTTGTATCTACTATTTCATATTGAATGTCGTTGTCGATTGCGATTAACACTCCTCCACCTTTGGTGCGCCCCACTGAGTTAAATTTCCTGTCACAACGAATAACATTATAGTTTGGAGGGAAGAGTTCCGAGTTTTGAATCGAATCATTTAACCAGGTTTTTAACCAGATAAACAAATAATTTCATAGGATGAGTTGCAGCAGCTGATATAAAATTCTTGTGTTTTAGAACATAATCCTCGGGTATTTTGATAGAAAATATTTAATAAAATGGGGGATCGGTTAGGCTTGGCTAGTTTAAATTTTCAGTAATAGTAGGAATCCCATTCACATATTTTATATGTAAGTTAGTTTCACCATTCGCTAAGCGTGTATTTAACTCTTCTTTAGTCGTTCTGTATAATTCCCTCTGCATAGGAGTGCGATCTCTAGAGAGATGTATGCCTTTCCATTTATTAATTGTTTTTAATTTATTTATATTTTTCATAGTTGTAGCCATGATTTCAAGGGACGGAACTTTAAATCTTATTGGGCGAGACTGTGATTTGGAGGGATCATATTTACCGAGACGTTCAGTCTTTATGTTATTTACATGTACACCAATATCTGCTAACAGATTTTCCGCAGACTTTGAGTCCGACACCATTTGTTGTTGCTTAGATTCCGTATTATTTTCCTTAATTCCAAATATAAGTAAATTACCGGACTTTTTCTCTCTGATCAAAATGGAGTCCTTTCTTTCTATTTGGATTGAAAATTAAGTTGCGCAGAGAATACCATTAAGTAAAATGGTACTTGAGACGAAAGCAAGAAGCTTATTTGATGACAAAAAGTAAAGCAGTATCCAACGATAATGCTAGTGGTAGTAATACAGACATGAATGAAACATTTGAAGCTAGTCAGGGCTGGTTTGAGAGATTCTAGGTTCGAGCAAATCCGCACAACACTGCTCTTAAAGGCGAAGCAGCTAGCGCTGATATAATTGCTGCAGAACGCTACCCGACAGAATTAAAAGCGTTAATTCATGAAGGTGGCTATGATCCGACAAGTCTTTAATGTTGACGAGACTGGGTTATTTTGGAAACGTCTACCTAACAGAACTTTCATATCTAAAGCCAGGATTTAAAGTTAGCAATGATAGACCGACTCTTCTTCTTGATGGTAATGCAAATGGTTATTTCAAATTTAACCATTTCTCTATTTTCTTTTACCATTTCTCATTTATCAATCAAAAAGGTTGCTCGAAGAATCTGCTTCCTGTCAACTGGCGAGCAAACAAAAAAGCATGGATGACAGCATCATTATTTCAAAACTGGGTTTCAACTTGTGCTATTGCAGAAATTAAAGCTTATTGCAACAAGAAAAACTTAAACCACAAGGCTTTAGTCCTATTAGACAAAGCTCCTGGCCACCCAGTTTATGTTGATGACTTGTTAGAAAACGTGAAATTTGTATTTTTTGCCGCCTAATATGACAACAGTCATTCAGCCGATGGATCAGGCAGTAATATCGACTTTTAAAAATTATTACCTTCGACGAACATTTAAACTTCTTTTAAGTGAGACTGATGGACAAGATAAGCCTACCATGCTAGAGTTGGGAACAAGTTCAACATTATGAAAGCCATAGAAATTATTTCCGATTCGTGGGAGGAGGTTAAACCATCTTGCATGAATGGTGTTTTGCGCAAAATATGGCCTGAATGTGTTAACACAATATTTGCTGCAGAAGTTGGTGGTACACCAGCTGTTCGTCTTGAAATTTCTAATTTAGCTAGACTTAAATTTTGAAGGTATGGAGGAGACTGACATAAATGAATTGCTAACCTCGCACAACCAATAATTGTCTAACTATTGCAACTGGAATTGCAATTTGCTAATGCAGAAGATGACAGTGACCGTTCAATAGAAATCTCCGAAGAACAAAATTTAACCTCCAAACAAATTTACAAAGCGATGGGTTTGATTGACGAAGCTATGAAGATTTTTTTTAAAAACGATGCTGACAGCGGAAGGAGTGTCCCAGGCGGTAGCTACGAATATCAATTGCTACAAGGAAATTTATTTTACATTGAAAAAAAAAGCTGTTCAGCAAACATTGGACCAATTTTTTGTGAAAGGAAGCGGACTTACGACAACAGCCACTATGGACTCATCAGACATTGATTCATTTTTTATTTGTTTTTATAAATTAATTGAATATATATTTTTTTTAAATTGAATTTGTTTTTTTGAATTTTCTGTTTTTTGTATGTATGTAATAAAATTTTATCCAATCAGATCATAACCCTGTGGTTGGTGTATTCAAAGTAACAATGAAAGCCATAAAAACAATATAAACAAATACGATCTACGTAAGCTTAAAATACCAGCAATAGATGCTAGAGCTCGAGAACTGATTAACAGCAAATACAGAGTAGTACAAGAAGATGGGGACTTTGAAAAGGAAATTGAGTTATTGGTCCACACTGTTAAGGATGTTAAAGAAGAACTTTTGAAGGCGGATAAGGTTAAAAGAAAATCATGGATGACGGATGAAATTCTGTATCTTATGGAAAAGAGAAGATCGTTAAAAAACAGCAACAATACGAGAGAATATGCAGAAATAAAGAGGAGTATCAGAGATAAAATCAGAGAAGCCAAGGAGAACGAACATATAGGTCAATGCACAGAGATTGAAGAACTACAAGACAAGTACGATAGCTTTAACGTGCACAGAAAAATTAGAGACATGACAAGCAGAACAAAACCGAGAACGATAAATAAATTGGTGGATGGAGAAGGAAAACTGATCATTGACACAGGTGACGTAAAGGAAACATGGAGAAGATATATTGAACAACTGTTTCATGATACTAGAGCGGAACCTCCATCCATAAACAACTCGGATGGACCGGAGATCCTGATGGATGAAGTAAAGCAGGCAATGAAAGATGGTAAAGCACCTGGACCAGATGAAATCCAATCGGAATTCTTTAAACTACTGGATGATGACAGGGTAAAAAATCTGACAAAAATATTCAACCAAATTTATAACTCTGGAAATATACCACAAGAATGGCTAAAGTCAGAATTTATAACATTACCCAAAAAACCAAAAGCAAAGAAGTGTGAAGAGTTCAGAACTATAAGTCTCATGAGTCACCTTCTCAAATTATTTTTAAAAATAATTCACAGAAGAATTTACAGAGTTTGCGAAGAACAAGTATCACCAACTCAGTTTGGTTTCAGAAATGCGATGGGCACACGAGAAGCATTATATTGCACACAAGTACTATTTCAACGGTGCAGAGATATGAACTGCGACATTTTTGCCTGTTTTGTTGACTACCAGAAGGCTTTCGACAGGGTCAAACACCAAAAAATGATTAACATCTTAAAAGAAACTGGGATGGACAGCAAGGATCTACGAATTATTACGAACCTCTACTGGAACCAAAAAGCCGTAGTGAGAGTAGAGACAGAAAAGACCGAACAAATAGACATAATGAGAGGAGTGAGACAAGGATGTATATTGTCCCCTCTTATTTTTAACATCTATTCTGAATACATATTTAAAGAAGCTCTGGAAGAGTGTGAAGCTGGCATCTCTCTCAATGGCGAAAAAATCAACAACATACGATATGCAGATGACACAGTGATGTTTGCAGATAGTATAGAAGGACTACAACATCTAATAAACAGACTTGTAGAAAAGAGCACAGAATATGGCTTGGATATTAACATCAAGAAGACAAAACTTATGGTCATCAGCAAGTCCTATATTGGAAACTGTGAACTTACTGTCAATCAAGAGCCAATCGAACGGGTGGAGAGGTATACATATCTTGGCACAAATGTTAATGATCGGTGGGATCACTCTCAGGAGATAAAAATTCGCATTGAAAAGGCAAGATCTGTTTTTACCAAAATGCGATCTGTACTAACAAGCCACAACCTAACAATGACTACAAAGCTGAGAATGATGAGATGCTATGTGTTTTCGGTTCTTTTTTACGGAATGGAATCGTGGACACTGACAGAAGCCACCAGCAAAAAGTTAGAGGCATTTGAAATGTGGATATATCGCAGAATGCTGAGAGTCTCCTGGAGGGATCGAATAACCAATGATGAGATCCTCCATAGAATGAACAAGGAGAGAGAGGTTCTAAACACAGTCAAGTGCAGAAAGCTAGAATATCTTGGCCACATCATGAGAAACGAAGATAGATTTCATTTGCTGCAGAAGATTATCCAGGGAAAGGTGGCAGGAAAGAGGTCAATCGGCGCCAGACGAATATCTTGGTTGAAAAACCTAAGAACCTGGTTCGGCATGACGACAACAGAACTTTTCCGTGCCACAGTGAATAAAGTCATCATAGCCCAAATGGTTACCAACGTTCGGAACGGACATGGAACTTAAAGAAGAAGAATAAAATTTTATATTATTTTTGTTTTTTAAATGTTTACTTTAGGCTTTGTTCAATTTTCTTTTTAAAAAGTAGCATTTTCGTAACCCTGGAACCTATCTTCGATCTACATGGTTTGCTATAGAAAATCATAATTCACTTTGCGTCGTTTCAATTTGCGTCGTGTTTTTTTGGAACGTAACCACGACGCAAAGCGAGGTATTGGTGTACTTGTGTTTGTGTCTAGGTCTTAGACACAAGCGTAGGGGGCCCTTACATTTTTTAACGTGGACGGCGAGCCATTTGAGGGAGGTATTCTCGGCAAATTGCGGTGATGACTTTGCCATGCATAAGAGGATATTACAATACGTGTCCCGGGATCCAACCGCTAGCGCCTTAAGGGGCCTACTGACGATCAACATGGTTGGTCAAATGCAGTGTTGAAGTGTTTATTGAACGTCTGTAGGCAGGTTGGATGGTTGAGGCTCCATCCAACCTGCCTACAGACCTGCAACAAACACGTCATCACTGCATTTGACCAACCATGTTGGTCAACCATGTTGATCGTCTGTATGCCCGTTTACATGCACTGTGCCGCCCATAAAATAAACCTAGCTATCGTGAAGGCATGTAGCTTGCCTAGTGTTTGCAATATGATGGCAATAGTAAATAATGTTTCCAGTTTTGTGGTGGCTTGCCACTGTCCCATGAAGAATATTCTTCAACTGAGCATGATGGAAAATCTCGCTAAATGCACTACCCCAGGTGGTAACCAATCCACCGTCACCTATGGTGACGTTAGCGGACCTTCGGATTCTGGGGAGTCCGCACCAACATGCTTTAAGGATGAGTCGGAGCATCCTGAAATCACCGGACGTAAACTCAGACCAAGACGGCAAAGCTTCTTCGCAACATTTAATGCCAACTCACTGCTAAAAGTGGGTAAACTGAAACATTTGACTGATTCACTAACACGACACAACATAATACTGACAGCAGTACAGGAAACCAGATTTACGGACGAACATGCCTTCGAGTCCCAAGGCTACAGAATCCTCAAAGGAAAAGTGGATCAGCGGGTAATGAAGAACGTACCCCACTTAGGTACAGGATTTATAATCAGTCACAGGATACTGGATTCAGTCACCGACTTTACCTCCCCGAGTAGTCGTGTATCCATCCTCTCTCTCAAATGCGCAAACAAGGGCTACAGTATAGTCAATGTACATGCCCCAATCAACTAGGACAACAGACGCAATCCAGACAGAACTGATAAATTTTGGGAAGACTTAGAAGATATCATCTCTAAACTTCCAGAGAGGCACACCGTTATACTGCTTGGTGACTTCAATGCCTAATTGGGAAGAGAGAAAAAATACAGAAACATAGTGGGCAATTATCCGGCGCATAATCGAACCAACCGCAACGGAGAAGATTGGTGGATCTGTGTAGGACTTTTGGGTTGATCATGAAATCTACAGCCTTCAAACACTTGCCAAGGAAGCAGAAGACTTGGATTTCACCCACCTGGGTGAATTCCAGATAGATCATGTGGCCATTTCACGAAAATCTCAAAAGGAAATACAAAACGTGAAGGTACTAAGAAGCGCCAATCTGGACTCAGACCACTACCTCTGAAAGATCAAAATAAGACTCCAGCCTGGAAACACTAGATTACACAGAACCTCCAAAATGGTAAGATTTGACGTCGAGCGACTCAAGAAGAGTGAAGAACTAAGTCAGAGACTGAACAACACAGACCTAAACAACTGGGACCAACTGAAGTAGACTCTTGTCAAGGCGGCCAATGAACTCGCCCCTCTCGCTAGAAGAAGGAAGCATCCGTGGTGGACTGAAGACTGTGACAATGCAATAGCCCAAAGACAGATAGCCTGGGTGAAGTGGAATTCTAAAAAGACCAAGGAAAATTGTTATAAATTTTTGGAACAAAGAAAGGTTACTGCGAAGATAATTTGAGGAAGCAAACGAACCTTCACACAAAACCAACTAACCCAAATCGAAGAGAGCTTTGCTAAGAATAATTCCAGAGATTTCTTTGGAACCTTTAAGCAAGCACTCAGAAAATACCAAGCCTCCACTTCAGAGACTCACAAGGCAAACTGGCTTATAACGACAAGGATAACTGCCACCTTTTGGCTCAGTACTTTAAAAATCTACTCAACTGTGACCCACCCAGCGAAGACTTCGACTATAAACAAACCACACCAAACCCGGACTCGCTTCCCCCTTCATTGGAAGAAGTTGGCCAGATCATTCAACTTCTTAAGAATAATAAGGCAGCTGGAGAGGACTCTATCGTTGCTGAACTGTGGAAAGGTGCTGGAAACAATGCCGTGCGCAACCTAACCGAGATTATCCAGGACATTTAGGAAACAGAGAAATTACCACCCGATTGGAAATCTGCTCTGATCCATCCGCTTCACAAAAAGGGAGATTTTACTGATCTAAACAACTACCGTGGAATTTCTCTCGTCCCGGTAACATACAAGATTCTCTCGAAGACGTTACAAACAAGGGCAGAAAATCAGTTGGATAGTCAACTGGGAGAATACCAGGGGGGGCTTCAGGAAGACCCGATCCTGTGTTGAACAGATCCTCAATCTTAAAACTGTACTTGCATACACCAAGATGAGAAACCGCAAGGTAGTCGTCACCTTTGTTGATTTTAGGAAGTCCTACGATCCCATTGATAGAGAAACGCTTAACAAAGTACTCCAGAAACTAGCACTAGACAACAAAATCCGCAGACTCATCCTAGAAACTTTGACCAACACTCATTCCAAGGTTAAATTTAGAGGCAAGATTTCAGAAAAACTGGAGTGAGACAAGGAGATGGACTTTCCCCACTTCTCTTCAACTGTGTCCTTGAAAAGGTTATGAGAGAATGGCGCAAGGAACTGAACAATTTGGGTGCTCAGAGTGGTATCTACCTGGGACTTAAGAACGATGGACTGGTTGTAGATTGCCTGGCCTTTGCAGATGACATGGCACTGTTTGCTGATTCTCTTGAGATGGCAACAATGCAGGTAAACTGCCTCAGAAAACAGGCTGCCAAAGTGGGTCTTCAAGTCTCGCTGGAGAAAACAGAATTCTTCACCAACATCAGAGAATCAAACAGAGAGATGTTACTAGAACAGGGAAACATCAAAAGGACTGAGAAATTTAAGTATCTCGGCGAATGGATTAAACCCAACTTATCAGAAAGAGCATCATTATGCAAGAGAGTCAGCAAGTTAGAACTAGCCTATCGGCTGACTAAGAACACTTACAATAAGAAATGCCTGTCACGCAACCTGAAACTTAGGCACTACACATCAGTCTTACGACTAGAAGCCCTGTATGCCATGGAGTGTCTTTGCTTGAACCGAAGGAGTCTAATAGAGAAATTGGAAATCAGAGAGAGGAGAATCCTCAGGAAGATCCTAGGCCCGGTAAAGGAAGATGGGGAATTCCGAAGACAGCATAACTCTGAGCTCTACGAACATATTGAGATGCTCTCTGACTGTGCAAGGAAAAGAAAGGTAGCTTTCTATGGCCACGTTGCAAGATTGCCTCCAAACCGACTAACCAACCATCTGTTCACCTTCTGGCAAAACAAGAAGCTTCGTACCACTTGGTTGAGAGAGACCGAGAAGGATATTAAAGAACTGGGAATAACAGATCTCTAAAACAGACAGTCTGTGAGACGCACCCTGAAGGAAGTCCTTGGATTTCAGGAAAATCCTCGAAGGAAAGGTACCCCCTGGACAGAAGAGAGAAAGGAGTTACACCGGCAGAAGATGCGACAATACTGGGCAAAGGTCAAAGCCCAACAGTTGAACAAGCGTGGTCCAAAGTATGCCTATTTGAAAGAAGAAGAATAAGTTACCAGTTTTGATTGGATTTGAATTGGTTTTGATTGGAAGATTGGAACTTTTCAAACAAGCTATCCTTAAAAAACACCCATAGACGAAAAGAGTGAAGTTGCAATGTCTTAGTGATACACGCTGGGTTGAAAGACCCTATCGTACAGTTCCTTGAAGAAATCGACAGAACTTCTCCGTCATTGAAAAGTTTTCTGGCTTCTATTCAACGATTCGACTTTATCTTATCTTAACGTTAACCGCCGCAGTATTTGAAATCACTGTTTCGCTTTCACAGCAACTGCAGGCTGTTGTATTAGATCTTAACCTTTTTTATAAGATGGTAGAAAGTGTAGTAAAAACGAGACGAGTCGATCTCTTCGATTCTCGATCTGTTCCACCTTCTACCAAGTGTTATCGTAAACACAGAAAACCAGTGACGATTTACCTCTTAGTCCACAATTTAGTTCGTTTCTGACCTCAGCTAGCGTTTCTGGGTTGTTGATCTGGTTTACGGCAGTTTCCTTTTACTGTACACCTTTTTAGACTTAACTCAATATTTGCTACAAGCGGATTGTGGTCGGAACTTATGTCTGCGCCAGGGTAGTTTTTGCCGATTTAATTCAATTTCTGTAACGTTTATTTATCAATAGAAAGTCTATTTGGTTTCTAACTATCCTCTTCGCTTAAACTAATAAAATCGTACCTTCGTACGACAATGACGCAAGACAGGTTAACCGGTTTGGCTTCAATATATATATTTACCGAAATATCTCTGCTAATCTACAACCTAACGAAGTCATTGACGAATTTGCGACAAGTTATCCGTGGAGAACAACACCCAGTCAATCCAAACACCCCGTAATCTGCCCTGTTATAACCTCATCTAAACATCCATTTTGTTCAAATCTGTAGCTGCGGTGGCGTTAATACGTAAGTACTTATACAAGTTAAAATTTCTCTAATCCCATCTAATCTCGTCATCTAAACTTGTTTAATCCCATCAAATCTTGACTAAAACATTTATATTTCTTTCTTTTTTCTTGTAGTTTTGAGGAAGCATATAGAGATGCCTGTCGCGTCCTCAAAGAAGATCCAACCAACAAAACCATTCAACCCTTTCTGGAGCGTTTATTCAAAATCACACAAGAGCGTTCAGTCCAAAACGCCCAAGTCTCCACAAAAGTAGAAACAATGAACAAAATTGCCTTTGATATCACGGAAAACTCGGAGAAGCGAGAAACAGCTTTCAACAATCTCCAAGTGCTATCCAGAGAGAAAGCAGGAGCATCCGTCATAATCAGTTCCCAGGTAGTTCCCCAAATAAAAAGGTTGCTGAAAGTGGAGAAGAATAGGGAAATTTACATCACCGCCATTAGAATTATTGCAGAGCTGTGCAAACACGGTCCGGATTCGACACTGAAAGTTTTAAAAGACGTAGGAATCCCATGGTTTTTGGAGATTTTAGATTCAAATTGTGAAAAGCAAGTGAATTCGGCGCAATACTGCATGCAGACGATTTTAAACACGTTTTCCGGAATGGAGAACACCCCAGATACGAAACCAGTCAAAGAACTCTGCGAGAAATATAAACCGGAAATTGACACTTTACTTTCTTGCTTAGTCTACGCTTTAAACAACCGGATGATCAGCGGACTAGCCAGAGATTCCATGATGGAACTCCTCATGCGAAACATCCACTATACCAACCTCTCATGGGCAGAGCAAATGTTGGAAATCGGAGGAGTTGAAAAACTCATGGAAATTGCCTCAGAACTCGAAGAATATAAATACGAATCTGCTATGAATATCACTCCATCGACTAGGACAATCGCCGCTGTTTGTTTATCCAGGATTTATGAAAACATGTATTACGATCAAGCTAGGGATAACTTCATGCAGAGGATTGATGCTTTCATCAAGGAGAAATTGATGTCTCCCGATATTGAGTCAAAAGTGAGAGTGGTTGTTGCCATTACAGCTTTGTTGCGGGGGCCATTGGATGTTGGAAATGCAGTTGTTGGAAAAGATGGTAAATTAATAATGATATAAAAATAATGATATCAAATTTTAAATCTTCTTTTCGTAGTTTGAATTTAGTCCAAGTGTAACGTAATAGTATATTACGTAACGAGAGTTGTAAGAAGCATATTACGTACGAGCGAAACAGTTACGCACGAACCGCGTAGCGGGGAGTGTCTAATTCTGCGAGTACGTAATTGCCTTACAACTCGAGTTATGTACTATACTTTATCTACGACCACACTAATTTGTTTCTGTTTAATAAGAAAAATATGTTTGATGTAACAAATTTATTTCGGTACTTACGTATTAACGCCACCACCGCTACATTTTTAAATGCCGCCAATCTACACCTAATTTTTTTATGATAAATCATAAAATAAAACATTTTATTTAAAATTAAAACATTATTAACAATCAAAATACTTATTATTTAGTACTTTTTTGGGTTAAACTGGAATAAGAGTGCTCATAGATATAGGCAACCCAATGTACCAATGTCAATTTGTTAGTTTGAATTGTGGCGCGTAGTAGCAGCTCTCAGTTACGCTCAACTAATCAACGAACCGTAAACCAAACGCACGTGTGTTATCAATCATAACTTATTATTAATCGCGGATTGTTACATACGTGTGTGTAATGATGTATTTACATAGTCCACGAACTGTACAATAATGGGCATTTACAATAGTGGTCGTAGATAAATAATTTTTTTTCTTTGTTAGGTGTAATGGAGATGATTCTTGTAATGGCCAATACTGATGACATCCTTCAACAGAAAGTTGCCTGCGAATGCATTATCGCTGCAGCTAGCAAGAAAGATAAAGCCAAATCCATTATCAGCCAAGGTGTCGACATCCTCAAGAAGCTGTACATTGGCAAAAACGACAATATCAGAGTCCGAGCGTTGGTTGGTCTCTGCAAACTTGGTAGCTCAGGTGGAAACGACGCTTCCATCAAACCGTTCGCAGATGGATCCAATTTGAAACTGGCTGAAGCTTGCCGTAAATTCTTGTTACATCCCGGTAAGGATCAAGACATTAGAAAATGGAGTGCTGAAGGTTTAAGTTATTTAACTCTTGATGCTGAGGTAAACAATTAATGAATCTATACCGGCGAGAGAATGCATCTCGTCTCGACGAGTTTAGCGTTGTTCTGCGCATACCCCCACATTATTTCGAGTGCGCGGTGTTTAGTTAACCGTGTTTGAAAAACTGACGTATATTTCTTAACTCAAACTAACCTGTGCGTACCTCGATACAGCTGCATTCTCTCGCCGGTTCGAGTATATTTTCATTCCAAAATTTAATATTTTTCTTGTAGGTTAAAGAAAAACTTGTGGAAGATCGCGCAGCCCTTCTAGCGCTTATAGAGTTGGCCCGTACCGGAGATCAATCAGTTCTATATGGTGTTGTTACAACCCTTGTGAACCTATGCAATGCGTACGAGAAACAAGAGATGGTCCCGGAAATGGTAGAACTAGCCAAATTCGCCAAACATCACATCCCTGAGGAACACGAATTCGACGACCCCGATTTCATTACCAAACGTATTTCAATCCTAGGTGAACTCGGCGTGACAACGGCCCTCGTAGCCTTATCAAAAACCGAATCCCCAAACAGCAAGGAATTAATCGCAAGGGTCTTCAACGCGCTCTGCAGTGAACAAGAGCTTCGAGGAACAGTTGTCCAACAAGGTGGAGCCAAGGTTTTGCTCCCATTAAGTTTGAATGGAACCTACACAGAAAAAGGAAGGCGACATGCGGCACAGGCTTTAGCTAGGATTGCGATAAGCATTAATCCTGAGGTTGCTTTTCCAGGTCAAAGGTCTCTTGAAGTAATCCGTCCGTTAATCTATTTACTCAACATTGATTTCAACGCTTTGGAAAATTGTGAAGCTCTAATGGGTTTATGTAACATAGCACAAATGTCAGAGTCGGCGAGAAAACGGATTTTGAAGGAAGGAGGTTTATCGAAGATTGAACACTACATGTATGAGGACCATTTGCAACTTTGTCGCGCTGCAACGCAATGCATCTCAAACCTAACCATGTCTGAGGATGTTGTTGCAGTTTATGAAGGAGAGAACGATAGAATGAAATTCGTGGTTGCTTTGATTCTAGATGAGGATGTAGATACTTGTATAGCGGCTTCGGGAGCCGTTGCGATTTTAACAATGTCCAGTAAGAAGTGTTGCGAGAAATTCTTTGAATCGAAATCCTGGGATGAAGCCCTTAAATACACTTTGTCACATACCAATATTCAGATTCAACATAGGGGTGTTAGTATTACTATGTGTCTGATGGAGGCTTCGAAGGAGCTTGCTGAGAAAATGATGTCAACTGATTTAATGGAGGTTCTGATGGCCGTTACAAAGTTGCCAGGGGACGATAAGGCCAAGATCAGGGAGATTGCCGAGGAGTGCCTGAAGATCGCGGAGCGGTATGGTGTTATTCAGAAACCCAGTGGGAACATCAATCCGTTTGCTGTGCAGGAAGATGAGGAGAATGAAGATTAATATTTCCAAGTATGAAAAATGTTTTCGTTTTTTGGAAAATTTGAAGTAAAGAAGACTAGACGGACAAAGAGACTTCGCATTTATTCAATAGACGTTTGACTAAAATAACTTTTCGACATAAATCTTGACAATAAATATTGTTTTATCATCTCTTCTGACAGGAACAGTGTTCTGAGTTGTCATATAACCAATTGATCATGATGTCAAAAATGACAATTGCAACGTGATTAAGCTGTGAAATTATTGTAATGTTAAACCCTTGACATACAATGACGTCTCTAAGACGTCATGTATATGTGATAAGATCACATGCATATGGACACGCCAACGCGAATTTTATTCGTATGTCAAGGGGTTAACAGTGACATGTTCTTGGTGGCTTTTCTAACAAGATGTTCTCATATTTGATGTCATATCAAATATGGCAAGATGTCATATTTGATATTATGTCAATTAATAATGTTAAAATTAAATTGGATTGGCATTTCCGGATATATGAAATTATGTTAAAATAGTTCAACTAGGGCGGTAAGTTGTCAATTGCCTTCGAGAGTGAAGTTGGACGCACGAACGAAGTGAGTGCACATTCGCCTCGAGAGGGCAATTGACATTACCGCACGAGTTGCAGATAATATTTTTTATTACTCATGCGAGGGGACGTATTTTACAAGTTTGGGGTCCAGGGGCCAATAATTTGAATTAACGAACAGCCATTTTTCGCACAAAAAACGGGTGTCAAAATAGTATTTATCCCGCGTGAGTAATAAAAATTAAATTTCTGTAACATCCTAACATATAGATCACACACAATCCCACTACACAGAATTTTCTAACATGACAATGTCAAATGTTATTCAGTGATGTCATAGTGTGCGTTTTTCACTGCTATAACATGATTGACACTGCTTATGACATCTTGACAACATAGACAATCCATATGTCCCACATTAAACATCCGGCCGAAATTTTACCGTTGAATTACTGCTTAAAGCACAACAACCCCCAAACCTTATAGACAGACTAGAAGTAGTAGTCTGTAAATCTGACAAGATTTTATCTTCGGCTTCACTGGGTTGAGGCTCATAGAGGTCATAGAGGAAACGAAAGAGCGGATTATTTGGGAAGATAGGCTTCAGCAACCGAGAGTACAAGCGAGGAAATAGACCTATTGCCTGTCGCGTTCGACAAAGTGCCTAGCCAGGCAATAAAGAGTGAGCTATCTTTTAAGATCCATTGAGAGTGGCAAGGGCGATGTGATAAGGCAACAACCGGATTATGGACTAAAAAATGTATCCTTGAAATAAACAAATGGAAGAGCATTGATATACTGACGGTTCGAAATCTGAATCTGGCATAGGTGCAGCATTTGTTGTGTATATTGAGGAGATCGAGGTATACTACGAGATTATGAGATTAGAAAAGTTCTATTTTCCAGGCGGAACTCTTTACCATCAACAGAGATTTAAGGTATATAAGATCGGAGCATGGATTAATCCTCGAATGCTCGATCATTTCGGACGGCAGAGCAGCACTCGACGCCTAAAAGGCGAGTTCCCATGACCTGTGGCTTGGCGAACCAGACTCGAAGTTTCTCGTATACTCGAAGCTGTAGGCACTCGACTGTGCTTGTGAATTGCCGAGTCACACCTTTCCCACAGTGCGTTGTCTGACAAATCTCGGACCACCTCATACCAGAAGAAATTGTACTGTATACTGTATATTACATTTTGAGGATCACATGATCATATTATATCATTTATGAATTGTCATAAATGACATTGTTTTGATTTACTATTATAAACAGTTGCAAGTTAATCATTATTCGTAAAAACAAAATTTTCCGTAATGATATAGTCATAAATGACAATAACTTGCTATTGTTTTATAATTTCGTAATATTCGGAGATGACATATCAAAATTTAAACTGTTTGTCATGACTGAGTATTCTAACATGCTTGTAATTGTCAAAAATGACACTTGTAAAGTTATGACTGTTAATTTAAACTGTTGATGATGACAGTATCCTGACATGTTTGTAGTTGTCAAAAATGACAAAGTTAAATGGAAAGGGTGGTTCGCACCGTTACTACGTGGTAATCTATACTTACTATAATTAAAAAATTCACTTTGTTTTAACCACTAATGGTTGTGAAAATATATAACGTATAAAGTTATGTAACGCTACACACTTTACACAACTCTGACTGTTGAAGTCTTTTGAAGATCAAGCCATTTTCAAGTGACCAGTCGCTTGAAAATGGTCTTGTCATGTAAAGGTCATTTTCAAGTGACCTTTATCAGTCGAAACCCAAGTCGTGTAAAGTGTGTAGAGTTATATAACATCACAAGTTAAATATTTAAAAAAAAAATAGTGGTTAAAACATCGTGAATTTTTCAATTCAAGTGACAATGTTAAAGTTTTAACAAGACGGACCGTTATTAATATTTGATCAGTTTTTTAAATAAATCTATTTATTATTTTCTTTCATCATTAGTCTAGATTAGTCTTTTTTCTTCGTTCATAAATCGCCGTATCACGAATTATTTATTTCTACAGTCATTGTTGGAGAAATCCATTTTTATTTAATGTTATTTAAGATTTTATATGTTTATTGTGCCAAGGCTTTAATTGCAGATAAGTGCCTGAAATCATACTTAAATTGAAAGTATTATATAATAAATGTTTAAAATATGTATTTATTTTTTAATATCCTTGGCATTTGTCAGAAATTGATAAACTTCTTCTTCTGGGTAGCAATACAACCCTTGGTGGGTCTTGGCTGCGTAAACGATTTGCCTCCATAGGTCTTTTAAAATGTTGTCCTTCCATCTGACTCTCGGCCGCCCCAGCGGTCTCTTTCTTGCTGGGTTTCCTTCTCATACTATCTTGATCAGACGGTCGTCAGGTGCTCTTTGGACATGTCCAGCCCATCTCAGACGCTCTGACTATATCCGGCTTTTGGTATAGGTCCTGAAGTTCTGCATTCGTCCTTATGCGATATTGCTCCGTGTTTGGATCCTTGATGAGGCCAAATATTATTTTCAGGATCTTCCTTTCAGCATCTTTAGTAGAAGCACATTGTGCTTCGTAATTTAGTCGAGTCGAGCCAAAAAAAGCAAATGCAGAAGTTTCCTCCGATGAGAATAACAATAACAGTACATGAATTTAAAAAAAATATTAAAAGTGAAAGAAGTAAGTAAAAGAGAAGAATAAAAGAGAATACAATTAAAAATATAATTTTCAATATTCAATATATTCTTTTAACATTCCTGCAATATTCTCAATATTCCTGCAACATTCATGCAATGTTCGCAATCTTCATGCAATGTTCGCAATATTCCTGCAACGTTCCTGCAATGTTCGTAATGTTCCCGCAACGTTCTTGCAATGTTCGCACTGTTCCCGCAACGTTCGTAATGTTCTCTCAACGTTCGTAATGTTCCCGCAACGTTCCTGCAATGTTCGTAATGTTCCCGCAACGTTCCTGCAATGTTCGTAATGTTCCCGCAACGTTCCTGCAATGTTCGTATTGTTCCCGCAACGTTCGTAATGTTCTCGCAACGTTCGTAATGTGCCCGCAACGTTCCTGCAATGTTCTGTGTAACGTTCCCACAACATTTGTGAACATTGCAGAGAGGCGGACATAGGAATGTTGTAGGATTGTTGCAGGAATGTTGCAGCAATGTTTAACGTTGCGAAAGTAACATTGCTGCAACAATCCTGCAACATTCAACGCTGGCTGGGTACCTGGGACGTAAGAACGATGGATTGATTGTAGATTGCCTGGCCTTTGCAGATGACATGGCACTGTTTGCTGATTCTCTTGAGATGGCAACAATGCAGGTAAATTGCCTCAGAAAGCAGGCTTCCAAAGTGGGTCTTCAAGTGTCGCTGGAGAAAACAGAATTCTTCACCAACATCAGAGAAGCAAACAGAGAGATGTAACTAGAACAGGGAAACATCAAGAGGACTGAGAAATTTAAGTATCTCGGCGAATGGATTAAACCCAACTTATCAGAAAGAGCATCATTATCCAAGAGAGTCAGCAAGTTAGAACTAGCCTATCGGCTGACTAAGAACACTTACAATAAGAAATGTCCGTCACGCAACCTGAAACTTAAGCACTACAAATCAGTCTTACGACCAGAAGCCCTATATGCCATGGAATGTCTTTCCTTGAACCGAAGGGGTCTAATAGAGAAATTGGAATTCAGAGAGAGGAGAATCCTCCGGAAGATCCTAGGCCCGGGGAATTGGGGAAGATGGGGAATTCCGAGGACGGCATAACTCTGAGCTCTACGAACATATTGAGATGCTCTCTGACTGTGCAAGGAAAAGAAGGGTAGCTTTCTATGGCCAAGTTGCAAGATTTCCTCCAAACCGACTTACCAACCGTCTGTTTACCTTCTGGCAAAACAAGAAGCTTCGTACCACTTGGTTGACAAAGACCGAGAAGGATATTAAAGAACTGGGAATAATAGATCTCAAAAACAGACAGTCTGTGAGACGCATCCTAAAGGAAGTCCGTGGATTTCAGGAAAAACCTCAAAGGAAAGGTACCCCCTTGACAGAAGAGAGAAAGGAGTTACCCCGGCAGAAGATGCGACAATACTGGGCAAAGGTCAAAGCCCAACAGTTGAACAAGCGTGGTCCAAAGTAGGCCTATTCGAAAGAAGAAGAAGAATATATAAAGCATTTTAACGAGATATTTGCAGAAAACCGTTTAACACATTCACTGCCACGCCTGATTTTATGACTTTCGTGTATCGCCGATTTAAACCACTTTACAAAATCGATAGTTATTATGATTTGGTATTTATTTTCTTTCTTTAGGGGCCCCATAGAACTATTTTAGGTGATTTTCACGAAATGGGTCACCGGTGACCCAGTGACGTGCTGATCTGTAATATGCAAAAAAAGTATGCAAACACCGCCGGGTTACCGGTGTCACGGCGGCAGTGAATGTATTTAAGGAAACATTATTCTCCACGGCGTCTCCGGCGAAGGTGGAGCATAAAAATGTTGTCAGGGAGTACTTCCTACGGACACTCATGTTTAGTAAAAAATTAATTTAAATTCTTCAAGCATTAATACATTTTTATACAATTTTTGAATATTTTGAAATTTTCGAGATCGGTTTTGGTTAGAATATCTGATTGACGTATCTGGATTCACTAAAAAATCGTCTTAATAGGTTCTACTCCAGGTGAAACAATAACATTGTATACATTTGTAGAGAAAGGATCAGACGATGAAATCACTGTCAGTTTTGCAAAATATTTTATCAATTGGTGGCAGCAGCCCCACAAAGTCAAAGAGGAACTGATGAAAATAAACTAGCTACTTCTTGAAAATTGTAAGAGATATATCAAAAATTCTATCAGTTCTGCATATATCATTGATTTTAACATAGAAATTAATGTTTTGGTATCTTAACGGTCGATAGCCTTGACACGAGATTTTTTTTAATGAAGGAGTTACTATTTTGCCCTTACAACTATTCCATCTACACTTTCAATTGTTTCGCCCTCATCAACTTTTCCACCCTATTGAACTATTCCATCCGCATGTACTAGTTATTTGTATAAGAGTTGATGACATGTGGCGGATTGACAAATTTTGAAAGCGCCCTGTGCGGACAAATGTGGTCAAACTGACTTGTTAGCAGTATATGGAAGAGCTGAAGTCGCATACTAGTTAATATATAAAATACAAAAAAAAATAGGTAAGAAGTACCTATTAACAAGTATTATTAATAATTAATACTCCTACTAATGAGATGCTTGGGCTTGTTTTGTTGAAATAATCTTTGATATATCGGGGTTTACCTTCGTTAACTTCAAATCTAAGTCAGTCTCAAATTTCAATTGCGTCCTGTACTTATTTTTAATATACAACATGGCAGAAAACCCAGTTTCATACAAATATGATGTGCTAAAAGGGCATTAAAAATTTGAATGTCCAAAATAATTTCATATTCAGCTCTTCTATTTAACGAATAATTACACAACTTGTCTTTTTTAAACTATTTTTTAGAAAATCTTTTTTGATATAACGTCCATCTTGTTTTAATGATTAGGGTAGTTTAAAAGACCTATAGGTCGAAACGTTGGCTTAATTTAAATAAAATTACTTCAAAGAATTTGTCCAAACACCTGATTTAAACTACCCTAATCACTATTTTTTAGACTTGCGTCACATGAAATTTCAATTAATTGGTCTCTTCCACTGAAATTTGATCCAACACGATTTCCGAAACGGATCGCTTATCCAGCTTTCACTATCTAAATTTTCAGGAAAGTAAGGTCGGAAATTCTCAACAAGACCCGTGCAATGTTTTTCAATGTCTTTAATCAGTATTTTACTTATTGTTGGGAAAAACAACTGCGCAAAATTGGTTAAATCCGTACTTTCATTTATTTATTTTATTTGCGTCCAATTTTTACATAAAATAAAAGAATTTTGCAAAGCTTGTCCATTAAAATCAACAAAAAAACAAAATTTGCTTCGAATAGAATTTTTTTTTAAATTTGGCAATATTTGCAAATTATTGCAAATAATACAAAGTTACAAAAGTATTCCGCACGGGCTATAATGTAATGTTCAGAATATTGAGCACACAATCACATCAGTTCAAAAAATGTATGAGTTGATACAAAATGTATGAGCTGTAAGATGAGGTGATGTAATTCGCAGAGAAAGGGTTAAAGAAACTCCCAAAAATAATTGACTTTTACACTAATTGTAAGTTAAAATGCACCCGCTCGATTTGTTGGGATTTTATTGCTCGGGCGACAAAATGCAGTAAAATTTTAGTTTTCTCACTTTTGATTTAATTTGCTATTTGGGGATGAATTAATTAAATTATCTATAAAGCCATTTCAAAAAAATTGCAAAAATATTTTTTTCACACTTTCTTACACAAGTTAAAATGCTATAAACTGGACTAGGGGGTAATTAAAAAAGATAAATAAATAAGATTATTTTTTCTTATTCCTCATTAATTCTTCTTCTCCAATCTTCAATAATTTCCAAGAAATTAGAATCAGATATCAAATATCTTATTACTAGAGACATTTGTGAAATATGCCTAATATCAATTGTTTCATCGCACATTATATTAAAATATCTCGATGTTTTAACTTGTGTTATAATAGTGTTTTTAATTTCTTCTCCGCTTAAAATAATTAACTGATTTTGGGTCATGTTACTTATGTAGGTGGCATTTGAATGACTGTTTTCCAAGTGATTTTATCACCAGTTTATATCAGAATAGAATTGAAAGTAGGTGATTATCACTACGATATCTTCAAATCTGTCAGTAGCTGGAATTACACGAATTAATGAATTACAGATTTGAAGATATCGTAGTGATAATCTCCTACTTTCAATTCTAGTATTAGTCAGTAGCTGGAATTACACGGAAATCTTCTGTTATTCTTTGGCACACCCCGCTGAAGAAACGTGGTGTGAGCCGATCGCTGCGTCAAAGCAAGTAACGGGAACGGTCAAGACCGATTTTTGTCAGAGGCTGAAGGACAACAGATATTATGAGAGTACAGAAAATAAAGTTAGAATTTGTGTAATTACTACCTTAGAGTCCAAGATAAGAAGATCTCGTCGGCTCCTCATCCAACGGGAACTCTTATCTGAAGACAAACTGACAGCGTAAATCAATAAACAAACAATAGATTCCGGTTTGGAATTCGTATCGCAAGGCCACCATGGATTGTGGTTAGAAAATTAATTTACAGAAGAAATAACAAAGTTTAAAATGAGATGTCATGGTTTGAACCAAATTAATAATAGAATTGAAAGTAGGAGATTATCACTACGATATCTTCATATCTGTCAGTAGCTGGAATTACACGAATTAATGAATTACAGATTTGAAGATATCGTAGTGATAATCTCCTACTTTCAATTCCATTATTAATTTGGTTCAAACCATGACATCTCATTTTAAACTATATCAGGATATTTTTGGACCTTTCCAAAGCATTCGATATATAGACCATACAAAAATGCTTGTTAAGGTACGTTTACACTGGCCCAAATGTATGAGAACTTGTGAATTTTATACAAATTTTGAAACATCACCTCATATTACAGCTCATACATGTTGTATGATCTCATACATTTCCCCATACATTTTAAGTGAGCAAAAAAAGCTTACACATGACTTGTGTGAGGTGAATTAAATTATTGTTTTGATCAGCTGCTTATAAAAAAGAGGGATTTGAAAGGGTGATGTTATGATTTGTTTATCGTTTGTCCTGTTAAATTGTTTATTTACAACTATTGTAAATGCCCATTATCGTACAGTTCCTGGACTATGTAAATACATCATAACACACACATTTGTAACAGTCCGCGTTTAATGTTATGTAATGATTGTAATACCCCATGTGTATTATCGTTTGGTTTACGATTCGTTGATTGGTTGAGAGCTGCACGTTGATACTATTTTTAAATATAGTACGCCGTGATTTTCAACAAAATCATTAAACGTCACATCATTCACATAGAAGCTGTCATTCATTTCGTTTTTAAACGTTTAAATCTAACGAAAACTACAAATAATTACTAAATAAAAAGGTATGTAACCATTATGAATGTATTTGCTTTCATTTATATCAAGTTAAATATGGTCGAGTAACAGATATGAAAATACAACTGTTTGTTAATTATAATGTTAAATAATGTACCTAATAAGAAATACATTTGTTACATCAAACATATTTTTCTTATTAAACAGAAATAAATTAGTGTGGTCGTAGATAAAGTATAGTACATGACTCGAGTTACAAGGCAATTACGTACTCGCGGAAAAACTGTCCCTCTCGTATAATCTCCTAATATGCTTCTTACAACTCTTGTCACGTAATATGCTATTCTCACCAGGTTATATCAGGATATTTTTGGACCTTTCCAAAGCATTCAATATATAGACCATACAAACATGTTTGTAAAGAAATATGGTTTCAGAGGGTCCAGTTACAGGCTTTTAAAATCTTACCTCGCAGATCGAAAACAATGTATTCGTGCACAGGATGAGTGCAATGGAGGTTTCAAGATATCCCAGTACCAATATATTAAAAGAGAAGTCCCACACGGAAGCCCATTAGGATCTCTTTTGGTAGTACATAAACAGCCTTCCAGATAATATTATTTATAATGTGGTGATGTTTGCTGAGGATAACACAAACGGCAAAAATCTGGTGGAATTGTAGTAAGAAATAATGAATGGTATGTCTGTCATGAAGTCATATTATTCACAGAATAATCTTAAATTAAACATCAACAAAATTAAAATTATTAAATTATATGTTCGTAGAGGAAAATATCGAATTCATCTTCAATCAAGAAACACTTTCGTCGTCCCTCGGATGCAACGTTTTTCAAAAACGGTTTTTGGGTGTTATAATTGATAAAGGACTTAACTGGAAGGCTCATGTTATCTATTTATCTCCAAAAATTAGTAGCTTCTGTTACGCATTTATGCATATATTGATTTGGTTATTCGGTATGGAATATTTTTTTGGGGAAATTCTCATCGAATATTGTTACTTCCAAAAAGAAGTATTAGAAGTATGTTCAACATGAAAATGACAGACCCATGTAAACCAGTGTTCATTGTGAAGAGAATACTTACGTTACCCTGCATCTACATTTCAATAAAAACGACCAAGTCGCGTGGCCGACACACGCGCAACGTAGGGTTCCGTAATTGCCATTCTTACTCTTATAACTCAAGACTCAAATGTCTAAAAAGTTCCATAACCAATAACTTATTCAGCTGACAGTGATGTTGTCGAGTTTAACACTTGACTCCAACAAAATATGTGTAAAGGAGGTACTCTACAATTTTTTTTTCAAGATTTTATTTTACCACTTTGTCGGCGTGTATATCCGTGCCAAATTACAGCTTTATATTTCTAATAGTCTCTGAGCTAAACTGCGGAAAGACCGACAGACATATCGAAACTATAAAGGTTCCTTGTTGATATCAACGGAACCCTAAAAATACAATTCACTTTAAACAACGTCTGCGTCATGGCTAGCGCTGTGGAATTGTCATCTTTCAACATCAAATAACACCGCATGCCTCTTGTTGCCGCACTCCGTGCGTTATAGCGCATATCCTTATTGAAAGCAAAAGCGTACCAATGTAGTTTCCTTTCAATCATATGTAGTATCTTACACAAAATCACTAGTCTATCGTGTTTTAATAAAACTGTCCTCATTAGGACTCAATTTGGTTAAATTGTAATTATTCATTTATTTAAAAATTCCTTTTTTGGTGTTGCCGAAATTCTCTTTCGTTTTCCCCTTGTATTTCGGCGGGAAAGTTCTTTAGGAA
The DNA here is from genome assembly GCA_944588485.1 of Phosphuga atrata. Taxonomy (NCBI): domain Eukaryota; kingdom Metazoa; phylum Arthropoda; class Insecta; order Coleoptera; family Silphidae; genus Phosphuga; species Phosphuga atrata. The sequence continues at coordinate 49,031,058 of OX155904.1, forward strand.
TAGCTACAATAAGATTCAACACAATAAAAACAAAGTGCGTTTCCGCTATTTATGGAATAACCAATGTAAGTATTAAAATTTAAGTTCAAAATTATGTGTTACTGTTACAGTTACTGTACAATTATTTTTCGGTATCCGTGAAACGTTGGGCAATAATTAAAAAAAAAACATGTTACGATTTGATTTAGAAACCGCTTTCTGCAACTAGGTGGGAAAGTCGAATTGAAGCAACATGACCCCTTGAAAACAATAAATTATAAAAAAATATATATCAGGCTCTTTCAGATATTTAAGAGGATGATACTAAACATGTGGATTCAAGAGTTCAGGTTGATAACTTATTAAAAAAAAATAATTATTAAAATATTTATGCTCTATTTACATTTGGCACGATATATTACATCTCGTAAATGTTGTCAGCAAAATGATGCAGAATCCTACATTTAATGTCCAAATAGTTACTCAACATCTCCAACTTATTACAAATGAATTGAAAGTCCTGTGAAGTTAGCAAACGAATTTGCAAATATACATCGGAGTTCCCGGTAGATATGAAATAGTTCTAGAATACTTTGTGCAAAATTTCAATAGTTCTGCAATTTCGCGAAAAATATATAAAATTCTAAAATTTAGTTGGCAACCACTATTGAGACAAACTGTGCGTTTTTTACATATTCCTGCACTTCGACCATAGTTCTAGAGTACTAAAGAAAAATTGACATTTTGCAAAAAAAATAATGAATTTGCAAAAACAGTTCTAGTTGCGGATCTGAATAGCACCTTAACAGATCCATCAAAGATCCCTTTGTCATTTTTTGATAAAAACCTTAGTTCAAAAATGTTTGCAATAAGGGACCCATTATTTTGAATGAAAATAAAAAGAATCGCGCGACAGTTCTGTTGGCAGTTACCGGTAGAACTCTTAGAGTTCTATCGAAAATCCTTATAATATTTTTCTGTAAAATTAAAAATAGAAAATTTTGCGAAAAATTAGACTTCACCGATGCGACGAATTGAAAAAGAAACAAGACACGCAGTTCTGTTCGCACTCACTGGCAGAACTCTTAGATAGAACTGGTAGAACGAGTTCTATCGAAAATTCTTTTTCTTCTAAATAATTATTTATTTTTCTATAAAGCCCATTTATTTTTAAAATTAAAAACGTATACGAGAAGTTGTATTAGAAAAAAGTTCAAAATGTGTGTGTGAAATTATAACTTTGATAATGCCGTGAATAAAACAGAGATGAAAGTTTTGGATCTATACTTTTCTTCTAATGACCTTCAAAAATTTTGAATATTTGAGAGAAAAATGAACGGTTGCGCGATTTTTTCGCTCTTTGACTTCATTACTGAAAACTCTTTCGCATATCCCTCCAATTTTTATCTTTACAAAAAAATGTTATAATCGTCTTCGATAGAACTCTAAGAGTTCTACCGGCAGCGCCGTCGTTTGGATTTGGAGTCCCCTGGCATATATATTGAGGTGGGGCCCCCAGTAAATAAAATAAGGCGAGTTTGAGCGGGCGTCGCGACGGTTGCAAAGGACGCAGCGCGATGCCGATTGCATTAAAAGATGAAACGTTCAATTCCCTGCGGGAATCGCGCGAAACCGTTCCCGCAGAGTTCAAGTTGGCGGTTCCGTGGGACTTTTCCTGGATGTCCAAAAAACGCCGTTTTAATGGCGTCGCGACGCCATCTTGGGCACAATCGGGATTAAACTCCCAAACAAACTAAAAGGTTCTATGGCTCATCGAACGGCACCGGTCCGGTTCCGATCCGTCAATTGTTTCCGAAGTTCTATGTACCTCCGCAAAACGCCTCTGGTTTTTCTCACTTTTTGCGCATTTTTCTCTTCAAACTGCCGCAGATAAAAGTAGTCGCAGTTTAAAAATTCTTGCCGTAATGGTTGCGCGCAAGTGTTCTGAAGAGAACGAACCCAACCGGCTACCTGAAGCCCATCAAATAAGTCCTGGGCGTCCGTGGAAGTGATTTCAAAATCGGCAAAAAAAATAATTTATTTGCTCTTGCACCAGGTGAACGGGACGTCGCAGGACGGCGATCGAGGGCTCTAAAAACGTGGCGCGGCGGCGGCTAGAGGATTCGGGAAAAAAATTGGGATCCAACCAAAAATGCGCCTCAAAAGTAAGTAAAATATCGTGATTTTAGTTTTCGGTCTGGTGCGTCCGAACCTGGGTGATTTGAGTCGCGAAAACGGCACCGCTCGACGAGGATCTCGGTTTTACATCGGAAAAATGTATATTCTCGTTTTGCACCGCCGCCGCCGCTTCCGTCGGGCCGTTTCCGCAAAAACCACGATTTTAGGGTGGGTTTTGGATCCCCGAAGGGGCGCGGCAGGCGGAGGACGAAACTTGGGGATGCGCAACGTGCGGACGGACATTCACAGTTAAGTCATCGAAGACGTGCGGTTAAAATACTCAAGATCTGCCGCCGCCGGCGGCATAAAAATGTCAAATTTGAGCCTTTTTAAAATCCACGTGGTGCGGTCCCCTATGTGAAATTCGCGAAACGCCACACGTCAGTCGTCTCAGAATCGATCTGCAGCCATAGTGGGGGCCCCCTAGTCCGTGGGCCCCGGGCATTCGCCCGATTGACCGACGCTAGCGACGCTACTGTCTACCGGGAACTGCAAACAGAACTATTGCGTGATTTTTTTCTCTTCGCTTCGAAGAATCGGAGAAATCCAATTTCTGGCATGATTTTCTAATATTTGATTTTAATGAAAAATGTATTAAGGATTTTCGATAGAAATCTAATGCTGGCTCCAGACTCTCGCGAAGTAGCACGGAGTTGGGTGAGGAACGAGAGTGTGGTCAAGTTACTCGCCTCGCCTTGTGCTTCCTCGCCTCGCCTTGGCCAACTTCGCTTCCTGAAGCGGTTTTTCGTGAAGCGGTATGATTTCCAGGATAAGGTTTCATTAAATTTGTACCTAATGCGAAAGCACCGTCGCCTAGAAAAACGTATGGAACATTTGGACCGTTAGTACCTGGCAGAGGACAAGGGGTAGGGAAATTCAGATCTTCTGCAATTATTTTTTTCCATAACAAAGAATTTCTGAAAACACCACCGTCACTTATTCTTCCTTTTTCACCAATATCAGCAAAAATAAAGTGGGAGTAACTTTCGACCAAAGCAAGAAGAACAATACTAAAACATCGCTTGTAATTGTAGTAATCTGATCCTGATTTACGCGGACATTGTACTTGTACATGTTTTCCATCTATTGCGCCGACTACATGTGGGAACTTGCGTTGAAATCCCTTTTCTAGGTCCAACCATTGCTCCTCTGTTAACGGTAGTCGAAACATAGTTATAAATTGCATCAATAAGTAGTTCAATACTTTGTTTGTCCATCCATTCCCTTAAAAAGTATATAAAATATAATTATCTTTTGATGTAATAATCTTTTAATCCTATAAAAAAAAAATTACGTAATAGCGTATGTACCTTACCTTGTTCCATTTCTATGTATAGGCAAAATCCACCATCTGTTCTTTCTGCACGGTTTATTAATTTTTTTCTTCAAAAATATATTAACATAATTATAATAATTAAAAGCACAAATAGCTGCAGCAGCAGCTACTACCTGTTCAGTGTCGGTCATGGCACTGAGGTTCTCGCGAAGTAAGGCGAGAGTGTGGATGCCTACTCCGTGTAGTTCCTCGCCTCGAACAACTTTGGCGAGGATCCTCGCCGAAGTTACTCCGCGAGAGTCTGGAGCAGGCATAATGCCCGCTCCAGACTCTCGGGAAGTTGCACGGAGTTGAGCGAGGAACGAGAGTGTGGTCAGGTTACTCGCATCGCTTGTGCTTCCTCGCCTTGCCTTGGCTAACTTCTGCCCGCTCCAGACTCGCGAAGTAGCACGGAGTTGGGCGAGGAACGAGAGTGTGGTCAGGTTACTCGCCTCGCCTTGGCTAACATCGCTTCATGAAGCGGTTTTTCGTGCCCGAGTCAAAGGCACACGAGGCGCGAGTACGAGGAAGAGAGAGTATCACGTCTACACTCTCGTGTTTACTCGACCTTTATTTTAGTCAACTGCATGCAGGTGGGTCAGTTCACAACCGTTTCTTGAACGATTAAAAACTAAAAAAAAATTATTCAATATTATTAAATTTTATCTAATATTAATTTAAATAATATCAAAAATCATGAGCGATTGGTCCCAAGAACTCCAGTTACAATTCCTTGAGGCTTTTCAAAGGGAACCAGTTATTTGGATAACATAATGATAATTAAAAGCAGAAATAGCTGCAGCAGCAGCTACTACGTGTTCGATGTCGGTCATGGCACTGAGGTCCTCGTGAAGTAAGGCGAGAGTGTGGATGCCTACTCCTTGTAGTTCCTCGCCTCGAACAACTTCGGCGAGGATCCTCGCCGAAGTTACTCCGCGAAGGAAGAAGAAGGCGTGGAAAAGGTGCAACTACAATTCTTTAAAAAGGCCCCGGAATTAGACAGATCAACCCCGTCCTACATAGTACTGCAGGAGCTAAATGCATTTAAATTAAGAATTGTAGCAAGCCGACGAGTAGCAACGTATGAAAGTAAAGTGAAGGGAATGACTGAGGAAAGAATTGTAAAAGAAGTGTTCAGGGTAGCAAGTTTGGAAGGAATTAATGGTAGGAGAGAGACAAATTGGGGAAGGAATAGAAGGAAACTTTATGAAGGAGGTGGTATGTCTATCATGGAAATGAAGAGGCTTAGGAGGGAAGGCGTGCGAGTTGACGAATGGCTAGTGGTAAGGCTGAAGGAAGTTGAACTGCAAGAACGTCAAAGGAAAATAATGGAAAGTAGATATAGTAAGGACTATGCGGAAATACAAATATTTGAAAAGCTACCTAAATATTTAAAATCAACAATGGGCCTGAAAGCCTAGTCAGTAATTGCCAGGTTTAGATGCGGCTGTGAAGAAAGAGGGCGAAAGTATTGGATGGATGACAAGTATAAGAGTTGTGGTATATGTGGGGCAGGGAAAGACGTGTGGGTGCATTGGTTTGTGGAGTGCAAAAAATGAGAGTGGACCGAAAGAGAGAGAGTGTTAGGGTCTAAATAGAAACAGTGCATGAATGAGGATGGTAGAGGTTTAGTAATGATGGAAAGGATAAAAGGATGGAAGGAACAGGGAACGGAAACAGAGGAATGTCCAGTGTAGATTTTTTTTTTCTCTCTCTCTTTTAACTTGGACTTTATTGTTTATGGTGATTATTGATTTTGTTTTCTTTTTTATATTTTGTTTGTTTTGTTTTTCTTTGCGGAATCTAAACTGTTTTTATTTAGTATTGTAATAGGAAAGGTTTATGTTTTTTTTTAAATTTATGCCAATAAAGGATTGTATGTATGTACTCCGCGAGAGTCAGGAGCGGACATTACACTAAGCGTATGTATGAAAATCTAGCAGAATCCTACTCATTGTCAGCTAAATGAACACCCTTTGCCATGTTAGCACCATTATCATGAAAGAGTAAATGTATTTGTGTGTGCTCAATATACCAGCGGTTCGCACAATGTTAAGCTCATTTGCTATATTTTCTCCTGTGTGTGAACCTGAGAAAGGTTTCATTGTCAGAACTCCATGTTCCAGTTTAAATTCAGGTGATATCCAATGAGCTGTGAAGCTCAGAAAGCTTCACATTGTTGTGTTGGCCGAATATCCGGTATCCGGCTAAACTACTATCCATTTCATCTCTAATATAAACCAGTGTTCATTGAGAAGAGAATACTTACGTTACCCTGCATCTACACTTGACTCCAACAAAAACTTTATGTGTAAAGGAGGTACCCTAAAAAAAATAATTCCAGATTTTATTTTACCACTTTGTCGCCGTGACTAATCTGCATATCCGTGTTAAATTACAGCTTTATATTTCTAATAGTCTCTGAGCTAAACTGCGGAAAGACTAAAGTGACCACATTTTCATTGACACAAAGCGGGACAAATGGGATGAAATGAGAATTATAATTTAGTTATGAAAGCAGACCAATAATTTAAAAAAAAATATTTTATCTACTCACACACCAAAATGAGCACATTAATAGATTATTGTATGTGAAGGATGCCATTATTATTATAGTGTGTAAAAGTATTCAAATCGAGCGTATAAGTCCAATGTAAATCAAATAGAGTTTTTTTTTTTTTTACCCGCGGACAGGCCAACAAGGACCACGCAAATATAATTTCTTTGTAGGTCTAGTTTCCTTCTTTCTCTTCCAGAAGTCTTTCATCCTGGTCGACTGCGCAGCTCTTCTTTCAGCAGTCCACTCTCCTCTGTTGAGGTTCCTCTTCTCCCCGACAAGAATTTTGAGGCCAAAAATTCTTTTTCTGTACTCTATTCGATTTAGACAATCTTCTTCAGTAATTTTGAATTTGTGAAGTTCTTCCTTCATTTGTTTTACATAGCCCCCTTGCCCTTTATAGTTCCAGATTTTATCAAAAATTTGTTTATTTAACCTTGAGCAATCTATGCGGATCATTATTTTGTTTTCTGATCATTACTTCAAGGTTGTCAATTTTACTATAAATTTCTGCATTGGATCTCAATCTATAACCTTCCTGTGTTTTCCTAGGTCCATAAATTCTTCTTAAAATTCTTCTTTCTATCTTCAACAAATTCTGCATTCCGGTTATATTTGTAGTTTCCATGCCGTACAAGATGACTGGTCTAACAGAGTTATTATTATAACTTCTATAAATAGAGTTTTATTATTAAACGATTTCTATTTGTTGTTACTATGGCAACAACTTGTGTCATTAAACAAAAACATAGACGTAGTGAAAATAATTTTTTTGACGTGCACTCGTATTAATGTAGTACGTCACGTATCTTTTTACCAATAACGCCTCATCAAAAATGATAATTTATGCAAATATTATTTTTTGGAAAATGGTTACTAATTTATTCAAAAGATTTTTCTACATATGTATTCCCATAAAATCTCCTTTTTTAATGTCACCCAATGAAAACTTCAGAACAAGGTGCCATTTAACGACCTGATTTTCTGAAATAAGTCAGAAATTTTTATAATAACTGCTTGGAATATCTTGAAGAATAGACAATTCAATTCGAGGATATTAAAAAGTTTTATTTGCGTGACACTAAAAAAAGAGATTTTATGGGAATATATGGAAAAATCTTATTTTATATATTACAGTACATTTAAAATAAAAAATGCAGACATTTTTTAAAATGGGGGACATTTTTAAAAATCGGCGGGACGCGGGACTGTCTTCCAAAAATCGGGACTGTCTCGCCAAAATCGGGACGTGTGGTGACTTTAGGAAAGACCGACAGACATATCAAAACTATAAGTGTTCCTTGTTAATATCAACGGAACCCTAAAAAATTCAATTCACTTTGAACAACGTCTGCTTGATGGCTAGCGCTGTGGAATTGTCATCTTTCAACATCAAATAACACCGCATGCCTCTTGTTGCCGCACTCCGTGCGTTATAGCTTATAGCGCATGTCCTTATTGAAAACAAAAGCGTACCAATGTAGTTTCCTTTCAATCATATGTAGTATCTTACACAAAATCACTAGTCTATCGTGTTTTAATAAAACTGTCCTCATTAGGACTCAATTTGGTTAAATTGTAATTATTCATTTATTTAAAAATTCCTTTTTTGGTGTTGCCGAAATTCTCTTTCGTTTTTCCCTTGTGTTTCGGCGGGAAAGTTCTTTAGGAATAGCTACAATAAGATTCAACACAATAAAAACAAAGTGCGTTTCCGCTATTTATGGAATAAACAATGTAAGTATTAAAATTTAAGTTTAAAATTATGTATTACTGTTACAGTTACTGTACAATTATTTTTCGGTATCCGTGAAACGTTGGGCAATATTAAAAAAAAAAACATATTACGATTTGATTTTGAAACTGCTTTCTGCAACTAGGTGGGAAAGTCGAATTGAAGCAACACGACCCCTTGAAAACAATAAATTATAAAGAAATATATATCAGGCTCTTTCAGATATTTAAGAGGATGATAATAAAGATGTGGATTCAAGAGTTCAGGCTGATAACTTATTAAAAAAAAAAAAATTATTAAAATTTTTATGCTCTGTTTACATTTGGCACGATATATTAATTACATCTCGTAAATGTTGTCAGCAAAATGATGCAGAATCCTACATTTAATGTCCAAATAGTTACTTAACATCTCCAACTTATTACAAATGAATTGAAAGTCCTGTGAAGTTAGCAAACGAATTTGCAAATATACATCGGAGTTCCCGGTAGATATGAAATAGTTCTAGAATACTTTGTGCAAAATTTCAATAGTTCTGCAATTTCGCGAAAAATATATAAAATCCTAAAATTTAGTTGGCAACCACTATTGAGACAAACTGTGCGTTTTTTACATATTCCTGCACCTCGACCATAGTTCTAGAGTACTTCATCAATTTTGCAAAAAGTTCTGGAAAAATTGACATTTTGCAAAAAAAATAATGAATTTTGAAATTTGCAAAAACAGTTCTAGTTGCGGATCTGAATAGCACCTTAAGAGATCCATCGAAGATCCCTTTGTCATTTTTTGATAAAAACCTAAGTTCACAAATGTTTGCAATAAGGGACCCATTATTTTGATTGAAAATAAAAAGAATCGCGCGACAGTTCTGTTGGCAGTTCCCGGTAAAACTCTTAGAGTTCTATCGAAAATCCTTATAATATTTTTCTGTAAAATTAAAAATAGAAAATTTTGCGAAAAAATAGACTTCACCGATGCGACGAATTGAAAAAGAAACAAGAAACGCAGTTCTGTTCGCACTCACTGGCAGAACTCTTAGATAGAACTGGTAGAACGAGTTCTATCGAAAATTCTTTTTCTTCTAAATAATTATTTATTTTTCTATAAAGCCCATTTATTTTTAAAATTAAAAACATATGCGAGAAGTTGTATTAAAAAAAAGTTCAAAATGTGTGTGTGAAATTATAACTTTGATAATGCCGTGAATAAAACAGAGATGAAAGTTTTGGATCTATACTTTTCTTCTAATGACCTTCAAAAATTTTGAATATTTGAGAGAAAAATGAACGGTTGCGCGATTTTTTTGCTCTTTTACTTCATTACTGAAAACTCTTTCGCATATCTCTCCAATTTTTAACTTTACAAAAAAATGTTATAATCGTCTTCGATAGAACCCTAATGCCGGTCCAGACTCTCGCGAAGTAGCACGGAGTTGAGCGAGGAACGAGAGTGTGGTCAGGTTACTCGCATCGCCTTGTGCTTCCTCGCCTTGCCTTGGCTAACTTCTGCCCGCTCCAGACTCGCGAAATAGCACGGAGTTGGGCGAGGAACGAGAGTGTGGTCAGGTTACTCGCCTCGCCTTGTGATTCCTCGCCTCGCCTTGGCCAACTTCGCTTCATGAAGCGGTTTTTCGTGCCCGAGTCAAAGGGACACGAGGCGGGAGTACGAGGAAGGGGGAGTATCACGTCTACACTCTCGTGTTTACTCGTCCTTTAATTTAGTCAACTTTTTGCAGGTGGCTCAGTTCACAACCGTTTCAACCGTCACAACAAACAAAATATTTTTATTTGATTTTATTAAATTTTATAATAGTAATTAAAATAATAACAAAAATAATTTACTAATAGTAATTTAAATAGTAAATTATGAGCGATTGGTCCCAAGAACTCCAATTAAAATTCCTTGAGGCTTTTCAAAGGGAACAAGTTATTTGGGATTCCAAACATGGTAGCCACAAAGATAAAAAAATTATGCACGACGCCTGGAGTAGAATTGAATCTGAAATTGGCAAACCAGTCAAAGAATTGAAATCGAAAAAAGATTCATTAATGGCCACATATCGTGGATACTGTAGGAAAATAGCGGGTACTATTAAATCTGGAGCGTCGGGGGATGTTTATAAACCAATATGGTTTGCCTTTGAAGTAATGGACCAGTTTTTGGGTTCTGTTTACAACTGTGGAGCCACAATTAATACAGAGGAACTAACTATAAAATAGCAATATTTTTTTAATAAATTTTATTTTTATTAAAAATATAAAATTATATGTACTTTATGAAAGATAAGTTAGATATTACTCATTAGAATCAAAATAATCACGAAAAGTATCCCTTATCTTCACACATGGTGGACTTGTTCGTCGTCCCATTCCTGGTAAACTTCTTATAGCACAGCTATCAACTACCTCTTGTCTCCATGAGCCACTTTCGACCAGTATACCATTTTCATCATAAATATCTGTCCGTACCAGGGGGGGGGGGGGGGGTAAATATTTCTAGAACTATTTCTCAAAAAATTGTGTAGCAGCACAAGTGTTTTCCAGGATAAGGTTTCATTAAATTTGTACCTAATGCGAAAGCACCGTCGCCTAGAAAAACGTATGGAACATTTGGACCGTTAGTACCTAGCAGAGGACAAGGGGTAGGGAAATTCAGATCTTCTGCAATTATTTTTTTCCATAACAAAAAATTTCTGAAAACACCACCGTCACTTATTCTTCCTTTTTCACCAATATCAACAAAAATAAAGCGTTAGTAACTTTCGACCAAAGCAAGAAGAACAATACTAAAACATCGCTTGTAATTGTAGTAATCTGATCCTGATTTACGCGGACATTGTACTTGTACATGTTTTCCATCTATTGCGCCGACTGCATGTGGGAACTTGCGTTGAAATCCCTTTTCTAGGTCCAACCATTGCTCCGCTGTTAACGGTAGCCGAAACATAGTTATAAATTGCATCAATAAGTAGTTCAATACTTTGTCTGTCCATCCATTCCCTTAAAAAGTAGATAAAATATAATTATCTTTTGATGTAATAATCTTTTATTCCTATAAAAAAAAAATTACGTAATAGCGTATGTACCTTACCTTGTTCCATTTCTATGTATAGGCAAAATCCACCATCTTTTCTTTCTGCACGGTTTGTTCATTTTTTTCTTCAAAAATATATTAACATAATTATAATAATTAAAAGCACAAATAGCTGCAGCAGCAGCTACTACCTGTTCGGTGTCGGTCATGGCACTGAGGTCCTCGCGAAGTAAGGCGAGAGTGTGGATGTCTACTCCGTGTATATCCTCGCCTCGAACAACTTCGGCGAGGATCCTCGCCGAAGTTACTCCGCGAAGGAAGAAGAAGGCGTGGAAAAGATGCAACTACAATTCTTTAAAAAGGCCCTGAAATTAGACAGATCAACCCCGTCCTACATAGTACTGCAGGAGCTAAATGCATTTAAATTAAGAATTGAAGCAAGCCGACGAGTAGCAAGGTATGAAAGTAAAGTGAAGGGAATGACTGAGGAAAGAATTGCAAAAGAAGTGTTCAGGGTAGCAAGTTTGGAAGGAATTAATGGTAGGAGAGAGACAAATTGGGGAAGGAATAGAAGGAGACTCTATGAAGGAGGTGGTATGTCTATCATGGAAATGGAGAGGCTTAGGAGGGTAGGCGTGCGAGTTGACGAATGGCTAGTGGTAAGGCTGAAGGAAGTTGAACTGCAAGAACGTCAAAGGAAAATAATGGAAAGTAGATATAGTAAGGACTATGCGGAAATACAAATATTTGAAGAGCTACCTAAATACTTAAAATCAACAATGGCCTGAAAGCCCAGTCAGTAATTGCCAGGTTTAGATGCGGCTGTGAAGAAAGACGGCGAAAGTATTGGATGGATGACAAGTATAAGAGTTGTGGTGTATGTGGGGCAGGGAAAGACGTGTGGGTGCATTGGTTTGAGGAGTGCAAAAAATGAGAGTGGACCGAAAGAGAGAGAGTGTTAGGGTCGAAATGGAAATAGTGCATGAATGAGGATGGTAGTGGTTTAGTAATGATGGAAAGGATAAAAGGATGGAAGGTACAGGGAACGGAAACAGAGGAATGTCCAGTGTAGTTTTTTTTTTCTCTCTCTTTTAACTTGGACTTTATTGTTTATGGTGATTATTGATTTTGTTTTCTTTTTTATATTTTGTTTGTTTTGTTTTTCTTTGCGGAATCTAAATTGTTTTTATTTAGCATTGTAATAGGAAAGGTTTATGTTTGTTTTTTATTTATACCAATAAAGCATTGTATGTATGTACTCCGCGAGAGTCAGGAGCGGGCATTACACTAAGCGTATGTATGAATCTGCGTATGTATGAACATCTAGCAGAATCCTACTCATTGTCAGCTAAAGGAACACCCTTTACCATGTTAGCACCATTATCATGAAAGAGTAAATGTATTTGTGTGTGCTCAATATACCAGCGGTTCGCACAATGTTAAGCTCATTTGCTATATTTTCTCCTGTGTGTGAACCTGGGAAAGGTTTCATTGCCAGAACTCCATGTTCTAATTTAAATTTAGGTGATATCCAAAGAGCTCATAAGCTCAGAAAGTTTCACATTGTTGTGTTGGCCGAATATCCGGTATCCGGCTAAACTGCTTTCCGTTTCATCTCTAATGTAAACTAGTGTTCATTGAGAAGAGAATACTTACGTTACCCTGCATCTATACTTGACTGCAACAAAAGCTTTATGTGTAAAGGAGGTACGCTAAAAAAAAAAAAACCCGATTTTATTTTACCACTTTGTCGCCGTGACTAATCTGCATATCCGTGCCAAATTACAGCTTTATGTTTCTAATAGTCTCTGAGTTAAACTGCGGAAAGACTAAAGTGACCACATATTCATTGAGACAAAACGGGACAAATGGGATATAAATTGAGAAATATAATTTAGTTATGAAAGCAGACCAATAATTAAAAATATATATATATATATATATTACCTACTCATACACCAAAATGAGCATATTAATACATTATTGTATGTGAAGGATGCCATTATTATTATAGTGTGTAAAAGTATCCAAATCGAGCGTAAAAGTCCAATGTAAATCAAATAGAGTTTTATTATTAAACGCTTTCTGTTTGTTGTTACTATGGCAACAACTTGTGTCATTAAACAAAAACATAGACGTAGTGAAAATAATTTTTTTGACGTGCACTCGTAATGTAGTACGTCACGTATCTTTTTATTCCTCATCAAAAATGATCATTTATGCAAATATTATTTTTCGGAAAATGGTTACTAATATATTCAAAAGATTTTTCCACATATGTATTCCCATAAAATCTCCTTTTTTAATGTCACCCAATGAAAACTTCAGAACAAGGTGCCATTTAACGACCAGATTTTCTGAAAGAAGTCAGAAATTTTTATAATAACTGCTTGGAATATCTTGAAGAATATACAGTTCAATTCGAGGATATTAAAAAATGTCATTGCGTGGCACTAAAAAAGGAGATTTTATGGGAATATATGGAAAAATCTTATTTTATATAATACAGTACATTTAAAATAAAAAATGCAGACATTTTCTAAAATGGGGGACATTTTTAAAAATCGGCGGGACGCGGGACTGTCTTCCAAAAATCGGGACTGTCTCGCCAAAATCGGGACGTGTGGTGACTTTAGGAAAGACCGACAGACATATCAAAACTATAAGTGTTCCTTGTTAATATCAACGGAACCCTAAAAAATTCAATTCACTTTGAACAACGTCTGCTTGATGGCTAGCGCTGTGGAATTGTCATCTTTCAACATCAAATAACACCGCATGCCTCTTGTTGCCGCACTCCGTGCGTTATAGCTTATAGCGCATGTCCTTATTGAAAACAAAAGCGTACCAATGTAGTTTCCTTTCAATCATATGTAGTATCTTACACAAAATCACTAGTCTATCGTGTTTTAATAAAACTGTCCTCATTAGGACTCAATTTGGTTAAATTGTAATTATTCATTTATTTAAAAATTCCTTTTTTGGTGTTGCCGAAATTCTCTTTCGTTTTTCCCTTGTGTTTCGGCGGGAAAGTTCTTTAGGAATAGCTACAATAAGATTCAACACAATAAAAACAAAGTGCGTTTCCGCTATTTATGGAATAAACAATGTAAGTATTAAAATTTAAGTTTAAAATTATGTATTACTGTTACAGTTACTGTACAATTATTTTTCGGTATCCGTGAAACGTTGGGCAATAATTAAAAAAAAAAACATGTTACGATTTGATTTAGAAACCGCTTTCTGCAACTAGGTGGGAAAGTCGAATAGAAGCAACACGACCCCTTGAAAACAATAAATTATAAAGAAATATATCAGGCTCTTTCACATATTTCAGAGGATGATACTAAAGATGTGCATTCAAGAGTTCAGGCTGATAACTTATTAAAAAATATATATTTTAAAATTTTTATGCTCTATTTACATTTGGCACGATATATTACAGCTCGTAAATGTTGTCAGCAAAATGATGCAGAATCCTACATTTAATGTCCAAATAGTTACTCAACTTCTCCAACTTATTACAAATGAATTGAAAGTCCTGTGAAGTTAGAAAACGAATTTGCAAATATACATCGGAGTTCTCGGTAGATATGAAATAGTTCAAAAGTTTTGTTCAGTAGTTTTGTGCAAAATTTCAATAGTTCTGCAGAATTTCGCGAAAAATATATAAAATACTAAAATTTAGTTGGCAACCACTATTGAGACAAACTGTGCGTTTTTTACATATTCCTGCACCTCGACCATAGTTCTAGAGTACTTCATCAATTTTGCAAAAAGTTCTGCAAAAATTGACATTTTACAAAAAATTAATTTTGAAATTTGCAAAAACAGTTCTAGTTGCGGATCTGAATAGCACCTTAAGAGTTCCATCGAAGATCCCTTTGTCATTTTTTGATAAAAACCTTAATTCAAAAATGTTTGCAATAAGGGACCCATTATTTTGAATCTAAATAAAAAAAAATCGCGCGACAGTTCTGTTGGCAGTTCCCGGTAGAACTCTTAGAGTTCTATCGAAAATCCTTATAATATTTTTCTGTAAAATTAAAAATAGAAAATTTTGCGAAAAAATAGACTTCATGGATGCCAGAATGGATGCGACGAATTGAAAAAGAAACAAGAAACGCAGTTCTGTTCGCACTCACTGGCATAACTCGTAGATATAACTGGTAGAACGAGTTTTATCGGAAATTCTTTTTCTTCTAAATAATTATTTATTTTTCTATAAAGCCCATTTATTTTAAAAATTAAAAATTAAAAACATATGCGAGAAGTTGTATTAAAAGAAAGTTCAAAATGTGTGTGTGAAATTATAACTTTGATAATGCTTTGAATAAAACAGAGATGAAAGTTTTGCCTCTATACTTTTCTTCTAAAAACCTTCAAAAATTATGAATATTTGAGAGAAAAATGAACGGTTGCCCGATTTTTTCGCTCTTTTACTTCATTACTGAAAACTCTTTCGCATATCCCTCCAATTTGTATCTTTACAAAAAAATGTTATAATTGTCTTCGATAGAACTCTAAGATTTCTACCGGCAGCGCCGTCGTTTAGATTTGCTGGCCCCGGGCATATATATTGAGGTGGGGCCCCCAGTAAATAAAATTAGGCGAGTTTGAGCGGGCGTCGCGACGGTTGCAAAGGACGCAGCGCGATGCCGATTGCATTAAAAGATGAAACGTTCAATTCCCTGCGGGAATCGCGCGGAACCGTTCCCGCAGAGTTCAAGTTGGCGGTTCCGTGGGTCTTTTCCTGGATGTCCAGAAAATGCCGTTTTAATGGCGTCGCGACGCCATCTTGGGCACAATCGGGATTAAACTCCCAAACAAACTAAAAGGTTCTATGGCTCATCGAACGGCACCGGTCCGGTTCCGATCCGTGAATTGTTTCCGAAGTTCTATGTACCCCCGCAAAACGCCTCTGGTTTTTCTCACTTTTTGCACATTTTTCTCTTCAAACTGCCGCAGATTCGCAAAAAGTAGTCGCAGTTTAAAAATTCTTGCCGTAATGGTTGCGCGCAAGTGTTCTGAAGAGAACGAACCCAACCGGCGACCTGAAGCCCATCAAATAAGTCCTGGAAGTGATTGCAAAATCGGCAAAAAAAATAATTTATTTGCTCTTGCACCAGGTGAACGGGACGTCGCAGGACGGCGATCGAGGGCTCTAAAAACGTGGCGCGGCGGCGGCTAGAGGATTCGGGAAAAAAAAATGGGATCCAACAAAAAATGCGCCTCAAAAGTAAAATATCGTGATTTTAGTTTTCGGTCTGGTGCGTCCGAACCTGGGGGATTTGAGTCGCGAAAACGGCACCGCTCGACGAGGATCTCGGTTCTACACCGGAAAAATGTACATTCCCGTTTTGCACCGCCGCCGCCGCTTCCGCCGGGCCGTTTCCGCAAAAACCACGATTTTAGACGAAACTAGGGGATGCGCAATGTGCGGACGGACATTCACAGTTAAGTCATCGAAGACGCGCGGTTAAAATACTCAAGATCTGCCGCCGCCGGCGGCATAAAAATGTCAAATTTGAGCCTTTTTAAAAACCCACGTGGTGCGGTCCCCTATGTGAAATTCGCAAAACGCCACACGTCAGTCGTCTCAGAATCGATCTGCAGCCATTGTGGGGTCTCCCTAGTCCGTGGGCCCCGGGCATTCGCCCGACGCTAGCGACGCTACTGTCTACCGGGAACTGCAAACAGAACTATTGCGTGATTTTTTTCTCTTCGCTTCGAAGAATCGGAGAAATCCAATTTCTGGCATGATTTTCTAATATTTGATTTTAATGAAAAATGTATTAAAGATTTTCGATAGAACTCTAAGAGTTCTACTAGTAACTGCAAACATAACTATTGCCTGATTTTTTTCTTTTTGCTTGGTCGCAGCGGAGAACTCTAATTTCTGGCATATCTTTCTAACATTTATTTTTAAAGAAAAATGTTATAAGGATTTTCGATAGAACTCTAAGAATTCTATCGAGATATAATAGTAAAAGAGGCAAACAGAACTATTGCGCGATTTTTTTTTCTTTCTTTACTTCGTCGCATCGGTGAAGTCTAATTTTTCGCATATCTTTCCAATTTTTAACTTTACACAAAAATAGTATTTTCGATAGAACTCTAAGAGTTCTACCGGGAACTGCAAATAGAACTGATGCGCGATATTTTTCTCTTCACTTCGAAACTTCGGTGAAGTTCAAATTCTCGTACATCTTTCTAATTTTCAATTTTGCAGAAAAATGTTGTAAGGATTTTCCATAGAACTCTAAGAATTCTACCGGGATCTGCAAACAGAACTACAGCGCGATTTTTTTCTCTCCACTTCGTCGCATCAGTGAGGTCCAATTTTTCGCAAAATTTTCAATTTTTAATTTACCAGAAAAATGTTATAAAGATTTTCGATAGAACTCTAAGAGTTCTATCGGGAACTACCAACAGAACTGCCGCGCGATTTTTTTTCTTCTTCACTTCGTCGCATTGCGGAACTGCAAACATAACTGTTGCGCGATTTTTTTTAATGTTCATTCAAAATCATGGGTCCCTATCCCTTTTGATCAAAAAATGAAAAAGGGATCTTCGATAGAACCCTTAGGGTGCTATTCAGATCCGCGAATAGAACCGTTTTTGCAATTTTCAAAATTCCTTTTTTTTGCAAAATTTTTGCAGAACTTTTTGCAAAAATGGTCCATACGCTCATATATATAGTACTATATATTTGGGGTAGACCCTCGACAGTTATGAACGTCATGACAGTTATGAATGAAGTTATGAAGTTATAAGCAGAAATGCAGCGCTAGGTTTTTTTAACAAGAATTTAAAAAAATCCGTTTTTTAATGTTCAAAAAACTTTTTTTTTTTGCTTATAGTCCAGTCATTATAGTAAGTTCACCTCGGAATTAGAGATACCCAGCTGTAAGTCTGTAAATACTTGTATATTGATAACCTAAAAGTTGTCTCAAAACCTACATATGGTAGGGTGTACGCAACTATTAAATTTCAAGGTCAAAGGTCACAAAAAGGTCACGTTTTTTTGCGCTTTTTTTGTAAATATCTCATTTCCTATGGGTTTTTTGCTATATGTATTTATTATCGATATTGTAGAATACAAAATTCTCTACAAATTTTGTTTAAAAAACATTTTCATACGGTGAACCGTTTTCGAGATAGAGGGCAGGTCAACCGGTGCCTCCGGTCGAAAACGCGCCATATATAGTTGATGAATAGGGCAACCAAAAATATGCTCTTAAAAAAGTACTTTAAGCGCTTAAAATATGCTCTATAAAAATGAAAATATGCGCTATAAAATAAAAAATATATTTAAAAAAATATATGCTCTTACATCTGAAATAAAATATTTGAAAAAATTTTAAATTCTAGGTACGAAAACATAGATACAAAAGAAAAATACAGCTAAATTTTTTTTTTTTTTTAATTGCAAATTTTTTAATTTTTATTACAATAAATGACAAACATCTCATTCATGAGCATAATGAGCATGTTGCTTTACCTCAATCTGTTTAGCAAGCAGTAGCCCAGACATTTCAAGATAATTTATTGATGGGCTAAGGAATCCATAATTTGAGGCAATGAAAATTAAATCAAATTTTATTTCACCGTCATTTAGTAGCTCTTTTGAAATTAGTAGCTCTTCTTCGTCCACTACATTGAACACTTTCACAATTAGTTCGAAGTAGGTGGCATAGTACACTGCGGCCTCAATCCATGTTCACAATCTAGTACTTATTGGTTGCAGAGGAAGTGCGACGCCAAGTGAGTAGGGAAAGATAGTTCCTTCTGGCGCCTCCTCACTCCTCGCCCCCACCACTAACCCCCCCCATAGACCCAGCCCCAGACCACCCCCACCACTAGCTCCACCCCTAGACCCCGCCTCAGACTACCCACCCCAACCCTAGACCCCGCCACAGACCATGCCCCCCAACCCCCACTTTCACCCTAAAACTCCACCTCCAATCCCCCAGACCCCACTTCCAAACCCCAGACCCCGCCCGCGAGCCCCCACTTCCATCCCCCAGACCCAACCCCTAGCCCCCACATCCAACCCCAAGACCCCGCCCCTAGCCCCCACTTCCAAACGAATAAACGACCAAAGAAAGATGGGACAGTTACACAACGACGGAACGGAAAAGGAAAATGTAAACTAATGTTTTGGAATGTAGCAGGGCTCAGGAAGAAATTGGATAAGGTGGACGGGTCTTTTATAGAATCCTTGAGGAAATTCGAAATAGTTGGGTTAGTGGAGACCTGGGTTCAAGAGAAGGAATGGGAAGCCTGTAAGGAGAGACTCCCCAAGGAGTACAATTGGAGGATACAACCGGCACGGAGAGAGAGTGACTACGGAAGGGCAAAGGGGGGAATAATAACAGGGGTCAGAAGAGGCATCAAGGAATCGGAGAGAATTCTAGAAGAGGTGGAGGGTCTAGTTTTTAGGGAGGTAGAACTGGAGGGGGAGTGGTGGCAGATAGCAACCGTTTATAATAATAAGGGACTGGAAAAAATTAAAGAGGGTATAAAGAGGAATTTATTTTATTAATTTATTTTTAAGATATGGTAACGACAAACTTGCTACTAGGAGGTGATTGGAATGTTAGGATAGGAGAAGAGCAGGGCAATATGGTGGATAAGACGGGTGATGTGATAAGAAGGAATTCTAAAGACAAAATTAAAAATGCAGAGGGAAATGTTTGGTTGGCGTGGGTGTTAGAGAACCAATGGGATATTTTGAATGGGTGTATTGAGGGCGGCTGGGAGGGAGAATTTACGTTTGTGGGTGCAATGGGTACCTCAGTTATTGACCTAATAATTACAAATGATGCGGCAAGACGGCAAATAAAACTGATGGAAATCGGAATAAGAAGTGAGATATCACCGTGACGGAGGTGGAGGATGTTATTGATTCCCTAAAGCCAAGAAAATCAGGAGGTTTGGATGGGCTCGGAAATGAAGCTTGGAAAGAAGCACCTGGAATCTGTAAGGAGAAGTTTACGGAGGAATTAGGAAGGATAGGGAGAGGAGACAAAAGGATACCAGTCAGCTGGAAAGTGGGGATAATTCAACCGGTGTTTAACAGTGGAACGAGGGACGCGCTAGAAAATTATAGAGGTATAACTTTGATGAACTCCTCATACAAAATATTTGCTAAAATCCTGGATTGTCGCTTGAGGAAGGAAATCAATGAAAGGAAGCTTTTTCCGGAAATACAAGCGGGGTTCAGAGAAGGAAGGAGCACGGTGGAACACCTGGTGACCTTGAGAGTCATCATAGACCAAGGAATAATAAAGGGATGCCTGTTTGCTCTTTTCATTGATTTGAAAGCCGCATATGACTCGGTGAACAGAAGGAGACTGGACGAGTGTTTGGGAAAGCTAGGTATCTCAGAGAGGGTTAGAAGGAACATCAGGAATTTGTACGAGGAAACGGTCTGTAAGGTAGTAGCGAATGAATGGGAATCGAACTATTTTGAGGTGAGGAAGGGCCTGAGACAAGGCTGCCCTTTGAGTCCCATGCTTTTCAATCTGTATGTGGCGGATATGGAAAAGGTTCTACAGGCCGGGCAAGCTGGAGGAGTGGTGATTGGGAAAAAGGAGGTGTGGAGCTTGGCATATACGGATGACATGGTGGTATTTGCAAAGTCGGCTAGTGAGATGAAGGACGTGATTGAAAGGCTCTGTAGGTATTTCGAAAAGAGGGATTTAAGGGTGAATGTTGGTAAAACAAAATGGATTCGGTTTAAAAGGGGTGGGCGATATAAGAAAAAAAGGTTTGAATGGCAGGGTACTGAAATAGAGGAAGTTAGTAAATTTAAGTATTTGGGGTATGTCTTTGGGACTGGATACAGTAATAAAGAACACATAGAGTATGTTACAAAGAAGGCATGGGTGGCGGCGGGTCGTATTTGGGAGGTTTGGAAAAGGAACTTTGATGGAAACTTTAGAGCAGCAGAGACCATATGGAAGGCATGTGTGCGAAGCGTGTTACTGTATGGATGCGAGGTCTGGGGAACGAAAGAGGAAGACAAGATCGAAAGGGTGCAGCTAAAGTTTTATAAGAAAGTGTTGAAACTTGATAGGTCGACGCCTGGTCACATTGTGCTTCAGGAAGTGAGTGCTTGTAAGGTGGCGGTAATAGCTGCGGAAAGAGTGATAAAGTTCGAGTATAGGGTGGATGGGTTAGGAGATGAAAGGATAATAAAGGAAATTTTTAGAGTAGTGAATAAAAAGGGGTTAAGTGGTAGAAGAGAGAGCGGTTGGGGGTTGAATAAAAGGAAACTGTATGAGAGAGGCGGGTTATCTTCCGAGGGGTTGGAAACGGAAAAAAGTGCGGGTGCTCAGTGGAAACGGATGCTAAAAGAGAGTTTATTAGAAGTGGACTTCCAAAAGCGCCAATCGAAAATAGAGGCTAGTAAATATCACCAAGGCTACAGTCAGATACAAGTGCACGGCCGTGTTCCTGGTTATTTGAGGACAAGTAAAGGGTCGGACGACCAGTCAGTGTTGGCGAGATTTAGGTGTGGCAATGAAGAGCGTGGAAGGAGACATTGGATGAAGGAGAAAAGTAGAAGGTATTTGGTGTGTGGGTTGAAGGAAGATATGTGGAGTCATTGGTTGGAAGAATGCACGATGGCGGAGTGGAATGACCAGGAGAGAAGGCGATGAAAGGATTGGAGGGAGTGTATGGACGAGAGCGGGAAGGGACTGTCGTTTTTACACAGAGTGAAAAGATGGAAAGAGCGGATGCGACGGGGTAGTTTTTTGAGTGTTGCGGTTTAGTTTTTTGTTTGTTTTGTGAGCTTATGTCCGATGTACAGGTGTTGAAGTATAGGTTTATAGGGTGGTATCACCTTCTTTTTTCTTTTTAATGGGGTTTTAGTTTCACAACTTTTTATTATTTTTATTATGTTTTATTTTGTATGTATATTTTGTAGGGAAATGTAAATTATTTTAATTATGCTAATATAGGTTATTATTATTATTACACCGCTTCTTGCCAAATTTCATGATTCTAGGTCAACGGGAAGTACCCTATAGGTTTTGATTCCCTTGTGAAATCGCAAAATATGCGACATCTTTTGATCGCGTTGACTTACAAGTTTGATTTTTTCACAGCTGAAAGAGACCGCAGACCCGAGTATTTGATACAAATTTCAAATTTTTACCTCTACGCGTTCCTGAGAAAAATGGTCTTGACAGACAGACAGACGGACGGACGGACAGACGGACAACAAAGTGATCCTATAAGTTTTCGGTCCGTTTTCGGTACGGAACCCTAAAAATGACATGAAAGTGTTAGAAATTTTTTTCAATACAAAATGATTATAAAAATTAAAGAAAACGTTTTAAAATGAGTGTAAATTCTATGGTGATACCGGAGACTGAGGAAAGTTCTTATAACGAATCCACACCACGGGAGACAATTGAAAAAGCAAATTCTTCATTTTTTATTCTATTTTTTTATGGCACACGGATCTCAAACTTGTAAGATACATCTCCTCGCATGAGTAATAAAAAATAGTGTTTGTAACACGGGCGGTATTGTCAATTGACCTCTCGAGCGAATGTGCGCACTCACTTCGTTCGTGGACCCAATTTAATTCTCGTGTCAAATTGAAAACCTACCGCTCTAGTTACAAAATATACTATATTATTAATATATATATATATATTTGTTTAAATATATTTTTTGTTGAGTTAGAAGATTTTGATTTTTCGATCAAATTAAACATTAGTGTTTGTATCTTATCTTCATAGATTATAATTTCTAAGAAATTTATTTATGTATTTATTTTATGTATTATGTATAAAACAAATTTCTTAGAAATTATAATCTATGAAGATAAGATACAAACACTAATATACTATATTAGTTTTATTATTGTTTTTTTTATTACATGCGCTTTTTAATTGCCGCACATTTTTTTTTATTTTGGAAAAAACTGCACACACTTAAAAAAGTGCGCACACGGGTCACAAAAATTAGAGGGAACACTGCCTACCATATGTCGGTTTTGAGACAACTTTTAGGGTGTCAATATACAAATATTTACAGACTTACAGCTGGGTATCTCGAATTCCGAGATCCTTACCTAATTTAAGCTTAAATGACTGGACCAGAAGAACTCTTCTTCTTGTATCTTCGTCGAAAGTTTTTTATAAATGAATTTATTGATATTAATTTTACAAAAATGTCTAATAAGCATTTTTTGTAAATCTGCCTTACAATTAGTACAATCGGAAACCGTTATCAGATTTTTTTTTAATTTTTCAAAAATTTAAAAATTATACAAAAAAAATTGAACTGTATGCATTAACGATTGAGAACTCTATATAAAGAACTGAAATATTACATCAGAACTCTTTTTCCTGTAAAAGAGGGGGCTGCGTGAAGTTGGCCCACAAGTTGTTTTTCTCGATTTCTGCCCGAAATTCCCCAGAACTCTTGCAATGTTCAAGCAAAAACTCCAGAACTATTCGAAATCTTGCCAGAACTCTAAAAAAATTTTAATTTTTCAAAAATTCGGTTCCAACTTCACACGATTTTCATTTTTTTAATTGAGATTAATTATTTTCTTGTAATTTGAAAATCTTGTATCATAGAATTTTTTTTCCACACGTGCCACTGTCATCTACGCGGCGGTTCTATTAACATAATATTTTTCCCAAACTAAAATATTTGCTTCTTTCTTATTACAGTCATCAATGGACATGCTTGTGCATTATCCTAATATTTCTAGATACACCCCTGTATAATTCTTTAAAATCTATGTAATTTTTGCGTTAATTTATTTATTAAATATTTTATAATTATAAAATACATTTCAATTTGAGTTATACAATTTTGACTGATTTTGTGTATTTTCATTTTTACTATTTAATGTGATCAAATTTAATCTTGGAAAATTAATCATTCAAATTTAAAATATTTGTTTTTGATGCAGTTGTGAGCAGGTGTGCCAACCGTCGTCCAATCGTGATGCACGTTGGAACTGGTCGGGGACGTTTCAATTGGCACAAATGATTTCAAACAGTTCTTGTGTCGGTTTTGCGTAGTGAGTTTGTCCGTTGCAAAAAACATTATTACTGAATCGCCTCCGCAAATTTGACAACGATTTCCGTAAACGTAAGTACAATTCCATACGATTTAATAGATTCACAGTGAATTCGAAATTATAAGATTCTTACGGAAAAAACTTTGCAAAATCCCTACTGTCAGTGTTAATGTAGGTTAAGTTAATTATCCCTCTAGATTGTTTTTGAAAGGTTTTTAAAATCTTTGCAAATTTTTCATTTCTTGTGCTTGTTTTTCCCCCTCAGTTCAGTGTATACATAGCAAAAAAATTGGCAATTGTTCATGTTTTTGTACAGAATATTTTTTATTACATTTTGCTAGAAATGTGTGTGGACATGTTTTAACCATATTTTCAATGTTCTGATTAATTTATCTAAATAGAAGAGCAATCAATGGTGAAGACATCATTTTGGATTTTAACCTCTAGTCCCACATTTTAGTCTTATAGATGTAGAGATCTAGTCGACAGGTTCTCAAGTTGAGGTTACACGTGCCACTAGTGGTACATGAGGCCTCCAAATCTGATACTCGCATAGACAATAAATGTTATGTACTTTCCTTCAAAAATTTTATTGAAAGTATATATTTTATCGCATTTTATATTGTAACAGTCGCTAGACGGCTAAAGAGAAAGGTTCCTCAAGACCTGATATAAAAGGCCGAAAGAATAAATGGCGCAGTCACTGGACACCCTTTGTACTAAACCTATAATAATATCAAACATATTGCTGAATATCTTCAATTGATAAATTGCAATAAGAATTTCATATTAAAAAATATAATTTTATATTGTAAATGGCAACACTGTTGTTGGTGTGCATTTAATGGGTAATCCCCTACTTGATTCTAAATGAATACCTATCACGTATATATGCATTTGCAAATTTAGTGCATTGCACATTTTATCTAAGTCTCATTGCAACGGTCATTGCATATTTTATCTAAGATCTAGTGACGATTAATATTTTCGCTCTATTTAGGTACAGTATTTTTCAGTAAGGCAGTTAATGAATGAAATTGTACATTTTTGCAGACCAAACCACAGATTTATTAAATAGTTACTAAGTAATAGATTAAATCACTGCCTAAAAAATCGCCAATACATTGCTATAAAAGTCTACCCCTATACATTCAAAACTGCTATTGCTGCGTGCGAATTTGTACCTATCTTTCAGTGTAAAGTCATTATTACAATACAGTTACGTAATTTTATTAATTTAAATCGTAAATATTGTTAAAATCTAGAATAAACCTGCACTGGGTAATTTTTTTTTTGCATTTCTTTCTTCTGCCTACAAGGGTTTTTTTTTTTCTTTCTAACCAATGTGGGTACAGGGGGGTTAGCCCTTAAAACACTGCGGCCCATTGGCCTATTGTATTTCCCCACATTGTTTTGTTCATGCAAATAGATCCAGTCCCTCTATTAGGTCCAGGATTCTATGTGCTATGTTTTTCACGGGAACTCTCTCAGCTGTAATATCAAGCTTGTGTCTCCTACGTGCAATTGCTTCACAGGGGAAGATTATACGGGTGGCTTATATTATATTAAAGAAGATTATATTATATATTAGAGTTTCCGTTGGTTTAGCTACTATTTGTTTGCTGTTTGTCAGACCATTCAAATTGACCCACTGTAGATGGTGCTTAGTTGCTACCCATTTACAGATTTTATTTCGGGTCGTGGTCTTGATAATGTAGAGTCCACTTTCAGCAATGATGTTTGCCTTGCAGGATCCATCTTTTGCTAGCTTATCTGCCATTTCGTTACCCACCAGTCCCGTGTGGCTAGGCACCCAAGCGAGTGTGACCCTTGTTATGCTTTGCCAGGGCTTTTAGGTCCTGAAGACAGTCCCAAACTGTCTTGGATTTGATTTCGTGACACCCTAGAGTATTAATCGCAGCCTGACTGTCCGTAAAAATGCGGATGTTTCTACTTTTGTAGCCCATGCTCAAATTTTCACGGGCACAGACTATGATAGCGTATATTTCTGCTTGGAATGCTGTGGCATGTGTCCCCAGGGGTACAGATAGGCTGCACCCCAGGGACAGTCCATAGATTCCTGCACCAGTACCACTGTCCTTCTTGGAGCCATCGGTATACCAATCCAGTCCTCCTTGGCAAGTGGTTATTTGATTGCCTTCTGTCCATCGTAGATGTGTTTCGAAGGGTAGATCGAATGACAGCCTTTTAGGCATCGAATCCCTCTCTATATTGAGGTACGGTTCTGATATGACATTCGTTATCATGGTGTGTCCTGACCTCGCCAGAGATTCCCATGTGCCATTGCATATGCATATGAAAGCTCCCATCAGAGCCCCAGTTGGGGCGGTTTTCATCGTTCCCGTAATTGCTAAACAGGCCAGTCTTTGAACAGAGGAGAGTTCTTTGATGGCCTGTTTTTGCTTCACTTTGGTCCACCATACTGTGGAGCCATATGTCAAAATGGGTCTAACTACCATAGTGTATAGCCAGTATATCATGCTTGGTTTCAGTCCCCATGATTTTCCAAGTATTCTTTTGGTCATCATCAGTGCCATTTTACACTTGTTGGTAGCTTTCTTTAGGTGTTGATTCCAAGTCAGATTGGCATCCAGGATTACACCTAGATACTTGCCTTCATCACTCACCTTTAGATGCTCGTTATAGAAAATTGGGGGCTTTAGCCCATACGTTTTTCTCATTCTAGTGAATGGTACTAGAGTGGATTTTTGGGGATTGACCCGAAGGTCGACCCGCCTGCACCAACTCTCCACCTCGTTCAGTGCTTCTTGCATAAGCACTGCTATTATAGACGGAAATTTACCCCTAATGAGAATGACTATGTCATCCACATAGCCTTGGGTGTAAAATCCTTTATTATTTAGTGACACAAGCAGGCTATCAACAGCCATGTCCCAAAGCAGTGGAGATAGAACCCCACCCTGAGGACATCCCTTGATGACAGCCACCCTCATTGTGTCACCTGCTACTGTAGCCTCAACATTTCTACCCTGTAGCATGGACTTAATCCATCTGATTGATGTTTTATTTGCAACATGGCTGTGGGCTGCATTGGCTATACTGTCGAAGGAGGTGTTGTCAAACGCACCTTCGATATCAAGGAAGGCACCAAGTGCCAATTCTTTGTTTTCTAGTATGTTATCTATTCTAACCACTAATTGGTGTAGAGCAGATTCACATGATTTTCCTGGTTGATAGGCATGCTGATTAGAGTGTAGGGGCCTGTCTAACAAGCAGGTCACCCTCAGATGCTTTTCAACTAGTTTTTCTAACGTTTTCAATAGAAAGGAGGTTAGACTTATTGGTCTATACGCTTTAGCCTGGGTGTAATCTAGACGCCCGGCTTTTTGTGCAAATACCACTTTTATTTGCCTCCAGGGAGTTGGCACATAGCCTGATGCCAGACTTGCCCTGTATAGCATGATCAGTATTGGCACCAGCGTTTCCCTACTCTGCCACAGAAGGGCGGGGAAGACACCGTCCGGGCCAGCTGCTTTGTATGGATCAAAGGTATTTATGGCCCATTCAATTCTTTCATATGTGACAACCCTGTTGGACACCCGCCAGTCACACCTCGTCCCTCTTGTTTGAGAGCGTACAGCATGACAGTCAGGATTATCCATTGTTGGGTCGATCACATAGGAACCTGGGAAGTGAGCTTGGAGTAAACCTTCCATAGTTCCCTTCCCGTTTGTTGTGTGTTTTCTGTTTGGTCCTCTGATAGTACCAACCAGATTTAACGGGTTCTTTATCAGAAGTCTCTGGAGTCTTGTTGTTTCAGATGTACTTTCGACATCCTCACTCATCTTCCTCCAGGACACCTTTTAGCCCTCCGTACAGATTTGTTATAATCAGTGAGTGTAGCAGTATATTCGGTCCACATCCCTGTCTTTTTAGCTGTATTGCAGAGCTTTCTCATTTTGTTTTTCTTCTGTTCAAGTTCCTTGCTCCATCAGGTAACTTCTTGTTTCCTGGCTTTCCTCGCTTCACTTGAGAACAGCTGTCATGATAAGAATTTATTATAGCCTTCTGAAGTAGAGTTGAGGCTTCTTCAATATCATGCGGACTGGTTATGTGCGAACTTAACACACTTGTATGTATCTTTAGCACTTCCTTATAGTGCTCCCAGTCAGTTTTGCGTGGATTACGATACACATCCTCTGTCCTGTCAACGGCGTTGATCTCCAGAAAGATGTATCGATGGTCCGACAACGACGGTTCTTCGGCCACATACTACTTACTCACTAGTGCACTTGTATATAAGGACGCCACGGTCATATCAATAACCTCTTTCCGGTCGTTTTGTTTGAAAGGTGGGCCTGTTACCGACATTCAGTATTGCTAGATTCGTGGACACTAAATATCTAAGCAAAGACTCACGTCTTTTGTTGGTTTTGGTGCTCCCCCATACTACGTTTTGGGAGTTGGCATCCATCCATTTATCAAATTTAGTGCATTGCACATTTTATCTAAGTCTCATTGCAACGGTCATGGCATATTTTATCTAAGATCTAGTGACGATTAATATTTTCGCTCTATTTAGGTACAGTATTTTTCAGTAAGGCAGTTAATGAATGAAATCGTACATTTTTGCAGACCAAACCACAGATTTATTAAATAGTTACTAACTAATAGATTAAATCACTGCCTAAAAAATCGCCAATACATTGCTATAAAAGTCTACCCCTCTACATTCAAAACTGCTATTGCTGCGTGCGAATTTGTACCTATCTTTCAGTGTAAAGTCGTTATTGCAATACAGTTACGTAATTTTATTAATTTAAATCGTAAATATTGTTAAAATCTAGTATAAACCTGTGCTGGGTAAATTTTTTTTTGCATTTCTTTCTTCTGCCTACAAGGGTTTTTTTTTCTAACCAATGTGGGTCCAGGGGGGTTAGCCCTTAAAACACTGCGGCCCATTGGCCTATTATATTTCTCCACATTGTTTTGTTCATGCAAATAGATCCAATCCCTCTATTAGGTCCAGGATTCTATGTGCCATGTTTTTCAAGGGAACTCTCTCAGCTGTAATATCAAGCTTGTGTCTCCTACGTGCAATTGCTTCACAGGGGAAGATTATACGGGCGGCGGTTTCGTCCTCCTCATAGCATAACCTGCATAAAGGTTCATCCTTCCAGATACTCATTTTATGTAGGTGTTCTCGTAGAGGGCAGTGTCCTGTAAGTAGGCCTACCACAATTGCGATCTGCTTCCTTGGCAGTTGCAGGATTTCAGCAGTTAGAGTTTCCGATGATTTAGCTACCATTCGTTTGCTGTGTGACAGATCATTCAAATTGTCCTGTAGACGGTGCTTAGTTGCTACCCATTTACAGATTTTATTTCGGGTTGTGGTCTTTGTAATGTAGAGTCCGCTTTCAGCAATGATGTTTGCCTTGCAGGCTCCATCTTTTGCTAGCTTATCCGCAATTTCGTTATCACCAGTCCCGTGTGGCTAGGCACCCAAACGAGTGTAACCCTTGTTATGCTTTGCCAGGGCTTTTAGGTCCTGAAGACAGTCCCAAACTGTCTTGGATTAGATTTCGTGACACCCTAGAGTATTAATCGCAGCCTGACTGTCCGTAAAAATGCGGATGTTTCTACTTTTGTAGCCCATCCTCAAATTTTCACTGGCACAGACCATGATAGCGTGTATCTCTGCTTGGAATGCTGTGGCATGTGTCCCCAGGGGTACAGATAGGCTGCACCCCAGGGACAGTCCATAGATTCCTGCACCAGTACCACTGTCCTTCTAGGAGCCATCTGTATACCAATCCAGTCCTCCTTGGCAAGTGGTTATTTGATTGCCTTCTGTCCATTGTAGATGTGCTTCGAAGTGTAGATCGAATGACAGCCTTTTAGGCATCGAATCCCTCTCTATATTGAGGTACGGTTCTGATATGACTTTCGTTATCATGGTGTGTCCTGACCTCGCCAGAGATTCCCATGTGCCATTGCATATGCATCTGAAAGCTCCCATCCTTGCCTCGCCCATGATAAAGATATCCAGGGGAGGAAGGCCTAGGATCACCTCCAGAGCCCCAGTTGGGGCGGTTTTCATCGTTCCCGTAATTGCTAAACAGGCCAGTCTTTGAACAGAGGAGAGTTCTTTGATGGCCTGTTTTTGCTTCACTTTGGTCCACCATACTGTGGAGCCATATGTCAAAATGGGTCTAACTACCATAGTGTATAGCCAGTATATCATGCTTGGTTTCAGTTCCCATGATTTTCAAATTGTTCTTTTGGTCATCATCAGTGCCATTTTACACTTGTTGGTAGCTTTCTTTAGGTGTTGATTCCAAGTCAGTTTGGCATCCAGGATTACACCTAGATACTTGACTTCATCACTCACCTTTAGATGCTCGTTATAGAAAATTGGGGGCTTTAGCCCATCCGTTTTTCTCATTCTAGTGAATGGTACTAGAGTGGATTTTTGGAGATTGACCCGAAGGTCGACCCGCCTGCACCAACTCTCCACCTCGTTCAGTGCTTCTTGCATAAGCACTGCTATTATAGAAGGAAATTTACCCCTAATGAGGATGACTATGTCATCCGCATAGCCTTAGGTGTAAAATCCTTTATTATTTAGTGACACAAGCAGGCTATCAACAGCCATGTCCCAAAGCAGTGGAGATAGAACCCCACCCTGAGAACATCCCTTGATGACAGCCACCCTCATTGTGTCACCTGCTACTGTAGCCTCAACATTTCTACCCTGTAGCATGGACTTAATCCATCTGATTGATGTTTTATTTGCATCATGCCTGTGGGCTGCATTGGCTATACTGTCGAAGGAGGTGTTGTCAAACGCACCTTCGATATCAAGGAAGGCACCAAGCGCCAATTCTTTGTTTTCTAGTATGTTGTCTATTCTAACCACTAATTGGTGTAGAGCAGATTCACATGATTTTCCTGGTTGATAGGCATGCTGATTAGAGTGTAGGGGCCTGTCTAACAGGCAGGTCTCCCTCAGATGCTTTTCAACTAGTTTTTCTAACGTTTTCAATAGAAAGGAGGTTAGACGTATTGGTCTATATGCTTTACCCTGGGTGTAATATAGCCTGATGCCAGACTTGCCCTGTATAGCCTGATCAGTATTGGCACCAGCGTTTCCCTATCCTGCCACAGAAGGGTGGGGAAGACACCGTCCGGGCCAGCTGCTTTGTATGGGTCAAAGGTATTTATGGCTCATTCAATTCTCTCATATGTGACAACCCTCTTGGACACCCGCCAGTCACACCTCGTCCCTCTTGTTTGAGAGCGTACAGCATGACAGTCAGGATTATCCATTGTTGGGTTGATCACTTAACAACCTGGGAAGTGAGCTTGGAGTAAAACTTCCATAGTTTCCTTCCCGTTGGTTGGGCGTTTTCCGTTTGGTCCTCTGATAGTACCAACCGGATTTAACGGGTTCGTTATCATCGCTATGAAACCAATGCAACTATTTACACGAGTTGCTTCAGCGCAGCTATAAAAAAATTAAGAATGGATTTGTTAATAGATTCGAGCAATTCAAAACAAACAAAACTTTTCTCGCGTTCATAGTAAATCCTCTCAACACAAATACAAATGAGATCAACATCTAATTATTTGGAATTGATGCTGATGAAATGCAATTTATGGATCTGAAAAGGAAAGACTTGTGGAGTGGCAAGTTCACTGATTTCAAGACGCAAGTTGGAGGAGTTGGAGGTCCAGAAATGCATGCACGTCGCGCAGCACAAGTGGACATCCCTAAAAGAAATTTTCGAGTCGAGGCACTCATATTCGGCACATGGAATAGCCTTCCAGAATGCTACAGTGAGGTTACACCAAAAATTTTTAGTGGCTCTTTCAAACTTGGAAAATTTTGTAAATTGTAACTCTTGGTTCTTCTGTTTGAAAAGGTTGCCGACCCTTGACCTAAAGTGAATCAGATAGCCCTACGTGGCACTGCGATATTCTGCGAGACATCGACTTGCACGCGCCAAGGGGGGGGGGGGGGGGGTCGTTCGGATTATAGAGTCGTTCGGATTATCGAGGTTCTACTGTAAATATATTCGGCCTTTCCGGAGCTCTGTGACAATTATTGAGTCTTTTTAGGACTACCAAAACATATCTCACATGAAATTTGTAAGTTATTTTACAGCTTTCAATCCACCTTCGTGGCACTCAACAAAAACCATAAAAATAACATTGTTTTAAAAAAATAGTAAACTTTACAACGAGGGATGAAAGTTTGGCGTTATTTTTTGGTGAGGTGAGAGTTTGCTCACGAGCGTCAGCGAGTTAGGTTTTTTCTCCGAAAAAATAATCTCCGGATAATCACAATAATCACACCGAACCAAAAAAAAAAAACGATTTCATCTCGAGTAGTAAATGCATTTTTTTCTACTGATATTATGTGATAAATCTAAAAATAAACTTTAATAAATCCAATTCGAAGCGAACTGTCGGAACTGTCAATACAAATTTAATTGTTGGTTTGGTCGTTTCCATGGTATCATATTGCATTCTCATAGAAGGTGATACTTTTCAAGTCAAATGTCCTAATTTTATTTCGATTTTTTAAATAGTTTCAGGCTCGTTTTAGGTTTGTACATATAATATTCCATTGAAATTGAAGTAATTAATAAGAAAGTCCATGCAAATTTGGTCAGTTTAGTGTTTTAATCGAGAAAATCATAAATTTAAAATGCTCATTTTCGTCTCTAGATGTGAAAATATTTTCATCTCTAGAATGAAAAAATGTCACTTTCATGTAGGGTAAAAGCCGTGAAAAAAATGCAATTTTCACATATATCTGTAGAAAAAATAATTATCAATCTCCTGATCCCTTGGTCACTTTAATATTTTTTGTATAATTATTGGACAACCATCACTTAAACTTATTAATAAATTATTAATAATTACATATTGGCGCCAAATTAAGTAAATATCATGAACCATATAATTCTTTTCTTCTACAAGCAGTCACACAAAATGACTGTATATCAAAACAATATTTTATATGTCACAAATCAAGGAACGTATAGCAAGTTTCACTATAGAATGGACAATATGTGCATAACAGTTTAATAGATTAACAGTTAAATAGATTAACATTTTAATAGATTTGGAGCTTCTTTTTGAATACTTGTATACTATGAGTGGTGAATGCTAAAATTAGCAGTGCAATTGTCCGCACTGAGTCCTGATGATTGGAATGATAGGTTGTAAGAATCCATAGACTCCACCATAATGGCTTCAAACATACCATTGGCAGATTCGTTAGAATTTTATTGTTAGTGAAAAACCCAGTTTATTTTAGATCCCGTTATTTGCTGAAAAATATTGGATCAAAGGAAATAATTTAATGTTCTTTTTATCTGTTGCATCTGTCTGAAGACAGAAAAATTAATCTTGTGCAGTCAGTCAGAACTCACATAGTGCTATATAGCTACGGAAAAATAAATAAAAATACATTTGGCATCTCGTACATTGTACGATATTTCTATTATTTGGGGGGTTCAATCTGAATATTGCAATTTTGTAGATTTTTTATTTAGTAGATATCTTTGTTATTGTCCAAGGGTTCGATGTCGACGAAAAACAGATTTAGCGGCTCTTTCGTTAGTCTGTGTTTGGCATTTGTGATATTTCGTACCTTGTGTCCCTGGTTGGATATTTCTTCTTTTATGTCGTCAGTGTTGAATGAGTGGTGCAAATGCTTGATAACCACTCTATAGGCCCCTTCCTCTTTTGGTTGGTATGTGTGATGTATAATATTATTTTCTCTCATATATTTTGCTAGTTTTCTGTAGACTTCTGTTTTTTTTTTCTCAAGAGGCTCCACTGAAACGGAAGGACAGAGGGACCGCCAGCGATGGCATTACTGCCTCTGCCCACCCTTCGAGTCTTCCCGCAACGGGCACCAGATGAGCTTTATTCAATAAAAGTACAACAGGATTTAGATAAAAGTACAAGATGCAATGCAATAGCATTTACAATAAAAACAAAATTAAAACAAAACAAAAACAAATAAAGAAAAAAAAACCCTACCGCCCTTGTTCCCACCCAGGCAACTCCTTAGCCCGCATGACTAGTCGCGAATAGTGTTAAGGCCGCACACACCTCCCGCCCCACCTCGCCAGCGAGGCCACCCGCCACGGCTTCGACCGTGACTTCCCCTTCCAGGGCCGACGCCAGGGCCTGTCGCTCCCTCTCCCAACGCGGACACGCCACGAGATTGTGCTCCGCGTCGTCGCGCACGCCCTCTCCACAGGATGTGCACCTGTCGTCTGGGGATTTCCCAATCCTATGGAGATACGCTCGGAAGGACCAGTGGCCGGTAAGAAGCTGGGTGAGGAAGTATGAACCCACCTCGTCCATCCCTCGGCCCATCCAGCAAATTAAATCAGGGATGAGGCGACGAGTCTACGCGCCGTTTCCGCCGCGTGACCACCTCTCCTGCCAGCAGGCAAGTAGTTGCTCCCGAGCAACTCTCCTTGCCTCCCCGCGGTTCCCACCAGATGTTATTGCGTCTCTCGCCGACGCGCGCTCCATAACGAGGAGGTCTGCGAAAGGACCTCTACGTCACTGCTGACAGTGCGGTAAGCCCGGGCGACCTTAATGGCCACCGGGCGCATTGCCCGGCGTAAACGCTCCCTGATATGTGCGATACTCCTCACCCCCGCTGCCCACACCGGTGTCGCGTATAGGAGTCTGCTAGTGGCCACACTGGCTATAAGCCTCCTCCTACCCTCCCCTGGCCCGGTGGCCCTCGGCATAAGACGCGCCACCTGTTGGGGCGCGCGTGCCGCGTTGCCGGCGCCGTGGCACACGTGTCATCCCCACTGACCCGCTTGGAAGATCACACCGAGGTACCGGATCGACTGTCCGACCGGTAACCTCTCTCCCAAGATTTCAATCTCCAGAATGGCCTGACCTTCTAGTGGAGAGCAGGGCCGCCTGTGTTTTAGAGGCGGCGAGCTGAAGGCCCGCCGTCTCCGTTCACTCTCGAACGAGTTTCCCCGCGCGCGTGATCCTGAGACGCAGTATATCTCAGCACCTGTCGGTGAAGACAAGTGCCAGGACGTCTGCGTACGCCACAATGCCCACCCTTGTGTGCAGTAACCGTCTCAGCGTCCGCAGAAGGCCGTCATAGGCGACATTCCACAAGAATGGTCCTAAAACCGATCCCTGGCAGATAACCCACGCTCACGCCAGTCCTCCCCCTCGCGGTACCTGATGGTTCTGTCGCGCAGGTAAGCAGCAGTAAGCCTCAGCAACGTCTCCGGTAGTTTCCACCGTGCTAGGGCCTCGATAACGAACCACCATTGTACCGTGTTGAAGGCATTGGCGACGTCAAAGCTGACGACCACACAATGCCCCTTGGTACGGTACGGTCCGCTGTTGGCTCCCTCTGCGACACGAAGGACAACTCGAATGGCATCCTCCGTCCCAACCCCTTTATGAAAGCCGAACTGCGCCGGAACGAGTCCGCCCCCTTGCTCTATAACGGCTTGTAACTGCCATAGAAGGCTTCTGGGTTGCAGCAGTTTTATTTTACTGTGCTGTTTGCTTGATATTTGGTGATGTATTCTTCCTCTTCCGTTTCATTTCTGGAAAATTGAAGACGGCGTCTTTAAACAAAAAACTCTAAAAACACAAATGTTATGTTAGGTTAGGTTAGGACCAAATATACAATGTAATTGTAACAGCCCACGCATTCATTATAATTTTCTTCATAGTTATACCAATTGTTATTAGAGGATTTGGAAATTGATTAGTCCCTCTAATACTTGGAGTCCCAGATATAGGTTTCCCTCGAATAAATTACATAAGATTTTGATTGCTCCCTCCATCATTATCATTGTTATTAGTAAGAAGAATAGTTGAAAGAGGTGCAGGAACAGATTGAACTGTTTATCCCCCACTGTTCTCTAATATCTCGCACGGCGGTTCCTCTGTAGATTTAGCAATTTTTAGACTACATCTAGCAGGTATTTCTAGTATTCTTGGAGCTGTAAATTTTATTACTACAATCATTAATATACGATCTTCTGGAATAACATTTGATCAAATACCACTATTTGTTTGATCTGTAGGAATTACAGCTTTACTTTTACTTCTTTCTCTTCCAGTTTTAGCAGGAGCTATTACTATATTACTAACTGATCGAAATTTAAATACTTCATTTTTTGATCCAGCAGGAGGTGGAGACCCAATTTTATAGAGACCCAACATCTATTTTGTAACTCATAAGTTGTTACGTCTTCACAATCCTTCTATACGGAATGGAGGCATGAACGGTCAAAAAACAAGATACGGATAAAACCCAAGCTTTTGAACTATGGGTGTACCGACGTATGTTAAGAATAGCATGAACCGAGAGGAAAAATTAACCCAGATGAATAAAGGACGAGAACTCATTAAAACATTAAAAACCAGAAAACAATATCTGAGTCGCGTCATGCGAGGAGATCGTTATGAATTACTACAACGCATTATGGAGGGAAAAATATCAGGAAGAGGAGCCCGGGAAAACGACGGACCTCCTAGCTCAAGAATTTTAGAGAGTGGTTTGATAGCTCCTCTATAGACCTGTTTAGAGCAGCAGTGTCAAAAATAAGAATTGCCATTATGATAACCAACCTCCGTTAGGAGAAGGCACCCTTAGAAGAAGTAGGTACCCGTAGAAGAAGGTAGAAAGTATACAAATATTGGTGGTGGTTTAGATATTTTTTCTTGTCATTTGTATTATTACTTTCGTGAGAGGCTGTTAGCACGCTAAATTGGTTGGACAGTGGTAGATTAGTATTTTCGCTGTTTAGATTTTCTCGACTTGTTCTTATTTTTCTACGTTTTGTGCTTCTCGTATAAACTTGTTGCCACTAGTTTTCTTTGGATGATGCTATTGCAGTATTGACGGTATTGCAATCCGAAAAACCGGATCCGGCTTTCCGGATTTCTTATTTATTATTTTCAAATTAAATTATTATTAAATTATTATTAAATTAAATTATTTTCAATTTAAATTAAATTATTTTCAAATTAAATTATTTTCAAATTGAATTATTATTTTCAAACTAAATTAAATTATTTTCAAAATAAATTAAATTATTTTCAAATTAAATTAAATTATTTTCAATTTAAATTAAATTATTTTCAAATTAAATTATATTCAAATTGAATTATTATTTTCAAACTAAATTAAATTATTTTCAAATTAAATTAAATTATTTTCAAATTAAATTATTTTCAAATTAAATTATTTTCAAATTGAATTATTATTTTCAAACTAAATTAAATTATTTTCAAAATAAATTAAATTATTTTCAAATTAAATTAAATTATTTTCAATTTAAATTAAATTATTTTCAAATTAAATTATTTTCAAATTAAATTATTTTCAAAATAAATTATTTTCAAAAAAAATTAAATTATTTTCAAATTAAATTATTTTCAAATTAAATTATTTTCAAATTGAATTATTATTTTCAAACTAAATTAATTTATTTTCAAAATAAATTAAATTATTTTCAAATTAAATTAAATTATTTTCAATTTAAATTAAATTATTTTCAAATTAAATTATATTCAAATTGAATTATTATTTTCAAACTAAATTAAATTATTTTCAAATTAAATTAAATTATTTTCAAATTAAATTATTTTCAAATTGAATTATTATTTTCAAACAATTAAATTATTTTCAAAATAAATTAAATTATTTTCAAATTAAATTAAATTATTTTCAAATTGAATTATTATTTTCAAACTAAATTAAATTATTTTCAAAATAAATTAAATTATTTTCAAATTAAATTAAATTATTTTCAAATTAAATTATTTTCAAATTAAATTATTTTCAAAATAAATTATTTTCAAAATAAATTAAATTATTTTCAAATTAAATTAAATTATTTTCAAATTAAATTAAATTATTTTCAAATTAAATTATTTTCAAAATAAATTATTTTCAAAATAAATTAAATTATTTTCAAAATAAATTAAATTATTTTCAAATTGAATTATTATTTTCAAACTAAATTAAATTATTTTCAAAATAAATTAAATTATTTTCAAATTAAATTATTTTCAAATTAAATTATTTTCAAAATAAATTATTTTCAAAAAAAATTAAATTATTTTCAAATTAAATTATTTTCAAATTAAATTATTTTCAAATTGAATTATTATTTTCAAACTAAATTAAATTATTTTCAAAATAAATTAAATTATTTTCAAATTAAATTAAATTATTTTCAATTTAAATTAAATTATTTTCAAATTAAATTAAATTATTTTCAAATTGAATTATTATTTTCAAACTAAATTAAATTATTTTCAAAATAAATTAAATTATTTTCAAATTAAATTATTTTCAAATTAAATTATTTTCAAAATAAATTATTTTCAAAATAAATTAAATTATTTTCAAATTAAATTAAATTATTTTCAAATTAAATTAAATTATTTTCAAATTAAATTATTTTCAAAATAAATTAAATTATTTTCAAATTGAATTATTATTTTCAAACTAAATTAAATTATTTTCAAAATAAATTAAATTATCTTCAAATTAAATTATTTTCAAATTAAATTATTTTCAAAATAAATTATTTTCAAAAAAAATTAAATTATTTTCAAATTAAATTATTTTCAAATTAAATTATTTTCAAATTGAATTATTATTTTCAAACTAAATTAAATTATTTTCAAAATAAATTAAATTATTTTCAAATTAAATTAAATTATTTTCAAATTAAATTATTTTCAAAATAAATTATTTTCAAAATAAATTAAATTATTTTCAAAATAAATTAAATTATTTTCAAAATAAATTAAATTATTTTCAAAATAAATTAAATTATTTTCAAAATAAATTAAATTATTTTCAAATTGAATTATTATTTTCAAACTAAATTAAATTATTTTCAAAATAAATTAAATTATTTTCAAATTAAATTATTTTCAAATTAAATTATTTTCAAAATAAATTATTTTCAAAAAAAATTAAATTATTTTCAAATTAAATTATTTTCAAATTAAATTATTTTCAAATTGAATTATTATTTTCAAACTAAATTAAATTATTTTCAAAATAAATTAAATTATTTTCAAATTAAATTAAATTATTTTCAAATTAAATTATTTTCAAATTAAATTATTTTCAAAATAAATTATTTTCAAAATAAATTAAATTATTTTCAAAATAAATTAAATTATTTTCAAAATAAATTAAATTATTTTCAAAATAAATTAAATTATTTTCAAATTGAATTATTATTTTCAAACTAAATTAAATTATTTTCAAAATAAATTAAATTATTATTAAATTAAATTATTTTCAATTTAAATTAAATTATTTTCAAATTAAATTATATTCAAATTGAATTATTATTTTCAAACTAAATTAAATTATTTTCAAATTAAATTAAATTATTTTCAAATTAAATTATTTTCAAATTGAATTATTATTTTCAAACTAAATTAAATTATTTTCAAAATAAATTAAATTATTTTCAAATTAAATTAAATTATTTTCAAATTAAATTATTTTCAAATTGAATTATTTTCAAAATAAATTATTTTCAAAATAAATTAAAATATTTTCAAATTAAATTATTTTCAAATTAAATTAAATTATTTTCAAAATAAATTAAATTATTTTCAAATTAAATTAAATTATTTTCAAATTAAATTATTTTCAAAATAAAT
Organism: Phosphuga atrata; assembly: GCA_944588485.1. NCBI lineage: Eukaryota > Metazoa > Arthropoda > Insecta > Coleoptera > Silphidae > Phosphuga > Phosphuga atrata. The sequence continues at coordinate 49,070,620 of OX155904.1, forward strand.
TAAATTATTTTCAAATTAAATAAAATTTTTTACACATTAATTAAATTATTTTCAAATTAAATTAAATTATTTTCAAATTAAATTTAATTATTTTCAAATTAAATTATTTTCAAATTGAATTATTATTTTCAAACTAAATTAAATTATTTTCAAAATAAATTAAATTATTTTCAAATTAAAATAAATTATTTTCAAATTAAATTATTTTCAAAATGAATTAAATTATTTTCAAATTAAATAAAATTATTTTCAAATTAAATTATTTTCAAAATAGATTAAATTATTTTCAAATTAAATTTAATTATTTTCAAATTAAATTAAATTTTTTTCACATTAAATTAAATTATTTTCAAATTAAATTAAATTATTTTCAAATTAAATTATTTTCAAAATAAATTAAATTATTTTCAAATTAAATAAAATTTTTTACACATTAAATTAAATTATTTTCAAATTAAATTAAATTATTTTCAAATTAAATTTAATTATTTTCAAATTAAATTATTTTCAAATTGAATTATTATTTTCAAACTAAATTAAATTATTTTCAAAATAAATTAAATTATTTTCAAATTAAAATAAATTATTTTCAAATTAAATTATTTTCAAAATAAATTAAATTATTTTCAAATTAAATAAAATTATTTTCAAATTAAATTATTTTCAAAATAGATTAAATTATTTTCAAATTATATTTAATTATTTTCAAATTAAATTATTTTCAAAATAAATTAAATTATTTTCAAATTAAATTAAATTTTTTTCACATTAAATTAAATTATTTTCAAATTAAATTAAATTATTTTCAAATTAAATTAAAAATCCGTAATCCGGTAATTCGGCGAATCCGGCATCACCAAAAGTTTTCCGGATCCGGTATATACCTGATCCGGTCACCGAATTTTGGAAAAATAATCGCGTTGTTGTATGAGTAGGTACGTTAGGAAGTATAGGAAGGTGCGAATAAGACTTGTTAGCATGCTCAAATACGTGATTGTTGTGATCTCAGTAGATTAAGTCAAGTTTATTATGTTAGATTTAATTCCATGGATCCGGCCGGATTGAAAATGACACCGGATTGCAATCCCTATTTGTCAATATTTTGAGAAATAAGGCAGCGACAGATCAATCTGACAATCAAATTAACATTTGTAGACTATAACTATTTTCCTCACTGGGCGAGACTATTTGTAGGAATTTTGCAAATTTAAAAACAAATTTCAAATCACAAATTTCTCCAAAAAGTCCAAATTTTGATAACCTAAAAGCGTTTTGTTAATATGTATTTGGAAAAATAAGACAGCCACAGATCAATGAAAATAAGGTTGAGATGTTACAAAATTAACATTTTTAGATTCTCACTAGTTTCTTTCCTGTCTGACTATTTGGAGGAATTTTGGAAATCTAAAAACCACAAATTTCTCCAAAAAGTCTTAATTTTGAAAATCTTAAACCGTTTTGTTAATATTTTGAAAAATATGGCAGCGACAAACGAATGAGGTTGAGCTCTAAAACATAGGTACGCGTTATAGACGAACAAAAAGTAGATTGAAGTTTAAGGTGCGCGTTATGCACCGGCAAATACGGTATTTACAGTAAGTTGATTAAACTAAATAAATATAGATATTATATATATATATTTTTTTTTTAAGTAAAGTTTATTATGTAAGTTTTAATTCCATCGATCCGACCGGATCGGCGGATTGAAAATGACACCGGATTGCAATCCCTAGATGGTGCCGTTTCTACGACTTCGTCGTCGGTGGTAGACATCATTCTAATAAATGGTTGTTTTATTGGGTTTTGCGATTGTTGGGCTCAAACTGTTGTTTGAAGTTTTGTCAATTGATTGCTAATCCATGTGCGTTTCCTGTAGGGAACATTTTGCATCGCTAAACTGAATACTTTTTTATCTTGTTTGGATATAGCGTTAAACTATGCGTTTATCTGCTCGTGAATCGGTCGTTCGCTGATAGTAGGCACTATACGTCCGCACGGTTCGAACGTATTACTCGTCTATTCTTGCATGTTTATTATTTATTGTCTATTTGTCACTATCTTTGCATAATTTTCTGCACAATCTAAATTTATTAAAAAATAACATTCCCTTTTTAACATTCACAATTTGTTTATAATTTTTATTCTTGTTTAGTTATTATATACTTTATTTAAATAAAGTATATAAAAACAAAACAAGAATAATAAAAACTTGATGATCTAAAAACAAGATGATCAAATATACAAATAATTTTTAGTTATTTTCTTGATTCCACGAGATTTTTTGTAATTGCTTCTTTCTCTATATTAATAAATTTATTCCGAGAAAGTTGCGCCGAGAAAGGCACCGAGAGGAAGGAGAGACCCCAAGATTCGCTCTATTCCGATTTAATTAGATTACGTGATCGGCGTGCTGTTATTTGTTGCTTTTTTATTATTTCGTTCTCTTGCATGTTGCGACATCGCAAGACTACCGTTAAAACGGAGCAACGATTGCCTCTTGCATAATGATGTGTAATTACTCGAGGAAGAGAAATTAAAATAGATTGATATTATTTTTAAAGCATTATATAAAACCGCAGTGATGCGTCTCGAAAGAAAGAAGAAATTAAATTAGCTGCAACCCATAATTATAAATAGTTTTGAATGGGGAGGTAGTGGGATGCAAACGGGATATGAAATATCTGGGTTTTCGTTCTTCAAACTCTTGCGCGGAACGCTAGGGTTCCTAGAGATGTCTCAGAGGTTCCGGACATAAAATATAAATTGTTGCCTAATATGTGGGAATACACAAAGTAATAAGAGTTATAGATAACCGACAAATTGCCAAAAGTGTTTCACTTATTTTCTTTTAGATATGGTGTTACTGTTACACATATATACGTTGCTTTTTATTGTGTTATGCAATAATTATTATAATTAATATGCAATTATTATTATAACTATTATAATTGTAGTAGTAGTATCTATTTTTATTACCTTTACGGGTTTATAAATTGATTCCAAAATTTTACATTTCGACATAAATTTACGACATACATTACGACATAAAACAATACATATATAAATAAAACTAATATCGTACATAAATAAAAAGAGAAAAAAAAAGAAACATATGCTAATAAACTAAAAAAAAAAAAAACTAAATTCCTATACCTAAACCGATTATCACCTTTCCGCCCCACATATTTCTCTTCTTCTCCCCTTAACTTTCTTCATACATTCTAACTCTCTTCCATCCTCGTTTAAAATCTGTTCTCTACACTCATCTCTTTCTCTCATTTCTGTACATTCGTTCAACTAGTGCTCGTATTTTTTCCTTGTTTTCTCCACACATCCTGCATACTCTATTACTATCCTCCATCCAATATTTATTCTCTCTCCATTTCCACATCTGAATCTTGCAATTATCACTCTCTCTTTTCTACTCTCTCTTCCTAGGTACTTAGGTACCTAGGTACTACGCAGTTCTTCCGTTATTATTTTTTCATATTTCCCATTGTACCTAGACTCCCTAATTCTTGCTCTCCTTTCTTGCCTTTGCACATCTCTATCTCTCTGAACTAATTTCTCTGTTAATACTCTGCCTCTCTCTCGCATTCTTTCTATCTCCGCGCCTGCATACCCGTTTCTTTCGAGATATGCTTCCCTCTCTTTCCACACCCCCTTTCCTATTTCTTTCCTTTTTTCTTTGAGACACTTGCAGAATTCTGCACTCCCCCCTCTCTATCACTCCCTCCTCAAAACTTATTGCTCTCTTTCCTGCTTCTATTCATATTCCATCTCTCTTTGTTTCCTCCATCACTATATACCCCGGGTTCTCTCTACCTACTCCTAGCACCCATTTCAAATATTTTTATTGCACCCTTTCCAGCCCTTCTTGCTCTCTCCATCTCAATATTTCCTCTCAATACATCATCACACTTTTCACCAGGCTATCAAACATCATCACTCTCCTTCTATAGTCATGTCCAAATTTTCTCTCCTATTCCCCATACCGCTCTTAGTATTATAATTGTAGTATAGTGGGTAGTTGTGGTAGTATAGTTTGCGTGTAGTATAGCAAATGGGGGTATAGCAAATCAATCACGGCGCATGCCGTGGCAGAAATCCGCAACGATTCGGGATAGTCAATTTGTTTATTGTGGGTCACATCAAATGAAGTGACAATTGAAGAATTTTTTATAAATTAATAAAGCTTCTTGTTGTTTACGCAAGCCATACCGGGTTACAACACAATCAACTTTCTTTGGATTTAAATACTTGACACTAAACTTTGAATGGTTTTGGTTGCACTAGTCTATTTTTACTTGCAGTTAAATGTGACTAATATCTTCAGCTACATGTTTCTCATAATAGATTTTTAGATTTTCTCCTAGTGTGAGGTCCCTCTGTTTCGTCCAGGATCTTATAAAATGTTTGAACTTTACACAGGACTTTATTTTCAAGATTGTTTTCGACTTTACGGAAAATCATAATAACATCCAAAATTTTCAAAAATTTTCAATTTTGCAAAAGGGTCATTAAAGACAATAAAATTATCTTTAAATTGATATAGAATAGTCTGTTGAGGTCCTTCTATCTCGTCCAGGAACTTGCAAAGTGTTTGAACTTTGCGTATTTTCGTATTTTCTTTCTCATGATTGTTTCTGTCGCAGTTCCACTTTGCGGAAAATCTTAATGACATCCACAATTTTCATTTTTTTTAATTTTACACAAAAGTCTTAATAAAGACAATAAAATTATTTTTGCAGAAAATCTTAATAAAATTCACAATTTTCAAAATTTTTCAATTTTGCCAAAAGATCCTTAAAGACAATAAGATTGTCTTTAAATTAATATAAAATAGTCCGTTGAGGTCCTTCTGTCCTTTCCACTGTTTCCTTAATGATTCTTTTTCATGATTGTTTCTGTCGCAGTTCGATTTTGCGGAAAATCTTAATAACATCCACAATTTTCAAAATTTTTCAATTTTGCAAAAAAGATCATTAACCCTTTACCGCATGAATTTTTGTTTTTTTTATCCAAAAAATTTATTAGATGAAAATTTTAATTCTATTTTCACGTAAAAAATATATAGCTTGCAAAATAACTTCATTTAAAAAAAAAAATGTGCCAAATATGGAACATCATGCAACAACAAAATATTACAGTTGTAAATGGTCACATTTATTAGGGTATGTAAGTATAATTAGAGTAAAACTATTTAAATATTTTCAGGGTACAATAAACTTTATTCGGTATGAAACCGCGAATAACAGTTTCTTTCTTTATTAAGACACAGCGGTATTGTGCATTTTGTGCAAATTATATATGTTTTTCCTGTACAGCCTGGATATTTGCATCTTGACCTATTTCTTTCATCCCAGTAGGGAAAATGGTCAAACCCATCTTTGCGGATATCTGCTTGGGGTATTTCTTTAGTCGGTCCCTTTTTTCGTTTATTTTCGTACATTTGTTGAAGGCTACTACTACTTGATGGCCTTCCTACTTTGCTTTGTCTAGCTGGTTTTCCTGCCTTGCATAGAGCATCTGCTATTGCCAATTTGGTTGAGGGCATTTCAAAAAAGAGGCATTTCAAATTTCTTAGTTCTTCTGGCAAGTAACCAACAGTTCACGACCGTCATATCAATAAAATGAAAAAATATTCTCAAATAATATTTCTTGGACCTGATTTGTATGCGGTAAAATCCTAACATCGAATCAAGAAGATCTAAGCCTCCCATGTAGTTGTTGTAGATTAGGACACTGTTAGGGCAAGATATCATTTTATGGGCATTTTCTTGTTTGAAATATCTTCTTTTTTCTCCTTTTGCTTCACTTCCAGCATATGTTGACATTGTAGTAACGATTTTATTGTCAAACCAGGATACTACACTGACATCTACATTGGCTATTTTTTCTACCATATGACCTCTGCCTCTCTTCTTCATTTCTTTTTCCGTCGGCATTACAGCTCCTGGAACACGATTTATTCTTACTGTTCCTAATGGTAGAATACCTTCGTTAGTCAAATATATCATAAGGGGTATGCTGGTGAACCAATTATCAAAAAACAAGTTGTAATGTTCATGTTTTGGTATCGAATGTGCTAATTTGACAACCACGTTGCTCATAGTAAGGTTTGGTGCTCCTGGAGGTACAGTATTGCTTTGGGAACCAGCATATAGATCAGTCATAGCTCAATCCCGAAATACCACTCAGAACAAAGTTTTTGAAGCCCCACTTATGTGTTTTTTTTGGATTATATTGCTTTAGTTGACTTCGCGCTTTTGTTGGTATAATCTTCTTCTTTGGAAACCATTAGTAGTTGTTTTCTAATCTGATTCAGAACGGGTCTGATCTTGAATAATCTGTCATGTCCAGGCTGATCTTTTTCAATCATGTTATCATTGTTATTGAAGTGCAAAAAAACGTTTTATTTCTTCGAACCTGTTACAGGTCATTACGTCGCTTACTGCTCGATGACCAATAATGTCTTGTAGAAGGAAGCTGAATTATTGACATGTAAATAGTAATTCCTATGAATTGTTCAATTTCGTAATTTTCTATGTTAGCTGGTTTGTTCGGACGTTGTTGCACTGAGTATAAATTTGTCTGTTCAGTAATATGCTCTATAAGACTATCAGAAAAGAGAAACTTGAAAAATTGGACTGGAGTTTCTAATTGTGCAACTGAAGAAGGTAGATCTTCAGAACCAGTAAATTTTGTTTCATTTTCAGATTTCCTTAGATTGTCTTCTATCCAATTATGAGGTTTCTTCGTCTTGCTTCTTCGTATTTTAGACAAAGGTATATCATCATCAGAGGAATCTGAAGTTGTTGCAGGAATCACAATTTCCTCGACATCGTTTCGCAATTTTTTAGGCTCCTCAACGTCACTATCTGGAGCCAGTATTGTCTGGTTTATGACGTCTTCATCGGACTGATCTGATACTTCACTGGCAATACTATCCCATATTCGGACGGCACCCATTTTACCGTAAAATAGTTTTGTATCCATATCTACTAGACACACCAATGCATCGTATGATAGTCCATAACTTCATAGTATACCACATATGGGACAATCCCTTTTTGGATTTTTTTAGAGACTTTCAGTAATCATAACGTATAGTACTTACCTCAGTATATATCTAATATCACTATAGAATGAATTATATATTTTTTTCCCGCCGAACAAATCGTTTTCAGTACGAAAAACAACCTCAAACTTGAAACAACTGAGCACGTGACTTGAAATTCGACAACAATGAACTCGAAACCGCGTGGCGCCGGTTTTCCAAACATCAAAGCAATACCGCATATATCGCACGCAGTATTTATATGTGCCAGATATGAGCAGCTATGCAATTAGGACTAAAATTGAGTTACAACGCTAAATAAAAATTTTTTTTGCTTTGTTCCATTTATGGCACATGATGCGGTAAAGGGTTAAAGACAATAAAATCTTCTTTAAATTAATATAGAATAGTTCGTTGAGGTCCTTATTTCTCGTCCAGGAGCTTGCAAAATGTTGGAAATTTCCACAGTATTGTCTTTTTCATGATTGTTTCTGTCGCAATTCGATTTTGCGGAAAATATTAATATCATCCACAATTTAAAAAAAATTTAAATTTTGCAAAAAGTTCAATAAAGACAACAAAATTATCTTTAAATTGATATAAAATAGTCCGTTAAGGTCCTTCTGTTTCGTCCAGGAACTTGATGTCCAGGAACAAAATGCTTGAACTTTCCACAGTATTTTCTTTTTGATGATTGTTTCTGTCGCAGTTCGACTTTGCGGAAAATCTTAATAACATCCACAATTTTCAAAATATATAAATTTTGCAAAAAAATCATTAAAGGATGATTTTATTCATCTTTAAATTAATATAGAATAGTCCGTTGAGGTCCTTCTGTCTCGTTCAGGAACTTGCAAAATGTTTCAACTTTCCACAGTATTTTCTTTTTCATGATTGTTTATGATAGTTATGTTATGAGATGCCCAGTCCTACAAGGATGGGGGTGGGGTCGTAAGGCCAGCGACCTTACACCTGTAAAAAACTCAGAATTGCTAAAGAACCCAGTACGAAACGAACGAAAATGGACTTGAATGGACTGAATTTTGTTATATGGAACATACAAGGAATCAGAAATAAGCTTCAAGAAGTCGTTACAAAATTCGTCAATAGAGAAAGAGACATAGCTGTCCTTTCAGAAACGAAGAAAAAAGGAAACGGGAGTGAGAACTTTAAAGATTTTATACATATATTCTCCGAGGTTGATAAAAACCAAAGAGCTATGGCCGGTATATCCTTAATGATACATAAAAGGATACAAAAGCACATTAAATCCTGGGAGCCACTTAATGAACGCATTATAAAGGTGACGCTACAAATTAGAGGAAGAGTAATAACAATCTTAGGAGTATAAACGACGGGGTTAAAGGGTTAAATGACGATGCGACGGTCCAATGTAAAGACCACTTCGAAGAGTTCCTCATAAACATATCTAACAAATTCCTAAGTCTCACGAAGTAGCCATAGCGGGATATTTAAATGCCAGAGTAGGTAGAAATCCAAATATCCAAATTAGCCAAATAGCCCGGAGTAGGTAGGCACGGAGAAGAAACCCTCAACGATAACGGACAGAGGCTAATAAGCATATGCCAGCAATTTTAACTAAAAATAACGAACAGGTTCTTTGTCCATAAGGAAATACACAAGTACACTTGGTACCAACATACACGAGGGCTCAGGTCAATAATTGATTACCTTATAGTACGACAACATTCGGGTATTAAAGTCCAAGACGTAAGAGTCAAAACGGGAGCCCATTGTGGATCCAATCACTGCCTAGTAACATAAAAACGAAGGAAAGCATATTCAAATGAACAGAGCAACGGAAGAAGAGTACGAGCATATTAAACGGTGTAGCATTGAAGCGGCTCAAGAGGCACTAGGAACAGAAATGCGGAAGAAGAGAACTTATTTGTGGAATTATGAAATAGAGCAACAGAGCAAGAAGAAAAAGGAAATCTACAAAAAAAACTTATACAGAAAGATAACGGAGACATCAGAGAAGAATACAAAAGATTTTCCGAACAGGAAAGTAAAACAGGAAGTGCTCAAGAAGAAGAATACGGCGTGGATTAAAAAATGCGACTTTATAGATCAAAACCTTGGGGGAACCAGAAGCTCTGAAGCATGGAAAACAATAAAATCCATGCGAGCAACAACGAAACCAGGAACCAACTTAAACAGTATATCAAACAGCGAATGGGTACGATATTTCAGACATATCCTGGAAGAAAGGTGCCCGCAGTTTATGCAAGGGGTTCAATATCAAGGAAGCGGGAATATAATACATTTACAGAGTACCCAGGTTGAAGAAGCTATTAGGACCACTAAGTTAAGTAAATCCCCAGGACCTGGTGGAATCTATCCTGAACTTATCAGGTATCCATAAACTCATAGAAGTAGTCCACCGAAACTCATAGAAATGTTGAAAAATATCTACGAAAGATGCTGGAACGGTGAAAATATTCCTACGGAATGGAGAACATCCTATATAACAACAATCTACAAAAAAAGGACCTAAGGACGACCCAAAAAATTTCAGAGGGATAGCAGTTATTCCAACAGTTGCGAGAATATATTCACGGAACCTCAGAAACTTAATAGAAGAAGATATCCAAAATAAACAGCCGGAATAACAGGCGGGGTTTCGAGCGGGCCGATCCAATGGATAACATCTTCACCTTAAAAATAGCCCTAGAAAAACGGACGCAAACGAACAGACAAACACACATTGCTCTCATCGACCTTGAAAAAGCCTACGATAGCGTCCCCGTGATACAACTTAAAAAGCTGGAAGTATGGAAAGCTATGGAACAACTTAATATAAGACTTACTTTAATAAAAGCCACCAGAGAGTACTACAAAAATAATTCTGCTCAAATAAGAGTTACCAACACACTAGCAGAGGCATTTATCATAACCAAAGGCCTAAAGCAAGGATGCTGCTTATCACCCACTCTATTTAAAATTTATTTAGACCAAGCCCTACAAGAGTGAACGAATAAATGTAAAAATATGGGACTAAGAGTGGGAGATGAGACACTATATAGTCTATATTTCGCGGACGACCAAGTTGTTTTAGCGGAGGAGGAAGACGATTTAAGTTACATGATTAGAAAACTCCAGGAAGAATATGGAAAAGCTGGACTGACCATGAATATGAGTAAGTGTGAATATTTCTTAGTCGGTAACAACGAGTGTAACGACCTACCCTTGGAATCTGGAATAATAAAAGGAGTAGACCAGAGTAAATACCTTGGATTTATCCTAAAAAACAGGCCAACAGCAATGACGAAATTAGGGAACGGATTACCAAAGGTAGGAAAGCCATTGGAGCATTAAACTCATTCTTTTGGGAGAAAGAAATCAGAAGGGAAACAAAAACGAGAATATACAAAAGCATAGTGGAGAGCGTGATGATTTATGGGGCAGAAGTGTGTGATGTGAGCAAAAAGAATAAACAAAAATTACTAGCAACGGAAATGTATTTCTTAAGAAGGAGTTGCCGAAAATTCAGGCTGGAGAGGGTACGGAACACGAGAATAAGGGAAATGATGTGCAAGGAACAGACGGTAGCAGACGAAATCGAAAGAAGACAATTAGTATGGTTTGGACATACCAAAAGGACGGAGAACAGATGGCCCAAGAAAGTTCTGGAATGGATACCATCGGAACGAAAGAAGAGACGACGACCGAGAGGAAGCTGGTGAGACGACATAAAAGAAGCAATGGACGCTAGAAATTTAGAAGAGGAAATTTGTTACGATAGACAAAATTGGAAACTGGGGACAGAGAGGACAGATATGTTATGAGAGTTACATTTAAACTTGTTTTATAGGGTGTTAATATCATTGATGTTTGACGAATGATGTGGGCTCGTATCAAATAACTATTGCCATTATTTCATAGCTCTTCAATATTTCTTAGATGTTAAGCTAACTAATTTATTGCATTTGATCACACTTTGGGGTTGGATGTTTGTGTTTTACACTTTCAAAACCGATTTTTATAATATCATCCAGTTTCTATATATATATTTTTTAACGAAATCCTTCTAAAAATACCATCTGCCGTCTTTTTATCTTTCTTTTAATTACATTATGTATTATAACACAATGAAACATTTGTATGTCATTATTTGACTTAATCCCGAATAGTTGCGTGTACTAGATGGCGGTAATGTCGTGCACATAGCCAATACTGGTTCCGCAAATTTAAAAATCGCAGATCTAGGTAGTAAACTTCATTCGAACCGCTGTTGCCAGACGTCGCAATTTCAGGTGGATTTGTTCCGATTTCGGTGAACAAATTTCGAGTCCCGCTTTGCACCGGTAAATCCCGTTTTGATTAAAAAATCGATATATAAAACAAAAATCTTACTTCAGGTATATATTGAACATTTAATGGCTTCCTAACCTAATATAAGTTTCTCAATTAAATTCTCAATAAAAAACATTGAAAAATTAAAGTAAATCAACTTTAGGCACGAATTGAGGGAAACTGACCTTTTTTCTGACAAAAATTACGTTTTAAGTAAAGTCTATATTCTGCTTACGCATTTCCGTTTTTTGACAATTTTAAATTAACAATTTATTTTCATTCAATTTGGTATCCCCATCTGTAATTTTGGAATTCTGGCAATCCTGATTGGAAAAAAACACGATAAAATATTTTCTATATTTAGTAGTTTATTTTCCAATAGATAATAACTATTTTTTGTTAAGAAGTAAACAAATTAATGAATTTCGCCATTTTATATTGAGCCCTCTTGTACCCCTAGGTACAACTCCGCGTACCCCTAGTTGAGAAACGCTGCTACACCAGATTCGATTTACAGTAGTTTGGTACAATTGAAATATGTTTTATTCATATTTGTTTATATTGGCAATAACAGTAGAGTTTATAAACAATAAAAACTTTCTACATAATAAATATTATTGTTTCGTAATGAAGTTATAAAACGAATTATTTTGTGAACAGTAAAATGGAAAACGGTTGAAAGACAGCGGTACGGTGTTGGTGCGTCTAATTTGAGTGATACGACGCGCAAGAATTCGAAACATTTCAGCGTAGGTCAAATGCGGATACTAATTATGGCTTATCGGTCGCGACAAGCCCCGAACAAATTCCTCATTAACATCAATCTTATTTCAAATACTGGGTCTTCCAATAAGAGGTTTCATTTTCAATAGCCCGCCATTTTAACAGTTGTCTTGAGTCAACCTGTAACTACTTAACAGATAACAAGTAAAAGCTACGTCATAGATATTTTTACGGTTAGTTAAACGCATGCGCGTCCACCATATTTAAAAGGCGGGAATATGAAAGTTTCAGGCAGATTTTGCTATATTCACTGTTTATATTAGAGGTACCGGAAAGTAATCCATTTTTTTTTTTTTTACAAAAAAGTTAAAAATTATTTATTACAAAATTTTATTAATATTAACTCAAAATATAATTTCCATCGTTTGAAATAATCTCTTACCAATGTGTTACCCGATTTTGAATGCCCTTTTTGAAAAATTCAGGTGTCTTCTGATTAAAAAACGCATAAAATTTATTCATCCAATATTCGATTAGAAGTATACAAAACTCAACATACAAAAATAAATTAATTAATCCAAAATTCGGTTACTTCGTACAAAATAAATTACTTAATCCAAAAAAGGTAATTTCATCCAAAATAAAATGTAATCATCCAATAATTGATTTTTTTTTACAAACTATGATTTTTCCTTACAATAATCGAATGAATCGTTCAACATATTCGAAATTCACCCAAAAAAGTTTTTTTATTTTACTTAATAAGTGCAAAATGCAAATTTACGAGTGTATTTAATAATCTTCACACTTTTATTATATGCATAAAAATACTGAAAGGAAAAAACTGTTCACCTTATTGATCGGAAAATAAATTGCATTATTCTATCTGCTTATATATAGTAGATTGTGGATATGGTGGTGACGACTTGTACTGCGACCTTTATGGATCTATTGTACCCCACCCTCCTCCTCCAAGTGTTGGTGTACTTACCCATTTAGAGCGCCTCCTCTAATCCTGATTCCTTTAGGAATCTCAGGATCTGGGTGGGATTCAAGGCCTGCAGCTCCTCTGTGTTCAAGCAGTGAGCCGCAAGGTACATCTGTCTCTTGCGCAGTTTTTGACCAGATGAGATGTTGATTTTGATGATTTGACCTTATTGATGAGTGGATTAGCTCGGAAATAAATTGCATTATTCTATCTGCTTATTTATAGTACAGCGCTGTCCAACTGGCGGCCCGCGCAGCTTTTTTTTACGGCCCGCGAATTATAGTAAACTTTACATCAAACTTTAAATAAATATCTGTATACATTTAAAATATAAAATAAAAAAATATATTAAATTTTTTAAATAATAGTTATAATTCAACCGTCTTCAACAAGAATTACAAATATGCCAATGATGAATAAATATGGTTGTTTTATGGTCATTCGATAAAACTAATCCACGCTTTATGCAAGTGTGTCTGTTTACGCGCTCTCTACCACCACCAAGTCGCACCGCTATTGTAACTGACGGCGCCAGAGCTATGACGTGCAGGACTCTTACAAAAAGAAGGAATAAATTGTGGAATGTTCCATTGTATTGTGCATCAGGAGGCATTATGTGGTCTGTGACTAAAACTAAAAGACGTAATGGGCAAGGTTTGCAAAATAACAAATTTAATTGGTGGCGGAAATCGTTCTCTCACACATCGAAAATTTAAAACTTTTTTGGACGAAAAAACTGCAAGCTGAGTATGGTGATTTGCTTTTACAGAGTAATATTCGCTGGTTAAGTACGGGAAAATGCCTGAAGAGATTTTTTACACTTCGAAAAGAAATTCATCTTTATTAACGGACGTTGGCATCGATAAAGTTTTCTTTCGAAAAATTTTCTTTGTTGACTTGTTTTACTAACAGACATTACAAATTATTTAAATATTTTGAATAAATGCTTGCAAGGAAAAGATCGAGATGTGTGTTGTATTTATAAACATGACCAACACCCATTCCAAGGTTAAATTTAAAGTCAAGATTTCAGAAAGCTTCGAAATAAAAACTGGAGTGAGACAAGGAGATGGATTTTCCCCACTTCTCTTCAACTGTGTTCTTGAAAAGGTTATGAGAGAATGGCGCAAGGAACTGAGCAATTTGGGTGCTCAGAGTGGTATCTACCTGGGACGTAAGAACGATGGACTGGTTGTAGATTGCCTGGCCTTTGCCATTCTCTTGAGATGGCAACAATGCAGGTAAACTGCTTTAGAAAACAGGCTGCCAAAGTGGGTCTTCAAGTGTCGCTGGAGAAAACAGAATTCTTCACCAACATCAGAGAAGCAAACAGAGAGATGTTACTAGAACAGGGAAACATCAAGAGGACTGAGAAATTTAAGTATCTTGGCGAATGGATTGAACCCAACTTATCAGAAAGAGCATCATTATCTAAGAGAGTCAACAAATTAGAACTAGCCTATCAGCTCACTAAGAACACTTACAATAAGAAATGCCTGTCATGCAACCTGAAACTTAAGCACTACACATCAGTCTTACGACCAGAAGCCCTGTATGCCATAGAGTGTCTTTCCTTGAGCCGAAGGGGTCTAATAGAGAAATTGGAAATCAGAGAGAGGAGCATCCTCAGGAAGATCCTAGGCCCGGTAAAGAAAGATGGGGAATTCCGAAGGCGACATAAATCTGAGCTCTACGAACATATTGAGAAGCTCTCTGACTGTTCAAGGAAAAGAAAGGTAGCTTTCTATGGCCACGTTGCAAGATTGCCCCCAAACCGACTAACCAACCGTCTGTTCACCTTCTGGCAAAACGCGTCCGAGCGAGAATGTCTAGGTGACGCTGCAAGATACGTGTACGTTGGATAGCGGGAAAATAAGGGGTGGACATATTGAGGGGTGAAAATGAGTCAAAATGAGGAGGGGTGGATGAGAAAAAATGAGAGTCAAAATGAGGGGTGGACATATTTCCAAATAGGGGTTGATTCAATTGAGATTATGGGGGATTTATATTGACAAGACTAGACAGACAAGACTAAACAGACAAGACTAGACAGACAAGACTAGATGGACAAGACTAGACGGACTAGACTAACCTATTTTAAACCATTTGATGAGAGAAAGCAAATCTGGTGTTAGAACGGCTCTAGCATGTGCCCTAAGGGAGATACCGCCCGACCGCCTACCCCTCAGTAGATGACGTCATCCGCCGCGGCAGATATTGCTAAACTAATTATCTCGATGCTGATTGGCTGATTAACGAATAAATAATTACAGTTGACCTTTTCCCTCAATTTATATGTAATGCACAAGACTGGACAGACAAGACTAGTTAGATGAAGCTAGACAGACGGGCCTAGTTACATGAGACTAGATAGAAAGAGACGGTCCTCCTCGGTGGTGTAGTTGACAACATACCCGCCTTTCAATGCGGGAGACCCGGGTTCGAATCCTGGTGGGGGAGACAACAACTAGGGTGGTTTTTCAGTAAACCGTCCGGGCTGCCCACCCTGAATGAATGCAGAATATGCGATACCAGGGTGGCGCATACTAAAAGCCAAGGTGGAATAGGGGGTTTAAGGTTCCCTAGAACCACTTTAAGATAGAAAGAGACTAGATAAGACTGAACTAATATATATATATATATATATATATATATATATATATATATATATATATATATATATATATATATAGGGATTGGGATATAAGGGATTGTTAATTAAACTAAAATATATTTTCGATTGTTTTTTTCGTTTAACGCGATCGGACGTCTAGTGCTGATAACACCAGGCAAGAATAGGGGAACTAGACAGACTAGATTAGACAGACAAGCGGGGAAAATTCAAAATGAGTTGCGGGCGGGGAGCGGACAATCGTGTATGCATACATAATTGATTGCAAACATATTACGAATTAATTCAACTGAGATTATTGGTTTTAGACTGGACAAGATCGGACAATACCGAACAAGGTCGAACAAGAATGGACAAGACTATACAGACCACATATTTCCTATGATATTTATCCGAATAATTTCCAATGTGTAAGCGAAATTTCTTAAACTTGTCTGTGACGCAGATAGTAAGTACTAATTTTTTTCATTTATATAAATACCAAAGAGTTCAATTTTCTGGCATCCACTTTGCATCTACTTGCATCCACTTTTCATCTACTTGCATCCACCTAAACAGGAGTATGAGGTCTCTGTAACCCCTCGCTAAACAGGGTGTGAGGTCTATGTGACCCCACGGTAAACAGGATGTGAGGTCTATGTGAGGCCACGCTAAACAAGGTGTGAGGTCTATGTGACCCCACGCTAAACAGGGTGTGAGGTCTATGTGACTCCACGCTAAACAGGGTGTGAGGTCTATGTAACCCCACGCTAAACAGGGTGTGGGGTCTATGTAACCTCATTAATCTTCTTGCTTCCACTTTTCATCTACTTGCATCCACCTAAACATGAGTGTGAGGTCTATGTAACCCCACGCTAAACAGGGTGTGAGGTCTATGTGACCCCACGGTAAACAGGGTGTGAGGTTTATGTGACGCCACGCTAAACAGGGTGTGAGGTCTGTGTGACACCACGCTAAACAGGGTGTGAGGTCTATGTGACCCCACGCTAAACAGGGTGTGAGGTCTATGTAACCCCACGCTAAACAGGGTGTGGGGTATATGTAACCTCATTCAGCTTTAAACTAGAGCTTTAATCTCATTGGGTTAGATGGGTTAGCGTTAGGTTAGCATTAGGTTAGGTTACAGGAGGTTGGGAATGAAACGCGCTTCATTCTTAACACTCCGTAACCTTACCTAATGCTAACCTAATCTAATGCAAACCCAACTAACCCAATGAGATTAAAGCTGAAGAGAAGAAGCTGTTTAAAGCTGATTGAAAGCTGTTTAAAGCTAAATGAGGTTACATAGACCCCACGCCCTGTTTAGCGTGGGGTTACATAGACCTCACACCCTGTTTAGCGTGAGGTCACATAGACCTCACACCCTGTTTAGCGTGGGGTCACATAGACCTCACACCCTGTTTAGCGTGGCGTCACATAGACCTCACACACTGTTTACCGTGGGGTCACATAGACGTCACACCCTGTTTAGCGTGGGGTTACATAGACCTCACACCCTGTTTAGCGTGGGGTCACATAGACCTCACACCCTGTTTAGCGTGGGGTTACATAGACCTCACACTCATGTTTAGGTGGATGCAAGTAGATGAAAAGTGGAAGCAAGAAGATTAATGAGGTTACATAGACCCCACACCCTGTTTAGCGTGGGGTTACATAGACCTCACACCCTGTTTAGCGTGGAGTCACATAGACCTCACACCCTGTTTAGCGTGGGGTCACATAGACCTCACACCTTGTTTAGCGTGGCGTCACATAGACCTCACATCCTGTTTACCGTGGGGTCACATAGACCTCACACCCTGTTTAGCGAGGGGTTACAGAGACCTCACACTCCTGTTTAGGTGGATGCAAGTAGATGAAAAGTGAATGCAAGTAGATGAAGCAAGTCCGTCTAGTCTTGTCCATCTAGTCTTGTCTGTCTAGTCTTGTCTGTCTAGTCTTGTCTGTCCAGTCTTGTCTGTCTAGTCTTGTCTGTCTAGTCTTGTCAATATAAATCCCCCATAATCTCAATTGAATCAACCCTTATCTGGAAATATGTCCACCCCTCATTTTCCTGCTATCCAACGTACACGTATCTTGCAGCGTCACCTAGACATTCTCGCTCGGACGCGTTCAGAGCTATTTTGCATAGGATTCCCCATAAGGGGCTTCGTGCTAGATTTACATGTAAATCTCCATAAGGGGCATCGTGCTAGATTTTACATGTAATTCCCCCATAAGGGGCTAGATTACATGTAAATCCCATAAGGAGGTGGTGGATTTAGAACGCATCATCTTTCCCTACTTATATAGCAGGCATGAGCAACCTTTTTTGGAGCTAGTAGTAACTAGGGTTAAATTGTCTTTATTCCTTCGAGTACAGGGACAATATATGGGGCTGGCATATTGGTCCTGTATATTAAAATTTGGGACAGGGGAGTAATTTTGTTAGCAGAGGGAAGCACTAACTAGCATAGACAAACCTAGGCACAGGCGTTGTATGCGGTGCTATTTCCCGGTCTATAGTCGTGTCCATCCAAAGGCTCGTCTGTTTATAGTCCTATGTGTCTAAGTCTTGTCTGTCTATAGTCTTGTCTGTCTAATCTTGTATGTTTAATCTTGTCAGTCTAGTCTTGTCTGCGTAGTTTTGTCAGTCTAGTTTTAAATAACTTTGTTTACAATATGAAATGAAATCCAGCAAGAACTAGGATTGCCTTGACTCAACATAAAACAAATAAAAATATTTTTTCTAAAACGCTTCACTGCGTAGTTCATTGTTTTTATGAGTAACATCACACACATTGTTTATCTCCTCGATACTGCTTGTTAAGTGATAAAATTATGACTGTAGGCTTATCAAGAAACATTAAATAAAGAAAAGAAAATACAAAGACCCCACAGACAAGAAAAGATGCAGAAGACTAAAGAAACAAGACCGGACAGACAATAGACACATATGATTAGGCGGACAGTACAATAATAGACACATAAGACTAGACTAAACAGACAAGACTAGACGTACAAGACTAGACAGACGGGACTAGAGAGATATGACTAGACAGGCAATAGTAGACGGACAAGAGTAGACAGACAATAGTAGCAAACGCGAGTGGACAGACAAGACTAGACAGACAAGACTAGATAGACAAACCTAGACAGAGAAGAATAAGACAAGGCTGGATAGACAAGATTGAACAAACAAGATTAGACAAACAATATTAGACAGAGAAGACTAGATAGACAAGACTAGACAGACAAGACTTGACAGACAAGACTAGACAGATAAGATTAGACAGACAAGACTAGACTAGACACGACGACTAGAGAGACGAGACTAGACAGACAAGACTATACTTATAAGACTAGACAGGAAAGACTATACAGACTAGACTATATTGATCAGACAAGATTAGACAGAGAAGACTAGATAGACAAGACTTAGACAGACAAGATTAGACAAACCATTGGAAGAACCAGTTTGTCCAGGGGACAAACCATTGGAAGAACCATCGTCATACCGACCTATATGCCTCCTGGACAACATAGGGAAACTTCTTGAAAGACTATTACTTAGGAGACTTGAGACATACATCGAAAACAACGGAGGACTGTCCCAATGGCAGTATGGTTTTCGAAAAGGTCGATCAACCGTGGACGATATTGCTGAAGTAATTAAAGCAGCAGAAAAGGTCAAGACTGGAACACGGCAATCGAAAGGTTATTGTGCATTGGTGACCCTTGACGTAAAAAACGGCTTTAATTCAGCCAGGTGGGATGTAATCATGAAGGCATTAGCATCAAAACAGACACCAGAATACTTGAGAAAGATGATAAGCAGCTACTTGAGCGACCGACGGTTGATATACCACACGGACGAAGGTGAAGTTGAGTATGAGGTAACGGCGGATGTCCCACAAGGATCGGTCTTGGCACCATTCTTGTGGATCATTATGTACGATGGTTTGCTAAACCTAGAACAGCGAGAATAGTTGGGTTCGTAGATGACGCCGCAGTGGTGGTGACTGCAAAGGAAATAAGCACACTAGAACTAGTAACTAACGAAACCATCCGGCGGGCAAATAATTGGTTAAAAGAGCAAAGTCTAACAATGGCAGTTCATAAAACAGAAGCCATACTTATCACGGATAAGAGACTATTCGCACCACCGAAACTCGTTCTGGATGGACAAAATATCGGAAATCATTGAGGTACCTTGGCGTCCAACTCGATAGCGGTCTGAGATACACAGACCATATAACCAAAACAGCGAAAAAGGCAGCGTCTACAGTGACAGCTCTGGTAAGGTTGATGCCGAATATTGGAGGGCCGAGGGAATTGAAACGGAAACTTCTCAACAATGTGGTACACTCAAAAATTCTCTACGCGATGGAATATGGGCGGGCGTAACGAAAAAGGTTGGAGCGAGAAAACAACTGACATGAGTACAGAGAATAAGTGCCCTAAGAGTAATTTCTGCCTACAGAACGGCTTCGGAGGCCGCGGCGCTGGTACTTGCAAGCACGCCCAATAGACTTACTGATTCGCGAGAAACAAGAAGTCTACGAAGACCTGCAACAACACAGAGCGAAAAACGAAGTAAAACAAGGAAGGGCAGCCGCCAAGCAGAGAGCACGTAAGAGACTCATGGACTCATGGATAGTGGTAGGTGGACACACAGGCTTATCCTAACCTAACGTAACAGCATGGTACGAAAGGTCACACGGACATATGAGTTACCATCTTACACAGGCGCTCAGTGGCCATGGGTGCTTCAACGCATACCTCGAACGGTTTAGAAAAAGTGACACTGCGGAGTGTTTTTACTGCGGTCATATCCCAGACGACATTATCTCCATATGTACAGAATCAGAGAATGATATGAATGACTGATATCAAAATTTCGAAATTCAAAATGGCGGACGCAATATGGAGGATAATTTTTCGAAAAAGCATTCAATTTTGTTGAAAGTCGAGATTTAGCGGCTGTAAAAGTCACCGATCACGAAACTGAATTCAAAATGGCGGCCAATAGACGCCTTCTATTGGCCGGTGATTTTCCCAAAAAGTATTTAATTTTAGTAAAATCCAGCACTGATTGCGAAAAAAAATTTAATATTCTGCAATACAAATTGGCGAATCCAATATGGCGAGCAATTTTTCGAAAAAAACATTCAATTTTCTCGAAACTCCGGATTTAGGGGTTTTTGAGGTCACTGATCACGAAACTAAAGTTGAAATTTTAAAATTCTGAATGACTGTTTCTGATCACGAATTAAAAGTCAAATTTGGGAGGAAGAGGATTTACATTAATTAATCATTACAACAACAATGAAAGGTTATTGGGCTTTATTTCATTTTCACCTCTTTTTGAATTCCGAGATTAATCTACCTATGGCATATTTCAAATTTTTCGGCAAAATGATTGAATGAATGTATGATTGCTTGAAATTTTGTGACACCTTCATCGCAACAATGTCAGTGACCACGTTGATTTTCCCGTTCAATACCGATTTCACAAATATGAAATTTTCCTTGCTTGTGAAAGAAATTTCTTCGGTATTATCCACAGGTCCTGTAGAAAATGGAAGAATAATATTAATAGGAGAATTATCATGACCAATTTCCTATAAACAATATTTCATAAGCAAAAATTACGAAAAACTGAAGAAAGTCATCATCGTATAAAATTATATCCGAAACCGAACGCGCAGCCACGCGCAGTTAATTTTTGGGTATGTTCTGAATAAATGTCTGAGCAACAATTTGAATTTGGTTTAAGAGCCCCGGTCGACCAGGGTTTTGACTTATTGCTATATTTAACAGAACGTCATCAAGAAAAATACCACTATTTTCATTATTTATTTACTATGTCATACTTCGTTAATAATAATTTCGAGAAACACATTCAAATTGTAGTTACTATCTTGAGAAGAATCTATTTTTCAGAATCCAAATTCGTTAAATTTTTCTGATTTTACAGCCGTTTCAACTTCGTGTTACTTACGACGAGCAAATATTCAAGATTCACGATTATTATAAATACATAATAGAATACCGCTAATGGTCATAATACATACTAGATTTACCACTGCAACTATTCCAACTTAAGGGGGGAAAGTTATGTAATCCTACGTTTTTTTCTAGATTTTTTTATGAAGTGATGGAAAGGTTTTTCGAATTGAAACAATTCATATCTCAAAGTATAACATATAAGCTTTATTCACAAATTAAAAAAAAAAAAAAATGGCGGCTCCACAGCTGCTGAAAGTCGGTTCCTTAGATTTGCGCCGTGCAGCCTACAGGTCTCAAATCTTATTGAAAATGAAAAAACCAAATTTTCATCGTTAAGTTACGTCAATACGCTTTGCATGACGCGAGGAAAATAAAATACAACATTCAGCACCCTTTTGAAAAACAAATTGGTATGAAACAATATTAATAATTATTTTTTTTTTAATTCGAACGTCATGCAATAGCCAATGAGTTGAGGAATATTTATGGCAAATTTCATCGAAATCGGTGGAAAACTCGTTAACCTACATTGCACGGCGAACGAAATTTTACGTTTCGAGAAAAACGCGTTTAAAGTTTTCGATACAGAGAAGTTGTGTTCAAGAGGACTTACGGCTTTCAACGCTCAGTCTGCTATACCAGGGCCATACAATATACCTTCTTCTTCTGCGAATTCGTCCATTCGAGCCGCTTCCTCTTCTTTCTTCGCTGTTCTTGCCATTCTGGACCTGCTCCAAGTACGACGGTCCTGCCTCCGTACTCGGCATGCAGGTTGGTGGTCCGCGAATGTCTTGCACTGTATGCCGATTTGCAACTGCAAGTCATTCATGTTGCTTAAAACAAAGTTATAACCATCATTGAACATGCCTGCAGCGAAGAAGGCAGCGATCTCCACGATTTTCCAACCACAGTGTAGATGCTTAAGAGCTAAACGCCACACAGTCGCATTGAATGATTCATTTGCGTTCTGTGTATAGCCTCCCAAGCATCTCGTGAGCAAATCATCCCGGGACAAATCTTTGTATATCGGCAAGATTATCTCCTCTAAGTCGGGATGTAGAGGAGGAGGAGGATGCTCATACGACTGCGTTGTATTGGAAACTTCAGCGACGCGATATGCGCACCAGGAGTCGGCACCCGGGGGACAGTACTTGTGCTGCGGCTCTTCGTTTGTCGAAATCATATGAAAATAGGTGGCCATTATAGCATCCTTCATTTCCTCCTTCGAGTTTGGATTCCTCCGATTGGCAAGTCCATAGTACTTAGTTAATTTCTTGATGAGTACATCTGTGAGCTTCGCTTTTCCTCCGAGTTTAGCGGTTTTTTTCAAGTTTCGAAGTCGGCTTCCCATGCGTTTTTTAACGTGTCCGAGAGACACGCGATATATAAGCTTCTCGCGGACTTCCAAGCGCCCGACCTTAGAAGCGATAACACGCTCGGTCTTGTTCGGAACATGATACCTAGTGTATATACGCTATAGAGATGTCAATACTTCGGATTTCGATCTGAAAATTTAGGAGCATATTCTCCAAGTGTTAAACTGATTTTTTTACAGTTTTTTTTTTTTTAAATGGCAAATTACATAACTTTCCCCCCTTATGTCTAGAAAAAAAAAATACACTTTTGGTCAGCTTTTTGGGATTTCCGACCACTGTGGACGCTGGTAAACGCCTGGTAAATTTCTGGTCAGCTGAAAAAAAGTGTGCGCGTACTCGGCGTTGCCACTTTAACTTCTCTTCTTACAAGAAACCGAAAAATGTGTTGCGGAATTAGTTGCACGTTTACTAAATAACATATCTACTACCGAGAAAATATCGATATATCCTAAAAAAGTATCGATATTTTGATATGCATATGGGGTAATATTTTGCTTAAAAAAAAATAAACCTGGCGACATTGAGGCCGACGTTGAGGCAGTTGTAAGCGCATCTGTTACGTTGAAAATGGCAATTTTGAGGACAATATAAACGCGAATATTTATTGAACCAGGCAACGTAGAAGTTTCATTTTTGCTTTCCGATCTTAGTTGATAGATATTAACAGTGCCAAAGACGATTAACAACAGCTACACCAGGTTAAAAGTCCGCAACACTAAGTTTCAAAAAACCCGAATTCTGGACCTAACCCCAAAAATGTATTTATTATTATTAATTATTGGTAACTATAAAAATATTTGTAAAAAACAATAATTTGAACATTATGATTTTTGAATTGAAAGTAGATTATCACTACGATATCTTCAAATCTGTCAGTAGCTGGAATTATGACGAGCCGACGAGATTTTCTTATCTAGGACTCTAAGGTAGTAATTACACAAATTCTAACTTTATTTTCTTTCATAATATTCTCTTTCATAATATCTGTTGGCTTCAGCCCCTGACAAAAATTGGTCTTGACCGTTCCCGTTACTTGCTTTGACGCAGCGAACGACTCACATCACGCATCTTGAGCGGGGTAACGAAAGAGTAACAGAAGATATCCGTGCAATTCCAGCTACTGACAGATTTGAAGATATCGTAGTGATAATCTTCTACTTTAAATTCTATGATTAATTTGGTTCAAACCATGACATCTCATTTTAAATTATGATTTTTGATTAATTAAAATTTTTTAATTTAAAAAAAATATGATTTTCTTTCGCGGTCAAATTTTTGATCCGAGTGAATACTCGGATTATTTATTAAAATGTCGTAAAATTTCTCGCATGATTTGGTCAAATTATTTTTTACGCTTAATATAGATTTTAATGTTCAACTGCGTTTTTTCAGTTGTCTATATTTTATTGATACTAGAAAAAACACTTTTTGTTGCTTCATTTGTTCCTGGAAGCAAGAGCGCGTATTCTACAATTTTCAAAATATTGTGATAAGGAATATTATTCTGTTTATAATGAAGCAATAACTCCGTCCATTTTTTTGTCTGTTTCCATCTGTTTGCAGACCACCAACATTTAATTTTTTCATCATTAACGTATCTTTTTACGAATAACACCTCATCAGAAAACATCATTTTCGCAAATATTATTTTTCGGAAAATGATTACTAAAATATGTATATTCAAAAGATGTTTACACGTATTCCCATAAAATCTCATTTTTTAATGTTGCCCAATGAAAATTTCAAAACAAGGTGCCATTAAATGACCAGATTTTCTGAAAGAAGTCAAATTTTTTTATAATAACTATTTGGAATATCTTGAAGAAATGGACAGTTCAATTCGAGGATATTAAAAATTTTAATAAAATTATTTTTAAATTAAAAAAACCGGCCAATATTTTTTTAAAATTAAAAAAACCGGCCAAGTGCGAGTTGTGACTCGCCCACCGAGGGTTCCGTACAAACTTGTAAGTAAGGTATCTTTAGGAGGACCTAACTGTATGCAACCCATATGCTTCTGGTGTCTGACAATATCACGCAACACACTAGTGTATTTTCATCAGTTTCTAATAGTATATTCGCATTTTTCTTGTAATTAAACTACATATTTACGGTTTTCAGATTTTTCCCTTTACATGTGCTGTAAGACACCGCTTCTCGCCAAATTTCATGATTCTAGGTCAACGGGAAGTACCCTATAGCTTTTGATTCCCTTGTGAAATCGCAAAATATGCGACATAAACGGTAATATCTTTTGATCGCGTTGACTTACAAGTTTGATTTTTTCACAGCTGAAAGAGACCGCATTTCGTCCGTCTGTCTGTCTGTCAAGACCATTTTTCTCAGGAACGCGTAGAGGTAACAAGTTGAAATTTGTATCAAATTCTCGGGTCGTATTTGTTACAAATTTCAACTTGTTACCTCTACGCGTTCCTGATAAAAATTGTCTTGACAGACAGACAGACGGACGGACAGACGGACAACAAAGTGATCCTATAAGGGTTCCGTTTTCGGTACGGAACCCTAAAAAGAGATTTTATAGGAATATGTGGAAAGATCTTATATTATATATTACAGTACATTTAAAATAAGAAATGCAGAAATTTTCTAAAAAGCGGGAAATTTTTTAAAATCGGCGGGACGCGGGACTGACCTCCAAAAGCGGGACTGTCCCGCCAAAATCGGGACGTGTGGTCACTTTAGGTTAGACAGACAGGACTGTAGTGACGAACTAGACAGACAAGACTAGATAGACGAACAAGACTAGATTCGGTGTCTTCTATTACTAGACATGGACTAACTACACTTGTATATTCATTAGTTTATATAGTTTAATTATTTGTTCCTTGTAGGATCTATATATACAATCTTGTAAAATAATGAGATAATCTCATATATTTATTCTGTTTACCTCTGCTATTTATTTTTATTTCGTAACTATTTCATTTTCTGTCTAGTCTAAATATAGCGTCGAAATGTCTGTTATTTGTTTGGGTTGTCCACTTGAGTTGAAGAGGGCTTTTCGTTGATTTAGTTGGTGTTTTGACTGATTTTGTTTTCTGTTGGTGTAGTGAAATGTAAAAGTGCATGGTGCAGCATTTTCGTATTCTCGGTGAACGGCCAGAGGAGTGAAACTGCTTCGTGCTCAGTAAAGAAAGCGAATCGAAAGTTTTCGTTACAGTTTTGTGTCGGTTCGCTTTGGTGAAATTGGTGTTTTGTGAGAGACTTGTTTGAATAGGAATGTGCTTGGAGGTATTTTGGTATTTATTTTTATTTTATTGTATGTTTGTGTTGTTTTATTATATTTTATGTGTTTACAGTGTATTTGCGTTTTTTACAAAGTTTAATGTGAGCTTGTGTTAATCTATTTCATCCTTGTATGATTTGAATTTCTTAACCCGTAGCTACTGTCACATGGTCTGTGAGACCACGGTATATATTCAAAATTAAACTTCTCACGCATTAATTCTTTTAGATTTGCGCATCTAGATATGTATTAGTTAAGGTTTAATGTGTGGTGTTTTAAATTCGGAAGTTCTGAGAGACCGCATGTCAGTGGAAATGTGACAAATATTTTACTCACATTTTTGACCAAAACATATACATTTTTTATTAAATAGTAACATTTGTATCTTTTCTTCAAAGATTATAATTTCTTATAAATTATAATCTTTGAAGAAAAGATACAAATGTTACTATTTAATAATATCAAAATCTTACATAGATAATGTACATATAAATACATTTTGTAGTTTTTTCCTTAACTTTTTCGCTGCGGGAACCCGATAAAGCCGTAAAATATTTTTGTGTCCCTTGTACGGGAACCGGATTAATACGCAAGCGTTTTTTTGGTACGCATCCAATGGATTATAATTATGATATACATACATGCATATGGCCATAGACCCCTTGTGGGGTATTGGCCGCTCCATTATGGAGCTCTTTGATCCTTTTGTTGCGGTGAATCAGTCCTCGTATTCTATTTTCCATTCATACCTTCTTGTGTGTTTTTGTTTCTTGTACTAATTTCTTCCATTCCTTCCTGTCTTTCACCTTCTTCCATTCTGTGACTTTCTTTATTCGCATATCTTTGTGTATTTGGTCCTGCCATCTTATTTTCGGCCTTCCTCTTGGTCTACTGTGTGGAGGTTTCCAGTTTGTAATTCTCTTCGTTATAGATTCTTGGGTTTTTCTTTGAATATGGCCATACCAGCTGAGCCTTCGTGTTTTTACTACTATTTTTGTGAAAATATTATATAACTTGTGAGTTATATAAACCTACATACTTTAAAGTTTGTCATTGAATTTTCATTTTCAAGTTGCAATTGAAAATGACCTTGTAGATTGTAGATATGGTGGTGACAACTTGTACTGCGACCTTCATAGATCTATTATACCCCACCCTCTTCCTCCAAGCGTTGGTGTACTTACCCATTTGGAGCGCCTAGTCTACTCCTGATTCCTTTAGGAATTTCTGGATCTGGGTGGGATTCAAGGCCTGCAGCTCCACTGTGTTCAAGCAGTGAGTCCCAAGGTACATCTGTCTCTTGCGGGGTAGTGCTCCGCAGTCTTTGAGCCGATGTATGGGGGTTTCCTCTGCTGAGCCACAGAATCTGCATCCGTCATCTTCCTGTAGGCCTAGGGCCTTGAGATGTTTCCTAAGTCTGCAGTGTCCCGTCAGGACCTCTGTCCGAATTCTAAGCTTGTTCATGCTTAATTTCCGGCAAGCTTTTGTTCTTTTCTGGTTAAAAGATCCCAGCATCACTTTCGACTGCCTTAGCCCTGGAAGTTCTTTCCAGGTTTTCATCCATTGTTCTCTTGTTTCTTCATCTAAACTTTTGTGGATGGTATTCACACTCATGCCGCAAAAGGGTTCCGGGCCTATAAAGGGACTACTGGATCCCTTGTTTGCTAGATGATCGGCTTCTTCGTTTACGTCTATACCAGTGTGTACAGAATGACCTTCAGCATTCGAAACTTGAGTCGTGTAAAGCGTATAGATTTATTTAACTTCACAAGTTATAAAATATTCTCACAAATAGTAGTGGTAAAAACATAGTGAATTTTTCATTTCGGAGTAGGTATGGATTACCACGTAGTAACGGTCGCAACCATCGTTTTAAATTTGTGTTTATACTTTATATACGATTATAGGATTATCGACCATTTGAGACAATCAATTTTTGGCCGGATATATCCGCCCGCAGTTTCCATCCAATAATTTCCATCCTTGAAATTAGTTTTTGTTTTAACTCTTCGTGCGGTATGTAGGACCACAATAGTGGTCGTAGATAAACTTAATTAAATATTCAAAAATATTGATCCAAGCTGTAGATTGTTTTAATTTTTGAAGATTTAGGTCGGTTTGTAACTGATTATAAATAATAATCCCTTGATTATTTGGTCTTTTTCCACAAATCTTCAGATTCGTTTTGAGCATGTATAAAAGAGGTTTCACTTCCCCCGTGTGATGATGTATAGGGCCTTTCATTAAACCCTTCCTATCTTAAATTTAAATAAAACTAAGATGTGTGTGTGTGATATCGATTTTTTTTAAATTTCTTTGAAAGGCCTATCGATGCCATTATGTATGGAATATAACATCCTGCAAATGTCCGCCGCGGCTTCGCTGGGTGGCGCGCATGCGAAATGTACAATTTTCCATGATTCTGGTGCATAAATCGGGCTGAATTCGAGCAATGGCATGAGTTATGTTATATTTGAGGGCCGCTGTGGTTTATGGCTTATTTGCATAGACATGCGACTTAAGAAAATCCCACAAGAAAAAAATCTAACGATTTAAAATCGCACGATCTCGGTTACCTTCACTATCTCTCGTTTACCTTCAGCTCCTGGGTTAGTTGAATTTTGTACGGGAGCGGGCCCAAGTTACGACGCGAAAGTTGTGGCTTTTCGCAGCCACGAAATTTTTCAAGCGAAATCGACTGCCTCGAATTCTCCTGCACACTCTCATGGACAGCGGCCATGTTTACGGCAGATCTTGCGTTTCGTCGTCGTACTGCTGTTGGTTTATTGTTTACTGAACGAGTGGACTCAAATTTATCCACTACACTGCGTGTCCTCTCGGTAGGACGATTATGGCGACCGTAAAATGGGCACAGCGCGTGGAACGTTGCCCGAATAGAACACCCAGTTTGATAAACCAATTTTATCATTTGCACGTGTTGTTGAACGCTATATCTGTCCATGGTAATTTGACTCTGTGCGAAGCTTCTTGTTTTGCCAGAAGGTGAACAGACGGTTGGTTAGTCGGTTTGGAGGCAATCTTGCAATGTGGTCATAGAAAGCTACCCTTCTTTTCCTTGCACAGTCAGAGAGCATCTCAATATGTTCGTAGAGCTCAGAGTTATGCCGTCTTCGTAATTCCCCATCTTCCTATACCGGGCCTAGGATCTTCCTGAGGATTCTCCTCTCTCTGATTTCCAATTTCTCTATTAGACCCCTTCGGTTCAAGGAAAGACACTTCATGGCATATAGGGCTTCTGGTCGTAAGACTGATGTGTAGTGCTTAAGTTTCAGGTTGCGTGACAGGCATTTCTTATTGTAAGTGTTCTTAGTCAGCCGATAGGCTAGTTCTAACTTACTGACTCTCTTGGATAATGCTGCTCTTTCTGATAAGTTGGGTTCAATCCATTCGCCGAGATACTTAAATTTCTCAGTCCTCTTGATGTTTCCCTGATCTAGTAACATCTCTCTGTTTGCTTCTCTAATGTTGGTGAAGAATTCTGTTTTCTCCAGCGACACTTGAAGGAAGACCCACTTTGGCAGCCTGTTTTCTGAGACAGTTTACCTGCATTGTTGCCATCTCAAGAGAATCAGCAAACAGTGCCATGTCATCTGCAAAGGCCAGGCAATCTACAACCAGTCCATCGTTCTTACGTCACAGGTAGATACCCCTCTGAGCACCCAAATTGTTCAGTTCCTTGCGCCATTCTCTCTTAACCTTTTCAAGGACACAGTTGAAGAGAAGTGGGGAAAGTCCATCTCCTTGTCTCACTCCAGTTTTTATTTCGAAGCTTTCTGAAATCTCGCCTCTAAATTTAACTTTGGAATGGGTGTTGGTCAAAGTTTCTAGGATTAGTCTGCGGGTTTTGTTGTCTAGTGCTAGTTCCTGGAGGATTTTGTTAAGCGTTTCTCTATCGATGGAATCGTAAGCCTTCCTAAAATCAACAAAGGTAACGACCACCTTGCGGTTTCTCATCTTGGAGTATGCAAGTACAGTTTTAAGGTTGAGGATCTGTTCAACACAGGATCGGGTCTTCCTGAAGCCCCCCCTGGTATTCTCCCAGTTGACTATCCAACTGATTTTCTGCCCTTGTTTGTAACGCCTTCGAGAGAATGTTTTATGTTACCGGGACGAGAGAAATTCCACGGTAGTTGTTTAGATCCGTAAAATCTCCCTTTTTGTGAAGCGGATGGATCAGAGCAGATTTCCAATCGGGTGGTAATTTCTCTGTTTCCCAGATGTCCTGGATGATCTCGGTTAGCTTGCGCACGGCATTGTTTCCAGCACCTTTCCACAGTTCAGAAACGATAGAGTCGTCTCCAGCTGCCTTATTATTCTTAAGAAGATGAATGATCTGACCAACTTCTTCCAATGAAGGGGGAAGCGAGTCCGGGTTTGGTGTGGTTTGTTTATAGTCAAAGTCTTCGCTGGGTGGGTCACAGTTGAGTAGATTTTTTACTAAGTACTGAGCCTAAAGGTGGCAGTTGTCCTTGTCGTTATAAGCCAGTTTGCCTTGTGAGTCTCTGAAGTTGAGGCTTGGCGGAGCGTATTTTCTAAGTACCTGCTTAAAGGTTCCAAAGAAATCTCTGGAATTATTCTTAGCAAAGCTCGCTTCGATTTGGGTTAGTTGGTTTTGTGTGAAGCTTGGTTCCTCGAATTATCTTGGGTGTAACCTTTCTTTGTTCCAAAAATTTATGCCAATTTTCCTTGGTCTTTTTAGAATTCCACTTCAGCCATGCTATCTGTCTTTGGGCTATTGCATTGTCACAGTCTTCAGTCCACCACCGATACTTCCTTCTTCTAGCGAGAGGGGCGAGTTCATTGGGCGCCTTGACGAGAGTCTCCTTCAGTTGGTCCCAGTTGTTTAGGTCTGTGTTGTTCAGTCTCTGATTTAGTTCTTGACTGTTCTGGAGTCGCTCGACGTTAAATTTTACCGTTTTGGAGGTTCTGTGTAATCTAGTGTTTCTAGGCTGGAGTCTTATTTTGATCTTTGAGAGGTAGTGGTCTGAGTCCAGATTGGCGCTTTTTAGTACCTTCACGTTTTGTATTTCCTTTTTAGATTTGCATTAAATGGCCACATGATCTATCTGGAATTCACCCAGGTGGGTATTAGGTGACATCCAAGTCTTCTGCTTCCTTGGCAAGTGTTTGAAGGCTGTAGACTTCATAATCAAACCAAAAGTCCTACACAGATCCACCAATCGTTCTCCGTTGCGGTTGGTTCGCTTATGCGCCGGATAATTACCCACTATGTTTCTGTATTTTTTCTCTCTTCCCAATTGAGCATTCAAGTCACCAAGCAGTATGACGGGGTGCCTCTCTGGAAGTTTAGAGATAATATCTTCTAAGTCTTCCCAGAATTTATCAGTTCTGTCTGGATTGCGTGTCCTGGTTGATTGGAGCATGTACATTGACTATACTGTAGCCCTTGTTTGCGCATTTGAGAGAGAGGATGGATACACGACTACTCGGGGAGGTAAAGTCGGTGACTGAATCCAGTATCCTGTGACTGATTATAAATCCTGTACCTAAGTGGGGTAAGTTCTTCATTACCCGCTGACCCATTTTTCCTTTGAGGATTCTGTAGCCTTGGGAATATCATGCTGTTTATTTTTATATATGAAACATGTGATTTGATATGTGACTTTTAGAATACCTATGTATTACGTAACTGTTAGAATACCTAATTCCATGACATTTGGTCTATATGAGGCAGTTATACTGATACCCCTTATGGTCCTAACAATAGGGAATATGCATCTTTTTTTTTATTTGTTCAACTCACTTTTTACTTTCTTATAGCATAGTAAAAATATAAATACTGTTGAAAGTGTTCAAATTAATTTTTAAAATAATATATAAAATTCAGATTAAATTTGAACTGTTTGAACGCAGCCCTTTGTGCTAGGCAAAACCGAGCATATCGGAAATAAAATCGATTACAAGATATATAAATACTAAAAAGCAGGTTATAATAAAAATAAAAAATGTTGGGTTGGCGAATATATTCGTAGAGTTTTTTCTTATAAACCTTTATTGAAAGCAACAACAATTAAAGCAACAAATTAATCAACTATATATTCTCCGTTGTTGTTTACGACCTGCTCCCACCTATCAACCAATTTGTTGATGCCATTTCGCAAAAAATCTTCGGGTCTGGACTCGAAGTAGTTGTTAAGCCGGTTTTTAAGCTCTTCATCACTTTTTTTTATTCAGCTGTTTTCTACCCTTTGTCTATGAGCCTCCCTCATATTTTGCCAGTTGTCACGATTTTGTGCCACCTGGTACCAGTTCAGTCCTGCCGCTCGTTTCAAGTCGTCGCTCCATCTCATTTGCGGTCTTTCTATGCTCCTTTTGTTGCTCCATGGTTTCCATCGAATTAGTTTGCCACTCGACTTATCCTGGTCTCTTGCGACGTGTCCCGCCCAGTCCCATTTCTGAGCGGCGGCGGGTCGCACGACATCATGTACCTTTTTTCTTCTCCTGATCCATTCATTTGTTTTCCTATCTCATAATGATATCCCAAGTATTCTCCTCCCAATCGCTCTCTGGTTTACTTTAAGTTTGTCAAGTATAGCTTTCGTGAAGGTCCAAGTTTGTGACCCGTAAGTAGTTACTGGTGGGATACACTGGTTGTATAAATCGGTTTTGAGGTTTAGGGGTATGTCCATATTCAAGAAGTCTTTTATTTTGGCATATGCCGCCCAGGTTTGCCGTATTCTCTCATTTATTTCGAGTTCTTGGTTAGCCTTGCCTATAGTTCAAACACTAACTATAGGCAAGGCTAACCTTGCCAAGGTAAACCAAGGGAATCCTAGGTATTTGTATGCAGTTACTTTCTCGATTCTGTTGTCTCCTAGGGTAATTTCTCGTTCGTCATCTACGTTTCATGTCATGTACTCTGTTTTGTCAAAGTTGATTTCTAGGCCTATGCGCTTCGTGGCCCTGTAGATGTCATCGATAAGTGAGGCCAGTTCTTTTCTGCTTTCGGCTATCACTACTATGTCATCGGCAAACATTAAGTGCTTGAATTTCTCCCCGTTGATATTAATGCATGTTTTGGAGGTCGATTGTTTTTAGTGCGTCCACCAGAACTAGTGTGAAGAGCTTGGGTGACATAGGGTCTCCTTGGCGCACTCCTCTGTTAATTGCCACTTTGTCAGATTTTTTGTGTAGCCGGATTTGCAGAGTTGCGTTTCGGTAAATGTTGTTAATTAGGTTTGCGTATCTGTGATCTATTCTGGCGTGTTTCAGGGCTTGCTGTAGTGCCCATATTTCCACCGTGTCGAAAGCCTTTCTAAAATCAATGAATGCTAGCCGTAAAGGTATATTGTATACCACAGCCTTCTCGATTAGTGTTTGCAGGTGTTCTGTAGTACTGTAGCCCTTCCTAAACCCAGCCTGCTCTTTTGGCTGGTAATAGTCTAAAGCCGGGGTTATATTACAGCCACGCCGCGTGTCGCAACGCGTGGAATTGCAATCGGTTACATACATTTTGTGTGAATGTGGTTACATTAGTCGTTAGTAGTTACTCAGTCCCGCGTGTCGACGAGCGAGCTGACGCCACGCAGACCACTCGATTTCGATAGGTGTGGCATCGCTGATGGGGGAAGTAACGCGTTGGCTTGCTCCGTGCTAGTATAATCACCACGTGGCTACGCGCATTCCGGCCCAGTGTGTTGACGAGCAAGCAAGTAAACATCTAACACATTTCAGTACGCGCGCAAGATGTGCGCCGACGAACTTATTGAGCTAGTAAGAGAGTATAAATTGCTCTTATCTGATCTTGTGTGGTCTTGTCTACTCTTGTCTTGTTGTAGATGGTAACTACGCTCCGGAATAATCGTTAAACCATCTATTTGTAAAATATTTATATCGTTTTTGTTAAATAAACTTTGTTGAAATCCGCAATAGTGAAAAGCCGGAATAATTATGCCCTAAAGCCCGGAAATGATATGCCCTGAAGCTCTAAGCTCAGGACTTTGTAGAAATGACATAAATATTTTCTTTATGCAAATATTTCATGAAGAAAATTGAGGAGATAATAGCTTTACACCCAATTGGCAAAATGCTAATATATTTTAAACAATTATTTTAACGAATTTATAAAATTTGCTATAAAAGATTCCGAAGAGAACAAATAGGTTCACAAAAATTAATCAGCACGCGCGGCGAAGCGACACTGTAGTATAATCACCAGCCCGTTGCGTCAGGCAGCGTTGCGACACGCGACGCGGCTCTAATATAACCCCGGCTTAACTGTGGTGTGAGACGGTTGGTTCATATTTTCGCGAATAATTTGTATATTTGGGATTGCAGGCTGATCGGTCTTTAATTTTCTAGATTCTCGGTGTCTCCCTTTTTGTGAATGATTATCTCGAGGGCGTTTGTCCAGTCCACGGAGGACATTCCACATCCTTTGCCAGGCATTTGTTCAACAATATTTCTAGTTGGTCTTCTGTTTTAACATCTCTGTCAGTATGCCGTCTTCGCCCGCTGCTTTCCCATTTTTCGTATGTTGTAATGCTGATCTGATTTCGTCTTTTGTAATCTCAGGTATGTCTTCAGAGTTCATGACTTTCACTTCCTAGTCTTGTTCGGATGTGTCACTCGGTACTTTCGTCTCGTATAGGTCTGCGTAGAATTCTTGTACCGTTCTTATAATTTCGTGTCTTCCTTCGATTCTATGTACTGTTTTGTCTTTGATTCTAACGATTTCTTTCTTTGTGTTTGTCGCTAGTCTTCTGAACACTTTCGTCCCTTTGTGTTGTTCCAGTAGTCTTCATCATTGGAGAAGGTTAATCCCGTCATTTGGTTAGACATGGAGCGGAAAAGGTGATAATCTGTTGGTGAGAGATCCGGAGAGTATGGTGGATGTTGAAGAACCTCCCATTCGAGTTCTTGGATAGCGGCTTTAACCAGTTGTGCGACGTGAGATTTGGCATTGT
Source organism: Phosphuga atrata (assembly GCA_944588485.1). Lineage (NCBI taxonomy): Eukaryota > Metazoa > Arthropoda > Insecta > Coleoptera > Silphidae > Phosphuga > Phosphuga atrata. Next base: position 49,105,902 of record OX155904.1, read on the forward strand.
CGCGAAGCAGTATAACTTGCTGGCTCCACAGTATGGTGGACCAAAGTGAAGCAAAAACAGGCCATCGGAGAACTCTTCTATGTTCAAAGACTGGCCTAGCAATTACGGGAGTCATCTAGCAATTACAATCAACTGCGGCTCTGGAGGTGATCCTAGGCCTTCCTCCTCTGGATATCTTTATCATGGGCGAGGCAAGGATGGGAGCTTTCAGATGCATATGCAATGGCACATGGCAATCTCTGGCGAGGTCATGACACACCATGATAACGAATGTCATATCAGAATCGTACCTCCATATAGAGGGGGATTCGATGCCCAAAAGGCAACACATCTACGATGAACAGAAGGTAATCAAATAACCATTTGCAAAGGAGGACTGGATTGGTATACAGACGGCTCCAAGAAGAACAGTGGTACTGGCGCAGTAATCTATGGACTGTCCCTGGGGTGCAGCCTATCTGTACCCCTGGGGACACATGCCACAGTATTCCAAGCAGAAATACACGCTATCATGGTCTGTGCCCGTGAAAATTTGAGAATGGACAACAAAAGTAGAAACATCCGCATTTTCACGGGCAGTCAGGCTGCGATTAATGCTCTCTAGCGTGTCATGAATTCAAATCCAAGATAGTTTGGGACTGTCTACAGGACCTAAAAGCCTTGGCAAAGGTCACACTCGCTTGGGTGCCTAGCCACACGGGACTGGTGGGTAACGAAATGACGGATAAGCTAGCAAGAGACGGAGCCTGCAAGGCAAGCATCATTGCTGAAAGCGGGCCCTACATTAGCAAGACTACGACCCGAAATAAAATCTGTAAATGGGTAGCAACTAAGCACCGTCTACAGTGGTTCAATTTGAATGGTCTGACACACAGCAAACAAATGTTAGTAAACCTATCGGAAACTCTAACTGCTGAAATCCTGCAACTGCCTAGGAAGCAGATCGCAATTGTGGTAGGCCTACTTACAGGACACTGCCCTCTACGAGAACACCTGCATAAAATGGGTATCTGGAAGGATGAACCTCTATGCAGGTTATGTTATGAGGAGGACGAAACCGCCGCCCATATAATCTTCCACTGTGAAGCAATTGCACGTAGGAGACACAAGCTTGATATTACAGCTGAAAGAGTCCCTGTGATAAACATGGCACATAGAATCCTGGACAAAACAATGTGGGGAAATACAATAGGCCAATGGGTGGCAGTGTTTTAAGGGCTAACCCCCCTGGACCCACATTGGTTAGAGAGAAAAAAAAAAGTGACCGCTACATATAGTTCAAATGTAGTCCTGCTATAGTTTGACTTATTATGTTTATTTAGTTTATTAACCTTTTGACTGTGGCGCTCTCTCAAAGAAAAACATCATTATACACAGTGCGATATTATACAAATAGTGTATTCTACTTCTTCTGTCTATCCGTTCCGGATATCAGCTCGTTTATGAAGTCCATGTTCTTAAGTTTCCAAGCTAAGATATTCTTCTTCTGCCTCGTCCTCTTTTACTAGGAATCTTTCCTTGAAGAATGTTCTGCAGCAGTTTATACCTGTATTCATTACTCTGTGTGACCGCTTCATATAGTTCAAATATAGTCCTGCTATAGTTTGACTATAGCTGTGTGACCGCTTCGTATAGTTCAAGTATACGAATAATTTTGGACTATACAAAGCGGTCACGCAGATATAGTGAAACTATAGCAGGACTATTAGGCTAGTTGTCTATACTGTGTGTACGTAGCTTTATATGTATCCCATACGGCGTGGCGAAGAAGATTACTGAACGTGTCCGACTAACCAACCGCCGAATTACCAAGATTATACTGTATTTTGTTTTTTGTTTCATATAATTTTTTTTTTTTTAATTTGTTTCTTATATTTTTTCTTAATTTTTCTTTTTGCCGTTACACAGTTAACACATAAGTAAGGAGAGTTGAGGAAAAGCAGCAGTGTGTTTATCGAGAATTGTTTGAGACCTAATTTTTTTTTTTTTTTTAACCTAAAAAACGTAAATAAAGACAAATTATCTATTTTCTTAAGTTTAAGTTCAAACACAACTAGCGACATACAATTACTTTGACGTGTCGCGGTACAGTTCTGTACACTTGTTAGGATTTTTTCGGAAGAATTTATTTCATATAACAGTGTAGTTTGGAACTGACGAAACAGCTTGACAGATTGCTAAAGTTACCATCATCAGCCTACTTAGTAAAAAAATCATTGATAATTTATCGTTTATTTAAAACTCTTCGTGCATGCGCCCAATTTCGGTCTCGTGACCAATTGACAACTTACCGCCTTAGTTGCAAAATATACTATAATATCTCTCTTATTATACAACTTTTGTTAAGACTTTTTAAAGTTAACTTTTTAAACTTTCCTTTTAAGATGTTTAATCACTCCTTGAAAATAAAATCACAAGACCGTATATATTATTTCGCAAGTGCGAAATCGCCATTTTTCAACTTAAACTGAAAATTGGGGATGTTGTTTTTAGTATTATGAAGTCGATTTTGGTTTAATTCAATTATTGTCCGCCAGAAAGCGGAAATGGTCTTTTTTCATCTGAGCAGATTTTCAACAGAAAAATGGCAGATAAACAGTTGATCTCAGACAATCGTGGGGGAACCTTCAGCACTCCATAGCTGGATGTTGAATCAAAGTGGAAAAATTTATTTTTCGATTAGTCTAAAAGACTTGACGTATTTCATCATTTCGTATAAACTTAAAATTGCAATTTTTGTGAAATCAGTAATTCGCACTTGTCTCACTTTTCTGTTGGATGTGCGATTTGTAATGTCTATTACATGTTGATTATTGTTAGTTCGTCGCTCTACCCCCTCTTTAATGTAAAGGTCGATTCCTATATACGCGACACTCAGCTACGCGACGTCGTGCGACATCGCCTGTCAAATAATGATTACATTGTTTTAAATGGGCACGTCGCGTAGCCATAGCGAGAACCTGCTCATTTAAAATAATGTAATCATTATTTGACAGGCGATGTCGCGTGACGTCGCGTAGCTGAGTGTCGCGTATATAGGAATCGGCCTTAAAGCGTAATTGTTCATTATTTATACCTCGACTCGAAATAATGGGGCTTTGTGCAAAACTTGAAACTAGACCTTATAATATAATGAGTAAGAAGAACATAGGTAGTCTTAGATAAAATGTAGAATAAATATTTAAAATAACATTTTATAATTAATGAATTTATATTGTTTCAGTTTTCCGCTATGGAAAAGTTACGCGAAGAAGTTATAGCGAACGTTCGCGGCTGCCTGATTTCCATCAAAGGGAAATTGGATACCCGTGAGTTGAGCAATGACTACAGACAGCTGATGGGCACCGAAATCCCATACAAAAGACTAAACCACCAGACCCTGGAGGACTTCCTGAAAAGTGTTCCATCTCTCTCCGTTATCCGTACAAATGACGGAAAAGTACTCGTCGATGCTAAAGCCACTGATAAGACTTTACATATTTCCAATATGGTCAGCAGACAGAAATCTACTAAGAAGAAAACTAGGTTTGTTATTTTGTTTATTAACCTTTTGACTGTGGCGCTCTCTCAAAGAAAACCGTCATTATACACAGTGCGATATTATACTGATAGTGTATTCTTCTTCTTGTGCGTATCCGTTTCGGATGTTGGTGACCATCATAGATATGTCAGTTTTGGATGTTCTGAATAGTTCTTCATTCGTGCGTGAAGTCCATGTTCTTAAGTTTCCAAGCCAAGATGTTCTTCTTTCTTGTCCTCTTTTACCAGGAATCTTTCGTTGAAAGATGTTGTTTCGTTGAAAATGCTGCTGTTCTGGAGCAGTTTATACCTCTATTCATTCCTCATTACATGACCTAAATATTGTAGTTTCCTGCATTTTACTGTTTTCAGGACTTCTTTTCCTTTCTTCATTTTATGGAGAATGTTATTGTTTGTAATTTTATCTGTCCATGACACTCCTAAGCATTCTCCTGTAGAGCGACATCTCTGTAGAGAGTGTATACATGATCTGTTAGAAAAGTATCCGACCTTTAGCCGGTAAAAAAACTGGCATAACTGGGGCGTTGGAAACCTAATCACCCTCAAAGTAGTCTTCGTGGGACTTCACACACTTCTCCTAGCGGTGCCGCCATTGTTGGAAGCATTCCGAAAAAGCCTCTTTCGGAAGCGACTTTATCTCAGCTGTCATATCTCAGCCATAATGTCCTCTCTTGTCTGAAATCGCGTTCCTTTCAATGGCCTCTTGTTTTTGGGGAAGTGCCAAGGGAAGGAGGGAAGAGCTTTGGAAGAATAGCCAGAAGTCGCAGGGGGCCATATCAGGAGAGTAAGGAGCCTGTCGAACCAGAGGAGTCTGGTTTTTCGCCAAAAAATTGTGAACCAAGTGCGAAGAATGTGCTGGATCATTGTGGTGGTGGAGTCGACAATTTCCTGATGACCACAACTCCCGTTGCTTGCGCCACACAGCATCATGTAGCGACGTAGGACATCCCTATAGTAATCTTTGGTGATTTCTACTTGCATTGATAAACCGACGAGAGCACTACGCACTACGTCACTCGAACACTGCTCGACAGCAACTGACGCTATCTACAGGCGGGAAAAAATTCACGCATGCGCACGAATTCAAATCCATCAGGTTTTCAAAATAAAAAATAAGGTTGGATACTTTTCTAACAGATCACGTATACTATTTGAGTTTTGACTTCCTCCACTTGAGTGGGTACGCTTTTGTGCTGAAGTGCCATTCCAGTTAGGCGGTCTTCTGCCATTGAAGCTTTAAGCCATGTTTCGAGCCTCCTAAGAGTGGAAAAGGACTTTTTTACCGTAGCTACACTAACTGGTGTAGCAAGAATACCCCAATGACTTTTTATTGTTCACGACCGCCGAAATAAATTCATCGCATAGATCGTCCCTACTGCTTACAACTTTGGCCACACCTGCTATATATCTTGTCTAGTTTACCACTTGAATCTATGAACTATAAAACTACAATAGAATATTTACTGATCCAAGTTACTCTCTTTTTTTTAAGGGTTTTTCCACCAAGAATTCACAGAATAAATGCACGCGACTTCCAGACACAACCCTCGGGTAAATGGCGGCCGAAGAACTACGGCGCCAAAAAGCCTTGGGAAAACTCGCCACGTCCGGCCGCCATCCAACACAATCAATTCGTCAACATCCAAACTACCCCGACGAAGTCACAGCCGGCTCGCCTATCGCCGAAACTACCGCTGCGAACAATCAACAACAACACGGTGTACAAAGACGAAGCGAAAACCAACGACAATGTAAATAAAGCGGAGGGATTCACTAAACCCAGAAATATTATTAACAGGGAGCCGAGCTACGACAGCGACTCGTCGTCGATTTTATCCTCGCTGTCCTCCTGCAATGACAAAATGCCGAATTCGGCCAAGACTAATAGGGCGATTTTATTGCCCAGGAAGACTTTGCAAAAAACTTTTTCAGAGGAGAAAATCAAGGCTCCAACCAGTCCCTTCTCCAGTGATACCGATGTACCAAATCCGGTAAATATAGTATTCTAAATTAGGGATATTGTTAGTTCAGGCTAGAGATTATTATTATTAAATCATTTATTGTCCTCCACACCAAAACATAAGCAATCTGATTTACACAAAAAAATATATATTAGGTGTGCCATTGAAAACGAAACAGGGATTTTCGGATAGTTAAGATTAATTTTCAAAAAAGCGCGGATAAATAAACTTTGTTTTTGAGGGGGACACCTTTTACAAAAAAATTTGTAGCCAAATCACTTAACCCCTTTGCGCTGGGACCACAACCCCTATAATTTTAAATAGCACGGTGGGGTAAGTGATACCTCATATGAAAGCCCTTTTTGCCCTGAATACTAAACGGTTAACATTTTCCGAATTTATCGATTAGTTGTCTAGATTATTTAATTTCAAATGAACGCGCCCTTCGTTTAAAGCAGGCATGTCAAACTCATATGATATTACAAGCCACATTTTCAATTTTGCACTAAGTTGGGGGCCTCATGTTTTTACTGTTCAAAAAAATAAGAAAATACGATTGTTAGAATGATCATATTATGTATTGTAGAATTGGTAAAACCATCCTACGTTATAGATAATCATACAAACTTTAAACAAACGGAACACAACCTGAATATATAAATGTTCATTCAGCCTTTCCGGAGCTCTATAACAATTCCTGAGCCTTTTTAGGACTACCATTGTGGACGCCATCTGTGGACGCGTTTCGAGATTTATCTCTCATCAGCACAGCTTTGTTTCCATGAATTGTATGATTATATATAACGTGGGATGGTTTTACCAATTCTATCTTATCAGTTCAATCAATAACCTGCTAAGTTCATGTCTCTCTCACAAAATGCCAAAATTAAAAACATCTTAATTAAAAAAAAATTAAAAACTCAATTAAAAACCCTAATCACCCACATGGGTTTCAAGTAACTGGTTTACAAATTGTTGTTCATGGAAGCAAAGCTGTGCTGATCAGAGATAAATCTTATCCACTTAAGGTATCGGAAAGGCATGATCTTAAAAACAATACTTTAATAAATAAATAAAGCTTAACTTTATTTATCTGGTTCTTGTTTAGTACCACGGAAATAGAGGGCTAGTAAATAAGCAACAAATATCTGTTGTGTGTCAATAAGAGATTTGTTCAAAATATTAATAAGACTCAATATTATAGAGCTATGAAAAGGTTGAATACATTTTTAAATTCAAACTATAATCTGCTTTAATAAGTTGGTGTGATTGTATCTATAATTAGTTTGGTTTCACACCAATATTCAATTATCCTTTCCTATTTGTTTTTATGTAATAATTTTTATAAACTTAATAAAGACGGAACAAAACTTGAACATATAAATATACTCAACCTTTCCGGAGCTCTATAATACTAATGAGTCTTTTTATCTTCTTACTAATGAGTGGATAGCCATCATCAAGGTATCGGAAAGACATGATCTTAAAAACAATTTTATCGGATTTGTTGAGTGCCACGAAGGTGGACTGAAAGCTATAGAATAACTGACAAATTTCACAGGAGATTTGTTTTAGTTTGTCCTAAAAAGACTCATTAGTATTATAGCGTTCCGGAAAGGTTCCGGTATTATAGCGTTCCGGTGAGTATATTTATATATTCAAGTTTGTTCCATCTTTATTAAGTTTATCTGATCTATAATTTTGTATGGTTTTACCAATTCATAATAATATTTGTTTGAAAGCGTTAATATTATTAAATTGAAGCTTAAGAAAAAGTTGATTAAGATGATTTGTAATATCAACTGAGAGAGCCAAGTCCAGCTTTTAATTCAGCACATTCATAATTTTATTTTTCAAAAAAAATTATGATTTCCCCCAGCAATTTGAAGAATCGTTTATAACTCGAAAGCCATCGAAGTTCCATATAATATGGTAGATCAGTATATTCACATTCTATATCTTCCAAAATAAAGAAAATTGACGATGTTTAAGTCCACGTGCTCGAATATAATTTACAATTTTGATGACTATTTTTAAAACATGTTAGATATTAAAAACTTTGGAGCACAGTACTTGCTGGTGAATAATACCACGAAAATGTTAAAAATTATTATTACCATGCTGTTTACATGCTTTTTTTAATCGCGCAAAAACTCCTTTAGTAATACCGGTCACAGTAGGTGCACCATCAGTTGCAGGTGCACCAACTTTTTCAATGGTAACTTATGCTGCTTGAAAACTTCCATAAGCGCATCAAAAATAGCATCCGCGGTAGTTGTATTATGCATAGGAAAGACTTCAAAAGTTCTTTACTTATTTTTAAATTAACATCGCATTTTTTAATAAAAACGGCCAGCTGAGCGATATTTCAAATATCTGTACTTTCATCAATTGTAACAGAGTTGGGTTGAAATGTTGATATTATTGAGTTAAGCTGATCTCAAATTCTCAGCTATTTCATCAACTCTGTCTGCTACAGTATTTAGACTCAAGCTTACACTTTTATTTTTTTTTATTTGTGCTGGACATAATACTCCCAACGTTTATCAAAAAAAAACCCAATCTGTAAAAAATCGAAATCTATAAAAAGCCGCAATCTGTGTATTGTCGGGCCGCATGCGGCCCGTGGGCCGCGTGTTTGACATGTTCAATGTTTCAATTCCATTGTTCAATTTGACCTTACAAAAACTGCAGTGAAGGGAAAAAAAACACAATTCAAAGTCAGAAAAGATATTTATTAGTTTAACAAATGCTCAAATTGTGCGCCACCAAATTCCATACAAAAATACAAATTTTGCTCGAAACGTTCTCTTACATTTTGGAGGATTCTGTGGCGTAATTTCAGTGCCGGATCTAGGGCAGGGAGGCAAGCCGAAAATTCAAACTTTTTTTTTTAATTCAAACAAGGCCGACAAATACAGTGTTTTCCCTACGTATACATACTAATTTGTCTCGGTAACTAGTTATAGTTTTCGAGATATTTTAATTAACATCTTATTTTTTTATAAAAAAAATTTAGCGGCCAATCAAAATAAATCAATTTTTAGGGTTTCGTACCGAAAACGGAACCCTTATAGGATCACTTTGTTGTCCGTCTGTCTGTCTGTCAAGACCATTTTTCTCAGGAACGGGTAGAGGTAACAAGTTGAAATTTGTATCAAATACTCGGGTCTGCGGTCTCTTTCAGCTGTGAAAAAATCAAACTTGTAAGTCAACGCGATCAAAAGATATGACCGTTTATGTCGCATATTTTGCGATTTCACAGGGAATCAAAACCTATAGGGAACTTCCCGTTGACCTAGAATCATGAAATTTTGCAAGAAACGGTGTCTTACAGCACATGTAAAGGGAAAAATCTGAAAACCGTAAATATGTAGTTTAATTACAAGAAAAATGCCAATTTACTATTAGAAACTTATGAAAATACACTAATGTTGTCGTAGTGGTATTGTCAGGCTCGGAAGCATATGGGTTGCATACAGTTAGGTCCTACTCGGTTAGGTCCGAAGGTTAAAAAGTATGTGTTGGCACCAAGCTGTTTATTCTGTATTTTCATTGTTTATATTCGTTATGCATTTCATCACGTACGCTCTATATACATAATATATACAGGGTATATATTATGTCTAAATTTTGCTTGTTTATGGCCTAGGCCGCACTACGGCTAAACCGCCGCGGTTTTCAATCGCGTGATTTTGTGACTCTAGTAAGCTAATACAAGCGGCCTCACTTGCGGTTTTTTCCCGCGACTGATATTACCCATAGCGCACTGTGTGTTTCTTGAGCGGTTTCACGGTTATAGCGGTTACCGCTCGCGGCAAAAAACCGTAGTGCGGCCTCGGCCTATAACCGTCATGCGACATACTCAAGTCCCGTGACATCCTGTATATATTATATTTCGTCAAATTTTTCTTTATAATCTACATATACTTAAATCACGTACGCCCTATATTTTTTGGTAATCAATTGCCCAAAAAGCAGTCAATTGAACAACTGAATGTTAAGAGTATCGAAATATATCTAGAAATTGTTAATATATTAGTTTATATTAGATCTAGAAATAGTTAGTTCTTAATATGTGAATAAGTGTAATACTAAAATGAAGTTTTATTTTTATAAGTTTAAAAATATTCGCGTTATTTAAAAAAAAATACCCTGTATATCTTTATACGGCGTATATAGGTATACAGGCAAAATTGAGCAGTAAAAACAAATAGCAAAGTTCCAGAACCCCTAAACACTCATAGTGAATGGGGGAAGTATGGTAATAAAATATAGGGTAGAATTCCATCGCACGACAGCGACATCTTGAGGTTATGCTTGCAGCGGTACTAAGATGGTCGTGATTTCAGGAGGGCCACTTGTCAAGTTAACTGAATGTGCTTGCTACGTCCTCCACAAAAAAAAAACCTTACTTACAAGTTTGTACGGAACCCTCGGTGCGCGAGTCACAACTCGCACTTGGACGGTTTTTTTTTTCTTTCAATTTTCTTTCTCGACTATCTATATATTTGGAAACTCCTTCGTCAATCTTCGTCCACGGCATTGTTTTGTTTCAAACATACAATTTGTGTTTACTATTTAGTTGTTATTAACATTATTAATACTGACACTTAAAATAGGGACAAGTATCATATTTATCAAAGTCATTTTTGACATAATGCCAAAAACAGTTAGAAATAGCATTTAAAATGACACCAAAGAAGCAAAATACTACACGATAAAGTTCAACTGCACTCCAGATGTGTCCCATATAAACAAATTCCATATGATGCTCATGAAAAAATGAGCCAGGTAATTCGATATGTAAAAAAAAAACTGGTGATGTGTGAAATAAAAGAAAGTTCAATTGATTTCATAGAAGTTGCTGGAAAGACAGGAGAGTATATTTGTCAACAGATTATAGAAAAATCGAAAGTTGATCAATCTTATGATAATGGGTCCAACATAGCTCTTATAAAGAAGTACAAGCCAGGATTGCGGAAAGAAATGAGCTGGCCGAGTTCGTACCGTGCTTGGGTCGCCCCTTAAATCTTGTAGGTGCCTCATCATGTCAGGAAGCTGTAAACCTATTTTGCCTAATTCTAACAGTATACTGCTTTTTTGTCGGCTCCATTGCTTGGTGGGATATTATGAAAAAACGAGATGATCGGCGAAACATGTTGCTGTGAATGCCCTGTTAAACAATTTGCCAAAAGTAGTGGAATCCTTGAATGAAATTAAGCAAGTTAGACATCTACTGTATAAGCTGCACGAGCACTATGGTGTGAGGGGTTTCTTGCTGCGCTGGATAACTGGCTTTCTATTCGAAAGCAGATTTCAAGTCAGAGTTGGTGGATCGTTGTCAGATATCGGAGCAGTTAAGAGCCAAGTGCCGCAGAGTTCCGTCATCGGCCCCCTGTTATTCCTGGTCTACATCAGCCACATTTCAGTCAACATCAAGTCAAATATCTGTTTTTTTGCAGACGGCACGAAATTATGCTGCAACCCGCTGGAAAGTGCTGTAATACTTCAGGAAGATTTTACTTCAATCGAGAGGTGGACTGACATGTGACTCATGTCTCTGAATGTGGCTAAGTAAGTGGACCCAGTAACCCCAATACTATCTACACCCTAAATGGTAGCCCACTCACTGCTGCAAAGCATCAAAAAGACCTGGTTGTTACAATGACACAGGACCTCAAATGGAAGTACCAGAATGTTCGCGGTTAGCTGCTGGAATCCCTTTTTTGCTAAAGATATTTTACAACTTGAACAAGTACAACGACTTATCACCAGAATCCCTCCCGAACTGAGAGATTTTCCCTATAAGGTTCGTTGCATCAAACTCTTCGAGAGCGCCGCCAGAGAGGAGATCCTATCGTGGTTCACAAAATTCTGGGTGGTCACTTCAACGTTCCACTCAATTTTGTTCACAGTGACCAAAATCATCTCAGGTGGCACAGTAAGAAACTTTCAAAAGAAAGATGTTTCAAGCTGTGTCGTAGAAACTTTAACATCAGAGTAGTGTATATCTGGAATTAACTGGATCAGGACACTGTCGACGCGCCCTCACTGATCTCCTTCAAAAATCGCCTAGATAGCAACCTTCAGACCATAAATCGGTCCACTACCCATCATAGTAAAACCCGAATAGGAACAAAACAGTGTAATCAGTTTCCGTCTTCTGTCCCATGAAATAATAATAAATCAATCGAGTAAATATCAAAATTCAAAAAGAAGATATAATTCTTGCGCGATCCTTCGCTTTAATGGATGATCTGCTTAAAACTTAAAAAAAAAGAGACAAAATTAAATTCATTATTGGATAAAAGAGGCACTTGCTGAAAACATTGGCGTTGAGCCTATTCTGCCAAATAACGAATTTCGAAATGCAAAAGACAATTTTATCAGATGTGTAATGACGAATTACGAACACTTCAACCTGCTCAGCTCTTTTCTAAAGAAATAATAATGGTATTTCATCGAATCATATCAGAAATTAAAAAGAGGTTTGATTGTGCTATCATGCTGAATTTGAATTTTGCATTTCTCAATGGGACTGAAATTTTGAATATGTCAACTGAAGAACTGCAAAAGCATGGAGCAGATCTGGCTCGAAAAAACTAGCGAGATTTAAACACCGTTAAATTCTACCAAAAAACCGGATGCATTAGAAAAGCTGGTGGTTCAAGGCAATGTCGATAGACGAAGGTCACGTTAAAAATCTCCAACCCGATGGGTAGACGGAATCAGAAGCTTGACTGGACTGGACTCCCTCTGCACGAGCCCACAGAACTAGCCCAGAACAGAGAGGAGTGGAAAATTGCTTAAAAAATTGTAGAATCATACTGCCACCAAACCCTTGTGAGGGTAATTAAAATCTGTTTAAATGCTTATTAAATGCTGATTAAAGCTGTTTAAAGGCTGATTAAAGCGTATTCAAAGCTGATTAAAACTGATTAAAAACTGATTAAAGTGGATGGAAATTGGATGGAAAGTGGTTGCAAGTAGATGGAAAGTGGATGAATAGTGGACGGATAGAATGCGGATTATCGTACAACGACCGTTCAATTTACTAATAATACTATCTACATCAATCCCTGAATCATCAATTCTATAGCAGAGCACACTGTTCTTAAACTGACAGCTTGGATGATGTTCTGCTGGACCGGCTTCACTGTTGCTTGGAGGTTTTTTTTTTAGGGTTTGACAGGCGATGTCGCACGACGTCGCGTAGCTGAGTGTCGCGCATATGAGAATCGGCCTTAACACGGTAACTGATATTCAGGCAAAGTTATCAGGCACGTCCGCATTTCAAAATGTAGAATCTTAAGAAAAATGGCACGCGTTGATAAAAAGGTTCGCCACCCCTGGTCTATAACAATAAATTAATGTTGCAATATAGTGTTTAACTATTTCGATAATTTTCTGAAAAAATCGAAAATCTAATTTAAGTAAAAGTTGAAAGTTTGGAAGAATATAACTCAAAAACTAAGAATTTTTTTATATAAGTTGTAAAGAATTTAATTCTCTATAAAAGTTACTTTCAACAGTTTTTTGTTATTTCGTATTTTTATGCAGAAAATTGCAAAAAACGATATTAAGCTTAAAATCTGCTTTGGGTTGTCAAATTTAAGGGATGATAAAAAAAAAATTTAAGCAATCCCCCGACACAAAAAACCTCCAAAAAGCAAAAAAATAAAATTTCTTTCTTGCCCATTTAACTCACATTAAAAGTACCTATTAATATTTTGATGATGAGCGTCGCCGCGTCGGGGGACCGCTATGTGACGAAGTGTAATTATTTATACCTCCATAGGTATAACGAATAGAAAATACGTATGAACTTAGATATATCAATCTATCTTACAAGGTCTACTAAGTTCCTGCAGAGTTTCGTTATGGTATGCGTCACGTTGGCGTTAAAGAGAACACACAGACAGGTGAAAGCAGACATCGTTAACTGTTGTCTTTATTTTGGTAATTTTTCTGAGTAAATGAAGATTGAAAACTAAGCGATTGGATATTGTTGTTTTGTTACTTACGTACGTTGCTTACACAGAGTAAGTATAATCCACACTTTATCATTATCAATCTTCTTTATATTTCTTTGTATTCTGCTTTTATTACTTGATTTACTTAGCAGTTCCCCGACGCGGCGACGCACATCATCAAAATATTAATAAGTTAAAAGAGATAATCTAATGCCTGAACAGATCTTCATAAACTATAGCGAAGAACCTTCTTGATCGCGTCAGTTTTCAAAGACAAGTTTGGATAAACTAGACAAACACTTGTGTCAAATTGTTGCAGATTAATTTTGTCAAGAAGGAAATAAGCGGATGATCATCATGCGTATGAACAGATCTTCATAAATTATAGCTAAGAACCTTCTCGCTCTCGTCAGCTTTCAAATAAAATTAAACCGCATCAAATCGGTCCATTTGTTTAGGAGCCACGATTCCACAAACAGCCACATATAGGGACAGATGGACAGACTGACACACAATAAAGTAAAGAATTTAGAGAAACGTTTTAGACAAAACTTGTTGCAAATTTAATGTTTTTTACCCACGAACCCACGGCAGAAAAATAATTTAGACAAAAGTTTATCTTGGAATCTCGTTCGTTGACGGGATATTAGCTGTAATCTGATCTCCAAATATTTGTGTTTCACACTTAAAGACTATTTAAATGTCGTTCACTAATAGAGGTCGTATATAATCAACACAACTAGAAATAAGTAAATATAAACTTAAGTCTATACTTATCTATTAATTATTGAGAATACATCCCAGTTTTCAGCACTATCAACTATTAGTTTATGTACATACACTATAACAGTGGTGGCGAACCTATGGCACGCGTGCCGCAGCTGACACGTAGGAAAATTTTATTGGCACGCGAACTATTACTCACGCATGCCTTTTAAAATTGTTCTTTTCTAAAATAAATTTTTAAATTTCTCAATCTACTTTTGTGTATCATCAATGGTGTAAAATATAAAACGTGTTCAAAATCCGTTGATTGGTTAGCACGTAATTGCAAAAGGCGCACAAAAATTTACAAACTTAAAAAAATCACAAAATCTGTATTTACAAAGCTACAATTTTGAAATTTGTGATACCTTGTAAGAATATCAATTCATACCAAGTTTCATCAAAATCCGACGATTGTTTTGTCCGGAATTGCAAAAGACTTCACAAAGTTTACAAATTTGCAAAATTTACGAAAGCCGTATTTACAAAGCTACAATTTTGAAATGTGTGAGTTCTCGTAAGAATATCAAATCATACCACGTTTTATCAAAATCCGTCGATTGGTTTGCCCGTAATTTCAAAAGTCGCACAAAAATTTCAAAAACTCACAATAGCCGTATTTACAAAGCAACAATTTTGAAATTTGGCAATTGTGGGACCTCGTAAGAATATCAAATCGTACTACGTTTCATGAAAATCCGTGGATTAGTTTGCCTGTAATTGCAAAAGGCGCACAAAAATTTCAAAATTTCACCAAAGCCGTATTTACAAAGCTACAATGTTGAAATTTGGGAATTTGTGAGATCTCTCAAGAATATCAAATCATACCAAGTTTCATCAAAATCCGTCGATTGGTTTGCCTGTAGTTGCAAAAGGCGCACAAAAATTTCCAAAATTCACAAAAGCCCTATTTACAAAGCTACAATTTTGAAATTTAGTAATTTGTGAGATTTCGCAAGAATATCAAATTGTACCAAGTCTAATCAAAATCCGTCCTTTGGTGTTTGTGTAATTGCAAAAGACGCACAAAAATTTACAATTTTCAAAGATTCACAAAACCCGTATTTACAGAGCTATAATTTCAAAATTTGGCAACTTGTGGGACCTCGTAAAGATATCAAATCATATCACGTTTTATCAAAATCCGTGGATTGGTTTGCCTGTAATTGCAAAAGGTGCACAATAAATTCACCAAAGCCGTATTTACAAAGCTATAATTTTCAAATTTGGTAATTTGTGATATCTTGTAAGAATATCAATTAATGCCAAGTTGCATCAAAATCCGTCGATTGGTTTGTCTGTAATTGCAAGACGCAAAAAATTTACAAATTTCAAAAATTCACGAAAGCCGTATTTACAAAGCTATAATTTTGAAATGTGGGAAAGTGTGAGATCTCGTAAGAATATCAAATGATACCACGTTTTATTAAAATCCGTCGATTGGTTTGCCCGTAATTTCCAAAGGCGAACACAACACGCCAAATATTCACGCTAATACGGTAACTGATTGTCACTATCACATTGTAAAAGTGGACGTGGCACGTCAGCATTTCAAAACGTGAAAATTAAAAAAAAATGGCTCGCGGCCGGAAAAAGGTTAGGTTAGGTTTACGTGGAATTTGCAAAAATTTCGCATGGCGTTATAAGAAATTGATATTTACTTCACAGGTTTTATAGCAGGTTATTTTGAAAAAAGCTGAATGTTTGACAGGTTATTGCTCAGAACCTAGATGAAATAGACGAAAGTGCTTTAAATAAGACTTATAGAGAATTGAATTCTCAATAAAAGTTATTTTAACCAATTTTCTGCAATTTTGCTTTTTATGCAAAAAATTGCAAAAATACCGAGTGAAGGTTCAATTTGGGCCAAGTCAACTTTAACCCTTTCACCGCCATTCCGGGAGATGTGACCCGGGGCCCTGAATTATTTATACAGCGCCGTCCCGGGCGATGTAACCCGGGGTTTCTTTTTTTTTAATAGCGCCGTCTAGTTTTGCGCTGGATTACTAAACGAGTAACGAGCCGTCACTGTACTGTAAAGGGGAAGAGAAATCCCGGTTTTTTGTAATTTTTTTAAAAAAATACTTAAATATTACGTAACGATTGGAAATCTCCTTTAACCGATCGGGTATTTTTAAAAAATAATTTTACCGACCTGCCGTCTCCGGGGACGGCTGGGTGAATTTTTCCAGGTTTTTCACTTTTTTGCACACAACTTGGACAGTTTTAGTCGCGCACACGTGGTTCCGGCGTCGGTGTGTCCGGAACGTCGCCACACATCAGACTATCACCTCACTTTTGACATTTTTACTTTGCATTTTTGCAAAATGCGAAAAACTTACTTTTCCTTGCAAAATATTTTTGGACGCCTAAATAACGCGATCCGGAAGTTTTATCGAAAATCGCCGCACGTTGGGCCGTTCTTCTGTTCTTTGGCTACAAGAATCTGAAGCACGGCTGCCACCGCGCGCTGGACACCGCCGCAGGCGGCGTTTTAGTCGGGCGACCCGGAATCGCAGAAAATGTGAATAACGACGCCAACAAAAGTCGCGCAGCCACGAAAATGGTGTCGGCGGACGCCTCTCAAAACTTTCTACCGGAATCATTTCGTGAATTTCATTTTTCCTAGGTATTTTTGCAATGACCTCCGTCAAAGTGGTAATTTTTGTAATGCAAACTTATGGTGTCTGTGTAGGGAAGCATTCGGCCTAAATCGCTAGGTCTCGACGGAATCGCAATTTTCTATCAATTTTGAGATGACTGACGTGTGGCGTTTCGTGAATTTCACCTGGGGTACCGCACCACGTGGGTTTTTAAAAAGGTCACATTTGGCTTATTTATGCGGCAGATCTTCGGTGTTTTAACCGCGCGTCTTCGATGCTTTAACTGCAAATGTCCGTCCGCACGTTGCGCAGTCCTAGGTTTCGTCCTCCGTCCTGTCGGGCCCCTCCAGAGAACCCCACCGAAAATCGAGGTTTTTGCAAACGGCCCGACGGAAGCGGAGGCGACAGCGCAAGACAGGATTATACATTTTTCTCGTGTAAAACCGAGAGCTCCGTCGAGCGGTGCCATTTTCGCGACTCAACTCCCGGTTCCCAGGTTCGAACGCACCAGACCAGAACCTAAAATCACGAATTTCGAACCTTTGAGGCGCATTTTTTGTCGGATCTCAAAAATTCTTCCGGATCGTTTGAATGCCGCCACGCCACGTTTTTAGAACCCTCACTCGCCGTCCTGCGACGTCCCGTTCACCTGGTGCAAGAGAAAATGCAACTTTTTTTGCCGATTTTGCAATCACTTCCACGGACGCCCTGCGCTTATTTAAAGGGCTCTAGGTTGCCGGTTGGATTCGTTCTCTTCAGAACACTTTCCAGCAACTATTCCGGCAAGAATTTTTCAACTGCGACTACTTTTTGCGAATCTGCGGCAGTTAAAGAGAAGAGTGCGCAAAAAGTGAAAAAAAACCAGAGGCGTTTTATGGCGGTACCTAGAACGTCGGAACAAATTGACGGATCGGAACGGGACCGGCGCCGTTCGATCGGGCATAGAACCTATTAGTTTTTTTGGGAGATTAATCCCGATTGCGTTGAAGATGGCGTTGCGACGCTATAAAAACGAAAAACGTCAGGACGTCCAGGAAAACTCTTACAAAATCGCTAACTAAAGCTCTGCTGGATCGGTTTCGCGCAATTCCGGCAGAGAATTGAACGTTTTATCTTTTAGTGTAAGCGGCATCACGCTGCGTCGTTTGCAACCGTCGCGAAAACTCGCCGCATTGCAGGAAACAAATTGCAGGACGAAAGAAAAACGTCCATATTTTTGCAGTCGCCCGGTAAATGTTCTGGATTTTCAATGGATTGTAGAATGTTGTTTTGGCTTTCCGCACCAATAATTGGACATCGCGGAATCGCGTCGCGACGCCCACTTATAACTGTTAATCTGCACAGAGAAAACTTGAATGTCGATTTGGGGCACCAGGATGCGTTTTTTAAATTCCAAGTTGACCGGCACGTGGGCCCCACAGAGCCGCGCATTTTGGTACCGGCGCTGCGTCGCTGCGATCATGGAGTCGCCCGCCACAATTCGAAACGTATCGGCTCTCCTTCGATGGAGTCAGTCTGTGGATTCTGTGGAGTCAGTCAGTCAGTCTACAGCTTCACCGGTTTGGGCGCAACGACTCGAAATTGCACGCTTTCGATTCGAAACGGACGCCCGGGCCTCTTACGGTTATGGTTTCGCGATCCATGTCGTCCCGATCCGGAAATATTTTCATAAATGTGCAGGGTGTATTGTAAAAGTGCACCTTCAAGTTTGCAGTCGTCTGCGTTCAACGTTCCGCGGCGGACTCGCGAGTTTTCGACGAAGTTCTTTATATTGAAACTATGGCTTTGCGGCAGTAACCGGCGCCGCGGCCTTATGGAGGAGCAAAGGATTATAAAGCAGCTCTATTTTCCGCTTTTGATCAAAAGGTGAGCAATGTGAAAGGGCATAACTACCGGAATTTTTATAAATATTGGCGCTGTATTTTATTCCTTAAAATTGTCATGGCAGTGAAAGGGTTAAGGGATGATATCAAGAGAAGTAAACAAGTTAGTCA
The DNA here is from genome assembly GCA_944588485.1 of Phosphuga atrata. Classification (NCBI taxonomy): domain Eukaryota; kingdom Metazoa; phylum Arthropoda; class Insecta; order Coleoptera; family Silphidae; genus Phosphuga; species Phosphuga atrata. The sequence goes on from OX155904.1 coordinate 49,124,741, forward strand.
AAAACTCTTTAGACAAAACTCTAACGCTTTTTAAGAATATACCTCCTTTGGTGTCGTATTAATGAATAAGTCCATAAAAATTCTTGAAGTATTATAGAATGAAATCCAATTAAAGGATGTGGAATATTCTGCTTAAGATATTGAATAGAACCAATGTTTCTTAAAACGTTCAGCGCCTCCGTGGCAAAAGTTGCTAACTAGTAAAAAGGCACAGTGTCGGGAGCACTATTTGGTCGTTGTCGATGTAATCTAGGTAAACGTAGATTTAATCTAGATTAGATGGAATTATGTTAGAGCCAGACAAATCCAGACAGAGGGGCCGAGACTTAAAATTAAGTCAATTTTAATAGAGGTCAGAAAATTTTCACCACGTCTATTTTTTTGTTTTGTTTAGTGACGCGAGTTGTTGCCATAGTACCAACAAACAGAAATCATTTAATAATGAAACTCCATTTGATTTACATTGGACTTTTACGCTCGATTTTTATACTTTTATACACGATTATAATAATGGTCCTTCACATACAACATGTTTAAAATTCAATAATTGGAGAAGAAATTTCTTTTTGATATATTTAATATCAAGGTATAGATTGAGAAACGAATTGAGAAAAGAAGTGGTTGAGAAACTTTGATAATAATAAAAAAATAAACTTAGAAAATAATAAAAGTTAGAAAATCAATGCCTGGGTCATTAAAAAGCCTGTGTTGGTCAGTGTCTGACCCGCGGGTCATAGGTTTGCCTGGCCTAGGCAGACAACACCTGCTTAGTTAGTCTTAGTCTTAGACTTTTATATAATAACTTTTTTTCTTCTAGAAATGTTTCAATAGGTCGGGAGATCATCTAGTTGACTTAATAAATCTATCCAAATACCACAAGTTACCAGAACCAGTGTTTAAAGTTAAGCTCAGGCAAACAAAACCACACAAGCCTACGTACTATGATTGTCAAATTAAGGTAAACTTCGTAACATTTTCTATAATCGCATACTTTCCCTATTTTATTTGTAGTTGCAGATTTAATTTAAGTTGTTTCTTTTTTAAGGTGGATAATCAATCATTTTCGAGTTACCCAAAAGATTTTAAAGACGAAATCGGTGCGAAATACCACGCGGCCCAGTTGGCCGTGGAACAGCTCGTGGAGAAATACGGCACGGACAGACGGAAATCCATGCTGTTATCTAACGAACTGGACATTTTGGAGCGGATCCCGCCCTTAGTCCAGAAACACTTCAATGGCATTTGGAGTTGGCAGCTGGAACTGGACTACAAGGACATGTACAACGAGCAGTTGCCGATGAACTGGCTGGAAATTGCCGACAGGAGCAACACGATTTCCGTCGAAGGCTTCAACGATAAGTTCGTACTTAAGTTCTGCAATCCAGAAGATGTAAGTTGGAAAAATGATGCTTGGAAGTGTTTTAGTTACATTTTATTTTGGGTTTTGGAAACTAATTCCTCATATTAACTAGGCTATCAGTTTGGTTTTGGAAATCTTGACGGTTTTTGTTTTGGCTTTAGCATTTTTGGGTTTTTGCACAATTAAGAATATATAAACTTAGTTTTGTTGGATTTTGCATTTTTTTCATAGCTAAATGTGGATTTTACTAATTCATAGCTTTTTAGTTTTTTTTTTCTACGATATAGCTAATACCAGTGGTCATCGACCTTTTTGTCAGGGGTTAATATAGACACGGCTATATATGATCAGACTAGATAGACTAGACTAAACAGGCAAGATTAGAGAGTCAATACTAAAGAGACAATATAATATAGACTAGGGAGACTAGACAGATAAAATAGACAGGACTAGCCGGACAAGAGTAGATAGACAAGAGTTGACAAAACAATACTAAACAGATGATACTGAACAAGAAGACTAGACAGATAAGACTAAAGTGGTTCGGGGGAAGCTCTCACTAAACCCCTATTCCACCTTGGCTTTAGTATGCGCCACCCTGGTATCGCATATTTTGCATTCATTCAGGGTGGGCAGCCCGGACGGTTTACTGAAAAACCGCCTTAGTTGTTCTCTCCCCGACCAGGAATCGAACCCGGGTCTCCCGCATTGAAAGGCGGGTATGTTGTCAACTACACCACCGAGGAGGACAGACAGTTAAGACTAGACAGACAAGACTAGACAGGCAAGACCAAACTGACAAAACTATTTAGACAGGACACTAGAGAGATAAGATTGGACAGACAAGCCTAAATAGACACGTCTAGACAGGCATAAAAAAAACATTTGAATTTGATTTATTGACCAGAGACACATGACTAGATGACTAAACTACAACGACAAGACAGGAATAGGTAGACTGAACTAGACATACCAGACTGTCCTCCTCGGTGGTGTAGTTGACAACATACCCGCCTTTTAATGCGGGAGACCCGGGTTCGAATCCTGGTCGGGGAGACAACAACTAGGGCGTTTTCACTAACTGTCCGTCCGGGCTGCCCACCCTGTATGAATGCAACATATGCGATACCGGGGTGGCGCATACAAAAAGCCAAGGTGGAATAGGGGGTTTAGACACACCAGACTAGGCATAGTGAGTGGACTTCTTCTTAAAGCTTCTCCTTCCTATACTTGTGACTGGTGGTATCTATTCCTTTGATACAAACATAGCGGGGGCTTTATAGTTTTTAACATGGATGTGAGCTACTGTTAAGGGGAAGTTTACTAGATAGACCATATTAGACTGACTGGACCAGTCAAATTTTTCTGGGCCGAGAAAACTAAGCTAATTTTTTGCCAGTCTAATATATCCAGACTATATTATTTGTCTAGTCTGTCTATCAAACTGTCTATCAAACTTTTGTTTGATCTGTCTATCAAACAAAAAAGTGTTGGATTGCCGACCACTGGTTCATAAAAATAATAATTTTCTAATTTTGCTGCCGCTTTGGAATACTAACTTGGTTTCTCCGATATTTGTTTCCGAAAATTCTAGCATTTACAGAAAGGGAAGTTCGCTTCCGCGCCCTTGGCCTGCGAGGTTTCCATCCCCACCAGCCGGGTGGAGTTCCCCGAGCAGGGCGTCGTGCTCGCCATTATCACCTGCGCCCTTTCCACCAAGGAAATTTGGTGCATCCAAGAGGAAACGTCCGAATCAGTAAAGCGCTTGAACTAAATGATTGAACTATTTATTTAAAAATGTTGAAATTTTAGGAGGAGTTTGATAACTTAATGCAGAAAATGCAAGATGTCTACAATAAAAATTACGAAAAGGAAAATTCTACTATGAAGGCCAAAAATATTACTAAGGGAAGTTATTATGTTGCATGGAGAGAGGGCTTGTGGAGCCGGGTCAGGATTCTCGAGATTTTGGAGGGAGAGGTTCAGTGTCTCTTGGTGGACACTGGCGAGGACACGTCGATTGTGAAAGATGACATTTACGATTTGATGAGGGAATTTGCGACGGCACAATCACAGGTAATTTTTTTCTCAGGGTTTTGACAAATTGTGTCCAGAATTCAACAGAAAACGCATAGTGTTTCACAATGATAACTCCAAATTCGCGTCTCAAAATCGTGTCCTAATTATGGTGCATTAAGGAACCAAGACAAAATTTTGAAAATTCGCGTCTCAAAATCATGTTCTAATTACGGAGCCTTGAGGAACCAAGACAAATTTTTGAAAATTCGCGTTTCAAAATCGTATCTTAGTGGTGGTACTTGAGGAACCAAGATATAATTTTGAAAATTCGCGTCTCAAAATCGTGTCCTAATTATGGAGCCTCAAAATCGTGTTCTAATTATGGAGTCTTGAGGAACCAGGACATAATTTTGAAATTTCGCGTCTCAAAATCGTGTCCTATTTATAGAACCTCAACCTCAACCTTCTGCTCAAAAACATAGATTTTGAAGAAGTGACTAACGATTTTGCCCGTCAAATCTAGAAGGGTACCTCAATCAACATAGATTTAAGCACTAACCTGTGAATTCTAAAAGAGTTACTTTTCTGGATTATATTATATCTATTCTTCTTCTTCTTCCAATGCGTATCCATTAATGGATGTTTGCGATAACATTTTCCATTGCTTCCTTATTCCTTGCGGTGTGTATCAACGACTGTATATGGCGTAGCCCTGTCCACTGTCTGATATTTCGCAGCCAGGACATTTTTTTCCTTCCGATCCCTCTCCGGCCTTCGATCTTGCCTTCGATCAATAGATGCAAGAATTGATATTTCGTGTTCCGCATTATATGCCTTAGATATGCCGTTTTTCTTTTCTTAATCAATTCAAACAGTTCACGTTGTCTGTTGACACGTCTTAGAACTTCTTCGTTTGTTAATCTAGCCGTCCAAGGTATCTTCAGGATTCTGCGATACAGCCACATCTCGAAAGCCTCTAATTTGTTAATTGCAGCCGTCTTTAATGTCCAACCTTCCATACCGTAAAGAAGCACCGACCAGACGTAGCATTTAATGAATCTGAGTCTTAGGTTGAGGTCAAAATCGGAACAGGTCAGCACTCTTCGAAACCTCAGGAATGCCTGTCGAGCTTGTTCAATGCGACATTTTATTTCCTTGTCTGATGTCCAGTCTTCGAAAAGCCAGATGCCCAAGTATTTAAATTTTTCTACTCTTTCTATGGGCCCTGCGTTAAATGTTATGGTGGAGTTTTCAAACATATTTAGGTTTCATTTTTATTAGGTTTGTTAATCCACACTCCATTAACTTTGACTCCCATTTCCACGTCTTCCAAAGCCTCTTGGAATATTGTTTCCGAATATAAGTTGAATAGGAGTGGAGACATAACACATCCCTGTCGTACCCCCCTTCTAATCTGTATGGCTTTGGACATATTATTGCCTAATTTGATTTGCGCTGTTTGGTTCCAATATAGGTTTTCAATGCATCTAATGTCCTTTTGGTCTATATCAAGCCTATTGAGGAGCTGCATTAATTTGTGGTGTTGTACGCGATCAAATGCCTTTTCATAGTCTATGAAACATAGACACACATCCTTTCTCTGATCATAGCAGTTTTGGACAAGCACTTGTGTTGCAACTATCGCTTCTCGTGTACCTAAACCCTGTCTAAACCCAAACTGCGAGTCGCCTATGTCTCTTTCACATTTCTTGTAAATTCTCTGGTGTATGATTTTGAGGAATATTTTTAAAGTGTGGCTCATCAGGCTAATAAGTCTATGATCTTCACATTTTCTTGCATTGGTCTTCTTAGGCAGGGGGATAAAGGTAGAGCACAACCACTGTTTGGGGAAGTGATCTGTCTCATATATGGTGTTAAATACTTTATGTAGTGCTGTGATGCCTCTTTCATCTAGAAGTATTTCTGACGGAATTTCATCTGGGCCAGCCGCTTTGTTATTTTTTGAATTACGTATAGCGTTTTTAATCTCGCCCTTAGTGATCGATGGGCCGGTCAGAGAGTTATTCGTTAGAGAGTTATTGGTGCCAGCTGGGGGTCTGTCGTCGTCAAAAAGTTCTTCAATATACCTTTCCCAGATATTGTTCTTTTCTTTGTTGTCGAGGACTATCTGGTTGCTAATATTTACTGTTATAGTTGATCTCATTTTTTTATATATGCCAGCAGTCTCCTTTAGCTTTTTGTGCAGATTAAAATCGTCGTGTTGATTTTGCAGCTGTTCTATTTCTGAGCATTCACGTTTAAGCCATTCGTTTTTTGCTATTCTAATCTTTGATCTTATTAGTCTTTGAATTTCGTTGTACCTGCTGCTGTCCGCCTTGTTCTTGTGTTTTCGACGTTCGTCCATTAAAAACAAAATCTCATCCGTCATTCATTTTTGCTTTTTGTTCTTTGTCCTATATCCTAATCTGTTTTGTATTGAGTTTGTTGCAATGTCCATTATCTTTGTCCAAGATTGCGTCGGCTCATCTCCAATATTCGATGTTATTGTTTGAATTTGTGTGTTTATCTCATTACACATCTCAGATTTTATTATTGGGTCCCTCATTTTTTCCAACGCCACCCGTCGCTGTGTGGTTGACTTTCTTTGCCTTGACAAGGAAATTTTCAAGACGGCCATCAACAGCACATGGTCAGAAGGTACATCCGCCCCAGGATATGTGACGGCCCTCTTGATGGTCGAGCTGAATCTCTGGTTAATTAGGATGAAATCTATTTGGTTTCACACTAAATTGTGTAGTCGGTCCAACTAATTGGCAGAATTGCAAAAGTCGATCGCCTCTCTCGTTCCTTTCTCCAAGACCATATGGTCCGACCAACTCCTCAACTCTACCCTTACCTATTTTGGCTTTGAAGTCACCCATAATTATGTTGACGTCGTGTTTTTTAGTCAATTTAAGCAATTCTTTGACTTCATCATAAAGATTTTCTACATCATGGTCCGGCGATTCCGCAGTTGGTGCATATACCTGTATTATATTAAGAACGTTTGGCTTGGCTCTGAGCTTCAATAAAGCAGTGCGGTCCGAGTATGGGACAAAGTCCACCATAGATTTCAATAGTTCTTTAGTTATAACGATTCCTATACCCTTCCTATGTTTTGGATCTTCATTACCAGAGTAGAAAAATACTCCGTTATCCACATTGCACTCTCCAACGCCAGGCCACCAGGTCTCAGCAACGGCCAGGACATCTAGTTCAAGTCTGTTCATTTCTCGTGTGAGGTTTGCCAATTTCCCAGCTTCAAATAGGCTTCTTACATTCCATGTTCCTATCTTCAATGGTTTTCTTAGGTTTGCTCTTATATTTGTTACATTTAAAGCCCCCCCCCCCGGAGATCTGATTGGGGAACTATTTATAGCTCCGGAAAGTTTTGAATTAAATGTACTCGTGTTATTGTCTTGGGAAAGAATAATAAAGGTGGTATCCCGTTGCCTTCCATTATGTTGTGAGAATACATTTCCTTTATTCTCGTTGGAATGGTTATACCGCCATGACTCGGTCGCCAGAGCCTCGTTCGTTATCTAGCAGCGGGCACCGCGTGCAGGAGAGGTTGACATTTGGGTCGGACTTACTTGGTGATTATTGCCGTCACCCCTTACCCACCAATATCTATTCATTTAATGTAATTATAAAGAAATAAAAAAAAATCTAGAACTTTCCTTATCTACTTTCTTTGCCTATTCTAGCAAAATAGTGCTCTGTCAAAGTCATAGAGGCCCCATTATCGTAATGTCTCTCCCATAGGTTAAAGACGACCCTGGCCACACTCGCGCGAAACGCCTGGCGGCTAAGGTGAACGCGAACTCGCCACGTCTACCGCGCCCGCACCAGCCACCGCGCCCGCGCGTTCCTACGTGAACAAACACTTACAATTAAGTTACTTAGAGAGATTAAGAGACTTACAATTTAGTCTTCGAGACAACCTTGTTATGTTTTTCTAATCGATGCAGACTAAAATCTAATTTGTCAATATGAACGCAGTTCTTAATCTTAGACATTTTATATTTTATTTTAAACTTAAGATTCTCTTTTTTTTACTAGGCATTCTTATGTCATCTAGCTGGTCTAGAAGAATTATATGAAGTTTCCATGGCTTCTGAGCATCTTCAAAAGTTGGAAGGACAGACCGTTTTACTGGAGATGTATTCAGAGGATGGAGATGATGGTAAATATATTGTTGCTTGTTTTATTTCATTTTGCTTTTATTGTGGTTGTTTTTAGGTAATCAAGGTTCAATTCCTGTTGTTATTTACGACGTCGTAAGCGGTCAGATTTTGAACAAGGAGTTGATTAGTCTGTTGTCTATCGAGAATGCTCTGCCAGTTCTAGATGAAGTAAGTATTTTTACATAGACCAGTGTCTGCCAAACTTTTTTTACATCACGCACGCAAGGAGAATTTGTTTCGCGCACACTAAACAAAAATCCCAACAAAATGAAATACACCAGTACAAATGATAATAAATAATTAGTGAATAAAAATAAATAGTTGAAAATGAATTATGTCAAAATGCGACGAGTATCTAGTAGCTGCAAGAGTAGACTACTTTACCACGCTGTACAAGTAACTCTACTGACCCCTACCATATATAATCTACTCCCCTCTGGACTCTACCCATGTAAACACTTGTTTGAGTAGAGTAGTGTGGGTAATAGAGTAAAGTACATGTTGTGAAACCAATCTATACAAAATAGTATGTTTTGTAACTACGGCGGAAAGTGGCCAATTTCACGCCAGTGCCAAATTGTCGCACGAACGAAATGAGTGCGCACATTCGCTTGAGAGGGCAATTGACAATACCGCCCGTGTTACAAACAATATTTTTTATTGCTCATCCGAGGGGATGTATCTTACAAGTTTGGGATCCAGGGGCTATCCAAAAGAAGAAGAATTTGCTTTTTCAATTGTCTCCGGTGGTATGGATTCGTCATAAGAGCTCTCATCCGTCTCCGATATCACCATAGAATTTACACTCATTTTAAGACGTTTTATTTAATTTTTATTATTATTTGGTAATGAAAAAAATTTCGGACACTTCACGTCACTTTTTTAAGGTCGAGGTTTTGTTTGTTTTTATTTCATTTTTATTTATTTGTTTTTTTTTTAATGTAACCTAGCGATATTGAATATTTGCGTGCGTTACCCAAGTTATGTGGAAAGACAATGTCAATTGGCATTACTCGTATTAAAAAATGTGCGTGTATGATGAGTAATAAAAATACCATCAAAAACATAAAATGTAAAAAATGCCAAGTCTCGTAACAGAGTTCTTTCACTACAAAAAGTTGTGGAATCTCATGTTTTACTTTATAATCTACATAATATGTTGATAATCTACATAATAATACTATACTATAATCTACATAATCTACATAACATGTTGTAGATAATATGATTTAAGTATATTATACTTAAATCACGTTCGTCCTATATTTTTTGGTAGTCAATTGCCCAAAAAGCAGTCAATTGAACAACTGAATGTTAAGAATATCGAAATAGATCTAGAAATAGTTAATATATTAGTTTATATTAGATCTACAAATGGTTAGATCTTAATATAAGTTAGTGTATAAGTCTAATACTAAAATAAAGTTTTCTTTTTATAAGTTAATATTCGCGTTATTTAAAAAAATACCCTGTATACCTTTATACAGGGTATATAGGTATACAGCACATACAAGCATTACGAACAGAGAAAACAGAAGTATTCCAAGAATTAAACAAAATGAGACTGGATGTCTGTGTGCTTACAGAAACTAAAAAAAAAGGGAATGGAGTCGAGATGGTAGGGGAATATATACATGTTTATAGTGGAGTTAAAAAGGACACAAGAGCAAAGAGAGGAGTAGCAATAGCAATACACAGAAAATATAAAAAATACATTAAAGACAATGAAGAAATTGACGAACAAATAATAAAAATGGAAATTTAAAAAAATGGACAGAATATAGTTATAATAGGAGTATACGCTCCTAGCGAGGATGCAGACCTTGCCACTAAAGATATGTTCTACGAAAAACTATTCCGAATAATATCTGAGATAAAAGGAGATCGAGAAATATTTATCTTGGGAGACCTAAATGCCCGTACAGGGAGAGAAGGAAACAACCCGGTAATAGGTAGATATGGAGAACAAACTGAAAACGATAACGGTAGACGTCTAAAACAACTATGTCAGAATATGTCTCTAAAGATAATGAATGGTTTCTTCTCCCACAAATATATACATAAATACACGTGGACCCAACCCACAAAAGGACTAAGATCGATAATCGATTACATTATACAAAAACAAAACACAAAAATAACAACCACTGACGTAAGGGTGTATCGAGGAGCGGAATGCGGATTGGACCACCACCTATTGGTAGCAACAGTCCTAATAAAGTATAGGAAAACTAATACGGACAAAACTAGTAAAAACGACATCTTAGGAAAAAACATGAATGAAATCATATACAATCTAGAGAGTTTCTGCAACGAATCTACTAAATTTTTGTACAAACTAAGATTAACTGCCATGCTGGCTAAAGTGCAATACGGAAACACAACAGCGAATCAACTATATCAAGACCTAAGGAACTGTATGCACCAAGCAGTGAACGAAGCTATAGGACCACAAGGAAGGCATTTTAAAAATAAAGAGTGGTGGTGTGAAGAAATAGAAAGACTAGCAGAAATTAAAAAGAAAGCTTATCAAACTTGGCTACAATCTAAAAAAATAGAAGATGGAACGATCTATGCACACTGGAATAGAGAAGTAAAAAACTTGTAACAAAAAAGAAAAATGAGATTTGGGAAAAAAGATGCGAGGGGATAGAGAGGTGCATGGGAGGAACAGAGGTTTCGGAAGCGTGGAAGGCAATCAAACATATTAGAAAAGAAGGGCAAGTAAATAAAATTGAACTAATAAGTATGGAGGAGTGGGAAACATATTACAAAGAACTGCTAACAGAAAAGAGAAAAGAGTTCCACATTGATAACCTCGACATAGAGACACCCACAAATGAAGAAGTAAATGCGATAACGATAAAAGAAATAAAGGAAGCCCTAAAAGAATCTAAAAATAAGAAGGCTGCAGGGCCAGGAAATATCCCAATTGAACTAGTTAAAAATGGACCAGAATTATTACTAGAGCTGATAGCCAAGATCTTAAACAAATGTCTAATAGAAGGCGACAACATTCCAGAAGATTGGAATATTGCTCATATGAGCTCAATATATAAAAAAGGAGACAGAAGACAATGTAGTAACTATAGAGGGATCAGCGTAACTAGTGCGCTTGGGAGGTTGTACGGCCGGATACTAAAAAAAAGAATTGAAAGCAGCATCAAAGAAGTAGAGGAGCAAAGTGGCTTCCGAGCCGGGAGATAATGCATTGACAATATATTTGTTATTCAACAAAATATAGAAAAGCGGAAAGATAGAAATCTACCAACACACCTATTATTTATTGACTTGGAGAAAGCTTTCGATACGGTACCCTGGAAAAAGCTTTTTGAAGCATTGACGAGGATTGGGATAAATAGTGTATACTGTCGGGCAATCAGAAATATATATATCGAGTCAAAAAGTGCAGTCAAGATAGGAAACGTTATATCGCGGCCTTTCCGTACAACGAAAGGATTAAGACAAGGCTGCAGCCTGTCTCCTACATTATTTAAAATATACATACAAGAAGCACTAACAAACTGGAGAAGAAAAACCGCAGGAATGGGAATAAGAACAGGTGAACATTGTTTGACAAGCCTGCTATTTGCTGACGACCAAGTGATACTAGCAAGTGATGAAAGAGATATAGATTATATGTTAACAAAATTGAAAGAAGAGTATTCGGAATGGGGTTTAAACATGAATATGTCAAAAACATAATATCTTCGTGTCGGGGAAGAAGGAGAAGACCCAGAACTGGAGTTAAGAAAGATTAAAAAATGTAGGGCATACAAATATTTAGGAACTATCATCTCAGAAGAAGGAACAACAAAAAAGGATATAGAAAATAGACTTGGACAAGGGAAAAAGGCTATCTGCTTGTTAAATTCAATGCTATGGTCAAATGAAATTAAACTAAAAACAAAAATGAGGGTATACAAATCTATTGTAGAACCAATAACAACTTATGGTTCAGAATGTTGGCAAGTTTCACAAAGAGATAAAAAAAGTATAGAAGTAGTAGAAATGGACTTTCTACGAAGAGCTTGTCAAACGTCCAAACTAGATCGTGTAAGAAATGAACATATAAGAAGACAGACGAAGAGAGTCTATGGCACTACAGACGACATAGAAACACGGCAATTAAAGTGGTATGGACACATGCAAAGGATGACTGTAGAAAGATGGCCAAAAATAGCATTCCAATATATACCAAGAGCAAGGAGAAGAAGAGGCAGACCAGCAATAAAATGGATAGATGGTATTATGGAAACCATTAAAGATAGAGCCATAGAAGAAGATGGCTGGAGAGTGGCAAACTTTTGGGGTCCGTGTGCTGATGAGTTCGCCCTGAATCGCCAGGTGACGACGGAATCGCCGTCAAAGATCAAATTGGGCTTTTTTATGCCAGATTAGTCATAATATAATAGGAAATATAATTTTTGGGAGATCTTCGCTGGTTTAACCGCCCGTCTTAGATGATTTAACTGCGAATATCCGCCCGCAAGTTGCGTATCCCCAGGTTTCGTCCTCCGTCCTTCCGCGCCCCTCCAGAGGTTCAAAACCCTCAAGAAAATCAAAGTTTTTGCGGCAACGGCCCGACGGAAGCGGAGGCGGCGGCAAAATAACGGGATTGTACATTTTTCAGTTGTAGAACCGAGAGCCCTGTCAAGCTGTGCCATTTTCGCGACTCAACTCCCTCAGGTTCGGACGCACCACACCGAAACCTAAAATCACGAATTTTCTACCTTCGAGGCGCATTTTGCGTTGGATCTCGAAAATTCTTACCGGACGCTTTAGCTACCGTCGCGTTTTTAGAGCCCTCGCTCGTCGTCCTACGCCGTCCCGTTCACCTGGTGCAAGAGAAAATGCAACTTTTTTTTGCCGATTTTGCAATCACTTCCACGGACGCCCTACACTTATTTAAAGTCCTCCAGGTCTCCGGTTGGGTTCTTTCTCATCAGATCACTTGCCCGCAGCTACTCCGGAAGAATTTTTAAGCTGCAACGGCCATTTGCGAATCTGCGGTAGTTTAAAGTGAAAAGTGCGCAAAAAGTGAAAAAAAAACCAGAGGCGTTATGCGGTGGTACCTAGAACGTCTGAATCAATTGACGGATCGGTACGGGACCGGCGTAGTTCCATCGGGCAGAGAACCTGTTAGTTTGGGTATTTAATCCCGATTGCATTGAAGATGGCGTCGCGACGCCATTAAAACGACGTTTTTTGGACGTCCAGGAAAACTGCCGCAGAATCGCCAACTTAAGCTCTGTGGGAACGGTTTTACACGATTCCCGCAAAGAACTGTATATTTTAGTGCAAACCCTAGTCTAGGCGCAAACGACGCAACGCGATGCCACTTGCACTAAGACTTCTTCTTCAACTTCTTGCTGATCTGTTCATTCTGGAGCCGCCTCTGCATATTTTCCTGAGAGGTAGATTGCCAACTATCTCTCCATCTTTTTAGGTAGTCTCCCGGGAGGTCTTGAGCCGGGCGGGTTGTTTTCTAGGACTATTTTCATGGCAGGAGAGGTGGAAAAAGAAGTGCGGGATGCGGCAAAGGCTGTAGGAACCTCGCTGTATAAAAATAAAATATAGGTATACAGGCAAAATTGAGCAGTAAAAACAAATAGTGAAGTTCCAGAAACCCTAAACACTCATAGTGAATGGGGGATGTATGACAATAAAATATAGCGTAGAATTCCATCGTACGACAGCGACATCTTGAGGTTATGCTTGCAGCGGTACTAAGATGGTTGTGATTTCATGAGGGCCACTTGTCAAGTTAACTGAATGTGCTTGCTACGTCCTCCACAAAAAAAGATACCTTACTTACAAGTTTGTACGGAACCCTCGGTGCGCGAGTCACAACTCGCACTTGGCCGTTTTTTTTTCCCTTCTGATTGGTTTGGTTCATTGTAAGTTTCTGTCGTAGGTACATGAATTCTTCCACCGTTTTGACTTCCTGTCCTCGCACTATTATTGGTTCTGTTCCTAAGTAAATTATCTGGGTTTTTGAAAATTTCATTTTCAGCTCTATTTTTTTAGATTCTCTTTGTTGATCTGCAATTATTGTTGATTTAACAAATATTCTCTACAATGTGTCAAGATAATAATATCATCAGCACATATTAGATTGGTTAGTCGAGTTTCATTGATGTTGATAACTTTGTCGTTCCAGTCAGTTTTCTTAAAAATCTTTTCCAATGCTAAAGTGGAGAGTTTTGGAGATAAGGAGTCACTTTATCGTACTCCTCTTTCAAGTTGGAAAGGTTTAGATTTTTCGTGGATAATGTAGGTTGCTCTTTGTTGCATTCTTTGTTGGTATTCGTCGAATTTTCTCTCTTCTCTGTTGGTGATTATTTTTGTCAGCAATTTGTATACATGTGACATTAGACTGATCAATTCCAATATCATCAATTCCAATTTCAATCTTGTTGTTATCACCTTTTTTGTAGATCAGAACGACGTTAGCTTTTTTCCATTGCTTTGGTATTTTGCTTGTTTTTAGGCATTTTTTAGTAGTTTTCGTATATTAGATATTCTCTTCATACTCGTATCATTTTCACCGTGATATTCTCATCTTCAATTGCTTTATTGGATTTCATGTTATTCAAAGTAGTTTTCACTTCCTCTATTACCCCCTTCTAATATATTTGCCACAAATTCATAGACACCTCACATTAAAATTACTAATAAAATATAATTTTTTTAATGCGACACGTGATTAAATTTTCATCAGCAACGTGGCCCTACAGCTAAAAGGTTTACTTACCCCTGTGCTACACCATCTCGTTTTCCAAGCATTACGGATGCGTCTTCAGATGGAAGCATAACCAGCTTGTGCAAATCAATTTGGATATCTTCACAAAATTGTAAAATTGCAGAAAAAAATTAAAATACTTCCAAAAATGAAAAAGCATAGTTTTACTACGCAAACCTTCTGAAATATGAACGTATATTGCCAACTACAGATATGTTCATTTTAATTGCTAATAATAGATTACCAATTAATTTTTTTTTTATATGGACTACATATGCAATTTTATTTTCTACACCGAAAAATAATTTTGTGCGCGCCAATATTTTTCATGTGCGCTATCTCTAAAATCTACGTGCGCGCGCACATGCGCACAGCTTAGAGGGAACACTGATTCTAAGGTACTTCTAGTAATTTTGAATTTTAGATGGCCTTTAGCCTATAACGGAATGAAAAAATCAAAAATCCCGAAATTTCATTATCCATTAAATGACAGATAATGTTTATTAAAAATTTCTTAATTTTGTCACCAATCATCAAAATTCTAAGGTACTTCTAGCAATCTTACAAACCCCAAATTTTGGATTTTAGTTTGCCTTTAGCATATAAATTAAGGAAACCATCAAAAATCCAAAAATGTCATTGTCCATTAAATGAAAAATAATGATTATTTAAAAATTTCGTAATTTTGTCACCGATCATCAAAATTCTAAGGTACTTCTAGCAATCTTACAAACTCCAAATTTTGAATTTTAGTTAGCCTTTAGCCTATAAAGGAAGAAAAAAATAAAGAATCCCTAAATTTCATTTTCCATTAAATGAAAAATAAGAAAATTAAAAAAAATTTATTAAAAATAATATTCAACGAACGCTTGTACGTATAGTTGCTTACTTTAAAATAGAGACAGGGAATGGGCTTTAAGAAAATCAGTAGCTGAAGGACACGGTATATTAGCCGAGAAAAAAAAAGGAATATGACCTACAAAAAGAAATAGATCCCATCAAAAACATTGAATGTAAAAAATGCCTCGTAACTCGGCAGTCTCGTAACGCAGTTCTTTCGCTACAAAAAGTTGTGGGAAGTCAGTTATTTTAGTTAGTGTGTATGTAGAAGCACCTATTCAACTACTTTGTTATAAATTGTTATCTAATAAATTACCTATCCACATTTATAGTGACCGTATCAATATTAGACACCTATATTTCTATTATAATTATAATGACTTGGCAATTGCACGGCAACATATTCTACTACTGATACAATGTTTTTCGTTGGTATAAGTAGCAACGATACTCTCTTTTTTATTACCACCTGTTACCTAAGTAAAGCTATTTTGTATTTGATCCTTCGAAATGTGTATTTACTGAAATAAACATTATTATTATTACTGTTTAGATTTACTTAGTAATCGAATTAGTAGATTATTCTTTTAAAATTACGTTGCCGTGCAATTGCCAAGTTATTATAATTATAATAGAAATAAAGGTGTCTAATATTAATACGGTCACTAATAAATTGATAGGTAATTTATTAGATAACAATTTATAACAAAGTAGTTGAATAGGTACTTCTACATACACACTAACTAAAATAACTGACATGGTCTTACATGAGATCCCACAACTTTTGTATCGAAAGAACTGCGTTACGAGACTTGGCATTTTTTACATTTTATGTTTTTGATGGGATCTAATTTCTTTTTGTAGGTCATGTTCCTTTTTTTCTCGGGTAATATACCGTGTCCGTCAGCTACTGATTTTCTTAAGGCCTTACATACAGTTAGAAGGCTTTAAAAAGACGGATTTTCAAGAATTTTTTTCGCGCAGACTATTCAACTTATTAATTTGAAAATTGGTGTACATATTATAATAACCTTATAATATATTAACATATTTTTTATTTGTAAAAATAATCATCGCGAATGTTGCTATCGCCGATCTCCTAGAGCTCCGCAAAAAAAACCAATTTTGCGGTGATCACGATATCTCTGGACCGGATTATCTGAAATGAAAAAACCAAATAAATTTCGTTAATATAATACATTATCTAGTATTTCATCGAAGGAATTAGCGAAAAAATAATTTTTGACAAAATGGCGACTTCTCAAAATAAAAGACTCGATTTTGAACGAAAATTTAAGCCTTAAATTGTTTATAAAATGGAAAATATTTATCGGAGAAAAAAAATCTTCGATTAATTACTAAAAAATCTAGTTAAAAAGGTTGTGTTAAAATTTGAGACTGATCGGTTCAGCCGTTTTCGAGAAATCTTGATCACCGATTTTAAAAACATAGTTTTGAGAAAAACGCGTTAAAAGTTTCAAAAGCGTTTTACATGTGGTAAATTTTGTTTTTTTTCAACTTACATGGAGTCATCTATTCCAGGGCCATATAATAATCCGTTCGCATCGTTGGCAGCTTCTAATAATTCGATTTGATGCTGTCTGCGAGCCATTCTTCCCTCTCTGGTGCTCTCGTGTGATCTCAGGTCGGAGATCTTGATGCGCTGCGCATCTTCTTTATCTGTATATGAATGCGCATTGGACCCAAGTGAGACGCCCATTGCATTCATATAATATAAAAGGGCAGCTGTCCCTTCATTGAAGATGCCAGCAGCTATATATACAGCCATTTCCACCGTTTTTGATCCGGCGGGAAGTACTTTTGGAGAGATCTTCCACACCAGTTGGTTATAGCTTTCATTATTGTTTTGGGTGAAACCACCCACACATCTTTCCAATAATTTTTCATTGCTGAGATCTTCATAAATGGGCCTCAGGGCCTCAGCAACTTCTTGTGGAAATGGCTGATAATCATGCTTATAAACTGATAAGTTATCAGCAGCTGCTGCCCGCTGCCAAGAGCACCATGAGTCCAATCCGATCGGACACTTTGCGTGTTGTTGATTTTCGTCTGTCGAGCAGTAATGATAAAATGTGGCCCAGATTGCATTACTCATATTCTCAACCGAATCACAATTTCTCCTAATTGCTAAGCCATAATAAACTGTCAACTTGTGGATCATTTTTGCTGTCAGCTTGCCTTTTCCACCGAGAGTTTTTTTTTGTATTTTTTTTCCATCCTTTTTTTTCACCCTTTCCACTTTCTTTTTCACACAATTTCGGAGTCGCGTTCCCATTCTCTTCTGTACGTGTCCAATACATTCCTTCTTCACGACTTCTTGATCACCGTATGGGGCAGCTTTCAAAATCCCGGAGTACGTTCTAGAATCACCGTCTCCAATGTAATTTCTGTACTGCACTCCGAATTTTTCCACTGAACGCTTGAATAGGTCGATCACTGCATCAACTTCCATTTTTCCAGAAGAACCTGAATGATTACAACTGCAATCATCTTGATGGTTTTCATACCATTGTTGATATTCTTCACTATCAAGTTTGCTTTTCCAAGTTTCGCATTGTTTGCAATAGGCACTTTTATCAATTACTATATCAATTACTTTCCCAGAATAATATCCGATCAATGATGTCACTCCATACAAGGAAGTATATCCTCGCTTTTTCCAAGTTCCATCGCCGGACACGGTAAGCTTTGCAGATTTTTCGTCACCTTGGTGTTCAGCAGTCAAGTCTTTTTCTTCATGGCAAGCATGCTGAAAAAGTTTGTCGGTTGCTGTTTTCACACAGGAATGTATATTCTTCATAATTAAATCGTAGGTGGGCTGTGTTAGGAAAGCGGGCATGTCCATTAATCCACAAAATTTTGCAGCACCTTTTAACCCTAATCCAAGAACTCTCATGACAAACAAAAAACGCCGATTTATCTCATAAGAATGCTCGATAAAAGGACTAGAATTTATGCTACGAGATGGACACTGATCGCACAACAAAACAATTTTAAACCCGAGTCCTCGTTCAGAAGCAGTTTCAAATTTCACATTTCCGCTACAGGTTTTGCACTGCACAAATTCGGAGATGGCCGCGAAAACAGTAATAAAATTCAAAATTCGGTACTCAACGGACGGATCACGCGGCACCAAGATTTCCTCCTGCATTCTCATTTTTTTTGCAGAGGCACTGAAACTGGACTCGTCCGTTTCAGCTGTTTTCGGATTGAAAACATTCTTTCGTTTCTTCGCTCTTGACTTGTACACTTTCGTTGATTTTCTAAGTTCTCTGCTAGACTTCATTTTCACGATATTATCGAAGGTACAAGTACACTGACACGACTTTACTGTTAGGCTTCTCTGCTGAGACTGACGACTACTTTTCAAATTTTGGCAACTGAGAAACATACAATAGAAAATGACAAAGGAAAGAGAGTAGGATAGACAAGGAAAGAAGGGACAGCGCCTCAGGTAGACAGCTGGCGCGCCGGTCCCCGACTGTGAGACGCGCCTCCCTAACGCGCCTTCATAAATGTGTCTATAACTTCGAAAATATTCGTCTGATTGACATAAAATTTTGAGTGTGTATGCTCAAATATATGTATATTCAGAAAATACAAAAAAAAACGATTTTTTGAAAATTACAAGTGTATATAACCCATTAAAGCCCACTCCCTGTCTCTATTTTAAAGTTAGCAACCATACGTACAAGCGCGATGCGTTCGTTGAATATTATTTTTAATAATCCTTATTTTTCATTTAATGGAACATTAAATTTCGGGATTTTTGATTTTTTTCTTCCTTTGTTTTGGAGTTTGTACGATTGCTAGTACCTTAGAATTTTGATGATCGGTGACAAAATTAAGAAATTTTTAAATAATCATTATTTTTCATTTAATGGATAATGAAATTTCAGGATTTTTTATTTTTTCCTTCCTTTATGGGCTAAAGGCTAACTAAAATGCAAAATCTGGGGTTTGTAAGATTGCTAGAAGTACCTTAGAATTTTGATGATCGGTGAGTGTGTCACTTACAAAATTAAGAAATTTGACTGGCGATAATTCGTAAACTATAAGGTATAATTATTTAGTATATTGGCAATATAGCCAGTTATAGTATGTCTCTTGATATTTAAAAATTCAAACTTCCTGCTTTATACATTACGAAGTTACAGGGGGGACAAAAGTGCCGTTTGTCGCTTCGAGAAAAGATAGTACGGTTGTGCTCGACTTGGCGGGGGCACTGCCGTGCCCCCAGATTAAGTTTAATGAGGATCAAACTTTACAACTAGTTAAGTTCTATGCTTATTACGAGTCTTTCGAATTTAGACAGTGAGAACTATAGAAAAGAATCATAATGCAGGGCTGTGAAAGATAAATTGTTGAAGGTATCTGAACAAAATATCCCCAAATAAAATGTTCCTAACATAAGGTTCCTGAGCAAAATATACCCAAACAAAATGTTCCCAACATAATATTCCCAATAAAATGTTCCCAACGAATGGTTCCTGAACAAAATATCCCCAAGCAAAATGTTGCCAACATAAGGTTCTTGAACAAGATATCCCCAAACTTAATGTTGCCATCATAAGGTTCCAGAATAAAATATCCCCAAACAAAATGTTTCCAATATAATAAACATTCTTTCGTTTCTTCGCTCTTGACTTGTACACTTTCGTTGATTTTCTAAGTTCTCTGCTAGACTTCATTTTCACGCTTCCTGAACAAAATATACCCTAACAAAATGTTCCCAACGTAAGGTACCTGAACAAAATATTCCCAAATAAAATGTTGCCAACATAATATTCCCAACATAGGGTACCTGAGCAAAATATCCCCAAAACAAAATGTTACCAACATAATATTCCCATCAAATTATTTCCATCAAAACATTGTTGATGTTCGGGGAGTTTTTGGCATCAAACAAAGACTTTTGTTTAGAGAGTTTAGAAATGTCAAAACCGCACACCACTTATATACACAGCCCTCTTTTTAGAGCGGATTTTAAACTTTAAAGTTCAATAGCATTATTTTCTAATAAAACTTTGTTTACTGCAGAAATAATATATATTTTTTATTACTCATGCATTAAAAATACTATCTTGGCGCACGTTTTGTAGTGCGTGAAATGCCATTTTTGTTGTATTACCACATAACTTGTAGTTAGAACATGGATTGACTGTCCGCAGTAAAGCGCCTGCTCTTGCTGGAATCTACTTATATAACATACTACCTACAAGTCTTACAGGAAGTCTCGATCAACAAAATATCCCCCAAAAAAATGTTCCTGACATAAGCTTCCTGAACAAAATATACCCAAACAAAATGTTCCCGACATAAGCTTCCTGAACAAAATATACCCTAACAAAATGTTCCCAACGTAAGGTACCTGAACAAAATATTCCCAAATAAAATGTTGCCAACATAATATTCCCAACATAGGGTACCTGAGCAAAATATCCCCAAACAAAATGTTCCCAACATAATATTCCCAACAATATGTACCCAACAAAGTATTCCCAACGTAAGGTTCCTGAAGAAAATATCCCCAAATAAAATGTTGCCAACATAAGGTTCCTTAACCAAATATCCCCAAACAAAATGTTTCCAACATAATATTCCCAAACAAAATGTTCCCAACATAATGTTCCCATCAAATTGTTTCAATCAAAACGTTCCCAACGTACAGTTCCTGAAAAAAATATCCCCAAACAAAATGTTGCCAACATAATATTCCTTACAACATGTTCCCAACAAAACGTTCCCAACATAAGGTGCCTGAACAAAATATCCTCAAACAAAATGTTCACAAAATAATATTCCTTACAAAATGTTCTCAACGTAATATTCCTAACAAAATGTTTCCAACATAAAAGTATTTAGTGATTTCCATTAATCATTTGCTTAGTTTTATGTTCTCAAAACATTGATCAAGGTTTTACCAAGAACAAAGAGCTCTAGTTTGTCTAGAGTTGATTTATTGATTTTGGGGGAGTTTTTGGCATCAAACAAAGACTTCTGTTCAGAGAGTTTAGAAATGTCAAAACCGCATACCACTTATACACTTTAGAATTCAGAACACACAAAACAGCTCTTTGGCTTCCCAATTTCTCGGTCGATTTACAAACATCTGACGTCACAAGCAAACGCCGTGACACCAGCGATTGTTTTAGAGCGGATTTTAAACTTTAAATTTGAATTTTAATATTTTTTTTTAATAAAACTTTGTTTACAGCAGAAATAATATATATTTTTATTACTCATGCGTTAAAAGTACTATCTTGGCGCCCGTTAGGGCGACAAATGCCATTTTTGGTTGTATATATTCAATATCGCTAAGTTACATTAAAAAAAACTAATTATTAATTAATTAAATAATATAAAATAAAAAGAGTAAAATAAATCAAGACCTCGATATTAAAAAAGCAACGTGAAAGTGACAGATTTTTTTTTCCATTACAAAATTAAAATTATAGAAAACGTTTTAAAATGAGTGTAAATTCTATGGTGCTACCGGAGACTCGTGAGAGTTCTTTCTGAGAGTTGATTCTGACGAATCAACACCACGGGAGACAATTGAAAAAACAAAATCTTTATTTTTCATTCTTTTTTTATGGCCCCTGGTTCCCAAACATGTAAGATACGTTCCCTGGCATGTGTAATAAATAGTATATTTTACAGCAAGAGATGAAAGTGGCGTTTTTTGGTGAGGTGGGAGTTTGCTCACGAGCGCCAGCGAGTTAGCAATCACACCGAATGAACGTCAAATGTCCTAATTTTATTTCGATTTTTTAAATACTTTCAGGCTCGTTTTACGTTTGTACATAAAATATTTCATTGAAATTTATGTAATTAATAAGAAAGTCCATGCAAATTTGGTTAGTTTAGTGTTTTAATCGAGAAAATCATAAATTTAAAATGCTCATTTTCGTCTCTAGATGTGAAAATATTTTCATCTCTAGAATGAAAAAATGTCACTTTCATGTAGGGTAAGCTGTGGAAAAAATGCCATTTTCACATATATCAGTAGAAAAAAAAATTATTTGAACACATTTGTCAATTGCCGTCACTAACCCAACATAATATTCCCAACAAAATGTTCCCAACATAAGATTCCTGAACAAAATATCCCCAAGCAAAATGTTACCAATATAATATTCCTAACAAAATGTTCTCAACGTAATATTCCTAACAAAATGTTTACAACATAAAGTATTTAGTGATTTCCATTAATCACCTGTTTAGATTTATGTTTTTAAAGCATTGATCGTTTTTAAGTTTTACCAAAGACAAATAACTCTAGTTTGCCTAGAGTTGATTTGTTGATGTTGGGGGAGTTTTTGACATCAAACAAAGACGTTTGTTTAGAGAGTTTAGAAATGTCAAAACCGCACACCACTTATAGACTTTAGAATTCAGAACACGCAAAACCGCTCTTACACGCCATTACACCAGCGATCGTTTTAGAGCGGATTTGAACCTTTGAATTTCAATAGCATTTTTTTCTAATAAAACTGTTTACTGCAGAAATAATATATATTTTTTATTACTCATGCGTTAAAAGTACTATCTTGGCGCACGTTTTTTTGTGCGACAAATGCCATTTTTTGTTGTATTACCACATAATTTGGGTAATGCCCACAAATATTTAATATCGCTAAGTTACATTAAAAAACCCTGATTATTGATTAATTACATAAGTAAAATAAATCAAGACCTCGATATTAAAAAAGTAACGTGAAAGTGATTTTTTTTCCATTACAAAATTAAAATTAAAGAAAACGTTTTAAAATGAGTAAAATCTATGGTGATTCCGGAGACTCGTGAGAGTTCTTATGACGAATCAACACCACAGGAGACAATTGAAAAAACAAAATCTTCATTTTTCATTCTTTTTTTTTTTATTTTTTTGGTTCCCAAACATGTAAGATACGTTCCCTCGCATGAGTAATAAAAAATATTATATGCAACACGGGCGGTATTGTCAATTGCCCTCACTAACCCAACATAATATTCCCAACAAAATGTTCCCAACATAAGGTTAACCTAACCTAACCCAACATAAGGTTCCTAAACAAAATATACCCAAACAAAATGTTCCCAACGTAAGGTACCTGAAGAAAATATCCCCAAATAAAATGTTCCCAACATGAGGTTCCTGAGCAAAATATATTCAAACAAAATGTTCCCAACATAATATTCCCAACAAAATGTTCACAACAAAACATTCCCAACATAAGATTCCTAAACAAAATATCCCCAAACAAAATGTTGTCAACATAAGGTTCCTGTACAAAATATCCCCAAACAAAATGTTGTCAACATAAGGTTCCTGTACAAAATATCCCCAAACAAAATGTTGTCAACATAAGGTTCCTGTACAAAATATCCCCAAACAAAATGTTTCCAACATAATATTGCCAAACAAAACGTTCCCAACATAATATTCCCTTTAAATTGTTTCCATCAAAACGTTCCCAACGTACGGATCCTGAACAAAATATCCCCAAACAAAATGTTCCCAACATAATATTCTTAAGGGGGGACATCACAGTAGAGCACGGTAAAGGAGCTATATTTTCGTGATTTTTTTTTTGTCTCAATTAAAAGATCAATCGAAAAACGGTAAAGTAAGTTTAATAATATTATTAAAAAACTAAAAAAAATATTTTTTTCAAATTTTTTTGACACAAAATGGCGGCTGTGTGGAACTTGTCCGCAGACGCCTATTTTTGGAAGGAGGTAATTTTTGACTTCTAACAAAAAATCTAAGTTTTGTAGTTTCTATATATCAACAGGTATGGAGATATATTGATTTTTTGATCTATTGATTTTTGGCGAAATGGTGCATGTTTTAAAAAAAGTTGAAAATGTAACCAAAAATGTCATTAAATTGTTCATAAAAAAAACCAAGTAGTATAAAAAAAATCCTACGTGGCTCGATAGAGTTAGGTTTTTGGAATATACTACCGAAATTTCAGATCGATCGGTGAAGATTTGCCCGAGTAATGTGTCCGCCCAGTTAAGAAAAACTGGTTTCGAGAAAAACGCGTTTGAAGTTTTAAGTCTAACCTGCGATGCCTGAAAGGCGTTGCGGCAGAATGGAAAATTTGGGCATTTAGACATTTTTGCCGCATTCCATCTTTTGGTATGTTCTTTTTAAAACCCTAAAACAACTTTTAAGCGAATAAAAAAAAACTCGTTTTTTTTTTTCTAAATTTTTCTGTGATGTCCCCCCTTAACAAAATGTTCTCAACGTAATGTTCCTAACAAAATGTTTCCAACATAAAATATTTAGTGATTTCCATTGATCACTTGCTTTGTTTTATGTTCTCAAAACATTAATCAAGGTTTTACCAAGGACAAATAGCTCTGAGTTTGCTTTGTTGATGTTGGGGGAGTTTTTGGCATCAAACAAAGACTTTTGTTCAGAGAGTTTAGAAATGTCAAAACCACACACCACTTATACACTTTAGAAAAAGAACACGCAAAACAACTGATTTCTTTCTTTGGCTCCCCAATCTCTCGGTCGATTTACAAACATCTGACGTCACAAGCAGACGCCATGACACCAGCGATCGTTTTAGAGCGGATTTTAAATTTTTAATTTCATTAACATTTTTTTTCTAATAAAACGTGTACTGCAGAAATAATATATAATTTTTATTACACATGCGTTAAATGTACTATCTGGGCGCACGTTTTTTTGTGCGACAAATGCCATTTTTTTGTTGTATTGCCACATGACTTGGGTAACGCACGCAAATATTCAATATCGCTAAGTCATATTAAAAAAAAAACTTACATTGAATTGAAAAATTCACTTTGTTTTTTACCACACTTATATTATGTAAAAATGTTATATAACTTATTATTCGCAGTTATATAAATTTCTACACATATCACGACTCGAGTTTCGACGTTTGACGGTCATTTTCAAGTGACTTAACAATCATGTGTCCTTTGCTTTTTTGACGGTCATTGAGACTTCCGCTCAGCTGTTCCGTCGTCTTGTTGTTTGTTTCTGTGTGTTTTTTTTTAGTCTGTTTGTCTGTGTTGTCTGTGTTTCGTTGGGTTTCGTTTGGCTTTACTTGGGTATAGTTGGGTCTTGTTGTCCTGGTGTGGTTGTCGGTTTTCTTTGTTGCTTCTTCAGTGTTTCGTCTTCTGTGGTTGTTCTCCAGGGGCCTGTGGTCCTGATGTGTTTGGTCTTCTCGTTGATGGTGATGGGTTGCTCTTCTTCTTGGTCGGGTTTGCGCTTGGGGGCGGCTTCGGTGGGGCTGTGAGTGTCCATTGGTGTATTTCTTCTCCTTGGGGCGGTTTCGGTTGTCTTTTCTGCGGTGGCTTCGTTTGTCTTCTCGGGGGCGGCGTCTGTTTTCTTTTCGGGGGGCGGCGTCAGTTTTCTTTTCGGGGGCGGTGTCAGTTTTCTTTTCGGGGGCGGCGTCAGTTTTCTTTTCGGGGGCGGCATTGTTTGTCTTTTCGGCGGCAGCTTCGGTTTTCTTTTCGGCGGCGGTTTCATTTGTTTTCTCGGGGGCGGCAACAGTTGTCTTCTTGGGGGCGGCTTCGGTTGTCTTTTCGGCATCGGCTTCAGTTTTCTTTTCGGGGGCGGCTTCGTTTATTTTTTCGACGGCGGCTTGGTTAGTCTTCTCGGCGGCGGCTTCGTTTGTGTTCTCGGGGGCAGCTTCAGTTGTCTTTTCGGTGTCGGTTTCCAGGGTTTGTTTCTTCAACAGCAGTTGTGTTATGTAATTCATCATCCCTACGAGGACGCTGTCGTCCACGGTGTCCAGGTAGTCGGGGTCGAGGAATTTTGCTGCGAGAGCTTCGTTGGGCGTTGTCGGAATAAACGTGTTCATTTTGTGACAGCGGAGGAGCGAGTGACGTGACTTAACAAATTGATGAGGTTGAATATATAATATACCCTTATAGTTTTGGCGACACTAAGGGCGAGATTAAAAACGCTATACGTAATTCAAAAAATAACAAAGCGGCTGGCCCAGAAGAAATTCCGTCAGAAATACTTAAACTCCTAGATGAAAGAGGCATCACAGCACTACATAAAGTATTTAACACCATATATGAGACAGGTCACTACCCCAAACAGTGGTTGTGCTCTACCTTTATCCCCCTGCCTAAGAAGACCAATGCAAGAAAATGTGAAGATCATAGACTTATTAGCCTGATGAGCCACACTTTAAAAATATTCCTCAAAATCATACACCAGAGAATTTACAAGAAATGTGAAAGAGACATAGGCGACTCGCAGTTTGGGTTTAGACAGGGTTTAGGTACACGAGAAGCGATAGTTGCAACACAAGTGCTTGTCCAAAACTGCTATGATCAGAGAAAGGATGTGTGTCTATGTTTCATAGACTATGAAAAGGCATTTGATCGCGTACAACACCACAAATTAATGCAGCTCCTCAATAGGCTTGATATAGACCAAAAGGACATTAGATGCATTGAAAACCTATATTGGAACCAAACAGCGCAAATCAAATTAGGCAATAATATGTCCAAAGCCATACAGATTAGAAGGGGGGTACGACAGGGATGTGTGCTGTCTCCACTCCTATTCAACTTATATTCGGAAACAATATTCCAAGAGGCTTTGGAAGACGTGGAAATGGGAGTCAAAGTTAATGGAGTATGGATTAACAATATCCGCTATGCTGACGATACGGTCCTAATCGCGGATAACAGACACGACCTACAACAACTGGTCAACATGGTAGGAGAACAGAGTAAATCAATGGGCTTAAATATCAACATCAAAAAAACAAAGTTTATGATTATCTCTAGAAACCTAAATATGTTTGAAAACTCCACCATAACATTTAACGCAAGGCCCATAGAAAGAGTAGAAAAATTTAAATACTTGGGCATCTGGCTTTTCGAAGACTGGACATAAAATGTCGCATTGAACAAGCTCGACAGGCATTCCTGAGGTTTCGAAGAGTGCTGACCTGTTCCGATTTTGACCTCAACCTAAGACTCATTAAATGCTACGTCTGGTCGGTGCTTCTTTACGGTATGGAAGGTTGGACATTAAAGACGGCTGCAATTTACAAATTAGAGGCTTTCGAGATGTGGCTGTATCGCAGAATCCTGAAGATACCTTGGACGGCTAGATTAACAAACTAGATAAACAAACGTAAGTTCTAAGACGTGTCAACAGACAACGTGAACTGTTTGAATTGATTAAGAAAAGAAAAACGGCATATCTAGGGCATATAATGCGGAACACGAAATATCAATTCTTGCATCTATTGATCGAAGGCAAGATCGAAGGCCGGAGAGGGATCGGAAGGAAAAAAATGTCCTGGCTGCGAAATATCAGACAGTGGACAGGGCTACGCCATATACAGTCGTTGATACACACCGCAAGGAATAAGGAAGCAATGGAAAATGTTATCGCAAACATCCATTAACGAATACGCATTGGAAGAAGAAGAAGATAGTTTTGGTGGGGTGGGGGGTCGGTGTTTGTCCAGTCTATTACCCTCACTTCGTTAGTGCGCTCAATTTGACTCTCGTGACCAATTGACAACTTACCGCCCTAGTTGCAAAATATACTATTATTTTTACTCAACAGTGTACAATACATCTCTTAATAAAACAAACCTATTTCATAACTATTTAAAAATGGTAATTGTGAGCTAAGCATATTACATGATCAATAAGTCATTCTGGCCACACCATTCGTGATCATAACGATCAACAGTGCGAGCGATTCGCTCATCACAGTCTCGATTCTTCCGTTTACCAATAGAGCTCAAAACTAACATTTTGTGATAACGTAATAATAAAAAAAACAATAGGAAAAAAGCATTTTGTCCGGAAAATTTTGGATAAAAATTAAAAACGTCAAAAAGTAGGGATATTTTGTTCAGGAACCTTATGTTGGGAACATTTTGCCATAGAACCCGACCGCAAGGGTTCTCCTCAATAAGGTTCAAGAGTGGAGTTAGACCCAGCAGCAGCTCTATTGCTGCTGTCGGGTGTGACCTTTTCAACAACCGCCCCCCCCCTGATGCACATGCCAGTCTTTGAATCTTCTCAAGATGCTTCTTCAGAGTGATCCCAGTCTAATCCACGAAACTGCCCGTAAGTGATCGCAGGTCTACAATCAGTAGAGTCCTTCTACAAAACATCACTGCACCGGAAGAATTTAAAATGCCAAACACTGAGGGACGGAAAAATAGTATGAGGAGACTGATATGCTCAATTCAGCACTCGGCCAACTCGGCAATGCTATAAGACAGAAACTTGCCACGGTGTAAAGAAAAATGGCTGTAAGTGTGTGCAGTGCGTACAGGACAGTATCATCATCATCATCATCATCACGTAGCGCTACAACCCTGGGTGGGTCTTGGCTGACTGTACAACTTTTTTCCAATTTGTTCGGTCTTCCATCAACCTAGGGTCAAATGGAATGTTCATTTTCCGGAGATCTGCTTGGATGTTATCTCTCCATCGCATTCTGGGACGTCCGAGCGGTCTCTTGCCTGTGGGAATCTCCTCCCATACCAGTTTTACAAGTCTTTCGTTATGCAGTCTGTGCATGTGGCCTGCCCATCTTAGTCGCTGTGATTTAATTTCTTGGACAATATCGGTGTCGTTGTAGAGTGCTTTTAATTCGATATTGGTTCTGATCTTATACTGGTCTGTGGTGATGTCATGGTGAGGTCCGAAAATTCTAAGTATTTTTTTCGTTCAAAGCGTCTGAGCTTTTCTTCGTTTGCTTTGGTCATGGTCCACGTTTCGCATCCGTATGTTATTACAGGTCTGACGATGGATTTATAGATTTTGATCCTTGAACAAATATAGGACAGTATCCCGGGACGATGTCTTGGGGATCGTCCATTAATCACGTGAGGCTCGAAAGTGGGGTGGGAGGGGGTTTATGAAGAATCACGAAATACCACATGGGGAAGGGGTGGCGTTAAAAACGAAGTATATGCATATGACACGAAACACAAGACGAGATCGAATTCGACAAAATGTTACCATGGATAAGTACAACTTCGAGCACGTACAGTCTTTTCGATACCTAGGGTCATTAATAACATCAGATAACAACGTTAAAGTAGAAATAGGACAGCGCATTCTACAAGGAAATAAATGCTACTACGCAACCCAGCAATATATATATATATATATATATATATATATATATATATATATATATATATATATATATATATATACTATTAGACCAGTGGTAACTTACGCTAGTGAAACATGGACCATGACCGTACAAGACACGTTACTACTCAATCGTTTTGAAAGAAAAATTCTTAGGAAACTATTTTAGCAATCTGGGACCAACAAACGTTGCGGTATAGGATGCGCACGAACAACGAGGTATATGAACTATATAATAGCCCAAGTATAGTACAAGAAATCTAGTGAAACAAATTAAAATGGCTGGGACATGTCCAGAGGAGTTATGACTCAAGGCTAGTTAAAATGGTCTGGGAAGAAATCGCTGCTAAAGTTGCTTAAAAACATCACGTGATTAATGGACGACCAATAATACACTAAGATTTCCCGCGGGAAATTCACGACTTTCCGAGATCTCTACTCGAGCGCCGAAATTTATTAAAAATTTCTTCAATTCTTGCAGGCGATAGTGAACGGAATGACCTAGCAAAATACAATTTGCATATCTGTAATCAGCAGGAAAAATGCTTTCATAAATGTTTTTAAATTTTGCTGTGACACAAAAAATAACGATTTTAACAAAATAGATTTTTTCGCATGTCGTCCTTTCCGCGGTCTAGACTCCCCGTGTCGATGATATTTCTTAAGCTTCCTAGGTACTATTATATACGTTTTCGGACTAATTTTGGGACGCTGAATTGATTGGTGAAGACTAGAAGTCTCTGCGGTGATCCGTTCAAAAGTTATGACAGCGTCAAATCAGTCGGAATTGCGAGATTTTGGTGTACAGCGAAAAAATATAAAAAACGTGTTTATTTGTAACTTTAGAGCGAAATAAACTGGAACACCGTTTTCAGCAGGTCGATTTCCTTCGAACGAAATATTGTCAACGGGAAATTCCAATTCTTGCAGGCGGTAGTGAACGGAAATTAGCAGCAAAAATGCTTTCAGAAACGTTTTTAAATTTTGCTGTAACTCAAAAAATAACTTAAAAAGTTGCTAAAAGCATCACATGATTAATGGACGACCCCTTGATGATCGCGGTCATGTTTGCCATAGAGGTCATGGCCGTGGAAAGGAGCTAAGGTATAACACCCAAAAGCACTGAGACTGTGGATGGGGCAAATAAGTCGGAACAGAAAAACAAAGCCAAGTGTCAGATGTTCGCAAACTGGCAAAGTTATTTGAGTGCTTCAAGCAAAGTCCAGTGGACCAGCCAGCTAATCCCAAATTACCATGGGTGACACGAAAATACGGGGTAGGTACACGGGGTAGGAATACTGTCCGTGTTACAAACAATGTTTTTTATTACTCATGCGAAGGGATGTATCTTACAAGTTTGGGATCCAGGGGCTATCCAAAAAAAATTGAATCCTAAATGTAGAATTTGTTTTTTCAATATACCTTTTCATAGTTTAATTTTTTTTGAGCGCATGCGTCAATTTCCGCCATGTTATACGTCAAGATTGCCCCAACTTTTTGACGTAACTATATATGAGCCCGAAACTAATATTCCCGCCCCCGTTCAAACTTGGCGGATGCGCATGCGCTTAACTAACCGTAAAAAAGGTCTATTGTCTCTGGTGGTGTGGATTCGGAAAAAGTAGCTGAGAAAACTCCTCAGTCTCCGGTATCACCATAGAATTTACACTCATTTTAAAACGTTTTGTTTAATTTTTATTATTATTTTGTAATGAAAAAAAAATCTGACACTTTCACGTCACGTCACTCTCTTAATATCGTGGTCTTGATTATGTTTATTTTATTAATCTATTTGTTTTTTAATGTAACGTAGCGATATTGAATATTTGCGTGCGTTACCCAGGTTATGTGGAAATACGAGAGGTGGAACTTCTCGTATTAACAAACGTGCGTCAAGAAGTACCTTTCGCGGATGAGTATGAAAAATATGATGAGATGAAATATGAATGAGAATAAAAAATAAATACAGTTTCCATTTTCGATACTCATTATTTCGACGATCAATGTATTTTTTATACTTTTCTTGTCATTTAGTCCATTTTTAAGCTCGTTAATGGAAAATTTGTCAAATAAATCAAAATTAATCTAGTTATTGTGTTTTGTTTTTAGACTGCATTAAATGAAGTCTATGTTAGCCATGTGGAACCAAACGGACACATCTATCTCCAAATCCGTTCGTTGGGCTACAAAAAGCTGGAAACTTTATTACAAGACCTAGAGTCAGAAGTAGTAGCTCATCGTCCCTCCACTCCTGACCCGATAACCCCCGAAAACAGCGCAGACCGCCTCTATTTAATCAAACACTCCGAAGATGAACACTACTATCGGGTGAAAATCATCGATTGGCCCCCAGGAAACATTAACTTTGCTCAAATTTACTACGTGGATTACGGTTTCACGAGGGTAATTAAGATGAGGGAAACTACTTTGTATCCCCTCGATGAATTGAGTAGCGTAGTCAGTAAGTTTCCGGAGCAAGCTTTGCTAGTTACGTTGGATTTGAAACGGATTCCTAAGGATTTCGTCAAGAAAGTCAGGAATTTGGTAGTCAAAGATGCTGTGGTCGTCTCAAGGTTTGTTAGTAGGGATGCTGAAGGAATTCCTAAAGTAAATTTGTTTGTGCGAGTGCCACAAATTGGACTTGTTTCCGTTAGTGATAGCATTAACGATGCTACTAATAATAGGTAAGTTTTCTCTTGTGGAATTCGGGTTTTTTTTCTATAATTTTTGCGATTTTTTTTTTCTAGGGAAATTGTTAATTCCATACCAGAAAAGTTGGAGAAGTTGATTTCATTGGATAATAAGCAGAAGAATGTACCATCTGGTGGGAATCTTAAAAACCCAACTTTGCCAAAAGTTGGCGAGTATTACGACGTGAGAGTTCCTTTCGCTGTTAGTCCTTGGAACTTCTTTGTAAGTTTCACAAAAATTAGACATAGCTGTAACTGTTAATTTAATTCTGACCCATTTTAAACCAAACTAATAATATTTTAAAGAACGAGTTCAGTAAGCGCGATTTTACAGCACGCGTCCAAGTTTGGACGATTTTCATAGTATTTTTTCATAGAGTTTTTTAATTTTTTCTATTTTGCGCCGTGTTATGCCATTTTTAAATAAAAAAATCGCCGATACATTTTGAATAAATTGTATCGCACTCGGCGATTCATAACCGCACGCATATGGGTGCTGTTATGAGTCCATTACAGACGCAAAATAGAAAGACATTTTAACATGATTTTATAATAAAACTAGATTAAACTTTTTTTAGGTTCAGCCTTATTCAACGTTTGAACCATTGACTCAATTGATGGCTAAATTACAGACTTGTTATGCTAATGTTCTCTATAGTCCATTGCGCATTGACGATATTACACCTGGGAAAATTTACGCTTCAAAACACGAAGACGGAAATTGGTACAGGTGAGATATATTTATTTAAAATATAAGGTCGAGGCCGCACTACGGTTTTTTTCCCTCGAGCGGTAACCGCTATACATACAGTACGCTATGGGATAAATCAGTCGCGGGAAAAAACCGCAAGTGAGGCCGCTTGTATTGGTTTACTAGAGTCACAAAATCACGCGATTAAAAACCGCGGAGATTTAGCCGTAGTGCGGCCTAGGTCTAAGTTGGATAATTTGATAATAATATATAAATTACACAGTTGCAATTAAATAAGCTCGATATAGTGCTGCTAAAGAGATAGTCGTCTAGTCTTATCTGTCTAGTCTTGTTTGTCTTGTTTTGTCTATCTAATCTTCTGTGTCTTGTCTTGTTTGTCTGTCCTCCTCGGTAGTGTAGTTGATAACATACTCGCCTGACAAGCGGGAGAACCGCTGCGAAATATGTGATACCGGGGTTATGCGCCACCTCTAAGTGGCTAAGTGGCGTAAGAGTTTACCAAAATTGAATAGGGGTTTAGTGAGAGTTTCCTCTAAATCACTTCTGTGCGTGATACGCGGTTGAATAAATATATCATTCACGGTTTGCAGAGGAATTTATTTACATTGTCGATATATTCAAATATACAAGAGATACAAACACTGTTGAGGGAATGGCGGAGCTGCAAGGTCTTCGTGGAACTTAGATAAAACTTGAAGAAACCCGCACTGGACTGGACTGAATGGAGCTGGACTCTTTGAACTGGACTCGACTGGTCTGGTTGACTGACTGCTGGCTGAGTCTGGTTGAGCTGTGCTCGTCTGACTTGATCCATGCCCTGGAATGAACTGTGCCCGTCTGACTTGGTGCTGTGTCCACTGGCTGGACTGAACTCACTTGATCCACTGGCCAAACTGGACTCACTTGGTCCACTGGCTAGACTGGTGTGTCTGTGTCGCTGGCTGGACTGACTGAACTTAGTCCACTGGTTGGACTGGTGTGTCCGCGTTCACTGGCTGGATTGACTGATTGATTAGTATGGGATCCTTAGTTCAATGGCGGTTTTGGGCGCGAGCCCGTCCTTCCGCCGTTGTTGGTTTTGTTTTCTGTTGTTGTTTTGTTTTTTCTGTTGTTGTCGTCTGTTTTTGTTTGTCCTTCGGTTTTTTTTTTTGTTAGTTTTTCATTTCGTTTCCTCCTTTGTTTCCTTCGGTGGGCTATGTTAGGTTCTGCTTGGCTGCGGGTGGGTCTTTTTTTCTTAGTTGATTCTTGGTCCTTTGTCTTTCAGTCTTGATTTTATTTGTGCTGGTAGTTTTCTCTTTCTCTTGGTCTGGTTGCGCATCGGGCGGTTTGTTTTGGGGGCTTCGGTCGTATTTTTGGGGGTGGCATCGGTGGTTGTATTTTTGGGGTTGGCATCAGTGGTTGAATTTTTGGGGGCGGCATCGGTGGTTGTATTTTGGGGCGGCATCGGTGGTTGTATTTTTGGGGGCGGCATCGGTGGAATCTTCGGCGGCGGTTACGGTGGTCTTCTTGGCGGTTTCAGTGGGGTATTCGGCGGCGGTTTCGGTGTAATCTTCGGCGGCGGTTTCGGTGTAATCTTCTGCGGCGGTTTCGGTGGGATCTTCGGCGGCAGTTTCGGTGGGATCTTCGGCGGCAGTTTCGGTGGAATCTTCTGCGGCGGTTTCGGTGGTATCTTCGGTGGCGGTTTCGGTGAAATCTTCGGCGGCGGTTTCGGTGGAATCTTCTGCGGCGGTTTCGGTGTAATCTTCGGCGGCGGTTTCAGTGTAATCTTCGGCGGCGGTTTCAGTGTAATCTTCGGCGGCGGTTTCAGTGGGGTATTCGGCGGCGGTTTCGGTGGAATCTTCTGTAGCGGTTGCAGTGGTTTTTTCGGCGGCGGTTTCGGTGTTCTTCTTCCTTTTCATTATGTAGAGAATCATTTTCTCTATAACGCTGTCCTCCAGGGTGTCCAGGTCGAGGTACTTTTGCGCGGCTTCGTTGAGGGTTGTCGGTGTAGAAGTTGACATCTTGCAGCTGCGACGGTCGCTGAGACTATGATTATTCTGATTGATTGATTATTCGGGGTGCCTGTATTTATATTACGTCCAGGTATACTGGTCCCTCATCTGGGGGTGATTATTTTTCCCTATTCAGTTATTAGTCGCTTTGGAGAAAAACATCTTCTGAGAAAAACATCCTGTCGTAATCTTCCTGAGGATTACACTATAGACCCTCATAAAATATTTTCGGAAATTCGTCCGAAAGTATTCGGGTAATTATTGTAATGGCCTCGTAAAACTAAAAATAAAAATGTTTCTTGATCTGTTCGAGGATTACATTCTCGACTCTCATGAAATATTTTCGGAAATTGTCCGAAAATACTTGGGTAATTATTGTAATGCAATTGTAAAACTAAATAAGATTGGAACGGCTCATTGCCGCTACATCACCTCCTTGCCAGTGATAACGTTATGTGGAGTTTGTTGCTGTTGTTTGTTTGTTCATTGACGTCTGGTAGACGGTTGAAGTCGTTACCGTAGACGTTGTTTGTTGTTGCAGGCATCCTGGTAGACGGTCGAATTCGTCATCGTCGTCGCTGTTGCGGTGTTTGTTCGTTAACGTTTGGTAGACGGTTGAAGTTACCGCAGACGTTGTTTGTTGTTGCTGGTTTGTTACAAGGCGTCTTCGTGGACCTCGTTTGCTGATAGGCGGTTTCCTATGCAAAGCCAGCTTGCACCTATCAGTCGTTGTTGTGGCGTTTCTTCGTAGACGTCTGGTAGACGGTTGAAGATGTTACCGTAGACGTTGTTTGTTGTTGTCGGCGTCTTGGTAGACGGTTGCATTCGTCATCGTCGTCGCTGTTGCGGGGTTTGTTCGTGGACGTCTGGTAGACAGTTGAAGACTTTACCGTAGACGTTATTTGTTGTTGCAAGCGTCGTAGTAGACGGTTGAATGCGTTATTGTAGACCTTGTTGTTGCAAGTGTGTTGCAGCGCGTCTTCCTGCACGTCGTTCACTGATAGGCGGTTTCCTATGCAAAACCAGCTTGCACCTATCAATATGAGTCGATCCGGAAGGTTAACAAGTCGATAGCGGCCTCGTAGACGGCAGAAGGCGTCGTCGTAGACGTTGTTGTTGCCGGCGTCTTCGTAGGTGGTTGAAGGCGTCATCGCAGACGTTGTAGTTACCGGCGTCATCGTGGAGGTTTTTGTTGAGGGCGTCTTCGTAGATGGTTCAAGGCGTCATCGTAGACGTCGTTTTTTGTTGCAGGACGAAGCGGCATCATGAGGCGTACGTGAGGCGGTGTTCGGGCCTTCCACTTGGTTGGCTGTGTGAGTCCATTGGTTGGACTTCACTAAACTTGACTCGTGCTGACGGGAGCTAGAGGCTCTCAACTGGACTCGATTGGTCTGGTTAACTGACTGCTGGCTGTGCTCGTCTGACTTGGTACATTACCTGGACTGAACTGTGCTCGTCTGACTGGGTCCTGTGTCCACTGGCTGGACTGAACTCACTTGGTCCACTGGCTAGACTGGACTCACTTGGTCCACTGGCTAGACTGTCTGAACTTAATCCACTGGCTGGACTGGTGCATCTGAGTCCACTGACTGGACTGACTGGTTGTTTACTCGGTGTATTTATATCACGTCCAGGTATACTGGTCCCTCATCTGGGGGTGGTTACTTTTCTCTATTCAGTATTTGTCGATTCTAGGGAGATTACCGATTCTAGGGAGAAAAACATCCTGTCCTAATCTTCCCGAGGATTACACTATTGACCCTCGTAAAATGTTTTCGGAAATTCGTCCGAAAGTATTCGGGTAATTACTGTATTACCCTCGTAAAATTAAAAATAAAAATGTTTCTTGATCTGCCGAGGATTACATTATCGACCCTCATACAATATTTTCGGAAATTGTCCGAAAATATTTGTGTAATTATTGTAATGGCTCGTTGCCGCGAGCAAGATTGGAAAGGCTCGATGCCGCTACACTTTTAAAAATAGTCTTGTTTGTCTAGTCTTGCCAGTCTAGTATTGCTGTCTAGTCTCAGAGACGAATATTGCTGTCTAGTCTCGTCTTAGTTGTTTAGACTTGCCTTTCTAATTTTTTCTACCTATTCTTATCTGTCTCGTCTTAGTTGTTTAGACTTGCCTTTCTAGTATTGCTGTCTAGTCTTGTATGTGTTGTCTAGTCTTGTCTTCTAGTTTTATCTGCTTAGTCTTGTCTACCAAATCAAATCATTTGCCTCTCTTGTGCCTAGTCTTCTTGTCTGTCTAGTTTTTTCTACCTATTCTCATGTGTCTAGTCTTGTCTGTCTAGTCTTCTCTGTCTCAATGAAAGAACAAAAATGCTGTTCGCTCTCCTTAAATTCGACATAAGAAACGCTTTCAATAGCGCCAGCTGGACTAATATAATGAATAGCCTGAGGGATATCCCCCTACTTAACTAGAATGATAAGAAGCTTAGCTGCAGGAGTCTAATACTGCAATCTGGACGGCAGACTGAAGTGCGTGATGTTAATAATGGTGTTCCACAGTAATCGATACTGGGTCCTACCCTGTGGAACGTATTATACGACGGCGTTTTAAGAATGAAACTTCCACTGGAAGCAACGACTATTGGATTCGCTGACGACCTAGCTCTGGTGCTGATGGTAACGGCTAACTATGCCATAAACAAAATCTGCGATTGGATGAAATCTAAAAACTTATGTTTAGCTCCAGAGAAAACCGCGGCAGTTCTCTTCATTGGCATCAGGGAGCACAGCGCTATGAAATTTACACTAGAGAATATATTAATATTCTCAAAAGAGCAGATCAAGTACCAGGGAATATTAATAGACAAAAGGCTCTCTTTCTCAGCGCACATAGCAGAAGAAGCAGTAAAGGGGATGACGACGATGGCAGCTATGCAAAGATTAATGCCCAACGTTGTGGGCGCTAAAAATGGTAAACGGACCTGGGAATATTAAGTACCTGGGAAGTATCAAGTACCTGGGAATATTAATAGACAAAAGGCTCTCTTTCTCAGCGCAAATAACAGAAGACGATTGCAGCTATGCTAAGATTAATGCCCAACGCGGGGGGAGCTAAAAATGGTAAACGGAGGTTGCTGTGCTTGGTGGTTCAGTCTAATATGACGTACGGTGCACACATCTGGGCCAATGAACTTCGTAAAAGAAACTCGCCCACAAACTCGCAACTGTCCAACGGAAAGTGGCCCTCCTTGTGTGTAGCTCATACCGAACAGACTCTGGACAAGCCGCCCTAGTTATTGCCAGCATCCTATCGACCGACCTAGCTAAAGGAGCGGAAAAAGCTGCAAGAGGTTGGCCACAACAGGCTTGAAAAAAGACGGCTCAGAGAAGAACTGCTGAAAGAATGGCTGGAACGATGGGAGTCCAGCGATAAAGAGCAATGGACAAAACTCCTTATCCCAGACGTAGCAACATGGGTGAACAGAAAGCACGGTGAAACGAGTTACCATCTAACCCAAGTGCACCAACAGGTCACGGCTGCTTCAGAGACTACCTGTACAATCTGGACCGGGCATCTGACGATCTCTGCGTGTATTGCGGAGAACAAGATAGTATGAGCCACACAGTTTTCCACTGCTGCCGTTGTCAGGATGAAAGAGAAACACTTGAAAAGCATTTGAATAAACTCATCGACCCAAGAACCCTAGTGAAGCAAATGTTGGAAAATAAAGAGAACTGGGACAAGATCTATGAGTACATTTGTAAAATTTTAAGCAACAAGCAAAAACATGAAAAAACTTTAAAGCAAATCTAACTATACCAGTCCACACGCCACTCAGCTTGTTATGCGACAAGTGGTTCCAGAGGGTGTGATCTTTCCAGAGGAACCACTTGTCTGTGACGGTGAAAGCCGCCAGCTACGCACCTCCAAAATAAAGTCTTCTCTGTCTAGTCTTGTCTCTCCTGATTGATCTATACTCGAACCGGCGAGAGAATGCAGCTGTACTGTGCCGAGGTATGAGGGATAAGGGACGCGCCGAGGTACGCGCAGGTTAGTTTGAGTTAAGGAATATACGTCAGTTTTTTAAACACGGACAACTTATTTATTTATTTAGCGTATGGCTCATCGCAATACTGATAGTAATACAAATAAAAGACAACCGCAGATGACAAGATATACTCGATTACATTATCGGTTGCATTCAAGATCTCATAAGGTGTCCTCGGTAGGAACTCGGTGTGTGTCAGTGGTTCACGAATGCCCACTGTCTTGCCCACTTGTCTTACAGCTCCGCAGTTGCTCTCAAACATTGTCATGATCTTAACCAGGAGATCTATGGGTCTTGTTGCCAGCTGTTGTTAGTTCATTTAGTTCACGTTTTATGAAATAAAACGCTATCCAGGGTGCACCACGTGGAGGCGAACTAACATTACACCCCCAACACCCCGGACAACTAAACACCGCGCACTGGAAATATTGTGCGGGTATGCGCAGAACAATGCTAAACTCGTCGCGACGGGATACATTTTCTCGCCGGTACGAGTATTGTCTGTCTAGTCTTGTCAGTCTAGTCTTGTCTGTCGAGTCTTATCTGTCTATTCTTGTTTGTCTAGTCTTCGCTGTCTCCACAGAAACCCATCCCATTCAAAATAAAAGTATAAAAAATAATCGCAAAGGAAGTACTGAAATATCTAGGTGTAACCTTTGATAAGAGCCTATTCTTTAATCGCCATAGCACCACAGTGGCAGCCAAAGCACTGAAAACTGCAGCAGCGTTAGATTTCGCATTGGTAGGAATTGGATTGGTGGAATCCGCATTGGTAGTTTCCTAGTGCCTCTACTGCATATGGGATAAGCCTATTCAGTAGGACGTTCGACAGGACTTTCTATGCTGTATTTAGAAGCGATATTCTTCTGGAGCTCTCGCATTTTGTTCCTTTTTGTGGATAGGTATTATGATCGCTCTCTCCCATTCCTTCGGCATTTTTTCCTTTCTCCAAATTTGTAGAATTAGTTTGTATAGTTCTGTTGATAATTTCTGAGAAGCACTTAACACTTTATAAAGTTCGTTTGGGATATTATCTGTGCCTGCTACCTTGTTACTTTTCAGCTTATTAATCGCTTTTTTTACTTCTTCTCTTGTAATTTCGGGTTCGCTGGGGTCTGCTGTATATATAGACTTCCTTTGGCGTTCTTCCATTCTCCTCGATTGTTTTAGTATACTTTCAAAATATTCCGCTCATATTTGTAGAATCTTTGTTGGATCCAAACACTTCTTCTGATCGTATTGCCGTTGATCTGGGTTAGGATGGTCTGAGTGCTTGGTTGACCTCTCGTATTCTCGCTATTTAGTCTATTCTTTGCTATTCTCATGTATCTTCGCTATTTCTCCATGCATATCGTTCCTGCTGCTTGATCTTGTTCTTCGTTGCAGATAGCTCTCTCTTTTTTACCTCATCTATTTACATGCTATCTAATTCTTTTGCTCTTGTTCTCCGTTGCAGAGAGCTCGCTCTTTTTGCCTTCTCCCTTTAATGCAATCTCTCATTCTTCGTCGTACCACGGTTTATTTCTGGTGGGTCTTATGAAACTGACTCCTTCGCCACTTTTATTACGCGTAAAGTCATTTTAGCATTTCACCCCGGAATCTAACGGAAGAAGCTGAATTTTTGTATAGACCTTTATTTTAGCATTACACATGTTGTTTCAAAAGTCACATATGCCAACATGTGAGCGTCCTTAGATATTCAAGGTCAAAGGTTGCAAAAAACAGTTTTTTGAGAATATCTCGTTTTCTCTGCCTCCTACCGTATTTGTATTTATTAGCAGAGTTGTAGAGAATAAATTTCTCTACTAATTTCATCTGAGACCTTTTTTTATACGTCGAACTGCTTTTAAGATAGAGGACGCAGTGGAGCGCTCAGCCATGCGTACCTTAGGGATCGTCCATTATCGTCCACACAGAGGAGGTTTGTGAAAAATCACGAAACATCACGAGGGCGGGGGGAGGGGGTGTAGTGAGATATCACGTGTATTTATTTTTTCATTGAACGCGCGATTTTTAAACCGAAAATCGGCGCGCGACTCGCTGCCAGTCCCAGTAGAAGTCTGTGATTTTGATGCCGAATACATGCGTAAATCGTTGCCGCGTATGTTTTGTTTTAAAACAATATCTTAACTAGGATACAGTGCTGGATTTACCGGCAGGCTGCGTAGGCTGGAGCCTTAGGCTGTCGATTTTAGGGGCGGCAAATTTGGGGAAAACATTTTTCTTGTCGTACAGAAATTAAAAAGATTCATTTTTATATACCTTAATGTAAATGTTATTAAGTCCACATAAACAATTCAACATGTAATATGTTTCACCACATATTGTTAAATTATTTTTTTCTACAATTTTCGTAGAAGTGGTTGGACCGAAGCAGGATAGACGGGGCTGAGCTGTTGGGGCCATACGCTGCGTAGTGGCATTGAGTCTGACAGAGACAGACATAGAGCGGCGATAACAACGAAAAAGCCGCCGAAAAAAAAAAGCAGCCTCAAAGTTCTCAAAGCGTGTTCCGCGGAACACTGGTGTTCCGCGATGCACATTTAAGTGTTCCGCGAAAAAATCAATATTAAAAAATATTATTGCAGTTATCAATATTCTGCGTAATCCAATTCTACAATTCGCTAGGCCTAGCGGCTAGGCCCTAGAATACTTAAAATTTGGATTTTCCTGGACCGGAAATACAGATTGTCCAACGCCTCTCTGTATTGTATGCTGAAAGAAACTTGCCAATATCGCGATGGCGTCCGCTAAATGAAGGCGTCATTTCAAAACAACATAAAAATCTTTTTCCTATTTTGCGTCTATAAGGGAGTCATAACAGCACTCATATGCGTGCGGTTTTGGCTCGCCGAGTGCGATACAATTTTCTCAATATGTATCGGCGATTTTTTTATTTAGAAATGGCATAAAATGGCATAACAGAGCGCAAAACAACAAAAATATTATAAAAAAACTCGTTCGTACGGCGTTTCTCAGCCTTTGTCCATTAGAAAATTGGACGCGTACTGTATAATCGCGGTTAATGAACTCCTTTAATATACTATTAACAAAATACAAAGATTATTTTAAAAGATTTAGAAATGCAGGGCAAAACAATGTGAAAAAACAAGGAAAGTAAGTGATAAAGTTTTACTTGCGTGGTATAAAATTGCCGAGTTAGTAGCACTAGTCACATAGTCGCAGGTAAGCTTTTTAATATGAATTTTACATTACAAGAAGACAAATCAACTAATATAAGTGGCAAGGCCCAGCTCTTAGGCTTCGTACGATTTATTTAACAAGAAATAATAAATCAATGTTTATGCTGCAAATAACTTTTTGGTCTTACAACTGGTTGTTTGATGCAATAGAAACGTATTTGAATGCTTAAAATTATCATGGGATCACTGTGTCAGTATTTGTACCGATTCATGATGGAGCAGCGTCCATGACTGGATCAATCAAAGGATTTGTGACTTTCGCTAAAACCATATATTTAATTATAATATTTCATCATTGTTTCTTGCACCGAGAAGTACCTACTTGTGAGAAGAAGAAATTAGACGACGTTTTTGACCAAGTAGTTGCCAAGGTTAATTTTATGAAAATAAGACCAATGAAGAACAACTTCGTTCATCGATGAAAGCAGATTTTACTTTTTCATACCGAAGTGAGGATGAATTACTTGTTTTTTTTTTTAACAGAAAATCAAAAACTTTTTGTGAGTTATCTAAAAAATGATGATTGCTGCAATAATTTGGCGTATTTGGCTGATATTTTTGTT
Source organism: Phosphuga atrata (assembly GCA_944588485.1). Lineage (NCBI taxonomy): Eukaryota > Metazoa > Arthropoda > Insecta > Coleoptera > Silphidae > Phosphuga > Phosphuga atrata. Next base: position 49,167,205 of record OX155904.1, read on the forward strand.
TACTTTAAACTGTTAATATGCGTATACAAGGAAAAGATAAAAACATTCTTACATTGACCTACAAATTATGTTCAAAGAAAAAATAATCTTACTTTGGAAAAGACACGTAAGAGAGGGAAACACATAAATACCCCCCTCTGTGCAAAATACCAACGAGGCAATCGTTTCTTTGATAATGGAACATGGAAGCAAAACTTTAAAAATATTTTCCATTGTCAAGCGCAGAACAATATGATTGGATAAGAAACCCATTTGTTTCTTCCGAATTTTCTAGTTTTACTTTAAAAGAAGAAGAACTGACGTCGCTTTCTTCAGACCGTGGATTAAAGTTACAGTTCATTGAAAACACTCCTGAAAATGTTTGGATCTCTGATGAAGAAGAATATAAGCAAATATATAATATAAGCAAATATATATAAGCAGAATATCCGAATATAAGCAAAAAATCCATAAAAAAAATATTATTGTTATTTTCCACGTCATATCTTTGCGAAGCAGGGTTTTCAACTATGGTTAATATAAAGACAAACAAACGCGAGAGAAATGAGTGTAGCTTTATCATCTATTCTTCCCAAAATCGCTGAGATCTGTCAAGATCGTCAAGCTCATGGACCGCATTAAATTTGAGATTTTTTTTTTAAATAATGTAATTTTAATTGTGTTTTCAATAAATATATTTGCATCAATCAATATCGGTACATATTTTATGTACGTACATATTATTTTCTAGAAGTTGCACTTTGAAGCAGGGGGTTGCCAACCATATGCTGCGAAACGATTCTGTTTTTTTTTTGCTCTATAAAAATAGTTTTTTGCGAACATTATTCTATTTGTTATTACCCTTTTGGTTTCTTAAGGGTTAGCTACCCACGTCCCCTGTCTTAACGCTTATATTATATTGTAGATGTTCCGCTTAAAAATATATCAGAGTTTAGTGTTCCCCGACTTTGAAAAGTTTGAGAACCCCTGCTGTAGAGGGAAAAATGAAAAGTTCAGTGATCCGAATAACGGAAATTATTGTATGATTTTGGAACTGTTAGCTGAATTCGATCCTTTTTTAGTGAGTCATGTTGAAATCTAAGACTTTTTCACCCACTTTTTCACTTTTTTTTTTTTTTAATTTTCATAAATTCGACAGCGCACACAAAAGTTAATGAAATTTGGAAAGGGAAAACGCTAAAGAGAAAAGATTTTACATGTTGGTCAGCTAGAGTGGACGCATCTAGAAGTTTGAGTGTTTCTTGGCACGAAATTCTTAAAACTTTGGAATCAATCAAGGATGATTGTACCGAAAAACCTGTAACGAGAGGCGAAGCAACGGCAATACTTTTAAATTTAGAAAAACCGGAAACGGCGTTAATGGTTGTTGTGTGGTGTGTTTTTTTTTTAAAGAATAAACACAGTGAATATTCAAATACAGGCTTTTCCCGTAGATGTGATCACTGTTGCCGATCTTTACGAATCCCTTTGCAAGTTTTTCGTAGCTGAACGAGAGAATTTTAAGCATTTTGAAAAAAGGCAATGGAATTAAGCGTGTCGAAGCAGTAAACAAAAGACATGGGAAAAAGACAATCAAAAAGGAAAAAATATATATGCTGAAACACGCGACGAAGAAATGAGAGTGAAGAAATGATTTAGAGACTGACTTAGTTCAAGAAAGGCAAAAAGAAGACTTAGTTCAGATAATGAAATCTTTCCAGTAATTTTAAAAACTGCAATAATAATACCGGTATATAAACATGAGATAAGTCGCAAGTAAATAACTATCGTCGCTAATATCGGTCCCTAATATCGGCCCTAAATATATAGCCCTAATATCGGTTCTACCAAAGATATTAGAATATTGCATGCGGATTAGAATGTTGCCCTTCATAGAAAAATTCCACCTAGTTCAAAATCAACAGCACGGTTTCTCCTTAGGTAAATCTACCAGCGTTAACCGAATTCTATAACAAAATTTTAGATAAAGTAGATGAAGGAAATCACCTGATTGGTATCTTCTGCGACTTATCGAAAGCTTTCAACTGTGTATCGCACAAGCAACTCTTTAGCAAAATATACAATTACAGTATAAGAGGTAAATCTGCTAGATGGCTTACATCTTTCCTCACAAATAGGAAACAATTTGTGAAAGTAAAATGCGGATCGATAACTGGCCAATCCAACTTCAGTTTATAAACATGGGTGTCCCGCAGGGCAGTGTCTTGGCTCCGACTTTATTCCTACTATACACCGCAGACCTGGTCAGCTACATCGGAGATCAACACTGCACCTTATACGCTGACGATGCCAGTTTTATCGTCTCCGAAAAAGATGCTTCCAACAACCCACTGCGTGCCAACATGCTCTTGGATACACTCAACAAGTGGTTCACGCACATCAGTCTTTCTCAACAGAAATAAAACAGAATACGTTATATTCCATACAGCACGTAGCAACTACCCCATAGACATCCAGCTGAAAATAATTAACGACGAAATTAAACGAACCAAGGTGGCTAAATTCCTAGGAATTTATTTAGATGAACACCTTCAATGGAACACCACCATACAAAATATGTGCTCCAAGCTACATAGGCAGCTCTTAAACTTAACCTACAACCTCACCACGTATCACCTTGGGGAGAGGGGGCGCGAGGGGGTTGGTATGGTATGGCAGCGCAAGGTAAATCCTGAATTCCAAGGTATTATACCGTTCACATTGCATTGATCAAAAGCTAAAGAACATTGCATCCGTAACTTATGGAAACCAAAACGCGAACCACAACCATGCTTGCAATTTCAGAATAATGAATTGAGTAGTTCATCTGTTGCAGGTGGTAAAAGTGTTGTTACCGGCGTTATGGTTTCATTTTGCAATACCCAACCCCATTCATAGGGTTGAATTAGAATAGCTTTAAAATATATTTAGAATGATTTACTTCATTATTTAATTATTATGTATTAATTTATTTATTATAAGTATGTCAAAGATAAATAATATTATATAAGGTATTAAATTGTTATTTAAGTAATATTTAATAAGTAATTAAGTAAAAAAATCGTATAATACATTGGGATTCAGGATTTACCTTGCGCTAAGGTATGTATGGCTGCTCATCAGCGCTCTACACTGTTCCATCTATCTCAAAAACAGATAGACGTATAAAAAAAGGTTTCAGATAAAATTTGTAGAGAATTTTATTCTCTACAACTTTTATAATAAATGCAAATGCGATAGGGGGCAGAGAAAACGAGATAAACTGATCTCAAAAAAAAAACTGATTTTTGCGACCTTTGACCTTGAATATCTAAGGACGCTCACATGTTGGCATATGTGACTTTTGAGACAACATTTGTAATGGTAAAATAAAGGTCTATACAAAAATTCAGCTTCTTCCGTTAGATTTCGAGATTAAATTAAATTACCACTTTTTTGACTAATTTGACTGGGCTATAAACCTTATTTTTTTCCGCGCGTGAAATACAAACTTTTATTCAATTTTGATTTAGATTTACCAAGTGAAATTCAAATATATGTGCGGCGATACGATACGATAAGTCTTATCAATTTCAACTAATTTTGAATCTTTTTCTTTGCAGAACTAGTGTGATAAAAGTAATCCACTCCGGTTCGATATCCGTGTTTTACTGCGACTTCGGCTATTACGCTAACCTCCGGCTGCAGCAGCTGGTGCCACTGGATCCCCAGTTCCTAGAACTGCCCTACCAAGCCATCAAAGCGAAACTGGCCGGAATCAAGCCGAAGCAAGACAAATGGACGATGGATGACTGCAAGTTCTTCCAGCAGCAAGTTTGCGGCAAACCCCTGGTCTCCATACTAACTGCCGTCGAGAAAGACGAGCTGTACCGATGCGATTTAGTGTTGGTTTTGAAGCTGATTGATACGTCGACGCAGGAGGATGTTTATATCGAGAAGTTGTTGGTGAAGAAAGGCATTGCCGTCCACATCGATGAGAAATGTGGTTGAAAAATCTGTTTCGAGGGATATTTTTTAATCGTGCAGGGTGCACTTTTGTTTTTGTTTTTTATATGTATTTACTACAGGTATATCAATAATTGTCGTTTTATAGGTATACCAAGTTATTTGTTTTTTTTTTCATGCGCATACCAATATTTGTGAAATTTTGTTTTAAACTTTGAGGAAAAAGACAATAAACAGACTCAATCTAGACGGAGTACATGGACTAGTCTAGATAACAGCTTGGTTTTTCTAAATGAGGTTAAATAAATCTTTAATTTCGAAAATAGACTAGACTTTCTAAAGAAAGAAACAATCAACTGACTAGACTAATTAGGCTATGAAGTCTGTAGTGTAAGAATAAAATGAATAGACTGATTTTGTGACTAAATTATATTTCGAAGTATGAACTTGGACAGAACTAGATGATATTGGTGTATTGCTCTAGATTTTAGTCATCATATAGAAATGAACTAAAAATCTATTAATCTTCGCAAGTGGACTAAATTGAACTACTTTGAACTAATACGTCTTTAATCAACTCTTTAGATTAAAAATCGAAAGGGACTGTATTTCTTAATCTAAACTAGATTGATATTAATATGTTGTGTTTTATAGATTAGTCTTAACACTGCATATTACTAATCTATCAGGTAGTTTAATTTAGACCGAATTTTTATCAGAGTTTAGTCTGAAATTAGTTTAGTTTGTCGAAATAGTCGAAATTAAGATGCTTGTCTTTCTTGATATTCTGACTTAATTTTTCAAATTAAACGATCGGGTAATTGCATTAAATCTATCGTGATAGTCTAGATAAGGGCTGCCGAGAGAAATCTGATAGATCCAGAAAAATATTATTTTTAACAGTTATTTTGAGTTTATTTTCATTTAGTTATTTGAAAATAATGAATAAACTTTCACAATTATATTTTAAGTTGTTATGTTATTTGTTATGTTTCGATAATAGATGAATATGAATTTATTTGAAATAAATTTTCGCTACTTCTATCTACCACTTTTTAACTCGGATAGTACCCCGAGATCTATTTTTAGATCACTAATCTATTGCGTTTTTTTTTTGCTTTTAATCTCTCAAAGATTCACTTAATATGTGTAAATTCCACAGTTCTTATCTATTGTTCTTTTAAAATTAAATTTATAATTAATGTTATATTTATTTCAAATTAGAATTATTTTTTTTACAAAGATTCTTTTTTAGGCGTCACTATTACAGTTATTTTTACCAGTGAAAATTAAAACCAAATATTTTAAACTCTTGATCGAGCCCCAGACGGTTCAAGTTCTAAATTGATGAATTTTACATAAATTGACTATTTGGACAAAAATTAAATTAAAATACGTTTATTATAAACAATAATAATTTCGACTATTCTCGATAGCAATAATCTTTGTTATTTTTTGTTATTGGTGTATGCTCAAAGATTTATTATTTGTATAGTTTGTTGGAGGAGCAATTTGTTTGCTGAAGATTTATATTTATTCGATCGCAAATGTTGGGTTTGTTTGAGGCGAAATAGTTGTTTATTTATAAAGAAAAACGATAAATATAAAAATATACATATGGATATATTTAAAAGGGAGAATATATATTTTAATCGATATATTTTATATATTATATTAATATATTTAGATTGTTTTCATAATAATTTCATTCGCATTTTTCTGTTTTTTGTTTATTGAAATTTTTTATTATTGCGATATATTATCATTCCATGAAACATTTTTTACCTATTTTTCTTATTATTTTTCCGGAAATTTGTGTGTTTAGAATTATTATTTGTTTGTTTATTGCATTTATTTTTATTTTTTCATATTTTATTGGAATTATTAATAACAAGGAAATAATTATTATCAAATGCTGCTTTGTTAATAATAATAATAAAACATCTTTATTGTTATACTTATAAACACAAACATCTACAACTACAACAATTGGCCATCGACCCGTGGTCTTTCAGCCGGAAATGAACAGATATATAGAATATAAATTGAAAAAACAAAAAAGACTTAATCGAAAAATTGGATGAGAATGAGTGAGTCAGTCGTCTTCTAAGGATTCAAGAAGAGTTTTGGAGGGGTATTGTCGGTTAGAATGTCTAGATGGACGTTTAATGCATAGTTCGTCAAGGATGTTGAACGTCATATGGTTGTTTCTAAGCTTTCTCCTAAGTCTGTCATGTCTGTCAGCTAGAGGAGGGACCCGGGTTTGTCTATAGATATCTACGTTGGAGGGGTTGTGGAGAGTGTTGTTAGGATGTCTGAGTTTGGTGATGAGACGTAATGCGATTCGCTCTGCGACCTCCAGGGTTCGTCTACATTTATTATTGGTGGAGGTAATTACGTGTCCATAATCGAGAATGGGACGACAGATAGATTTGTAGATTTTCGCCGCGGTCTTTATGGAAATACCCTGGTTGCCATTCGTAAAGGCTCTAAAGTTGTTATGCATCGTTTAATTATCTGGGACATGCGTAATTTGGCGTCGTTATTGAATTTGTGTTTCGAGTCAATAGTTAGTCCAAGATATTTAACGCTGCTGGAGGGCCGTACGTCGGAGGAGCCTGTGTGGATGCGAGGTGAGTTTGAGGAAATTTTGTGGTTAGGGATGAGGAGTTGGCATTTGGAAGGATTTGGTGATAATCTCCACTGGTTGAACCAAGCGAGAGTGTTGTTGGTGAGTTTTTGGAGTAGGTCGAAGGTAGATTTGAGGGAGTTGCTATGGGAAATCAGTGCAGTGTCGTCAGCGTATTGTAGTATGTAGGAAGAGAAGTCAATGTGAGATTTGTCTAGTTGATTGTAGTTGTAAATGTCGTGACAGTATATATTGTATAGGAGAGGGGAAAGTGGGGAACCTTGAGGGAGACCTTGCAGAGGGGAAAATGGGGGAGAAGAGATGGAGTTGATTTTTACTTTTGAGGATCTGTTAAAAAGGAAACTTTTAATTACGTGGATTAGGTAGGGAGGGACATTAATTTGCGACATTTTGAACAAAAGCCCGGCATGCCAAACGCTATCAAATGCTTTGTTGATGTCCAAGAAGAGGGCTGCGGATTTCTTATTTTGGAGGTGTGACGCTTGGATATTGTTGGTTAGGATGAACAGAGGATGGATAGTGGAATGTAAGGGCTTGAAACCGAATTGATATTTGGGAATGTGGTCTGCAACGGAATTCAATAATCGGGTTTTAAGGATATGTTCGAGGATTTTGCCAAGAACAGGGAGGAGAGAGATCGGACGGTAACTGCTGGGAATGGATTTATCTTGACCAGGTTTAGGGATTGTGACTATTGTGTTCATTTTCCAGCAGCTAGGAAAGGTACATTTCAAGAGGCAGAAATTGAAATTTTTTGTTAGAAAGGAGTGGATGTCTTCGGAGAGGAGTCTGATGAGGTATTTGGTGACTAAATCGGGCCCAGGGGAGGAGTTTTTACCGTGGAAGAGGGCAGAAAGAAATTCTTCCAGGGAAACTTCATCAATGTTATAGGGGTGGGTTGTCTTAAAGAAGTCGTTAAACCAGTTATTTATTCTGTCAAAGTTATGTTTGTCAAAGTCAGGAGAGTCAGAAGATGAAAATGTTTTTTTAAAGTGGTCTGCAAAAAGTAGAGCCTTGTCTGAGTCACTGGAGTAGGTTAGATTGTTAAATGAGAGGTCTGGAATATGAGACGTCGGTTTATATTTCGATAGCTTTTTAATCTTGGTCCAGTAGGTTTTTCCCTGGTCTTTTTCTATTTCCTGGCAAACAGAGAGCCATCTGTGGGAGCGGAACTGTCCAATGAGTTGATGGATGTCTTTGTTTAGTCTGTTTATTTCGGTTTTGATTTCGGGATTTTCTGTTTGTCTGTAGTCTCTGTATAATTGTCTTTTAAGTTTGATGAGTTTTAGGATGAAGGGGGGAAGTTGTTGACGGTAGAATTTGGATGACAATGGAGGTGAGTGTTTTATTATTGAGTCGGTCACAGTTTTTTGAAATTCGGTAATGATATCAAAGTTCAGCTCGTCGGAGTTTATAGAGGAAATATAGTTTTGGATATCAAGGTTAACCTTGGGAATGAGGGTTTTCTTTAGGTTGGGTACAGAGACAGGTATTTGAGGTAGTGGGGCATAGTCAAGGAGAATTGAAAAGGATATAGCTAGGTGGTCGGATCCCAGGTCAGGAGTTAGGATGATATCTACGATATTGTTGGTAAGGTTATTGGTATGGAGGATCAGGTCAGGAGTGGAGTCTTTGTTTAAAGGCATGAGGAAAGTAGGATTTGTTTGCCTGCGGATAAAATTAGAGTTATCAAGGAAAGAATTGAGGATTCGGATTTTTGATTTGTTGCAATTGAAGTCCCCGATGATGAGAGAATATTCATACAATGCTGCCATTGTCAAGATATTCTACTCAACAACGGAGTGGGGATGGATATAGACTAGGAAAATATGCAATTTGTTATTATAAAAGGGAATGGTGAAGTGGATGCAGTCGTTGAGTGGGTTATTTAAGGAAGGCGGATTGGCTTTGCCGGGATGGAATTTGGGGTTGATATGTGCTAATGCACCGCCCCTGGACCTATTTGTCAGTAACTGTCCATGTTTTTGTATTGTATTCCAGTTTTCGTATGTAGTATTAGTGTTTTGTCTCGTCTTAGTCTCGACAAAGAGGTGACAATCTGTGTTATTCATTTCCGCAAAGTTTTCAATCAACGAACGTTTGTTGACATAACTATTGATGTTTGCGTAGACAAATCGCATTTTAGGCATCGATATTGATAATGGATTGTGAGAGGTCTTCAGTGGGTAGTGTTAGAGTTTCGGAAGAAGGGCGGGAGAGGTCAAACATAAGGATGTACATGCGGTTACCAGAAAAGAAGGCATGGGTATCGATTAGGAAGTTGGAGGAGAAACGAAGGTTAAGTTTTTTGAGTAGTTCAGCGCGATTATTTTGAATGGGGTCGTTTATTGTGGTCAAGTAAGTATGGATGATATAGTCGTGTGTGGTTATAGGTGAGTGTATGCGTGAGTTGTGAGTGATTTCAGGGGGGAGGTCTGCAGATTTTTTGTTTGAGCTTCTAATGGTGACATTAGGAATTCCCTCGATTGGCGCAGTTGGTCGGTTCGGGCACTTATGTGACCAGGCTTCGTGGTCGGTCCGACCACACGAGGTGCATTTAACAGGGAGGATGGTTGTGCATTTATTAGTCGTCGTGTGGACCACCACATTTCCGACATTTGACGGGGACATTGCAATGTTCGGTAGCGTGTTCGAACGACTGGCATTTGTTGCAAGGTCGGGGGATGGGCGGCGGTGGTGTACTTGGGGAAATCGGATACAGCCGATAAATCGGATACAGCCATAAAAAACAGGCCGCCAGAAGAAATCAGGGCCTCGAACGTATTTATATCAGATGTTATAATTCTTATGAGCCTGGTGGGATTGTTTGTTGCCTTAGATATGATACGCTTGCAGTATCGGAAGTTGTATTTCAAATCCCTCAGGTGGATGGCTAATGCTTCATCACTGATCTCGTATTCAACGTGCTCAATAACTGCAGAGTATGACTCGTTTCTCGTAGAGGACGAGGATAAAAATGGGGTTCGGGGAAGGAGTGTGTAAGAAGCTAGAGATTTATTTGAGGAGAGAGTTTGAAGAGCGGTGTTTGCCTCTAAGTCAGTTTTTAGGAGAAATCCAGAGGAGGTTTTGATTAGAAGGTCTTGATTTTTGGGACGAACTGTTTGCCAGATTGTAGAAAGTTGGATGCGTGTGGTAGACGGATTTGTGGGGGATAATGAGTAAATGAAGTTATATTGTTTGAAAGGTTTACGAGTGTTTAGTGAAGTAGAAGTTGAAGGTGAGAATTGAGGCGCTGGATTACCAGAAACGTGTGATGTTGAAGTGGAGTATTGTTCGGCTGTGGCGGCTGATGTGGTGGCTGAGGTAGAAACCAGTTGTTGCGGCTATTTGGTAGATGCTGGTTGAGTGAGGTTTTTGTTGCTGAGAGGTACGACTTTTTTGGGCCGTCCTCTCTTTCTCTTCTTCGTCCATTCTTCGTCCTCATCGGACATAATTGAGGTCTCGTCCGTCAGCATTTATGCCAACGGAGAGTGGGTATAAATATTGTTGAAATATAAATACCAAAGTATTTGTAGCACACACAGTTTAAGAGAAGATAGAGAAAAAAAACAGCTTAAGTGATAGCAATTTATCGAAAGAGATAACGGACAGGTTTTAGATACGTCTGTGCGCGTTAAAGTCTCGACAACGACTGTGCTGCTTTGTTTTTTCCTAGATATGATAATAATATGGAAAGTAACTTTTCCGATTCTTATTTGTAATTTCAATATTTCCAAAAAAAAACATCCCAAAACTTCCCAAAACAAAACAAAATTCTTGGTACTTACGTATTAACGCCACCACCACTACATTATTAAATGACTCCAATCTACACCCAAAATTTTTATGATCATCATAAAATGAAACGTTTTATTTGAAATTAAAATATTTTTAAAACTACTTTACTTTTTTATACTTTTTTAACCTAACACATGTTAGGTTAGGTTCCATTCCGGTTAGATTAGGTTGTCCGCCGCGAAGCGGGCAGATAAATCAAGACAACATATGGGCGGCAGCGCGAACTCTATCCAATATATAGTGGTGGTGGCGTTAATATGTAAGTACTTATTATAAGGTTTCAAACGTGTTTGAGGCAGAGCAGGTTAGGCCAAACCCCGTTTAGGGCTGTAGTGCCAACGGAAGAAGAAACGTGTTCAAGGTTCTAGCTTTACGATCTGATGAGAATCTTATCTTTTTCGGATGGTTTGTTGAAATAAATATCTTATTTGATACTGTGCTGGTATAATGGGTATGGGCAAAACGGTCACATTTTCAACGTCTAAGCATAGTTTGAAATATCCGTGACGCTTTGTAAATAAAAAAAAACCGTCCTTTACTAATACCTTTTACTAATCCAGCTTTACTAATACTTTCTAAATATATTTGGTACTTACGTATTAACGCCACCACCGCTATATGTTGGATCGAGTGTTCGCGATGTTGTCTTGATTTATCTAACCGGGGTTAAAAAATTAAGTTTTTGAGTTTTAGAAATGTATTAATTTTAAACAAAATTTAAAATGAGATGTCATAGTTTGAACCAAATTAATAATAGAATTGAAAGTAGCAGATTATCACTACGATATCTTAAAATCTGTCAGTAGCTGGAATTACACGGAAATCTTCTGATACTCTTTGGCACACCCCGCTGAAGAAGCGTGGTGTGAGCCGTTCGCTCATACCACTTATGTTACATGCTTTGACGCAGCGACAACACCACGCTTCTTCAGCGGGGTGTGCCAAAGAGTAACAGAAGATTTCCGTGTAATTCCAGCTACTGACAGATTTTAAGGTATCGTAGTGATAATCTACTTTTAATTCTTTTTAAACAAAATGCTTTATTTTATGATTTATCATGAAAATTTTAGGTGTAGATTGGCGGAATTTAAAAATGTAGCGGTGGTGGCGTTAATACGTGAGTACCAAAAAAAAAAAAATTCAGGAATTTTCATAAATATTTTTTCTTCGAAATTGGGTGATGGTATCTCCAAGCCACACGTCATCGCCATGCTCCTCCCTAGGAGCGGGGACCAAACTCCGGAGGCCTCCATCAACTACCCCATGGCCCAAAACAAAGGACTACATCTCCGAATGGAAAGTCCTTGGGTGCCGGGTGGAAAGTGGAGGTCAACTCCTAACGGTGGTAATTGACGAAGAGTCCGCTAGAGCTATAGCAGAGGCCAACCATAGCCTCTACTATAGGTTCGGGCGGATTAAAGTCCACAGGCGGAAGAATGACGCCACAGGAAAAGCGGATGTAGAGATAGTAGCGGCAGCCACAGCGGTCCCTCCCTCGGAAGTAACGACCACAACAACGGCCACTTCCGGGGTGGAAAAGACAGCAATGGCGGCCACTCCCTCTGCTGTAGCTATAATTGCCTAGGCCGAGAACGAGGAAGTCAACCCGGATTACCGGGCGATCTAGACCTCACACTCGTAGACATGAGCAGTCCAGCCATGTCTACGGAGGCAGAGCTAGATGTTGTTCTTGTAGAGACATCCTATTTATTTACAATGTAAGAAAAAAAAAATACATTGCCGGCTCTCCGCTTTCGCACTGAGCCGGTTATCTTAAAACTAATTTATATCTAATGGCTAACTTAACAACATGGATTTTTCTAGTGCTAAAATAAGGGTAGGTAATAACTAAGCTATGCTAAGAAAGAACTAAGTTAAAGTAGAGTAGAAACTAAGCTAAAGTAGGCTAGAATAGAGATGGTAAAAATGGGGTAGCGTAGGATGGGTATAATATGGGGTAAATAAATGGGGTAGGTAATGCAGAATATTGGTAAACAGATTATATCGAACAGAGATGCAGTGCATGGCGGTGCCATTTGGTGTTGACCTAGAAGAATTGGGAAGGTGAAATAAATTGACGCCAGTATTAAGTTTTTATTCGATTTACAATCAAGTTAAGCTCAGGGGGATGAAGTCTGAAATGGTTTCCTTCTGGGGGCGAGGGGTATCAGAGCAGGTCGTGGTCTAGTCGATTGAGGCGTCTGGCGCAGGTATCGAACGTCTTCCACCAGGTCTCGTGTAGCTCTGAGTCCTTTATTTCCTCTTCTCTTCTGGCCCAAGTGCTTTCGGCGTTGAACATCGCTATCTCGGTCTGGTCTCTCCATTCTCTGGTCATCGAGCAGCTGAATAATGGGCAACGGAGCCCACTTCACCACAGTCGCAGTCCGGCGATTCCCTCCTTCCAATCCGATGGAGGTATGAATTGAAGTTCCCATGCCCCGTGATGAGTTGGACCGCTTGGTGTGATAGCTCCAGGTCCATCCATCCAGTCTTTAATCGATTGGATGAAATTCCTGGTCCAGCTTCTGTTTTGGATGTTCTCCCATCGTGTTTGCCATTCGCTGGAAAAGAAGAGAGAGATTCTGCTCCTCACATCTCTATGGGATATTTTATTAAAAAGAACAGGAAGTCGAGTTCCTGGCTCCTGAGGAGAATCTATACCCGAGACCAGTCTGGCCAGCGCATCTACTCTCTCGTTTCCGATTGAGCCTTTATGAGCTAGAACCCAGTGCCAGCGCAGTTCTATTTGCTGCGATATCTCGTGCGCGATCTCCCACGTTTCTACGAGTAGTTCCGTCGGAGCTGACATGTGTTGTGTGACATGTGAGCTTCTAGCTGTCAGACAGAATGGAGCAGCCGGCGAAGTCATTAATGTTGGATTTAATATACATAAGCGCTCGGTTTACCGCGATTAATTCGGCCTGAAATATGGAACAGATATCTGCGAGTCGCATGCTTTCGCAGTGTATCTCAGTTTCGTCTGAGTACACCGCGAAAGCCGCACGTACTTATAGTTCCCACCTAGAGCCGTCTGTGAACAACATTACTGAGTGCGCTACTGAGTATACTTTATCACCCCGATCTCCGCGGGATGCTCCATTCCCTGAATGCACTCTAGTTTCGATGTCGCCCGGAGAGATTGTGAGGCCCGTGGCCTCTGCAAGCTCAATCTTATCTAGTTGGCGCAGCAGATGTTTCTTTGTTAGATCTGCCGCTCGCAAGTCCGCCGGCAGGAGCCCCGATATGACGCAGGCAGCATCGCTCGAGACGGTTTTATACGTTTTCGCGGCACTCAGTGAGCAGACGCGAGTTAGCCACTGCGCAGCTTACTTGCGCATGCTGGCCTTCTTTGATGTGTGTAGTCGGACCGCTCCCAACGCCATTCATGGCCATCATCATCTCCATCATCCACTATTTAAGCCACTACAGGCCATCTACCCCTCTACACAATGGTGATGGCTCACAGTGGCTCAAGATGGGCCATAGTGTAGAGGAGCTATTATATATAGTGGACATGGCCGACCTACCAAGACCCCACTCTATCATTGACGCGGCGCTAAATCTGAAACCGATCTGCTTTGCTTTCCCGCACGCCTGAGTGACGCGTTCCTTGAATTTCAAAGACCTATATCGATATAAATGCCCAGATATTTGATGTAGGGAGATAGACAATAGATTGATTTGCCACCTATTTTAAAAACTGGATTCTGTTGGTTGGGCTTTTTGCAGAAGAAAATGGCCTATGTTTTTGCCGCATTAAATTTAAGTACACCCATTTGGGTCTCGGCCGACCATATACGTATACGCCCTTTATACGTGGTGGATCTCGCTAATAGCATTGTGGCGTCAGCATATGCGACTATCTCAATGCATATGCAACCTTCCGGGAGTTCTGTGTCGAAGATGGAATCGTACAGGATCTTCCAGAAGCCGGGACCTGATTTGGATCCTTGCGGACAACCTTTTTCTACAACTTTTTCCACGAGTATATTGGGCTCTGAAATTATAGCTGTCCTTTTGTTGAAATCGTCTCTAGCTAGGCGGATAAGATTGTCTGGACATTTCTTAGAAATCAGTCTGTCGATAATGAGTGGCCAGCCACCATGCGTTGTCGAACGCGCCGCTGTTATCCAGAGCGACCGCCGCGCAATAGTGACCCGTCGATTTACATTCTGTGACGAATGTAACTACTTTTTTGATGGCATCTATGGTTCTTGTAGAGACAGAGGAGAACTTGCCGCCTCCTGTCACAAACCAAGAATGACCAGCAGCCGCACCAAAATATCCCAAGTGAACATCCACCATGCCAAGGCAGTCTCGGCTGTGATGGCTAGGATGTTCACTAAACAACACCCACGGCTAGCGCTGCTGCAAGAACCCTGGACCTACGGAGGTAAGATCCGAGGCCTCAGCAACAGGGAATGTAAGTTGGTATAGGAAAGCCGTGATGCCTCCCCTAGAACTTGAATAATGGTAAGGAAGGGCATTAATTACTTATGTCCTTCAGAATTTTTAACGCGGGACTTACTTCAGATCCAGGATCTCATCAAGACCAAGGGCTTCCACCGTGAAGTAGTGATCGCATCAGCATATATCCCTAGTGATGGTAACAGCATACCACCCATAGAGGTACAAAAGCTGCTCGAACACTGTATTAGGAGAAGGCTGCCACTCATCTTGGGATGTGACGAGAACGCCCACAACGAGGTGAGGGGCAGCACGGACACTAATAAGAGAGAATACCTTTTAGAATTCCTCATTAAAGAAATCTAAACAGGTTGAGCGCCAACGAAATTTTGGAAAATTTCCCCCTGGACCAACCTCAGATCTGCTTGGAATCGGTATTATTGATCAAAAGTATGTTATTTTGAAAAAAAAATATTTAGATTACATTTTCTTGAAAAATAGTGCAGCGAGCACACGTGACCGACGCGGCCCCGGCGGCCCTAAAGATGCGTGGGACCACAGCAGTCTGAATCAGCGGTCATTCATGCTAGTCCAATATATCCAATATAAAATATAATGTATTTTTCCAACAATGATGAAAGTGTTGAAGGCGATAGATTGCATAAAATTCAACCCTTATTAGATGCATTGCATAAAATCTATCAAGATATCTATACACCAGGAAAAGTTGTCTGCATCGATGAAAGTCTCGTTCCATTTCAAGGAAGACTTGTTATGAAACAATACATTCCTCAAAAAGCCCACAAATATGGCATAAAAATCTTCAAGCTATGCTGTGAAAATGGATACACCTGGTACTTGAAAATTTATGCAGGTAAAGAAAATGATGCAGGTTGTTCTGTGCCCACAAAAATTGTCCTTACTCTTTCAAATTATTTGCTGAATTCTGGGAGAACTATTGTGGTTGACAATTTTTATAGAAATATTGAGCTACCAAATATATTACTTGATAAACAGACTCACTTGTTAGGAACTCTGCGGTCAAATCGCAGAGGAAACTCAAAAGAAGTCACCCAAAAAAAATGACGGAAGGGTGAGATTATTGCAAGAGAAAACGCGCGAGGAATTTGCGTCCTAAAATGGCATGATAAAAAAGAGATGTTCTGATGCTTTCAACAAACCATGCCGATGAGACAGTTACCGTTAACAGAAGGAGTGGACCAATTCAAAAGCCTAAAGCTATAATGGACTACAATAATGGAAAATCTTCAATTGATTTGTCGGATCAGATGTCCAGTTACGGTAATGCTTTACGACGTACTCTAAAGTGGTACAGAAAAGTAGCGATTGAGCTTTTACTGGGAACCACTTTAGTAAATGCTCATTTTATTTATAATCGTATAACTCATTGAAAAATTAGTATAACTAAATTTAGGGAGAAGGTAGTAGAAGGTTTGCTCAAAGGCACAAGAAGAAAATCAAGAGACAGGCAACGAAAATAATTCTGGCAATGTTTCTATTCGATTGCTTAGGAATCACATAATGAAAAAAAAACCGGCCAAGTGCGAGTTGTGACCCGCGCACCGAGGGTTCCGTACAAACTTGTAAGTAAGGTATCTTTTTTGTTGTGGAGGACGTAGCAAGCACATTCATTTAACTTGAAAAGTGGCCCTCCTGAAATTACGACCATCTTAATACCGCTGCAAGCATAACCTCAAGATGTCGCTGTCGTACGATGGAATTCTACCCTATATTTTATTACCATACATCCCCCATTCATTATGAGTGTTTGGGGGTTCTGGAACTTCACTATTTGTTTTTTTGCTCAATTTTGCAACCTATATACCCCGTATAAAGGTATACAGGTTTTTACGGGAATATTTTTAAACTTATAAAAAGAAAACTTTATTTTAGTATTACACTTATTCACTAACTTATATTAAGAACTAACTATTTCTAGATCTAATATAAACTAATATATTAACTATTTCTAGATCTATTTCGATACTCTTAACATTCAGTTGTTCAATTGACTGCTTTTTGGGCAATTGATTACCAAAAAATATAGGGCGTACGTGATTTAAGTATATGTAGATTATAAAGAAAAATTAGACGAAATATAATATATACAGGATGTTACGGGACAGCTTGGTGCCAACACATACTTCTTAACCTTCGGACCTAACCGAGTAGGACCTAACTGTATGGAACCGATATGCTTCCGGAGCCTGACAATACCACTACGACAACATTAGTGTATTTTCATGTTTCTAATAGTAAATGCGCATTTTTCTTGTAATTAAACTACATATTTACGGTTTTCAGATTTTTCCCTTTACATGTGCTGTAAGACACCGCTTCTTGCCAAATTTCATGATTCTAGGTCAACGGGAAGTACCCTATAGGTTTTGATTCCCTTGTGAAATCGCAAAATATGCGACATAAATGGTCATATCTTTTGATGGCATTGACTTACAAGTTTGATTTTTTCACAGCTGAAAGAGACCGTAGACCCGAGTATTTGATACAAATTTCAACTTGTTACCTCTACGCGTTCCTGAGAAAAATGGTCTTGACAGACAGACAGACGGGCAGACAGACAGACGGACAACAAAGTGATCCTATAAGGGTTCCGTTTTCGGTACGGAAACCTAAAAAAGAAGGGAAAGCCCAGGAAATGCGGAAATATTGTCGTGAGTGTTATAGAAAAAAGCAGAAGAATCAAATCACAAACAATATGGTGAAGAAAGCAACTAGATACTGTGCAGATTGTGTTGGCTATCCGCATATGTGCCTCGACTGTTTCAACCACAAACATCATAAATAAACAATTTGCTGAGATATTTTTAAGTTTCTATGTTTATTCAATCCCAGGGAATTGTATTTGTAGTTCAATAAATTTTCTAAAACTATATACGAAGCTCGTTGTCGACAATGTTGTCATTCATGCTAATTGGTCGCTAAAGTCAAATATTTTTTTTAAACCCAATGTTAATTATACAATCTGTAGGACTATATCGGTCATGCGACAACACAAAATGCAAAGAAAAAGCGGTCACCGTGGAAAGATCGCTCCGTGAAACGTAAATATGCTGGCGGGCATTATGACCGCCGAAACCTATGGAGCTTGTCTCTCGAGCGGGCATAATGACCGCCATGGTGCTCAACCTGTTAATTGTGTACAACGTCGGGAACACACCAACTTTTGTCACTAAGGCCAGAAATGAGGTACTGGATATTACGGTAGGTAGCGCTAACGTAAGTAAACTAATTAAAAAGTGGAGAGTTTCAAGTGAACCCGCACTGTCAGATCATAGGATCATGGAGTTTGAACTGGAAGGAGCGAGTGAGGAAAACACCCCCATTCGAAACCCCAGACAAACTGTATGGCCTATGTTTAGTTCCCAACTAAAAGAGAACCTAGAGCAAGTGACAGTGCGAGGTAGTATCAAACACTACACCGCACTGGAGCAGGCTGTAGGAGAAATAAATGTAGCAATCACCATGGCATTTGAGTCCAGCTGCCCGGTAAAAACTGTGAAGGAACATAAGGATGAAAATAGTGGAACAAAAATTTGTCTACATTAAGAGCAGAATTACGAGCAGACTGAGGGTTTGATGCAACAGCCGAGACCAAGTCGAGCTGACTGGAAGAGGGGCGCGTCCATCTATACGGAAAAACGGAATAAGATGGAATATCGGCCCTTTCCATCCATTTAAGGCCCCAGGTGTGGACGGACTAGTTCCCGCCTTCCTACAAAAAGGTGGGAGAGAACTAATGTCGTATCTTCTAAAAATCTTTAGAAGCAGTTTAGGGCTCGGATACATACCGGAGCTATGGAGAAGGGCTAAAGTGGTATTCATACCGAAGGTGGGGAAGAAAGACACCACTCAACCGAAGTCATTTAGACCCCCTAATGAGAAGGTAATCGATAACTACCTTAGGACAATACTGGTGGTAGGTGCACCACTACACAACTGTCAGCATGCATATAGAGCAGGGAAATCCACAGAAACTGCCCTGTATCAGCTGAAAAATTAAATAGAAGCAGCACTAGAGACAAAGGAAGTAGCGAAATGTGCCTTCTTGGATATAGGTGTGAGTCTTTGACAACACCTCACACGAGGCTGTCAAAGCGCCCCTCGAAAGAAGGAATATCGACAGCACTATCTCAAAGTGGATGAGAGAAATGTTGAGAACCAGAACGACGGAGACACATGTGGGAAGAGACACCATTAAGATCTCCACAACTCGAGGGTGCCCATAGGAAGGTGTGCTATCACCACTAATGTGGAGCCTGGTAGTCGATGAATTACTGGATAGGCTGAACAACCTAGACATCTAACATCAAGGTTACGCCAATGACATAGTCATAATGGCCAGAGGAAAGTTTGAGGGAACGCTCTGTGAAATCGTTCAGAGAAGCCTCAAAGTAACTAGTAGATCGTGTCAAACAGTGGGACTGAGACTCAACCCGAGCAAAACCACGGTGATACCGTTTAATAGATGGAGAAAACTAAACTGCCTACAGCCCATATTGTTGGATGGGAGGGCAGTAGAATACAAACAGGAGATAAGGTATCTGGGTATCAAACTAGATAGCAAACTCCTATGGAATAGATACGCTGAAGCAGCTGTTGATAAAGCCAAACGCGCTCTATTGGTTGTGCAGAAATCTGGCAAGAAAAACGTGGGGTTGTACAATCCCACAATCTTGCGATGGATGTACTCTATGATAGTGAGACCTGCGATCACTTTTGGGGCAGTTGCGTGGGGAAGTAGAACCAAGCTGGCCTCTATGAGGAAACAGCTTGAGAAGATTCAAAGACTGGCGTGTGTTTGCATCACGGGGGCGATGAGGTCGTGCCCTACAGCAGCAATGGAACTGCTGCTGGATCTGACTCCGCTGCACCTTGTCGTGGAGAGGGCCGCCAGATCGGCGATCGTAAGGTTCAGCAAGGAAGGAATAGGCAGAGGTAAAATAATCGGCAGCAGAGATCGAAACAGCCTCGCTGCCAAGATCCTCTGGCTGGAAGCACCAAAGGAAGAAATGGTATGCAAATACCATTTTGAGAAAAACTACACAGCAATGTATAATAGTAGAGCCGATTGGAGCGACGAATCACCAGCATACCACATAGAGCAAGATGCTAAAGTGGTATACAGATGGTTCGAAGACAAAGGAAAGTGCTGGTGTAGGAGTGTTTGGACATCGTACCAAATACTTCGAATCCATGGAAGCATTCCTAAGAATCTTCCAAGCAGAAGTACACGTAATCGAAAGATGTACACAGTTTAAGCTCGACAGGAATTATCGCAGAAAACGAATTGCTATCCTGTCAGACATGGGGAGTAATGTTGGTTTAGGTGTCAGTGTTGGGCGCCGACGCCAATAGGAGTGCAACTCCAAAATACTGGAAAATGCCTTTAAATATTATTCAGCCAACGAATCCTATCTCTAGCCTCCTCGCGGTACTCCCTTGGGCAATGCAACGATGTTGTAGCAAATAGAGAGGGGTGCCTGGCGAATCTCCGGCGCCATAAAACGGGAACCACTTGGCTAAAAGAAGGAAAACTCCAACAGAAAACCAGGGTAGGTTCGCATGCCTAAAGGTGGCAGCCCCACCGGCGAACTAGGGTACTGAAGGATAGCCTACATATCCGAAAACAAATTATCACCGAAACTTCAACCAAGAAAATTAACCGGACGGATCTACGATACACGACCTTTAGCATGAAAACACGGACACGAATTGGATGTTGGAATGTCAGAACGATGTTTGAGGGAAGCAGACTCGCACAAGTTGCAGAAAACATGCAGAAATACAACATCCTTGGACTTAGCGAAACGCGCTGGAATGCGACGGATGGGTTTGGTGAGACCAAATCAAGCAACGGAATGACATTCTTGTATTCTGGAAAGGAAAATGAAGATGACGTACATGAGCACGGGATAGGATTTCTTCTAAGTCAGGAAGCCAAGCACGCACTTCTTGAATGGAGACCAGTGACAGAGCGAATTATACTAGCCAGATTCAATACGAGGGCCAGAAAACTGAGAATTGTACAATGCTACGCACCCACAGAAGCAGCGGAGATAGAAGTCAAGGAATCATTCTACGGGAAGTTGTCAGAAACATTCTTGACAATCCGGAAACAAGACATTGTCATATTAATGGGAGATTTCAATGCACAGCTAGGAAGCAACAACGTTGGTCTAGAAAATATCATGGGAACACATGGAATCGGAAACTGTTCGGACAATGGACAAAAGTTCATTGACTGCAGCGAAGAGAATTTGGTAGTAGGTGGAACATTCTTCCCGCATAAACGATGCCACAAGGTCACATGAATATCCCCCGACGGTCACACCTAGAACCAGATAGACCATATTGCCATTAGTCGAACATGGCGAGGCTCGGATTGAAAGGATGTCGGCCCAGGAACATTAGAGAGTAGAGTAACGTTCCTGCAAATGGAGCTTTGGCAAATAAAAACAAACTTCTCAATTTTGTTACTGAAGGTGTTTCAACTCGTTAACACGTTAATCGCCATAACGTAACAAATTATTTTGGTCTCCGGGGCCACCTAAGAAAAACTGACTTATTGTAAATAATATTGTAGAAAATTATAAAATAACACTTGTGACAATTATTTTTGACACAAAATCAGTTTATTTTGTTTGGCAGGCCACGTTTAACCAGTTCCTAGGTATTTGTATGCTAAAATAGGTATTTGAAAGAAAATCAAAAGACTTCGCTTGAACCGTGCGTGATTCATGCGGCCTGGCAAATAAATTGCCTGTGAGACACGCATGCTTCACGTGGTGATATAAACTCGTTGACCATTTTCTAGATACACCGCCAAATTTAAAACACGTGGATGATGTTCATGAATGGGGAATGAAAAGCGCTATCTACTGGCATAGCTTAAGTAGTCTCGACTGTGTGAATATATGAGGGGCCTAGAATCAAAACCGGCAATCTCCCACTTTCATAGTTTCGAGATATTAAGGATAACAAAGATAACTGCTATGTCTTTATTATTGGTATTAAAGGGAAGGAGTTTATATTATGCTAAAGTTAATATGAGTAGAAGCAATAATGAATTATAATTATGTCTAAAACTTGTAAGTATTTTTCAAAATTATATAATCAAATATGGACTTTGCCGCCTTTGTTTCCAAAAGTAGGAGATTGCCGATTTTGTTACTGAAATGGGTAAAGTTGCGATAAAATAAGCAATAAAATGCGACGTCAATGCAAAACCAAAACTTTATTCAAAACATTTACATAGAACAAAAATAAAAAATAATAGAAACGTAAATTAACAATACAGAAAATAGTGATTAAATAAAATCCTGTTTATATTAAAACCATTGGAATTTCTGGGATAAATTCGCAATTAACATCATCTTCATTGTGGAGTTCTTGGGTTTCTAACAATTCATCTGGATTGTCATTTTGATTTCTTGGCATTTCGGCAGGAATAATATCATAATAAAAATTGGAGTTCTTCCAAATTTCGTTAATTATTCCTTTCGTTCATCATCATCATCAAACAACCCTTTGCGTCCACTGCTGGACATAGGCCTCCCCAATTTCCGCCCATTTCCTCATATCCTGAGCCTCTCGCATCCAGGCTCCTCTTGTTCTTTTTATATCGTCTGTCCATCTTGTGGGGGGCCTCCCCCTGCTTCGTATATCTGCTCTTGGCCTCCACTCCAGTAGTCTCTTGGTCCATCTTCCATCTGACATTCGGGCCACGTGTCCAGCCCAGCTCCACTTTAGCCTCGCCATACGCACAACCACATCTGTGACACCTGTTGTTCGGCGTAGGTCTTCGTTTGTGATATGGTCTCGTAGCGACACGCCGAGCATCGATCTTTCCATCTTTCGTTGTGCAATTTGGAGCTTTTTTGCAGTGGCGACGGTGAGTGTTGCGGTTTCAGTGCCGTATGTCATAACTGACAATACACATTGATCAAACACTTTCCTTTTCAAGCAGACTGGCAGATCGCTTTTGAATACGTCCCGAAGTTTTCCATATGCAGCCCAAGAGAGGATTATTCTTCTTTTAAATTCGCATGTTTGGTTGTCTCTAGTTATGCGTATTTCGTGACCTAAATAGGTATATTTGTCTACGAAATCAATATCTCTATCGCCTACATCTATCTGTCTGCTCGGGACCAAGTTTGTCATACATTTTGTTTTGGAATAGTTTATTCTTAGGCCTACGGTATTACATGCTTCCTGGAGTTCTAATAGCATTGTTTTTATATCGTTAAGATCGTCAGCAAGCAGCACTATGTCATCTGCAAATCGCAGATTTGATAGATTTTTGCCATCTATGGTTAAGCCTTTTCTTTCCCAGTTGAGCTTTTTGAAAGCGAGTTCCAAAACCGCGGTGAACAATTTAGGCGATATCGTATCCCCCTGTCTCACGCCACTACCAATTGGAATGGGTTTGGTGTTTTCATGGAGTTGAACCGTCATACTGGCGTTTTTGTAGATGTTGTAAATGGTTCTCGTGTAGCGATGGTCGACAAGGCATTCCTGTAGTGCTTCCATAACTGCATCTAACTCGACGGTGTCAAATGCTTTATGGAAATCTATGAAGGCCAGTACGAGTGGTCTGTTGTATTCAATACTTTTCTCGACTATTGTTTTAACACTTTGTAGAAGGTCATTGGTTCCGTATCCTGTGCGAAATCCTGCCTGTTCCACTGGTTGGTAGAAGTCCAGTTTATTTTCAAGTCTATTTGTTATTATTCTTGTAAATAGTTTGTAGAGATGACTTAGAAGGCTTATCGGCCTATAGTTTTCTAGGTCAGCTATATCTCCTTTTTTGTGCATTAAGATCACAATAGCGTTGTTCCATTCATTTGGTACTGTACTGTTGAACAGGCAAAGATTGAACAGGTCTCTGATTTTTCCTAGCAGGTGGACACCTCCGATTTTGATGGCGTCTGCGGTGACGTGGTCACCTCCGGGGGCTTTGTTTGTCTTCGTTTTACTTAAGGCTAATTCTATTTCATCTAAAGTAATATCTGGTAGTATTTCAGACCCTTGGTTTATGATGCCCTTTTTATTTGATACGATATCTGGTTCAAATTCCGGGATTGGTTCTTTTTGGCTTGTATATAGAAGTTGGTAGAATTCTTCAACGGCATTTAGGATCTCCTCTCTGTTCGTTGTTATATTTCCTTGTTTATTTCTGAGTTTAGTTATTTGTCTCTTCCCGCTTCCCAGTTTTCTACGCAGGACCTTCATAATTTTGTTGTTTTCTATGGTTTGTTGAATTTTATCTTTATTATGTGCTCTTATGTCGCGCCTTATTGCCTTCGATATCTGTTTATTTATCTCTCGTAGTTCTTCGATGGAGGTTGTCTCTTCACTTCTCATGTTTCTTCTACTTTGCATCAGCTGTATTGTTTCTTGGCTGAGTTTTTCTTCTTGTTTTGTTCTAGGGCAGCATGTACTTTGACTTTCTATTATGGCATTTGTTATTCGGTCGTTTAGGTTGTTGATGTTTTCATTTTTGTCCGCGTTTCCACTCGTCAACCGGTCTGCGATGCACTGTTGGTATTCCTCTACATCTAGTGGGCTGTGCCATTGTTGGTTGGTTGTCTTTTTAACAATTTTGTGTCTTTCTTTCTTTATATCAATGGTTATTTTTGATCGCACCATTCTATGGTCGCTCCCAGTATCAAATCTATTTAATACCGTTACGTCCTTAATTATATGTTTCTTATCCGTTATTACAAAGTCTATTTCTTTTCTTGTGCGGCCGTCTGGACTTTCCCAGGTCCATCTTCGATTTAGTTTTTTATAGAAGAAGCTGTTCATTTGAAATAGGTTGTTTTGTAGTAGGAAGCCCAACAACGTCTCACCTCGGTTATTCCTGCCTTCCAGTCCAAAGTTTCCTAAAGAAATTTCCGTATCATCGCTTTTCATTCCGATTTTGGCGTTGAAGTCTCCGCATACAATGGTGAATTGGACTGGTTGCTCTCTTAGGGCCGTAGATATATCGTCGTAGAAGATGTCTACTTCCTCATCACTGTAGTTGGTCGTCGGTGCATAGATTTGTACGATTTTTATGTGGTATCTTGTATTGGTTCCTTTCGTTAAGTGTTTGGTAAGTAGATTGTTTACATTAATTAATTTGAGGTTGTTAAGCTGCTGAAGACCGCTACTTATTTGATCAGGGTTTATCATTCTTGGCTGTTTTCCCCTTTTTGTGATTCCTTTAAAGACCTGTAGATCGTTTTGGTAATAAAGTTCACCTCTTACTAGAATATTACCAGTCCGACACCTCTTAAGATACAATCGTTTGGTTTCTTTAAATTGAAAGTGCCATGTTCCCGGGAGTTTTAAAACATCTTTAACACTTTTTTTCCAATCATAAACAATGCATTCCTTACCCAAATGGGTAACTGTTTCAATTTTTGAAAATAGTGCTAAATATTTTTCAGGTTGTGTTATTATTTCAAGTTTTTTTATATTTTTCTCAATGTGGCCAAACACACAATCAGCAGGTAAAAAGGAGTGGCCTACTACTAGGAAGACAACTTTCAACTTGTCAACATTCAATGGAGCATCAGCTGCCAACCACTTACAACACATTTGCAATAAGAAAACTATTCTTGTTATGGCCGCTGCATCCATCTGCCATTGCCCTAACAGTAATATTTTGGTTACTTCTGAAATCTATTTTAATAAGCCTATCAAACACAGCGGATGCTATCTCATTGGAACCTTTACCATATTCATTTTCTGTCCAGTAATAGGAGAAAGCATTTTCTCTACAATTGTAAAGTTGTACAAGTACAACTGCCTTGAGTAGTAGGCACTTTGATCTGGTACTTTTGGAAGAACCAATTTCTTTTGGCAGTCAAACGATATTGTCACCAAGTCATCTTTAACTTCTCTTAATAGTTTAAAAAAATGGGGATCTTCCGGGGTAGTGCATGCGAACCGCACGACAATCTCCACGAAAGAGACCTGTCGCATAGCCACTCCTACCCAAGTCTGACTCTCTCCTCCACGCTTGGCGATCCCTGGAAACTTCACACATATACCACCAAGATGCGGTGGAAATCCGTATGGCGGGGGATATAAGTGAAGGCTAACGAGAGCAGGCGAAATGGTCCCCCGATAAGGGGGTTAAGCGTGGGGCCAACTACTCCACCTTGGGAAAAAGAATAAGTTACGAAACCAAACAACAAGCCTCGGAAAACTTATATGGACACACGGATACGACATTTGCAAGGAAAAAAGGAAGGAGATTTACGAATTGGGACCTGGAATATTCGAACCATGATGCAAACGGGAAAAATGATAGAAATAGGCAACGAATTAGACAAGTTTAAAATGGATATCGTAGCACTCCAGGAACTTAGATGTAAAGGACAAGGAAGGATAGATAAACAGAAGTATTCAATATTCTATAGCGGATGCTCAGATGTTGCTGGACAACATGGAACTGGCTTCTTTGTCAATAAAAAAATGAGAGCATCAATTATTAGCTTTACACCAATAGATGAAAGGCTCAGTACAATGAAGATACACGGGAAGTTCAACAACATTACTCTCATAAATGCATATGCACCAACAGAAGACAGCGGTGAAGAATCAAAAGACCGATTCTATGATGCTCTGGAGAATGTATGTGCAAGAACAAGCACATATGATACCTTAATAATAATGGGAGACTTCAATGCTAAAATAGGGAAAGAACATTTCGCAGTCGAAGTAGCTGGGCAATATTCACTGCACAATGAGACAAGCCCAAACGGCATTCGTTTATGCCAATTACCCAAAGCAATGTCGCTGCGAATAAAAAGTACAGCCTTTGAGAGAAAAACTATATGCAAAGGCACATGGAAAATGCCAACTGGTGAACCAAATCGACCACGTACTTATAAGGAGAAGATACGGCTCATCAATAACCAATGTGAGGACCCACAGAGGGCCAAACTGCGATAGTGACCATTTCCTGGTAGTGGGAAAACTACGGCAGAATATCAAATGTCGCCAAAACTAAAGGTACAAAAAAGGAGCAGTGGGATACAGCCCAGTTGAGCAAAAATGAAGCCCTAAACAAATATCAAAACGCCATCAGCATGGAGTTAGATAGACTCCCAGACCATAGCAATATTGACGATGAGTGGAAGTTCATGGAAAGGGCAATAATAAAAGTAACCAAAGACGTAGTAGGGACAAAAAGAAAATCAAGAAACATAGATTGGTTCGATATGGAATGTGAAAGGGTTCTAACAGAAAAGAATAATGCGCGACAAAAGATGCTGCAAAGAAACACTAGAACTAATAATGCAGTATACCAAGAGAAGCGGAGAGAAGCCAACAGGTGCCTAAGGGGAAAAAAAGAGATATGATGCGTAAGAAAATAGAAAGCATAGAAGAGAACTATAATCAACGCAAAGTGAAGGATTTCTATAGAACAATCAGAAATGAAGCGAAAGGGTACCAGCCAAAATTAAACGTATGCAAGGATAAGAACGGAAAAATTCTAACGGAAGAGAAAGATGTCATGGATAGATGGCGCCAGTACTTCGCCGAGATACTAAATGTTGATCATATGGAAGACCTAGAAGAGCCAGAAACAGTAATATACACAGCTCAAGAAAATACCGAACCACCTACATTGGATGAAGTCAAAACAACCATGGAAAAGCTTAAAAATGGCAAGGCACCCGGCGAGGACGACATCACTGCCGAAATTTTAAAACTGGCCGGAATAGATGCACATAAAAGACTGCACCAACTAATATGCAAAATATGGAAAGAAGAACAGATGCCTGAAAAGTGGAAAACTGGCTTAATCTGCCCTATCCACAAAAAAGGCGACAAAACAAACTGCGACTATTACAGGGGAATAACACTACTCAACACTGCATATAAGGTACTCTCCAATGTGATATTCGACAGGATAAGACCGTATGCAGAAGAAATATTAGGAGAATATCAATGTGGCTTCCGAGAAAGTAGATCAACTCTGGATCAGGTATTTGTCCTAAGTCAAGCAATGGAAAAATGTTATGAATACAACATCGACCTGCACTGTCTGTTAATCGATTTTAAAAAAGCATTCGACAGTATTAAAAGAGCAAAACTAGGAAGTGCACTTGCTCTAATGGGTATCCCACATAAACTTGCCAAACTAGCCATGATGACAATGGATGGATCCAAGGCCAGAGTAACAGTCCAAAACAAAACATCAAAGGAATTTGAAATAAGAACCGGTGTTAGGCAGGGAGATGCCTTGTCAGCTGTTCTTTTTAACCTTGCGCTACAAAATGCAATTGGAAACCTCGAAAATAAGGGAAACATCATAACAAAATCATACCAAATATGTGCGTACGCGGACGACATACTGATCATAGCTAGGGACAACAGAACTCTAGAAGAATTGTTTTTAAAAATAGAAGAGGAAGCGAGCAAAGTCGGCCTGAAAATACATGCAGATAAAACAAAATACCTAAAACTGTCACGTGATAACCCAAGAAGGGCCCCTCAGAACTTCATTATAAATGATCATCGGTTTGAAGAAGTTCAAAATGTCAAATATCTTGGAGTAACTTTCAATAACACAAATAATCTATCACTGAGGGTACAAGACAGAATCCAAGCTGCGAATCGATGCTATTATTCACATCTGAAGCTCTTCAAATCAAAAATCATCTCACGTAAAGCAAAACTGTGAATATATAAAACCCTGATCAGACCCGTGCTAACTTATGGAGCTGAATCCTGGAGTATGTCGGAAGCAGACAAAAACTCTCTTCGTATTTTTGAAAGACGGATTTTACGGAAGATCTTTGGACCAGTGAGAGAGGAAGAAGGATACAGAATTCGCATGAACTACGAACTTCAAGAACTAATAGAAGGTGAAGACATAGTAAGATTCATTAAGGCACAGAGACTTCGATGGGCGGGCCACATAATTAGAATGCCGAGGCGAGAGCACCCAGATCCATCCATAAAGCGCAACCTAACACCTCAAGAAGCAGAGGTAGACCCAGAACCAGGTGCAAAGATAAGGTAGAGGAAGAAGTAGAAACTCTACAAGTAGGAAACTGGACACGTGTCGCTGAAGACCGTCGAAGGTGGAAGGGGATTGTTAAGGAGGCCAAAGCTCACCCTGGGCTGTAGAGTCAGAAGAAGAAGAAGAAGAATAGTTTAAAAAAAGCATCTGCCCTTAGTTTGTGAATTTTTTTATTGGTTGATAACTTCTTCTTTTCTTCTTCTTCTGCACAGCGTTTTATTTTTTCTGTAAGTTGTAGACAAGTAGAGCACACATTAGTGTGAGGTGTTGTAAAACTCAAATTGTACTTTGTGTTAAAAATTGTTCGAAAATACGACAGCTGTACGTTTTCCTCTGGAGGAGACTGCGCATCATACATTTTATACATTTTTTTGGATAGATAAATCTGAAGGAAGGTATAATCTCTTGGTAGATGAACGGCAGTAATGAGATTCAATGCACTTAAAATTGTTAATAAACTTATGAACAGCCGCTTGTTTCATTTCGAATTTAGGAGTTTTCCTGTCTCCCCCTCTTTTTTCAGTTGGTGCTTGGCCGGTACTCGCAAAATGTTTCATGACGTGTGACAAGCGATGTTGATATGTTTTGTAATAATTAATATTTTTAAAAACGACGATTGGCAAACAGGAACGTTTTCTTTTAAAGAATTTCTTACAAACCATTTTACAGTTGTAGCTTTTGCCTTGTGTTCCTCATTTTTGGGACGACGACGTTTGCACACCTCAACCGTGCAATACTTTAAAATAAGCGCATCTTGCAAAAGTTTATCTTTTGTTGCATAAAATGCGGTATGAAATTCTTTAATTTCTTTCATAGTCAACGATGCACATTGATATGATTTTGTATTATGGCCGCAGGTTGGATATTCTGGTAATTGTTTTGAAGAGTATCTATAATGTAAAAGATTTCATATTTTTTAGTTTACTATACACATCATGAGTCATTGTATGAAAGTATTTACTACAAGATAAATAATTTACCTGGCACTTTTACGCACATTACTTTTCCATGTCGTTGGATCTCGAATTCTTTTTCGAGCCCTATTCAGCTCAACAGGGGACAGAAACACATACATTGCAGCATTCAATTCCATATTGTTCACTAAACTAAGCTTATGCTAAACCTTGTTTATACAAGGTTTGTAACACGAAACATAACGCACGTGCAGAATTGGTAATCACGTGAACTCCACCACCATCTCTGATTTGCCAAAATGGAGATTTCCGTCTTTGATGCTGAAAATGCCACGGAGATTGCCGGTTTTGTTTCTAAGCAAAAGTTTTAAAGCTGATTTTACATAGGATTTTGCCATATTTGGTACTCACTGAAAACATATTTTAGTAGATCAGAAACGTACAAAAAAACTCGACGTATGCAACTTTTTTTAGTCAAAATTGGAGATTGCCGGTTTTGATTCTAGGCCCCTCATATGTGACGTTCCATAAGAAAATGCAGCGTAAGATGTGGGATTTAACAGGAGCTCTTCCACCTAAAATCCAACAACTTGGCGAAGGTAGGCCAGGGTGAGCTCAGTTCCTCCATGAAGGGTACTGCGATGAGCGTGGTCAATGAGTAGTAGCGATAATCTTGCCTGACGTGGAAGGAGGACCGGTTTGGGAACTAAAAACGAGAGAGGAGACCTGCTGATCCAGTTTTGCAAAGAAATTGAGCACTCAATAATGAACACCTTCTTTAAGTTACCTCCAAGGTTATATACATGGAAATCGCCGGCCGACCGCGAACAGTGTGTAATTAGAAACCAAATAGACTTTATTACAATAAATAAAAGGTTTAGAAACTCCATCACATCCACTAAAACTTACCCTGGAGCAGACGTATATACCGACCATAACCTACTGCTGTCAACACTTAAAGTACACTTTAAGAGAACAGAGAAGAAGCCCCAATTGAAGAGACATGACATACAGAGACTGAAAGACCCCAACGTGATGCAACAAGTTAAAGACCAGATTAAAGAAGGTATGAACAAGATCAGAAGCCTTGCCAGCCGCAACATAGAACAACAAGTCGAAGCCATCACCAATGTAATGAAAACTGTTGCAGATAAAAACCTTTACACAAACCATAGA
This sequence comes from Phosphuga atrata, assembly GCA_944588485.1. Taxonomy (NCBI): domain Eukaryota; kingdom Metazoa; phylum Arthropoda; class Insecta; order Coleoptera; family Silphidae; genus Phosphuga; species Phosphuga atrata. The sequence continues at coordinate 49,198,142 of OX155904.1, forward strand.
AAAAAGAAAAGCAAGTGGATTACAGATGAGATCTTAGGTTTGATGGAAGAACGAAGAAAAACAAAGAGCAAAGACTTAAAGTCATATAAGCAAATCCACAACAACATTAAAAAAAAGATCAAAGAAGCCAAAGAAAACTGGTGGAAAGAACAATGCTCTGAAATAGAAGAACTAGACAGAAAACATGACGTTTTAAATACACATAAAAAAATAAAGGATGCAGCTGGAATAAACAAACCACGACAGAATAACATAATTACCGACAAAAACGGGACTGCACTACTGAACGTGAATGACAAAGTAGCAAGATGGCAACAATACATACAGACTCTTTATGCTGACGATAGCCGAACAGTTTCTAACACAAATAGCCCAGCACAAACAGGACCTTCTATAACTCATCAAGAAGTTCTTAAGGCAATTGGAAGACTCAAAAACAACAAGTCCCCGGGCCCAGATGAAGTTCTTGGCGATATGTTAAAGCTCATTGAGGAAGAATACCTAGACCTAATCACGGACTTATTTAACAACATATATGAATCGGGAGATATACCCGAGAAATGGCTAGTCTCTACGTTTATACCGATTCCTAAAAAAACCACAGCTAAACAATGCGAAGACTATAGAACTATCTGTCTCACAAGTCACTTCATGAAGGTCTTTCTTAAGGTTATTTACGAACGAATATATCAAAAACAAGAAGAAGACATTAGCGAGACGCAATTTGGGTTTAGGAGTGGATTGGGGACTAGAGATGCCCTTTTTGGTCTGAGTGTTCTGATTCAGAGAGCAAGATACGTGAATTGCGATGTTTTCACGTGTTTTATCGACTTCGAAAAGGCATTCGATAGGGTTAACCATGATTTGCTAACAGACACCATAAAGCAATCAGGAATAGATGACAGAGATGCACGAATAATCAACAATCTGTACAGACAACAAACAGCATGTGTTCGTGTGGAAAATATAATGTCAAAGGAATTTCCAGTAGAACAAGGTGTCAGACAGGCCTGCGTACTATCCACGCTACTGATTAACCGATACGCAGAAGAAAACCTTTTTAAGAATGCACTCGAAGAAGAACAGATTGGGATAAAGATAAACGGGGAAATAATTAATAACTTAAGGTATGCAGACGACTCTGTACTAATTGCCGACAGTGCCGAAGGACTACAGAGACTGATTGATAAAGTAGTAGAGGCATGCGAACCACTTAATATGCGATTGAATGTGGCAAAGACAAAAATTCTAATCGTCAGCAAAAATGCGTCTAAATTCGCCCAATTCCTGGTAAATGAGGCCCAACTACAGAGAGTACCATCAATATCGTACTTGGGTGTAAACCTCAATGACCAATGGGATCATAGTCGTGAAGTAAAGATCAACATAGAGAAGGCACGTTCTACATTTAACCAAATGAAGAATGTTTTGTGTAACATGCGCTTGAACATCCATCTTCGAACACGCATACTTAGATGCTACGTCTTCTCTAAGCTTTTGTATGGAGTGGAGGCATGGACACTCTCCGAGGCAACTAGTAAGCGACTGGAGGCCTTCGAAGCATGGTGCTATCGTCGAATGCTTCGCGTTTCCTGGACCCACCATGTTAGCAACGAAACCATACTCCTACGCATGCAGAAGGACAGAGAACTGCTCACAACAGTCAAACACAGAAAACTGTCATACTTTGGCCATATCATGAGAAACAGCAACAGATATAGGCTACTTCAACTCATCATGCAGGGAAAAATCGAGGGGAAGAGGTCACAGGGAAGACGACGGATCTCCTGGTTGAAGAATCTGCGACAATGGACCGGAAGAACATCGGTTGACTTGTTCAGATCGGCTGTGGATCGAATCCGATGGGCCATATTGATCGCCAACGTCCACTGAGGATATGGCACAATAAGAAGAAGAAGAAGTGGAAGGATGGCTGGATGTTTTTCTTCGTCGTTAAGAGCTGACTGATTGAGACGTCCTCCAACACGTATGATGCCATTTTCGTCAATGAACGCAGTCAGCCGTGTGAAGGGATGACTGCGAGGTAACGTTGAGCTAGAGTTGAGCTGCTTGAATTCCATGGGAAAGTACGCGGCTTGAGTGGCCTTTATCCAGAAGTGTTTTGCCCAACGCATGTCGTCGGATGGTATGACACAGACTGGTGAGTTAAGTTTCTTACGCAATTTCTGAGCGAATCTAAAATGGTGTATGAGGTTCCAGTGAGGATTAAAGTGTGGTGCAGCTGCGGTCAGTGAGATTCCTGGTCGAACCTCGTTCGCACTATCTTCTTCTGACATCGAAGATTGGGGTGGCCATGAGTCCGTCGATTGAGTTATCCATGGTGGTCCCGTCCACCATAGGGTGTGATCCTTGAGTTGTGCCGTCGTTACACCTCTAGAGGCGCAGTCCACTGGATTACTAATACCTGGAACATGTCGCCATTGAGAGCCTGGAGTGAGTTCTTGAATTTGAGAAGCCCTGTTTCCGACATAGTCTTTCCAGCGCGAAGGGTGAGACCTAATCCACATGAGTGTAACTTGAGAATCCGTCCACAAGTGAGTTGCTGTGATGTCCCTCTTTAACGTGGCTTGGACATACTTCATGAGTTTGGAGAGAAGCAGCGCTGCTGTGAGTTCTAACCTCGGGATTGTTAGTCGTTTGAGCGGTGCAACCTTAGTCTTGGAGCACAAGAGTGTTGATCGAGGTCCAGTGGACGGTGAGCTTGCGGTGATGTAAATAAGCGCAGACATCGCGAATTGAGAAGCATCAGAGAAGCCGTGAAGTTCAATCGATGAGTTGTTCCAAGTGTGAATCCATCGTGGCAATGAGAGTCTGGCCAGACATGAGAGATCTTCTCTGAGCGTGAGCCACCTGGATGAGACCTGAGACGGCAATGCATTGTCCCAGTTGAATTTGAGCAGCCAGAGTTCTTGCAGTAATATCTTTGCTCGGACTGTGACTGGTGAGACAAAACCTAGTGGATCAATTATCCGCGCCACTTCGGATAAGATGAGACGTTTGGTGAGCTTGCTTGAGAGTTGTGGAATGTTCAATGAGAACACGAACTTATCTTCATGTGGGAGCCAATTCATTCCGAGTAATTTGGTTTCGCAATCGTCAAGTGAGATGGCTGAAGATGAGTTGCTTGCCTCTGAGACTGCCGTGAGAAGTCCCTGGTGATTGGAGTGCCACTTGGCTAATGGGAATCCGGCCGCGTCGCACAGCTGTTCCAGTTGTTGAGCAGTTTCGATGAGCAATGGGAGTGAGTCTGCACCTCCAAAGATGTCGTCTACGTATCGGCCACGCAGTAGTGGTGGCAGTGCTAATGGAAAACGATGTCCTTCATCTTCTACCAACTGGAGTAGAGCTCGGACGCAAGAAAAGGAGCAGCTTTCACCCCGTACGTCACTGTAGTGAGCTGATAGGGAACTGGGTCAAGATGTTTATTGAGCCATAAAATCCGTTGTAGATCCCAGTCGTCTTGATGTACCTTTATTTGCCTGAACATTTTGGTGATATCAGTGGCAAGGATGAATTTGTGGAGGCGGATCCAGATGAGAACGTCGGGGATATTGAGTTGAAGCTTGGCGCCTGTGTGCATGAGATCGTTTACCGAATATCCTGACGTGGTGACGCTGGAGCCATTGAAGACTACTCGCAGCTTAGTTGACGAGCTGTCAGGTTTAAGAACTCCATGGTGAGGTAAATAATAGTGTGTCGTACTGACTGAATGAGAGTTGTCAACCTTAACCATGTGTTCAAGATCTTCATATTCTTTCATGAACTGATTATATTGAGTCCGGAAATCTTGATTTCGCACATGTCTTCTAGCCATTTGCTTCAAACAGCGTTCAGCTGTCATATATGAGTCCCCCAAGTGAGAAATTGGCAATTTGAGTGGTATTCGAACAATGTATCTTCCAGTTGAGTCCCTCGAGTGAGTAGTCCTGAAGTGAGTCTCGCATTCCTCCTCTTCTGGAGTGAGTTGAGTAACAGTTCTTCTTGAGTCCAAAACCTTGTGAGCAGTTCCAGTAAAACATCAGGTTCTTGCGGAACTGTGGCGGTGTGTGCAGGGCATAATGTTCTATGTGTTGTATGGACTGGTCCCAGAATGAGCCACCCGAAGATTGATAATTGGGCAATGGGCATTGAGGATATGATATTTGATTTGATGACCTGCCCGTAATAGTCGGTTTCGAGGACGATGTCAATCGGCCGTGGTGTGAGAAAGTCTGGGTCAGCTAACTTAAGATGGTCTAAGTGTGGCCAATGGGGTGGTGAGATCCGGAAAGACGGCAGGCACGTAGTGACCGTCTTCAAGATATGGGCTTGAATCTTCACTGAATACGAGTCATGAGTTGATTGGAGCCAGAATTGAGTGACACCACATGTTTGAGTTGTTTGCATTCCACCGATACCAATGATTGGAGTAGTTTAGCGGTGTCGATGGAGACTAAGCTGACGGATGAGGTGAGCTGAGATGAACGTGAGCTCTGATCCTGGATCGATTAAGAATCGGACTTGTTGAGTTGAAACTGGACATTTGAGGTGAGCATTCGCTGTGGCAAGCAGAGTTGAGTAAAATGTGGTGAGCTGGGAGGATGAGTTTACGATTGCGCCAACGCTTCACTGGGCGTTGGAAGATGAGCTGAACTGGTGAGACGGACCGGAAGACTGATTTTGAGCTAATGTCATTGCTGCGTGCAGCATCGTGTGATGCCCACCAGAACATTCCTTACAACCCTGTGTTGATCGGCACAGACGGATGTGATGTCTCCCTAGGCAGTTGAAGCAAAGTCGCTTCTCAACTACGAGTCTTCTGCGATCAGCTGGCCTAAGGGAGCGAAAACGGGGGCACATAACAATAAAATGTTGTTGCCCACAGAGATCACAGGGGTAAGTTGTCCTGGATGAGCTGGTGGAAGTTTGAGGATGAGATGTCGATGTCGATGAAGCCTGATGAGCCAATCCAGTCCTCCGTCGCTGATTGCCTGGTGAGCTGGCCGGTGAGATGCACGCGGTTTCTACTCTCTCCAGGGCTCGGCCGCCTGCAGTGAGAAAAGTCTCCATCTGTGTATAGGTCGGATACTCCTGGGACGATCCTAAGGAGGTCTCCCACGCCTCCCTCGTTGAGCAGTCTAGGTTCCTTGAGATATGGTGAACCAGAATATACTCCCACATATTCTTATCCACTCCCAAGGAGCGCAGAGCCGTGATTGCCTCGGAGACGGTGTTGAGTAGACCGTTAAGAGCTGCGGCATTCTTGGAGGTGAGAGGATTAATACTAAAGATGGCATCCAGATGCGATTGAATGTGCAGCCGTTTGTTCTCGTATCTGGAGGAGAGCAGATTCCAGGACGGGTCGAGTGAAACGCTGGTGAGAGAGAGACTTGAGATGAGCTGAGCTGAAAATGAAATATTTCCAATATTACCTTTTCGTGAATTTTTCCAATATTTTAATAGTAACTATAATGGAGGGGGTATGATAAATCATAAAAATCGGTCCAACCGTTCTTGAGTTATAAAAATAAATTTATTGATAATATATATATATATATATATATATATATATATATATATATATATATATATATATATATATATATATATATATATATATATATATATATATATATATATATATATATATACATTTATTTTGACATTGTTAAATTAAGGGTTCCATTTCTTTTGAGTCTTTAACGAATTTTCCATTGGTAAGAAACTTGTATGACAAGTAAATGTTGAGTACAAATAATGAGATTATGACGATTAAGAAAATGTTGAAGAATATATAGAAAACGTTGCTCGGTTTGTTGTTGGCATCGGAAGGCTTGGCTTTGTTGTCTTTCATGGAAGATATTAAAACGTTCTGGAGGATTGCTAGTTGCTTTCTTGTTTGTTGGTTTCCTTCAGAAATTGAAGCCGATAAGTTCGTCATAATTTCCAAAATAAACGTTTCATTTTGCGACGTATCTTTGAGAGCGATTTCCTTCAACGTTTCCACCAACATATCTTCTTTTATTTCGTTTGCCGCAGACTTTTTGGCGTTCAGTTCATCCTTGATGTCGCTCAAGATTTCCTTTTGATTTCTGATAAAATCGCTAAGCAGTTCGTAGAACGTTGAATTTAGGAAAACGTTTTCGAAATTCTGCAAGAAATCTTTTCTGCGAGGGGAATTTTCAGGAGGTTCTGTATAGGAACTTTGGGAATTAGATGTCGGTACCAAAGATTTTTCTGTGATACAACTAACGTTACAAGAAATTCCGTGAAAACTGTAATTTTCTGTTGCTGAACCTTCATCGACTTTAATCGTGTAAGTTTTTAGAGAGCTCAAAATTTGTAAAAGAAGTAAACAATCTATGTTGTTATCATGGATAGAAATTGAATTTAATGTAGTGGAATGACTAAGGTCGTATATGGGAATATTTTTTAGAAAGTTATTATGCAGCAGAAGATTTTCCAACTTTGGAGTATTGTGAAATACATTCGGATCCAAAACGGACAGTCTATTAAAACTCAAGTCCAAAGTTTTTAATGATTTCAAGCCTATAGGAAATCCTAAATCCAATTTCGATATCAAATTTCCGCTGAGATTGAGATAAATTAATTCAGACAACTTATCGAAAACTCTTAGTTTAAGTTCAGTTAGAGAGTTTCTAGACAAATTTAAATATAATAAATTGGGATTATTACTAAACGTCCCTCTGTCCAACACCTCCAATTGATTATTTGATAAATTCAAATTCTCTAAATATTCTGAAAAATCAAACAAACTTTTAGTTCCGTTGAAACTATCCAAGTTGCTTAAAATTGAGGTCGAGTCTAAGCTATTGAACGACAGATCTAACAATTTTAATGTATTCTTCTGTGGTTTAAATGTATCAAAGTCTATCCAGCTGATGTTGTTGTGACTCAAATATAATTCATTGAGTTTAGTTTGTGAATGAAAAATTTGTTGTATTTCTGCTAAATCGTTGTAATCGAGTTTCAATATTAATAAGTGTGGAAAGTTTACGAAAGCTTCTAAATCTATCTTCACCATTCGACTATCTGTAATTTCAAGTATAATCACTTGCATATTATATAAACTTGAAACACTGAATGAGTTTTCATGTAATTCTGAAATTAGACTTCTGGTAATTGTTATTTTAGCAGAGTATTCCCTTGCATAATCGTTTTTTAACGTTAGATGAATCGGATACTGTGAAGGATGATAAATATTTTCAAATTCACATTCGATATGTCTTAAACTTTGATAGCAATCTGAAAGTATTTCTATGAACTGAAGCTTGAATATCAAAGTCGAAACCAAACAAACATTTACTTTCCTCATGGTATCTAAAACAGAACAAAATATATTCCACAGTTACACACCCTTCATCTAATTTTGTCTGTCAAGTTTCTCTTTATATTATAGTCTCTACCTCGTCTCTTATTTACTTTTAGCCGCTTATAAACAGTTAAATAACATCTTCTATTCAATATTCAGAATCACCCCTCTACAGCCCGATTGACAGAAGAAAAGAAAATAATAATATAGATTTAGAGAGACTAGAGTGCAATCAAGATTCAGTTTAATAATTAATACAGATTTAAAGAGGATTAAATTTGTATGGATAAATTTTGAATTTGTAACAACATACAATATTATAGATAATCATAGAAACTTAATAAAGTCGGGGATCAGTGGGAGAGACAGTCCCGTGACTGATTGAACTAACGTAAAACACAAAGTGGCGGGAATCAGAGACAAATATCTAAAGAGAGACTGGACACTGACTAATGAATTTCTGTGATAGATGTGCGCCACCTATGTTTCCTTCCTAGGAACTAATTATCAAAGGCGGGATTTATGAATGTTGTATTAAATATATACGGAAATATAATGTAATTCAAGTAGGGTGAAATTGAAAAACAATTGTTTAATTTTGTGTTAAACAATTGTTTAATTTTAAAAATATGTATTTACATTCTGACATTACATTACATTTCATTTACATTTCATTTACATTTCATATTAATGTAATGTCAGAATGTAAATACATATTTTTAAAATTAAACAATTGTTTAACACAAAATTAAACAATTGTTTTTCAATTTCACCCTACTTGAATTACATTATATTTCCGTATATATTTAATACAACATTCATAAATCCCGCCTTTGATAATTAGTTCCTAGGAAGGAAACATAGGTGGCGCACATCTATCACAGAAATTCATTAGTCAGTGTCCAGTCTCTCTTTAGATATTTGTCTCTGATTCCCGCCACTTTGTGTTTTACGTTAGTTCAATCAGTCACGGGACTGTCTCTCCCACTGATCCCCGACTTTATTAAGTTTCTGTGATTATCTATAATATTGTATGTTGTTACAAATTCAAAATTTATCCATACAAATTTAATCCTCTTTAAATCTGTATTAATTATTACATTTACATTACATTTACATTACATTTACATTACATTTACATTACATTTACATTACATTTACATTACATTTACATTACATTTACATTACATTTACATTACATTTACATTACATTTACATTACATTTACATTACATTTACATTACATTTACATTACATTTACATTACATTTACATTACATTTACATTACATTTACATTACATTTACATTACATTTACATTACATTTACATTACATTTACATTACATTTACATTACATTTACATTACATTACATTTACATTACATTTACATTTACATTACATTTACATTACATTTACATTACATTTACATTACATTTACATTACATTTACATTACATTTACATTACATTTACATTACATTTACATTACATTTACATTACATTTACATTACATTTACATTACATTTACATTACATTTACATTACATTTACATTACATTTACATTACATTTACATTACATTTACATTACATTTACATTACATTTACATTACATTTACATTACATTTACATTACATTTACATTACATTTACATTACATTTACATTACATTTACATTACATTTACATTACATTTACATTACATTTACATTACATTTACATTACATTTACATTACATTTACATTACATTTACATTACATTTACATTACATTTACATTACATTTACATTACATTTACATTACATTTACATTACATTTACATTACATTTACATTACATTTACATTACATTTACATTACATTTACATTACATTTACATTACATTTACATTACATTTACATTACATTTACATTACATTTACATTACATTTACATTACATTTACATTACATTTACATTACATTTACATTACATTTACATTACATTTACATTACATTTACATTACATTTACATTACATTTACATTACATTTACATTACATTTACATTACATTTACATTACATTTACATTACATTTACATTACATTTACATTACATTTACATTACATTTACATTACATTTACATTACATTTACATTACATTTACATTACATTTACATTACATTTACATTACATTTACATTACATTTACATTACATTTACATTACATTTACATTACATTTACATTACATTTACATTACATTTACATTACATTTACATTACATTTACATTACATTTACATTACATTTACATTACATTTACATTACATTTACATTACATTTACATTACATTTACATTACATTTACATTACATTTACATTACATTTACATTACATTTACATTACATTTACATTACATTTACATTACATTTACATTACATTTACATTACATTTACATTACATTTACATTACATTTACATTACATTTACATTACATTTACATTACATTTACATTACATTTACATTACATTTACATTACATTTACATTACATTTACATTACATTTACATTACATTTACATTACATTTACATTACATTTACATTACATTTACATTACATTTACATTACATTTACATTACATTTACATTACATTTACATTACATTTACATTACATTTACATTACATTTACATTACATTTACATTACATTTACATTACATTTACATTACATTTACATTACATTTACATTACATTTACATTACATTTACATTACATTTACATTACATTTACATTACATTTACATTACATTTACATTACATTTACATTACATTTACATTACATTTACATTACATTTACATTACATTTACATTACATTTACATTACATTTACATTACATTTACATTACATTTACATTACATTTACATTACATTTACATTACATTACATTTACATTACATTACATTACATTTACATTACATTTACATTACATTTACATTACATTTACATTACATTTACATTACATTTACATTACATTTACATTACATTACATTTACATTACATTTACATTACATTTACATTACATTTACATTACATTTACATTACATTTACATTACATTTACATTACATTTACATTACATTTACATTACATTTACATTACATTTACATTACATTTACATTACATTTACATTACATTTACATTACATTTACATTACATTTACATTACATTTACATTACATTTACATTACATTTACATTACATTTACATTACATTTACATTACATTTACATTACATTTACATTACATTTACATTACATTTACATTACATTTACATTACATTTACATTACATTTACATTACATTTACATTACATTTACATTACATTTACATTACATTTACATTACATTTACATTACATTTACATTACATTTACATTACATTTACATTACATTTACATTACATTTACATTACATTTACATTACATTTACATTACATTTACATTACATTTACATTACATTTACATTACATTTACATTACATTTACATTACATTTACATTACATTTACATTACATTTACATTACATTTACATTACATTTACATTACATTTACATTACATTTACATTACATTTACATTACATTTACATTACATTTACATTATTTTACATTACATTTACATTACATTACATTACATTTACATTACATTACATTACAAAAATATTAATAACATCCACCTTGGGACAACTTAATTAATTAAATCAAACCTCGTATCATGAACACTAATGCATGATCAGCAATTTTATAACTACATTCTTCATTAAGTTGTTCTAAACCATCTACTTTCTGTATGCCCCGATTGTAATACAAATTGGGTTTCAATGAAACTTCGTCGAACATTAATATACAAACTCTGTCTTGCTGGCTCATACTTTCCGAACGTTTTATTTAAATAAGAAAATATTTGATTGTTTATCCCACATTTTAATGAAAAGTTTTGTAAAAATCGGTTTAGTGTTCAGGAAGATGGCATAGAGAAAAACTTACCCATTTGCCTGTATCCCCTCGGACTGCTCTTTTGTAATGCAATGTAAAATGATTTCTCATCACAGGTGTAACGGCGTGCTTTGGATCGCTTATGCACATTCCGTAATTGACTGTGTATGAAAAGCTGCACCACTCGTGGCATTTTCTCTAATTTCTCCATGGCTTTCATAATCGAATTTGAAAATATGTCTGTTGAACCTTGAAATAATTTCTTGGCACAAGTACCATGTCTTCTTTTCATTGTTGCAATTAAATGTTTTGCTTTGACAAGCTCACGATAATATTTCCTTTTCTTAGGTGTTAAATTTACCATACGAGTTTGATGTTTGATCTACCATGTGCAGAATATTGTATGGCCATTTGTCGGGACTAGTGTCTAAAATGTGGCTTTTTAAATAAATTTATAACACAGAGACAAATATAATGTACCTGTCATTCCTATTTCTGGACTACATGTAGAAACATCTGGTGTGGTCTGAAGGTCTAGATGTGAAGGTCCAGGTAAAGCCTCTTGTAGTAAAAGATCTATATAGAAAACAATATTACAATGTAGATGTGCATAAAATATTAATAATTTTAAGACAAACATACCAGGTTTAACATTTAAAATCGTAGGGACAACATTGCGATTCAGTTTAATCTTGGCAGGTGTTTGGAAACACGAATCTTCAGTGTTTTCCACAAATTTTGTAATGCACACGGGTGGTTAGAGGTTTCTGTACAACATCTAGTATATTCATATTACTTGTCCATATTTCCAACAATTCCAAATTTGTGGGTAAACAAAAGAACCTTAGGTGATGGTGAACCATACTACTACTTTCACAACCAGGAACTATACATTTCAAATTCATTGTCTAAAAAGTGGCATATAGTGCGTCTTTTAGATAGTACTGATAATAAACAAAGTTCTGATAATATGCAAAGCTTTTAGGTAGTTCTGATAATTAACAAAGCATTTTCTTTATGATAATATTAAGTGAAACATGCACTTACCTTTCAATTTGAATTATAAAATGTTGGAGAATTTTAAGGAATTAAATTACCAATATCTTGCAGAGACAATGTATTAGTGGCTAGTGCAGGCAGAAAAAGAGAGAGTCCATAACTTCGTTTTGGGTGTATACCTTCTTAAATAAACAACACATGTTCCAATCCCCCAACACATGTTTCAAATCTGAAGGGTAGTTCTAGGAAAGGCCAAATCTACAACTTGTTACCCTGGCTGCAAATACGCGTTGCCTGCATATATAGCAGTTCGGAAAAACCGACGAAAACAAATAAAATTCAGAAACAATATAATGTTGCGAACTGGTAATTTGGTATGGTGCTGCTCCAGGATCAGGACAATGGATGAATTAATTACACGCAAATATGTCCTTTATATGTAATTAAATACTACGTATCTACTAATATCTTACAATATGTACAACTAATCGCTAACTTATTACAATAATTACTAACTAACTTAAAAATAATAAATAATAAACAATACACTTAATTCTACGAAACTTATGGTCGAAACCCGGAATTTACTTCAACGAAAATACGGAGGTTCGTCTTCAAAACTCAAATTACTCTCTTGCTAGCTCAATTCTGACTGCCCCTTTTTAACTTCCCCTCTACCTCATCACCTCGGTCTTGGTGTGAGTCCTCCCCTAATCTTTATGGAAAATTTCCCAAAACTCATAAAACAAAATCCTCTCGGCGTCTCGGCACGATCCCTAAGTTCGAGCGTCTGCCCGCATGATTTAGATAAAGCAGACTAATGGTCTTAAATAAACAAAAACTAATCGGGTGTCCACTTAGTTTTCTTTGCCGACTCGTGAGAAACTGAAATTCTTTGAAACCAAAATCGCGAGATCACAACAATAACCAATGAATATGCATGGACTTAGGAATAATATATTCCTATATTATTCCTATGCCCATGCGAATTCTGACACGATGGCGAGTTAAACAATAAACTTTAGATATGTGTATGCATGGTAATCTAAACAACACTAAATAATTTTAAATTTCCGTGCCCAGTGCCATCTATAAATCCTTCCAATACATTACAACTTCTATCACAAGGTCACCCATAAGAGTGTCACCCCCTGATGGCAGTCATAATAATCCATAACAATTTTAGGCCAGAGACAAGTATCTAAATCGTAAACAAATATCTTTAGGCACTGGTCTTAATTTTTTAAATTCCTCTGCGTATACATCTTGAATATGCTAATTTTGTTAAAAACTGTCTTGTAGTTTCACATTCCTCATTACTGATATTCATATTTTTTTGACTAACTTGTCTATTAAAAATTTGCAGGGTGTGAATTAAACAAATTTGGAGAGATGCATTAGGAATTTGTTTTAAAAGAGAGTCGTTCTTTGCTGTCTTTGTCTGACATAATCACTTTAATATGTACTGAATTTGGATTGCATTTTTTAAATTGATTAATAAACCAGTTTATGGTCTCTTCATTCTCATTAAATAATATCTCTGCAGCAACTACAGCCCCATTTCCTTCAGAATCTTCTACCATAATTAAATATGTTGCAGCTCTGCTGCGTGAAGGCAATAAGTACCATCAACAAATATTATTTCAGCATAAACAGCAAACATTTTCTTCTTGAAATAACAAACATAAAATATTTTCTTCGCAATCACAGAGCACATCGTCATCACAGTTATAAATATTTTTTAAAATGACCTAACACAATCAGACCTTAACCTACACAATCAGAAAATCCTTTTTTAAATTCTGCTTTTCTGCTAAGGTTTGTTAAATCGTTCAGTGTAATTAAACATCTCTATATTATTATTTTGAATGATGTTTCCTCGTGCTTGCAGTACTTGTTGAGAAAGTTTAATCTCTGCTGGCAAATTTAATCGTTGATGTGGTAGAGTATTAAATAGGATTTTTGAAATTTTTTGGTTGTGTTCTTCATTTATTTCCTGCAGTTGTAAATATTTTCCACATGAACTTAATTCTCCTTTGATGCATGCAATCCGTAAATAATAGTATTTCAAATTGGTGTTGGCTTGAGCCACAACACCATTTGGAAATCTATGTAACTGAGTTTTTAATGTTCTACAGTCTCCTATTCAATAATTATTAAAAGTAGCTTTCTCATGTTCATGAAGATTTGATTGAAATTGCTTAAAACTGTCAAATTTATCTCCATCTTTAAACATATTGGCTATTTAATATATATATATATATATATATATATATATATATATATATATATATATATATATATATATATATATATATATATATATATATATATGTGTGTGTGTGTGTGTGTTGTATTGTTTTCTCGGGGATTCCGCGTTGATGCTGAGGGTTGGCTCTGAAAAGAACCGGATTCTCGACGTTTCGGCGAACTAACATTCGCCATTCTCAAGAGATATATGCGTCTGTACGGGTCAACCGTTAGACGCATACTGAGAGCTCGTTAGTATGGGATCCTTAGTTCAATGACGGTTTTGGGCGCGAGCCCGTCCTTCCGCCGTCGTTGGTTTTGTTTTCTGTTGTTGTTTTGTTTTTTCTGTTGTTGTCGTCTGTTTTTGTTTGTCCTTCGTTTTTTTTTTTTTTTCCTGTAAATTAGTTTTTCATTTCGTTTCCTCCTTGGTTTCCTTCGGTGGGCTATGTTAGGTTCTGCTTGGCTGCGGGTGGGTCTTGTTTTCTTAGTTGATTCTTGGTCCTTTGTCTTTCAGTCTTGATTTTATTTGTGCTGGTAGTTTTCTCTTTCTCTTGGTCTGGTTGCGCATCGGGCGGTTTCTTTTGGGGGCTTCGGTCGTATTTTTGGGGGTGGCATCGGTGGTTGTATTTTTGGGGTTGGCATCGGTGGTTGTATTTTTGGGGGTGGCATCGGTGGTTGTATTTTTGGGGGCGGCATCGGTGGAATCTTCGGCGGCGGTTGCGGTGGTCTTCTTGGCGGCGGTTTCAGTGGGGTATTCGGCGGCGGTTTCGGTGTAATCCTCGGCGGCGGTTTCGGTGTAATCTTCGGCGGCGGTTTCGGTGGAATCTTCTGCGGCGGTTTCGGTGTAATCTTCGGCGGCGGTTTCGGTGTAATCTTCGGCGGCGGTTTCAGTGGGGTATTCGGCGGCGGTTTCGGTGTAATCTTCGGAGGCGGTTTCGGTGTAATCTTCGGCGGCGGTTTCGGTGGGATCTTCGGCGGCGGTTTCAGTGGAATCTTCGGCGGCGGTTGCGGTGGTGTCTTTGGCGGCGGTTTTTTTCTTCAGCAGTAGCGTTATATAGTCCATCATTTGGGCGAGGACGCTGTCGTCCACGGTGTCCAAGTAATCGGGGTCGTAATACTTTGCCACGAGGGCTTCGTTGGGGTTTGTCGTTGTAACGGTGGTCATCTTGCAGCTACGACGGTCGCTGAGACTATGAATGAGAGCTCGTTCGTGCGATGCGACTACTTATAGCTGTCTGGCTTCGGGTCATGCGTGTTGTGTGCGGTGCTTCGGTTCGGTTGTTTGTTTGTTTTGTTGGTCGTACATGAGTCTGGGGTGTCTGGGATTGCATTTTGAAGGTGGATATGATCGGTCGCCATGCTGGGGGCAGTCTCAAGGAATCGTCTCTCGTGTTCATGCAGTAGTCTCGTTTTTCTATCTCTATGGCTTCTCTGTATACTCGTGACATTTCGTGGCTAATCTGTGCAACAGTCCCTGAATTTCTAAAGTCCATCCAGTTACCGGTGTTTTTGTGTTGGACAAGTGCCGATGAAACTTTGTCTCTGTGTCTGATTGAAACTACATGTCCTTGAATCCTAGCAGATATTTTTCTATTGGTACGTCCAATGTAGGTTCGTTCACATGTTCCGCAAGGTATTTCGTAAATTCCATGGGATTCTAACGGGATGGTGTCTTTAACGCTGCGTAGCATGGAGGATATTTTCTGGTTAGGTTTGAAAATGGTGTCGATGTTGTGTCTTTTAAGGATTCTGGCGATTTTGTCAGTTGATCCATGAACATATGGTAGGTATGCTGTGCTAACGGGTTTCTGGCGTTCTTCAGTTCTTTGGCTACTGTTCTCTGTACGACGGAAAGCTCTGGATATTAAGCTGTTTGAATATCCATTTGAAGAAAGAGCTTCTCGTAAGTTCCTCAATTCTTTCGGTAAGTTAAACTGGTCGGCTAGTCTTTTGGATCGGGTGGTAAGAGTGTTGACTACAGATGCTAGTTGTTTGGGATGATGGTGCGAAGAAGCGTTCAGATATCTGTCTGTGTGGGTTTGTTTCCGGTACACAGTGTGGCTCAAAGTGCCGTCAGGTTTCTTCTGTACCAAAACATCCAAGAAAGGAAGTTGTTGATGCTTTTCTATCTCCATTGTGAATTTAATTTGGTCGTGTTGCGAGTTAAGATGGTTAAGGAATTTGTCCAGCTCTGGTCTGCCGTGGGGCCAGATTACAAATGTGTCGTCAACATATCTTAACCAGAGTGTAGGTTTAAGTGTGGCTGATGAGATTGCCTTTTCCTCAAAATCTTTAAGAAATATGTTGGCTATTACTGGGGATAGAGGTGAACCCATTGGTGCTCCTAGGACTTGTTTGTATATTTGACCATCATACCTAAAGTATGTATTCTTTAAACAATGTTCTGCCAGATCTGATACATACTTTTCTGGTTTTAATTTTGATCTTATGACGTTTAAGGCCTCAGGGACCGGTACTTTTGTGAATAAAGATACAATGTCAAAGCTCACAAGGAGGTGGCCGGACTGGAGTTGGTGATTTTTCAGTATGTCTATGAAGTGTTCAGCATTGCGGACATAGGAATCACAATCTTCTGCGTATGGTTGTAAACATTTTGCTAAATGTTTCGCAAGAAATTGGACCGGTGAACCAATGGAGCTTACTATTAGTCGTAGTGGGGCTCCATCTTTGTGGATCTTTGGTAAACCATATATCTTGGGACACCGTGAAGATTTCTCCCTTGGTATAAGATAATTCATTGATTCCTTGTCAATGCTAGAGCTTAAGATCTTTTGTCTGGTAGTTTTCTCAAGATAGGTTGTGGGGTCCGTTGTACTGGGTAGATAAGCTGGATCATCTAAGATTGTGGTCATTTTTTGTTTATATTCAGCACTGTTCATGACTACACAGCAATTTCCCTTGTCAGCTGGTAGGACCACAATGCTGTTGTTTTCTCTTAGAGCCTTGAGGGCTTTGAATTCCTCGTATGAGATGTTTCTTGTCGGTGGTTTGGCAGATCTTAAAATGTGGCATGTTTCCTGTCTTATTGTCTCGGCTAATGTGGCAGGGAGTTGTGAAATAACAGTCTCGACACCAGTGATTATGTCTTCTTTGGGAAGGCGAGTTGGTGCTATTGCAAAGTTAAAACCCTTGGCCAGTACGGTTTTGGTAGGTTCGTCTAGGGGCTGGTCTGAAAGATTGTAAACCAATTTGTCGATGTTGAGTGGTTTTGGTGCAGGTTTTTGTCTCCGTCTGAGAAGGTTGTATTTTTCTTTCTGTCTATTGGTAATTAATAATCTATTCTGTTCGGCTCTGTTGTTAGATATTAAGTCTATCTGTTGCCAGAGGAGAGGGTATAGCGTAGTGGTTAGAGCTATGTGGGTTGTCAGGATATTTTGGCTGATGCTGTCAAGTTTCTGTCGTTTGGTTTGGATTTCGTCCCGAAGCAAAGCTTGGCTTGCGTTTTGTAGTATTTTGTTTGACCTGGCTGTCGGATATATCATACAGACGGGTGTTATGTCTGTATCTCTACAGCGACGTAAAAATGCTAAATCGCATAATAATTGAGAGCGCTTTGTTCGTAGTTTCTCGAAACTACAAACAACTAGCATCTGTAGTCAACACTCTTACCACCCGATCCAAAAGACTAGCCGACCAGCTTAACTTACCGAAAGAATTGAGGAACTTACGAGAAGCTCTTTCCTCAAATGGATATCCAAACAGCTTAATATCCAGAGCTTTCCGTCGTACAGAGAACAGTAGCCAAAGAACTGAAGAACGCCAGAAACCCGTTAGCACAGCATACCTACCATATGTTCATGGATCAACTGACAAAATCGCCAGAATCCTTAAAAGACACAACATCGACACCATTTTCAAACCTAACCAGAAAATATCCTCCATGCTACGCAGCGTTAAAGACACCATCCCGTTAGAATCCCATGGAATTTACGAAATACCTTGCGGAACATGTGAACGAACCTACATTGGACGTACCAATAGAAAAATATCTGCTAGGATTCAAGAACATGTAGTTTCAATCAGACACAGACAAAGTTTCATCGGGACTTGTCCAACACACAAACACCGGTCACTGGATGGACTTTAGAAATTCAAGGACTGTTGCACAGATTAGCCACGAAATGTCACGAGTATATAGAGAAGCCATAGAGATAGAAAAACGAGACTACTGCATGAACACGAGAGACGATACCTTGAGACTGCCCCCAGCATGGCGACCGATCATATCCACCCTCAAAATGCAATCCCAGACACCCCAGACTCATGTACGACCAACAAAACAAACAAACAACCGAACCGAAGCACCGCACACAACACGCATGACCCGAAGCCAGACAGCTATAAGTAGTCGCATCGCACGAACGAGCTCTCAGTATGCGTCTAACGGTTGACCCGTACGGACGCATATATCTCTTGAGAATAGCGAATGTTAGTTCGCCGAAACGTCGAGAATCCGGTTCTTTTCAGAGCCAACCCTCAGCATCAACGCGGAATCCCCGAGAAAACAATACAACACAGGTATCTATCCGCGAAAACTTCAAATACAACATATATATATATATATATATATATATATATATATATATATATATATATATATATATATATATATATACATATATATATATACATATATATATATATATACATATATATATACATATACATATATATATATATATATATATATATATATATATATATATATATATATATATATATATATGGTATTTAAATTTTGCAAAGTGAGGTTTGGAGACTTCTGAGTGCACCAGAGAAAAATTTCTAATAATATTTGGAATTTATTGCCCGAAAAGTATGGGATATTATTTTTCATTATAAAATTCAATATAATAAACCAACCATTATATTCAAGATAATATTAAATGAAACATGCAGACTTACCTTTCAACTAGAATTAAAAATAATGTATGCAGGCGTATTTTATTGAATTCAGTTATCAATAATATATTTACTAGAGAAACAATATATTACTGGCTGGTGGACTCATTAACACCTAACTACCTGACATACGTCTCTCAGATCCAAAGTAGAAGTAATTTACTCACCTGAGACGTATAGCAGGTGGTTAAGGGTTAAAAGGGAGAGCAAAATAGAGAAAGCAATAACAAAGTTCAGTCCCTTAGTTCTTCATATGGCCGATAAGTGGCAGTACTATAGGTGCCGGCAGGGATCCAAAAAATTTTAGGTTGCCGTCGCCTGAGACAGTAACTTTTTATTATTATTTTGTTGTGAAACAAAATTCTGTCACTTTTTTAATATCGCGGTCTTGATTGTGTTCATTTTATTTTAATTAATTTGTTTATTTTAATGTAACCTAGCGATATTGAGTGGCGATATGAATTTATGTGGAAACACAACGAGATGTGACATTTTTCGTATTAAATAATGTATGACATGAAGAGCTTTTCGCGCATGAGTAATAAAAAAATACTTGGCAAACTAATCATTATGTCTAGACATCATTTGAAAAGTTGTGTCTATATTGGCAATAAAATTAACTTTAAACACATTTAATCAACACAACAGTTATTATTTAAATGGGATATTTTCAAACAATCTTGGACAAAATCTCCCCGCATTTCGCTTCAATCTTAAACTTAGCTAACTTGTCGCCCCTGGTCTCGCCAATATTGACTATACAAACGTCTTTGCCCATTTCCTTTGCCTGCATGACTATTCTATAACTAGAAAACACAGTTAGAGTTGATCCTAGGACTAAAACGGCGTCGGAGTCGCACACGGCTTGTTTAACTTCGTCCACTCTGGATTTAGGCACGTTATCTCCGAAAAAGACGATGTCTGGTTTTAAGGTTCCGCCGCAGACGGCGCAAGACGGTGGACAAAACTTCTTAACTTTTTCCTAAAATCACAAGAAATACAGACGAATTATATCTCAAATAATGGCATAGACAAACAAAATTGTAACTAAATTTCGATTTAGTCTGTTCACAGATATATGTCTGGTTGTATAGACAAGACAATACGGAATAGAATAGAAGCATAAGATTACGCACATAAGACCAAGCTGACTAAACAAAACAACCCAAACCTTGTCTGTCAAGTACTATCTAATCTTATATGTCTGGTTCTCTAGATCTCGTCTTATCCGTCTCGCCTAACATTACATCAATAGTTTTCTGTCTAGTGGTGTCTGCTTAGTCTTGTCTGTTCAGTATTGCCTGTTCAGCCTTGTCTTACATACTTGTCTGTCTAGTTTAGTCTGTCTCTCATCCCAGAAATTGAGCCATGGCTGAAGCGCACTCATGGCGAGGTTAACTACCACTTAACACAAGTGCTGAGCGGACACGGAAGCTTTGGCTCATATGTTAAAAGGATTGGAAAGGCTGAAAGTGACAGCTGCAGATACTGCCAAAGGACAGATTCAGCTCAACATACTACTTTCGAATGCCCGCAATGGGCTGAAATCAGAACTGCAACAGAGCGGGCGGTAGGAGAGCCTATCAACTCCTCTAATATGGTCCAGCTGATGATTAAAGGCGAGGACAACTGGAAAGCAGTAGCAACGATGTGTGCCACGATACTTCGAACAAAAGACGAAGATGAAAGAAAGGTCAGGCTGCTGTCCATGAACGGCCAGCACTAATGGAAAGGATCACCACTTTGAAGTAATGCTAACGCGGTCCCGAAGTGGAGTACTGATCCTGGGGGGGAGGTGGTTTTAGTGGGTATACTATCTCTAGAAGAGAAGGAGTCCCACACTACCCAGGTAGTGCGTGCCTATAAAAGGTTTCCCCTTCCTCCTAAAAAAAAAAAGTCTTGTATGTCCAGTCTTGTATGTCCGTCCTCCTCGGTGGTGTAGTTGACAACATACCCGCCTTGCAATGCGGGAGACCCGGGTTCGAATCCTGGTCGGATAGACAACATCTAGGGCGGTTTTTCAGTAAAACCGTCCGGGCTGCCCACCCTGAATGAATGCAAAACATGCGATACTAGGGTGGCGCATACTAAAAGCCAAGGTGGAATAGGGGGTTTAGTGAGAGTCGTGTATGTCCATTCTTGTTTGTCCAGCCTTGTCTGCCCAGTCTTGTCCATTCAATCTTCTCTGTCAAGTTTTGTGTGTTTAAGCTTGTCTGTCCAATATTTCCTGTCCAGTCTTGTCTGTCTAGCCTGGTCCAGTAAATTTAGACTTACTACAGGAATTTCAACATCTCCATCTGGTCTAACCATAGTAGCAACTTCTCCCATATCCGGATTAGTCGTGACTAGGTCCCTTTGGACCACATGCCTATCGAATCCCTGTCCGCAGTCCAAGCAGTGAACCCGGAACGCCGAGCCGTGCAGCTCCACAACCCTCCGGCTGCCGGCTTTCCCGTGCAGCCCGTCAACGTTTTGTGTGATCACGTGTGAAATCGGCCCGGCGAGCTCAAGGTCGCAGAGAATCTTGTGCGAAACATTCGGTTCGCACTGTGAGAATCGCTCCCAACCGACGAAGTTCCGCGCCCAGTAGCGCTTCCGGGTCTCGGGGCTCCGGATGAACTCCTGGTACTGTATGGGTTTGTGATTGGTGCGCGCGTACAGCCCGACACCTTCCGATCGGTAATCCGGAATACCTGTCTAGACAGAGATATATAAATTTTGATTAAAGCTTCCCAAGTAGATAATACTAGTGGTATTTACTAGGCATTGGCATTCTTTCGTTATGGCGCTGGCGCTTCAATCCCAACAATTCATTACAACACTAGAAGGTTAAGACAAGACGGGCAAGTCTAGATATACAGGACTAGACAAGCAAGACTAGAGACACAAGAGTTTTAACACACACAAGACAAGACAGACAGGACTAGATAGACAGGACTAGACAGACAAGACCAGACAGACAAGGCCAGACACTCAAGATCAGACATATAAGACCAGACAGGCCAGACCAGACAGACAAGAATAGACAGACAAGGCTAGACAGACAAGACCAGACACACAAGACCATACAGACAGACAGACAAGACCCGTTAGACAAGACAGACAGACAAGACATACAAGAAAGACAAGACATACAAGACAGACCAGACAGACAAGACAGATAAAATCAGATAGACAAGACCAGACAGAAAAGAGCAGACAGATATGACGAGAGACATTATCAGACAGACAAGACCAGACAGAGAAGACCAGATAGGCAAAATCAAACAGACAAGACCAGATAGACAAGACCACACAGATAAGATCAAACAGACAAGACCCGACAGATAAGACCAGACACACAACGCCAGACAGACAGGACCAGGCAAATAGGTCCACACAGATAAGACTAGACAGACAAAACCAGACAGATAAGTCTAGACAGACAAGACCGGACAGACAAGATCAGACAGACAATACCAGACAGATAAGACCAGACAGACAAGACATGACAGATAAACGAGGAAAAAATAGCCGCCACCGCCAACATTTTTGAGGAATGGCAACAGGACAACGCGGTCTCAGGTAGCAAAGGACAGTGGACAAGAAACCTAATCAACGATGTAAAACACTGGGCAACGAGGAAACATGGAGAGGCAAATTACTATCTCACCCAGGTACTTGGGTGTTTTATGGACTACCTGATAGGAAAAGCTAGTGACAGCCTCTGCGAATATTGTGGGGAAGAAGATTATATATATAGTTGCTCACACCATATTCACCGGTGGTAGGTGGCATGCAGAGAGAAAACTTAATGAAAGTAGGGTCAACGAAAGAAGAACGATGGTGATCTACATGCTAGTTTCTGAAAAACAATGGCACGAGATTCATAACGTGATCATAACTATAATGTCCCAAAAAGAAAACGATGAGAAGGAACGGAAAAGAACTGGAAAACATGCTGAAATCCTGAACCCCTAATCATGGGCTAATGGAAGGGAGATGTAAGAGTAAAATATGATACACCACACAAAGTGTGATACTCCAGCACCTTGAAGTAATGCGATAAGCAGTCCCGAGATGTGTAAGTTTTTCCTATTAGGTCCAGGATTCTATGTGCCATGTTTATCATGGGGACTCTTTCAGCTGTAATATCAAGCTTGTGTCTCCTACGTGCAATTGCTTCACAGTGGAAGATTATATGGGCGGCGGTTTCGTCCTCCTCATAGCATAATCTGCATAAAGTTTCATCTTTCCAGATACCCATTTTATGCAGGTGTTCTCGTGGAGGGCAGTGTCCCGTCAACAACCCCTTACTGTGATATAATAAATAGGAATAGAAGTGCTGAGCACACTTCATTTTAGACGCGACAGCTGCCAAAATGGAAATCGATATAGTGCTAGTAAGTGAACCCAATAAATGGATAGCCAATAATAATAACCAGAAGTGGCATACTGTCCTCCTCAGTGGTGTAGTTGACAACATACCCGCCTTTCAATGCGGGTTTCATTCAGGGCGGTTTTCATTAACCGTCCGGGCTGCCCATCCTGAATGAATGCAATATATGCGATACCGGGGTGGCGCATACTAAAAGCCAAGGTGGAATAGGGGATTTGGTGAGAAGTGGCATACTGAGCAAAACTGAAATGTGGCAATAAGCCCAAATTGTACACATGAAGAGTTCGAAGAATACCTACAGGAACTACAGCAGAGCATAAGTCAAACGAATAAGAGAAATTAGTATCTGGAGATTTCAACGCAAAGCCAAAAGTGGGGTTCCAAAGTGGATGGTAAAAGAGGGCAACTACTTGCTGAATGGGCCATGGCAAATAATCTCGAGATAGCCAATGAGGGCGAAGAACCGACTTATAGAAGTGAAAATAAAAGCTCCCTAATAGATGTTAGCACTGTTAGCGCTGGAGAACATAACAGTCAAGTTAGACAGTGGAAAGTACTGTCGGACAAAACACTCAGCGACCAACACTACGTCTATTATGCGCTCGATAGAAAACAAGTACAAAATAGAGCAAACCCAGCCCCCAAATGGAGGCTCGCCAAGGTTAATAAAACAAAATTCCTTGCTGATGTTAACCGGGCGTAAAAAATGCAGAATACACCCCTTCAATGAAACTTAGGTTTGCGGACTTTTTACAGATTAACAACAGTTACACCAGGTAAAAAGTCCACAACCCTAAGTTTCAACAAAGATGTGTATTCTACACAATACCTTTAATACACACAATACCCTTCACAAGCTTGGGAAAAAAGACAAAACCACACAGACAAGGCCAGAGAGACAAGACCAGACACACAACACTGGACAGACAAGTCTAAACAAATAAGACAATACAAACAAACATAGTTTGTTGTCCACTGGATCAGATTAAACTTTCTCTCTTAACATGTACTAACCTAATTTTCTTACCTGATTCTGTGGAAATGCCAGCTCCAGTTAGGACCAAAATATTTCCTGATTGCCAGATAAAGTTGTGGAGATTCGCAATGTCTCGTTCGCCTGCAGGCTCATGCCTGGGTACAAAGTTTGTGCGGACACTGTGCCACCTTTTAGCGCCATCAAACAAAACCCTCAAACGCATTGTTTAACACAAAACACAGTACACCGTGTTGATATTTCACGGACTACACAGTAAAACAGGCGAAGGATTACGTAATATTGATTTTGAGGTTATAGGCAACATTATTTGCAGGATTGTTTGGTAATTAAACTATATCAATTTTCAGTGAGAAACTACAGGCTAATTCGGCTTCGCGTAGTACGATACCTAGCATAGTAAATGGCTTCGATTAGTTCTCTTTCACTATATTACGGTTTAAAATTAAATTAGAATGTAAAGAGGTAAATTTTGAGAGGTTGTTAGGTAAATTTTGGCAAAACTGTAATTTTTTATATAAAAAACAAACTTTATTTGGCAGTAGTTTACATATCAAGTTTTACAGATTTGTTCTTTAAACTAGAATCAGACAAATGATAATTTAAAAAAAATCAAAAAGCTAAAAAAGTGTTGCATTTTATAAAATACCGCAAGTTCTTTTTGTAAAACAAAACAAAAAATGGTGTGAATTTAGTTTTTGCACACCAAACAAAGTTTTTTTTATTACTATATACAAAATGCTTAAATAATTAAGAAACATCAAACCATCAAAAAAGTATCAATAATTTTGTTTTTGGTGGATTGATGTTTCTGCAATGGATTTAAATCTCAGTTCGTTTTCCACAAAAATTAATATATTATCGGAATAGAATTATGAAATAATATGTGGGAGTTCCGCACCGAGAATATGTTTTTCTTTGCGGGTCTGTTTATTTTTCTGGCGACTTTCGGTTTAAATGAAATTTTGATGTGGTAAATTGTCCCAAACGTTTCAGATCCTCGAACTCAAAATTTCTCGAAAACTCGCCTTGAAATTGCTAAAAAATTAAAGATAAAAAAAATCCCAAAAATAAAAAAAAAATATTTGAAATAATAATTAACAGAAATTTTGAAGTTTTATAAAAAAAAATATTTCATAAAATAATGTAATATTTTTAGTGAAACACAAACTTGAAAAATACTAATATTAAAAGTTATCAAGGTTTGGTTAAGTTGTATCAAAATTTTCCCTGAAAATATTTTCCTAAATATATAAAATTTTACAGATGTATTAAAAAAACATTTTCATTACTCAGCACTTCTTGACGCACGATTTTTAATACGAGAAATGCCACTTCGCATTGTCTTTCCATCTAACCTGGCTAACGCACGCAAATATTCAATATCGCTAGGTTCCATTAAAAAAAAAACAAATAAATAAAAATAAAATGGACACAATCAAGACCTCGATAATAGAAAAGTGACGTGAAGTGTCAGAATTTTTTTTCATTGCAAAATAATAATAAAAGTTAAATAAAACTTTTTAAAATGATTGTAAATTCTATGGTGACATCGGAGACTGAGGAGAGTTGAAAAGGCAAATTCTCCCTTTTTGTTTCCATTTTTTTTTGATGGCCCCTGGATCCCAAACGTGTAAGATACATCCCCTCGCATGAGTAATAAAAAAATATTGTTTGTAACACGGGCGGTATTAACAATTGCCTTCTCGAGCGAATGTGCGAAGTCACTTTGTTTGTGCGCCAAATTGCGAGAGCTTTAATTATAATCATAATAAGATAAGATGTTGGGTGAGAGTTTATCGTACTAAAAAATATATATTCGAATGGAGGGTGATATGCGTAGATTTTACTTATTGGAATGAAAGAGTTAACTTTAAATACTTTTGTACAAAGCATCAGATCTAATATCCTATCATTGTGATTACATACACCGTTATATTGATTTAAGTTACACATAGCTGCAAATATCTGTGTTATTGTACGAAGACATGAGAAAATATTT
The DNA here is from genome assembly GCA_944588485.1 of Phosphuga atrata. Lineage (NCBI taxonomy): Eukaryota > Metazoa > Arthropoda > Insecta > Coleoptera > Silphidae > Phosphuga > Phosphuga atrata. The sequence goes on from OX155904.1 coordinate 49,224,959, forward strand.
AAGATTTTTAACACAATTGTAATGTAAAATGATCGAGATTACACGAAATTTGAATTAAATTAGAACATAAGAATTGTTATAACATATTTCAATTTCATATCACATAAAAACTTTTTATTTATTCTTTCCATTCCAATATTTTAATAACAACATATGCAGGAAGTGGCGAACAAGTTCGATTTTTTGCGTTTTTAATTATGCATTTTGATATTTTTTTTTGTGCCACGTGCAGTGGAATTTTTTGTTTGTTTGCCTGAATTCTAATTGAAATTTTGCCAAATCGCTCTCGTGAAATTGACAACTTTCCGCCCTAGTTACAAAATATAATATTATATGTTGTTCAGTTTGAAGATTTTGATATTATTAAATAATATCATTTGTATCTTGTCTTCAAAGATGATAATTTCAAGGAAATTTTAACCTTTGAAAAGACAAGATACAAATGTTACTATTTAATAAAAAAAACTTAACTTTTATATTAAATAACAAAAATTCTGCAATAGTTTAAAAATTATAAAAAGAGAATTTATTTTGGGAACAGATCTTATATTTATTTCAGACTCTATAAAATTTCCCAAAAACATTTAATAGCCGTTTATTTTGCATTTTGATTGAAATTTCAAGAATTTAATAAACAATATTTCATGTGTTTCATTTCATGCGTTATTTGAAAATTTCTAAAACATTTGAAACTCTAAATTTTATGTTCTAAAACATTATAACTTCTCAAATTTACCAATGGAACCTCGAAATAATTTTAGTGAAATTTTCAATGTTTTTTAAACCAAATTTACATAACAAAAATATAAATAACACCAAATCTCTATAAAAATATTGAATGTTGATGAAGAATTTATTTTAAGAATTCAAATTTCCCTAGATTCAATTTTATCAGAAGTTCAGCAAAGTTTAATTAATTTTTTAGTGACAAAAGACAAACATATACGTTTTGGAATTCAAAATTTACATTTTCATTTCTAATTTTCTTTGAACAGTATAATGTCGATAGTGCTACACATATGGGACCAGAGAACCGCCGGATTATAAGAAAGAGTGGTTGGAGGGAAGAGCGGTCTCCAGACCGCCCGATTACTGGACGTGTCGTCCTATTACCCAACGGTCGAATTACCGAGATTATACTGTATATAACAAAATTTAGTGAAATTATGAGGTAGACCTTTGTACCATTTTTGTTGTTATCTGTTAATGTTACAATAAATATTATTATTCATTCTTATACACTGGCGAGCATCATTTAAGAAATTGCAACTAAGACTGGCTTGATAAGCACAAGACCCACATCCAGGCGAAAGCCGGCCGAAGAGGCGGTTGCGGATTTTTTTCGGCATTTCGAATGCACCGGGCGATGAGAGCGACGCAGGAAGCTGAGAGGGGTACCAAAATATGCTTAGCAGTGGGCAGCATCGCGCCCCGTGCCGCAAAAGTCGGATTTAGGGACGCAAAAGTTTCAACCTAAAGAACTGTACCGTAAAATCGCGAGTCCGCCGCGGCACGTTGAACGCAGACATTTATGAAGATATTTCCGGATCGGGGGGCTCTACTGAAGTGCGGATCGGTTTTTTAGATTCCCGCATCTATCCTGCGCGATGCGAACAATTTGTCACCGATGACCGTTGTACTCGCAAATTGCCGGCCAAAGAGGCGGTTGCGGATTTTTTTTCGGCATTTCGAACTCCCCGGGCAATGGGAGCAACGCAGGAAGCAGAGAGTGGTACCAAAATACGCGTAGCGGCGGGCAGCACCGCCCCGTGCCGCAAAAGTCGGATTGGGGGACGCCAAAGGTTTAATCTGAAGAACTGCGACGATAAATCGCGAGTCCGTCGCGGCACGTTGAACGCAGACGGCAGCAAACTTGAACGTGCACCCTGCACATTTATGAAGATATTTTCCGGATCGGGGGGCTCTAAGGAATTGCGGATTAGTTATTTAGATCCTCGCATCTATCCTGCGCGATGCGAACGCAATTTGTCACCGATGACCGTTGTACTCGCAAATTGCCGGCCAAAGAGGCGGTTGCGGATTTTTTTCGGCATTTCGAACTCACCGGGCAATGGGAGCAACGCAGGAAGCCGAGAGTGGTACCAAAATACGCGTAGCGGCGGCAGCACCGCCCCGTGCCGCAAAAGTCGGATTCGGGGACGCCAAAGGTTTAATCTGAAGAACTGCGACGAAAAATCGCGAGTCCGCCGCGGCACGTTGAACGCAGACGGCAGCAAACTTGAACGTGCACCCTGATCATTTATGAATATATTTCCGGATCGGGGGGCTCTACTGAAGTGCGGATCGGTTTTTTAGATTCCCGCATCTATTCTGCGCGATGCGAACGCAAATTGCCACCGATGACCGTCGAACTCGCAAATTGCTGGCCAAAGAGGCGTAGAATACGCGTAGCGGCGGGCAGCAAAAGAAGGATTCGAGGACGCGGTGAGGGAGGCAAATGTAAAAAAAAAACGTGAAAAAAAGGGTGAATTGCAGCCAACTGCCAGCATCGGTAGCTCGACGGGGACGGCTCGGATCGCGAACCCTTAAATACAAAAGTGTCGCGGGAATCCGTTCCGATTCGAACGTGCGCAGTTTCGAGTCGCTGCGCCCAGAAACGGCGAAACTGCAGCGGTTAGACTGACCGCACCTTCGGAGAACGGAAGCCGATAAGTTTCGAACTGTGGCGGGGAACTCCGTGACCGCAGCGACGCGGCGCCGGTACCAAAATGCGCGCCTCGGCGGGGTCCACGTGGAATGTCAAAAACGTGACATCCGGGTGCCCCAAATCTAGATTTAACTTTATTTCCGTTCAGTTTAAAGGTCGATTCCCATATGCGCGACACTACGCGACGTAGTGCGATATTGCCTGTCAAATAATGATTACGTTGTTTTAAATGGCCACGTCGCGTAGCCATTGTGAGAACGTGTCCATTTCAAGCAATTATTTGACAGGCGAAAATTTGAGTGCGAAAAGCCAAAAGACCATTTTACAATCCACTGAAAAATCCAGAACATTCACCGGGGGGCTACAAAAATATGGACGTTTTACTTTCGTCATTAGTTTCTTGCTATAGGCCGAGTTTGGGCGGGCGTCGCGACGGTTCCAAAAGTGGCACTGCGATGTCGCGTGCACTTAGATATAAAACGTTCAATTCTCTGCGGGAATCGCGCAAAACCGTTACCGCAGAGTTTTTATGGCGTCGTGAAGCCATCTTCAAGATATCGGAATTAAACTACCAAACTAATAAGTTCTATTTTTCCGAGTTTCAATCGAAAGGTGCCGGTTGCGTTCCGATCCGTCAATTAGTTCGGACGTTCTATGTACCACCGCAAAACGCCTCTGGTTGTCTTTGACTTTTTGCGCATTTTTCACTTTAAACCGCCGCAGATTCACAAAAAGTCGTTGCAGTTTAAAAATTCTTGCCGGAATAGTTACGGGCAAGTGTTCTGAGGAGAGCGAACCCAATCGGCGACCTGGAGCCCTTTAACTAAGCGTAGGGCGTCCGAGGAAGTGGTTGCAAAATCAGCTAAAAAAAAAGTTGCAATTTCTCTTGGACCAAGTGAACGGGACGTCGCAGGACGGCGATCAAGGGCTCTAAAAACGCGGCGCGGCAGCAGCTAAAGCGTCCGGGAAGATTTTTTTAGATCCGACGAAAAATGCGTCTCGAAAGAAAAAAAATCGTGATTTTAGGTTTCGGTCTGGTGCGTCCGAACCTGAAGGAATTGAGTGGCAAAAATAACCTAGAAAAAATAATCACGAAAATGGCACCGCTCAACGGTTGTACACCAGAAAAAAGTACAATAGTATTTGCGCCGCTTCCGCTACTTCCGTTGGGCCGTTTTCGCAAAAATCTCGATTTACAGGGGGGGGTTTGAGGGACGCGGCAGGACATAGGACGAAAGCTGGGGAATGTACAACGTGCGGACGGATATTTTGTGCGAACCCACGGTTTAAACACCAAAGATCTGCCCCGACTCCGGCGGCATAAAAAAGCCGAATTGTGGTGCAGTCCCCCAGGTGAAATTCGAGAAATGCCACGTCAGTCGTCTCAGAATTTATCGAAATTTGCGATTCCGCCGTGACCTGTCGATTCAGGCCGAACGCTTCTCCGCACGGACCTCAAAAGTTTGCTTTACAAAAATTACCACTCTTACGGAGGTTACAGCGAAGGACAATGAAATTCACGCAAGGATTCCGGTAGAAAATTTCGAGACGCGTCCTCGGAACCACTCTCGTCGCTGCGCGACTTTTGTCGGCGACGTTATTCACATTTTTCTGCGAATCCGGGTCCTCCGACTAAAACGCGGCCTCCAGCGGCCCCCGCGGTCTGCAAAAGTCGGTGCATTAAATTCTTGAAGCCAACGAAGAGACGAACGAATCCACGCACAGCTATTTACGATAAGACTTCCGGATCACGTAGTTTAGGCGACCAAACATGACGATTTTTTTCCAAGAAAAAGAGTTTTTCGCACTTCACAAAAATTTTAAGCAAAAATATCGAAAAGTGAGGTGACAGTCGGACGTTTGGCCACGTTCCGGACACACCGACACCGGAACCACGTCCGTTCGATGTAAACTGTCCGAGTCGTGGGTGAAAAAGTGATTAAGCTTAAAAAGCTCACCCAGCCGCCCCCGGAAACGGCAGATGGGTGAAATTATTTTTAGAAAATACTTGAATCTCTTGTAAATCAGTTGTATTTGATTTCGAGACGTTAAACATTTTATAAATATTTTAAAATAATTTCAAGAAATCATGTTTTTTGTTCCCTTATTTGTTCAGTGAGTCTCCACCCAGACAGATGACCGCTATTTGGTGTCCACAAGTTTGCGAAATTGAACATCTGCAGTTATACTACGAAATCAATTTCAAGAAGTTACAGATCTCAATGTTATTGAATGGACCATTAGAAGAAGATTTAATGCTGCTGGATTATCTTGTGGAAGGATGGCTACAGTTCCATCATTACAATGCCGGCATTGAATTGCAAGATTGGCTTTTGCCAGAAATCACTTGGCATGGAATAATAATGACTGGAGCAACGTCCTATTTTCAGATGAGTCGCGTTTTTGCCTCACTGGGCCAGACGGATGCCGACGAGTATGGAGAAAACCCGGTGAAAGATATGCTCCAGTTTGCATTGACGAGCGACTTCCATTTGACGGTATCTCGGTTATGGTTTGGGCAGGAATTTCTTCACGAACACACACTGAGTTGGTCATACAGAATGGTTGCCTGACAGCTCACAGATACAATACTGAGGTTCTAGACCAGGGGTCGGCAAAGTGTGGCTCGCGAGCCACATGTGGCTCTTTTGGTGTGAACTTATGACTCTTTAGAAATATATTGAAACATAAAAAAATAACAAAAAAAAGAAAGGGTACTGTCCCTTTTCGGAAGTTACGACCGCCGCCGCCAAGTTGGCATAATTCAGAAACTTGAAAGAAAATTCAGAAATGGCATTTTAAAATGCAGCTGCTCTTCCAACTTATTTTACTTATACTTACTTTACTTATTTTCCATGAAAAACTAGCAAACAACAAAAAGTCTAAAGTCGAGAGATGTAAGAAAGAAAGTAATTGAAGAACTTAAGAAACATTTTAAAATGACAAGTTCCTCTTTTAACAGTCTGCAAATAATGCTAACTTGGCAAGCTTTGTCGTGAGTCACGAAATCGTCAAGAAAGGAAAACCATTCACTGATTGTGAGTACAGAAAAAGTTGTTTTATAAAAGTGGCTGACACACATTTTCACAACAAAGCAGATATTATAAATTAAATTAAAAAATTACCATTGTCTGCCAAAACTGTAACAGACAAGACAAAAAAATGTCGTTAAATGTATGCTAACAACAAGTTAACGGCATTAAATTAGCATCAGCGATATCAATAGCGGTCGACGAGTCTGGTGACAACAAGGATACTGCGCAAGTTATCCTCTTTGCTCGCTATATTTCATCAGATGGTCCCAAATAAGAACTCCTGGGATTATTGCTACTCAAGGGTCAAACACGAGGAGAAGATGTTGGCTTTGGAAATAGGATTTGTCACAATTTTAAAAGAAAAAAATGATCATGACGTTTTATCTTTCCATTGCATAATTCACCAGGAAGCACTTGCGTGCTTGCAAGCACTAGCACACTACGTGCAAATATTTCCAGAAGATATTGGTAAAATTTTGGAGTTGGTAGTCAAGGCCACTAAGAATATTATCGCAAAGACAATTTATGAAAGATGTCATCAGTGGCTCTTGATCTAGTTTGAAATCATTTTAAGTAAAAAATTGGCTCTTAAGTATATAGAGTTTGCCGACCCATGTTCTAGACCAGTGTTCTTCAACCGGTGTTCCATGGAACCCTAGGGTTCCACTAAAACATTCAGGGGTTCCGCGAATCAATGCTAAAAGAATCTGAACTTTAACGGGCGCGGTGTTAACAACTACCGCGTTGCGCCGCTCTCTGGCAAAAACAATTTCAAATTGGCAACAAACAATTTCGAAATGAGAAGAATTTCAAAATGGGAATAAACAACTTCAAATGGAAACGATGGAATGGTGTTTATATTATAAGACATTCACAATGTGCCGGAAAGGGCAAATGCGAAGGAAAATAAAATATAAACTTTTACAATACCAGGCCGAAAATATTTCTATAATTTGTATGGATGAAACCAATTTTAATTTATTTATATCAAGAAAAAAGGGGGGATCAAAGAATGGAACTCGTTGCTCATATATTTCTGCTCTGGAGGAGCAAACATTCATGTCATCGAATGTATAGGGAATGAATAGCGCATGAATACGGAAGACCAGAAACAAATGAGTTTGTGCGTCATTGCCTTCGTAATACTAAAAATATGTATCAGTCAAAAGTTATATTGGTTATTGATAATGCTCTTTGCCATAATTCAATCGAATAAGTTTTTCAGGAAGATGAATTTAATGGGCATCGAATACTGAGGCTTGCCCCATACACTCCAATGTATAATGCAATCGAACATGCATGGTCAAGCCTTAAATGTCGATGTTTTAGAGATTTGGCTGTTCAAATGTCAAATATTCTGGCTGGAGAGGACAGAGCAAATATTACTCAAGCCGAGTATCGTCTACAGCGGCTAGATGCTATTTGAATTGATAATTTACGGAACCTGACTGTGGGTGGCTAAATGCGCCTGGTACGTTGCACATATTCAAAGGCAGACATCTTGCCTGTTGTTTTAAATATGATGGACGCCATTTTCTAATTATTATTATTAGGTTATTTAAGTAAATTCTGTCTCTTCTTTATAATTTAATGAAAAAATATATCACAAGAAACGTAATGTAATATTGAAATTTTTTAACATTAAATTGTGTTTAATTAATATTTAAAATTATAATAATAATTTTTAAAATAATTTTTAATATTTTCCAATTTAAAATTGTTTATTCGCATTATAATATTGTTTGTTATCAATTTGAAATTGTTTGATCTCAATTTGAAGTTGAAAAGGTATAGTAAGTCGTTGGAAAAATGACTGACGAAAGTAAGATGTAAATGGACGAATCTACAGATGTGGCTGGATTAGCAATATTGTTAGTTTTTGTGAGATACATCCACGAATCCAATTTTTAGGCAGATATGCGTTTTTTGCAAAGCTCTGCCAAGAGGCGAAGAAATATTTAATTTACTTAATGCATATTTCGAAAAACATTCAATTTCTTGGAATTTATGTATGCACTGATAGACCCAAAGCTATGGTTGGTATTATAAAGTGGGCAATAGCACATATAAAGAAACTAGTTCCAGACATAAAAGCCAGCCATTGCTGTCTTCATCGTCATGCTCTCGCTGTTAAATGGATGTCAAAAGCATTGCACAAAGTTCTCAATAAGGCCATTAAGATGGTTAATTTTATCAAATCCAGGCCCTTAAATACCAGGGTATTTGCCCTATTGTGCAATGATCTGGCAAGCTTAAATAAAAATCTCCTTCATACTCAAGTAAGATGTTGATCCAGGGAAAAGGTTCTGACCGACTCTGGGAATTGCATGATGAAATTCGAATCTTTTGAATTGGTAAAACCATACAACATTATAGATAATCAGATAAACTTAATAAAGACGGAACAAAGCTTGAATATATAAATATACTCAACCTTTCCAGAACTCTATAATACTAATGAGTCTTTTTAGGACTACCAAAAACAAATCTCTTATGAAATTTGTCCGTTATTCTATAGCTTTCAGTACACCTTCGTGGCACTCAACAAAAACCATAAAAATAACATTGAGTTTTAAGATCATGTCTTTCCGATACCTTGAGTGGAGAGCCATCTGTGGACGCGTTTCGAGATCTATCTCTCGTCAGCACAGCTATGCTACCATGAACAATATTTTGAAAATCACTCACTTGAAAACCCATGTGGTGTTTGGGTTAGATGTTTTTAATTTTGACATTTTGACAAAATGTCAAAATTAAAAACATCTAACTTGACAAAATGTCAAAATTAAAAACATCTAACCCAAACACCACATGGGTTTTCAAGTGAGTGATTTACAAAATATTGTTCATGGTAGCATAGCTGTGCTGACGAGAGATAGATCTCGAAACGCGTCCACAGAACGCTAACCCAAACACCACATGGGTTTTCAAGTGAGTGATTTACAAAATATTGTTCATGGTAGCATAGCTGTGCTGACGAGAGATAGATCTCGAAACGCGTCCACAGATGGCTATCCACTCAAGGTATCGGAAAGACATGATCTTAAAACTCAATGTTATTTTTATGGTTTTTGTTGAGTGCCACGAAGGTGGACTGAAAGCTATAGAATAACGGACAAATTTCATAAGAGATTTGTTTTTGGTAGTCCTAAAAAGACTCATTAGTATTATAGAGTTCCGGAAAGGTTGAGTATATTTATATATTCAAGCTTTGTTCCGTCTTTATTAAGTTTTTCGAATCTTTTTATCGGAACGTGAATTTTCTGGAAAATATAATGACACTAATTGGCTTCAAAATGGAACCTATCTTGCAGATATATTTTCTTCCATGAACGAAGTTAATCTTTCAGTTCAAGGATCAAATTCTACGGTTTTTAAGGTCAATAGCAAAGTAAACTCGATCAAATCGAAAATCAGGCTTTGGGAGGAATGCATCACCAAAAATAATACAGAATGTTTTGCCAACTTGATTTCCTGGCAACCAAAAATATCGCATTCGACCAGAATTTAAAAAATCATATTTTTGAACATTTTACGGGATTGCAAAGGTCATTTTTCGAATATTTCCCCCCCCATTTGCAATAATTTAAGTTGGATCGAAAATCCTTTAATGAGTATTGTGATGTGGATACCTTGCCAATTAAGGAAACAGATCAAGATATATGTACCGAGACTACATTAAAATCTACATTTGGACCGGATGACATTTTCCCGTTTTGGATAAAATTAAGGGAAGAATATCCGGAAATTTCCAAACGCGCGGTTAAGGAATTGATGCCTTTCGTAACCAACTATCTCTGTGAGAAATCTTTTTCCACATACGTCGCTACAAAAACTAACTAGAAAACTAAGTTACTTAGAAATCGACTTGATGCCGAAAATGATATACCTCTTAATACTTAACACCGATCCGTCCAGATATTGATAAATTATGCAGTCATAAACGCATGCACAGTGGAGACATTGGTTTTTTAAATATATTTTTCTTTAGATTACAATTTCATTTCTATGTATGTATAGTACAAATATTTTATATTTTATATGGAATTTATATTTTTTTTTGAATAAATGCAAATTTATTTAATATGAGACATATACAAAATTTTTATAACAAATGCAGGGACGAATCTCGTTAATAATATATAATAATAATAAGATATAATGCGATTCCCCCCTTAATCAAAGTGCTACTAAACAGAGGGTTCCATAAAAAAAAAATCTCAAAAAAGGGTACCGCGTGATGACAGAGGTTGAAGAACACTATTCTAGAAGATCATGTTATGCCTTTCACGGTCACTATGGATGAGCATGGAATTTTCATGCAAGATAATGCTAAACCTCACAAAGCCAGAGTTGTCAGAGAATATCTAGACGAGGTGGGAATTAGGCGGTTTAACTGGCCAGCAGAATGTCTAGACATGAACATCATCAAACATGTCTGGGAGGAGATGGGACGGCGTATCCGAAGGCATACCAGCTCCATGAACTGCTCAGAAGCTAAGAGAGTTGCTATTGCAGGATTGGATTAACATTGACCAAAATTTGATTCTTAATTTAATTGAAACTATGCCTCATCGGTTGTAACGTTATTAATGATTATTCTTTTTAATTTATGTTAAGTGTGTTCTTAGTTCCTCATACAAAAAAACATTTTAAGCATAGCGTAATTTGTTGCATTTTTATAAAACATCATAAACCAAAAAATATGTTTTTATTACTCATGCGTTGAAAGTACTAATGGCACTCATTTTTTAGTAGGACAAATGCCATTTTTGGTTGTATTACCGCAAAACTTCTGCTTGGTAACGCAATGTAACGTAAGTTGTGCGTGGTAACGCACGCAAAAATTCAATATCGCTAAGTTACATTAAAAAAAAAACAATTAAATAAATAGAATTTAAAAAACACAATCAAGGCCTCAATATTAAAAAAGTGACGTGAAAGTGACAAATTTGATGAAAATCAAAATTTTTTTTCATTGCAATATTAAAATTAAAGAAAAAAAAAGTTCTTATGATGAATCCACATCACCGGAGACAATTGAAAAGCAAATTTTTCATTTTTGATTCTATTTTTTTTAAGGCCCCTGGCTCCCAAACTTGTAAGATACATCTCCTCGCATGAGTAATAAAAAATATTATCTGCAACTATTGCGGTATTGTCAATTGCCCTCTCGAGCGAATGTGCGCACTCACTTCGTTCGTGCGCCCAAATTGACAACTTACCCCCCTAGTTGCAATATATACGATTTAATATAATATTTTTAATTATAATATATAATAATATTTCCAATTCAATACTGAATTTAGCCTACAAATTTATTGATTTATTGAATTTTTAATGTATTTAGCCTTACTAACAGAAATTTACACGAAAACATCGACTTATTTGCAATTTCGTAGGTGACCTAAATTTTTTGATCGCCAGTGTATAACAAGGCTTTTCTTTAAAACATTTAAAAAATACGAAATTTCTGTAAAAATATTTAAGTAAAATTAAAATTATTTAGGTTTCCATAATATAATATTTGAGCTTGGACAATTCATAAATATAACATGAAATCTACAAAAATTACCGTCAATTTTTCATCTTTTTCTTTCAAACAATAAAATTCTTTTAAAAACAAATTACAGAATTATTTGAAGCCACAATTTTCATTGAATTTCAACAAAAATCAAATAAACTTACATTTCAAAATTCAAAGAAAATAGGGCAGAAAGACGTTCGCGTTGCTAGCCCGCTAGCCCTTTGCATATACAGTATAATCTTGATAGTCAGACACATATGGGGCCAGACAACCGCCGGATTATCAAAAAAATTAATAATTTAAATTTTAATAAACAAATAATAATTAATAAACCGGATTATCGGGATTAAAACAAAACAATAACTATTTTACATATTTTAAACGCGCCATCGTTATCGTTTGCCACAGTTCGCCGAGTTCAAACATTAAAGTACAGCATACACGCTACTGCGGTCTACCGGAGAGGTTACCTGTGCAGGTTTGCCTACGCAAGTCAACCGCTCGTCGGTAGAGTGTATGGGAGGTTCCGGTATACCGGAGCGGTCTTCAGTTATTTTTGCGATGACAGTGAAAAATCTGGGAAGTGCATAATCAATATAAGAATATTCAATATCATATCTAAGCCCAACAACGTATATACCAATACATTCAAAACCACTACATTCCAAAACACACTAGCAACAACTGACGTGACCTGCATATGTCCACCGTCGAAAAATTGATTTTCGATCTTGCTCCGGTCGTCTGCGCAGGTTAAAAAAACTGCACAAGTCTATTGCCACACAAGCTCCGATCTACCTGCGCAGGCAAACCTGAACATGTAGACCTCTCTGATGGACCGTTGTGTGTAAGGCTGGCATTAACTTCATCGTCATCCGTGGAACAAATTAGGCTGAGTGACTGAGTAACTGACGTGACCTGGACAGGTCCACCGTCGAAAGAATTGATTTTCGATCTTGCTCCGGTTGTCTGCGCAGGTTAAAAAAACTGTACAAGTCTATTCCAACACACGCTCCGGTCTACCTGCGCAGGCAAACCTGCACAGGTAGACCTCTCCGGTGGATCGTTGTGTGTATGGCGGGCATTAGCTTCATCATCATCCGTGGAACAAATTAGGGTGAGGATTTCTTGGCCAGAAAAGGAGTAAAAATTTCGCTAGTGCCTAGAAGTCAAACTGTGTCAGCGTTTGTCAGAGCACACCAAAGCTCTTGTAAAAATTCGGAAGAAAATTGTAGAGAAGAGTTAGCACAGTCAGAATCGCGAATCAAGTTATCAAAGTTTAAGGGTATCAAAGTCTCAAAGGGTATCAAAGTTTCAAAGTTTAAGGGTATCTTTCATAAGGGTATTTTGCCTTTATTTCAGCTGTGCGCGAGGTTTATATCCGACGCGGGACAGCGGAAAGAAAAGACACATGTTTCCCCAGAGCGCCGAATTATTGAACGTCCCAGATTAACCAACCGCCGGATTATCAAGATTATACTGTAAATTACTTTCATCTACGATCACTATTGTAAATGCCCATTACTGTACAGTTCGTGGACTATGTAAAAACATCATAACACACACGTATGTAACAGTCCGCGATTAATGTTAAGTTATGATTGATAACACACATGTGCGTTTGGTTTACGATTCGTAGATAGCTGCTACTACGTGCTCATACGTTCAGCGCACAACTGAAAATGCAACTGTTTGTTTATTATAATGTTAAATGTACCTAATAAGAAATACATTATTTGTTACATCAAACATATTTTCCTTATTAAACAGAGACAAATTAGTGTGGTCGTAGATAAAGTATAGTACATAACTCGAGTTGTAAGGCAATTACTTACTAATGTAGTAACTGTTCCGCTCGTACGTAAAATGCTTCTTACAGCTCTCTTTACATAATATACTATTTTGATTTCAAGGAAAATATTTGAATCGCGAAAATAATAAAAAATTCAGAATTTTTTAGCACAAAACGAAATTTTAAACTTCCATAAAATACCGACAAACATTAACATAATACACTTCCCCGAAACACATTTAAATCCAAAAACCAGAAAAATACTCAGATCTAACCCCCATTTCTACTAAAAAATATATAATTAAATCTAAACATAAATACAGTGTGATTGCAAATGAATTGCAAAGAAACATTCAGGAGAGGAAATAAAAAAAGATTCCATGAACGTAGGAAAATCATCCCTACACTTTTGAGAAGAAATAAACTGAAACAAAACAAAAATTCCAACATACACAACAACAAACTTGTTAAACAGATATTATTCTTGCCCATTCCATGTAATTTTAGTTTTGAGTGTTTATCCAGGGTGTGTGTACAACCTTACGATTAAGATACTAAGTAAAAAATATATTTAGAACGATTATCATTATATTATATAAATACCTAAATTATAAATTAGAGGAAATAGTCAGCCTGAGGCTTTTTCGACGGGATTCCCCTGGTTTCCTGAGGGGCAGCCTCAAATATCGTAAAGTCTCTCTGAAGGTGCTCGTTTAATTCTAATATAGCCGCTACATTTCCACATCTACAAACAAATAAATTAATTAACCAGTGAAATTCGTTCACAGTTATTAGTGAATTACCTGTAACAATAGTTTGGTGCGGACCAGACGGTCAAGACAGTCTCATTGAAGTGCCACTTGTAGCCTTCCATGACGAGCTGATGTGCTCGACAAATCATGTCTATATCGTTTGCTGCATTGAATTGTGAGACTACATCAGATCCAAAAAGGTATCCGGCACCACGTGGTGACACTCCCCAACCTTGAGTGTCTAAAATTCAAATAAAAGAAATAGTAGTTAGACAGATAAGACTAGATATAAAAATAAACAAGACAAAATTTGATTGACAAGACTAGACAAACAAGACTAAACAGAAAGACTCGATAGACAAGGCTTAACAGACAAGATTAGAAAAGCCAGATTAGACAGACAAGAGTAGACAAACAGGACTAGATATACAAACAAGACTAGACTAGACAGATAAGACTAGACCGACAAAAGTAGATAGAAACTCGAGACAAGCAAACTGAACAGACAAGTCGACACCAACAATATTAGACAGACAAAAGAACGACTAGACAAACAATATAATAAGAGAAATAAGAATGAACAGATTAAATAGACAAAACTAGACCAATAAGACTAGACAAAGAAGACTAGACAGAGAGGATTAGACAGACAAAACTGTAATGACATGGCTAGACAGACAACATCAAACAAACAACACTAGACAGACAGACCAAACACACAATACTAGACAGACAGGATTAGATAGACAAGACTAGACAGAAACGACTAGATATACAAAATTAGACAAACAAGACTAGGCAGATCAGACTATATAAGACTAGACAGACAAGTCTAGACCGACAAGACTTTTTTTATATGCTATAAAATACTGTACAGAATAAGTTAACCATTCTGGAGAGATCTGCTAGACTTCCCGCGTCCCCCTGGAACTGCCATCAAGCATTACTTCGAGGAAAGCGTTGTCATAATTTGTTTTACTCAATCAATCGTTCAGGGATTTCCTTCATTGTTCCTCAGCCTCCTTTCCTCTCCTGCAAAATCTTTATTACAGCGTCCCAGCCGTCTGGAGGAGCAGTGCTGCCACGTTTTCTTTCATCTCTTGCACTTGGCATTTATTGTGGGCAATACTTCATATCTGATTCCACATCGGGCATTGGAACAGAGTATGTTCTGGAGAATCCATCACCTCAGCTCCACATTACCAACATTCATCGGTCTCACTCTTTCCAATTCTCTTCATATATGTGGTGAACACGCCATGTCCAGTTAATGCTTGGATTAAATGGTAGTCCAAGTCACCCCACTTCCTATTGCTCCACTTGTGAATAACTTTGATAAAGGTTTTTGTCCACCCTGTAAACTATGTCCATTTTTGTTGCCAAGCATTCAACATTATTTCTCTTGCTTCCGGTTTTGCTAGCCTCCCTCTCTCATGGATACAAATTCTTTCTTGGACGCGTAGCTTAATAGGTGGTATGCCTGAAATGGCAAGTACGGCCATGGTGGAGGCGGCAGCTACACGTATTGCTAACTTTCTATTAATACTCTCAAGCATTCCCTCGTATCTTTTATGTAGTGTCTGCGCTCATATAGGCGCCCCGCATAAAAGTATAGAAGAGACTACATGCGCAAGTATTTTACGCCTCCTTGATCTTGGCCCTCCAATATTTGGCATAATTTTGACAGAATTAACATGTGTGGTCATTCTAATGTCTTTGTCCACGTGTATACCCATATATTTAAAAGATTTTACGCTCCGAACCAGCGTTCCTTCTACTTCAGTAGCTAGGCTGCGCATCTTGTATCGCCCATCTAAGAGGAGCATCTCTGTTTTTTAAGGGCGAGCTTGACACCCATTTCCCTCAATTCCTGGCTGATTTTGTTAATAGCATTCCTACGCGTTCTTCCAGGATCTGTGGTGTCCGAGCAGATACCACAACGGCAAGGTCGTCTGCATATGCTACCAGTGTTACACCCGTTCTTAATATTTTGTCGTTAAAGACAAGCCATAAAATCGGACCGAGGACGGATCCCTGCGGTACTACAAGAGTGGTCCTTCTACGTGCCCCACCAGTCGTTACAATATACCTATTAGAGAGATGGGACTGTATAATTTTGAGTAGGTATCCACTAACAACTGCATTTCTTAGTGTGCAGATTATGTTTTCCCATGGAGCAGAGTTAAAGGCATTTTCAATATTCACTTGCTTCAGAGTTTCAGCGTCCGTCAGGGTCAGATGTCGTTCTCCAGTTCATTACACAGTTGCTTCCAGGCTTCTTTTTTCTCTTTACTGATGGCCAGTTTCAGTTCGTGTCATGCCTTCTGGGCTACCTCTTTCTGTGCAGAGTCCCCAGCTATTTTATTTATTCTAACTAGTAGTCTTCTATTGTGTATACATAGTCTTCTTTTTTCCGCTATAGTAGGTGTCCACCAGTATGCCGATGGCCGCCTCTGCCTTGGGTATGATTTCCGGGATAAGCAGGTTGCACACTTCCTTTTAATACGTTCAATTAGAGTATGCGGTTCTATTCCATTTTCCTCTTCTTGGTGCTTTGATTCGCCATCCGTTAATTTGCATTGCTGTTTTCGGCGTTTCAGATGATACCATATCGAACCGTATTGTAAAGTCGGTAATATTTTCTAATTTTTTTACTACGTGCCATCCTCTTAGGGAGCGTACCCATATTACGTGACCCGTTCGGGGGGAGGAGGGGGTCTTCAAAATACCACGTCTTAGATTTTGGTCACATAGTAAATCTCCTCTAAGCCGTCCAGGGAAATGTCGTGCTTTTTCGAGCTATATTCATGTAACACTCGTTATTCCTATTCAGTCTTTATTTCTATTTTAGTTCTTTTACAACAGTGATTTATTTCTATTGCATCGGCTACGCGCCGATGAGGCTCGTCATGCATATGTTTCACTTGTCTTGCATTCTCTAAATAAATACGTACCCAAAGGGTTAAACTCTTTATACCGCGCACAGCAGTCACAGAATCACCTTCCGAAACTTAAGTAGGTAACTTAAGTAAGGTCGTCTTGCAGAGACTGGATCTTCAACGTAATCAACTGTACCACGTAAGAAAAGGAATGATCTGAAATCTGCAAAGTACGATCGCATTATCGGTAAAGCAAATACAATTGAGAAGAAAATAAAAAAATTAAGGCATGATACTGATGTGAAGAATAAGGAGTTGAAGAACAAAATAGTCCGTGCAAAGAACATGCGAAAATTTAGAGCAAAACAAAAAGCTGAAATTTTGAGACTGAAATCCGCTCATCCCAACGTGCAATCCTCGTTTATAAGTACACAGCCAGGACGCCCTTCACTTGAAGAAAATCAGTCAGGCCTTCTTCAAGTAATTTGCGATATAGCAACACATGGAAGTTCAGCTGCTGATCGACGCAGATCAGAAGTATTGAGAACTTGTAAGACTCTTGATGAATTGCATGCGTCCTCCTCGGTGGTGTAGTTGACAACATACCCGCCTTTCAATGCGGGAGACCCGGGTTCGAATCCTGGTCGGGGAGGCGACAACTAGGGCGGTTTTCATTAACCGTCCGGGCTGCCCACCCTGAATGAATGCAATATATGCGATACCGGGGTGGCGCATACTAAAAGCCAAGGTGGAATAGGGGATTTGGTGATGAATTGCATGCACAGCTTGTTGAAGATGGATATTTGATCTCACGAACCTCTACATACCGTAGGCTGATGCCAAAGTATTCTGAATCCTTAGAGGGCAAGCGCCATGTCACAACTGTACCTGTGAGACTGTGTCGAGCCCAAACAGATAGACACCGAGATTACGTCGATCAACATTTCTGTAAGGCTACTATTAACGGCCTTGAGGAACTCTCATCTTTACTTGGACCTGAACAGGTAGTGTTTATTTCTCATGATAAAGCAAAAGTACCAATTGGAAAAACGGCTGCAAAAGTACAGGCTCCTGTTTTAATGCATCTGAATTATAGTGCGAATTATAATATATAAGTGCGCCACGATTTTGCTGTTGGAAAACGCCATCAACTGATTCCTTCGGTATATGCTGGTATCATAATCAAAGAGAACTGCATGGGTAGGAAAGAAGCTGTTACATACTCTGGTCCAACCTATATCGCAATCAGCAGTGGAAAACATAGCAGTTCGACAGCAACAACTCACGCCAAAGACCTCATCAAACTGCTAACATTAGATGATTTTAAAAATCTGACCTTAGAAAAAGATGGAAAAGTCAAGCATGTGATGATTTTATCCGTGGATGGAGGACCGGATGAAAATCCACGTTACAAAAAGGTGATATCTAACTGTATATCCCACTTTAAAAAGTTTGATTTGGATGGGCTGTTCGTGTTAACGAATGCTCCCAAGCGATCGGCTTACAACCGAGTTGAGCGAAGAATGGCACCCTTGAGCCGTAAGCTAGACACGGTAGTCCTTCCATATGAACACTACGGATCCCATCTCGATTCTCAAGAAAAAACCATCGATAACGAGCTAGAATTGAAAAACTTTCAGCATGCAGGTAAAATTGATACCATTTGCCATTTATATATATATATATATATATATATATATATGTATATATATATATATATGTATGTATATATATATATATATATATATGTATATATATATATATATATATATATATATATATATATGTATATATATATGTATAATATATGTATATATATATGTATATTCTAAATTATTATCAGGCGAAAAATTGACTGAGATTTGGTCCCAGGTGGTTATTGACGGCCACAACGTGATAGCAGAATATGTGCCTCCTGGGGAAGTCTTTCCGGAAACCGCAGAAGTTTGTGACACCTGGTATGCAAATCACGCTCGTGAAAGTCAATATTTTCTTCAAATAACGAAGTGCGCCAATGATTCCTGTTGCGCTCCACGCCGCAGTGCACTTACAAATATTCTACACCAAGGATTTTTGCCGGCACCTTTTCCAATGTCACAAAACCCTTTCCGTATACCAAACCCAGATGAAGTCGGAAAGGAAATGTTTCCATCATTGTTTGTGCCACAGTGTATAACACTACGTTCGGATCTCCCACAGGGTAGAGAAATACCCTACGATTCATATTGTCCATCTATTAAAGATGACATTACCGGAAGGACGCGCTCAATTTGCGGAATTTATTTTGCCTCAAAAACTTCCATGAACAACCATCGCAAAAACGTGCTTGGTCATGCAGTGGAAGTGTCTTGCGTGAGACCTCTACGGATTCTCTCCAGGAGACCACAGGAGGTCTTGTGTGTCGTGGAGGAAAGCGTGGAGTGGATAGACGTGATGAAGAGAATGTAATCACGTCTGAGGAAACTCCTGATGCTACCGCCTCCGTGATCTACGATGTGTCCGAGTGGATTGATGCTGGGAACGTGTTCGTTGAAGATGAAAAATAAATGTGAATGAAAGAAAAAAAGACTTTTTTTTGTATAATTCTGTTGTTCTGTTGTTTTTGTATAATTCCTGTTCCAATATGTTTCTACATGGGATATGCGCGCACTCTTGTTGTAACGCTGCAAGCGCCGTAGTAATAAAGACAAAAATTAATCTTTTTTTTTAACTTTTGTTTGTAAAAATATATTTAAAACCATATTTATGAATTACTACGTGAAAACTAGGGGGGAGGGGGGAGGTGTGGTGCTGGCATATACTACGGGTGGTCACCGACGGGGAGGAGGGGGGTAAAAAAATGTAAAAAATGG
The DNA here is from genome assembly GCA_944588485.1 of Phosphuga atrata. Classification (NCBI taxonomy): domain Eukaryota; kingdom Metazoa; phylum Arthropoda; class Insecta; order Coleoptera; family Silphidae; genus Phosphuga; species Phosphuga atrata. The sequence continues at coordinate 49,244,464 of OX155904.1, forward strand.
GTCACGTAGTATGGGTACGGTCCCTTATGGGTCTGCAGATGCCCGTAGATGTCATAGTAATATCTATTACTGAATTACCGTTTTTATTACTGAAGGTGGGCTTGCTTCCTATGTTTAGGGCCAAAAGATCGTTTGATGCGACCCATTTCTCCAGAATTCTGCCTCTATTATTAACTTGTTGTTGGATCAATCCAAATATGGAAAAGCTTTTGCATTCAGGTCTCCACCGATAATAAAATGTTTTCCCATTCCTCTTGTGTGTCTCTCAATAATAGTAAGTAATATTAAATAGTAGCATTTGTATCTTTTCTTCAAAGATTATAATTTCTAGGAAATTATTGTTTCAAAAGTTAATAACATTTGTATAACTAATCTTTCTTTAACAAACTTTCTTAAAAACAACTACTTCACTGGCAGACATCACGACTGACCAGTTTTTGTGTGGACTTTGCCAGTGAAGTATTTGATTTTAAGAAAGTTTGTTAAAGAAAGATTAGTTATACAAATGATGTTAACTTTGTTGAAGATATGTATATAATAATTTAATAGAAATTATAATCTTTGAAGAAAAGATACAAATGCTACTATTTAATATTATCAAAATCTTCAAACTCAACAAGATATAAATAATTAGTTAATAGTTTCTCAAAGACGTCGAGCGGTCTGTTTGGGGAAAAGTAACCGGAATAAACTACTATCCCTAATATTTTTTTTTATAACTGGAATTCCTTTCTTTACGTAAATAAAAGTGTCACAGTAGGTGTTGTGATATTCATCATTTAGCCTATTTTTATTGGTTCTTGTCTTATAACTATTTCTATTTTATATGCGCTGATTGCCTGCCTTAGCATATCGTGAGTCGCTCTGTAGCGATTCATATTTAATTGCAGGAACTTAACCATTGCTCAAAAAATCTGGATTGTTCGTGGCCCTCTTAAAACACACTCTTCATTATTAGCGCAGTCTCTGGCAATGTGTCCCTCTCTGCCACAATTGAGACAGTGTTTGGACCTATCTAGTCCTTTACATTGAGTTGAGATATGATCGGAAAACCCAGCATTTATAGCACCTTCACAGCCTTATCCACTTTTCGACCTTGCATAGTACAATTCCCACATGCAGTCCATCTTTTGTTAGTTTCTTGGCATCATCTCTATTGATGGTCAGGGCATTCGTTTTAATGCCTTACATGTTTGCAAGCTGCCCAGTTTCTTCTCTATGGCTTCCAGGACATCGTTTTTTTCTGTTAGAGCATCTATGCCATTAATATTAATATGTACTGTATCTGTGTACTGCGTAGCGCCTGCTATCCTGACACAGATATCTTCTCCCCCACCCTCAATTGTTTTTTTGTTTACCCTCTCTTGTACCTCTCACTTCCTTGACTGCCTCCGCTTCAGTACTGTCTTTGATTCTGTTCTTTATTCCTTTCAGTATAGATTCATATTTCTGACTGCCTTCCCCTACTATTAGGGCATACGTTTGACTTTTTCAATTCTTTGGCTTGATAGTTGTGTATTTTTGTGTAGTTGTGTATATAATGACTTTCGTCTATGTCTCATGGAATGTGCATTCCACCATCTTTCTGAACTCTACCACGTCTAGCTTGTTTAGGTGGTGGAGAGCCACACATTCACCCCTTCTGTTTCATTGCATATCTTAATGATCTTATCCTAGAGCCTGTCTTCTGAGCCATCATAGGTAGCTCTAATGATTTTACCCCTTGTTGCCTCTTCTGGGCCTCTAGATAAAAATTTTGTCTCATATTCCATAATTTCGAAATCCTCTATTGTATCTGCAAGGTCTGGGAATCTAACCCTATACAGCCCTGAATGATTTTTTCCATTTCCTTGTCGTCAGATTCTACGAATACGACCCTGGCAACCGGCTCTGCTATTTTTCAAGGGAATCCCGATTTTTATTTCCGTATTTATGAAGATCGTTATACCAAGAATTTTGTTTTATTTCCTTCCATTCACGTAAGGTGCCTACTCTTGGTAGAGTTAGCAGATCCTTCCGCGCAATCGTTTGGGTTTCTACCTGTTTAGTTTGTATGGTTTCCATTGTTTCAACAAATTTGTGCTTTATGAGCCGTTCTTTAATAGTATTCTGGTTCAGCGTCTCGAATGCTTGTTTCATAAGTTCAGCGATTTCTTTAACCTCTTTTTTTATGTTATGGTGGGCGCTTGTAACTTTTCCGAGGCTGCCTATTTGACTTGTCAGTTTGTTTATGGATTCTACAATTGTAGACACCACCAAACATTTGGCTTTTCCTTCAATATTATTCATTTTTTTATTTCTTGTCGTTATCTTGCCCTGGCAGAAACTATAGTATTCTATATGGCAGAAATTATAGTATTAGACGGAAGCAAATTTTCACTTTTTGTCGGCATTTTTACAGTATTATTACAATATTATTCATCTTATTTCTCTTTTCGCTATTTTGCCCTCACCAGAAATTATAGTATTAGTCGGAAGCGAAATTTCATCTTTTGTCGACATTTTTACAATGGATTCACGCGTTCAACTATTGGCGTTATTTTATTGACAGCGTCTTGGCTTGTGCGGGCCGAGAGAGAGCATCACAAGGTGTCTCTCGTATCGCTCTGTCTTCGTCTAGTACAGTTCAAAAGGAAAACTAAATGCGTGTCCGACGTCCATTTTTCCTTGCAAATACAACAGTATTTTAACATTGTCTTTTTGAAAAAAACTTTCATTAAAATATATAAACTTCGGTTTATAATGTGCTAACCGATTGAACGATCTCACTCTCTTTCTTGATTCAACTCAATACAACTAGCTTTTCGCTCTGATTATATCACATCCTCCCACTCTCGACTACACTGTTGATTAGACAAGGATGAAGGGATCCCCTTGGGACCTCTCTCTCGGCCCGCACAAGCTTAGAGGCCAGCGCTCGTTCCAGTTAGTACCTATTTCAGTGGACTAGACAGACAAGACTAGCCAGTAGCGTCGGTCAATCGGGCGAATGCCCGGGGCCCACGAACAAGGGCTGCATATCGATTCTGAGACGACTGACGAGTGGCGTTTCGCGAATTTCACATGGGCGACCGCACCACGTGGGTTTTAAAAAGGCTCAAATTTGACATTTTTATGCCGCCGGAGGCGGCAGATTTTGGGTATTTTAACCGCGCGTCTTCGATAACTTAACTGTGAATGTCCGTCGGCACGTTGCGCATCCCCAAGTTTTCTACTCCGTCCTGCCGCGGGATCCAAAACCCACCCTAAAATCGTGGTTTTTATGGAAACGGCCCGACGGAAGCGGCGGCGGCGGTGCAAAACGGGAATGTAAATTTTTCCGGTGTAGAACCGAGATCCCCGTCGAGCGGTGCCGTTTTCGCGACTCAACTCCGCCAGGTTCGGACGCACCAGACCGAAAACTAAAATCACGATATTTTACTTTTGAGGCGCATTTTTGGTTGGATCCCATTTTTTTTCCCGAATCCTCTAGCCGCCGCCGCGCCACGTTTTTAGAGCCCTTGCTCGCCGTCCTGCTACGTCCCGTTCACCTGGTGCAAGAGCAAATAAATGATTTTTTTTGCCGATTTTGCAATCACTTCCAAGGACGCCCAGGACTTATTTGATGGGCTCCAGGTCGCCGAGTGGGTTCGTTCTGTTCAGAATACTCGCGCGCAACCATTCCGGCAAGAATTTTTAAACTGCGACGACTTTTTGTGAATCTGCGGCAGTTTGAAGAGAAAAATGAGCAAAGTGAGAAAAACCAGAGGCGTTTTGAGGGGGTACATAGAACTTCGGAACCAATTGACGGATCGGAACCGGACCGGTGCCGTTCGATTGGCCATATAACCTTTTAGTTTGTTTGGGAGTTTAATCCCGATTGTGCGCAAGATGGCGTCGCGACGCCATTAAAACGACGTTTTTTGGACATCCAGGAAAAGTCCCACGGAACCGCCAACTTGAACTCTGCGGGAACGGTTTCGCGCGATTTCCGCAGGGAATTGAACGTTTCATCTTTTACTACAAGCGGCATCGTGCTGCGTCGTTTGCAACCGTCGCGACGCCCACCCAAACTCGCCGTATTTTATTTACTGGGGGCCCCATCTCAATATATATGCCCGGGGCCTCTAAATCCAAACGACGGCGCTGAGACTAGCCATACAAGACTAGACAAACAAGATTAGAGAGATAAAACTGGGCAGACTAGACTAGACAGACAAGAGTAGACAGACAAAACTAGACAGGCAAGACTAAATATCAGGTGCACAATTCACAGGTGTCTAAATATAAATATAATTTTATATAATATTGAACAGAAGTGAATTAAAATTTCGAAAGAAACTAAACCCTACTCATATTTCAACACCCCAGATGGTGAAGACATCATTTATAAATTAATATTTGTATTGAAAACAACAGCTCTGTCTGCTCTGGCAATGTCACCTGTTGATGTGATGCTCTATTCGAAACCCAAGAGCTATATGAAGACGCTTGGAAGATATGCCTATCACACAATTACTATGCTTGACATTAACATGGCATTGGTATTAACCACAAATTTTGCAACATTATGAAATATGATAAGTTGAATTGTGCAACTGAAGGGGTAGCGGCTGGTGGTGTCTTTAGGGTTTGGTGGGAATCTACCTTGAGCAGTGTCTCTGCTACCCTTACATTTGCTGTTTTGGGAGTTGGTAAGAAGTTTTCTATTCAAAATGGATATTCCGTAAGTCCCAGTGAGATTGAACCCAGATATGGTGGGGTTATTTCAGGGAGGCATGATTTAACTTTGACTAGAGATATCCCTGGAGCATGGAAAATACCTAAGGCTTGAAGTATTGTCAAAAGTAGTTGCTTGTAATTTGTACATATTGTTGTATTAATATTGACTAGAGAGACAAGACTATAATCTGGCCTATACTAATTACGGCTACAATAGTAGCATATCTCGCATTATGAGACTGGGTATTCTAGTTAATGCAAATGGTGTATGCATAACTGGGGTGAGCTGCATACTTTTAAAAAATCTCTTAATGGAGTATCTAATCTGTGAAATCTAGTGAAAAGGGTGGTAGATATATTTATCTTTACATTATGTTATATTGTTTACATTGTACTATTTTTTGTAAAGAGGGGTTTGCCCGTTTATACAAATAAATAAATATTCTGGTACAGAGGTGGCTCCAAGGACAGTGGAATTGGCGCTGAAGTCTATGGACTGTCTCCTAGGTGCAGCTAAACTGTGCCACTGGCGAAGGACACCACGGTCTTTCAAGCGGAAATTCTCGCAATCGAGACATGTTTCCCAGAAAAATTAAGAATGGATTACAAAAATAGAAACAAAAACATCTATATTTTCAACGACAGTCAGGCTGCGATAACGCCCTAACGTCATAGAATAAAATCTAGGGCAGTTTGGAAGTGCCTTCAGAACCTCTTCAGAAGTCTGGCACAACACAACAGCGTTACGCTTTCATGGCTCCCTAATCACATAGGTCTGGAAGGAAACGAAAAGGCGGACGCATTTGCAAAAGAGGGCGCTGCTGCAGTGCTCCCTATTGCAAGGGAGAAATCCTAAATCACCAAAACCATGGCAGGTAAAGTAATAACAGAGTATACCAATAAGAGTCACCAATTAAAATGAGCCCACACAAGTGGCCGACAACATACTAAACGAATGTTAGGTGCCATATCTAATACCTTAATAGCTGAAATCTTGCAACTATCTAGAAAACAGATTGCAACTGTACTGTAATGGAACACTGCACACTAAGAGGGCATCTGCAGAAGATGGGCATCTGAACAGATTAACCATTATGCAGACTCTGCAACGAAGAGGACGAAACCGAAGCAATTGCGCGCAGTAGAATAAAACTCAACATCACAGCTGAGGGACTTCCGAATCACAAGACATGAAGACTTCTGATCCTAATACATGGTCTGGATCTATTTGCTTGAATGGAACAATTTGCGAGGACACAAAAGGCCTATAAGGCCGCAGTGTTTTAAGCGATGCAAATCCCTGAACTCACATTGGATGAAAAATAAACAGACAAGATTAGTCTGAAATTTAGTATCATCCATTCTTACCTTCAGGATCACTCCATAGTAAATCACACATTGGCCCATCATGCGGAACCTCCTGTTTCCTATCTATTGTCCTAATTTGATCTAATGTTTGTATAGAGGGAGAAAGTCCTCCATGTACACAGAAAATCTTGCCATCGATAATGGCTGATAGCGACAGATAATCAAAGATTTCTGTGCAGTATCTCCAAACTGTTATGGAGCCGTACTTTCGTAAACATTCGTCGTAGAAGCCATAGACCTGGGTGATCTGTCTTGACTCATGATTGCCACGTATCAGAGTAATGCGATCTGGATATCTCACCTAAAAATGCATTTCCAATAAAATATTGATAGTTTAATTCATTAATATACATTTTCTATTTAGTTGGGAACAGTTCTTATGTAGTCTTTTATTGACAGACAATCTTTTAAATTTATTGTGTGGTCTTGTCACACTTTTTTGACTTACTTTAAGGGCTAAGAGTAGTAGAAAAGTCTCGACACTATAAAATCCTCTGTCTACAAAGTCCCCCATGAACAAGTAATTTGTTTCGGGGACGTCTCCGCCGACTTTGAAAAGTTCCTTGAGATCGTAAAACTGGCCATGAATATCTCCACAAACCTTAAAGAAAAAAAACAATAGATTTCACAATTAACAGCGTTCGCAAGACTGCTTACTGTGACAGGTGAGTCGACTCTTTGGACGTTGCTTTCCTCCACCAAGATTTCCCTCGCCTTTGCACACAGCGCTTTCACCTCGGCTTCTTTAATTATTTCACAACGTTTCAACTGCTCAATTTGTCTATCTAAATCACTAGTTTCAGTCATATTTTATTTGGGTTTTTACTTGATTCGCCTTCAAATATCTGAAACAAAACCAAAATAGAGTATAATCTTGATAATTCGACACATATGGGACCAGACAACAGCCGGATTATCAAAAAATTCCAGATTATCAGGATTAAAACACTTTTACATATTTTAACAATTTTACATATTTTATGTACAATTGTATTTCAAAAAGAATTAAAAATGTATCTATATAGGTAAACGTGTACATACAAAAATATCTACAATCTAAGAACAAATAGTATTAACTAAAAATAACTGAAGAAATACAAAATAATTTTGCTTTTCGTTTCTTTGCCTTCAACATTTTATCTAAAACGCACTCTGGCAACCATTTCCGCGTTTTCTTCTGTCCATTTCGAACAAACATTGAGTACGTTAAAAGCGTCACCGTTTGCTACACTTCGCCGAGTTCAAACATTCAAGTCATCGTTAGCTTTATCATCACCCGTGGAATAAATTAGGCTGAGGATTTCTACGTCAGAAAAAAAATTTAAATTTTCTTCGCATGTGTCTTGAAGGCAAGTTATCGTTTCTCAGCGCAACATCCACTTCACATTTGTTGAAAAGCTCTTGTAAAAATTCTGAAGATAATTAAGGTGCTCACAGACCGGAGCGGAAGTTTCGCTACCGCAACCGGTGCGATATCGCGGCGGACCGACTGACACGGCGGCTTATGTTCATGTTCAGATAAAAAAACGCGATTTCCGTCATAGCCGCGGTACTGCAGCGTTGCAAGACAAGGACGCAGCATACGCCGTTAGTTTCGCTGCCGCTGTGTTTGATTTTACAAACCCATGTTTAAAGAGCTCACAGACCGGCGCGGAAGTTTCGCTCCGCGACCGCTGCGATATCGCGATACCGATTGATACGGCGGCTTATGTACATGTTCAGACCAACAAGCGCCGAAAATCGCGCTTGTAGGTCTGAACATGTACATAAGCCGCATTATCAATCGGTCCGCCGAGATATCGCAGCAGTCGCGGCAACGAAACTTTCGCGCCGGTCTGTGAGCACCTTTAATTCGGAAATGAGTTTTATCTACTCACACACCATATTGAACACATTAATAAATACATTATTGTATGTGAAGGATTCCGTTATTATAGTCGTGAGTAAAAGTATCCAATTTGTGCGTAAAAGTCCAATGTAAATCAAATGAAGTTTCATTATTAAACGATTTCTGTTTGTTATTACTATGGCAACCTAACCATAATCTAATCTAGACTAAATCTAGGTTAACCTAGATTACATCGAAGTAGGGAAAGATGGTTCGTTCCTTCTAGGCCCTCCACCTTCATTAACCTTTACACTTCCGATTCCGACTTTCGATCTCAACTTCCGTTTCCGGTTTCCCACTTCCGGTTTTTCACACATGAGAGTGTGAGGTCTATGTAGCCACACGCGCGAGGTCTATGTAACCCCACGCTGGGTATGAGGTCTATGTAACCTCACGATGGGTATAAGGTCTGGTTTCGACTTCCGTTTCCGGTTTCTCACTTCCGATTTCCCATTTCCGGTTTTCAAAATCCGCCGCTCGATTTCCGGTTCCTGCACTGTGCGCGGAAAAAGGTCTTTCCTGCAGGCATGCGCAGCCCTAGTACCTGATCATAGAAGATATTCCAAAGTAACGGTCTTAGAATAGATCCCTGAGGGATGTCTCTTGTTATATTTTTCTTGGCAGTTTTTCCTACCATTAGGTCTCGTTCACTAAGGTAACTTCATACCATCTGTACTAGGTATGGTGGTATCTTATGCCTGACTAGTTCTAGGACAATTTCCATCCATGGAACAGAGTTGAATGCATTTTGCACATCAAGGGTCACCATAACGCAGAAATTTCTCTGTTTGTAGCATCCCGTATTCGCCTTGGTTGCTATCTCCTGTACTACGCGCATTGCATCAATTGAAGATCTTCCTTTCCAGAAGCTGAATTGCCTTTCTGATAAATTCCCTGATTTTTCGATACTTCTCTTGATTCTGTTGCTTAGTAGTTGCTCCAGTATTTTCCCTATTGTGTTTAACATACACAGTGGCCTATACGTTACTTCAGCATTTTCTTGTCTCTTTTCCTTACATATTAGCACTAGCCTTGCTGTTTTCCATATGCTAGGAAATTCTCCTCTCTGTAGCAATCTGTTGAATATCTTTAAACAGAATTGGGGGCTCCCATCCATTAAAGCCTTCACCACCTCAACCGGTATCCCGTCTGGTCCTGGGGCCCTTTTGTTTTTCATTTTTCCAGCTGCCTCTCCCATTTCGTTCTCCGTGAATAGTGGATAGTTTATCCGATCTTCCTTTTGTATAAGAAGGCTCCAGTCCATTTCTCAGTCACATGGAAATAGTTTCTCCTCTTGATTTAGCCTTTCTTTATCCAGCAGCTCTATTTTAGGACAAAGATTTAATTTTTTCCATACTATTTCATAGCTTTGGCCCCACATATCTTTATCAACTTCTGCACATACTTGTTTCGATGTATTTTCTTTCGCTATCTTCATTGCCTTTCTGTATTCTTCTCTTCCTTTAGCGTATTCCGCTCCAAGTTCTTATTTCTCTTCATTTGTTTATTTTTCTTAGTATTTGCTCTGACCATTGCTCTTCTTTTCTTCAGGCATATCCTCCTTTGTTCCGCCACTTCTCTCGTCCACAAATACACAGGTGCTCGTCTGCTTCTTCCGCCATTTCTTCGCAATATTTGATCGCATGTTTGTGTAACTACATTCATACATTCACTTGGTTCAGCCTCTATTCTAGATAGAGATACCCTGTTGTGCAATCAGTTCTGGTATATTATCGATATGTTCTCCAGTGCTTGTTTGGTTTTATTCCGTTTTCTTATATCTCTTAGGTCCTGTAGCTTTATACTATATTCGATATTTCGATGATCGCTTAGGTTCTCATCATTCCTTACCTCCCAGTTTCTGACCTATCTCACTATGTTTGTTGTGCAGAAAGTTATATCGATGTACGATGGGGATTGCCCCGCCGGAAAGTAGGCATATTTCCCTTATTTAATATTTACTAATAGCAGTCCATAAATTGCTTAAACCATGTGAGATTTTATTGTCTTTTTCTGTTGAGCAGATTTTTGTAAAATTGCGCGCAGATTCACGTCATTTCATCATCGGTTCTGTCTATTTCCCTCCCGGTTCAGATGTTAGCAAATATTCTAGTCATGTTGAGACTGTGTCAACCCTCTGTGATAAATCTAACCATGATATTTTAGTTGTAGGAGACTATAATTTACCTAACATAGTCTGGCTACCTGCCGATTACTGTCCGGGATCTTCTTCTTCTTTAATCCATAGCCGGCGCATGGAGAGGTGGTCGACCTCGTAGCCAGTACGCTGCTGTTGGTGCCGCTAGATTCCGTGCTCCATTCACTATACGCTTCCATGCTAATCGATCAGTTGCAACGGTTCTTGCCTCAGCTGTTGTTATTCGCTGGTTTTTTAAATCGTTCTCTACGTGTTTCAACCATGTGGTCTTCGGTGCTTGTTTTTGTGTTCTCCAATCAAGAGGTCGTTTTTTCCATAGGAGTTTGTGCGGTACTCGATTGTCGCCCATCCTACAGATGTGGCCGAACCATCGTAATCGGCGTGTTTGAATTTCCTCAACAATCGGTGTCTGTTGGTCGCACCTTTCTCTGATTCTCATTTCGGAGGTGGTTGAGGAGTGAGACGCAGAGAATCTGTCTCAGGCATCGCATTTGGAAGGCCTCGAGCTTGTTAAGGTCTGGTTTGAGTAATGTCCATGTTTCCGATCCATAAAGAAGAATTGGGAGGATCAGCGTCCGGTATAGGCGTATTTTGGTTTTGATGGTAATATTCGTCCGCTTCCATATGCACCACTTGAGTGAAGCAAACGTTGCTGTTGCCTGGCCTATCCGGCTGTGAACTTCGGCTGTCGAAGCTACTTTCTTCTCCACAACCAGTGATCCCAAATATTTGAACTGTGGTACCTGCTCGATTGTGGTTCCATCGAGGTAAACTCTGGCTTCAGATCCATCCGTTGTAAGCACTTTGGTCTTATCCGCATTGATTCTCAGTCCGTATGACTGGGCAATGCGGGAAATCTCATACAAGGTGTCTGTTGCTTCGGCATCTGTGTTGGCGAAAACCGCACTGTCATCGGCGAACATCAGATCGGTTAGGAAGTTTTTGTCATCATATCGAACTTCGCGTCGCCCATCAAACGCTTTTCGCATAATCGTGTCGATCACAATGTTAAAAAGGAGCGGCGAGGCCACGTCTCCTTGCCGGACTCAGGAATTCCTCAGACATGTCGTTTCGGATACGAACATTGCTGGTTGAGCCGTCGTACGATGCTTGAAGAAGTTGAATGATTTTCAGTGGCACGTGTTCGATCTTCAGGGCTTCCCACAAGCTTGTCCAATCGATGCAATCAAAAGCAGATTTGAAATCGATGAAGACGATGACAGTTCGTTTGCCACATCGAATTCTTTCTTCCATTAGCTGACGGAGAGCAAATATCTGATCGATGCATCCTCGATGTGGTCGAAATCCAGCTTGTTCTTCCCGGCTTGTTTGCTCTCGATGTTTCTGTAGTCTTGATTGTATGATTTTCATAAATACTTTGCCGACGATCGAGAGGAGGAGCTAATACCACGGTAATTCTTGCATTCCCGACTGTCGCCTTTCTTCAAAATAGGCACAACAATCGCTTTCTTCCACATGGATGGAACACAATCTGAATGCCATATATGCACTGTGAGAACGTGAAGTTGATGTAATAAGACGTCTCCCCCGGCTTTGATTTCGGCAGTTACTTGATCTCCTCCCGGCGCTTTACCATTTTTCAGGGATTTTATTGCCGTCTTCACCTCATTGATTGTTGGTTCAGTATCGGGAAACTGATTTATCGGCTGCTCAATAATCAGCAGTTCGGGTGCTGGACCTACTGGCGGATTGTGGTTGTACAGCTGATGAAAGAATTCTCTCCACCGCTGTAGACGTTCCTGAGGAGAGATCACGAAAGTTCCATCCAATTTTTTGATATTGTCATTTGTTGATGTTGTTTTGCCACTTAACCATCGGATTGTCTGGTACAGCGTCCGGTACTCATGCCTTGACGCTGCTTCTTCCATGTCAGCCGCGATGTTATTCCAGTAAGCTTCCCGTTCCAATTTCATTTTCTGTCGAACTTCTTTGTTCAATCGTCGGTATTGTTTGAAATCGACGTGTTTCATTTGCTTCCGCTGGTCGACTAGATTGAGACAGTCGTCCGAGATCCATTGCTGCGTCCGTCGACGGATGGGCGGACACAGCTCCGTTGCACACCCCACAATAGACTCAGAAAGTTGTTTTTCTTCTATGTTGATATCGACTGGTATCGTGAGTGCTGCAAATTTGTTGGATAATGCGATTTGAAATTTTCGGCTGGTTTCAGGGTCTCGCAGACAGGCCCAGTTCCTCTTGGCTGATGGTGGTGCCTTTTTCTTTGCTCTTTGTAATTTCAATTGTAGTTTCACTCGGACAAGATAATGGTCTGATCCACAGTCGGGTCCACGCATCGCACGTACATCTTTGAGCGTCGATCGGAATCTGGTGTTGACCAAAATGTAGTCCAACATCGCCGAATCGTTGCCGGATGGATTTCGCCACGTGAGTTGATGTTTGAGGGGGTGACGAAAGATGCTGTTGCCGATGATCAAGTTGTTTGACGCTGCAAATGATAAGAGGCGTAATCCGTTGTCATTTATTTCCCCGTATCCGAATTTTCCCATCATTTCTTCCCAACCGGTTCGATCTGCACCCGTATGTGCATTAAAGTCGCCCATAAGTACGATTAATTCGGTTTGGGGTATTGTATCCAGTGTGTGTTGAAACTGGGCATAAAATTCATCCTTGTTTGTGTCCGGGCTGGTCTCAGTTGGGGCGTAGACGGATACGATATGGGTTTTAATCGTTCCATCAATAGTGATAACCGCCAGACGCTCGGATATCGGTTGGAAAGCGATAACACTGGCAGAGGCCCGTCGATCAACCATAAAGCCAACGCCCGCTTCTCGTTTGTCGCCACCAGAATAGAATAGCGTCATCGTCTCGTCGATTGATGGTGGGTCAACCTTCATTGTCCCAGATCCTGTGAGCCGCAGTTCTGATAATGCACAGATCGATATTTTGCATTTCAATAATTCCTTGGCGATAATTTCCTTTTGACCAACGTGATGTCCCGTTCGCACATTCCATGCGGCGATTCGTATTTCTGATTTCGGTGTGATTAACCTGAGTCTTTGGCCAGTAGTCTACTTCTCACCAGCATCCCTGGTTCCCAAAGCTGGCGCATCGGCTGCCCCGGATGCGGTAGCATTAATTCGTAAGTGGTTAAGTCGTGTATCCATGCGGTTTCTTGCCTAGTTTCTTCGGTTTCCCGATTCTGGTCGGCGCGGCAGGCCGACCACCCTCCTCCTTTCACACCCTGGGCTTGGGACCAGACGACGGCGGAGACGACGGTGTATTAGGTCGAAAAAGGAGGGAGGGCAAAAAAATACGTTTATGTCACTTTGACATAATGATATAATGACTGTCCGGGATATGTACCCTTAGTGTCTTCTGGCACAATTATCGAAACTGTTATTGATGGAATGGCATCCTGCTCATTGAATCAGCATTGCAATTTCATAAATAACTGTGGAAATGTGTTAGACCTATGCTTTTCGACCTGTGATACGATTAATACGCAATTAAGTGATAGCGCTTTGACAAAAATAGATCCTAGTCATCCGCCTTTTTTGATTGAATGTGATATATTTTGCGATAGTTCTGAACATAACCTCGTTGCAAATTATTTTGACTTTAATTCAGCTCTTCAGTATCTTTCGGGTCGGACCCAGGTTGTGGAATTACAGAATTGTCTATCGAATAAACAGCTTGTACCTTCAAGTGTTCCCCAAGGTTCAATATTGGGCCCCTTACTTTTTTCTATTTTCGTGAATGACATTGCCGATGTGACTTTAGATTGCCGATGTGAGTTATTTGCTGATGACTTCAAAATTTTCAAAGTAATTGCAAATCCTGGCGATGAAGGGCTACTTCAAAGTGATTTGCTCTTTCTGGTTCAGTGGTGTAGTAAAAATTCAATGGTATTAAATAGGGACAAATGTTTAACAATCAATTTTAGTCGGAAATTAAATCCTTCTGTGCCGTATTATCTGGTGGATGTCACTCTCAGTCTCATCAAGTAACATCAGTAGTCAAGGATCTAGGAATAGTTCTTGATAGCAAATTGTCTTTTACTCATCATTATGAATACATAATCACTAAAGCAAACAAAGTCTTAGGATGTGTGAAAAGATATGGCTATGAATTTCACAATGTTCGCACACTAACTGTCCTATTTGTGACATTTGTGAAACTCATATTGAGAGAATTGAAGCTATTCAAAATAAATTTGCAAGATCGGTCAAATATAAGCTACCAATCAGTGTTCGAATCTCCACTAGTTTATGCAAAAGTTATCTTGGCTTGTCTCAGCTAAAGATGCGTAGAAAATATTTAAGTGTATGTTTCATTTATAAACTTCTAAACAATATGTGTGATGCTCCCAGCCTTGTCAATGAATTAAATTTTTTTGTGCCTTATTATCTATTATATTTTGCATTATTATCGCCATTTAATTCAGCTGTGGCAGCTTGTAACAGTGTTTGTAATGATTTGGACTTCTTTGGCATGCGGTTCTCAACTTTTAGATCTAGAGCCATTAGAGACTTACATGTTCATGATCTCTGTGTTTATTTGTAATATAAGTTTTGTCATGTATATTTATAAGTTTGTCTTGTTATTTTATTTTATTGTTTCTTAAAGGTACCCACTACCGTTAATAAATTATTATTATTATTTCAACATCTTGTTCCGCTAGCCTTCTTCAGTCAGAATTGTTCCCCTAGCTTCTGGTTCTGTCTTTTATCAGCTCAATATTCTCTTGTTCCAGGAATCTTGATACCCAGCACCACTCAGTATGTCTGCGAATGGGGCTCACCTTTTGAAGATGCTAGGGGAGCTGACTGAATGGCTGGAAATTCGGACTGAATGGCTAGCGGAACAAGATGTTGAAATATTAAATAAAGGAAATATGACTACTTTCCGGCAGGGACAATCCGCATCGTACATTGATATAACTTTCTGCACAACAAACCTAGTGAGACAGGTCAGAAACTGGGAGGTGAGGGATGAAGAGAACTTAAGCGATCATCGAAATATTGAATATAGTATAAAGCTACAAACCAGAATCAAACCAAACAAGCACCAAGGAACGGATGGATAATAAACCAGAACCGATTGCAGCTTTTCTCTACAAAATTAAAAATATAGGTGACCCTAATATAGAGGCTGAACCAAGCGAATGTATGAAATTAGTTACACAAACATGCAATCAAATATTTCGGAGAAATGGCAGAAGAAGCAGACAAGCACCTGTGTATTGGTGGACAAGAGAAGTGGCGGAACAAAGGAGGATATGCCTGAAGAAAGTCCAGCCTTGTCTATTTAGTCAAATCAATCAAATCAAAATAAGTTTATTTCATTATCTAAGAATACAAAATAATGTTCTAAATGAAATGTGTCATAGAAAAAAGAATAGTATATTTTACAGCAAGAGATGAAAGTGGCGTTTTTTTGGTGAGGTGGGAGTTTGCTCACGAGCGCCAGCGAGTTAGCAATCACACCGAACCAGAAAAAAACACTTTCATCTCGAGTAGTAAATGCAATTTTTTCTACTGATTTCGGTTGTAGAATCCATAATTCGACTTTAATAAATCCAATTCGAAGCGAACTGTCAGAACTGTCAAAACAAATTTAATTGTTAGTTTTGCCGTTTCTACGGTAACATATTGCATTCTCATAGAAGGTGATACTTTTCAAGTCAAATGTCCTAATTTTATTTCTGTTTTTTTAAATAGTTTCAGGCTCGTTTTACGTTTGTACATAAAATATTTCATTGAAATTAATGTAATTAATAAGCAAGTCCATGCAAATTTGGTTAGTTTAGAGTTTTAATCGAGAAAATCATAAATTTAAAATGCTCATTTTCGTCTCTAGACGTGAAAATATTTTCATCCCTAGAATGAAAAAATGTCATTTTCATGTAGGGTAAGCCGTGGAAAAAAATGCCATTTTCACATATATCAGTAGAAAAAATATATATCGAATTAACATGTTTTGGTAATTTACTCTAAGTAGAATTCTTCGATATTATATGGTTCTGTATCAACTAGGAGTTTATACAATTCTTTTTTGAAAAGGTTTGCATTCACTAGTTGTTTAATCCTCCTTGGTAGTACGTTGTACATTTTCATATTGCTGTATGGTGGATTTCTTTCAGTTAGCGTCAGCCTATGCTGGGGCAGCTGAAAGACTTCGTTACAAAATCTGGTACTCCTTAGATTAGGCTTGTTAAAGTTCCCAAATAAGTGCCTATGTTTCAGAACGAAAATTATAGACTCGTAGAAGTAAGTAGCTGTTGTTGTTAAAATATTAGCAAGTTTGAACTGGCCTCTGCAGGATTCTCTGTAATGTAGATTGTTCAGAATATGAATGGCCCTTGTGTATTCTAAAGATGCTTCTGATGTGGATACTATTTCCCCAAAACATAATACCAAGTTTTAAGTGGGAATAAAACTTCGCGAAGTACACCATCCTAAGAGCTGCTGTCTCCATATACCTATGAAGACATCTCAACGCAAAAACTGCCTTGTTCAGACGTTTTGTGACACGGAGAGTATGTGTCGTCCAATCAAGCGATTGATCTATAAATAGTCCAAGGAGCCTGATAGAATATTGTACCTCAAGGTCTTCATTCTTAATTTGTAATCTTGGAGGGTACTAGTTTTTATCTCTTTTGGTTTTAAAAATGATAGTATTAGTCTTGTCTTATTATTAGTTTGTTCGTATTAAACCATGATATCAATGATAACATCGTGCTATTTGCATTTGGACTAATATCATCCACAGTTTTGTTAATGATGAGTAGGGATGTATCATCAGCATAGTTGATCATCAGGTGTTTATCAGTAATGGGTATTTGATGTAGATCATTAATAAATATTGAGAACAGCAATGGGTCAATCGTGCTTCCTTGTGGAATACACATATTCACAATCCTTGGAGAGGAATAAACAAAACCATGGGGAGAGTGAACCCTGGTTATCTGTTCCCTATTATTAAAAAATGATTTGATCCAATCAGAAGCAACGCGTCTTATTCCATATTTGTATAATTTCTCTATCAGTATCCTATGGTCTACTAAGTCATAGGCTTTCAAAAGATCCATGAGCATGCCAAAAGGAAAATTAAAGTTTTCTAGATTTTCTATTATTGTATGTATGTATTGGAAACAGGCAGTTTCTATGCTACGACCTTTAACAAAGCAATTTTGATGGCAATTTATTAAATTATACTTATCTACAAAAGATGTTATTCTGGTACATACAATTTTTTCAAAAATTTTTGAGAAGACAGATAGGATACTGAAAGGCCTATAGTTTCCGATCTCATTATTATCTCCCGCTTTATAAATTGGAGTGACGAGTGCATGTTTCAGTTTTTCCGGAAATTTACCAACCAATAATGAATTATTTATTATAAACAGTAAGGGACTCAATATAGAAGTTAACACATTTTTTAGAACTATAGGCGGGATATCGTCAAGGCCTACACTTTTTTAATTTTTTAAATTAACAATTATATTAGATATCTCTTCTTCAGTAGCTGGCACAAAGAATATAGAATTTATATTTAACTCAATATTGTCAGTATAATTAATATTTAGCTGAGATTCAGCTAATATTATAGCTCTGTCCACAAAGAAATTATTAATTTTTATTGCACTAGCGCGTGGTTCTTCGTTTTGGTTAAAATAATTATTTTTCTTTTTAAGTTCAGTTATTTCTCTCGCTATATTCCAAGTTGTTATTTGTAGATTAGTCAAAGTTTCAATTTGTCGCTTAATCCCTCTTCTTCTCGTTTCGCAATTTCTTGATGAATTTTCTGTGATGATTATTGTTTAAATTTTTAAATATTGGGTTATGGGAAGATAATGTTTGGTAGAGTTTTAGGTTATTTTCCATCAATGCTAGTTGGGGTTTGGTAAAGTCCTATACAGTTGTGGTTTTCTTGCGTCTATGAATTTTAGGAAAGGCCTCGTTAAAGTATTTCACGAAAATGTCCCTGAACAAATTCCATTGCGTATCAACATTATAACAGTTAACTTCATACAATTCGTCCCATTCTATGCTCTCCAAGATCTGTCTGTGGTGTTTCAAGTTTTCTTCATTAAACAATCTTACCATCTGTTTATTGTTGCTATATGCATCCTCCTTTCCGAAACCCCATGTAAACAGTTGGGCATAATGATCGGAGATATGTTGATTACTGGTTTTAATGCTGAACGATATGTGAATGTTAGCAATAATATTATCAATACATGTTGCATGTCTAGGATGAGAAACCTCATTTGAAAGGAGTTTTGCGTTATAAGATTCCAGCAATTACAAAAATTGCTGACTTGTGTTTTATTTATGTTGTAATTGCCAGCTATTATATACCGACTATTTTTTTTGTGGAGCAATATTAATAGTTCTTGTAGTTTAAGGAAAAAGCTTTTTATATTAGTCAATGGGGCTCTATAAATGCCTACTATTATTAGTACCTTCTCATTAATATTTGATTCAATACCAGAACACTCAAAGACACGTGCTTCTGAAATCAAGTTAATATCTTGCCTAGTTTTAAATATTATTCCATTTTTGCAGTATATAGCCGATCCCCCATGCTCCCCTTCTTCACGGCAAAAGTAAGAAGCCAGTTCAAAATTGCTATCCTTCAGTAACTCAAGTTGTTCTGAGTTCTTCCAATGCTCAGTTACGATTAGGAACCTGCACTGGTTATATTGTTCGAGCATATACTCAATTTTGTCAATCAAATTTCCAATCGATTGAGTATTTTGGTTGATTAAAATTACTATGGAGACACTAATAGAATTGTTTACTCGTTGGTTAGTCTTTAGATTTTCCTCTGAGTTTTCCTAGTTTTCCCGATGTGTTATGTGCAAAAGTGGTTTAAACATGTGTTGCGTGGCCACGTTTCGGCTTTTATTAATTCGTCATATTTATCTATTGGGACCGACACTTTGAAAGAAGAATACTCCTCTGGATGATTTGATGCCAATTTGTCTTGAATGTCTAGTCTTGTCTGTCTATTCTTGGCGGTCTAGTATTGTTTGGTCTTGTCTCTCTAATCTAGTTAGTCTCATCTTCTCTATTTAGTCTTGTCAGTCTAGTTTTGTATGTCTAGTCTTGTCTGTTTAGTCTTGTTAGCCTAGTCTTGTCTGTTTAGTCTTGTTTGTCTAGTCTTGTCTGTCTAGTCTTGTCTATCTAGTCTTGCAAGTCTAGTCTAGTCTGTATAATCTTGTATAGTGTGTCTTCGTGTAGTCTTGTCTATTGTGCAATTAGTCAACTAAACTTATTTTAAAGGAGAAATATTTATACCAGTAACCAAAGTAAACGGTATATTTATAAGTTTGTCTTGTTATTTTATTTTATTGTTTCTTAAAGGTACCCACTACAGTTAATAAATTATTATTATTATTTCAACATCTTGTTCCGCTAGCCATTCAGTCAGAATTGCTCCCCTAGCTTCTTCAAAAGGCGAATGGGGCTCAATATTCTCTTGTTCCAGGAATCTTGATACCCAGCACCACTCAGTACATGTCTGCGAATGGGGCTCATCTTTTGAAGATGCTAGGGGAGCTGACTGAATGGCTGGAAATTCTGACTGAATGGCTAGCGGAACAAGATGTGGAAATATTAAATAAAGGAAATATGACTACTTTCCGGCAGGGACAATCTGCATCATACATTGATATAACTTTCTGCACAACAAACCTAGTGAGACAGGTCAGAAACTGGGAGGTGAGGGATGAAGAGAACTTAAGCGATCATCGAAATATTGAATATAGTATAAAGCTACAAACCAGAATCAAACCAAACAAGCACCAAGGAACGGATGGATAATAAACCAGAACCGATTGCAGCTTTTCTCTACAAAATTAAAAATATAGGTGACCCTAATATAGAGGCTGAACCAAGCGAATGTATGAAAGTAGTTACACAAGCATGCAATCAAATATTTCAGAGAAATGGCAGAAGAAGCAGACAAGCACCTGTGTATTGGTGGACAAGAGAAGTGGCGGAACAAAGGAGGATATGCCTGAAGAAAGTCCAGCCTTGTCTATTTAGTCAAATCAATCATATCAAAATAAGTTTATTACATTATCTAAGAATACAAAATAATGTTCTAAATGAAATGTGTCATAGAAAAAAGAATCGTATATGTTACAGCAAGAGATGAAAGTGGCGTTTTTTTGGTGAGGTGGGAGTTTGCTCACGAGCGCCAGCGAGTTAGCAATCACACCGAACCAGAAAAAAAACACTTTCATCTCGAGTAGTAAATGCAACTTTTTCTACTGATTTCGGTTGTAGAATCCATAATTCGACTTTAATAAATCCAATTCGAAGCGAACTGTCAGAACTGTCAAAACAAATTTAATTGTTAGTTTGGCCGTTTCCACGGTAACATATTGCATTTTCATAGAAGGTGATACTTTTCAAGTCAAATGTCCTAATTTTATTTCGGTTTTATAGTTTCAGGCTCGTTTTACGTTTGTACATAAAATATTTCATTGAAATTGATGTAATTAATAAGAAAGTCCATGCAAATTTGGTTAGTTTAGTGTTTTAATCGAGAAAATCATAAATTTAAAATGCTAATTTTCGTGAAAATATTTGTTTGTATTTTATATAAAATACAAACAAATAATAATAAAAATATAATATTTGTTTATATTTTCGTGAAAAATTGTCATTTTCATGTAGGGTAATCCGTGGAAAAAATGCCATTTTCACATGTATCAGTAGAAAAAATATATATCTAATTAACATGTTCTTGGTAATTTACTCTTAAGTAGAATTCTTCGATATTATATGGTTCTATATCAACTAGGAGTTTATACAATTCTTTTTTGAAAAGGTTTGCATTCACTAGTTGTTTAATCCTCCTTGGTAGTACGTTGTACATTTTCATATTGCTGTATGGTGGATTTCTTTCAGTTAGCGTCAGCCTATGCTGGGGCAGCTGAAAGACTTTGTTACAAAATCTGGTACTCCTTAGATTAGGCTTGTTAAAGTTCCCAAATAAGTGCCTATGTTTCAAAATGAAAATTATAGACTCATAGATGTAAGTAGCTGTTGTTGTTAAAATATTAGCAAGTTTGAACTGGCCTCTGCAGGATTCTCTATAATGTAGATTGTTCAGAATATGAATGGCTTCCTTGTGTATTCTAAAGATGCTTCTGATGTGGATACTGTTTCCCCAAAACATACTACCAAGTTTTAAGTGGGAATAAAAATTCGCGAAGTACACCATCCTAAGAGCTGCTGTGTCTATAGACATCTCAACGCAAAAACTGCCTTGTACAGACGTTTTGTGACACGGAGAATATGTGTCGTCCAATCAAGCGATTGATCTATAAATAGTCCAAGGAGCCTGATAGAATATTGCACCTCGAGGTCTTCATTATTAATTTGTAATCTTGGAGGGTACTGGTTCGTATCTCTTTTGGTTTTAGAAATGATAGTATTAGTCTTGTCTTTATTTATTATTAGTTTGTTCGTATCAAACCATGATATCAATGATAACATCGTGCTATTTGCATTTGGACTAATATCATCCACAGTTTTGTTAATGATGAGTAGGGATGTATCATCAGCATAGTTGATCATCAGGTGATTATCAGTAGTGGGTATTTGATGTAGATCATTAATAAATATTGAGAACAGCAATGGGCCAATCGTGCTTCCTTGTGGAATACACATATTCACAATCCTTGGAGAGGAATAAACAAAACCATGGGGAGAGTGAACCCTGGTTATCTGTTCCCTATTATTCAAAAATGATTTGATCCAATCAGAAGCAACGCGTCTTATTCCATATTTGTATAATTTCTCTAACAGTATCCTATGGTCTACTAAGTCATCGGCTTTCGAAAGATCCATGAGCATGCCAAAAGGAATATTAAAGTATCCTAGATTTTCTATTATTGTATGTATGTATAGGAAACATGCAGTTTCTATGTTACGACCTTTAACAAAGCCGTGTTGATGACAATTTATTAAATTATACTTATCTACAAAAGATGTTATTCTGGTACATACAATTTTTTCAAAAAATTTTGAGAAGACAGATAGGATACTGATTCCGATCTCATTATTATCTCCCGCTTTATAAATTGGAGTGACGAGTGCACGTTTCAGTTTTTCCGGAAATTTACCAACCAATTATGAATTATTTATTATAAACAGTAAGGGACTCAATATAGAAGTTAACACATTTTTTAGAACTATAGGCGGGATGATATCGTCAAGGCCTACACTTTTTTAATTTTTTAAATTAACAATTATATTAGATATCTCTTCTTCAGTAGCTGGCACAAAGAATATAGAATTTATATTTAACTCAATATTGTCAGTATAATTAATATTTGGCTGAGATTCAGCTAATATTATAGCTCTGTCCACAAAGAAATTATTAATTTTTATTGCACTAGCGTGTGGTTCTTCATTTTGGTTAAAATAATTATTTTTCTTTTTAAGTTCAGTTATTTCTCTCGCTATATTCCAAGTTGTTATTTGTAGATTAGTCAAAGTTTCAATTTGTCGCTTAATCCCTCTTTCTTCTCGTCTCGCAATTTCTTCATGAATTTTCTGTGATGATTATTGTATAAATTTTTAAATAATGGGTTATGGGAAGATAATGTTTGGTAGAGTTTCAGGTTATTTTCCATCAAAGCTAGTTGGGGTTTGGTAAAGTCCTATACAGTTGTGGTTTTCTTGCGTCTATGAATTTTAGGAAAGGCCTTGTTACAGTATTTCACGAAAATGTCCCTGAACAAATTCCATTGCGTATCAACATTATAACAGTCTACTGCATACAATTCGTCCCATTCTATGCTCTCCAAGATCTGTCTGTGGTGTTTCAAGTTTTCTTCATTAAACAATCTTACCATCTGTTTATTGTTGCTATATGCATCCTCCTTTCCGAAACCCCATGTAAACAGTTGGGCATAATGATCGGAGATATGATGGTTATTTGTTTTAATGCTGAACGGTATGTGAATGTTAGCAATAATATTATCAATACATGTAGCATGTCTAGGATGAGAAACCTCATTTGAAAGGAGTTTCACGTTATAAGATTCTAGCAATTACAAAAATTGCTGACTTGTGTTTTATTTATGTTGTAATTGCCAGCTATTATATACTGACTATTTTTTTTGTGGAGCAATATTAATAGTTCTTGTAGTTTAAGGAAAAAGCTTTTTATATTAATCAATGGGGCTCTATAAATGCCTACTATTATTAGTACCTTCTCATTGAGGTCCGATGCTACTAGAGAAAAAACAATAAATTGATCACTTGCAAAGTGTGAAATGACCCAAAATATAAGCTAGTACAAAATACTGCAACAATAGTACCTTCTCATTAATTTTTGATTCAATACCAGAACACTCAAAGACACGTGCTTCTGAAATCAAGTTAATATCTTGCTTAGTTTTAAATGTTATTCCATTTTTGCAGTATATAGCCGATCCCCCATGCTCCCCTTCTTCATGGCAAAAGTAAGAAGCCAGTTCAAAATTGCTAACCTTCAGTAACTCAAGTTGTTCTGAGTTCTTCCAATGCTCAGTTACGATTAGAAACCTGCACTGGTTATATTTTTCGAGCATATACTCAATTTTGTCAATCAAATTTCCAATGGATTGAGTATTTTGGTTGATTAAAATTACTATGGAGACACTAATAGAATTGTTTACTCGTTGGTTAGTCTTTAGATTTTCCTCTGAGTTTTCCTAGTTTTCCCGATGTGTTTGAAAAATTGGTTTAAACATGTGTTGCGTGGCCACGTTTCGGCTTTTATTAATTCGTCATATTTATCTATTGGGACCGACACTTTGAAAGAAGAATACTCCTCTGGATGTTTTGATGCCAATTTGTCTTGAATGTCTAGTCTTGTCTTGGGGTTTCAAAGGGGGTAGTGCATGCGTACCGCACAACAGTCATTGGGAATGAACTAGTTGCATAGCCACTCCTACCCAAGTCTGACTATCACCTCCATGCTTGGTGATCCCTGGTAACCTCATGGACACCCTTTGAGATGCGGTGAAAACCCGTATGGACAAGGGTGGAAATGGGGGCAAACGAGAGCAGGCGAAATGGCCCTCCGAAATGGGGGTTGGGCGACGGGTTAACTCCCCGTCACCGGAAAAACAAAATTGTTACGAAAACTCCACGAAATAAAACCGGACTGGAACCACGACAACGAACCACGCAACGAAAAAAGGACAAGAGATTGGAAATGAAAATAAGCACATGGAATGTACGAACCATGCTAAGACCTGGAAAAATGCAGGAGATTGCCGAAAAACTTATAAAGCAAAATATAGATGTAACAGCCCTGCAAGAAATCAGATGGAAAGTACAGAGCGAAGTACGAAAAAGAGAATACTCACTATACTATAGCGGGAGTGAAAAACAAGGATCATATGGAACTGGATTCATACTAAACAAGAAAGCGAGAAGTACGCTTATGCACTTCGAACCAATCAACGAACGAATGTGCAAGATCCGCTTAAAAGGAAAATTTACAAATATAACCATTCTAAACGCATACGCTCCAACGGAAGAAACAGACGAAATGATAATCGACCAATTCTATGACAGGATCCAACAAGAATGCGACAAAGTACCCAATCACGTCTTGATCTTGATATTGATGGGAGATTTTAATGCAATGATAGGACAAGAACAGAGGTACAGGAGTGTTGCTGGACGACACAGCTTGCACGCAGAAACAAGCCCAAACGGAGAGAGATTATGCCACCTAGCAGAAATGCAAAATTTGATATTAAGTAGTACACTCTTTCGGCACAAGCGCATACATAAAGGAACATGGAAAATTCCGGGCACGAAAAAATGTAACCAAATCGATCATGTCGCAGTATCAAGAAGATGGACATCAAATATAAGAGATGTACGCTCGTTCAGAGGAATTAACTGCGATTCCGACCACTTCTTGGTAATAGCAACTGTAAGACAGAGAATAAGCAACATACAAAAACACGGAGGAGATAAACCAAAGAAGTGGAATGTGGAAAAACTAAAAAGTGAAAAAGAGAATATCAAGAAACAAT
Source organism: Phosphuga atrata (assembly GCA_944588485.1). Taxonomy (NCBI): domain Eukaryota; kingdom Metazoa; phylum Arthropoda; class Insecta; order Coleoptera; family Silphidae; genus Phosphuga; species Phosphuga atrata. The sequence continues at coordinate 49,269,625 of OX155904.1, forward strand.
ACTGGAACACCTACGTAAAAACCCAAGCGAAGACGATGTGGAGAATGAATGGAGACACATCAGAGATAGTATTCTAAAAGGAGCTGAAAAGATAGGAGAAAAGCAAAAAATACGAAACGAAGAATGGTTTGACGAGGAGTGCAGGAAGAAGATAGACATAAAAGATGAAGCAAGAAACAAGTGCCTCCAGCGTGAATCGAGAAGCCAAAGGAAATACTATGAAAGAAAAAGAACAGAAGCATACCGAACGTGTCGAAGAAAGAAAAGAGAATACTATAACAAGGAAATAGAAGAAATAGACGAGAGCAATAACAGAAAAAATTACAAAAAGTTCTACCGAGAAATAAAACTACATTCTTCAGAGTACAAAGCGAAAGAAATGTTGTGCGACGACAAAAATGGAACGATCCTAACAGAGAAATCAGACGTCCTGAAACGATGGCAGGAATATTTCTGCGACCTGCTTAATAATAAAAATGAAACAAACTCAGAAGAAGAACTAACTCAGTACAAAACAGCTGAACCAAAAGTTGAAACACCGACACTGGAAGAAACAACTGAGATTATAATTGCCTTTAAGAATAACAAGGCGCCTGGTAGAGATAACATTACAGCAGAGCTACTAAAGGCAGGAGGCCCAGAACTGTGGGCCCCTATCCACCAATTAACCAAACGAATCTGGGAGGAAGAAACAATGCCAGAAGAGTGGAATTTAGGCCTTATACATCCTATTCACAAGAAAGGAAGCAAAAGAGATTGTAAAAATTACAGAGGAATTACATTATTAAATGTAACATATAAAATCATTTCATGCCTCATTCACAAAAGGTTGAACGTATATGCAGAAGATATACTAGATGACTATCAATGTGGATTTCGACCTAACCGATCAACAACAGATCAAATACACCAAATGCGACTGCTGCTAGAAAAGGGATACGAACACAATTTTGACATACACTGCCTTTTCATTGATTTTCAACAAGCCTTCGATTCAGTCAATAGAAATAAGTTATACCTGAACTTAATACATATGGGCATACCAAAAAAGATTGTCAATCTAATTAAACTAACATTAGAAAGCACGTCAGCGGCAGTAGTAATACAAAACGATAAAACCGAAAAATTCGCCATTACGTCTGAAGTCACACAAGGTGATGCGCTATCCGCTCTACTTTTCAACCTAACATTACATGCGGCTATAGAAAAACTTAAGATAACGGGAAACTTAACATCAAAAAGTAGACAAATCGGAGCCTATGCAGATGACATAGTAATCACGGGGCGCATGGCAAATACAGTAAATGACACATTTAAGGACCTCGAAAAAGAGGCAAGGAAAGTAGGACTGACAGTCAATCAAGAAAAAACAAAATATATGATGATGTCCAGAACTGCACCACAAAATGAAGATAGATACATAGTAGGCGACCACAGCTTTGAAAAAGTTAAAAATTTCACGTATTTGGGATCTCAACTAAATCAAACCAACGACGAGAGTGAAGAAATAAAGATACGAATATTAAAAGGAAATAGAACCTACTATGCGAACAGAAAACTACTTACCAGCAAACTACTAAGTCACAAATCCAAGATAACTATATATAAGTGCCTAATACGACCGGTAGTTACTTATGGCTGTGAAACATGGACCCTCCTTAAGAAAAGTGAGGAAGAACTTTGAAAGAAAAATATTTAGAAAAGTATATGGTCCGATAAGGGAACAGGACAGAACATACAGGATAAGAATGAATCACGAACTAGAGTCTCTAATTGGAAACAACAACATAGTAAAACATGTAAAGGCACAGAGACTGAGGTGGATAGGCCATGTGCAAAGAATGGAAAAAGATCGAAACACCAAGCTTATCATGGAATGGAAACCCACCAATAGCCGACCAAGAGGAAGACCACGTAAAAGATGGAAGGAAAGCGTGGAAGAAGACATAAAAGCACTAGGAGTAAGGAATTGGAAAAGAGCAGCAGAAGATCGTGGAGAATGGCATAAAATAGTAGAGGAGGCCAAAACCCATAAAGGGTTGTAGAGCCAAAGGAAGAAGAAGAAGTCTAGTCTTGTCTGTCTATTCTTGGCGGTCTAGTCTTGTTTGATCTTGTCTCTCTAATCTAGTTAGTCTCATCTTCTCTATTTAGTCTTATCAGTCTAGTTTTGTATGTCTAGTCTTGTCTGTTTAGTCTTGTTTGTCTAGTCTTGTCTGTCTAGTCTTGTCTATCTAGTCTTGCAAGTCTAGTCTAGTCTGTATAATCTTGTATAATGTGTCTTTGTGTAGTCTTGTCTATTGTGCAATTAGTCAACTAAACTTATTTTAAAGGAGAAATATTTATACCAGTAACCAATATAAACTGTGAAGTATTCTAGACTATTTAAGTATTAGAGGTATTCTAGACTAATTGAGTATTAAAGATATAAATTATTTGCTTGCGTTAACCAGTTGAACAAATAAAAATATTAGTGATAAGTTGAGGTTATGTTGACACATAAAAAAAACTTCAATTTTTACCCCGTAACAGAATCGACCTGGAATTATTTTTCCTTGTTTAAAAATGGAACTTTGTTGCTTCCCGGACGGTTTTCATACGTTTTTCGGTTAATTACTTACCTATAAATGGTCTAAATCGAAGGTTAAACGATTATCGGAACACACACCTATACGATGGTCGAATGCTGCTGCAGCAGACGTACGTCCGTACTGTTGTTCCTAGATGCGCGTCATGAAGTTCGTTCGCTATGGATTTACACGTTTCGGAGGGAATTTGAAAATATTTGAAAATAAAAAAAAATATTTTATTTTTTTGTGAAGATATTTTGATAATGTGACGTACGTTTTGTCAAGATAATTAGACAGATTGGCGTAGTTTATATAGATAGACAAGTCTAGACAAGCAAGACTAGACACAAAAGACCAAAGAGACAGGAAAAGTAAGACAACACTTAATACAGAAGAGCAGACAGACAAAGATAAGTAGAACCTTGGTTGGTGGAACACCAGACAAGGCGCAAGGGATTCAGGACGGATCCAACATGAAGAAGAGAAAGACCACGTCCCCTCATAACAACCAACTGCGGGCGGTCAAACAAGCACAAAGGCGTGCTAATACCGTGCCAATAACACCCCCAAGAATCGTGAATTCGAATTCGAGAGGGGAAACCAGCGGGAGCGACACCAGGCGGTTGGAGATACCTTCTCATGCGACTCCCGATCCGGGGCGTGAGCGGCAGAAGAACCAGGCAGGAACATTCGCTGGTGCAGTCCGTGAGGAAGAACACTGGCAGCAGGCCGGCCGGAGAAAGAAGAAGAAGGGACCGGCAAAAGTTCGACGGAAACCACTTCCGCCGAACTCGATAGTGGTCCACAAGGCGCAGGACGAGACGACCTACGCCGCCATAATACAGAAGGTGAAGACAGACCCTGCCCTGAAAGACATCGGGCAGAAAGTGGAAAGAATGAGGAGGACGGCAGGAGGCAACCTGCTGATCATGTTTGAGAGAACAGAAGAGAAGGAGATGGAGACCTACCGGGCAACCATTAGGGAAACCCTCAAGGACGAAGCTACAGTGGAGATGAAGATCCCGGAGTCGGAGATAGAAGTCAGAGACTTGGACGAATGGGCGAACAAGGAAGAAGTGGTCAAAATTCTGAAAGCCCACATCCCGGGCCTGAAGGACCTCGCCACAGATGCGGTGAAATCCCTAAGGAAGAGCTGGGCCTCGACGCAGATCGCGGTGGTCTGCCTGCCGGCGGTTCACGCGAGGAAAGCGGCGGAGCTTGGCAAGATCAAAGTAGGCTGGGGCACAGTCCGCATCCGAGAGAAAGTGTCACCAAGCAGATGCTTCAAGTGCTGGCATTTTGGCCACAAAGCTCTTGAATGCAGAAAAAGAGTAGACCGCAGCAAGACCTGTTTTAAATGCGGCCAAGAAGGCCACAAGGCTACAACGTGCAAGGAGCCTCTAAACTGCATTCTCTGCAGGGAGAAGGATCCACAGAGTGACTGTAGAAATACAGCCGGGGGATGGAAATGCCCCATCTTCCAAAATGCCAGAAGAGCCGCCCTGAATATCCAAAATGAGAGTACTTCAACTTAATCTCAACCATTGCAGGGCAGCCCAGGACTTGCTCACTCAGCGAGTAAGAGAACTGGGCGTCGACGTAGCTATGCTGTTCGAGCAGTACGGCGACCTGGAAACCCAACCATGGGTCTCAGACAGCACCAAAAAGGCAGCAATATGGGCATGTGGTAGACTGCCCTTCGAACAGCTACCAACTACCCCAACTACATGGTTCATTAGGGCCAAGATAGGAGGGGTGCACCTATATACCTATATATAGCTGCTATGCTCCACCGAGTGCTTCAATTGCAGAGTTCGAGAACTTCCTGGACACTCTAGCAGAGGACGCGAGAAGACATGATCCAGTCGCAATCAATGCCTGGTCCATTGAATGGGGCAGCCGCGAGGCAGACAGAAGAGGGGAAGCTCTACAGGAGGCTTTCTCAACACTAAACCTCATTCTCATGAACAAGGGAACCACGAGTACCTACCGTAAAGGCGCCGCGAACTCCATTATCGACCTGACATTCATTAGCAGCTCCCTCGCAAAAGGGGGTTGTGAATGGAAGGTTGATGAGGAGTTCACAAATAACGACCATCAAGCTATAATCTGGGAACTTACCACCAACCCCAGAAGCGGGTGGCGTCAAAGAATCGCAAGGAGGCAGCCAGTGGGCTGGAATACCAAATGCTTCGATGCAGAGACCTTCAGACTGATGATGAGGGGATCATCAGTGCCTCAGACAACAACTGCTGAGGGCATCAGAGAAGAGGTGGCAGCGTCCCTGGAGGTAGCCAGCGACGCGTCGATGCCAAGGTGTCGCCCCAACAACGGACGAGCACCAGTCCACTGGTGGAACTCTACCATCGCACAACATCGGCGAGAGTGCCTTAAGGCAAGGAGGCAACACCAGCGCGCTCGAAATAGAGACAGGGCCTCAGCAGAGGATCTGAGACGAAACTACGAAGAAAAAAGGCGTCTTTTTAGAAACGCCATCAACTCGAGTAAACGAGAATGTTGGAAGGAACTCTGCGCGGAAGTGGACCGGGACCCGTGGGGCAGGCCGTATAAAACGGTCATGCATTAGATAAAAAGCCTACCCGCAACAACACCAACTTGTCCCGACATGCTGCTCAGAATAGTTGCACATCTATTTCCGGAGAAACCAGAACTCCCCGATTACCACCAGGAGGAAGTAGTAGACATTCCCGGAGTCACCATAGAAGAGCTCACGAAGGCCTGCACTAACTTGCAGAATGGCAAGGCGCCAGGATCAAGCGGCATACCCAACATCGCACTCAAAAGTGCAATTTCTGCGAGACCAGACATGTTCATAAGCATGTACGACTCCTGCCTACAACAAGGAGTATTTCCGACTCGATGGAAGCAGCAAAGGTTGGTTCTTCTCCCAAAAGGGAAGAAACCACCGGACGACCCAGCATCTTTTTGTCCACTTTGCATGCTGGATTCGGAGGGAAAAAACCTGGAGCGGATAGTGGCCGACAGAATGGAGCAATACATTGATCCTCAACTCTCTGAATTCCAATTCGGATTCAGGAAGGGGAGATCGACCATCGACGCGCTGGAACTCGTCACGAACATCGCAAAGGAAGCCATCTCAGGAAAGAGATGGAAAGGCGGTTCCAAGAAATATTGCCTCATCGTCACCCTAGACATCAAGAACGCGGTCAACTCGGCCCGGTGGGATCGAGTTTTGGAGGCCCTTGAGGACATGGGTGTGCCCTACTACCTATGAAGGATGGTCAGATCGTACTTCAGCGATCGACTTCTGCACTACGAGACGGAGCAGGGACCAGCGGTGCACCGGGTCACGGGAGGGTACCTCAGGGCTCTGTTCTGGGGCCACTCTTGTGGAACGTCATGTACGACGGTCTACTCCACCTTGAATTACCGGCGAACACAACACTCGTGGCTTTCGCGGACGACGTGGCGGTTGTCCTTGTGGCGAAAGATCTGGAAGAGCTGGAAGCCGCATTCTCCATCACTATCAGGAAGATAAGACAGTGGTTGCGATCGGCAGACCTGTCTTTGGCGGAGCATAAGACCGAAGCACTCCTAGTGAGTAGCCGGAAGAAAATGGAGACCAACACCATAAGGGTAGGCGACCACGACATCCAGTCGCAACCCCACATCCGGTACCTAGGAGTGGTCTTGGATGCGAGGCTCAACTACAAGGAGCATATCACCACCGCGAGTAGGAAGGCAGCAGCAGTTCAGGGCGCGCTGTCACGAATAATGCCCAACATCGGAGGCCCCCGGCAAATCCGGAGACGACTACTGGCAACCGTAGTTACCTCCATCCTGCTGTACGGAGCACCAGTGTGGGCCACATCGGTAGAATTAACAACCTACCGCAAGATAATGTCATCAGTCCAGCGGATCTCAGCGATCAGAGTGGCGTCAGCTTACCGAACGGTATCACACGATGCGGTCAATGTCGTTGCATCATGCCCGCCTATCGACATCTTGGCAGGAGAACGACAACGGCAACATCGGAGGAAGAAGAAAGAGCAGCGGAAGGTCCTCTGTGTCGAGGAGAGACCTGAGAGTCTTCGTCTCTGGCAAGAGAGATGGGACAGCTCGACGAAAGGTCGGTGGACACATCGGCTGATCCCATATGTCACCAAATGGGTCACTCGCCAGCACGGGGAAGTCGGGTACTACATCACCCAACTCTTGACTGGGCATGGATGCTTTCGGACCTACCTGCACAGATTCAAGAGAAGCGACTCCCCAAACTGTCATCATTGCCGCGATGTGACCGAAGATGCGGAGCATGTGTTCTTCAAATGCCCCTTCTACGAAGGGACACGGGCGGAACTAGAGAGTTATCTGGACCACACCATCAGTCCAGAAAACATAGTGGAGTGTATGCTGAAGAGCGAATCGGCATGGAATAAGATAGCAGAGTACGCGGAGTCCATCATCAAGGACCTTCGCACCACGTACGAAGAATAGACGAACATCAAGTAAGAACGCCCCGGCGAAGTAATATTTACAAAGAATGCCACCGGGGAACCACCGTTCCAGGAGCAGGATTAGAGGTGTTAGGGAAGGTTTAGTGCGGTAAGAGTCCCACATAACTCGCCTGGCAGGTAGAAGGTTTATCCAGGCGAGTACCTTTTGAAGGTTCCCCCCTGCACCTCATTAATCTAAAGACAAAAAAAAAGTAGACAAGAAGACTATAGTCCATTTTTTTAAGAATGCAGTACATGGAAGATAGGGCTTATTTGACCTTGTTTTCTGATTGGCTTAAATCGAGGAGAAGTTCACACCGACGATATTTACTTCTCCCTCTCAACCTCTTTTCTGTATTTCTTTTCACATACATTTGCAGCTGTTAGTTGTCAATGGCTGCCGTGTCAATTCACAATTATCATCTGATCTGTTTGTGTCATTTAGATTTTTTGCGTTTTTCTCCGTTTATTTGTTTGTATTTTATTACTATTGTTGCCAATTGAAGTATTTCATCAATAATAATAAGATATTCAATGAAACCATTAATAAATTACCAATTTTATATACAAGTAACTATAATTGAATTTAGCGCCAAATTTTGTAACTAGATTGAACATTTGTTACACTATGACAAATGTTCTAGTTACTGCAATAATCAGGTTTCTAGTTACCGCATTCTTAAAAAAATGAACTATAGATTGAGAAGGTTAGACAGACAAAACTGGACAGACAAGACTGTAGTCCATTTTTTTAAGAATTCAGTATCTAGAAACCTAATTTACACTATGACATATGTTCAATCTAGTTACAAAATTTGGCGCTAAATTCAAATTTAGTTACTTGAATATAAAAGAAAAAAGTTTCTAGAATATAAAAGAAAAATACAGATTAAATACACCAAATGGCAACAATAGTAATAAAATATATACAAATAAGCGGAGAAAAACGCAAAAAATCTAAATGATACCAACAGATCAGATGACAAGCCCTTTTAACTGTTAGTTAAGCGCATGCGCATCCGCCAAGTTTGATAGGCGGGAAAATGAAAGTTTCGGGCACATATTTACTTATACGTCTAAAAGTTCCGGCACTTTTTGACGTATAACATGGCGCAAAATTGACAGTAGCGCACAAAAAATTTCAATCTTGTTTCATCTATGAAAAGGTTTATTGTGAATTGACACAGCAGCCATTGACAGCTCAACATGCATTGGCGTACGAAAAAAATATACTTCGAGTTAATTAATTTTTTTATCTTTTAATTTTTGTATTAATAAGTAAACGGCAATCTGTTGTTATTACAACACTCAGCTGTTTGGTTGACATTAAGATGGGTTTGATGCGAATTATAGGTGGGTGTCCAGAGATACCTCTCCCTGGTGTTAACGATTGTTTGTGCGCTCGCACGCATGTACTCGGTTTAGGCTGGGAATCGCTCCGGGAGGTCTTTTGGTTTGAATTTATTAAGCCGTCTTGTTGTTATGTCTTCATTTAGAAGGATGGAAGCCAGTTGATTGGAGTGGTCGATGATCCTCTGCTGATATTTTTCGCTGAATTGCCGTATCTCCTTTTTTATCGGATTTATATTGAGGTCCTTGTTTATTCGTCACGTACCAGGGGGCATTGGTGATGATTCTCAATGTTTTTGACTGGAACCTCTGGAGTATTTTGATGTTGGAGTTACTGGTTGTTCCCCATAGCTGTATACCGTATGTCCTTCTTCTTCTTAATGGCACTACAACCGATTGCCGGTCTGGGCCTCCTTCAGCATGTTTCTCCAAGCGGACCTATCACTCGCCAACGTTCTCCAGTCCATTTTTCAATTCACATTTTTCTTGTAATTAAACTGCATATTTACGGTTTTCAGATTTTTCCCTTTACATGTGTTGTAAGGCACCGCTTCTTGCCAAATTTTATGATTCTAGGTCAACGGGTAGTACCCTATAGGTTTTGAATCCCTTGTGAAATCGCAATATATTCGACATAAACGGTCATATCTTTTGATCGCGTTGACTTACAAGTTTGATTTTTTCACAACTGATAGAGACCGCAGACCCGAGTATTTGATACAATTTTCAACTTGTTACCTCTACGCGTTCCTTAGAAAAATGGTCTTGACAGACAGACAGACAGACAGACAGACAGACGGACAACAAAGTGATCCTATAAGGGTTCCGTTTTCGGTACGGAACCGTAAAAATTGACTATTTTGAACCCAGACATACCTAAACCTTAATACCATTGCTTTATTTTTCGTGTTCATTAACAGCTTATGTACCTTAGGGTGTAAAAACTAATTTACAAAAATATTTAGAGAACGGAAAAGAAGGCGGACAAGAGAACAGACAGGAGAACTGTTATGGGAACGGACAAGAGAATGTAAAAGAGATCGGGCAAGATTGATTGACGGAATAGAGAACAGACAAAAAGCCCGAGAAGAGAACAGTCCTAAGTTTAAAATTGATTCCATACATTTGTGGGCACGGAACGAGAGGAAAAATATTTTATAGCAGGAGGGACAAGAGAATGGACAAGGGAACGGACAAGAGAAACGGACAAAATAACGACCAAGAGAACGGACAAGAGAACTAACAAGAGAACGAACAAGAGAAAGGACTAGAGAACGGACAAGAGAAAGCATAAGGGAACGGACAAGATAACGTAAAAGAGATCGGGCAAGAGAATGGACAGGAGAATGGACAAGAGAACGGACAAAGGAACGGACAAAAAGACGGACAAGAGAACATCTCTGAGCAATTTTTTAAATTTTAATTCAATAGTTTATCGGGCAGCATCGAACTCCGAAGAATGAATTACCCCTGGGAAGTGATTTGTCTCCCATTTTATTTAATGTGTACACCAACGATCAACCACAGCCTCGAGGGTGCAAAAGATTCATTTACGCTGACGATCTTGCTCTCGCTGCTCGCTGCAGAACACTTTGAAGTCGTAGGGCATACACTCAGCCGTGCCCTAGAACAGCTTGGTACTTATTATGAAAGGAACCAGTTCATACTCAATCTTAGTAAGACTTAAGTATGTGCCTGCCACTTGAAACACAAGCAAGCTAGTAGAAAACTTGAAGTATTCTCGAATAGTTCGTTATTAGATCATTGCTTCCATCGCAAATATCTAGGTGTTACCTTGGACCATACACTTACATACAAGGAGCAGTGCCTTAAGTTGAAGCAGAAGATCTCTTCGAGGAACTACCTCCTAAGTAACCTGTCAGGGACTAACTGGGGTACCCATCCTCAAACATTAAGAACAACAGCACTGGTCTTATGCTATTCAGCAGGAGAATATGCCAGTCCTGTATGATACAAGTCAGCTCATGCAAAGCAGGTTGATGTTGCCTTATATGAGAGCTACAGGATCATCTCAGGATGTATGAGGCCAACTCCCATCAATAAAGAGGGAACTATCTGGCGCTATCTGGGATCGCTCCACCTGATATCAGACGTGGAGTGGCTGCAAACAATGAAAGGAATAATTCATCTACTATGACATCACATCCACTATTCGGATATCAACCTACTGAAAAGAGATTAAAATCGAGGAAGAGCTTCCTAACAACTACTCAACCATTGCAAGGAACCGCAGCAGCAGCACGAGTTGCCATGTGGAAGGAGAGAACTAGCAATCTGTATGAATGGATGGAACCTAAGGAATCTGTACCTCATGGCCACACAGTGAACTGGCCAATCTGAAAGTCCCTGAACAGACTGCGGGTGGAAGTTGCTTCCACCCGCACCCGCAATCTGTTCAGGGACTTAAGGAATCTGTACCTCATGGCCACACAGTGAACTGGCCAATCTGAAAGTCCCTGAACAGACTGCGGGTGGAAGTTGCTTCCACCCGCACCCGCAATCTGTTCAGGGACTTAAGGAATCTGTACCTCATGGCCACACAGTGAACTGGCCAATCTGAAAGTCCCTGAACAGACTGCGGGTGGAAGTTGCTTCCACCCGCACCCGCAGTCTGTTCAGGGACTTAAGGAATCTGTACCTCATGGCCACACAGTGAACTGGCCAATCTGAAAGTCCCTGAACAGACTGCGGGTGGAAGTTGCTTCCACCCGCACCCGCAATCTGTTCAGGGACTTAAGGAATCTGTACCTCATGGCCACACAGTGAACTGGCCAATCTGAAAGTCCCTGAACAGACTGCGGGTGGAAGTTGCTTCCACCCGCACCCGCAGTCTGTTCAGGGACTTCTAGATTGGCTAGTTCTCTGTGTGAGACCAGGAGGTAGAGATTCCTTAGGTTCCCTCACGGCACAACTTATTTAAGCGGCATTTTGTAATCAAAACTGTCCTATGGGATTGTAGATCAGTTCAAACTACACTACACCTCTTATGCTGTCCGTTGTGCCCATTCAGCTGTACAATGAAAGATTTGACTCAAGCTAATCCAAGTGCTCTCGAAGTGGCTAAGTTTTCGGCAGGAACTGTTTAAAATTACAAGCTTTATTTGTGTACTTGTACCCATGTTATGTATCTTTCATGTTTTTATGTTTTGTACTTCTGAAACGAATAAATAAATCGAGAGGTTTAAAATTTATAGCAATTGACTGTAAAAGAGAACGGACAAGAGAAAGCACAAGAAAACGAACAAGAGAGCGGTCGAGAGAACGAACAAGAGCATGGACAAGAGAACGCTGCTGAGCTATTTTTATAGTTTGAAATCTCTTTAGTTCATAGTGCAGTTAGTTTAACATTGATTGCAGACATTTCTCAGAACGAACTGAACGGATAGAGAAGTTTTCTAATGTTTTTCTAAAGTTTTAAAGTTCTATAGTTCATCTGGCAGTTAGTTTAAAATTGATTTCAAACATTTCTCCGAACGAAACGAGTGGATAAAGAAAGGATAAGAAGACGAACCAGATAGCAGTTCTAAAGAAACCCAACGAGAAATCAGATCGAAAATAAGATCAGCAAAAGAGGTGTGGTTGTCTGCGCAATGCGCTGAAATTGAAGCTCTTGAAATAAAGCATGACTCCTTTAACTTGCACAAAAAAGTGAAGCAGGTCGCTGGTAACCACAAGCCTATAAGATCCCAAATGCTAATGGATGAGCAAAACACTATATTAACATCAACAGAGGATAAACTAAAAGAGTGGAATAGATACATAAAGACTCTTTTTAAGGACAACAGACATGAACCCTATAATATCGAACTACTCGGAAATGACGGAAGTGACATAACAAGATCAGAAGTCGAACATGTTATTGCGAGAATAAAGAATGGGAAGGCACCTGGCCCAGATGAAATACACGCAGAAATTTTTAAGATCCTTAAAGATGATAGTTCTCTCTCAATAATAGTAGACCTATTTAATAATATATATAGAACAGGTGAAATACCAAGAGATTGGTTAAAATCAACTTTCATCACCTTAGCAAAGAAATCAAATGCGAAACAATGTAAAGATTATAGGACCATCAGTCTCATGAGTCAAGTATTGAAACTATTTCTGAAGATCATCCATAATCGTATTTACCGCAAATGTGAAGAGTCGATCAGCGAGTCCCAGTTTGGCTTTCGGAATGGGTTCGGCACAAGGGAGGCACTTTTCAGTGTACAAGTTCTGGTACAACGATGCCTTGATGTTAATGTGGATGTTTTTGCCTGCTTCTTAGACTATGAAAAAGCATTTGACACCGTAAACCATAATAAAGTAGTAGATATACTTAAAGAACTAGGATTAGACGGGCAAGATATCCGCATTATAGCCAACCTGTATTGGAACCAAACAGCAGTGGTGTTAGTGAACAAAGAACTGTCAGAAGAGGTCATGATTCAAAGAGGGGTGCGATAAGGCTGTGTTTTCTCGCCATTACTTTTTAACCTTTATGCAGAAAAAATATTTCGAGAAGCATTGGATGGCAAGAACATAGGAGTAATCGTAGGAGGCATAGTGATCAATAACCTGAGGTATGCCGACGACACCGTTCTATTGGCTACGAACATAGAAGACCTACAAGAACTAATGACAACCGTTACAGAGCACAGCTTGTCCATGGGTCTTAAACTCAACGTTAATAAGACAAAATGGCTCGTCGTAAATAAAACCAGCGTAAATAACCAGCTGAATCTAAGAGTTGGAAATGAGGTGGTGGAACGCGTCAACTCCTATAAGTACCTTGGCTGTAACGTAAACGACAAATGGGACATGACATCGGAAATTAGAAGCCGTTTCGAACAGGCAAGAGGAGCTTTCACCAAAATGAAGAAAGTGCTGAACAACAGGCACTTGGAAATCCCCCTCAGAATCAGATTGTTAAGGTGCTAAGTGTTTAGTATCCTGTACTACGGCGTCGAGGCTTGGACACTTACGGAGGCTATGTGTAAGAAGGTGGAGGCTTTTGAAATGTGGACTTACCGTAGAGTGCTGAGAATTTCTTGGGTGGATCGAATTACTAACGTCGAGGTCTTGCAAAGAGTCAATAAGCAAACAGAAGTTCTCAACACAATAAAGAGAAGAAAACTGGAATACCTTGGTCATGTTATCCGAAATGATAAGTACAGGTTACAGCAGACAATAATACAGGGTAAAATACAAGGTACGCGCAGTCCAGGCCACCGCAGAACATCATGGCTCAAGAACCTTCGCCAATGGTTTGGACAAAGTACAAGATCCCTATTTCGAAAAGCTGCAGATAAAATTCAAATAGTGAAATTGGTCGTCAACGTCCTTGGAGGGCATGACACAGGAAGAAGAAGAAGAAGAGATGTTTATTTTGAGGCCAGTGAACTCCGCGTTATAGTCCAGTAGGTTTAGTTTTTCCTGCATATCTTGGTAGGTGTGCGTGAGGAGACACATATCATCAGCGTAATCCAGGTCTTCCAACCGGGAGTTCAGACGCCATCTGATGCCGCGGGGACGCTCGTTTACTGCAGTCATTATGTGGTCCATGACGATTATAAATAGGAGAGGCGATAATGCACAACCTTGTTTGACCCCCGAGGAGACAGCAAATTCGTCACTTAGTTTGCCTTTGTGTTTGATACGGCTAGAGCTGTTCGCGTACAATGTCCGGATGATAGGACTTTCCAGATGGCGTTGCGGCTAACGGAGTCGAAAGCTTTCAAGAAATCCACAAAAAGCATGTAAAGTGGAGAGCGCCATTCCACGGACTGCTCAATAATAATTCGGAGCGAGTTGATCTGGTCGATACATGATTTTCTAGGCCTAAAACCGGCTTGTTCGCTCCTAATTGTCGGTTCGAGTGATTCTGTCAGTCCATGGAGGATTGTTAATGTGAGCACATTACTGGCTGTGTTGAGTAGAGTAAGACCTCTATAGTTGTTGCAGATCTTTTTGTCCCCCTTTTTATGGAGTTTGACAATTACCCCTTCCCTCCACTCTTTCGGAACGTATTCCGTATCCCATATTTGCTTAATAATTGGGTATAATAATTTTGCTGATGTTTCAGCATCGGCTTTTAATATTTCTGCGGGTAGACCATCTGAGCCCGTTGCCTTTCCGTCCTTTAGCTTCAAAATTGCATTTTTAATATCCTTGATGTTCGGAGGATTGGTATTCATTCTTAGAATGGGAGGGACGGAGTTTTCATCAGTGATGGAGTTGTCAGGCGATGGGTTATTTAGGAATTCTTGGAAGTGCTCCTTCCACCGTATTAGTTGTGCTTCGTCCGTAACTAGTAATTCTCCGCTTTTGCTTTTGATGGGCGTGTCACCCAAAATTGATTTATTGGCTAGGCGCCTGGTGATCTGGTATAGAGCACGCATATTGTGACATTCACTGGCTGTTTGGGCTTGTTCGGCAAGGCCTTGAGCCCATGCCCTCTTGTCTTTTCTGGCACTGTTCTTTACCATCCTGTCGTGTGTGTACATTAGCTGACCTAATTGTTGTTTTTCCTCGGTTGTTTTTGCTTTATTTAACCTGGCTTTGGTTTCTTTCCTAGCTTTAATGGCGTCCCATGTAGTTGCAGATAGCCAGGACTTTCGTTGGTTTTTGAACATATATCCCAGGGAGTCTTCACCAGCCTTTATATATAATTCTTTGACTCTGTTCCATTTCATATCTAAGTTGTCTTCCTCGTGATGCAACGAGTTTAGGTAGCCACTTCTCAGGGACTCTTTAAAACGTGATTTAGCAGAAAGATTGGCCAGATTGCCTAAATTGAACTTTTTGGGGGCATTTTGGAGTTTGCTATGAGTTGAGGCAACTTTCATGTGCACTTTCGCAATTACCAGGTGGTGGTCACTATAAATGTCTGCTCCTCGTCGGGTTCTAATATCCAGCAGGGATCCTCGGCAGGTTTTACTAAAGGCAATGTGATCAATTTGATTTTGAGTGAGCCCATCGGGGGAAACCCAGGTTGCTTTATGGCAGTCCTTATGAGGGAACAGTGACCCGCCCACAATCAGATTGAAGGATCTGCACGTGTCCATAAATCGTTCACCATTGTCATTAATCACTCCCAGGGCATGCTTACCCTTGATGTCTTTGTATCCCGTGTTGTCAGATTCTTGATCTTGAGATAGCCAGATCTTGGCATTGAGATCGCCAGTGATTATAGTCACATGCCTTTTGGAATGCTCCGTAAGGTCGAATGTAGTTGTCCATAGAATGCGTCTTTATCTGCCTCATCCGCTGCTTCAGTTGGAGCGTAGCATTGTATCAGGGAGACGTTTCAGACCCGGGTTTTCAGACGAATAGAGATTAGCCTATCTGAGATAGGGTTCCAGGTGAGTAAGCTTCTTCTTGTTTGTTTATCTAGTAGTATTCCAACCCCACTAGAGCGAGCCTCGCCCGCCGGCTTGCCAGAGTATATAAAAGTACAGCCGTCCGGCAAAGTATGCTCCCCACTGTCCGACCAGCGTACCTCGCTTAAACCCAGAATGCTAATGTTATAAGTGTGCATCTCCTTGTGTGCCTGCGCTAGTTTTGAGGGTTCCAGTAGCGTCCTAACATTCCAGTATCCAATTCTAGTCCTTGATTTCATGCCAAATGTCGTCATCGTATATTTCCGTCCGGTATGTTTCGTGTAAGTTTCATTAATCAGTTAAGTCAGATATGCAGGTGATTAGCCCACAGTATCCTATCCTAGTGGCGGGGCTGCCACATATGCCTCCAGGCCGGCAGGTTTTCTGTCAGGGTATCCGTCCCAATTCTCTTTTTTTTTTTCTCATTTTGTCGCCTTCTCGACACGCAGAGTCACTACCTAGTATCTCATCAAGGGGGACTCAGATGACAGCGAGAACCCCTTTTCGATCCGCCGCAACTTTGCATCAACTGCGCCGCCACGTGTAGGCGTTACGTACGGTCTTGACATCGTAGAGGCTGCATAAATTCGCATATCGATGTCCTGCTGCCTAGGCAGCTTTGGAACGAGCCTTACTAAATTCAGGCCCAGCGGAGCCACTACGAGGGTCTAGGGCTCCCGCCCATTTATATATTAATTAATAATATTGTAATTGTTTATGTTTAATTTTTGTAGCACTGAAGGTCAGAATTTAAATAGAATTAAATATATTAATCATCATCATCATCATGCAGCCCCTTTCACGTCCATTGCTGGACATAGGCCTCCTGCAAACGTTGGATTGCAACAGCCAGGGACAGAGAAAACTGGAGTTCTCTGTCCCTGACTGTTGCAATCCAATTTGTCGCTATCCTCTTTAGGTCATCCGTCCATCGAGTGGGAGGTCTGCCTCGGCTACACTTGCCAGCTCTTGGTCGCTAATCCAACAGTTTTTTGGTCCATCGCCCGTCTTCCATTCTAGGAATGTGCCCTGTCCATTTCCATTTCCGTGTAGTGATTCGTTGTATAATATCATCTACTCCAATACGTCGGTGTATCTCTTCATTTCTCACTCGATCCCTCAGGGTCAGGCCAAGCATCGATCTCTGCATTCGCCTTTGTGTTTTGGTGACGGGGTAGTGTGTGGAGAAAAGGAAAATAACAAACCCGGAGACGATGTAACTTTTTATTGCGCGTCACGTGACGCGTGCCGGTTTTGATGCGAGTTGTGGAAGTTGTCTTTGATGTTCTGCTGGGAGTTGTGTTCACTGATGTTCTGCTGGAAGTTGTGTCTGGATGTTGTTTCGAAGTTGTCTCTCGAAGTTGTTTCTAAAAACTCCTTTTGTCACTCCCGTCCCGTCCTTTTATCCCTCGGTCAAACGCATCTTCTCTCTGGTAACTTTGGTGGGAGAGGTTTTCCGTTGTCCCGATTGGTTGTTCGTTCTTCCCTCCTATTGGTGCTGACGCCAAGTAAGAGGGAGGAAAAATCGGTATTGTTTGATCGGCTCCAGCCCGCTCATAAAAACGGTCTGGGCCATAAAACGATTAAGAAAAACCCGAACCTATCGGCTTTGTTTGATCAGCTCCAGCCCGCTTATAAAACGGTCTGGGCCATAAAACGGTTTAGGAAAAACCCGAACCTGTGCAACTCATCTTGTCAATAATGAGTCCCTACAGGACCCCCCTGCTAGTGATTAACGATACAAGTGCATAATTTACAAAGTTACAGGGTTTATCTCAAACCGGCCTGGTAAAATTCGGTGAATCTAACGCGGCGTCCTGATCTTGTTCGGAGGCCTGGGTCGGTGTTGGGAGTCACAGGTTGGGGTGCAAGCGATGGTGCTGGTGCTGGCGCTGGTTGCATGGGAGCTTGGGTTCCGCCCGCGTCGTCCGGAGGGTCGTCATCGGAGTCGCTCTCCAGCTCTGGTTTTTCGATGTTCTCGTCGATGATGTACGCAGGTTTGAGTCTATCGATCGTAACTGGTACGTGTCTTCCCCGCATCAAGAGAATGAAAACCTTGTCAGTGCGAGAAATTACTTTGTACGGACCATCATACGGCAGTTGGAGAGGTCCGTTTGGTGCGTCGTGGCGCACAAAAACGTGGGTAGCAGTGACGAGATCCTTAAAGACGAAGATTCTGCGCTCACCGTGCCTGGACCCACTGACTGGACGGAGTGTCTCGAAGCGTTGACGAAGTTCCTTCACGAATTCAGCGGAGTTGTCGACCTCTCGGATCGCCCGGGATACCAGGAATTCTCCGGGAAGGCGAAGGGGCTGACCGTAGACCATCTCGGCTGTTGTCGCCTGTAGGTCGTCCTTCCAAGCTGCACGTATGACAAGTAGCACCGTTGGGAGCGTTTCAGTCCACCGAGTAGCCTGCAAGCACTTGATAGAGCCTTTTAGCTGCCGATGAAAACGTTCGACCATGCCATTGGCCGCTGGGTGGTACGCCGTTGTGTGCAGGTGCGTCGTCCCTAGGAGTTGGTTGAGGCAGCGGAACAGGTGGGACTCGAACTGCCTGCCTTGGTCGGTGGTGATCCGGAGAGGTGTGCCAAAACGTGCAACCCAGCTGTTGTAGAAAGCGCGGGCAACGGTTTCGGCTTCCTGGTCCTGTAGAGGGATTGCCTCCGGCCATCGCGAGAAACGATCAACGCAGGTTAGGCAGTACCTGTATCCCTGCGAGTACGGCATGATGATCAGGTCCAGATGAACGTGCTCGAACCGGCGGGAAGATGCTGCAAATGAGCCGACTGGAGCGGATACATGCCTGGTGACCTTGGATTGCTGACACTGGATACAAGCTCGTGCCCAGGTGCGACAGTTCACGTTGATGGAGGGCCAAACGTAGCGCTGTGTCATCATTTTCGTTGTTGCCCTGATCCCAGGATGAGACAGCCCGTGGATGGCGTCGAAGGCTCCCCTGCGGAACGGCGTCGTGAGAAAAGGTCTGGCAGTGGGTGTTTTGACGTCGCAGAAGATCGCGGCGTCTGAACCCGGAATGCGGATTTGTCGCAAGTCCAGCTCGGAGCTGTCATCCTGCAAGAGTCCTTGAAGTTCCTGATCTTGTTGCTGCGATGTCGCCAGAGCCTCGAAGTCCATTGGAACAGTGATCTCGTCGACCCTGGATAGAGCGTCGGCGACGACGTTGTCTTGCCCCGCGATGTGCCTGATGTCGGTTGTAAATTGGCTAATCAAGTCCAGGTGACGGAATTGGCGTGGCGAGCATTTGTCGGATCTCTGGCGGAAGGCGAAAATTAGCGGCTTGTGGTCCGTGAGGATGGTAAACGGACGGCCCTCGACCATATGCCTGAAATGCTGAACTGCACAGTAAATCGCTAGGAGCTCCCGATCGTATGCGCTATATTTATTCTCGGAGCTACTAAGCTTCTTTGAAAAGAATCCAAGCGGCTCCCAGTGATCGTCGACTCGTTGTTGAAGGACTGCGCCTATGCTGTAGTCCGACGCGTCGCACACCAGAGACAGGTCTGCGCCGGGTCGAGGATGCGCCAAGAGTGCTGCGGTGGCCAGTTCCTCCTTGCACTGCATGAAGGCTGCCTCGGCTCCGTTGTTCCACTGAATCGGCGTGCTCCCCTTGATGTTACCTTTGAGAAGGTCGTTGATGTTCGCCTGTGTTTTAGCAGCCCTGGGTAGAAACCTTCGATAAAAATTGAGCATCCCCAGGAACTGCCGTAGTCCTTTGGCAGTCTTCGGCTTCTCATATTCTCGGATCGCGGCGACTTTTTAGGAAAGCGGTTCTGTTCCTCTCTCGGAGACGCGGTACCCTAGAAACGGTATGGTTGCCGCGCCGAAACAGCACTTGTTGGGGTTGATCACGACACCAAACTGCTG